>CM046670.1:51815258-53205258 GCA_025594165.1 Tamias sibiricus
AGAACCCACCAGCTAGTTTTTCGTTGGCAAAATAGAAACATAACACTTTTTCTGTCTACCTCACCAGGATTTTTATGCAATAAAATTGGACAATATTTGTCAAAATGCTTTGGTAATAACAGAATGCTATACAAAGGTAAGTTGTTTTCATTATTATCAGTATTATTATTATAGGTAATGGAAGTCTCATAAATAAGACTTAAATTTAATATTCATGACACATGGTTTAGGAAAAAAAGAAAGAAATTATCTCTTTTTTGAAAAAAACTAGTTATTACATGGCAAGTCCTTTCTGATGCTGAGGAAATGACAATGAAAATGTAACTTCTAGGGCTGAGGTAATGTAACTTCTAGCTCAGTGGTAGAGTGCTTGCCTAGCACATATAAAGCACTGGGTTCAATCCTCAGCACCACTAAATTTTAAAAAATAAAGGTGTTGTGTCCATTTACAACTAAATTTTTAAAAAATATTTATACATATATATATATGTATATAAAACTTCTAGTCTGCATGTTATGACTGATAATTTCTTGGACAAATCTCCCTAACTTATTTAGCTCAGTTTTCTTAACTCTACATCAATCTATTTATCACTTGATTTTTAGGAGGACAAATACAATAAGAGAGATGTCAAATTCTTTGAAAACTCCTCAGATTACTATTTTGTCTTTCTTTAGCTGTGTGGTTGTAAGTAATCATCTTTTGTCAGTATCTAAAACAAATATTTACAAACATTTGGCAACAACTCTGCAGATTTAGGTACTCAAAGCCTCATTTAAAATTGCAAGATATAGCCGGGCAGGCGTGGTGGCACACACCTGTAATCCCAGCACTTGGGAGCCTGAGGCAGGAGGATTGCGAGTTCAAAGCCAGCCTCAGCAATGGCGAGGCACTTAGCAACTCAGAGAGACCCTGTCTCTAATAAAATACAAAAAAGGGCTGGGGATGTGGCCCAGTGGTCGAGTGCCCCTGAGTTCAATCCCCAGTACCAAAAAAGAAAAAAAAAAATTGCAAGATATGTGAATGTGGTTAATGCCACTCAACTGGACACTTAAAAAATTGTTGGGGGAGTTGGTGCAATGGTACACAGCTATAATCCCAGCTACTCTAGAGGCTGAGGCACGAAGATTGCAAATTTTGAAGCTAGCTTGGGCAACTTAGTAGGACACTATCTCAAAATCTAAAAATAATAATAATAAGGGCTGGGGATATAGTTCAGTGGTAGAGTGCTTGACTAGCACACACAAGGCCCTAGGATCAATCCCCAGTACCAAAGAAAAAATAATTGGAATAGTAAATTTTGTGTTATGTAGGTTTTACCATAATAAAAAAGTTTAAGCATGATATAGAATTAGAAAAAAAATCATAACACTTCCTTGATGATTATTTCTAACAACTTAAGTGATAGAGTGAAACTCAAAATTAAAGTGGTTTTTGTGGGGCTGGGGTTGTGGTTCAGTGGTAGAGCACTTGCCTAGCATACATGAGGCACTGGGTTCGATACCTGACACTACATGAAAATAAAAAAATAAATTAAAGTGGTTTTTATTGTTTGTTCTTGTCATTTTTGTTTGTTTATAGTGCTTGAGATCAACCCCAGGGATTCATGCGTGCTGGGTAAGTACTCTTACCACTAAACTACATCCCCAGATTATCAGTTAAAATGTTTAGAAAGTCTTAGAAAATCAACTTGATCTAATGCAACCATAGGACCAGCCTTGAACTCACATTCCACATCACAGGGGCGGTTGTGTCTCCCTAAGCACTAAAAAGTTTTCTTCCAGAACTATGACTCAACTCTTTAAGTTACTTTCCTATCACAGTATATTAGCCAAGGCATCTCCACTAAGGGGAATGGTCATGACTTAATTTCATATGCTGTATTAAAATCTTTTTTAGAAATCCAATTTTCTTTTAAAAATTTGCTCTCAACTTCAAAAATAATTTTTAAAAGGACAAGTACTGTCAAAGACTACTTTTAATTATAGTAATAATCAGGGAGCTAATAAGGAGTGTTCAGTTAAAATGGAAGTAAATTATTCCACTTGGCCTTACTTCCACATTCATTCCTAACTTAGCCCAACCATATTCTAATACAATACAATCAATTTATTCATGGCAAGGTGATAATTATTATGTAGTTCTAGCAAAATGGGTCTGATTTTTTTTTTTATTTGTACCTTCTTTGGTTGGGAATATTGTACTCAATAACTGTATGTTGAATTAAATGACTTGATCAGCCCATGCAGCAGAAGTAAGTATTTTTAATAGCAAGTTGCCTTTATATGGGCATATTTTTACATTCTAAAATAATGACTCCATTATCCTGGTTACAGTTCAACTTTTTTAAATCTATAAGAAATATGCTGTGCATGAGTGTGTGGTGATGATTCACAGATTTGAAATAACACCTACTCTCCTTCGATTCTGGCACAAAATGTGTCAGTGAAGCCTGCAATTAGGAAAATTATCTTGAGGCCAAAGGATGGTGACGTCAATCTACACATCCAGATCAGAAATGTGTTCACAAAGATGAATTTAGAAAATAGTTCTACTTTAGCACTGCTTGATGCCTTTGCAATGTCATCTACATTTTTGTCATTAATAATAACACTAATAATATCTAGTGAAAACTATATAGTTTCTTTTAGTCTTGACAATAGTCCTATTATGGTTCATATTTTACAGATGAAGAGAGGTTAAATAAATTGCCCAAGATCCTACAGCCAGCTAATGGTGAAGCTTGGATTGGAATGTGGTCTTCTCAGACTCAATGTTCACTCTCTTGACCAGGACTAGTTACATAATTTGGAGGGCCCAGTGCAAGATTAAAATGTATTTCAAAATTACTAATAATTTTGGGACTGAGCATATAGCTCAGTGGTACAGTTACCTAGTATGCAAGAGATTCTGAGTTTAAACCCCAGAACTGCAAAGAAGAAAAAATTTAATAATTCAAAGACAGTAACAGCAAGGCATTAAACCAGGGGATGTGATGCCTTCCTAAGCACCATGCTATTGCACAGGTGGTACAAGCATGAAGTTGGCCTTGCTCTTAAACACATTGCTTCCCTTCATCCTGTCCTCATCTCCATGCCTCCACCCAACTCAGCAAATATTTTGTCCAAGCCACAATTCCACAGTAAGAGATCCTGTGCAGACCCATGAGAGACACAGGTCCAGCCTAGAGACAAACATCTCTTTCAGCCAGTCTTTTAACTCGCTGAGTTAAACATTATACCTTGGAGCTGGAGTTGTAGCTCAGTGGTAGAGCATTTGCCTAGCACATGTGAGGCACTGGGTTGGATGTCAGCACCACATACAAGTAAATAAATAAAATAAATGTCTTGTGTCTATCTACAACTAAAAGTTGTTTTTTTTTTAATTATACCTTAATGTTATACTCAACAGTAAAATGTATCCCACAATTTTATGTGAGTTTTGAATATTAAGACCTCTCTTTCATTGGTCCCTAAGACTTCCCTTTTAATTAGTTTGTTCCTTCTTAAAAAAAAAAAAAAAAAACAAATAAACAAAACATAAGTTCAGCATTTTTTTCTTTTCATTGCAGTGTTAAGCATATAATATGGCATGTTATATATACCCCGTTCCTTCCTGCTGTGACTATTTGCAGCTGCTTCACCATAATGATGGCAGAGAGCTCACAGTCTTATAATTGTAGGGTCCTGATCAATTGTAGGGTCCTTTGCTTCTCTGGATCTTCTTTTGAAGATCCTTCCAAACCTTTCACTTGGCACCTTCATTCATGGGAAGTCTGGAGCTTAATGGATGGCGTGTTCTAGGGTAAACCTTTTACCATCCAACACGTATCCTGAGAACAAAGGGAGTCTGTTTGTGGTGTGTGTAGAGTAATTCTGACAAGCAGTTTACATTTCTAGAGAAAAGAATGAGCTCTGTGTGTACATCTGTGGTTGGGGGAATTTGGAGGTAGAGGTCTAGAAAACAGATCTCTGTCCTAGGTGGGACTTTCCAGTTAAATTGATACCCAGGCTAGACTCTCCTTTCCCTTTCTCTTTTCCCCAGCTGGAGCTTCCTATTTCCCATTGTCACACACATTTTTACTGTGATTCCCTTTCCCATAAAAAAGGGGAAGCCGGGCATGGTGGCGCATGCCTGTAATCCCAGCACTTTGGGAGGCTGAGGCAGGAGGATCGAGAGTTCAAAGCCAGCCTCAGCAATGGCGAGGCACTTAGTAACTCAGTGAGACCTTGCTTCTAATAAAATACAAAAAGGGCTGGGGATGTGGCCCAGTGGTCAAGTGCCCGTGAGTTCAATCCCCGGTACAAAAAAAAAAAAAAAAAAAAAAAAAAAAGGGGGAAAAAAAAGCCGGGCGCGGTAGCGCACGCCTGTAATCCCAGCACTTTGGGAGGCTGAGGCAGGAGGATCACGAGTTCAAAGCCAGCCTCAGCAATGGCAAGGCACTTAGCAACTCAGTGAGACCCTGTCTCTAAATAAAATACAAAAAAGGTCTGGGGATGTGGCCCAGTGGTCGAGTGCCCCTGAGTTCAATCCCCAGTACAAAAAAAAAAAAGGAAAAAAAAAAAAAAAAAAAAAACTTTGGTGGTCCCTATTTTTAGTTTCCTCCTACTATGGGATAAGAAGGAAGAATTACAGCCAGCCCCAAACTGAGACTCTTCACACTTCAGAATTTAAATGTAGACTGATAGAATTGATGCCTCCCTTCCTCTTATGGATAAGGTTGGATGAAGTTATAGACAAACTGTAAATCTGCCATGGAAAGGATGTCTAGATGCATCTAAGTATGTAGAATGGGAGTTCTCAATTGTATCAGACCCATTATCCCCTTCACCATTCTGAAATGAAATTCATATGTAATATGGTCTACTTACACAGAGAAAAATTTTTAATATAATGCCTAAATGCAATATGAAGAAGAAAGAAAATTAGATGATATTGGCCAAATTATGTTGTTATATTGTATATTATGTATATGTATGAATATTTAACACCAAATCCCATCAGTATGTACCACTAAAATGTACCAATAAAAAAAAGTGAGAAAAATACAAGAAAATTAGAGTTAGGGTCTGTGTAGAAATAATTATAAATAGATTTTTCACCCACAGCAGTGCCCTGTAGGGCATTTGAAAGTCAGGCAAGACAGGTTTGTTGTTGTTGTTGTTGTTCTATTGAACTGTTCACATCTGTCAATCCTGGCTCCAGCCCCAAGTACCAGTCAGCATGCCCTCAATCATTATGATAATATCATTATGATAACCAAAAATGTACCCACAATTACCAAATAACATCTAAAAAGTGGAAACTGTTACAAACCACTGGTCTGAATAAGAGTGCCTGCCTGTTGGATTCCTTTTGATTCTCCCTTGTTCAAGATTTCCAGGTAGCTGGGCGCAGTGGTACACACCTGTAATCCCAGCAACTCAGGAGACTGCAACAAGAGGATGGCAATTTCAAAGCCAGCCTTAGCAACTTTGCAAGGTTGTAAGCGACTTAGTGAGACCCTGTCTCCAATTAAAAAATAAAGAGGACTGGGAATGTGGCTCAGTGGTTAAGTGCCCCTGGGTTTAATTCCCCAGTACAAAGAAAAAAAAAATCCAGGTAATAGAACAAGATATATTTGCCATCCTCCCAGGGTAACAGTTTCAGGTCTTGGCAAGCCTCAACTCAACAAACACGTATTTTCTATTTGTGCACATCTGTTTTCAGGCCACTAGTTTTAAAAAAGCACACATATATACGTGCACCCCATATTCACTAAGGTCCCTGACCACATGAAATGATGAGGCTTTGGTCAGGGAGTGGCCATGCTATGCATGGACTGATGGTTATGTAGAGTGAGGTAGACAAAGCATTTATTTTGTGCTATATTTAAATTTTAGGGAGGTGGAAATGATGGGTGTGCCAATGTGGGTAGGTTCCTAAGAAGGACTGGCCTTCCATATTGTCTCTTGGTTTTCTCTTGCCTCCAACTTAGACCAGCTAAAAGACATTGTATTGTAAATATTTTTCCCCTGGCCAAAGACAGGTAGTAATATCTGCCTGTTTCTGCCTGCGGAATACAAAATTGAAGCCAAACAGAGATGCAAAGGGAAAAGAGTCCCCTCACCATCATACCTCTTGACACACACACCTTAGTAAGGATCTACTAAATAACATTTACCAGACACTAAAAAAGATACTGAGCATGGCCAAATACAAAAAGAAGAAAAAAAGGTTGTATGTTCATGGAAACTTTGGTAAGTCATTGGCCAGCATTGATCAGAGGGCAGTGTGTTTCACTGCCAGGATTAGTTAACATTTGAATGTAAGAATTCTGAACAATCCAAGGGAAAACTGAAACAACAAAATCCCTCTCTGTTATGATTTGAGATATAACATTTGACCCTCTGAAATTATTCTCATCCAACACTGGTTACTAGTGTAACACCAAGCACAGGTTCTTATGTGGGCCATTAAGAATAGCAGGAGCTAGGGATATAGTTCAAGCAGTAGAGTGCTTGCTTAGCATGCATGGGGGCCTGGATTCAATCCCTAGCACTGCAAAATAATAATAATGATGATAATAATAACAATGACAATGATGATGATGTGGGTTTGGATCAATGGATGGGAGAGAAAATGCATTCTAAGTGAGGAAAGCATTCATACATTCACATATGCATTCATTTGACTCCACAACCAGCTTAAATTCATTTATAATACATTGCATATGCCTTCAGCTACCTTGTCCCTCTGACAATTTGAGATATTCACATGATTAAACAATGGCCATTGTTAAAGACAACATTCTTTTTTTTTTTTCTTTTGTTTTTTGGTGCTGGGAATCAAACGTAGGGCCTTGTGCATATAAGGCAAGCACTCTACCAACTGAGCTATATCCCTAGCCTCCAAAGACAACATTCTTTTTTTTAAAATTTTTTATTCTAATTTGTTATATATGACAGCAGAATGCATTACAATTCATATTACACATATAGACCACAATTTTTCATATCTCTGGTTGTATACAAAGTATATTCACACCATTCGTGTCTTCATACATATACTTAAGGTAACGATATCCATCTCATTCCACCATCTTTTTACCCCCCATGCCCCCTCCCTGCCCCTCCCACTCCTTTTCCCTATCTAGAGTTCACCAAAGACAACATTCTTAAAGGCCCTAAACAACTTAGCAAAGCAAGATCCTGTCTCAAAATAAAACAAAAAGGACTATGGATGTAGCTCAGTGGTAAAATGCTCCTGGGTTCAATCCCCAGTTTAAAAGAGAGAGAGAGAGAAAAGAAGAAGAAGAAGAAGAAGAAGAAGAAGAAGAAGAAGAAGAAGAAGAAGAAGAGAAGAAGGAGGAGGAGGAGGAGGAGGAGGAGGAGGAGGAGGAGGAGGAGGAGGAGAACATTCCCTATAGCCCAGGCCTATACCTAAATGTGATCAGTGAAGAGCCAAATTGCACTGCAAGATCTCACTATAAATTTATGAGCATAAACCTCAGGTAGGCCCTTAATGTTGCTGGCAAACTCCATTCATCCCTTTCTACTGGATCAGTTTATGGTGGGTCTATTTTACTGTCTCCATGACCCTCTTCTCATTCTCTTCTAACCCTAATAAAGTCAGGTGTTGTATGTACCTAATCCACTTCCATTAAATTGCTCTTATCAAGGTCACCCTGCCTTCCCTGTTACTACATCGAGTCTTAATCTTCATCTTACTCGATCTGTTAGCAGAATATGATCACTCTCTCCTGAATCACTTAACCTCTTTTCCATTTAGCTGTTGTTAGAAGTCCACTTGCCTGGTCTAACCCCTCCCTCTCAAGGTCCTTCTCCTCCGTCCTCTTTGTTGGGTCCTCATTATTTCTCTGACCTCCTGAAGTTGGAATGTCCCAAGATTCAGTCCTTGGACCTCTTCTCTTTTCTGTCTTCACTCACTCACTCATCGAGTCTCATGGCTTTCACTGATATTTAGTATGTGCTGTGTCCAGCCTGTACTTCTTCCCTGAACTCGAGTCGCATCTCCCTCCTTCATATTCCACTTGGATGACTAATAGACATCTCAGAGCTTCCAAGCCCCAAATGGAATTCCTGAACTCCTCTTACCACTGCCCTACCACCAAACCCAGGAACTTGTCTACTCTTCTCCACTTACAAAGATCAAAACCTTGAAGTCATTCTCGATGTGTCTCTTTCTCTCATCCACATCTGCTATGTCAGCTAATCTGTCAGGTTAGACTTTAATGTATGCCCAGCATCTGACCACCTCTCACCCTTTCCTCTACTACCACTGCTGTCTCTCACCTACTTTGCTGTAGGAGCTTCCTTCAAAGATGATTTCCCAGCTTCCATCTTTGACTGTTCAGATTCTTCTTAACACAATGATACTCATAAGACAAATCAGAGAGGGTCACTCTTCTGCTCAAAAGCCCCCCCCCCATTATCTTTAGTAATAGGTAAACTATGGATGCTCTGCTCACCGCCCACTCCCTCCCAACCACATTCCCTCTTTCCCCTTATAGGTTCCATTCCAGCAGCATTCTCCCACCCTTTGCTCTTCCTTGAGCACTCCAGGCTCCTCAGGACCTTTGTGCTAGCTGTTCCTAGGATATTCTTTCCCCAGCCAGGACTCACTACTTCTTCCCTCAAATATTACCTTCTCAGCAAGCCCTTCTGTTACCCATCCAAAATGCAACTCCTGAGCACCCCCTTTCACTGTTCCTGCTTTATTTTTTTTCTTATAGAATTTATTGCCATTTATTAAAACACATATTTATTCTGCTTACCTCTCTTCTCTCATTCCCCCAGAATATAAGCTCAACAAGAGGAGGAGTGGATGTCAGTTTTTGCTTTTTTTTCTTTCATTTTTGTTTTTAATATTGGAGATAGAATCCAGGGGTGTTTTATCACAGAACTACAGTCCTTTCTTTCTTTTTTTTTTTTTTTTTTTTTTTTCCTTTTCTGAGACAGAGACTCACTAAATTGCTTAGGGTCTTGCTAAATTTGTTGGGGCTAGCCTTGAACTTGCAATACTCCTGCCCCAGCCTCCCATGTCACTGGGATTACGCGTGTATGGCACAGCACCGGTACTGTCAGCTGTTTTTGTTGCTTCACCCCAGCACCTGGAAGAGTATCTACATATATAAAGCATTCCATAAATATTATTTGAATAAAAGAATACCTATTTCATGTGAAGCATCAGTTTTAGTCCCAGTGAAATAGAGATGAATTAAGTTACTTAACACTCTGTACTTCAGGTTCTTCATCTATAAATAAGGGTAATAATATATATCACAGAACTATTCTGAGGATTAAATGACTGAATATTTATGTAGTGCTTAGGTAAAACACCTGGTGCTTAGGTAGTGCTATATTAAGTTTAAAAAGGAAACCTATAGCCGGGCGCAGTGGCGCACGCCTGTAATCCCAGCACTTTGGGAGGCTGAGGCAGGAGGATGGCGGGTTCAAAGCCAGCCTCAGCAATGGCAAGGCACTTAGCAACTCAGTGAGACCCTGTCTCTAAATAAAATACAAAAAAGGGCTGGGGATGTGGCCCAGTGGTCGAGTGCCCCTGAGTTCAATCCTCAGTACCCCAAAAAAAGGAAACCTATAGATGTATATATATTTAAGTTATACGGATGTATGGCCTTTTTTTTAAATCCCTGCCCTCAAGAATCTCACATACAGTAGAAAGCAAAACATTATCTACAAAACAATAAATAAATAACAAGTGTATAGTGGTAGCAAAGATAGGAAGGGTCAACTTCTCTTTAGGGTAAAATAAGCCTCCTCAGAGTAGCTGATATTTAATGTGAATCTTGAAGACTGTGGAAGTGGTTAGTAGGCCAAGAAGAAGGGCATTCCAGGCTGAGGACATGAATAAATGTTTGAATCAGGAGGCTCAGAGGTAAGAATAAATCTGTCCTCCCACCTTCCAGGAAGTGATGATCTGGAGTTGTGCCAAGAAATCCAGCTTGTTTTTCCTATTTTATGCTTTAATTTCCTTATTGTGTAAGGAAAGGTGTTGGTAACACTGAATATTAAATTATAATCATTTCACTGTGTAGGAGAGAAAGTTTTGGGGATTTTTACACCCTGGGGAAAGTTTTATCCCAATTCGCTTGAAGCATATGGTGAAAAGAACACGTAGCCCAAAGTCACCTTAATATTCTTGAAAGAATTTTCAAGTTTCTTAAACTTTTTGATATTTTTAATCTTCTGGTATTATCATTGATGACCATTTAGCTTAAAAATATACGAAATTTCATTTGTTTAAAAAGCTTTCTGGGGCTGGGGTTGTGGCTCAGCGGCAGAGTGCTCGCCTCACACGTGCACGGCCCGGGTTCGATCCTCAGCACCACGTAAACATAAATGCATTGCATTGTGTACAACTAAAGTAAATAAATAAATATTTTTTTAAAAAAAAGCTTTCTGAGCCAAGTGCAGTTGTGCACACCTGTAATCCCAGAAATTTGGAGGCTGAGGCAGGAGGATCATAAGTTCAAGGCAAGCCTCAGCAATTTATTGAAGCCCTAAGTGACTTAGCATGATCCTGTCTCAAAGTGAAAAATAAGAAGGGCAAGGGATATAGCTCTGTGGTAGAGTACCTCTGGGTTCAATCCCAGTACCAAAATAAATAATAAAGCTTTCTGAACCAGGCACAGTGATGCATGTCTGTAGCTGCCCCCCCATCCCCCACCCCCCCCCACCCCCCCGCTATTCAGGAGGCTGATGTGAGAGACATAGGTAGATATCCAGATACCACTTCTTTCATTTACAATGAGAAATGAAATCCTCACATAGACCAGAATGCTTTCATTTGCATGGTGAGTGCATTTTCTCCTTGAAGTCAAGGCAAAGGGAGACCAATGCATAATCAGAAAGGCATTTCACTAATTTGCTATGAGAAATCTCTGCCACAGGGACAGAAACTTCAAGGTCTGAATGCTGTGGGCATTTTCTCTGTATAGATAGCCCAAATGTGCTGTCAAATTAGAATCAGAATGTTGCTCAATAAAAAAAAAAAAAAAAAAAAAAAAGTCAAGTAATTAAAGATATAGAAATGGACTAAAAGACTCTAAGGCAGATGCAAAAAGGCCCTCAATGATGTCCACATCCCCATCCCTCAGATCCTGTAAATCTGTTGCTTTATGAGACAAAAGGGATTTCTCAAATGTGATTTTATTAGGAATCTTGAGATGGGAATTACAAGTATTTTGTTTTTGTTTGCTTGTTTTTAATTTTTTTTTTTTTGCGGGGGGGGGGTAAGGGGAGGGTGCCAGGGATTGAACCCAGAGGCCCTTAGTCACCGAGCCACATCCCCAGTCCTTTTTTATATTTTATTAGAGACAGGGTCTCGCTGAGTTGCTAAGGGCCTCTTTAAGTTGCTGAGGCTGGGTTTGAACTCATGATCCTCCTGCCTCAGCCTCCCAAGTCCTTATAAGAGGGAGGCAAGGGGCTGGGGTTGTGGCTCAGCAGTAGAGCACTCACCTAGCATGTGTGCGGGCCAGGTTCAATCCTCAGCACCAGGTAAAAATAAAGGTATTGTGTACAACTAAAACAAATAAATAAATATTAAAAAAAAAAAAAGAGGGAGGCAAGAAGGTCAAACAAAGGCAGTAGTGGGAGATTTGAGGACAGAAGAGATCAGAGTGATCCCTGAGGTGCTGTGAGCCATGGGATAGGGATAGGCTGTGCAGCCTCTAGAAACCAAAAAAGGCAAGGAGTCTGACCTCCTCTGAAGCCTCCAGAAGGAAAGTAGCATTGCCAACACCTTGATTTTAGCCTAGTAGGATTCATTTAGGTCTCCTGACCCCCAGAACAATAAGAGAATAAACTCATGTTATTTTAAATCACTAAATTTATGTTAATCTGTTACAGAAAAAACAGTTAATTTAATAGAGCCTGAAACATCTGTGTTAGGGTTATATTAAACTGTGAATGATGGAAATCCCTAAATATCAGTAACTTAAAGATGGATGATCTTTTTTTTAATATTTATTTATTTATTTATTTTAGTTGTAGTTGAACACAATACCTTTATTTTATTTGTTTATTTTTAGGTGGTGCTGAGGATCGAACCCAGGGCCATGCGCATGCTAGGCGAGCACTCTTCTGCTGAGCCACAACCCCAGTCCAAAGATGGCATGATCTTGTTTGAGCAAATTATAATCTCTTATAAAAGTAATTTCAGGGCTGGAGTTGTGGCTCAGCGGCAGAGCGCTCGCCTCACATGTGTGCGGCCCAGGTTCGATCCTCAGCACCACGTAAACATAAATGCATTGCATTGTGTACATTATATTGTGTACAACTAAAGTAAATAAATAAATATTTTTTAAAAAAATAATAATAATTTCAGCCGGGCACAGTGGCACATGGCTATAATCCCAGTACTTAGGAAGCTGAGGCAGGAGGATTGCGAGTTCAAAGCCAGCATCAGCAATGGCAAGGCACTTAGCAACTTGGTGAGACCCTGTCTCTAGATAAAATACAAAAAAGAGCTGGGGATGTGGCCCAGTGGTTGAGTGCCCCTGAGTTCAGTACCAGGTACAAAAAAAAAAAAAAAAAAAATCCACATTAAACAGTCCAGGATTGGGCTGGAGATATAGCTCAGTCATAGAGCACTTGCCTAACATGTGCAAAGTCCTGGGTTCAATCCTCAGTAGCACCAAAAAAAAAAAAAAAATCCAGGACTGATGTGGCAGTTCCAATCCTTCCCAGGTGCCCAGGCCCTTCTACCTTGTTGCTTTCTCATCCTCAACACATGGTTTTAACCTCATGGTTCAAGATAGCTGCTTAATCTTCAGGCAGAATGTACATTTCCAGGACTGGGCATAGTGGCGCATGCCTATAATCCCAGTGGCTTGGGAGGCTGAGGCAGGAGGATCACAAAATCAAGGCTAGCCTTAGCAACAGTGACAACCTGAGCAACCTGGTGAAACCCTGTCTCAAAATCAAAAATAAGCCGGGCGCGGTGGCGCACGCCTGTAATCCTAGCACTTTGGGAGGCTGAGGCAGGAGGATTGCAAGTTCAAAGCCAGCCTCAGCAATGGCGATGCACTTAGCAACTCAGTGAGACCCTGTCTCTAAATAAAATACAAAAAAGGGCTGGGGATGTGACCCAGTGGACGAGTGCCCCTGAGTTCAATCCCCAGTACCAAAATAAAAATTAAAAAAAGGAGCTAGGAATGTAGCTCAGTGGTTAAGCTGCCCTGCATTCAATCCCTAGTACACACACACACACACACACAAAAATGTACATTTCTAACCATCAGGAAGAAGAAAGAGGTGAAAGACAGCATGCCCTTTCCTTATAAGGACACATATTAGAAGCTGAACGCACCTTGTCTTCTCACATCCATAGACCAGAACTTGGAACACAGTTTAGATAGGTACTGCCAGTTTTGCCCATGTTTCTTATCCAGGAATTGAAGACTCACCAGTTCTTTTATTGATAGATATATTTAGATATACTAAAATATTTTCAATCAAGTTATTGATAATTTAATTGGGCATGGTGGTGTACGCCTATAATCCCAGCAATTTGGGAAGCTGAGGTAAGAAGATTGCAATTTCTTTTTTTTTTTTTTTTTTTTTTTTTTGGTACCAGGGATTGAACTCAGGGGCAATCGACCACTGGGCCACATCCCCAGCCCTTTTTTGTATTTTATTAGAGACAGGATCTCACTGAGTTGCTAAGTGCCTCGACATTGCTGAGGGTGGCTTTGAACTCGTGATCCTCCTGCCTCAGCCTCCCAAGTGCTGGATTACAGGCGTGCGCCACCTGGCCCGTCTGGAAGATTGCAATTTCAAGGTCAGCCTCAGCAATTTAATGACACCCTATCTCAAAATTTAAAAAAAAAAAAAAAAAAAAGGGAGCCGGGCACGGTGGCGCACGCCTGTAATCCCAGCACTTTGGGAGGCTGAGGCAGGAGGATCTCGAGTTCAAAGCCAGCCTCAGCAATGGCTGAGGTACTTAACAACTCAGTGAGGCCCTGTCTCTAGTTAAAAACACAAAAAATGGCTGGGGATGTGGCCCAGTGGTCAAGTGCCCCTGAGTTCAATCCCCAGTATCAAAAAAAAAGGGGGGGGGCTGGCATGTAGCTCAATGGTAAAGTGCCCCTGGGGTCAACCCCCAATAACCCCACCCCCCACAAAAGTTATTGATAATTTAACTGGCCTAAGAGTCAGGAAAAATATTTTTTTCAGGAAATTCTGTTTTTTCTGCTCTGATCCTACAGTTTATCCTCAGAAGGCAATCTATTTCCTCATTCCCAAGTCCTTGGAAAGTATTTCTTCATGATATAAAATAGATGATAACCAGCCGGGCGCGGTGGCGCACGCCTGTAATCCCAGCACTTTGGGAGGCTGAGACAGGAGGATCGTGAGTTCAAAGCCAGCCTCAGCAATAGCGAGGCACTTAGCAACTCAGTGAGACCCTGTCTCTAATAAAATACAAAAAAAGGGCTGGGGATGTGACCCAGTGGTCGAGTGCCCCTGAGTTCAATCCCCGGTACCACCAAAAAAAAAAAAAAAAAAAAAAAAAAAAAGAAATAGATGATAACCAATTATAAAGGAGAAACATCTGTCATTGAGCTGAGACTATTGCCAACAGAAAAATTTCATTCTCTTGAACAGTGACAGATTATGACAGCCATTCCAATCTTAGAATTGTCTGAAATCCATCACAAATGGAATCACATGTGATATGTAGAGCTGGGGGTGTAAGTTGTAGGGTGCTTGCCTAACATGTGCAAGCATGTTCAATACCCAACACTGGAAAAAAAAGTGGTCATGTAAATGGTTGAGTATGAATCCAATACCACCATCTGAAAGATAACTGTGAGCTGGGTACAGGGGCCATGCCTATCATCCCAGTGATTGGGGAGGCTGAAGCAGGATGATGGCAAGTTCAATGTCAGCATCAGCAACATAGAAAGAGTCTAACTCAAAAAACAAAAAGGGCTAGGGATGTAGCTCAGTGAGTGGTAAAGTACCCTGGGTTCAATTCCAAGTTCCAATAAAAAATAAAATTAAAGGCTGGGGTGGTAGCTGAGTAGCAGAGCACTCGCTGAGCATGCATGAGGCACTGGGTTCAATACTCAGCATCACATAAAAATAAATAAAATAAAGATATTGTGTAGCCGGGCGCAGTGGCGCACGCCTGTAATCCCAGCGACTTTGGAGGCTGAGGCAGGAGGATTGTGAGTTCAAAGCCAGCATCAGCAATAGCAAAGCACTAAACAACTCAGTGAGACCTTGTCTCTAAATAAAAAAAAATACAAGGAAAGGGCTAGGGATGTGGCCCAGTGGTCGAGTGCCCCTGAGTTCAATCCCCGCTACCAAAAAAATAAGATATTGTGTCCACCTAAAACTAAAAAAATAAATATTTTTTTAAAAATCAAAATAAATAAACCCTTTCAGGGGCTCCTCACTGCCTTCAGCACAGTCTATACCAGTGGTTTTGTTAGCAGAGATGAACTATCTATTTAGCTAGAGATTAACAGAAATGGTAGAAGGAAAAGGAGAGAGAAGAGCCACTAGAAAAGAGTCCCTGGATGGAAATTGATCCAGAGGTACCAACCTTTTTCCACATTCCAGAAAGAAATTCAGTACTCTCTCCCTTAGATTTATGGACTAACATCATGTTCCCAAGGTCATGCATACACCTACAAGCTCTTTTAAGAATAAACTGACCATTATATGACCTTCTGCTGGTGGCAATAGGCCAGGAAAGGCAAAATTACCCAATAATGCAGGGGCATGCCCTCAATTTTTTTTTTTTTTTTTGGGTACCAGGGATTGAACTCAGGGACACTCGACCACTGAGCCACATCCCCAGCACCCCCCCCCTTTTATTTTTTCCTTTTATTTATTTATTTATTTATTTATTTATTATTAGAGACAGGGTCTCACTGAGTTGCTAAGTGCCTCACCATTGCTGAGGCTGGCTTTGAACTCACGATCCTCCTGCCTCAGCCTCCCAAGTGCTGGGATTACAGGCGTGTGCCACCGCCTGGCATATGCCCTCAATTTTGAAACAGTGCAGGCATATGACTTCCCCCAAACAGACAAGAACAACTACACAAAACACCACGCCCAAAGAGGAGGTATGACTACCTGCTACTCCAGGTTTTCCTGCTACTGCAAGCTCCACCCACTATCCTAACAAAAGAAAAGGCTTAATCATTTTAGTGCATTTTGACCCCTAGCCCAGCTGCCTACCCCACTCTGGTGTGAATCTCACTTTCTCCTTTTCCCCTCAGCTTTGCTGTAAACCTGTCCTAAACACTGTCTCTGCTTCACTGTCTATTCTGTGCCTGCACTGAGGCAATTGTCTTATCTTGGACCACTGCACCTAAGGACCAAGAAACAACTCCCAATGACTCCACAGTCAACTTTCAACCTGAGGTAACAGTTCTCCACCCGTTAGACAAAACTTTATGTACCAAATAATTTTCATCTCCCTACCTTAATAGCCTAAAAGGAAGTTCATAGAGAATTGTATGGTTGTAGGAAAAAAAACAAACACATTTTCCTATACTCTCACTCAACACAGTAGACTTCTGTGACCTCCATCACCAAGAAGTATGTGGGCATTTCTCACCACCAACAAGCAATCGATTCTGCAGTAGATTCCAGTTGGGTGTCTATTTCAATCCTTTTCAATTTTTTTTTAATTTTTAAAGTTTTAGATGGACACAATATCTTTATTTATTTTTATGTGGTGCTAAGAATCAAATCCAGTGCCTCACACTTGCAAGGCAAGCGCTCCACCACTGAGTGACAGTCCCAGTCCCAGTTCAGCTCAATTCTGACATTACCTGGAGACAAATCCCAAATGAGGTACATTCCTCTAAATATCCAAAGAATACTTTTCAAAACTGTCAAGGTCATCAAAAACAAAGAAAGTCTGAGAAACTGTCATAGTCAAGAGAAGCCAAAGGTTCATGGCTGAGACCCTATAACAAAAGACAGATTGACAAAAGAAAAGCATAACAAATGTATCCAATATAAGTTTTAGAAGACATGGGACCTCCAGAAATGAAGATCCAAAGACCAAGGAAAAAGGTCTGTTTTTATGCAGAGTCACATGGAAGTATGATTGGAAGACAAAAGGGTGTGAGCTAATGGCAACAAACCGGGTGGAACTTAGCAAGGCCTGTTTGTTCAGTTCCTTCTTGGCATGCCCGTGAGACATTTCTTCACGCCAGCCAGGCACAGGGAAGGACATCTGTCACATGAGGACTTTCAGGGAAGAACTAATAGAAAAGGTCAGAGTGAACTCCTTAGGGTTTTTTTGTTTTGTTTTGTTTTTATGGCCTGCTTCAGGGGAGAAAAATGGTGAGGTCAGTTCTAGTTTGCATGGCCTACTTCAAGGGGGAAAGACACTAGAGAAGTCCAGAGTGATCTTCCTGCTTCACTGTTTTCTCAATTTCCAACAGGCCATATTTTGAGCATCATGTCTTGAGTTTCATCAATGTGAATGTTAGTAACAAGGGAAACTAGGTGAAGCACACATGGGAACTCTCTGTATTATGTGCAATGTTACTGTAAAACTGCTTTGTGTGTGTGTGTGTGTGTGTGTGTGTGTGTGTGTGTGTGTGTGTGTGTGTTTCAGTGCTGGAGTTCAAACCCAGGGCCTTATCTATACATACTAGGCAAGCACTCTGCCACTGAGTTATATAGCCAACCCCAAACCATCCTCAAATAAAAAGTTTTTTTTTTTTTTAAATGGGGTAGGTGGGTACACACATCTGTAATCCCAGTGACTTTCGAGGCTGAGGCAAGAGGATCACAGGCTTGAGGCCAGCCTGGGCAATTTGGTGAGAACCAGTCTCAAAAAAAAAAAAACAAAAACAAAAACAAACAAACAAACAAAAAAAAACAGGGACTGGGGTGTGCCCAGGTGGTAAAGCATTCCTGGGTTGAATCCTCAGTACTTAAAAAAAGAAAAGAAAAGAAAAAGAAAAAAAAAAATGGGCAAAACATTTGAACACACATTGCACCAAAAAAATGATGTATAAATACAATGTATAAATGCATTAAACCTATGAAAGTATATGCAACATCTTATGACACAAAATCTTTAGTTATAAGACAAATGCAAATCAAATCACAATACAATACAACTACAGACAATCTAGAATTGTTAAAATGCAAAATCAAGTATGGACATTGTAAGGTCCTTGCTTAGCCGGGCGTGGTGGCGCACGCCTGTAATCCCAGCACTTGGGAGGCTGAGGCAGGAGGATCATGAGTTCAAAGCCAGCCATCAGCAATGGCGAGGCACTTAGCAACTCAGTGAGACCCTGTCTCTAATAAAATACAAAAAAGGGATGGGGATGTGGCCCAGTGGTCGAGTGCCCCTGAGTTCAATCCCCAGTACCAAAAAAAAAGTAAGGTCCTTGCTTAGCATCTGGGCAGCAATCTTAACTGACAGCTGCCATTTTCCTGGCCAAAGGCCTTCCCAAGAAAGCCTCACCTCTCCCTCATACCAGCCCCACCCTTAAAACCACCCTCATTAGGACCTGCCTGGCTCTGATTCCTGAGCCTGGCCCATAAAATCCCCGAAATCCAAGCTTGTCTTGTCTACCTCCACTCTATGGAGAGATGACCTTTATTTGTCACCTCTGAGAAATAAACTCTCTTGTGTATCTCTACCTGGTCTCTGTCTTTTTCCGTCTTTCATTTCTCACTCGCCCATCTCCCGCTTTCTCCCTTTCCTTTCAGACATAGAGTAACTAAAATTCTCAAACATTGATTATGGAAATGCAAAATGATACAGTTGCTCTAAAAATAGTGTGGCAACTTTTTATAAAGTTAAACATGCACTTTCCCCATAATCTAGCAATTAAAATATATGTTCATAAACATATGTTCATAAAATGTAAAATGAAATCATCGACAACAAAAACACAATCACTTTGAAATCAATGAAACTTTTAGGTTATACATGCTGTAATATTTAGGAGTACAGAGTTTTGCTGAAAACTTGGTCCTTGTCTCCATGCCAATCCAATAACGAAGACATGATTTTTGAGAAAAGAGAAAAAGAAGTTTTATTGCTTTCCTAGCAGAAGAGAAACACAGGGGACTCCTGTCCCAGAGACTGTGATTCTGCCCATCAAGGGGAGCAAGTTTCTCAGAGTTGTAATTCACTTGTTAATTTGGGAGATAGTCATTTCTGAGAACTTCTGGTGCCATCCCCAAGTCTGAAACACTTTTTCCTAAGTGGGTGAGTGCTCAACGACAGATAACTTGCCTAGGATGGGGAAGAAAGGTAATCCTCTTTCCCCTGAGATTAGGGAAGAGGAGAGATTAGGGAGGAGCAGGGAGAGAGGAAGAGAAAGAAACTTCTCTGTTTTTTTTTTTTTTTTTTTTTTTTTTTTTTGTGGTACCGGGGATTGAACTCAGGGGCACTCGTCCACTGGGTCACATCCCCAGCCCTTTTCTGTATTTTATTTAGAGACAGGGTCTCACTGAGTTGCTAAGCGCTTCGCCATTGCTGATGGCTGGCTTTGAACTCGCAATCCTCCTGCCTCAGCCTCCCAAAGTGCTGGGATTACAGGCGTGCGCCACCGCGAAACTTCTCTGTTTTAAAAGTAAGTTGCAATGGCAAGGCAGCAAGGGCTATATTCAAAGCATAAAGTGGACCACTATTACAAGAAGATGAAAAACGTATTTTTCTTCTACATTTCTTTGGTCCAAATTGAGTCAATGTACCAAAAAACAGATTAATAAGAAAAAAGCATACAAATTTATTTAATAGAAGTTTTTACATAACACGGGAGATTTCGTAAGCAAAAGAAGATCTGGAGAACAGATATACCTGAGTGTTTTTATACTATCTTAAGTTTAATAAAGAGCTGAAAATTTGCCAGGTATGGTGGCGCATGCCTATAATCCCAGCAACTCTGGAGGCTGAGGCAGGAGAATATTCAAAGCCAGCCTCACCAATTTAGTGAGAACCTGTCTCAAAAAATAAGGGCTGGGGTTGTAGCTCTGTGGTAGAGTGCTTGCCTCGCATGCATGAGGCACTGAGTTCGATCCTCAAGGTAAAATAAAAAGGACTGAGTATGTGTCTCATGGCTAAGTACCCCTGGGTTTAGTCTCTGGTACAAAAAAAAAAAAAAAAAAAGAAACAAAAAAAAAAAAAAAACCCAAGAAGTTGTGAGAAAATGTGATAGGATGAAAGGCATATAAGCTGAGAGTAGTAAACTGGGGAAAATTTAGCAAGTCTGCTCTTTGAGGACCTCCCTCCATCTTCAAAGATAAGGATGCCCCTTTCCTCTAGGTACAGGGAGAGCCTCTCTCACATGAGGGCCTATGAACTTCCTACAGGGGAGAGTCCTTCCTGTACCCTCCATTTCTCCAATTCCTTCAGTTTGAAATATGAAGCTGATAAGGCACCATATTTTGGGGTAGCATGTCCTGAACACTGTCAAGGGTAAGATGTCATGATGTCTGCAAACTTATTCTGGTATGATTTAGCAAGAAAAAAAAAAAAAAAAGGGAAGGAGGGAGGAGTAAATGTGACAAGATGTTCAAAAGTGGTGAGTCAGGATGAACAGTTCTATTATTCTTGCAACTGCCCTGTTAGTTTCAACATTGTCAGAACAAAAAATCATGGGAGAAAACAAGCTCAGTAATACCATGGTTAAGATGATAGGAATTTCTCTAGAGGTCAATTTTTTTAATTTTTTACTTTGCTGAGTGGTGTGAGGCTGGCAAAAGTATTTATGTTGCCTGAGCCCTTAAAATGTGACTGTCTTCATGGAACAGTCTGTTCTCACTGTTTATTAAAAGTCACTCAGGTGGTTTAACTAAATTTAGGAGTCTGTGTTTGACACCAGTACAACCCAGTTGTAAAAGAAAAGGCTCCCTCAAACAACTTTTTTTTTTTAATACTCTCTGACTCCAATGCTCATCTTATTTGTCCAGTTGTTTTGGAATCATGTAGACATTTTTATTCAGGACCAATTTTTAAAGAAGACAGAGTAGGCAGTTAATTACATTTACTCCAATAATGCTACCATTGCTCAGACATTTCTGGGAATACCACTTCGGGGCTTCAGAGCCTGTTTACAAACCCCCTAGTAAAAATCAGTGTGGTTGTGTTAAAATACATCCACATTTTATTTTGGGCAAAATGAAATCAGAACATGTGACCACCCAATTTATTTACCATGCTTTAACTCAAATGGCTATTGACCTTCTTGAAAAATCAAGTCTTCCTTCACAAATTAAAATTTGCCAACATAAAAATATATATTTTTTTAAATTCCATGTTTCTAAAAATCAAAAGCCTATTTCAAAATATTATTCCAAAACTATTTTAGGTCAGGAGTTGGCAAACTTCCTGTAAAGGTTCAGATGGTAAATATTTTCAGGATTTGTGGGTCATATTTATTCTGTCACAACTAATCAGCTCTGATGTTGTAGCATGAAAGCAGCCAGAGAAAATACTCAAATGAATGCTCTTAGCTATATTGCAATGTAATTTTATTTATAAAAGCAGCCTGTGGAACACATATGCTGACCCATGTTTTAGGTAATGATAGAATAATTTAAATAAGCAACTATTGGGATATGTAATTCTTGGCTTTATTATTTATTTATTTATTTTTGGTACCAGGGATTGAACTTAGGGGCACTCGACCACTGGGCCACATCCCCAGCCCTTTTTTGCTATTTTACTAGGAACAGGGTCTCACTGAGTTGCTAAGTACCTCGCCATTGCTGAGGCTGGCTTTGAACTCATGATCCTCCTGCCTCAACCTCCCAAGTGCTGGGATTACAGGCATGCGCCACCACGCCCGGCTGGCTTTTTTTTTTTTTTTTTAAGCAAGAAAAAAAAATTTTTTTAACACTGGAGATTGAACATAGCACCCTGCATATGCTAGGTAAGCACTGAGTTTGCATTAGCAGCCCTTTTTATTTTGTGACAGGTTCTTACTAAGTTGCCCGGGCTAGCCTCAAATTTAAGATACTCCTTCTTCAGCCTCCCAAGACACTGAGATTACACATATGCACCACCACCAGCAACAAAAATAATGCTTTTAAAGAAGATTTAAGCTGCATGTGGTGCTGGTGGTACATGCTTATAGTGTCTCAGAAGGCTGAGGCAGGAAAATGAAAACTTTGAGCCCATTCTGGGCAACTGAGTGAGACGCTATCTCTAATAAAACATAAAAAGGGCTGGGGACGATGTGGCTCAGTGGTTAAGTCCCCCTGGGTTCAATCCCTGGTAATAAATAGATAGATAGATGATAGATAAAGGGCTGTGGATATAGTGCTATTATAAAGTGTCCTGGGTTCAATCTTCATCAATAGGGAGAGGGACATTGTTTTTGTACTTGCCTAGTATACAAGGCCCTGGGTTCAATCCCCAGCTCTACCCCAAAAAGGGGGTGGTGGTATTGAGAACGGCAGTTTTTTTGTTGTTGTTTTTTTAAGAAAGTATTGTACTGATACTTCTTCTCCCAGAAGGGAAGCAATTACAACACAATTACTTGTCTTATCATTCAGTCAGCAGCTAACTGTATTCTGATTTTTAAGATGCACCATTAAAATTAAAAGCACAGGGTTTGGGGGTGTAGCTCTGTGGGAGAGTGCTTGCCTAGCATGCATGAAGCCCTGGGTTCTGTACCCAGCACCACAAAAACATTAAAAATATATAAAAGCAGAAAGCATCCTTCCACTGCTCCTAAAATACCATCCTAGACTGTATTCTTTAGGAAGTAATCTGAGGTCAGCTCAATTGGTAGTTGATAGATGGGCTACTCTCCACCCACACCCCCCCCACCAGAAATTTCCTATCCTGAGCAAAGCAACCTTGTTTCATTTTCCAAGCAGGAGCCAATGGGCTTAAAGTTTGCTTTGTTCTCCGGGCAGGATGTTTCTTCCCCGGACAGGATGTTTCCCCCGCCCTCCGGAAGGAGCCAATAGACTTGAAGGTTGCCCTGTTCCATGGGCAAAGAGCCAATGGCTTTGGGGTCGCTCTGGTGCACCCCCCCACCAGAAATCCCTATATAGGGTCCCATTCCAGAAACTCTCACACAACAACAGCTCGTTCTTGCAGATAGGAGGAAGCCACTGAGACACAACAGCTCGTGACAGCTCCAGACCCACCACCTCCAGCCGGATGGCAGCTGCCCAGCAGACAGCTCCAGCCTCCAGCCCGACAGTAGCTGCTTTAGCCTACAGCTCCAGAGATCCCAGCTGGAGCGACCAAGCACCCATCTTCCGTTCAAAGCTTGCACACTCCCCTCTCCCTGACTCCTTTCTCCCACCAGAGCTTGCACACTCCCTTCTCCCTGACTTCCCTTTCCCAGCACCTCTTCGACCTTCGACCAGAGCACCTCTTCGACCTCTGACCAACCACAAAGGCTGTTGAATAAATCTCTTGGCTGCACAGTTGTCCCTGGTATGATTTTTGCCCTTCAGTAGTGATATAAATAATCTTTGTAATAAAGGAGGGGAAAACCCACAAACATGAAACAGAGCATGCACAATAAACTCAATGTCAAAATGATAATGAGACCAAAATTTGTGAATAAAAATTTCAATTTATCCAAAACATCAAAGAGAAAACAAGATGAAAACAATCTATAGAGTATCTCTATTATTGTTTATTAATTTCATTGTCAAACAAAATAAAACATATTTCCTTGGTGTTACCAGATTTTACTTGTTTGTTTGCTTGTTTTATGGTGCAGTGGACCAAACCCAGAGCCTTCCACACACTAGACCAAGTGCTCTCCCACTGAGCTATACCCCAAGCCCCTGGCATTAACAGATTTTTTGAAAGAAAAAGATTAATTAGATAGATGTTGATGATATTGATAAAAGAAAATTTCTGAAATGTCTTAAATTTAATTGCAAAGTCTGAAGGATGGAGTGAGGAAAGATAAAGGAAGTTAATAGGTTAACAGATAGGGACCAAAACCAACAAAAGACAATACCATGTTCCTCAATGTATATTGAAACCTTGACTCAGCCCCAGGCTGGAGACTACCAGGTGCCACTGCATGGGATTACAAATAAACTTTCCACACTATTAATTCCAACCAATCCAAAAGCAACAAGGACTTTTCTTTTTGGACTCTCCTCCTGTCCCCAAACTTTCCTCACTTTTTTTACTCTTAGGTATAGCCAATGTAGGGTCAATGAAATAATTTATGCTTTTCTTCCTTAAATTTTCATTATAAAATTTCTTGGCTGTCAAGTCCAACAGACACATTTCCAACTGCTATGTATCCCTGCTGCTGGTGGTTGAGGAACTCATCCCAGAATGTGGACCTTTTCCTGGCTCTCATCTGTAAAGTCTCCATAAACTTCCTGAGAATCAACAGTCTAAAGTTTTGGTTTAAAATATAAAGAATAACAATAAAAATTTGACACTTTTTAGAAACTGTAACTTTTCTCCGTATATTTTGCAATATACATTTGAATTAGCAATTACAATTTTCACATCCTGAGAAGATATTAAAAAGGGACCTGTACTAACATTTTGTATTTATGGGTTGGTTTGGGGTTGTTTTTTTTTTTTTTTTTTCTTTTTCTTCTTTTGATGTTTTCCTCCCCACTATACCAGTGGCTCTCCAATGTGGTCCCTGAACCAGCAGCACCTGGGAACCTGATGGAAATATAAATTCTTAGGCTCCACCCCACATCTCCTGACTCTGAAACTCTGTGGGTGTGGGGGAGGTGGACAGCTTTCCAGGTGACACAGATGCTCATACACAGATTTGAGAACTTCAGGTCTAGGCAAAGACCTATTGCAGTAGAGAAAGAATCATACTTGGATATGTTGGGTCCCAAAGGCCTATCACCTTCCCATGTTCCACCAGCTCAGATCTAAATGCTAGGAGAATGAAGGTGGGTTTACAAATGGAATCACATACTCACGCATACCTGCTGTTCCTCCTGTCACCGCTAGCTGTCATATCCATGCAAAGACTTAACATAGCAATTGAGTGCCTATTCTCCCTCTCGCAGCAAAAACTCAAGCACTGATAATGCTGGTTGGGAACAGGGAGGGATACTATTTTCATAAGAAGAAATACAGAAGCCGGGCGCGGTGGCGCACGCCTGTAATCCCAGCACTTTGGGAGGCTGAGGCAGGAGGATGGCGAGTTCAAAGCCAGCCTCAGCAATGGCAAGGCACTTAGTAACTCAGTGAGACCCTGCTTCTAATAAAATACAAAAAAAAAGGGGGCTGGGGATGTGGCCCAGTGGTTAAGTGCCCCTGAGTTCAATCCCCGGTACCAAAAAAAAAAAAAAAAAAAAAAAAAAAAAGAAGAAGAAGAAGAAATACAGAGCAATTGACACCTAAACTAAGTCTATGTGTCCATTCATGCAATATCTTAGAAATATGTTTAAAGAAATTGCTGTGTTCTTAATATTTTCCCCCAAAAGCCATATGTTGAAGTGGTGCACATCTGTAATTCCAGCTATTTGGGAGAAAAAGAGGCAGGAGAATTGAAAGTTGGAGGCCAGCCTGAGGCAGTGAGATCCTGCTTCAAAAAAAAAAGGCTGGGGTTGTATCTCAGTGGTATAGCTCTAGCTTAGCACACACAGGCCCTGGGTTCAATCCCCAGTGCCACAAAAAGTAAAACAAAAACTTGCCTGTAATCCCAGCTTCTCAGGAGACTGAGGCAAATTTGAGCCCAGTCTGAGCAATTTAACAAAACTCTTATCTCCAAAAACTAAAAGGGCATAGTAGTAGAGTACCCCTGGGTTCAATCCCCACTACCAAAAAAATAAATACATAAATAAAGATCAAAATCATATGTCAAGGGGCTGGGGATATGGCTCAGTTGGTAGAGTGCTTGCCTCACATGCACAAGGCCCTGGGTTCAATCCCCAACACCACAAAAAAAAAAAAAAAAAAAAAAAAGAAAGATCATATGTCAAAATGTAATAGCTAAATAGCTAATATGATAGTATTGAGAGGAGGTGATTAAGTGACGAGGGGATTCAGGACCTTGAAGAAAATCTTGAAGTAGGTTCATTTTCTTCCTTACTTAAGCACACAGTGCTTATTCCTTTTGGATTATTTTTGCCCTTGCCACTGTGCAAGGATGTAGCAAGCCCCTCACCAGAAACTCAATGCCAGTGTCTTGATCTTGGACTCCTCAGTCTCAGGACCTATGAGAAATAAATTTCTATTGTTTTAAAATTACCCAGTCTGTGGTGTTTTGTTGTAGCAGCACAAATGGACTAAGACAGAGATTAGAAACTTCATGTATAAAGAAGATTCAGTTAGAATATGTCCTTGGATAACGATGAGTAATAAAATATCACTGAAATGACTACACCCACAGAGGTGATAAAAATCTAAATAGGAGCACACATTCCTTCTAGTTTCTTCCTGTTTGGCTCTAACTCCTGCTGGGTCAGAGAAATTAAAGCCTTATAAATTAACAGGCTCTTCATAATAAAGAAAATAAAAATAAAAAATAAGGATTCCACCAATGCATTTTTATTCTAATTTGTTATATATGGATGCATTACAATTCATATTACAGATATAGAACACAATTTTTCATACCTCTGGTGGTATACAAAGTATCTTCATACCATTCAAATCTTCCAAATGCATTTTTTTAAAGTAGTATGTTCACTGTATTGTAATTGGCATTCATTAGTGAAGAGGAGTTACATTTCCTTTTTTTTTTTCATTTTACTGACACCAGGTCAGCTATGGCTGTTCAGAGAATGAAACAGCATTATGAGCTAAGGTGGGCATCAGTATCCTCCAAAGAGATGTGGAAACCGAGTTGGTCTTTGAAGTATGGACATTTAGGGAGGTGGGAATGAAAATTCCAGGGGGTCAAATATCACAAGTAAAGGTCCATGAAATGCCAGGCATATTTAAAGAATAATTAAGCAGACCAATTTACATAAAATAGAACATTCACATAGAAAATATTGGAAAAGTAAAATAGGTCTAATTTTCCCCCCCAGTACTAGAGATTGAACACAGAGGTGCTTTACCATTGAGCTACAATCCCCAGCCACTTTTATTTTTTATTTTGAGGCAGGGTTTCCCTAAGTTGTGAAAGATCTTACTAAGATTCTGAGGCTGGCTTTGAACTTGTGATCCTCCTGCCTCAGCCTCCTGAGTCGCTGGAATTATAGGTGCCACAGAGCCCAGATAGAGCAGGTCCATCTTACTGCAGTCATAAACCCCAGGCAAAGGAGTTTGACATTCTGAGTGCTGTGGAGAACCATTCAAAACCCTAGTGAAGTGATAAAAGCAGTGTTTTAGGAAGACTGATTAGACTAAATGTGTAGAGTAGATTATAGTCAGGCTTCTCAAACTGTCATATGCATATAAATTCACCTGGGGATCTTGTTAAAATGTAGATTCTGATTCCCTGGGTCTGGAGTGCAGGCTGAGATTCTGCATTTCTAACAAGCTCCTAGTGATGTCCATGCTGCTCCTCCCCAGGGCACACTTTGAATAGTCAGAGATTAGAGTATCAATCTAACTTTAAGACATCCACTAAGGTACAATGTTGAAATGGGAAGAGAAAGCATGTCATAAAGAAAAAAATAATTTTTTCTAAATCTCTTCTTCTAGTTTGTTCATTTGATAACTAGGAACAGACATTTCTCATTCAATTAGCTGAATAAATTAAATAAATAAATGGCTGACTAAATTTTTAAAGGGTTATAAAAATTAGCTGAATAGATTTTAAAAGGCTTATAAAAAAAGAACATGGGAATCTTACAGAAACAAATGCAAAATATACGTTAGAGTAACGTATGTTGGAAATTCACCAACACTGCTGTCTTCATCTTTCTCTTGGTAGATGCTTTTTTTATGTCTTTCTGCTTCCTTCTCCTGCTGACTCATCAGTTTGCTCATTAGGACTGTCAGTTCTAACTCTGACTTTCAGTTCAGTCACCCACCACCACCTTATTACCATCTGAGTCTCTGTTCAGATTCTCAGCAGAGAATCAGATTGGACCAGTTTGGGGGTTGCTCACCAGGGTCAAAAGTCCATCTCTGGTTAATCATCTTTTACTTGGACAGAGAGTCTTATATATAGTTTTTCAGGGACTGTGAGTGAAATGAAGGGAGAGAGAGTTGGGCATGACAGTCAAACTGACCAACAGATCTGCTGCTAGGATGACTGGTAGGAGAGACTCTCAGGTTCTGCTGAGGCCGCCATTATTTGTACAGTATAGGTCAAGTACTTGCCATGCTCTCAAGACAGGTGATTTTCTGAGTGCATTAAAACATAGAAATCAGGAGTTCCGGCATTCTACTGACTGGGCTCCCCGACGCGGCTCTGAGTCTTTTGAAGGGGGGGGAGGCGTCGGCGGCCTTTACTTTCCCAATCCAGTCTCATCGTTGAGGTAGGCCCCTCTGGCCTCTTTTGGTAGACAGAAGAGGTCCATCCTGGGTATGGGTGGGGGGGGGTGTATAGACCTCAACCCCTTATATAATAATCCGACAAAGTGGCGCCAAGCGTGGGGCAGAACTTCGACTGATTGGGCTAAGCGTTCAAGCCAGATAGGGCCTCCCGGGTAAAGGCATCCTCTAGAAAATGAGGCAAACATATATCTTTCTCTCTCTTTCTCGTCCACTTTCTCTCTTTCTTCCTCTCCCTTTTCTGAAACCTCTGCGTGAGTAAACCTGCAATTTTTGTATGTGCCTGGCGGGGGAGACTGGAAAGATGTCTGGGATAAACGCACTCACTGAAGGGCGTGCCAGCCTGGGTGCGGGGGGTGGGGGTGGGGTGGGGGGTGGGGGGGTACTCAGAGCGGGCCCAAACTTAAGAACAAAGAACAGCTGCCCTTTGCAGCACCATGTGGGTGGCGACCATATGGGGTCGCTAGGGGTGTGCAGATGGTGGGCTGCTGCCACCGCCACGTGGCCCCAGACTTTTGTCCCGGGTGCATGGCTGCCGCCATCACCGGGGCTCACAGTTCCACGGCTTGGGGAAAAGAAAAAGTGTACCGCTGCATGGCCCGGGCTTGTGTCTTGGCCCGCCTGGCGTTAGGCTTGCAGCTTGCGTCCAAACCGCTGGGGGCGGGGCCCGGCACACACGGGGTCTCGCCGGCTGGAATGCCAAGGGGCAACCCAGAGCGAGGCAGGGCGCTAGGGGGAGCGAAGGCGGAAGCGCCGCCTACTGTCGGAGGCAAACGAAATCCAAACTGGAGTTGCCCACGGGGCAAAACGCACGAGGGTGCGTCAGGCCGTTGCCTGGCAACGGGCTGCCAATGGCGCCTAAAATGGCCGCCCAAAAGCGCCGCCATGGTTGCACCGTTGACATCATCTCCTGTGATCACGCATGGCGGGACACGCCAGCGACCAGCACAAGGTTCAAACTATACCTCTTTTTAAAATCTTAGGAGCTGAACTTAAATTGGATTCTGTCTGTCCCCTTATAAAAGCTCTTAGGGGAACTCAACTGGTTAAGGCCTTGAAAAAAGTGCCTTAGGCATCTGCTCACAATTGCGTCCCCCACCCTTCCAGACCTGAGCCAGGACTTACATTGAAATGCAAATGGAGAAGTAAGCTTAAGCCCCAAAGGAAAAAAAAAAAAGGGTAAAATGTCTTTTTACCAGCCTGTCATTTTTCTAAGATTTTTTGAGCTCATAATTCTAATCCTGTGCACCCAGGTGTTGTGTGTACACTTGTGTTCTGTTTGTGTGTTCATGTGTGTGTAGACTGAGTGCTCATAAAAATTTAAAATATGGATCCAAATACCTTTAACTCACGTGATTTAAAAGTTCTTTACCATCACAAATTCTAAAGCTGGACCTTCACTCTAGAACTCCAGGATAGAATGCCATCCAAGGGGATGCGCACCTTGGAAAATTCCAAGGCCCCAAGATGTGCCTTCTGTCCTTTGGATTACTAGAGTGAACTGCCACATCAAAACAAAATAAAAATAATAATAATAATAATAATTTCTAGTTCTTGCCGTCTTTTGTCTTGTCTTGTATTCTATGGTTTTTCTGCCTTTTTATTGTGTGTCTTCTCTGGGGTAAATGTAAGAAAAGTAAATTTATAAGTAACTTTGTTTGTTAGACATTAATTTTCAAGGTTAAAATACTAACTCTTAAATATGCCATCAGATAACTCCTTAAATTCCATTGTGTTGGGTTCCTGGCAGGAGGCTGCACCTCCTAGGTGGAAGGCCACACCTCCCAGGTACTTTGTAAAAAAAACTACATTTCCCAGGTACCTCAGCCTGGCCAGCGAACCTGGCTAACAGGTGCCCTGGCCATCACCTTCCTTGCCCTCCATGCCATTTTTGTCTCCTACCACGCTACGTGGCACCCCAATAAACCATCCCTTTTCAACATGGAAAAAATAAAACATAGAAATAATTATATTGGCCTTAAGGTGTCAACCACAGCTAGACTGTGTGAGTTGGCAACAAATTCATTGAGGTTGAAAAAGTGGGTGGTAAGGTCTGAAACCAGCATGGTTGTGTTTTGTCCCCCCATATACAGGTCATGAGACTGCAGAGAGGACTTCTTCACCCTCCCCTCAAAGGAGGGGCTTTTCAAGAGAATCACTTGGAGAGCTAGATTTGTGTTCCCTGGAATTTGGGAGAACACAGAGAGGAGTGTCTCACTTTGAAAAGTCTAAACATGAAAGTTTGAGACTACATTAGTCAGAGATGGCAGAACACAGTGAAGAAAGGAAGGGGAAAAGACATAAAAAAGAAGAAAGAAATGATGTTAAGAATAAGCTACAAGCCGGGCGCGGTGGCGTACGCCTGTAATCCCAGCACTTTGGGAGGCTGAGGCAGGAGGATCGCGAGTTCAAAGCCAGCCTCAGCAATGGCGAGGCACTTAGCAACTCAGTGAGACCCTGTCTCTAAATAAAATACAAAAAAGGTCTGGGGATGTGACCCAGTGGTCGAGTGCCCCTGAGTTCAATCCCCGGTACCACAAAAAAAAAAAAAAAAAAAGAATAAGCTACAAGCCGGGCGCGGTGGCGCACGCCTGTAATCCCAGCACTTTGGGAGGCTGAGGCAGGAGGATCGCAAGTTCAAAGCCAGCCTCAGCAATGGTGAGGCACTTAGTAACTCAGTGAGACCCTGTCTCTAATAAAATACAAAAAAGGGCTGGGGATGTGGCCCAGTGGTCAAGTGCCCCTGAGTTCAATCCCCAGTACCAAAAAAAAAAAAAAAAAAAAAAATAATAAGCTACATTTGCCTTGATATGGAGGTAGGGGAGGTAGGGTGTTGGCCAGAGTTCTAGACTGGGGGCACAACTCTGGGGAGTCCCAACAAACCAGGTCTCACCACTTGTCCTGAAAGAAAACCCAATGGCAAAAGTACTGATAAAGTAAGAAAGGAATTTAATATTCAGTATATCCCTACTAGTAAGACAAAGGAACTAGTGTCTTCAAGGATATTGGTATGAGCTTCTGGCTTAAATAGAGGAAAGAACAAAAGCAGAGAACTAGAGTACACATAGTTAAGTAGTCTTTGTCAAATTGTGGTCTGAGCTCTCTGCTTCATGGTTGTCATGTCCTGAGTTGCTTTCCTTGGCCACATCCTTCTACCATGATGTTTTGCCTCACTTCAGCCCCCAAGCTATGTAGTCAGCCCACCATAGACTGAACCTCTGAAACCGCTAGAGCTACAGATTCTTTATCAGACTGCTGGAGTGAGGAGGCCTGTGATTTGCTCAGAGTGATGTGAAGATGGCCCAAGGTCACAATGAATCTCTCCAAATCTGTTCACCCATCCATGTTGTCTGGTTCCCTGCATCTAATCTTCAATCTCCCTGTTATGTGTTGAACCGTGTCTCCCAGAATTTCATGTGTTGAGGTCCTAACCTCCAGTACCTCAGAATCCAAGTTGGTTTAGGATTGTTGAAGGGTTGTTGAGGCCTTAATTAAGAAGTATAGGGTGAGCCCCTCTGCCTTTGTGTTAAGTGTTCTTAGGAAATGGGTGACAGATAGGCTTGGGCCAATGGGCCACCTCCCCCATGGAGATTTCCATGAGAAGCAACCTGGTTTCATTTTCCCTGGGCAGGAGTCAATCGGCTTAAAGTTCGCTCTGTTCCCCGGGCAGGAACCAATAGGCTTAGAGGTTGCCCTGTTCCCTGGGCAAAGAGCCGATAGCGTTAAAGGTCACTCTGGTACACCCCCCACCAGAAATCCCTACTTAAAGCTCCTGCCTGCCTGGAGCTCAGAAACAACAGCTCACCCCTGCTGAGAGGAGGCAGCCACTGCAACAGCTCCAGACTCACCGTCTCCAACCTGATGGCAGCTGCCCCAGCCAACAGCTCCAGAGACCACAGCCAGCACGGCCAGGCACCCACCTTCCATTCAGAGCTTGCACATTCCCCTCTCCCTGACTCCTCTCTCCCACCAGAGCTTGCACACTTCCCTCTCCCTGACTTCTCTCTCCCCATACTTCTTCTACTTCCATAAAGTCTGGTGAATAAATCTCTTGGCTGCATGGTTGTCTCCGGTGTGATTTTTGCCCTTCAATGGGAAAATTTGGGCAAAGAAGGAGAATACCATGTGAGATTAGGTGATGGGTGTAAAAGCCAAGGGATACTGGAGATTGTCGGGAAAACCAGAAGCTAGGAGAGAGGAAGCCGGCAGAGCCTCCCTCACAAGTCTCAGAAGGAGCCACCCTGTGATCATTGGATCTTGGACTTCTTACCTCCAGAAGTGTGAAACAGTAAGTTTCAGTTGCTTAAGCCATCTGGCTGTTGGTACTTTGTTATGACAGCCCATCACTGTTAGGACTCAGTAACTTTTCTCTCCAGTGCTTCTCGTAGTTTTTAGGTTAGTTTTTAGAATCCATTAAACTGTTTCCTTTTGCCAATTCTCTAGGGTTGCATTGATGGGGATTTGCTCTCAGATTGTTTTATTGTCATCTCCACAGAAACTGCCCACTTACATTTTTAGCACATTCAGCTTTTCAGCTGTGCTAAAAATGTGCACATTGTTAGTTCTTAGAGAAGAAATATAATTCAATGCTATAGTCCCTTATACTAAGTTCTCTTTGGGGTTAATTTAATTGGTTATCAAAGAAGTTTTCCTCTTATACACCCTTCTGCCATTGTTAATAATTTACACCAGTATTAGAATATTTGTATCTTCTATGGCTTCATCTCCATTGTTTTTTGTTTGTTTGTTTGTTTTTTGCAAATCAGTCAACTAATTTCACCTGTGGTGTCAAAGTATGAAGTCCATGATAGTTTGATAGTTTTTTTTTTTTTTGTGTGTGTGTGTGTGTGTGTGTGTGTGTGTGTGGTACCAGGAACCAGGGATTGAACTCAGGGGCACTCGACCACTAGGCCACATCCCCCAGCCCTTTTTTGAATTTTATTTAGAGACAGGGTCTCGCTGAGTTGCTAAGTGCCTTGCCATTGCTGAGGCTGGCTTTAAACTCACGATTCTCTTGCCTCAGCCTCCCAAGTGCTGGGATTACAGCCGTGCACCATTGTGCCCAGCTATCCATGATAGTTTTATCAGTTTCTATTTCACCTTATATATAGCATGCTATAATATAACAACTTATAATCTATATGTGTGTAGACATATATAAATACAATGCCTAGCCTAGATATAGACATGAGGAAGAATATAAATATACATTTCCTAATTTAAAAAATTGTGGCCTAGTTGGTGATTACCTCAGGATGGTCAAGCAGGGCCTTGTCGGGATAAGAAACTGGCTCCTGCCTGGGGGGTAACTTCTACTCTTGTCACAAAATGTTTATCCATTAGAACTGTAGTTCCTGAAACCAAAATGACTACCAGAGAGAATGAATCAGAGAAAAGATAAGTTAGAAAAGCAAAATAGCCTTAATTCCTTCAAGTTTTAGGTGCTACACCAGTGGTCTGGACTAGGATGTTGTAAAAACTTTTGATTTGGTGTCCTGCAAATTTCAAAAATATCTTAATTACGCTTATCATGGTGTCTCAGCCTTGAAGTTATACCCACATCTTAAGATAGTGAATGAGAGGGATGCAAAAAGAATGCAGAAGGCTGGGTGTGGTGACACATGCCTATAATCCCAGCTACTCAGGAGGCTGAGGCGGGAGGATCACAAGTTTGAGGTCAGCCTCAGCAACTTAGCAAGACCCCATCTCAAAATAAAAATACAACGGACTGGGGATGTACTCAGAGGTAAAGTGCCCCTAGGTTCAACCCCCAGTACCAAATAAATACAGTAACCTGAGGCTAACCAACCATTTTTCTACTTTTCTGTCTTTCTATCCTCACTTTACAAGGAAAATAACTTTGAAATGTTCACGCTGCTTTTTGTTCTTTGTTTCTGCTTTCTTCAGCTTTTCTCTGCATATAAAACCAACTGTCTTTGCTTGGCTCCTTAGAACACCCATTCTATTTTTTTGAGTGATGTGTTGCCAGATTCTAGAATCAAAACTGAAGCCAGGGGCTGGGGTTGTGGCTCAGTGGCAGAGTGCTCGCCTCGCGCGTGCCTGGCCCGGGTTTGATCCTCAGCACCACATAAACATAAGTGTATTGCATTGTGTACAACTAAGGTAAATGGATGGATATTGAAAAAGAAAAAAAAAACTGAAGCCAATTAATTCTTAAAATTTTTTCCTTTGATAGAGTTAATGACTTGTTAGTTTTGTTGTTATTGTTGTTATTGTTATTGGGTTTTTTGTTTCTTTCAGTACTAGGGGTTGATCCCAGGGGATTTCTGCCATTGAGCTACATCTCTAGCACTTTTTATTTTATTTTATTTTACATTATCTTATTTTATTTTTTTTATGTTACTAGAAGTTGAACGCAGGTCCACTTTACCACTGAGCTACACCCACAACCCTTTTTATTTATTTATTTTTTTTATTTTTTGGTACTGGGGATTGAACTCAGGGGCACTCGACCACTGGGCCACATCCCCACCCCCCTCCTTTTTTTTTTTTTTTTTTGTATTTTATTAGAGACAGGGTCTCACTGAGTTGCTAAGTGCCTCGCCACTGCTGAGGCTGGCTTTGAACTCGCGATCCTCCTGCCTCAGCCTCCCAAGTGCTGGGATTACAGGCGTGCGCCACCATGCCCGGCCCTTTTTATTTTTATATATTTTTTTAAATTTTTAGATAGGGTCTCTCTAAATTGCTTAGGGCCTCGATAAGTTGCTGAGGCTGGCCTGGAACTTATAATAGTCCTGCTTCAGATTCCCAAATCACTGTAATTACAGGCATGTGCCACTGCACCTAGTTTATGATGTGTTAGTTTTTCAACTTCTATGTCTTTCTTAAGATGAAACTGTGCTTCACTTAGGATTTAGGACCCCAAAGAAAGCTCTCTAGAAGCTCCAATGGAGTAGGTCTTTAGAAAGGGATTTATAGCCGGGTGAAGTGGCACATGCTTGTATCCCAGCACTTGGGAGGCTGAGGCAGGAGGATTGAGAGTTCAAAGCCAACTTCAGCAATGGCGAGACATTTAGCAACTCAGTGAGACCCTGTCTCTAATCAAATACAAAAAAGGGCTGGGGATGTGGCCCAGTAGTCGAGTGCCCCTGAGTTCAATCCCCCGGCACCATAAAAAAAAGGGGTGGGGGGATTTTTGAATCTAGAGAGAATTAAAGCATGGGAGGAAAAGACTAAGACAAATTTTTCCACTTCTATAAATGCCACAAATGATTTCCTGTCAAAAATTTGGGGCAGACTGGAAGATAGAGAAGACAACTGAATAGTATCAAGTACTTTGTGGTCATCAGAAAAAAATGTGACTTCTGCAGCCTCAGTTTAGCTTAGCTGAAGAAGTGAAGATAACCACGACCCCACCTCTACCCTCATCTTCACCACAAGAGGTGAAGAGAGAGGCCAACCACAAAACCTAAAGGTCTGCCTTCCCCAGCCTACCCTGCCTGCTCAGCTTCCTCTGAGATTCTGAAAGTCTCCTTTGTAACCACAGATTCTTATCCTGGTGTTCCCAGCGTGCTACTTTTCATTTTTCAAGCTAGCCGCGAAATTAATTCTTTCAATACTTTTTTCTGTGTCTTCTCTGTGTCTGCACTGTGCAATATACTCCTTACCGAAATGATAGGAGGATCACAAGTCAGAGGTCAGCCTCAGTAACTTAGCAGGGCCCTCAGCAACTTAGTGAGACCTTGTCTCAAAATAAAAAACTAAAAGGGCTAGGGATGTGGCTCAGTGGTTAAGTGCCCCTGGGGTCAATCCTTTGTACTACTCTACTACTACTACTACTACTACTAATAATAATAAATAAAATGTATTATATGGTGATAAATGTTATATATATTTTTTTAAATATTTATTTATTTGCTTTAGTTGTACACAATGCCTTTATTTTTACGTGGTGCTGAGGATCGAACCCTGGCCGCACACATGCTAGATGAGTGCTCTGCTGCTGAGCCACAACCCCAGCCCCTATTTTTTTAAATATTTATTTTTTAGTTGTAGTTGAACACAATACCTTTATTTTATTTATTTACTTTTATGTGGTGCTGAGGATCAAACCCAGAGCCTCACACATGCTAGGTGAGTGCTCTACTGATAAGCCACAACCCCAGCCCAATAAATGTTATATTAACAAAAGAATGGCAGGGGAAAATAATTGAGACAGCTTGGCAGGGAGGGTGGTAAAACAGGAGACCTCTTTGAGAGGGTGACATTTTGCACCAAAACTTGAAAGAGGTGAAGAACTATGTCATACAGATATACCTGGGGAAAGCATTTTAAACAAAAACAGCACAGTCTTGATAAGGAGCATCCTGGCATACTCAATAAATGGCAAGGAGTTGGAATAGTAGAAGCACAGGGAGAGGGAGAGTGGGAGGTGCGGTCACAGGGAGAAAATGGGCCAAATCACTGAGGGCCTTCTAGACTACAGGGAACACCTTGGCTTCTACTCTGAATTAGGTGGAAACCCATCCAAAGGTCAAGAGTGACTTGAGTGACATGGCCTGACTTGTGTTTTAATAGGAAAACTCTGGCTTCTGGTTAAGATGATAGGGAGCCAGGCAGAGAGGCTATTCCTGTAATCCCAGCTACTGGGGAGGTTGAGGCAGGAGGACTGCAAGTTTGAGGTCAGCCTGGGCAACTTTAGTGAGACACTGTCTCAAAATAAAAAATAAAAAGTCTGGGGAAGTAGTTCAGTGGTAAAATAAGTGGATTTCACCTGGATTCAATCCCCAGCATTGAAAAAGAAAAGGAAAGAAAAAGAAAGATGCTAGGGGACAAAATGCAAAAAGCCACCAAGCTGAGAGGTTCTAGAAATAACCCAGGTCACTGCTGATGAAGGCAGCCAGGCCCTTGCATCAGATGAGGATGGGTGAAATAAGCAGATTCCGATCAATAACATCCTCCATGCCATAATAAGAGACACAGCACTATGCCTTTAGTTGGCAGTGGGAAAAACAGAAAGAAAAATGAAACACATATTTGAATATAAATTCAACAAGCCTATCATGGGGAATTTGCCTTTTTTTTTTTTTTTTTTTTTTTTTTGGTACTGGGAATTGAGCCCAAGAATGTTCTATTACTGAGCTACATTTCCAGACCTTTTTGGTTTTTATTTTGATACAGGGTCTTGTCACTAAGTTGCTGAGGACCTTGCTAAATTGCTGGGGCTGGCCGCAAACTTGTGATCCTCCTGCCTCAGCCTCCTAAATTGCTGAATTTGACTATTATTCCATAAGTACTTTAAATCAGATAAATTTATAAGTGCTTTTGAAGTTCATAAACCTTCTAGTATAGACATTCTGTAAGTTAGAAGAGCTTTGAAACCATTTAAAACTCAGATCAAATTCTGTGAAAGCATTATATGAATTTTGCTGAGCTACTCAAGGAAAAAAATGCCCTAGAATAGAAAAAAAAGGATTAGATTTTTTTGTAAAAAGAGCACACCAAAGATACTAAAAGAAGAGAGCTGAAAATATACTGAGATGTCATATTTATCAGAGTATCATTTGATAGTTCCAATAAAGATCCAGTAGCAAATCTCATTGCTAAACGACACAGACCATTTTCCAATGAGGAAAAGACAATCAGTAGAAATTATCAGGGTTTTAAAAAAGCAAAATACAGGGGCTGGGATGGTGGCCCAATGGTAGAGTGCTTGCCTAGCATGTATGAGGCACTGGGTTCGATTCTCATCACTACATATAAGTAAGTAAATAAAATAAAGGTCCATCAACAACTAAAAATTTTAATAAAGCAAAATACAGTGTTCATTACTTTAAAAGAGGTTAAGAACGGCATATCAGAATGATCTTTCCCCTTTATTATAAAAAAGAGGAAAAAGTGAAAGAGAGAAAGGAGGAGGACTATAAAAGGATGCTATGTATTCATGAAGGAAAATATAATACAAATCTAAGAATAGAGGAAGTAGCAGACACTTTTGAAATGTCATCAAACAGTGCCAATGAATCTTTCTGCCAGAGAACAGCATGAGAGAAAATGTTTTATTCAACAATATCCAAGGAAATAAAATTACATTTAAATGGCAGCACCAAAAAAAAATTTAATGAAAAACAGAAAGCAGCTTCTGGGAATAGAAGTGTGATAGTATGTATATTCTCATAAGTGATTGCTAAGAATGTTTTGGTTTTATTTTTAAAGCTATTTTTATTGAGGTGTAACTTATATAGTTCAGTTCACCCCATTTTGTGTGTAGTTCTATGAATTTTAAAATTTCATAGTTTTATTACACCACCATAATCAAGATACAGAGTGGCTATCACCCACAAACCTCTTGACCCTGGCCTCTTCATCATCAGTTTCTCATCCCACTCCCTATAATGGCCCATCTGTTTTCTGTGCTTGCAGTTTTTCCTTTTACAGACTATCGTACAAATGGAATTATACAGTAGGAATCTTTTGGAGTATGCTTTCCTTCACTTAGCATGCGCATTCAAAGTTCATCCATGTTGCTGTATCAGTTGCTCATTCTTTCTTTTTATATATATAAATATATTTTTTTATTTTTTAATTTTTTTTTTGGTGGTACCAGGGATTGAACTCAGGGGCAATCGACCACTGGGCCACATCCCCAGCCCTTTTTTGTATTTTATTTAGAGACAGGGTCTCACTGAGTTGCTAAGTGCCTCGCCATTGCTGAGGCTGGCTTTGAACTCGCAATCCTCCTGCCTCAGCCTCCCAAAGTGCTGGGATTACAGGCGTGCGCCACTGCGCCCGGCTTAATATATATTTTTTATTTTTTATTTATTTTTTTTTAATTTTTTTATTATTTATTTACTTATTCATCATGCAATATATATTTTTAATTGTCAATGGACGTTTATTTTATTTATTTATATGTGGTGCTGAGAATCAACCCAGTGCCTCACAGAGGCGAGGCAAGCTCTCTACCACTGAGCCAAACCCCAGCCCTGCTCATTCTTTTTTTATTGCTGAGTAATAGTCTATTGTATGGATCTCACACCTGTAGTCCCAGTGGCTCTGGAGGCTGAGATAAAAGGATCAAAATTTAGAGACCAGCCTCAGCAACTTAGGGAGGCCCTATGCAACTTAGTGAGACCCTGTCTCAAACAAAAAATAGAAAGAGCTTGGGATGTAACTCAGTGGCAGATTGTTCCTGATGATGGTGCATAGCTGTAATCCCAGCTACTCCACTACTCCAGGGTCTAGTGCTTCCCAGTGGTAAAGCTTTCCTTTAAATGAGAAAAAAACAAATAACTTCAATATAACATTTTATTATAATTAAGGTGAAATGTCTTCCCAACATTTTGCGATACATATGATGAAAGTAGGAGATGCAGTGAGTTTTGAATTCCTGTATTCCTCTTTTTAACACCAATGTTATGGAGCATTTCTTTTTTGTCTTGTTTTGTTATTTTTACTTTCTTAGTCTTTCTTCCTCACTACAAATTGAAATTTAGAAGGCCAATGGAGGTCAGGGGAGACTTCAGGTGATTACTTAGATATTTAAGAGCTTGATTTTCTCTCTCTCTCTCTTTAATGGTACTGGGGTTTCAAAACAGGGTCTAGTGCTGGGATGGGTGGTGCATGCCTATAATCCCAGCAACTGGGGAGTCTGAGGCAGGAGGGACCGCCAAGTTCAAAGCCAGCCTCAGCAATTTAGGGAGACCATAAGCAACTTAATGAGACCCTGTCTCAAAATTAAAAAAAGAAAAGACTAAAGATATAAGCTCGGTGGTAAAGTTTCCCTGGGTTGAATCCCTAGTACCACAAAAACCCAAAACAAAAACAGGGCGAGTGCTTGCTGAGCAAGCACTTCTCTATTCAGCTACATTTCCAACACTTTATTTTTTTTTTTTAATATTTATTTATTTACTTTAGTTGTACACAATGCAATCCATTTATGTTTACGTGGTGCTGAGGATCGAGCCCGGGCCGTGCCCCACACTTTATTTTTTTATTTGAGACAGGATGTTACTTAGTTGCGCAGGCTGGCCTCAAATTTGCCATCTTCCTGCCTCAGCCTCCCAAACAGCTGGGATTCCAGGCACTTGGTCCTGCTCCCTGCTAGAGATTGATTCTCAATGGTAAAACCACACAAAACAAGCTACAAAGATTTAACAATGGAGGTTTTTTATTTGACTTTGTCGCCAACTAGCTATGATGATTAGCAATGCTATATGTCTTTTAGCCTTTTTTTATTCCTAGTTATTTCTCCTAAGCAAAAATAGAGGAAGGCTGTGCACTCCAGAGAGAGAGAGAGAGAGAGAGAGAGAGAAAGAGATTTCGATAGATTACATACTCTTCTTTGAATTGTAGGCCAAACACTGATACCACCCTCTTCTCTTCCCTATCAGGTTTGTCTCCCAGCCTTGGGTAGATCTGATGTGCATGTGCAGGAGCAGTAGATATTGGGAACTTTCTGTACTTTCCACTCAATTTTGCTATGAACCTAACATGGCTCTGAAAAACAAAGTTTATTAAAAACAACAGCTGGCCATGTTGGCACACACCTGTAGTCCCAGTGGCTCTGGAGGCTGAGATAAAAGGATCAAAAGTTCAAGACCAGCCTCAGCAACTTAGCAAGGCCCTATGCAACTTCGTAAGACCCTGTCTCAAAATAAAAAATAAAAAAAGGGGCCGCGGCTGGGGCTCAGCAGTAGAGAGCTCGCCTAGCGCGTGCGCGGCCCGGGTTTGATCTTCAGCACCACGTACAAATAAACACATTGTGTACGACTAAAGCAAATAAATAAATATTTTTTAAAGAAATTTTTAAAAATAAATAAATAAATAAAAAGAGCGGGGAATGTAACTCAGTGGCAAATTGCTACTGGTGAGGGTGCATAGCTGGAATCCCAGCTACTCCGTGTGAGCAAAAACAACCATAACGGGAGCAAACCTCCACCACCAGCATCTGTCTTTATTAATCGGGGGCAGAATGGCACATTTTCAGGGGAGAAAATGGCGACTGGTTACAAGAGGGGTCTGTTTTTTTACAGGTCTTAATGAGAGTTAATCATAGCAGACTGTTTAGTGTCACTTAATCATTAGACACTGAGGACATGCTGGTGGGCAGTCAGGAAACTAGTTGTGCAGGTTAAAAATCTAACTCAGGCTGGGCACTGTGGAGCATGCCTGTAATCCCAGCCGCTGGGGAGGCTGAGACAGAGGATCTCAAGTTCAAAGCCAGCCTCAGCAATGGAGAGGCGCTACGCAACTAATTAAGACCCTGTCTCTAAATAAAATACAAAATAGGGCTAGGGATGTGGCTCAGTGGCCCAAGTACCCCTGAATTCAATCCCTGGTTACCTGCCGCCCCCCCCCCCAAAAAAAAATCTAACTTAGGAAAACAGTTGTAAAAGCTTGAAACTCATTGTGACTGGGATGAAAGTCCAGAGCCAGAGCCGTTATTTGCCTTCTCCACCCAGGACCCATTGTCACTGGGAAAGGATGAAAGCCCAGAGCCCAGAACCCAAATTGTTTGCCTTCTTCTCCTCCCCTCCCAGATCACACTGTCTTCTTTTTCTCCCTGGGGGCTGTCATTCCCCTTTTCTTAGGGTATGTTATTTTTCCATATCCTTCACTCCGGAGGCTGAGTCAGGAGGATCAGGAGTTCAAAGCCAGCCTGAGCAGGTTAGCCAGATACTGTCTCAAAAAATAAATAAATAAAATAAGAAGAGCTGGGGATGCAGCTCAGTGGGAGAGCTCTCCTGAATTTGATCCCCAGTATCACAAAAACAACAATAAAACCATGCTTGGTAGGTTTCCTTGGCCTAAAAAGTTATTTTTCAAAATATATATTCTTGGGCCTTACCCCAAAACTACAGAATTATTTCTGCAGGAATAGGACATAGGAATCGGTATATCTAATGAGCATCAAGGGAATTCTTTTAATCTGACCAGTTTGGGAAGCATTGACTTAAATTCTATAGTTAGAAGCAGTCATGGCAGCTTGAGGTCAAGGACCCAAGTTGTCAGCTCACAAGATATTTTACTAGCAGCATTCCTAGAGAGAACTTATTCCAAATGTAGCACTGAAGGGGCAAGAACTTGGACTTCAAAACTTTTCACATCACCTCTTACATTAGAAGTTCACATGACATGCTTCAGTCAAAGACATGTGAATGGAAGTGGTGAACGAGAAAAGATTCATCCTACTTCTGGGAAGAAATTTTAAGAGCCAAGATATAACTTGTCATATTCCCTGTCCCTGCTAGGGTGATCATGAAAAACCCACTGAGATTCAATCATTCTAGTTCCTTATGGGAATGTGTGATCAGAACCCCCTGCCCATCTTCAATGGATCTCTAGGGTGAGTGAAAAATTAACTCTAGTTGTTTCAAGCCACTAATATTTTGATTTTGAGGTTCTTTGTTATTACAGCATAATCCAGCCTACCCTGACTGATACATTCTTCAAATTCTACACATTTCTAGGCTTCACAAAAAGAACACAGTATCTCAAATGCCACTCTCAGGAGTTAATATGCATAGGTAAATCTTCCCTTAGAAAAAGAAAGTTCAAGGTACCAAATTTAACATCTCCCAATTAAGTATATGCTGACAGATTCTAGACCTTATGCCAGAGCAACCATTTCAAGTTGAAACTCAGAGTTTCTCTCCCTCCCACTCCACAGAGTCTGTGATCTGGAATTTGACAGCACCAATTAGTAGTGGGCTCTGGGAACATGATTTTTCCTGAAATAACTACATGAGAGGATGGGGAATGGCTTTCTCTAAATTTGATGGGTGTAGAACTAGTGCTGTAGTAATTTTGTGTGTCATACTTACTTTTGTGTGTGTGCGTGCGTGTGTGTGTGTGTGTGTGTATGTGGTGCTGAGTGTTGAACCCAGGGCCTTGCACATGATAGGCAAGTACTCTATGTTAGGTCTCTAGACATTAGTGACTGCCAAGAAAAAGAAACTTAAGATACCTTCTTCCCATAATCCCTCCCTCAAGGCCCCTAAATACAAAAATCTGTTGAGACTCAACCACCTGCACCCAAGGTCATTGCCATCTTGTTCTTGTTCCTTGTTAAAAAAAAGATATAAAAACCTCTATTCAAGTGACTTTGGCTGCTGTGCCTTGCAGAAGGGCAGCCTGGCAGATATTCTCTGTCAATAAACCTTTGCTTGAGCTCAGAGATGTGTCTCTCTTGGATACTTGTGCCAACTACCCTAATACTCTACTGCTGAGTTGTGTCCCTAGGCCCCACCCCACACCTTTTTTTCTTTTTCTTTCTTTCTTTTTTTTTTTTTTTTTTTTGGTACCAGGGATCTAAACCAGGGGTGTGCTATCATTGAGCTACATCCCCAGAACTTTTTAATTTTTTTTTTTTTTAAGACAGAGGAAATTGCTGAGGTTGGCCTCAAACTTGTGATCCTTCTGCCTCAGCCTCCCAAGTTGCTGAGATCTACAGGTCTGCACCACTGTGCCTAGTGTCCTATTTACTTTTTGGACTCTCAAAAAGCTCAAAGAAAGAATTGGCATTAAGCTACTAAATTTCTGTCCAAGCTGCAGCTGCTAAAACAAATTCCAACCCTATTTAAGCCTTAAGAACGCCTCTAACTGCCTGGCATGGTGGCACCCACCCGTGATTCCAGTGACTCAGGAGGCTGAGGCAGGAGGATTGCAAGTTTGAGACCAGCATCAGCAATTTAGTGAGATTCTCAACAACTTAGCAAGACCCTGTCTCAAAATAAAAAAGAAAAAGGACTGAGGGTGTAGCTCATTGGTAAAGCCCCGCCTCCCCATACCAACCCCTCACAAAACAAACAAAAAAAGAACACTCTAAGTTTGAGTGAAATGTGGAGATGATGTACTCCAGACATTAATTTCTGAAAAGTTTAAATCTCAAGGGCAAGTGAATTTGACTTCAGACATGAATTCCTTGACTTTAATTTGTATGAAGTTTTAATCTTTAGACTTTAAATTTTCCTAGGAGTTTGATCACAAGAGAGATAATCTCTGTGTTGACTGCATTTTATTGCTGAAGTATCTTAATGGTGCTGGGTAGTCTCATTGCAAGCCTATAATACATGAGACTGGACAATGCTACTGAATACAATTGTTGTAGAAAATAAACTAGGGGATGAATTTTCAGATTGGAGTTTAATTAATTTACTATTTGTGGCAGTTATAAAATAACACCTATTTTATGTCTTCTCCTAGCAGCTTCTCTTCTACTCAGGGTTTGATCCTGGAGGGAATTTGATTTGGTTTTAAGATTGCATAGGGCCTAAACCATTCTGGTATTATCCAAAGGGTTAGATCAATCTAGTACTATCTAATCTTCCCATAGTTCCCTTGTGTTCACCTAAAAAATCGAATCCACAAAGCTTTATTCCAACTTTCTACCAATTTTCAATGGCTGTTTTCAGACAAGCCCTCAAAGATTTCACATCCACCAGGTGGGACTCTTTTCTTTGGAGGCATGTTTTAGTAATTTTTTTTTTTCAGTGGTTTTGGTTTGTTTGATGCTGGGTATTGAACCCAGGGCCCTGGTGCTTGCTAAGCATGCTTTCTATCATGGACTTACACTCCCAGCCTTATTTTTCCCCCCTTTCTCTACCTCCTTATACAAGTCAATCTTATTATCTTGTGTTCTAGTATGGGTCTATTTGAAGCTCATTCCTTGCTACCTAAACTTGTTATTGACGTTGCATGGGGGTTTTACGTTTTGCCACCCAGTTGCTCTGTTTTTGTGGAGAATCTGGGGATATTCAAAAACTATGCCACTTGTCACTTGTAACTTCCTAGAATTCATTTTGTGTGTGTGTGTGTGTGTGTGTGTGTGTGTGTGTGGCGCTGGAGATTGAGCCCAGGGCTTTGTGCATGTGAGGCAAGCACTCTACCAACTGAACTATATCCCCAGCCCATTTTTTTTCTTTCTTTCTTTATTGGTGCTAGGGATTGAACCCAGGGTCTGGGATATGTTGTACCACAGAGCTATACCTTTAGTGCTAAGTTTGCTTTTTTTTTTTTTTTTTTAATTAATCCACTTATACAGCAGAGATGATTATGTGCTCACCAAATCCCTTTTCATATTTCTTCTGCACTTGATTGCCCCTCCCCCAATCAAGCTGTCTGCAAGGCTCATTCTCACTAGCGAAACATGAGTGGAAGTAACAGGTGTCACTTTGGAACAGTGGTAGTAAGATCTCTATTTCTCTAGTCTGTCTCTTCCCCTTCAGTTATGAACAGGGAGTCCAAAGATTGAATGTGGAGGACAGCAGTCTACAATAGTGTTTACATTAACAGGAAATAAAACTTTCACGTGTTAGTCACTTATACTTTGGGATTGCTGCCTCAGCAAAAACCTAAACTACCCAGACATCTCCCCACCTACTTTTTCTATCAATTATCATCTTTTCATCTCTTTCTCTATAAAAATGTTCAAATATCTCCTATCCAAAGGTGGGAGGGGGGAGTTGTCTTCTGATCCTACCATTCCTCAAATTATTGTATCTCTTTCCTCATTTGCTGATACATTTCTGGAAGGAAAAGTCTGTGTGTGGTACCTCCACTTCCATATTACCTAGGCACTCCTTAATTTCTGGAGATCTAGTTTCTGATTTTTTTCATCCTTCAGAAACTATTTTATTTGTTAGATGCAGTAGTGGCACATGACTGTAATCACAGCTACTTGGGAGGCTAAAGCAGGAGGATCACAAATTTGAAGCCAGCCTGGATGACTTGGGGAGACCCTGTCTCAAAATTTAAAAAGTTAAAGGGCTAGGATGTAGCTCAGTGGTAGAGAGCTTGTCAAACATGTGTGAGGTCCCAGGTTAAATTCCCAATACTGAAAATAAACAACAGCAACAAAACACTTTATTTTCTTTGTCTTTCTTTCATTCTTTTTTTCTTTTTACAGAACAAAACTCTTGGAGGAGAACAACATAAGCCAAAGGGGTGCTGTTGATGTAAGACAGGAAGATGCATTGCTTGGATCTCCCTTCCGCTAAAAGAAAGCACTTAGCTAATGCCTTTCTTCTGCAACACCTTTGGGATCCACCACAGCTAAGTTCAAGCTGAGGTCATGATCTTCCTAGGCAGTCCCCAGCAATAACTGAGTCTGGCAGTATCACCAATTTCTCCAGTGTAGGACTTCTCTAAGAGGCAATTTTTGTTCCTGAGCCCCTCATTGGGTTGGTGAAACTCTGCTAGATCTATATCCGAGTCTGAGGCTCCTCCTGCCCAATCCTGTTTTTTCCCTTCTCTTTCTCAGGTATCAGATCAGCATCCAGGTCTGAAGGCTTTCCATACTCCTTCCTCCCCCTTCATCCCTCACAGGTGGTGTATTCCCACCACACCATATCCCTACAGTTCTTACACTTCCAAGTCTGTCTGAGTGTCTGCTTCTGAGGGGTCTAAATCTACACAATATATATAGAAAAGTCAGATTCATCAATGAATCTTATTTTCCTAGAATCAGTGGTACCTAGAATAGCCCTTTGCACATTGTGAGACTACAATAAATATTAAGAGACTAATATAAAATATTTTGGAAATACATACAAAGTTTTATATTGTAAAATCATACAAGTAAAAATTAAACTGATGGCCTTGAATTAATTGTGTTGAGAAAGGGCATTTTTAAGTTAAATTATTTTATGCATTAGAAAATTTTAAAATGTGGACTGGGATTGTTGCTCAGTGGAAGAGCGCTTGCCTAGCATGTGTGAGGCACTGGGTTCATTTCTCAGCACTACATACAAATAAATAAAGAAAATAAAGATCCATCAAAAACTAAAAAATACTTTTTTAAAAATGTGCAAGATGCAATAGCACATGTGTGCTTGTAAATCCCTGCAACTCCAGAGGCTGAGACAGAAGGGCTGCACGTTCAAGGCTAGACTCAGTAGTTATTTGGACATTTCTTTATTTAGAGAATGCAACTGTGTGTGTGTGTGTGTGTGTGTGTGTGTGTGTGTGTGTAGCACTTTACCACTGAACTTCATCCCCAGTCCGTTTTTTTTTTTTTTTTTTTAATGAGACAGGGTCTCGCGAAATTACTGAGGATCTTGCTAAATCACTGAGGCTGCCCTGGAACTTCAGATCATTTTGCCTCAGCCTCTTGAGTTGCTAGGATTACAGGAATATGCCACCACCAGGACAGAACAATTTTGTATATATAAACATACATATGTATATATATATATATATTAGTTGTCAATAGACCTTTATTTAATTGATTTATTTATATGTGGTGCTGAGAATTGAACCCAGTGCCTCACACATGCTAGGCAAGCACTCTGCCACTGAGCCACAACCCCAGCCCCCAATTTTATTTTTTTTAAAAGGAGAACATTTTGATTTCACAACTGAAAGTTGTAATGGAATCAATGGGAGAGACGCAGCAGCTCTCTGAGATAAGTGCAGCAATTGGAGTTTAGCAAGTATGAGAGTCAGAATATGAATAAAAATATGTCCTTCAGATAGCAAAAATTCTTGAAACCTCTTTTAAATATACGTTATGCCTTGTTTTCATGAGACACTTCTGCGAAAATGGATAGACATTCCTTTCATGGCAGTGTTGAAAACATGTGTGAAGAAATGTCACATAATACACCAAGGTGATATTCAGAGTATAACGGAAACACTACATGACAGACCATCTAACACTATCAACTGAACATAACCATTCTTCCTGTTTTGTTTGATAGGGGAAGTTATAGTATAATGTTAGAAGTATATTCTGTATGCATGTTAGGCTGGGGAGATTTGTTGATTGGGTTTTGGTCTGAGTTTCAGTTTTCAGTGCTAGAGTAATTTGGGAATTAAATTTTTATGCTAAAGTAGTACTGAACTAATAAAGAACTATTTGAAGTCCTGATCACTTCATTTCTATTTTTAACGGCTACTGAATGCATTTTTCTTTTCAGTAAATCTTGGTAGAGGTTGAAACATTTCAATGATATAAATTCAATGTATTGCTTCTCATTAATAAAACATTTACAAAATAATTCTTTTTTAAAAATATGTATTTATTTGTTTTAGTTGTACACAATGCCTTTATTTTTACGGTGCTGAGGATCGAACCCAGGCTGCGCACATGCTAGGTGAGCACTGTACCGCTGAGCCACAATTCCAGCCCCTACAAAATAATTCTATAGCCCACCCCTAGCATGGCTTCTCTTCTGCCAACTTCTCATCCTGGTTGGTTGACTGATTGATTGATTGATTGATTGCAGTGCTGAGGATCAAATCCAGGGCCTCACACATGCTAGATAAATATTGTGCCACAGAGTTATATCCCCAACCCCTGCTTCTCATTTTATACACCTTTCCCCAGTGATTTTATTCTTTGCTCTACAAATTCTCAACTTTCTACTTTTTTGTCATATCTTCCACATCTGTTCTACAACTCTCTACTTTCAACCAACGATGCTGTCTTCTATTTTGTTGAAAAAAAGACATCAAAAGATGAACTCATCTTTTGATTGCAAAATCTATGATTCTACTTGCACCTGTACATTTTCTCCTTCTTCTCCCCAGTTTCAGTGGCAGGAGTGTCCCTCTTCCTATCATTTCATTCATACTCAAAATCCAGCCTCCCTCTCTTCACATCATCTTTTCCTTTCTAATGACTTATTCTGGTCTAAAACAAACAAGTGCTAGCATGTCTCATCTGTAAAATACCCTTTTATTTATGGATATTTTTGCTTTGCCCTATATTGTATACTATCTAAGATATATCCTGTATTTACGTGTACATCTCCTTCTTTTGCTTTTCCATACAGGAAAAGTTCTTAAAATATCCCGTCTCAGCCAGGCACGGTGGAGCACACCTGTAATCCCTGTACTTGGGAGGCTGAGGCAGGAGGATCACGAGTTCAAAGCCAGTCTCAGCAATGGTGAGGCACTTAGCAACTCAGTGAGACCCTGTCTCTAAATAAAATACAAAAAAGTTACCACACACACACACACACACAAAAAAATCCTGTCTCTATAAAGCTTTCTCACCAAGTGACTCTAGATTTTTTTTTAATTTTATTTTTATTTTTTGGTACTGGGGATTGAACCCACAGGCATTCTACCACTGGGTAACATTATCAGTTTCTTTTTATTTTTATTTTGAGTCAGGGTCTCACTAAGTTTCTGATGCTGGTCCGTGAGCTTACAGCCTTCCTGCCTCAGCCTCCTGAGTCTCTGGGATTACAGATATGTGCCACCATGCCTTGCAACAAGTCACTCTTGAATCCTCTTTAATCCAACTTCCTTGTCCCACCATGCCTCTGAAAATGTGCCTGTCCAGGTCACCAATAACCTTTATATTCCCAAATCCAGTTTTGTTTTGTTTTTTTTTTTTTTGAATTTTGAGATTTTTTATTTGAAGGTAATCTTAGTGCTATTAAATTCACAAATACGCTAATTTAAATACCCAATCCTATTTATCTAAAACACACATTTCAAACATACAAATATCTATTCTCTCCACATGTCAGCGCCCATTCATATCATGGTTTGGAAATGGGGAGAATAGATTCCCCTTAAATTGCAAGTCAGCAGGTGTTTCTTTACAGTTAACTTTAGCAAAATTCATACAAAATAGTAATTAACAATGATCTTCTTTACTGTTAACTCACAAGGAAACACCTTCAAAACTGCATTTTGTTAAAGTTTCTGTACTAAAATGTAGAAAAACTGAACTACACAAATATTGAAAAGTTAAAAATTCCTTAATTTTTTTATTCCTGGTACCACTACCACAATTTACAGGGCAATATACCTGATGTAATGAAAAGAAAAAGAAAAAGAAAAAGCTACAACAGATAAAAGACCTCAGAAATGTACATCTAATTGACACTACATTGCATTAATCAATAGCTGCACTTTTTGCAAACTGTGGCTATGACAGTCCTGAACAAGAAGGGTTTCCTGTTTAAGCTGCAGTAACTTTTCTGACTATGGATCATCATCGTTCCTTCTGTGGCAGATTTTTACAGTTCCTCTAATGCATTTGGGACGACTGTCTCAAAGTAACCTGCAGCTTTCCTGACAACTCCTCGCTCTCTCTCCTGCTAAGAACTGTAGCCCTTTTCTGCTGTTTTTAAAACCTTCTGCTAACATATCCACCACTTCCACCACCAGATCCATAACCACCACCATAGGGACTGCCAGAGCTTCTTCCACCAAAACTGCCCCCCTTCATGGGTCCATAATTTGATTGTTGTTGTCCACTGTAATTTCCAAAATCATTATAGTTCCCACCACCACCATAGTTACCACCACCAAAATTTCCTCCTTCATTGTAACCATCATATCCTCCTCCACCACCATATCCACCACCTTGGTTTCCATATCCTGGTCCACCACCACCATAACCTCCTCTACTACTATAACCAGGACCACCACCATAGTTGCCACCATCGCCTCCAAATCCATTATATCCACCATCACCTCCTCCGTAACTACCTCTGCTGCCACCACCTCCACCACCATAGCCTCCTCTTCCACCAAAGTTTCCACCACGGCCAAAGTTACCTCCACCACCTCCAAAGTTTCCTCCACGACCCATAAAGTTGCCAGATCCACCTCCACGACCTCTTTGTGATCCAGCAGACTGCATCTCTTGTTTAGAAAGGGCCTTTTTCACTTCACAATTATGCCCATTAATAGTGTGGTATTTCTGAACAACAATTTTGTCAACTGTATCATGATCATCAAAAGTTACAAAAGCAAATCCTCTCTTTTTCCCACTCTGCCTGTCTTCCATAACTTCTATGGTTTCAATCTTGCCATACTTTTCAAAGTAATCTCTCAAATTATATTCTTCTGTATCTTCTTTAATACCACCAACAAAAATTTTCTTCACTGTTAGATGGGCACCAGGCTTTACAGAATCCTCTCTAGAAACAGCTCTCTTTGGTTCCACTACACGCCCATCAACTTTGTGTGGCCGAGCACACATTGCTGCATCCACCTCTTCAACACAAGTGTAAGTCACAAAACCAAATCCCCTGGAACGTTTTGTTTGGGGGTCTCTCATTACCACACAATCTGTGAGTGTGCCCCATTTCTCAAAATGTTCTCTTAAACTATCATCTGTAGTTTCAAAGCTCAGACCACCAATAAACAGCTTCCTCAACTGCTCTGGTTCCTTTGGATCGTGGCCCTCCTCCCCCCGGCGGCGGCGGCGACGGCCGGAGTCGGGCTGGGGGCGACCGGGCGGCGGTTTTACCTCCATTTTGAGACCGGACTCGCCTCTTCCAACTCGCCCAAATCCAGTTTTGGTCCTTATCTTATTTGATTTAGCAGCAGTGCCTCTCTCCCCTGAAACATTATTTTCTCTTAGCTTCTACAATGCCATTCTGTGCAAAAAAGAGTTAAGACGGCAGAACTGAGATTGCTATGCTTAGAAGAAACTTGATTCCCTGGATGGAATCTTGGAACTTTGGATTTCAGAAGTGTTGCCATTCTTCCATAACTGATAACATGGCTCACCGTGTCTAGACTATTTGTACAAATGAAGTGGTTTGTGCTGAATACACACTTTCTTTCTGGGAGTCTGAAATGTTGTAGGTAGATTATACCTTCATGATGAACAGTGTTCAATAAAAATATTGGATAGTGAGTCTTCAATGACATTCCTTGGAAATCACATACATATTGTTGCATTTAGGATGTTGAGAAAGAGTATGCCCTGTGACCTCTTATGGGATGGGGAAGGTATAGGGAAACTTGCCCATGCATTCCTCCAAACTCCACCTATGTCTTTTTTCCTTATGATGTCATGCTGTATGTATCACTGTGCATACACTGTGTATAGATCACCAAGATAAATCTCAGTTATGAGTACTACTATATGCTGATACCAGTGAGTCTTTTTAAAAAATATTTATTTATTTGCTTTAGTTGTACACAATGCAGTGCATTTATGTTTACGTGGTGCTGAGGATCAAACCTGGGCCGTGCACGTGCTAGGCTGCTAGGCGAGCACTCAACCACTGAGCCACAACCTCAGCCCCGAGAGTTTCTTTTGAGGACCCCAACACCATTCTTCTCTGGTTTTCCTTTTCTTAGATAACTTTATTTCTATGGCGATCTTATTTGCTCCCTTAATGTTAAATATAATATGATATATATGTTGCCATCTTTCAAACATCTACCTCCAGACTAGTTTCTGCCACTGACTCTGATACATCAAAGCCTATTTGATTCTGTAGTTAGGATTTTATAGGCAAACTTGGCCAATATGGAACTCATAACTGCTTTCCCCCAAATATGGTACTACCCACTATTTTCCCCATCTCAATTAATTGACTGTACCACCCATGCTATTACCCAGGTGGAGACATGGAAGTAATTTTTTTCATGATGGGGATTAAATCTAGGGCTTTGTGTATGCTAAGCACGTGTTCTACCACTAAGCCTATACCTCTTGCTTTTGGGAATCATTCTGATCCTTCCCTTTCTCTTACCCTACATTCTATTATCAAATCCTATTAGTTCTACCTCCAAAATGTTTCCTGTCAGAACTTTTCTCACAATCAACAGTATTACCACTCTGATATAAGCTATCCTCATCTCTCATTGGATTGCTGAAATAGCCTCCTGAATAATCTCCCTACTTCTATTCTTGCCCCAGAATTGTTTATTCTCCCATCAGAGTCAGGAGAAATCTTTTGAAAATTTAAATCAAATTATGTGACTTTCCTAATTAAAAACTTGCCAACTGGTTTCCATTGTACTGAAGAGTAAATTTAAGTTGAGAACAATGGCGCAAGCCTGTAATCCCAGCTACTCAGGAGTTAGAGGCAGGGGATCAGAAGTTCCAGGCCAGTCTCTGTAATTTATGGAGGCCCTAAGCAATTTAGTAAGACCCTGTCTCAAAATCAAAAAAATTGAAAGGCTGGGATGTACTTCAGTGATGAAGTGCCCTTGGGTTCAGTCCCTAGTACCAGAACAAAAATAAACAAACAAAAATAGCACTTATTTTCCCCATCTTATCCTTTGTGGGTGCTCCTCAGTTGACATCATTCTTCCTTGAATTTTGAAAATGTAAAACCCCAAAATATCAATTAAACGCTAAAAGAATGAAACTGTGTATTTTGCAATAGGTATAAGATTTCATGAAGAGCCGGGCGCGGTGGTTCATGCCTGTAATCCCAGCACTTGGGAGGCTGAGGCAGGAGGATGGCGAGTTCAAAGCCAGCCTCAGCAATGGTGAGGCACTTAGCAACTCAGTGAGACCTGTCTCTAATAAAATACAAAAAGGGGCTGGGAATATGGCCCAGTGGTTGAGTGCCCCTAAGTTCAATCCCTGGTACCAAAAAAAAAAAAAAAAAAAAAAAAAAAAAAAAGATTTCATGAAGTAGATGAAGGTAATATAGACAACTCTCCAAATCATACACAATGTATACAATGCTATTGGGAAGTGAGGCTCTGCAATTACATCAGTTAACAATAGGGAAAACAGTCTGGTGTGGTATATGCTTGTTAATCCCAGCTACACTGGAAATTGACACAGGAGGATCCTAAATTTGAGGCCAGTCTTGGCAACTTAGTGAGACCCTATTTCAAAATAAAATAAAAAGGGCTGGAGTGTAACTCAATGGTAGAGTGCTTGCCTAGCAAGTAAAAAACAAACAACAAACAAACAAACAAGTGTGGTGTTTTCCTGTAATCCCAGAAATTTGGGAAGCTGAAGTAAGGGGATCACGAGTTCAAAGCCAGCCTCAGCAATTTAGCAAGGCCCTAAGCAACTCAGTGAATAAATAAATAAAATACAAAATAAAATACAAAATAGGGCTGGGGATGTGGCTCAATGGTTGAGAGCCCCTGAGTTCAATTCCGGGTACCCCCCCCCACCAAAAAAAAAAAAAAAAAAAAGGCTGGGGCTGGGGATGTGGCTCAGTGATTAAGTGCCCCTGGGTTCAATCCCTGGTACCAAAAATATAATAATAACAACAACAAAAAAAAGTACCCCCCCCAAACTTGTAAACTTGTAATCCTAGTGACTTGGGAGGCTGAGGCAGTAGGATCTCATGTTTGAGGCCAGCTTCAGACACTTAGTGAGACCTGTCTCAAAAAAAGGGCCAGTGTGGTGGTGCACGCCTGTGATCCCAGCACTTGAGAGGATGAGGCAGGAGGATCTCGAGTTCAAAGCCAGCCTCAGCAATGGCGAGGCACTTAGCAACTCAGTGAGACCCTGTCTCTAATAAAATACAAAAAAGGGCTGGGGATGTGGCCCAGTGGTCAAGTGCCCCTGAGTTCAATCCCCGGTACCAAAAATAAAATAAAATAAAATAAAAAATAAAGAGGGACGAAGGATATAGTTCTGTGGTAAAGTGCCTCTGGGTTCAATCTCTAGTACCAAAAAATGAATGAATGAATGAATGAATTAAATATTTTAAATGGGAATTTCAACCATAAAGATACATAAATGCTGAATAAGCATTTGAAAATAATTTTCATGCCAGGTGTGGTGGTGGACATTTATAATCCCAGCAACTCAGAAGGCTGAGGCAGTAGGAGCGCAAGTTCAAAGTCAGCCTCAGCAATTTAGAGAAGCCCTCAGCAACTTAGAGACCCTGTCTCAAAATAAAAAATAAAAAGGGCTGGGGATGTGGCTCAGTAGGTAAGAGCTCCTGGGTTCAATCCCCTGTACCAATAAACAAACAAACAAACACACATACTTATCATTATTAGTCGTTGGGAAAATGTAAATTAAAATCTCAATGAGATATGAGATACTCCCACTAGAATGGCTAAAGTTTAAAGACTGATGAGGCCAAATATGGACAAGTGTGTGAAGCAATTAAAATTCTCATACAATACTGGCAAAAATGTGAAATAACTACTTTGGAAAACAGTTTATAGTTTCTTAAAGTTGCAGATACACATACCATATGATTCAGCCATTCTACTCCCAGTTTTTGTTTTTTTTTTTTTTTTTTTTTTTTTTTTTGCGTAGACTAAGATGTTTATTGTAATACTATTTTCTTATTTTTTTAAAAATTTTTTTATTTACTTTTAGTTGTATACAATGTCTTTATTTTTATGTGGTGCTGAGGATCGAAGCCGGGTTACACAAGTGCTAGGCGAGCGCTCTACCATGGAGCCACAACCCCAGTCCCTGTAATACTATTTTCTTCAAACAAAAACATCATTTAAACAAAAAAGTGGAAACACCCTTCCTTCCTTCCTTTAGGAAGGGTTTGGATAAATAACTGGTTTATTCAAAGAATGGAATATTACTATGTAGGTGTTAAAAATTAATGAATTAGAGGCTGCAGTTGTGGCTCAATGTTAGAGCACTTGCTTAGTACATGTGAGGCACTGAGCTTGGTTCTCAGCAGCACATATAAAATAAAATAAAATAAAATAAAGATATTGTGTCCGGGGCTGGGGTTGTGGCTCAGAGGAAGAGCGCTTGCCTCGCACGTGCGCGGCCCGGGTTTGATCCTCAGCACCACGTAAACATAAATGCATTGCATTGTGTACAACTAAAGTAAATAAATAAATATTTTTTTAAAAAAAGATATTGTGTCCATCTACAACTAAAATTTTTAAAAAGAATTAATTATATTAGTTTCTTTTTTATCTTTTTAATTTTTTGTTTTAATTAGTTTATATATTAACAGTAGAATGCCTTTATGCACTTTGATATATCATATATAGATGGGATATAATTTCTCATTTTTCTGAGTATACATGTTGTCTACTCCCAGGATTTTTACCCGATAGAAAAATAAATATATATCAGCTAGGCGCTGTAGTGCATGCCTGTAATCCCAACGACACAGGAGGCTGAGACTGTAGGATGGCAGGTTCAAAGCCAGCCTCAACCTCGGTGAGGCACTAAGTAACTCAGTGAGACCCTATCTCTAAATAAAAATATGAAATAGGGCAGGGGATGTGGATCAGTGGTTGAGTGCCCCTGAGTTCAATCTCTGGTGCCCCCCACCCAAAAAAAAAGAAAAATAAATACATATCTATAAAAAGACTTGCATGTGAATATTCATAGCAGCTTTATTTGTGATAGCCAGAAAGTGGAAACAACAACATATGCCACCGCTATTATTTTATATAGTGTCCCCTGTAGTAGCCACTGCTCATGAAAAATGCAGCCATGATACCAGACTGTTGATACTGTCACAACCACAGATCCAATATCATTCATCACCCCTTCATCTTGGCACCACTTGCTCAGGACTCAAAGTACGTGGTGGCCTAATCTGGGTCACAAGGCTGTCAGGGGAGTGAGAAGAAGATGAATCACACCTCTTGGGCTTCTGAAGTTAAAGGTAGGAGTCGTTCCACTTTACCAAGACCTAGATAATGGGGGATTTTCCAAATCTGGCAAGTGGGTTCAGAGACTGGGGAGCCAAAAATAATTACAGAGGATTGGAATTTAGCTCAGTGGTAGTGTTTACCTAGCATGTTCAAGGATTGATCACTAGCACCACACACACACCCACACACACACACACACACAAAGCCAGTGTGGTGGTACACATCTGTAATCCCAGTGGTTTGGGAGGCTGAGGCAGGAGAATTGAGAGTTCAAAGTCAGCCTAAGCAACTTAGTAAGGCCTTAATCAATTTAGCAAGACCTTGTTTCTTTTTTTTTTTTTTTAATATTTATTTATTTACTTTAGTTGTTTACAATGCAATGCATTTATGTTTACGTGGTGCTGAGTTTTGAACCCGGGCCATCACGTGCGAGGCGAGTGCTCTGCCGCTGAGCCACAACCCCAGCCCCAAGACCTTGTTTCTAAATAAAGTATTTTTTAAAAGGGCTGGGGATGTGGTTCAGTGGTTAAGCACCCCTTGGTTCAATACCTGGTACCCTCCTCAATTTCCCCGAAAAAAAAAAAAAATTGACCCAACTACAGATGTCCACTATCCTAAGTATTTCGAATAGAGCAAGGTACACATATTCTTTGTATTACTAGTTATTGACATAAGAACTGTCTACAGGGCTGGGGGTATAGCTCAGTGGTACAGCACTTTCCTAACATATGAGGCTCTAAGTTCAATCCTTAGCACTGGAGAAGCAAAACAAAACTGAGTTATTAGCTAGGCATGGTAGTGTGTGCCTATAGTCCCAGCACTCAGGAGGCTGAGGTGGGCGGATCACTTGAGCCCAGCAGTTTCATACCAGTCTGGGAAACAAGCCAGACTTCGTCTCAGAACAAATAAATACATACATAAATAAATCTGACTGGCTTGGACATTCAAAGGCAAAAATATAAATCTTGGTCTAGATGTCATACTTCACATAAAAATTTACTCAAAATGGACCACAAATTTAAATATAAAACACAAAACTATAAAATTTTTAGAAAAAAACTTTGGAATCTAGGACTAGTCAAAGAGTCCTAGATAGGACATCAATTTATTTCCCCCTGTGGCACTGGGGATGGAACCCAGGGCTTACTATATGGTAAGCAAAGAGCACTCTGCCACTGATCTAAACCCCAACATTTGACCCTAGATTTTGATATGTAAAAGGAAAAATTGATAACTTTGACCCCACCAAAATTCAAAACTTGTGGAACTGGGCTTGTGGCTCAGTGGTAGAATGCTTGCCTAGCATGTGTGAGGCAACGGGTTTGATTCTCAGCACCGCATACAAATAAATGAATAAAATAAAGGTCCATCAACATCTAAAAAATATTTTAAAAATTTCAAAACTTTTATTCTGCAAAACAGTCTATTAAGAAGATGCAAAGACAAGCTATAGCCAAAAATGGGGGCTCATGACTGAAATCACAGCTACTTAGAAAGCTGAGGAAGAAGGCTTGCAAATTCTAAGCCAGCCTGGACAACTTAGTGAGACCTAATCTCAAAAAAAAAAAAAAAAAAAAAAAAAAAAAAAAGAAAAGAAAAAAGAAAAAAAAAAAAAAAAGAAAAATGAAAAGACATAAATAGGGAGAAAATATTTGCAAACCACATATTTGGCAAAAGAATATTATCTCGATCACATAAAGAACTCTCAAAACTCAATAGTTGTGGTGTGGTGGCACATGCCTGTAATTTCAACAACTTGAGAAGCTGAGTCAGGAAGATCATCCCCATCCCTTTTTGAGACAGGGTCTTGCTAAATTGTCTAGGTTGGCCTCAAACTTGCAATCCTGCCTTAGCCTTCTGAGTCACTGAGATTACAGGTCTGTGTCACTACCCCTGTCTTCATGCAAAATTTTAAGGTGTTTGTATTTCTAGCATATAAATCCCTATTTCCCTGAACCTATTTACACTTATTATCTCTTCTCACCTCGACTCCTCTCTCCTCTCTCTCACACACACTCATATACACATGCTTGTGTGAATAGTTTGTTGTATAGAAATTGTGTAAATTAAGGAGAACAGCTAGGTTCCATATTAGTGTTGAAATAATGCAGGAACAAGGGCAATACACATTTTATGGTAAGATTATCACTACAGAAATAGTTCAGCAGAAGCTAGAGTATAGACCTGAGAGTGACCATAGAAATGTAAGCCCCCATTCTCCAAAACTGACCATGAGATGAAGCATTGACTTTTTCTATAGCCTGTAAAAGGGAGTTAACATTAGTTTTACTTGGAGATTTTAGGATGTAGGAAGATCCCAGCTGACATTTAGTTACAATTTATTTATTTATTTAAATTATTTATTTATTTGTTTTAGTTGTACACAATGCCTTTATTTTTACATAGATCAAACCTGGGCAGGCGAGTGCTCTACCGCTGAGCCAAAACCCCAGCCCATTTAGTTACAATTTAAACGTTTCTGTTTACGTGTCTGTTAATTTCCTAGACAGCAAACTCCTTGAGGACAAGTCTTCTGTCTCAAACTTGGCAGTCATGAAGTATTCAATCAATGTTTAATGAATTACTGAATTTATAATTCATTTTGAAGAATAAGGAATTTGATATATTGCCCCTCTTATTAAGTCTGCAAATTTCAAAAGAGATTCTGCTTTGTACAAAGAAACAGATTGTAAATGGTAGCATTTCAAGCATCAGATGTTATTGCGTGTGACTGTATTGCTGGCTATTCAAATTACTCATGGAGACAATCACATTCTCTGTGTATGAGCAAGGCCAGTTCTATTTATATATATGAAACCAGGGTGTAGGTGGAAAAAGTCTACCTCCTCTTTGTACATTAATTATTATCTCTCCACTGATTCTATTGTTAATGTCTTCAACTACCATTAAAAAATACAATACATCTCTTTACTATATTTGATTAGGAGAGAAGCTGTCACCTCCTACACTATTCACACCAGCTTGTCAAAAAGAAAAAACACAAAGAGCTTCAGTGGTGCTAAAAGGCTTTTTTTGCATTTAAGTATCAAATAGGTATTTTTAAAAATATTTAATCACTAAATAAATATAGACTGGTGGTTAGGTATCACTAATCACCTATGTATTTTTGGCTTTTTGTTTGGTTTTGTGATGCTGGGGATTGAACCAAGGGTTTCTCACACACTAGGCATAGCACTTTTCTACTGAGCTAAATCCCCATCCTCACCTATCAGCTTTCTTTCTTTTCTTTTCTTTTTTTTTTTTTTTTTTAAGTTCTGGGGAATGAACCCAAGGGCTCTTTACCACAGAACTACATCCTCAGCCCTTTTTATTTTTTATTTTAAGACAGGGTCTCAAATTGGCCAGGTTGTCCTAGAACCTGTGATCCTCCTGCCTCAGCCTCCTGAGTTGTTGGGATTACAGTATGTGCTGTCATGCCTGGCTTGTGCCAAACGATTTCTAATATTTTAGAGATAGACATTAATTCCTTAAGGGTCTTCCACTTCCAGGTGTGGCAGTCTTAGCTAATGAAAAACACTATTCTGTTGGAATGTCTGGTTAAACATAAAAACAACAAATGAGCCTGGCATGGTGGCATACACTTACAATACCAGTGGGTTGAGAGGCTGAGGCAGAAGGATGGCAAATTCAACACCAGCCTCAGCAACTTAGCAAGGCCCCATCTCAAAATAAAAAATAAAGGGCTGGGGGTGTAAGCCAGTGGTTAAGCGTCCATGGGTTCAATCCCTGATAACAAAATAAATAAATGAATAAATAAATAAGTAAATAAATAAATAAATAGAAATAAAATGTGAAAAGTTCAATGGTCAAGTTAAACAGAAGATCAGAAATAGATGAAGAAAGAATTCAAGAATGAGCTCTGCTTCCTGACTGCCAAGTTCTGACCTGCTTCCTCTACCACTCCCTTCTGCAATGATGTTCTGTCTCATCTCGGTCCCCAAGCAACAAAGTTAGCCATCTATGGACGGAGACCTCTGAAACCATGAGTCCCAAATAAACTTTTCCTCTTCTTAAAGAAAAAAAGTCAAGCCGAGCGTGGGCACACGCCTGTAATCCCAGCACTTGGGAGGCTGAGGCAGGAGGATCGCGAGTTCAAAGCCAGCCTCAGCAATGGCGAGGCACTTAGCAACTAAGACCTTGTCTCTAATAAAATACAAAAAAAGGCTGGGGATGTGGCCCAGTGGTCGAGTGCCCCTGAGTTCAATCCCTGGTACCAAAAACAAAAAACAAAAAAATTCAAGAATGAAAAATAGATATATGATAAAATTATCCAGAATGAGATTAGAAAATATAACATGGAGATTAGAATCAGAAGGTACAACATACACCTAATAGGATCAACAAGGAAAGAACGAGTACAAGAAATATGAAAAGATAGCTAAAATTTTTGCAAAATCTAAATGAAATTTGTGTGTGTCTCTGTGTGTATGTGGTGCTGGTATCTAAATCCAGGCCCTTGTACATGCTAGATAAGCACTCTACTAACACACCCATACCCCACCCCATCCCTCACATCCACCTTTTTAAATTTTTGAGACAGCCTCTTGCTAAACTGCCTTGAACCTGCATTCCTTCTGACTCAGCCTCCTGAGTAGCTGGAATAAGTGGCATGTGCCACTGCAACCAGCTGAATCTTTTGGTTAAAAAAAAAAAAAAAAACACAAAACCCCCGCATAATTTTTAAGATCCTGTATCTAGCTACAATTTAGAGATATATCAAAATGTTTAACAAAGCTAGACATGGTAAAACATGCCTGTAATTAAAGTGACTCAGAAAGCTGGGGCAGGAAGATCATAAACTAGAGGCCAGACTGGGCAACTTAGTAAAACCCTGTCTCAAAATAAAAAACAAAAATAGCTGGGGCTGTGTCTCAGTCGTAGAGTGTCCCGGGTTCAATCCCCAGTACCAGGAAAAACAAAAAACAAAATAAACACCACTGTAACTCAGTAGAAGTCTGGATACTTGATTACAATAAAATGACTCATTAATATTTCTAAAGATTATGCTTCTGGCAACAGAGATTTATCCACTTGCCATTATACCCTCAGTCTAGGTATATCATATATAAAGAAAACTAAGGCAGGGAAAGACAAGACACCAACAAGCTGTCATTTTTGTTCATTGCTAATAAGTTGGCTGGTAAGTACATCAAAGGTGTACATATCCAACTGATTATTATCCCTGCTAATTCCTCCAGCTTGAGGAGGAGTATCTCTCTTCAGAATATTTTCTTTGGGGGCTGGGGTTGTGGCTCAGCAGTAGAGGGCTCGCTCAGCACCACGTAAACATAAATGCATTGCATTGTGTACAACTAAAGCAAATAAATAAATATTTTAAAAAAAATTTCTTTTAAGGACCACTGCATTTTCTTGTCTTCTAGGAAGGGCATTTACAATCTGCTGCCTCTAGCGGTGTGATGGTGTGATAAGAAGTCAATGTCTCCCCCAGAGTCTGGCTGAAAGGATAAAGGGCTCTTATCCTCTGGCAGAGTATCCTGACCCCTAAGAGATAAAAATGCTTGGAGCTGGACTGAGAGGAGAAAATCCATACTGGGTTAGTCTCCAGTGATAAGCAGACCAAGTCATGCAAAGAAAACTATGGTCTCCCAACTTTCTCACCTGGAAGCATTTCTTCTTCTTCTAAAATTATTATTATTATTTTGGGTACTGGGGGTTGAACTCAGGGGCACTCAACCACTGAGCCACATCCCCAGACCTATTTTGTATATTTAAAGACAGGGTATCACTGAGTTGCTTAGTGCCTTGCTTTTGCTGAGGCTGGCTTTGAACTTGCAATTCTCCTGCCTCAGCCTCCAGAGCTGCTGGGATTACAGGTGTGCACCACCGTTCCCGGCTAAAATTATTTTATTTTATTTATTTGTTTTTATGTGTTGCTAAGGATCGAATCCAGTGCCTCACACATGCTGGGCACACTCTGCCACTGAGCTACAGCCCCAGCCTACCTGGATGCATTTCAATCATGTTTTATCAGATATATGTATTACAACAATGCTTTCTTTAATATACACTTTATATATTTTTAAAATATATTTCTCAGTTGTCGATGGACCGTTATTTTATTTATTCATTTACACATGGTGCTGAGAATAGAACCTAGTGCCTCACACGTGCTAGGAAGTATTCTACCAGAGCCACAACGCCAGCCCATATATTTTTTAATTTTTTTAAACCTTTCCAGTTCAGATGTTTGCCTTAGGGAGCTTGATATTACCGGGAACTCCTTTGAAATCTTAATCCAAACATTCCTGTTCTTCTTGATCCCTTGCTCAGGTGACTCCTCTTACTGTCCTTGTACCTCTTCAGGACCTAAACCCTTAATTTCTCAGCTTTCTCTTTACTTAGACTCAACCAATTTACACTTTAACCACTCCCTTTCAAATAACTCAATTATCTTTATTTAGAGAACTCAATGAGATAATATAGCTAAAGCACTGGCCTGGAAAAGTGCTCATTAAATGGTAGCTAACATAAACATAAATAAAATTCTCTTCCTCCTTTGTCATCCTATTATACCAGCCTCTATGTCATACAATCTGTTAGATAAAATCAGGCCATCAGGCCATACCCCCAGGTGCCTTCCCGGAAGTGCCCATCTCTCCCGGAATCCACCTTTGCCGGGCTTCAAGTCCTAACCCTTTCTCATCCCGGGAATACTCGCCTCTCACTCGCCTCTCACGGGAATTCACCCCAGGGCAGGCTCTCCCCTTCTGAGCCAATCCGGACCATACAAGTCACGCTTCTGCCCCTCTGTACTTAAGCCCCTGACAGCCCAGAAGTTCTCTCTTTCACCACCATCTTCTCACCAGCTCTCCCCTCTCCCTGTCCTCCTTTCTCCCCTTTCCCGTTCCCCTCTCCCTTCTTCCCTTTTCTCCTACCCCCCTTTCTCCCCTTCCCTTAATAAACCCCCCTTTTCTACAAGGTGGTCTCCGTGTGGTTTTTGCGCTTTCACAATCCTGGGCAACTAAACATTATTGGAGAATATCACTAAATTGTGCAAACAGATGACAGTAAACTCATGCTTCTTTCTATCTTTAACAGCTAAGTAATCTTTATCTTTCTCTAATCGGTATTCTGATTTTTGAGAGCACTCTAAGCTTTCTCCAGTCTCCTCAAATCTTCCCATCTTTTCCTAATTCTTATTCTCTTTTCATAGAAAAAAAAAAGAAAGAAAGAAAAAAGAAGAAGAAGAAAGAAAGAAACCATCAGGGAACTTCTCCAAGTTCAACACCAAATCTGCAAAAGCTTCCTGCATTTGCACCTATCCTTCCCTGTTTTCCACCTGTGGCAATGGAAGCACAGTCTGGTTTACTGCTAAGAGACAATGACTCCAGTTTTCTCCCACTCTGTCATCCTCACCCACATACCTTCAACAGCTCTCCCCACTGGCTCCTTCTCACCAGTATTTCAAAATATCTAAATAGACTGCACCTTAGAAAATCCCTCTTTTTATTCCAGATACTTTGTTATCTCTCCCCTATTATTCCCACCCCATTTAAAAAAAAGTTTGTTTATATTTGCTGCCTCTAATTTATTCACTTTCCATTGTCCTTTGTCATTGTAATCAGTTTTTCATTCCTACATTCCTTGGAAACTTGTTATCTGCTTTATCAATAAACCCTTTATTCAGTAAACCCTTCTCAGGTTTCATTTCAATTGACCTGGCAGCCACCTCTGGTAGACTGGATCACTTCCTCCTTTTGAAACACTACGGTTTTAGTAATGTCCATTCACCTAGAATGCCTCATACCTTTCTGCTTCCAGTGAATATTCCTTATGGTCTTTTCCTCTTTTCTCTATCAATCTTTATGGTTATAGGGATTGAGCCCAGGGGTGCTCTTACACTGTTACAACCCCAGCCCTTTTTATTTTATTTTATTTTTTATTTTTTTAGGTATATAAACTATTTATTATCAACAGAAAAGGCCTACAAACTCATTTCTTCTTAGATACACCCATGGTGCGGCCACTGCAGCCAGTGGTCTTAGTGTGCTGGCCTCGGACATGAAGGCCCCAGAAGTGGCATAGCCCCGGATGGGCCCTAATCTTCTTCAGTTGCTCCAGGTCCTCCCAGAGCTTATTGTCTAGACCATTGGCCAGAACCTGGCTATATTTTCCATCCTTTACATCCTTCTGTCTATTCAAGAACCAGTCTGGGATCTTGTACTGTCGTGGATTCTGCATAATGGTGATCACACGTTCAACCTCATCTTCAGTGAGTTCTCCAGCCCTCTTGGTGAGGTCAATGTCTGCTTTCCTCAACACCACATGAGCATACCCTTTGCCCCACACCCTTAATGGCAGTGATGGCAAAGGCTATTTTCAGCCGCCCATCGATGTTTGTGTTGAGTACTCACAAAATGTGCTGAAACTTCTCAGGAATCACTAGAGACATGGTGGTAGCAGAGCGGCCGTGTGTAGGCCTCCTGTGGAAGAGAGAGCGGATGTTACTTAATAACCTTATTATTTTTAAAAATTTTGAGAGAGGTTCTCACCAAATGCCCAGACTGGTCTTGAACTTGCAATCTTCTTGCTTTGGCCTCTAGTCACTGGAATTACAGACCTGAGCTACAACACCTGACTTTTCTCTGTTCAAGAGGTCCTTCAAGGGTCCATTATTTTCATACTTTTCTCATTCCCTCCTACCTGCCTATATGTTGATTCATATCCCAGTTTAGATCATCCTCCTGATCTGCATATCAACTTGACACTTATCCACCCTTTTGGAGGCTTTCTGCCTCCAAAGCAGTTTGCTGTTTCAGTGAAGGACTTCAGTATCTACCCAGCTTCTCAAGTCAGATAGCATCATACATCACACCATCTCTTTCTTTCACTCTTCACATTCAATCAACTAACAAGCCTACGCCATTATGCCTGAAATAGATCTCAAATAAATTCAACTGACATCTAAGCCATCCTTATGTCATCTTCTCAAGGGGTCCTCCAGTTTTTAGTCTTGTTTGTTCCAATCTACAAGCAAATGAGAGTGATTCTTCAAAAATGTAATTATTATAATTATTATTTTTTGTACTGGGTATTGAACCCAGGGATGTTTTAATATTGAGCTACATCCCCAACCATTTTTAACTTTTTATTTTGAGACAGGGTCTCCCTCAGTTGCTTAGGGCCTGGCTAAACTGCTGAGGCTGGTCTTGAATTGGGATCCTCCTACCTCAGCCTCAGCTTCTGGGATTAATGGTGTGTGCCAACGCACCAACCAAAAATGAAAATTTTAGCACCAACCAAATGCAAATTTTCTCACGCCACCTGTATGCTTAACATCTTTCACAAGTTTTTTTTTTTTTTTTCCTTTAGGATAAAGCTCTAAATTCTCCAGCATTTCCTTCTCAGTCTTGTTTCTTCAACCCCCCCCCCCCTTTTTACACAATCTTCAGCTGGTCTGAACTTCTTTGAATTCCTAGAATACACACTTGTAGACTTAGAGCTGTTCTCTCAGCCTAAATATACATTCTCTTCCCTTATTTTTCTAACCAACTTGCAGTCAACCCTCACAGTTTAACTAAAATATCACTTCCAGGAAAACTCTTACTGATCCAGAGGCATTCTATACACATCTAAAAATCAAGAGCATTGTCTTGTAATTCTCTAGTCTATGTCTCCACTGGCCCTTAAGGGCAGAAACCAGGTGCCCTTAAACTTTCCATCTTAAGAACCTAAAAAAGCGTTTGGCACACAAAATAGTTCAATTAAAATTTGTTGAATAACTTCTTTAGAATGAGGTTTCCAGGAGAGTACAAGAAAGGTGGAAACTTAAAAGGGAGAAAGTGAAAATTTTGTAAGGAAAAGTGGACTAATTCGGGGCACGTTGGTTTTTCCATATACTCTTGCCGTCTAGAAGCTACCCGAGCCTGCACCAGCATGGGGGTCAAGGCCAATTACTTCGCCTGAGGCCACGGCAAGTACGGGCGCCTGAGGCCTGAGGTGGGGAGCGTGCCGCCCCAGACCTGGGAGGACAATAGCTTGGAATTCGGCCTCGTGTTTCCGGTGGGGCAACCTCCCGCTAGGCGGGTGGAGCCCGCGGGAGGGGGCTCCGAGCCCGGCCCCCGGCGAGGCAGCGAGGCCCCCAGCGCTCCGGCCGCCACCTCCACAGACGCCGTCGCCCCGCCCCGCCCCGCCCCGGAAGTGACTTAGGCCCGTCCGGAACCTCTGGGCCTGGCGGCTGCAGCGTCACCAGCGGAGCCGGTGCGGGGCGGGCAGAGCGGCCGCTGCCGCCGCCAACGAACCGGGGACCGCGCGGGGCCCAGCAGCACACCGGCCAGGGGAGGTGGCCCAGCGGTCGGGCCGAGAGCTACGGGCCGCCGGCGGCCGCGGGGCGACGACGACGCGGAGGAGGCGGAGCCCGGAGAGGGGTGGGGGCCGGGGAGGGATAGGGTGGGAGGGGGTGGGGGGGGTGTCCCTGTGCTCATGGAGCCGGTCGAGCGGGCGGGAGGCGGGGATCCCCCGGAGCCCGGCGGGCGTCCCGTGCAGGGCCCGCGGAGCTTCGTCCCGCAAAAGGAGATCGTGTACAACAAACTGCTGCCCTACGCCGAGCGGCTGGATGCCGAGTCCGACTTGCAACTGGCCCAGATAAAAAGCAACCTGGGCCGGGCCGTGCAGCTCCAAGAGCTGTGGCCCGGGGGCCTCTTCTGGACCAGGAAACTCTCCACGTAAGTGGGCACGGGCCTGAGGCAACGGCTAGAGGGGGTTAACGGGGGATGGGCTCTTTGTCGGGATGGCTTAACCTGCAACTCTGTCCCGGCCGGAGCTTCCCCCTTGCAAGTGTTCGCAGGATCGTGACTGAAGCCTGTGAAGCACTCAAGCTTCTTCCAGCCACTTTGCCCGGGGACCTCTCGGGTCCTCAGCAGCCCTCTTCGTCCTCACCAGCTGCTACTCCCCAAGCGTTCGTCGGGTTGTTTCTTAGGACTTGCGGGGCCCTGGTAAGGAAAGAGAAGAGCGGTCCACAAAGGTACCTCCTTGGAGGTTTGCGCGAGGGAGAGACGGGGCAGAGAGGATTTGTTTTTGGGGAAGGAACTTTTGACTTCCCTACTTCTCCCTGTTTTCTCTGGTTCTTCCTTCCTCTATGATCCCGCCTCTTCACCTCTCCGTTAAGTTTCTACTAACTTTGTGGATGGGAAGGAAGCCACAGGGAGACTTCTGGGTTGTTTGTTTTGTAGATTTGATTGAAAAGATTGGCATAAAGTCAGACCTCAGATCATTCTTGGACTGTAGAGTAGACCTTTATGTTGAGAATGTTGTCTTAGAATCTAAGGGAAGTGTGTTGCTTCTGTTGTGACATTTCCTTTGGCGAGACATTTACCATTTTCAGGAAAACAGTGAAGAGCACCGTCAGGGTGTCCTGGGAGTTATTAGTATCAGGTATATGTGAGGTTTTGAGTCGTTTAGATGAACACTGATTACCTAAGTCTGTCTGAGGAGTACTCGTGTTCTGTACAAACCAGCTGCAAACTAGTGTCAGTAATTGGGGTGGGGGGGGAGTAAAGGTACTGACGGCAACGGTTAGACTATTTGCTAGATGGGCATCTGCACTGTCAGCCTTTTTATAAAAGAATTTTGCTGTATCTTGTTGGTTGACTGCAGGTAAAGTAGCATTGTATGTTCATTGCATGTAGTTACAGATGAGAGAACACACAGGACATAAGTCACTTGTTCAGTGTTTACCCAAATCTGCTGAGTGAACTGGGTGATGACTCAGGGTTTTTGTAATGCAATAGTCTTAAATATATTCCTCACAGGGTGATTCTTATCTGCCAATTTTTAGGGGGCCTCTGACAAATATCTCATCATCTCTTATGGTTGATGGGAACAATTACCTTTTTAATTGGAAAATAGGCAAAACTAAAACACTTAATTTGCCACTCTTCAAAGAGTGGCCATAAAAATTTGAGGTTAACAGCTCTCCTCTTGTCTGTATGAATTTGTGGTGTTAGGATCCATGGGAGTATGGAGTGGGGAGAGGAAGGCACCAGCGAGAAAAGAACAACTTTTAGTCAAAATGGAATATTAAATGATTAAATGATTAGGTAATCAATGTTCATCATTTAATACTAAATGTTAAATGATTAAAATTCACTTTTACAAGTAAGCCTCCTAGGTGTTTGTGTTAGACACAGTAAAATTAAAGTTTACATTGTTCCAGCAATTCCCTATTTTAAGTCACTTGGTTTAGACCTGCCATAGAATGCTATTTTTGGGGACATGAACAGCTCTTTTTAGGTGCACAATATATAAATATGCCAGTATGGGGCTGGAGTTGTAGATCAGTGGTGGAGTGCTTGCCTGGCACGTGTGTGGCACTGGGTTCAATCCTCAGTACTGCATAAAAATCAGTAAACCAAATAAAGGCATTTTGTCCATCTTCACCTAAAAATTAAAGAAAATTAAGTAAAAATAAATATGCCAATGTGCAAGGACATGTCTGGTTTGGATGCATGAACCTAGAATTTAATTTACACAGGCAGAGTAAAATATTTTCTGAAGTATTTTGTTGTTAATGAATTTGATACATTGGCACCAATAGTCTATCTATTTATTTTTACATGGTGCTGAGGATCAAACCCAGTGTGCTAGGTGAGCACTTTGCCCTGGCAATAATAGTTTTGTTATTGTTTTGGCTCATTAGATAAAAGTAGTTCTTACCTAGGAAGGACTAAAAAAATACAGTGGAGACAATGCTTGTGGGACAGGGTTGCAGTTAAATGGCTAATACCTCTGAACCCATAATATGGTGTGTGTGTATGTGTGTGAGAGAGAGAGAGAGAGAGAGAATTTAATTTTGGAATTGTGGTTAAATGCTGAAAACTATGAAAAATTGAACTCAAAGGCCATATTATGATATTAAGTGTGTTTTTTTTCCTAAATCATGTTAAGGTGACCATGTATTGTTGTGCATGGGTTTTTTTTTTTTTTTTTTTTTTTGGTACCGGGGATTGAACTCAGCGGCACTAGACCACTGTGCCACATCCCCAGCCCTTTTTTGTATTTTATTAGAGACAGGGTCTCACTGAGTTGTTAAGTGCCTCGCCATTGCTGAGGCTGGCTTTGAACTCAGCCAGGCCAATCCTCCTGACTCAGCCTCCCAAAGTGCCGGGATTACAGGCGTGCGCCACTGCGCCTGGCTGCATGTTTTTTTAAAGCATCATGTTGCATAAGTTAAAGCCTAAATAATGTCAAAATGTGGTGATAGTGAGTAGTGATCATAATTCATAGAAGAATGGAAAGCAGGAATGAAATTAAAGCCTTGTTTCTTCCACTGGCTTTGGGAGCATGGAACAATTATTTAATCATGTGTTTCAGTGTTCTTGTGAATGAAATAAGGGGGTTGGACTAAATAATTCCTAGGAACCATTCCTATTCTGGTATTATATGATTTTATTGTTATTTTACACTTTTGAGTTTTCTATAAGCCAGTGTGTATTTTTCTACAAAGATTGAGTAGTTTGTAAAGTACTAGAAATAGTTACATAGATAAGTACATTTCTAAAGAAGGCCAGAGTATGAATATGAAGGCCATTCAGAGGCACTGGGACTGTATCCTTACTGGAAGTGTACAGCCCTAATCATGGGTATCATAGGTGTGTTTGAAGCCAAATTCTGATTGAGGAGCTGCTACACTTTGGGGCTTGGGAGATCTACATTTGGCCCCCCTTTTCACTTTTTATTTCTTTTTGGTAAATTCTATCCATTCTGAGATTTGCAGGTCTATTTAGCATCTTTGACCAAAGGTGGTTTCTGTGTCTTTGTTTTTATTTTTTTGTGTCACTGAGGATCAAACCTAGTGTCTCACACATATTAGGCAAGTGCTCTACCAGTGAGCTACATTCCTACCCTTTTAATTTTTTATTTTGAGGGGGTGGGGTTGTAGCTCAGTGGTATAGTGCTTTCCTGGCACATGTGAGGCACTGGGTTTGATCCTCAGCATCACATAAAAATAAATGAATAAAATAAAGGTATGGTGTCCATTTACAACGAAAATTTTTTTTTTTTTTTAGTTTTGAGACAGGGTCTCACTCAGTTGCTGAGGCTGGCCTCCAACTTGTGATCTTCCTTCCTGCCTCAGCTTCCTGAGTTGCTGGTGTTACAGGTATGCACTACCATGCCTGGTCCCTGTGTGTTTTTTAAATTGGTCCCGTGATGTAATACAAACTCTCATTTACAGACAATTTAATGTTTTAGAACTGCCTGTTCCAGAGAGATTTTATGATAGAACAGGGCAAAGTTTTTTGTTTTTGTTTTTTATTTGGTACCGGGGATTGAACTCAGGGGCACTCGACCACTGGGCCACATCCCCAGCCCTTTTTTGTATTTTATTAGAGACAGGGTCTCACTGAGTTGGTAAGTGCCTTGCCATTGCTGAGGTTGGCTTTGAACTCGCGATTCTCCTGCCTCAGCCTCCCAAGTGCTGGGATTACTAGTGTGCACCACGCCTGGCTCAGGGCAAAGTTTTTAAAAAGGGAACAAACAAATGAGAGAAGTTAAGGAAAATAAATAAATTGGAGAAAGTAAGACCAAAATAGTGGTCTTTAGAAAATGGCAGTATAGACAGATTATGGACTCAGATAACTTGTGTGGCCCATGTAGAGAATGAAGGGAGTTGAATAAAGAACTTGAAATGCCGGGTGCGGTGGCACACGCCTGTAATCCCAGCACTTTGGGAGGCTGAGGCAGGAGGATCGAGAGTTCAAAGCCAACCTCAGCAATGGCAAGGCACTTAGCAACTCAGTGAGACCCTGTCTCTAATAAAATACAAAAAAAAGGGCTGGGGATGTGACCCAGTGGTTGAGTGCCCCTGAGTTCAATCCCTGGTACCACAAAAAAAAAAAAAAAAAAAAAAGAACTTGAAATTTGTTTTTGCTCTTGACCTTCTGGACCTTACATAAGAAGCAGTGAAGTCTAGAACACCTCAGTTTATCTAAATCTGTCATTGTAACCAAGATTCTCATCTTGGTCTTATTTGACCTCTACCTCTTTCAGCTTTAGAGTTCTCTTTTTGAAAGCAAAGTTGAGATGATTAGTGGATTTTTAAAAAATATTTTTTAGTTATAAGTGGACACAATATTTTATTTTTATGTGTTGCTGAGAGTCGAACCCAGTGCCTCATGCATGCTAGGCAAGTGCTTTACCTCTGATACACAACCCCAAACCCATGAGTAGTGGATTTTCAAATTTAATATTTACTAGTGGACTGTTTTATAAAAACAGAATTTTAAAATGTGAGATGGAATTCCTCAGGCAGATTAAAATGGCTTGTTATTCTTTTTAATACTTCAATGATAATAGAATCTCTTACAAGTTTACCCCATCCGTGATAATTTCTTGCTTTTGTGCCTTTTTAAAAACAGAATTTTTATTTTAGTTAGGTAATATGGTATAGTACAAAGCGAATTTAAATACCTTGTATGTCATAGTGACATGTATTCTGTTTTTTTTTTTTTTTTTTGCTAGTGGGGGTTTGAAGTCAGGGGTGTTCAACCACTGAGCCACATCCCCAGCCCTTTTTCATATTTTATTTTGAGATAGGGCCTCACTAAGTTACTTAGGGCCTTGCTAAATTGCTGGTGCTGACCTTGAATTTGGCAGTCTTCCTTCTTCAGCCTCCAGAGCCCCTGGGATTACAGGCAAGTACCACCACACCTGGTTTATATTCTGTATTGTTTTATGATTAAGTGAGTGTGGAATCATTTCATTTTCTGAATTGTGGCTCCCTTTTAGGTGGAAGATGCAGTTTAATTATTGTTAACATTATGTAGTCTTCCCAGATAGATTATTTTAGTCAAAGCCACATAGCGCATTTAAGAAATTTTAAGTTCAAGCTGGGCACAGTGGTGCATGCCTGTAATATCCCAGGGCTTGGGAGGCTGAGACAGAAGGATCACAGCTTTGAAGCTAGCCTTAACAACTTATTGAGGCTATAAGCAACTTAGTAAAATCCTGTCTCAAAGTAAAATTTAAAAAAAATAAAAAAATGCTGGTGCTGTGGCCCAGTGTCCCTGGTACCAAGGGGGAAAATTTTTTTTTTTTTTTTTTTTTTTTTTTTGGTACTGGGGATTGAACTCATGGGCACTCTACCACTGGGCCACATCCCCAGCCCTCTTGTATTTGATTAGAGACAGGGTCTCACTGAGTTGCTAAGTGCCTCGCCATTGCTGAGACTGGCTTTGAACTTGCGATCCTCCTGCCTCAGCCTCCCAAGTGCTGGGATTACAGGCATGCACCACTGCGCCCAGCTCCCAGCCCCCCCCCTTTTTTTTTTTTAATGTAGAGACAGGGTCTTGCTGACTTGCTTAGGGCCTCAGCCTCCTGAGTTGTGGGATTACAGGCATGTGCTACCATGCCTAGCACTTATTAATGAGTATCTAATGTGTAAATACTGAAAGTACACATAAACACAAGTGCTTTTTATTTGCAAAATAATCTTGAAATCTTGACAAATTACCACCTTCATCAGCCAGTTAGAAGCTTGGGCACGGTATGCTGCATGCTTATAATCCTAGGGACTCAACTCTAGAGGCTGAGGCACCAAGCCAACCTCAGCAATTTATCAGGGCTCTAAGTAACTTAGCAAGACCCTCTCTCAAAAAGGAAACATTGAAAGGCCTGGGGATGTGACCCAGTGGTAAAAGTGCCCCTGGGTTCAATCCTTGTTATCCCCCGCCCCCACCAAGAAAAAAGAGAGACCCAGTTAGAGGAAGTAGATGAAGTGCATCTTTGTTACTAAGTGATTACAATTCAATAGGAACCAAAATTATTTCTTTGAGTAGTTTTAGGTTCACATCAAAATTGAATGGGAAAGTAGAGTTCTCATATAATTTATGTACCCCACACATGTACACATTTGAATTTTCATAGCATTGTCAAACATACACACGCTTTTGTGTGTGTGTGTATGTGTGGTGCTGGGGATTAAACCCAGCACCACCTGCAAGGCAAGCACTATTACTGAGCTCCATCCCCAGACCTTTTTCTTTTACTTTGACAGGATCTCACTTAGTTGTCCTGGCTGGCCCAGAGCTTGCAGTCCACCTGACTTAGCCTCCTGGCTGTTTGTGGCAGAACTTCCTTTGCCAATGAATATGTGTTTGATTCTAATTTGAACAGTTTGCTGATTTAAGATTTTTTTTTTTTTTTTTTTTTTTTTTTTTGGTACTGGGGATTGAACTCATGGGCACTCTACCACTGGGCCACATCCCCAGCCCTCTTGTATTTGATTAGAGACAGGGTCTCACTGAGTTGCTAAGTGCCTCGCCATTGCTGAGACTGGCTTTGAACTTGCGATCCTCCTGCCTCAGCCTCCCAAGTGCTGGGATTACAGGCATGCACCACTGCGCCCAGCTCCCAGCCCCCCCCCTTTTTTTTTTTTAATGTAGAGACAGGGTCTTGCTGACTTGCTTAGGGCCTCAGCCTCCTGAGTTGTGGGATTACAGGCATGTGCTACCATGCCTAGCACTTATTAATGAGTATCTAATGTGTAAATACTGAAAGTACACATAAACACAAGTGCTTTTTATTTGCAAAATAATCTTGAAATCTTGACAAATTACCACCTTCATCAGCCAGTTAGAAGCTTGGGCACGGTATGCTGCATGCTTATAATCCTAGGGACTCAACTCTAGAGGCTGAGGCACCAAGCCAACCTCAGCAATTTATCAGGGCTCTAAGTAACTTAGCAAGACCCTCTCTCAAAAAGGAAACATTGAAAGGCCTGGGGATGTGACCCAGTGGTAAAAGTGCCCCTGGGTTCAATCCTTGTTATCCCCCGCCCCCACCAAGAAAAAAGAGAGACCCAGTTAGAGGAAGTAGATGAAGTGCATCTTTGTTACTAAGTGATTACAATTCAATAGGAACCAAAATTATTTCTTTGAGTAGTTTTAGGTTCACATCAAAATTGAATGGGAAAGTAGAGTTCTCATATAATTTATGTACCCCACACATGTACACATTTGAATTTTCATAGCATTGTCAAACATACACACGCTTTTGTGTGTGTGTGTATGTGTGGTGCTGGGGATTAAACCCAGCACCACCTGCAAGGCAAGCACTATTACTGAGCTCCATCCCCAGACCTTTTTCTTTTACTTTGACAGGATCTCACTTAGTTGTCCTGGCTGGCCCAGAGCTTGCAGTCCACCTGACTTAGCCTCCTGGCTGTTTGTGGCAGAACTTCCTTTGCCAATGAATATGTGTTTGATTCTAATTTGAACAGTTTGCTGATTTAAGATTTTTTTTTTTTTTTTTTTTTTTTTACTTAAAACATTTATTATAGAAAATACCAAACATACTGAGAATGACTAGTATAATGAACCTCATCACTCATCTTACATATCAACTCATGGTAAATTGTTCTTTTCATGTCCCCTTTGTAGTTCCTATTTTTTTTGGTGGGGGGGGGTCGGTACCAGGGATTGAACCCAGGGGCGCTTAACCACTGAGCCACATCTTCAGCCCTTTGTTTTTGACAGGGTCTCACTAAGTTAGTTGTTTGGGCCTTGGTAAGTTACTGAGGCTGGCTCTGAACTTTGAATCTTTCTCAGTCTCCTGAGCCACTGGGATTACAAATGTGTGCCACTGCACCCATCCTTTCTCCATAGTTGTGAAGCATATTATTTCATTTATAAACTTTTTCAGTGTCTTTAAGGGAAAAGGAATTAAAATAACAACAAAAATTAATACCTAAAATAAATCTTTAAGGAAAAAAAATGAAAAATTAAACCAGTTCATTTTCAGCTATGAATGGCTTCAGGCAGTTCTGCTTCTTTGAAAATTCAGAAGTAAAATCACAAGATTTTCATCCATTTTCAGTGCTTTAAAGTTTACTGCAATTGAATCTCATGGTTAGGGAGTTAAAAAAAAAAAAAAAAAAAAACAACCCAACAGCTCATTAATGATCGTTTTCATACAGTTTCTTTTACCCTTTAATACTGGAGATTTAGACTTAATCTTGGGATAGCAAATGCTCTGTTGAGTTATTTCCATTTGGAAAATGTATGTACTGAGACTCACAGGTTAATACAGAGTAGAAGAGCCAGGATTCAGTTTTCTTAGAAAAAAAATGTTTTAAGTGCCTTACAGAGGTTTGGCACAGTTTTTGGCATTTGGTGCGTATAAGTAAAAGATTTTTGTCCTCAAGAAGTTTCAGGGTACTCATTGTGTTCATTTTTTTTTTTTTTTTTTTTGTGGTACCGGGGATTGAACTCAGGGGCACTCGACCACTGGGTCACATCCCCAGCCCTTTTTTTGTATTTTATTAGAGACAGGGTCTCACTGAGTTGCTAAGTGCCTGGATATTGCTGAGGCTGGCTTTGAACTCACGATCCTCCTGCCTCAGCCTCCCAAAGTGCTGGGATTACAGGCGTGCGCCACCACGCCCGGCTTCATTGTGTTCATTTTTTTAGAATAGACGAGGCAAAAATTTTAGAGGAAGAAAATAGGATGCCCCCTAACCCCCAGGGGCGGGGTGGGGAGGATTGAACCCAGGGGTACTTTTCCCCAATTTTGTTTGTTTGTTTTTTGGGGCCTTGAATTTGTAATCTTCCTGCCTTAGTCTCCTGAGTCATTCACTGGGATTACAGGTGTCCGATACTATGTATGACTTGAATTCTAAATGTATTACTTTAAATAAAAAATTGCATTCTGACCAGTGGGGTTTTTGTTTTGTTTTGTTCATTTTCTTTTGTTTTTGCAGTGCTGAGGATTTAACCCAAGGCCTTGTGCGTGCAGGCAAGTGCTCTACCACTGAGCCACATCCTCAACCCTAGACCAGTGTGTTTTTAAGGAATTCAGAAAATAATAAATTGTCATTTGATGGGCCTGGTGGCGCATGCCTGTAATCCCAGCACTTCGGAGGCTGAGGCAGGAGGATCGAGAGTTCAAAGCCAGCCTCAGCAATGGCGAAGCACTTAGCAACTCGGTGAGACCCTGTCTCTAAATAAAATACAAAAAAGGGCTGGGGATGTGGCCCAGTGGTTGAGTGCCCCTGAGTTCAATGCCCCGGTACCAAAAAATAAATAAATTAATAAATTATCATTTGATGTTCTGAGAGCTTAATGTCATTTTAAACACACCCCCCCATGTGTTCTTTGATGCATGCAGTGTTGTAAAATAACATTGTGACTAAAATACATGTTATTAAATGAAGTGGAGGCAAATTTTTATTTACTTTTATTGTATTTTTAGGATGCTTATTTATTAGTAATACATCTTCTAAAATAGTTTTTATAGTTCTGAAACTCTTCTACTAAGTGAGATTCATTTCTAGTGAATCTCTTTTCCCTTCTTTTAAATATAGAATCCAAATCTGTTTTCCTCTAACCTCTGTATAAAATTAGTGTCTAAACAACAAATTAAGAACATAGTAATAAAAGCAACACCAAGCAGATAAGAGGAACAGCAGAAATTACAAGAAAACTATCTGATTGTTGAGACCCCCATTGAAGTGTGAAAAGCAACACATGAGTATTACCATTTGGAATCTTTGAGATTGACTACTTCCATATTCAACCTTTGTGGATGGAGTATGTAGTTCCTTTCAGTGCACTCTCTCGATCCCTTGTTCATGCTTTTGTATTGTTTCTACACATATATTCCTTTCTGTACTGCGAGTTTTTTTGACCTCTTCAACCTTCTACCCCCAACATTTAATAGTTGTGTATGCATTCATAGATACTCATTAATATTAGAATTACCTTTTTTCTTTGTAAACTAAAACATTACGAAAATCAAGAAATTGTTAATTTTGTATTCAAAGTGAAGAAAGTGAATTTCACAGAGATTGATTTTAATACTGGGTTCAAAAGAAAGGAGATGTATAAAATACATAACCAAAGGACTGGAGGGAATGAACATTTTGGTCAACAAAGAGATTAGTGTGTTTTATAGTCCAAAAATAGTTATCCAAAACTGGAATTTAACAAAACAGATTATATTGTTTGCATTTGGGAGTTTAAGTGTTTCACTTTAAAATAAATCTATAATAGTTGTTGTGTTGAAGGATTTAGTATTAGAAAATTTAGCTTATAGTTATAATTTTTTTTATAACTAAACCATTATGTATTAGTAATGCTAATTTGGCCATTTTTTTTCACAATATCTGGCCCTTAAATATTTGGGATTAAAGATAAAGTTTTTCCTAAGAAAAAAAATTAACATTATTAATACAGTGTGGAATGGTTATAAAAATAGAACTGAATTACAGACAAGTTGAAGATTACTTAAGAATTATTAAAAATATTTTATAATCATCTGTTTTCTAGTGGTAGGCAGTCTAAGTGGAATATGGAATGGAACACACGTGGGTGTTTCTTTTTCTGGTGATTTTCTTTTTTAAGCAAATTATGAAGTGGAAGTTTTTAGAGCAAGAAATCTTATTAATGCAGTCTTTTTCTTGTGAGTGTGTATATTTGGGCTGATTTTTTTTTTCTTTGTTACTCTATTAATGACAAATGGAGTTGGGGAATTTTGGCAGATTCCTGAATAGTTCAGTTGGGATTGTTTGTGTTCTGAGGGAGGTAGATTACTTCCAGAGATCCTAATTAATAAAACTTCAAATTTCTGAACAAATGGAGGTGCCTCTTGTATAAGGCAGGGGAAAAGTTACCATGTAACAGATCCAGAAATGATTTAGAAAGGTGATTTTTAAAAAAAATCATAATTAAGATATTTTCATTTTGCATGTGTCTGTGGGGGGGGGGGTTCATCTTTCACCTGCACATAATTTTCTAAATAATGAGTCATGACCTAGTGGGTTGGCAAATAAGTTTGATTTTTTTTTTTTAACCACCTCTTGTTTTGGGTGAAGTAGACTAGAATTATTAGGAGTGCATTCAGCAGTAACAAAGATGACTATTAATCTTCTTTGTTTCTGTTTCGGTTTTATATGTGTATATGTGTGTACGTTACTGTGAATTGTGACAAATTTTTTTAAAAAGACACAGACGTAACAGGTGTCATTTTGTAATTGAGAGTATATAATCAGGGCTGGGGTTGTGGCTCAGCGGATAGAGCGCTCGCCTAGCACGTGTGCGGCCCGGGTTCGATCCTCAGCACCACGTAAACATAAATGCATTGCATTGTGTACAACTAAAGCAAATAAATAAATATTTAAAGAAAAAAGTATATAATCAGCTAGTACTTGTTGAGATAGAAGAGATGAAAATGCAGTTACAACAGTTTAAAAATGTCAATAACCTGAGCGTTTTTTTTTTTTTTTCTCCCTTTTCCCGAGAGATCTAAAGAGCATTAGTAAAATGTTGAATGAGTGACATAGATAGCACCTACCATATACTAATAGGTCTTATCATGGCAGCACTATGCTAAGTGCTTTGCATTCATTATTTCATTTAATTCTCACAAGCCTATGAACTGTAGATATATTGTTCCAATTTTACCTTTGAAGAAATGAGGCTTAATGAAGGTGACTTGAGTCTGCTTGGGCTACTCTCAATGTCACATGTGGAGTGGCTTAAACAACTTTTATTTCTCCCTGGAGGTTGGAAATCTGAGATTGTAGTGTCAGCACTAATGGGTTCTGTGACTCTTCCTGACCTGGTGGGGAAGGGAGCTCTTTCTGACTCTTCTTTATTGAACATTAATCCCAAGACTAATTACCTCCCCAGAGTCTCATCTCAAAATATCTTGATGTTGGGGATTAGTGTTTCAACATATGAATTGAGGGGAGGTAGTACATAAGCATTTAATCATTTTTAAATGTGCAGTTTACCTGATGACCACCTGTGTTTGTTTTCAGAAAAAAAGTTTTCTGGCTCCTTCCAGGGGAAGGATCACAGACAGCTAGCATTGAGGTAGGATTTAGTTAGGTAAGAAGGAACTCAAAGAAAGCCATTTAATTTGGGGGCACAGAGATGAATGGGCAGATTGATATATGACTGTACTCAGAGCGTTATTGAAATAATCAGTTACCTGACTTCCTTTCTAGGGTGTATGTTCCAGGGTCATTTGTTATTTGTTTTTATGTTCCTTTTGTCTGATGCCATGTCTGGCTCATAAATGAAACCCAATAAAGCATTTCAAGAAGTTGTTTGCTTTATCCATTCCTCAAGAGAGAAGCAGCTGGGAAAAGAATACTGACATTACTATTATGTGTTATTTTAAGTGACTGTTAATCTAGAAATAGGGTCAATTTAAAATAGTCACAGAGTATAATTCTGCACTCTGAATATACTGAGAGTCCAGTGAGTTTTTGTCCAGCCTGTGGTGGATGGAGATAAGGAGAAGTGTGTGTACTTTTGGTCTTTTGGTCTCTTTGTCCATTTGGAGCCATCATTGTAAAGATGATAGTGGGTCAGGCACAGTGGTGTACCCCTGAAATCTCAGTGGCTTGGTAGGCTGAGGCAGGAGAATCGTGAGTTCAAAGCCAGCCTCAGCCAAAAGGAAGGCTCTAAAAAAACAACTCAGTGAGACCCTGTCTCTAAATAAAATACAAAATATGGCTGGGAATGTGGCTCAGTAGTTGAGTGCCCCTGAGTTCAATCCCTGGTACCAAAAAAAAAAAAGATGATAGTTGGTTTTAGGCATTTGGGAAATTTATTTATTTATTTGTTTATTTATTTATTTTGTAATTGTGTATGGACAGCATACCTTTATTTTATCTGGTGCTAAGGATTGAACCCAGTGCTTCACGCATGCTAGGCAAGTGCTCTGCCATTGAACTACAGCCCCCAGCCTGGAAATCTCTATTTTTTAAATCAATTGGTTTAATGTGTTCAAATATTTACTGTTGGTTTGAGTTCTTTTTTTTTGAAAATTAGTCCTACTGAGCTGTTTGTAATTATAAAAGCCAGTATATTCCTCAAGACACACTGGTAGTACTTTTAGTCATTTGAAAAAATTTTCTCAGAATGTTCACTTGGTTTTTCTCTGATTAGAGCTGTGGGTTCAGTAGGTATAGAGACATGGTCTCTTAAACCAAGTAGCTCTCAGTCACCAAAGGAAACAACATAATGTACACATACATAACTATATATTAATTGAAATGAATTATATTAATATTACATTTTTAATGGTTTTCATGAAATAGAATGTGAAAAATAGTTATTTGGTATAACTTATTATAAGGCCAAGAGGACAGAGATGGTACTTTTGGGAATGGAGGAAGACTATGAAGGAGGGATGTGTTGAAGGATAGAAAGGCTTCCAAGGATGTGAACAGATAATTCACATGAAAATAATTATGCTATGTAATGAGCAAACTTCTTAATATATTTAGCTTCATAACTAGTTTTTAAAAATATGAATTGAGTTGGATGTGGTAGTACACACTTGTAATTCCAGCAACTCAGGATGCTGAGACTGGAGGATTGCAAGTTGTGACACTAGTCTGGGCAACTTGGTAAGACCCTGTCTCAAAGTCAAAAATAAAATGTGGGCTGGGATTGTGGCTTGGTGGTAGAGTACTTGCCTAGCACATGTGAAGCCCTGGGTTCGATTCTCAGCACCGCATATAAATAAATAAAGGTCCATTGACAACTAAAAATAAAATAAAATGGACTGGAGATGTTATTTAGCTCAGTGGTAAAGTGTCCTTGGATTCAATCCCCAGTACCAAAAAAAAAAAAAAAAAAAAAAAAAAAAAAGAAAAGAGGAAATATTGAATCAAATGAATTATATTAATATTACATTTTTAATGATTTTCATGCACTTTAGAAAGCATATGTTGTATTCCAATCTATCTTGGAAACTTATGAAAAACTGGTAAGAGCCCCACTCCAGAACCGTTAAGTCAGTATTTTTCAAACATTCATTAGTTGTCTCTGTTTTCATAGCCATATGAGGGAACCCAGGTTTTACAGACACAGAGAAAATTAAATGACTTTCAGTGGGGCGTGGTGGCGCACGCCTGTAATCACAGCACTTGGGAGGCTGAGACAGGAGGATTGTGAGTTCAGAGCCAGCCTCAGCAATGGCGAGGCACTTAGCAACTCAGTGAGACCCTGTCTCTAATCAAATACAAAAAAGGGCTGGGAATGTGCCCCTGAGTTCAATCCCTGGTACCAAAAACAAAACAAAACAAAACAAACAAACAAAAAAATTAAATGACTTCCCCAATGGATTGACATAGAGCAGTTTGAATTCTCAGCAAAAAAAGGTAGAACCATGCTGTTCCAGATTGCTTGATACTGTATTGAAATCAAGAAATATCCTATCCTGGAGCCGGTGCTGTGGCCCAGTGGCAGAATGCTTGCCTGGCATGTGTGAGGCTCTGGGGTCAATCCTTAGCACCACATAAAAAATAAATAAAATAAAGGCACACTGCCTGTCTACAATTACCAAAAAAAAAAAAAAGAGAGAGAGAGAGAAAGAAAGAAAGATCCTATCCAGAGTTGATTATAATGTTGGGAGTTGCAAAGCAAGTTTGAATGAAAACGTAGGATACTCTTTCTTTCTTTCTTTTCTTTTCCTTTTTTCTTTTTGTAGTACTAGGGATTGAACCCAGGGGTGGTCTACCTACTATGGAGCTGACCTAACCCTTTTTAATTTTCTATTTTGAGGCAGGGGCTTATGCTAAATTGCTGGGGCTGGCCTTGAATTTAAGATCCTTCTACCTCAGATTTCCAAGTTACTAGGATTCACATGTGTTTACCAACACACCCAGCCATAAGACATTCTTCAGCTTTATTTTTTAGTACTGGGAATTGAATCCAGGGCACTTTGTCAATGAGGCATGCCCCAGCCCTTTTTATTTTGAGACAGGGCCTCAAGTTGCTGAGTCTGGCCTTAAATTTGGGATCTTCCTGTCCCAGCAAGTTGCTGGGATTATAGACCTGGCACCCAGCCATTCTTCACTTTTTTTGGGGGTACTGGGGATTGAACTCAGGGGCACTCGACCACTGAGCCACATCCCCAGCCCTTTTTTTGTATTTTATTAGAGACAGGGTTTCACTGAGTTGCTAAGCGCCTCGCCACGGCTGAGGCTGGCTTTGAACTCGCGATCCTCCTGCCTCAGCCTCCCAAGTGCTGGGATTACAGGCGTGCGCCACCGCGCCCGGCCCATTCTTCACTTTTCAAGTTTACTTTTGGGTACTGGGGATTGAACCCAGGGGCATTTTACCACTGAGCTACATCCTCAGCTTTTTAAAATTTTTAAATTTTGAGCCAGGGTTGCACTAAGTTGCTTAGGGCTGCTCTAATTTTACTGAGGCTGACCTCAAACTTGAAATCCTTCTGCCTTGGCCTCCCTAGTCTTTGGGATTAGATGTGCCCCACCACCACTCCTGGCCCATTTTTCACTTTAGAAACACCTAAATATGTTCTGTACCAGTTGTCACTTGAAATTAATATCTTTTGTTGGGGAGGGGGCGGAGAGGGGGGAGATATCCTGTGTTCCTTAGCATGTCCTCTTTGGAGGGGAAATGGGAGAATGTGGGACATTCTGTTAGTTGTGTTTCTTTGCCACAGCAGTACTGGGTTGTTGATCTGTTGTTCTCTCTCTTTTGACTCCACCCTCTATACATAAATGCTCAACTTTCTAATCTTTCAAGGTTAATGATCACTTAATATATGATGAAACTTTTGTTAAAAAGAATCACAGAACCCGGGCTGGGGTTGTAGCTCAGTGGTAGAGTGCTTGCTTAGCAGTGTGTGAGGCACTGGGTTTGATCCTCAGCACCACATAAAAAATAAATAAATAAAAATATTGTGTACATCTACAACTAAAAATATTTTTTAAAATCACAAAACTCATGCCAGGCGTGGTGGCGCACACCTGTAATCCCAGCACTTGGGAGGCTGAGGCAGGAGGATTGTGAGTTCAAAGCCAGCCTCAGCAAAAGCGAGGCACTTAGCAACTCAGTGAGACCCTGTCTCTAATCAAATAGAAAAAAGGGCTGGGGATGTGGCCCAGTGGTCGAGTGCCCCTGATGTCCAGTACCAAAAAAAAAAAAAAAAATCACAAAACCCTATTAACACTTACTTTGTCCTATTTGTCTATTGTACATTTAATTTTCCAGGTGTCTGAAAATTCATAGTCCTATGTATGATTTTCTCTCATCTGATTGTGAGTTCTTTGCCTAAAGGAGATGTTTTGAGTCATATTCTTGTCCTGTACATATCATTTGCTCTGGCAGTGCTTTGGGAATAAATAGGTAATTGAGTGAAAAGAGGAGAGATGGGCTTAATGAGTAACCCTTGCTGTGAGATCATTATGTGTAATTATATGTATTATATGTAATAGTGAGGGTCTTGTTCCTGGAGTAAAAATCAAAGTAATTTTATTTTTTATTCTCTAGTTTTCCCCTGCTACTCTTGGCTCTCTCTTTTTAATATATTTTTCTATTTGGTGGACCCTTGGGAAGAGAAGGAAAAGACTGGAACTGGAATAGGTACAGGAAAGTGTTTATTTATTTGCTTTGAGTATGGATGTGTTGAATTGAAGTTAGTGTATGAAATTATTTGGGGGTTTGTTTTTTTTTTGTGTGTGTGTGTGAGGCACTGAGTTTGATCCTTAGCACCACATAAAAATAAATAAATAAATAAATGGAATAAAGGTATTGTGTCCATCTACAACTAAAAATTTTTATAGGTCACGGTAGCTCTTCTTATTGTACAATACTTGTCATTTAGCACTAGCCATGAGGTACTAAGGGACATTTTATTTTGTTTCATTTTATTTGTGGTACTCAGGGCCTCGCACATGCTAGGCAAGTACTCCACCACTGAAGTTTTTTTGTTTTTTTTTTTTTTTTTGGTTTTTTTTTTAGTTGTAGATGGGCACAATACCTTTATTTTATTATTTCTGTGTGGCGCTGAGGGTTGAACCTAGTGCCTCATCCGTGCTAGGTGAGCACTCTACCACTGAGCCACAACCCCAGCCTACCACCGAGCTTTTCACCAGCCCCTTTTAAATTTTATTTATTTTGAGACAGGATCTCATTAAGTTGCCTAGGCTGACCTCAAACCTCCAGTTCTGCTTTGGCCTTCTGAGTAGCTGAGATTTACTAGATGCGGGCCACAGCTTGGCTGTAAGAGACATTTTTAAATGTCCTTAATATTACCATTTATTCAAATATTTTCATGTTAGTAAAACTTTATTGTTTTAATATAGAATTCCTGCATATTTCTTTTAGATAAGTTGCTAGTTATCTCTTTAAATAGTTTTTTTAGTTGTCAATGGACCTTTATTTTATTTATTTATGTGGTACTGAGAATTGAACCCAGCCCCTATGGACCTTTATTTTATTTATTTCTATGTGGTACTGAGAATTGAACCCAGCCCTTCTTCTTAACTTAAAAGAAGACCCATTTATTAATTTTACTTTTATGGTTGTTACTTTTTTTAAAAAAAAATATTTATTTCTTTGCTTTTTTTGGGGGGGGGTGGTACTGGGGATTGAACTCAGGGGCACTCGTCCACTGGGTCACATCCCCAGCCCTTTTTTGTATTTTATTTAGAGACAGGGTCTCACTGAGTTGCTGAGTGCCTCGCCATTGCTGAGGCTGGCTTTGAACTTGCAATCCTCCTGCCTCAGCCTCCCAAAGTGCTGGGATTACAGGCGTGCGCCACCGCGCCCAGCTACTTCTTTGCTTTTTATTACTTTTTGAGCTTTTGAAAAAAAAAGTCTTTTGGGTTGTATTTTGAGAAATGCTTGAGAAAAGAACTGCTTGCTGGTTGGTGAGGAATTAGGGGAAATAAAAGGTTTCTGAGGAATTCCCCGATGTCTAGCTTTTGTCAGCAGGCTCTAGTCCTTCAAGGAATTCACTCCCCACTCTTAATTTTTTTTATAGTGTCAAAGTTTGGGTTTTGTGAATTTTATGTCTCTAGTGTGACAAAGGTGTCTATTACAATGGAAGCAATGGTTGTAGCTAAGTTATAAAGCAGTGTTAATCCAATTTTTCCATAAAAGTATTTATAGGGGAGAGTGTATAACTCCGGGGGCATCTGGAATCTTGGCAAGGTCTGAAGTAGTTACTGAAATTAGGGAATATTTCTTTGAACTCTCCTGTTTCATCTTTGTGCCATTTTTTTCTCCCTTTTAATTTAAGACAGCTTTTTTTGGGGGGGGTGTAGATGGACACAATACAATAAATTTACTGTATTTATTTATTTCTGTGTGGTACTGAGGATTGAATCCAGTGCCTCACAGGTGCTCTGCCACTGAGCTATAACCATAGCTCTGTCTGTGCTTTTGAATGATTCTTTCACCTCTAATTTTAGAGTGAAATCAAGGGGAGGCTTCAGGAAGTTACTACTGTGTTTAATAGCAGCCTCAAATATCATTGGTAGCACTGGGATTGGGGTTTTTAATATAATGTCCTTGCTAATCCATATGCTTTACCAGTATAGGGTGGCTAAGAAACGTTTACAGTAATTATAGGCAAAGTTGAAATGATCTCTGGTCTCATTGTTCTTCTCCTTATAATGTTTAGTCTCTTAGGAAATAAGGTGAGATGATGGGGTTATTCCTTGAAACCATAGAAAAGAGATGAAAAAAATTTAGAATTTGCCTGAGAAAATGAGAAAGGGTGCTCTGAATGGACCAGAAATTTTGAGGTGTTTCTGGAAGATAGAAATGTACTTAGGTGCCCTAACTTTCAAAATTAGGCATAGTTTTAATTTAATTTTTACCTGTTGGGGGAGTGCTAAAGATCATGTGAGGAATAGTAATGTTCTCGTTTCTTTTTGTGTGTGCTGGGGATTGAACCCAGTGCCTTGTGCATGCAGGCAAGCACTCTACAGCCCTGTTCTCTTTTGACTTGTGTTTGTTTATAAAACAACCCTCCTCAAAGGGGTATGAATTTAAATATCCAGTAATTTGTTCTAAATAAATTTGAGTTTAATTACTTCTGACTCCTTGCATATTCTATGAGCAGTCATTGAATTTTGAAACACCTTTTTTTCTTTAATTTTGCTTATGTTTGGTACTTTTGATTACATTGTTTTTCTAAATTTAAAAATTTAAAAATGTATGTTTTTGAGGTAAAATGTTCAATTGTTTGGGTAGTAATTATAATTGAGTTAATGCCTGGAAACATAACTACATGTTCTGTAATTTTGCTATATTGTTTCAAGATTCTAAGCAGACCATGTCCATTTTTCTTTATTTTAATTTAATTATTTTTTTTTATAGTACTGATGTTTAAACCCAGTGCTTTCTGCATGCTAGGCAAGTGCTCTACCAGTGAACTACATCCCCGGTTCTTAAATTCTTTTGAGACAGGGTCTCATTAACCTACCCATGCTAGCTTTGAACTTGTGATCTTTCTGCTCAGCTTCTTAAGTAGTTGGGATTATAGGCAAATGCTACCACATTGGGCTATCATTTCTTTTTTGTTTTTTGGTACTGGGGATTAAAGTGAGGGGTGCTTTACCACTATGCTATATCACCCAGCCCTTTTTTATTTTGAGAGAGTCTCACAGAGTTGTTGAGGCTGTCTTTAAATTTGGAATTGTCCTATCTCTGACTCCAGCGTTGCTGGGGTTACAAGCACACACCACCACACCCAGTTTGTCATATCCAATCTTAAAACAAAGTGACTAGTACAGTAAACTGGATTTGTAGTTTTGTTCTTTTTGCCTCCAGTTATGTTGTAATATGCTGTTTTTAAGTAGTTTTGGGGGAGTTTAAGTTGAAAGATATTTTGATATTTGCTCAATAAAGGAAGGAGACAGGAACTGTTCAGATTACTTGTTACTGAAGACCAGTTATCATAACAATAAGACAATATAGTTTTTTTCCTGAACCATTTATAAATATTTATTTATTTTTTATTCTAAGTTGCTAGAAATGACAGCAGAATGCATTACATTTCATATTATACTTATAGAGCACATTTTTTACGTGTCTCTGGTTGTATACAAAGTATTTTCACACCATTCGTGACTTTAGGGTAATAATATCCATCTCATTCTACCATCTTATTTTCCTTTTGTTCTTCACCTTTTTGTCCCCTTCTTTCCTCTCCCTCCCCATTGGCCATTCTAGTGTTCCTCTAATTCTATGCTCCCTATCCCAACCCCACTGTGAATCAGCCTCCTTATATCAGAGAAAACATTTGGCATTTGGCTTTTGGGGATTGGCTAACTTCACTTAGCATTATATTCTCTAACTCCATCCATTTACCTGCGAATGCCATGATTTTATTCTCTCTTATTGCTGAGTAATACTCCATTGTGTGTATATACCACATTTTCTTTATCCATTCATCTACTGAAGAGCATCTAGTTTGGTTCCACAGTTTAGCTATTGTGAATTGTGCTGCTATAAACATTGATGTGGCTATGTCCCTGTAGTATGCTGTTTTTAAGTCCTTTGGGTATAGACCGAGGAGTGGGGTAGCTGGGTCATAAGGTGGTTCCAATCCCAGTTTTCCAAGGAATCTCCATACTGCTTTCCATATTGGCTGCACCATTTTGCAGTCCCACCAGCAATGTTTGAGTGTGCCTTTTTCTCCGTACATCCTCTCCAACATTTATTGTTGTTTGTGTTCTTAATAGCTGCCATTCTGACTGGTGTGAGATGAAATCTTAGAGTGGTTTTGATTTGCATTTCTCTTAATTGCCAGAGATGTTGAACATTTTTTCATGTATTTGTTGATTGATTGTATATCTTCTTCTGAGAATTGTCAAGACAATATAGTTTTAATGGCCATTTATCAAGTGTTGATGAGAACCCAGTTATTATTATAAGCCCTTTGCTGTTAAAATACTTATTTGGTAATCTCTTAATTGAAGTACAGAATAATTCTTTACTGTATAATGATTAGAATGAAAATAAAATGCTTAAATCAGAGATAACTTGAAATTAAGATGTCACCACACATTTTATGTGTTTGTGGTTAAATTAAAAAAAAAAACACATCACTTATATATATCCTTTTAACAATTTTTAAGTGTATGGTACAATATTGTTAGCTACATGTATGTTGTAAACAAGTCTCTAGAATTTTTTAATCTTGCATGACTAAAACTCTGTACCAGTTGAATAACACCTATTCCCCTCTTGGCAAGTACCATTCTAGTTTCTGTTTCTGAGTTTGATTGCTTTAGGTACCTCATATAAATGGAACTTTATAGTATTTATCTTTTTTGAGTGGTTGACTTAGCTTCATTCAAGGTTCATCCATGTTGTATTATATGAATAAGAATTTCCTTCTTAATGTTGAACAATCCATTGTATATCACATTTTCTTTAATCATTCATCCTTGTATGGACATTAAATTGCTTACACATCTTGACTAATTTATATTATATAATGAGGAACACAAACATGTCATTATTTTTAAAGGTTTGTTTTTTTCTTGCAGATATATTCGACTTTATGGGAGAAAATTTAGCAAAGAAGATCATGTTCTTTTTATTAAGTTATTGTATGAGCTGGTATCAATTCCCAAACTGGAAATCAGCATGATGCAGGGATTTGCCCGTCTCTTGATCAACTTGTTAAAGTAAGTGAATTTTCTGGATTTCTGCTAAGGTTTTAATTTTTGTTTGTTTGATTTTCTTTTTGAAGTTTCAGGAAATGAAAGCAACTTTGGGAAAAGATCACAGAAAACATTATCATAGGTTTTTTTGTGTGTATCAGTTAACCTTTTAAATAAAAATTTTATTTCCACGAAATCTTCTTTTCCATAGCACGCATTCAAGTTTATTGTGATTGTTTCATTTATGCTAATTATTTCCCCATATAGGTTATATTTTCCTGGAAGACAAGGTCCATTATATTCTTTGGCAATCCCAGAGCACTCAGCACAGGGTTGCAAACATTAAATACTTCATAAATAGTGTGGTAAAATAGGAAATTTGTTTGCAATAGTAGTGGCATAAATTTAAATGCCCCTTTTAATGTAGTCCTCTTTGAGCAGCAGCAAGAATCTGGTGCATTGTTCTTCCTAATACTGTGTTCTGCCAGTGAGTGTCTGAATGGGGAAAAGCTAAAGCTACCGTGATTAACTGTGCTTTCTATGTAGTATGTGTGACGCAAACACACAAATACATGTTTTTCCCTTTTTTTGATTAGGAAAAAGGAACTTCTTTCAAGAGACGATTTGGAGTTACCTTGGAGACCACTTTATGACATGGTAGAAAGAATATTATATTCCAAGACAGAGCACCTGGGATTAAATTGGTTTCCTAAGTAAGTGTTTCTGATAAAGTACTTCTTGGGGGTGGGGGGACACTTGACTTTAGGGGATTGATCATGATTGAAGAATATTGGATCTCTTCAAATAAGCAAGCAAATATACATTTTAATATGCTTGTTTCAGTGTAACTTGACTCCTTAGAAAATTCATTGCCCTCTTGAAATTATCTGAAAACTATACTTCTCCAGGCTTTCCCACCAAGATACCTCTAACAGCCAGTGTCACATAATAACCAAAGAAAGTAAGAGCCAGGTGCAGTGGGATAGGCCTGCTGTAATCCAGCAAATCTGGAGGCTGAGGTAGGAGGATTGCAAATTTAAAGCCAGTCTCTGCAACTTAGGGAGACCCTGTCACAAAATAAAAATAGAAAGGGCTGGGGGTATAGATGAGTGGTACAGTACCCCTGGGGTCAATCCCTAGTACCACAAAAGAAAAAAAAAAAAAGATTGTAAAATGTGCATTACTTCTAATGATACAAATTGGATTTCAAGAAATATCTCTTCCTTTCCTTTTCTCTTTTCTTTCTTTCCTGGGGATTTAACTTGGGGGCCCTACCACTGAGCCATACCCCCAACTCTTTTTTATTTATTTTGAGACCGGTTCTCGCCAACTTGCTCAGGCTGGCCTCCAACTTGTGGTCCTCTGCTTCAGCCTGAGATTGCAGGTGTGCCACTGTGCCTGGCTTTAGCACTTTTCATAATATATCTGTGTGTGTGTGTGTGTGTGTGTGTGTGTGTGTTATTTATTGTTTGGTTTTTTTTTTTTTTTTTTTTTTTGGTTGGGGTCTATTTTTTGGTCTTTATATTTTGAAACAGTATAGAACCCAGGGCTTTTCCATATGTGAGGCAGGCGCTTTGCCACTGAGCTCAGCCCTCCATAGTGTTTTAATTCTTCTAGTAAAATGGATGCTTCAAGAAGATTCTTGCATATTCCAGAGCACTCATATTCCTAAAGACATACACTCCCAGTTAGAGAATGTCAGTTTGAGTTGTTGACTGCTTTTAGAGCATAGACCATTCTAACTGCACAGTCCTTGGTTTATACCATTTCCTGGTAATGTTCAGAATTATAAATATGTTACTGATTATTGGCTTCTGGCACATATATTCCAACTCCTTAAAGACTTTTTGTAAGTTTTGTATTTTATTTTGAATGTATACAGTACAATATAATCACCTTTTTAGGTTAATAGTGATTTCAGACTTGATTGCTTAATATCATTTCTCTTTGTTAACAGGGGTTCAGTTGTGACCTAGCCCATAATTTTGTCAGTTTTAGCATTTTTGGATTTAAATGCTCTCAAATATATGATTAAGGTTTATTTTTAGGGATTTTTTTTCACTTTTTAATAGCTATTTCCTTCCATTATCTAGAATTGTCTAGAATAATTTGTCATATGCTTAATTACTCATTTCCTGAAGAGTACCATTTTATGTCTCTATTAATTTTTTTCTCTTTGGTACTAGAGATTGAATCAAGGGGCCCTTAACCACTGAGCCACATCCCCAGCCTTTTTTTTTTTGAGACAGGATCTCACTAAATTGTTGAGGGCCTTGCTAAGTTGCTGAGGCTGATTTTGAACTTGCAGGCAGGTACCACCATAACCCAGAGTCTTTTTTCTCTTGTCTTTAAAGACGTATTCCAGTAGTTTATTTCTCAGTCTTAGACATGTAGACATTACCGCATTATTTCCTGTGGCCTTCTTAGTTAATTTCATTTAAACCAGAGTGAACCCCTAGGCTTCACTTAGGTCAGTGATCTGTGTTCCTTACCACAGACTTTTTGAAAAATGACCACAGATGGTAGATTTATTAAAAGATTTTCAGTTCATAGACAAATGGTGAAAAGTGAAATGATATAAATAGAAAGGGTTAAAAAATGACTATAGGTGAATCCTGAACTTTGGTCCTAATTGGATTTTGGATGGTGGTCTCAAGAAGAGTGATCAGAAGTGATTTATTTTCTGAAGGTTTCGTATATTAAAACAAGGAAACTTCATTTCAACCATAAAGGTAGTAAAATTCATCATGAAACTGAATGATACAATGTGTAAAATATGCTTTTTTATAAATTTTGTTATGCAAACTCAAAATTTAATATAAAAGCATCATAAAGATTCATTTTGAGTGTCTGGGGTTGTAACTCAGTGGTAGAGTGCTTGCCTAGCGTCTGTGAGGCACTGGGTTTGATTCTTAGCACCACATATAAATTAATAAAATAAAAATAGGTCCATCAATAACAACAATAAAAATATTTTAAAAATATTCCTTTTTGAGTATTCTCCCCCTCAAGGAGGATGGCATGAATTGGCTTGATTAAGCCTTCTTTAAATATGAGCTCTAAGAATTTATGACTGGCATCACCACTTCATGGATTTCAGGGACCTTAGCATTATGTTCAGATCAATTATCTTTCTGAAAATTTTCTGGCTTATTTTTTTGGCTTCCTCTGAAAGTCATTAGTGAGAGGTAAGGGAAGGCAGTTGGTTTGGTGATTTCTTGTTCTTCAGTGTGTCCTGTTTTTAAAACTTCCCATGCAAGCATTATTCGTCTGCCTTGCCTCTTATAAGAGGCAGTCTCTTCTTATAAAGTCCTGGGTGGTCAGCAATAAATGTCTTGACTTTCTTCTTCAGTAGTCCCAGCTGTTTTGCTAGGTCATTTTTCTGTTAGTGCCTATTGGTACTTTTCATTTTCTAACCCTGAAATTTTGATATCTTGTTTATCGTGTCTCTTCCTGAAGTATCAAATTGTCCTTGCTCTTGTGGAAAACATGCTTTAAAGTTTCACCACAAATATCCTTCCTTCCTTCCATCCATAGTATTGGAATTTGAACCCAGAAATGTGCTCTGCCTATGACCTACATCCCCAGCCCTTTTATTTTTTATTTTAATATGGTTTTGCTAGTTGCCCAGGCTGACCTGGAACTTGTGATCTTCCTGCCTCGGCCTCCAAAAGCATGTGTCATATCTGGCTGCTGTTAGCATTTTATTTTTGGTACTTGGGATTGAAACCAGAGTTGCTTAACCACTGAGCCACATCCTCAGCCTTTTTTTTTTTTCCCCCTTAGACAGGGTCTTATCAAGTTGCTTAGGGCCTTGCTAAGTTGGTGAGGCTGGCCTTGAATTTTAGTCTTCCTGGCTTAGCCTCTTGAGTTGCTGGGATTACAGATGCTTATCACTGTGCCTGGTGCTCTTGTGTTTTAAAGAAACACTGTGGTTGTGCTGAAATCTTTGATTGATTTAAATAAGTGACTCTCAGCTCTGATTCAGCACTCCATCCCCCCCAGTTCCGTACTGGGGATTGAACTCTGGGACACTTGACCACTGGGCCACATCCCCAATCCTTTTTTGTATTTTATTAGAGACAGGGTCTCACTGAGTTGCTAAGTGCCTTGGCATTGATGAGGCTGGCTTTGAACTCACGATCCTCCTACCTCAGCCCAAAGTGCTGGGATTACAGGCGTGCGCCACGGCACTCAGCTATGACATGCTTTTTTATAATGGTATTTTTGTTTTGAGTATTTTCATCTTAGGTGTATTCTGACACATTTTACAACAGTTTTGTCAGCTGACTGCATGTGTTCATACTATTTTTAGAATACTATTTTTATAATCAAACTGAAAGAGTGCTTCATTTTTTAACTGTTTGTCTTTCAAATCTAAAAGTTGTATCCTTTATGTGTTTGTCCTTTCTGAAATGATTGCTTAGTGTGCCATGCATTTCAGGATTATTTGGAGCAAAGGTTAACTTCTTTCTCTCTGCTCTTCTCCTTTTCCCTTCCCTTCCTTTCTTTTCTTTGCATAGGCTGCTCTTTTCCTTTTTCTCTCCCTTCTGTTTTTTTTTTTTTTTTTTTCCTCTTTCTGTTCCCAGGGCAAAAGACCTTTTTCTTCACTCTCATCTATTTCTGCTTCCTAATAGAGAAAGAAATTAGTAGGGTTTTTAATTTGATAGAAAAAGCAAAACTGGAAAGGAGAGAAGTAACTGTGAACTTGACACTAGCAATATAAGAATTGATTATTGTTTACTTAATAAAAAAAGAGCACGAATTGCAAGTTAGGAGTATAGGAAGCACACAAATTATAGATTATTGCTAACAAGATAAATTTTTACAAATGGGCACTGATAACTCATACTTGTTTTAAAATAATAATTATTATTATTTTGGTACTGGAGATTGAACCAAGGGTCACTTTGCCACTGAACTACATTCCCAGCCCTTTCTATATTTTATTTAGAGACAGGATCTCCCTAAGTTGCTTAGGGCCTTGCTAAGTTGCTGAGGCTGGCTTTAAACTTGTGGTCCTCCTGCATCTTTGGGATTGTGGGCATGTATCACTATATTCAATAGTAAATACTGATTATTAATATGGTATTTGCTTTTTTTGTTTTTTTGGTACCAGGGATTGAACTCAGGGGCACTCGACCACTGGGCCACATCCCCAGCCCTTTTTTGAGACAGGGTCTCACTGAGTTGCTAAGTGCCTCACCATTGCTGAGGCTGGCTTTGAACTCGCGATCCTCCTGCCTCAGCCTCCCAAGTGCTGAGATTACAGGCGTGCCCACCGTGCCTGGCTGTTTTTTGTTTTTGTTTTTTAGTGGTAGTTGTGGGATCAAACCCAGGGCCTCATATATACCAGGCAGTCATTCTTATCACTGAGCTAAATCCCCAATCCCTGCAGTGATTTTTAATACATGTGTGAGAAACATTCTATTCACTTAAAAAAAAGGGTTTGTTTGTTTGTTTTTGCAGTATTAGGGATTAAACCTACTTCCATGCAAATGCTAGGCATGTGCTTTATAACTAAGCTGTGTTCTGAGTTCTTTTTATTTTTACATTTTGAGAGATAGTCTTCCTCAGTTGCCTAGGCTAACCTCAAACTTTTGATCCTCTTGCTTCTGTCTCCAAAGTAGTTGGAATTAGAGAAGTGGGCCACCGTGCCTGACTGAATAAATGATTTTTTGTTAATGATTTTTTTTAAATAAAAACTTTTTAGTTTTAGGTGGACACAATATCCCTACTTTATTTTTATGTGGTGCTGAGGATCGAACTCAGCACCTCATGCATGCTAGTCAAGTGCTTTACCACTTGAGCCACAATCCCAGCCCTTGTTAATGATTTTTTTAAAAAAATATTTATTTATTTATTTTAGTTGTACACAATGCAATGCATTTATGTTTACGTGCTGCTGAGGATCCAACCTGGGCCTTGCACGTGTGAGGTGAGCGCTCTGCTGCTGAGCTACAACCCCAGCCCCTGTTAATGATTTTTTATAATGCTAACGGTGTTTGATAAGTTGTGTCTATAGTACAGTGATGTTTTTAAAAGAACTGATTGTGGGGCTGGGGTTGTGGCTCAGTGGTAAGAGCACTTATCTTAGAAAATAAAAAGAATAAAAAATTTAGTAATAATTAGTTATAATTATAACCAGGTTTGTCATCATTTAGAGTAGTTATATATGTTCTTGTTACAAATGGTAAGGATCACTACAGTTTTTCAGCATTTGCCATAGGGAGGTACTTTTCTCTAATTTTAATGAAAAACCAGTGCTCATGCTTTATCAGTGATAAAGATGTGATTTGTAACTTTGTTTATGGTGTAATTACCTTGACTTTAATTTTGAATGAAGTGGCTGTGAAAAACAACTACTTGCTCATTTAACTGAGTAATACAAGCTTTTGAAAGATTAGGTAGATGGAAAATATTTAACTGATTTATGGCAGATTTTGTTTATATTTGTGAAATTTTTGGCACACGCTTGCATAAAAAAAAAGAATATAGGCAATTCCCATTAAGTTATGAGGAGATTAAGGCAGATAAATGCAGAATGCTATTGTTATCCCATTTCATTTATGAAGAAGTAAACATTATTCTGAAATCCTTTTTTAATGTGTGGTACTGAGAATTGAACCCCCAGGGGTTAATTCCCAGTTCTTTTCAAATTTTTTGTTTTTGAGACAGAGGGTCTCTTAAGTTGCTGAGGCTGGCCTGAAATGTGCATTCCTCCTGTCCCAACTTCCCAAGTCGCTGGGATCACAGGTGTGTACCACCACATCAGGCCTGAGGTCTAATTTTAATTCAAATGAAGCTGCAAGTACTTCTGGCTATGAGCAGTTCAGTTTATTCTCCTTTTCTATTATTTACTATACATTTCTTTGGTTTATATGTGAATATTGTCATGATAGGTAATAAAACCATGGAGATAAGACTCAAAACTCAAGTTTATGTAAATTTAGTATATCAGTAACTGGAGGCTAAGGTGATTGACTCTCTTCACGCTTCTTTGCTGCATATTTGGCATTTATTAGTGTTGTCATAAGGAATTGGAGAAATTGAGGTCCAGAGAGGAGAATGCACTTAGTCAATGGTTGAAACTGGAACAAGAACTCACTTTCTACCCCAATAATACAGTAGCATTCGAAGAATTTCCCATTTTGATGTGATTTCCTAAATCATTAATTAATAGCCACTTTGAGGTGATAGAATCAATGTAAAAACAAAATGAGCACAAAATTTCAATTCTTGCAGAAATTGAAAGTGCAATTTATTTTAGCTAAATATGAAGCAGTAATTGTTAACGTTTATTGTGTTTAATTCTGGGCCACCTAATGGCTTACTATATATTATCTCAAATTTTTGTAAAAGTTCTATGAGAGGTAGGTATTGTTATTCATATCGATGAAAAAACTGTGCTATAATATTGTACTAGTAGGAAGTAGAAGGATTTGTATTCATATTCAGATCTGTCTAATGTAAGCCCAAACTGTGAACCATTATATGGTATTCTTTTCAACTTAACATATCATTTCTAGGAGAGGAAGTGGGGTATGAGAAAATCCATCCAAAGCTTAGTCACTCTGTAGATCCCTTTTGATTAAAAAAAAAAAAGTGTTCTGAATTGTTATCACTTTAGTTTATAAATACTAAATCACTTTAGTATTATAAATTTCCAACAGTTACAAAGTATGTAGTGATTATTCACTCCCTCTAAAACTTAATGAAATATAGTCTAGTAGCATCTAGCCTTAACCTTTTATTTTATTTTTAAACAGAAACATTGTTCCCTTCATCTTGAGAGATTACAAGAATCACAAAAGGTCACTATACAGATATCACAGGTTAGAGAGATTGTACCCTTTTCTGGATAAAGAGGATAAATCCAATGGTACAGGCCTTATGTATAAGAAGGGGTTGAAATCAGCCTTATTTAGGTGAATTAAATCACATTCCCACAAACCCTAGTCCTCATAATAAGTGAAGTGACGATACCAAGTATAATTAATTAGAGAAAACTTGTAGCAGTGCAGCCTTTTATGACTTGCTTTCTAGAATCATTTTTTACATTTTTACATTAAGTCAAAATTTGCTGGTATAGGAAGTTACTTAGAAGCAACAGGTTTTTTTTTGGGGTAACAGTGTCTCAAACCAGTTGCCACAGAACAAGTTAAAAAAAAAAAAAAGTTAATGGGAACACAAACATTAGGAAGTTGTAGAATTGTGTATCTTCAGCTTAATTCTCTGGAAAGATAGTTTATCATTTTAGAATTATTTTTTCAAAATCTGCATTTAAATTGGCCTATTATATAGTTTGGAACTATAGATGGCTCTTCAAACCTTGCCTATGTATTCTACAATTTGTTCCTAAATTGTTCTTCAATTTAAATTAAAAGAAGATCCAAGATCTGTGCTATTTGTTGTCCTGATAGAAAATATTTATTCAATATTATAAGTAAATGGATAAATATAAATGTGTATAAATATATGAACAGACAGCCTTGTTATAAACACTTTAGAAATGTTTGAAGTAAAAATCAGAGCCGTGGTCTTCAGGGAGCTTTAAGTGCAGTTGAGAGAAGTTTGCCCATTTTTTAACTTGGCAAACTTAGATTTTTCTCTAAACTGTGTTTCTGATTTGCTTAGGTTTTTTTTTTTTTCTTTTTTCTTTTTTCTTTTCTTGTTGTTGTTTTATTTTCCCTGCAGGAAAGTAGAGAGCCTAGCTACAGAAAAAGTGCTTCATGATGACTTTTTGGTCATGTGGCTCTCTGTTTAATTTAGAAGTCAACTTATGATTATCTCCTGGTTTTCTCTTCATTAAATTTTTCTGAGTAGTTTTGAAATTAAGAATGATTCTTACTGCTCCCAAATAATGAGATTATAGTTTTCTATATTGGTAATATAATATTGGTTATGCATGCTGAGTCTGTTATTCCTTGGAGCTTCTTTGTAGTTTAGTTCTTAAGCTTTCAGAGAAGTTAGACCTCTGGATTAGAGAATTCAAAGAAGCTTAATGAGAATGTTAATTAGAAACACTGCCTGAACATTACCCCTTGTTTAAGATTTGAGAACTTTATTTTTACTCATACTTACCATCCTGTAAGCAATCACGTTTATTTTAAAATTTCAGTTCAAAATTACCTATTGTCCCTGTTTGGCTTGTTTGCAATCTGACTTCTTTTGACTGTATTTCTAGCTAATATTTAAAGTATTCCATTCTGGTCATGTATTTAAACCAGTATACATTGGCCTTTTCATTAAAACATTGTAAATTTACATGCTAATTTGTTTTGATATTCCCTTGAGGTACTGAATCTTGAAAAATAAGTTCCAACTTTTCATTTTACTCATCTAATTTTGCAAGTAGCTGGTCAAAGAGATGGCTGTTGCTTTTGATAATTGTTGCTGGCAGTAAAGTGCCTTGGAGGATTACAGAACTCTTGTTAAGTGATTGCAAAATTTATTTCTGGCAGTTGCTGATAGAAGCTTACCAGATTTGGTATGTCTGCTGTTTGTATTTTGATGTAAATGCAGCATAATAAAAAATAGTATTAGAAGTTTCAAGCCACTGAGAATACTTCATGTGTTGATAAATATGATCATTGCTGCCTACTTTTGTAAAGACTGAAAATAATTTGGCCTTTTTCCAGTGTAATATTTTCTTTATAACAGAGAATGAGCAAAATGAGGGCAGAGGAAAGAGTAGATTAGGAGTTTAGGTAGTTAATCCTTGCAGTTCTCTTGTATGAAAGAGAAGGTTTAGTTATTACTTGTAAACAAATAATACCTGAATATATGAACATCTTAGAAATTGCTTAATAGAATTAATGTTCTTAAAATAGCCCAATCTAATTTATCAAATGGCTTTTTCCTCCTCCAGTTCTGTAGAAAATGTTCTCAAAACACTCGTGAAAAGCTGCCGACCGTAAGTAGCTTCTCAATTTATAAAGCTTCTTGTTTCTGTGGGCCTTCCCCCATCTTTAGTATGTTTTGAAGAGAAAATTAAAGGTATAAATAGTTTCCAACATTGTGATCTTAGTCACTTAATGTAAACATATCATTCTCAGCTCTTGTACTGAATTTTTCATATTTTATTTATAAATTTAGAAAATTTTAAGTCACCCATTATAAAAAATAATATATATATAGCTATCTTTATTTAAAAGGTTTTCCTAGAGTTTTATTTGTTATTCAGATCAAAATATTTTCTAAAATGAGCTCTTCCAGTATTACACTAAAATATTATGACAAGAATGTAATTCTAAATTTTTCCTACTATGTTCTCTTCAGAATATTTAATTCTAGATATCCTATATTACAGTAAATATCCTATATTATGATTAAAAATGAATATGGATAGAATTTAATTTTAAGTCCAATTTTAGATATTTGATCTATATTCTTTTTTTTTTTTTTTTTTTTTTCTGGTAGTGGTAGGGATGGAACCCAGGACTTCATGCATGCTGGGCAAACGGTGTACCACTGAGCCACATCCCTAGCCCTGAACTATAGTTTTCTTACCTGGCCATTCTAAGACTTTTTTCTTGCTACAGATGCTGTGAATCCTTTGGAGTGTAAAACCCAATATTTATCATATGCTTATGAGTTTAATTCAGATATTTATCACTGGCCTGATATGCTACTTAGTCTTGTGCAAATGTTATTTTCAGCATATATAGTGTCTCCCTTATAAGAAGCTTAAGATCTAACCTGAGTCACAAGCCACCAGTGAACAGTGACATTTTGTTAGGCAGTTACCCTCGTGGCCTTGGTTTCCTCACTGAAACTTGACTATCGTCAAGATACATACTTGTGGGGAGGGGGGGGGGGGGGAAGGAAAAATAAATTGTTGGTTGAATGAGACGGATATCATTATCCTAAATGCATGATTGAAGATCTGAATGGTACTTATATACTTTGTATACAAACAGTTGTATGTAAAACGATGCTATATATGTGCATTATGAATTGTAATACATACTACTATTATAAATAAAAAAAGAAAAAAAAAACAAAAAATTGTTAATGATGATTCATAAAGAAGACTGATTAAACAAATAATTATGAATTTAAAGTAGCACCTAGCTTCCAAGATCTTAGATCAAGAAAAGATTACTTACTTTAGAGAATAAGAAAGAATAAGGAGATCAGAAACAGGGAGAGCCACTTAGCAGTGGAGATATCTTCAAAGAGGTCACTCATAAGACTTGGAAACAAAAATACTTTAAATTGCACTTAGAAATACTTCATGGTTCCACTTACATGAGATATCCAAAATAGTCATTCTCACAGAAGCAAGAGAGTAGAATAGTGGTTGCCAAGGGCTTAGGGAAAAGAGAGATGGGGAGTTTGTTATTCAACAGGTCAAAAATTTCAGTTATGTAAGATAAATAGTTCTAGATATCAGGTATGTACATATTAACAATACTGTATTGTACACTTACATTTTTGTTAAGAGAATAGATCTTATGTTAAATGTTCTTACCACCACATAAAAATGTACTGGAAGTATATATCACTGTTAGGAAGCAGAACATACTTAAAAAGCTTCAACTCTGATAAGACAAGGTTGTCCCACAGTGATTAAAGTAATTATATGATGAATGCAAGGTGTTTTTTTATCCTGTCCCATTCTGTTCTAGAAATTAGTTGTACCTCAAAGAAAGACAAAATGCTTATATTGTATAACCTTCTCTTTTCCATTCAAAGTAAACATTTTTTTCTATGTAACACTTATACAGGAACAATTTTTGTTAGGGACAAAATTTAAAATCAAGTTGCTCAAATTAAGAGTGGATTGGGGACATGCAAATGCAAGTGAATGATAAAAGAGGAGTATAAATAAAGATTGAAAAAATATCTCTCAACATAAGCCACATGTTGCATAATACTTGTAAATAAACTGCTTTAGCTGTGTCTTGATAAAGAAAAAAAAAGATACATACTTGTTCTTGGATAATTTATAGAACTCCCAATTTTTTATTCTGGATTAGTAGATTAATAATTCACTCAGAAAAAGTGGGGAGGGGAATTTTTATGTCTGAAATCCTTAAAGGTGGAACATAGTTAGTGTTTATTTTATTTTGTTTTGTTTTAACCCATTACGCAAGGACCTGGCACATAATGCTTGGTGAGCTCAATAGAAATATAACTAGAAATGTAATTCACGTAAAAGATTGAAGTATGATTTACAGTCACAGGTTTAGGAAAATATAACAGGATTTCATAGTATGTTGAGTAAACCAAAAATATAAGTGGGTTTGCAGGATTTTCCCAATTTCCTTGGGTAGAATTCATATTTCTTGGACACTATTTCCTATTTTAAACCTCTTAAGGTGAATGGGCAACCATACATATGTCATCTTTAGCCATTTACCTTAATATTGTATGTATATGCACACTTGAGAGTTTACTTTTTTTTTTAAATATTTATTTGCTTTAGTTGTACACAATGGAATGCATTTATGTTTACATGGTGCTGGGGATCGAACCCGGGCCGCGCACGTGCTAGGCGAATGCTCTACCGCTGAGCCACAACCCCAGCCCCAGAGAGTTTACTTTTGTTACATATCTACCCCAAGGATGCTTCTGGCCATGTCACAGAATTACAGAATATTAGAATCTTTAGTACCGGATTGTTAGTCCAGTCCTCTCTGGTATACAGAAGGATTTAGTAGTTCTGTGAGGGTAAATAGTGCCCAGAGATTCATCCAAAGGGGCCAATAGTCCAGATGTGGTAGCTCACACCTGTAGTAATACCCTTGACTCAGGAGGCTGAGGCAGGAGGATCAGAAGTTGGAGGCCAGCTTCAGCAATGTAGTGAAACCCTGTCTCAAAATAAAAATAAGAAAAAGGGCTAGGGATGTAGCTCAGAGGTAAAGCATCCCTTTGTTCAGTTCCCAGTATCAAACAAACAAACAAGAATAACAAAGGGGCCCAGAGACCTCTGGACTGATGCCATCTTGCTCACTTACATTTCCATTTCTTACATAGAATGGATTCTCATATAAGACTTAAAATTACTAGTACATAGGACAAAGAAAATAAAAACCACACCTAACTTTGTGGTTGATGGAAGGGTTTTTATCTAGTTTTACCAACTTCGTAGAAGTTTTTAAAGGTTTTTTGACAAAAGAATTTACTTGTTTTTCTTGTGTGTGTGTGTGTGTGTGTGTGTGTGTGTGTGTGTGTGTGAAAATGTGTATTTATTGTGGGTTATCTTGATATTTTTGGTGTGTGATATATGTTATAAATCCACAGGCATGCTAGGTAAAGTGCTCTACATTTGAACTAAACACCTGATCTCTTCCTTCCCTTTTTTTTGTCGGTCATATATTGATGTTGTAGAGTTTTTAGCCATTGATCAGATAAGATACATGAAAACTTTCTTTTTTGTTAGGTATTTTCCAGCAGATGCAACGGCAGAAATGCTAGAGGAATGGCGGCCTTTAATGTGTCCTTTTGATGTAACGATGCAAAAGGCTATCACTTATTTTGAAATATTTCTTCCTACCTCCCTTCCTCCAGAACTTCATCATAAAGGTTTTAAGTAAGTATATACGTATCTTAACAAATTCAGTAACATAGCAGGAAATATACATGTCAACAACTTAGTAAAGCAGTAAGTTTAAATTTGTAAGCTCATCCATTATGTTTATTATACTTGAAGTGTGTGAAGGCTAAGACAGTTGAACAGAAGATTGTAAATAAAGAGAGAATAAGGCTTATGTGACAAGCCAAATAAGAACTAGGGCTTTAAGAAATTAGGAAAGAAAGGGAAAAAGAATAGTGAGGACAAATAGTAATAGGAAAATATTAATGGACAAAGTCAGGGAGAGAAGGAAAATTGGAAACAGCTATTAGGAGTCGACGGTAATAATTTAGCAGTGCAATAGAGGTTTTAATAGATGAGATCACGTTTTATAGCATAAATTAGAAAGGGAATATTCAGACAAGAAAATTCCATTATTTTGTTAAGTTTGTAACTTTCAGTATTATTTTTTCTAGGTTGTATAGTTATCAGTAAGAATAATAGATTTAAAAAATACAATGGATACCTGGCTTTGAACCACTTTCTATAATCACTTGCTATTCATAACAACATTTTTCTTCTTCAGACTTTGGTTTGATGAATTAATTGGCCTTTGGGTTTCAGTGCAAAATCTCCCACAGTGGGAGGGGGTGAGTATCCTATTTTTCTCCTTTTATTATGTTTTTGTTTGGAGATAGATAGATAGATCATTTGACAAGTAACTTCAGTTTGTTAGACTTGCCATTAGCAATGTTATGATCAATTTTTTTTCATTGTATTTACTATTTTTTAATAGAAGCAGACATTTACTCATCAATATCTAGGAGTATGAGCATGTATTACGAAATGCATGAAGTTTAAAAGTATTTTCTTTGGAACCTACACTAGATAGTGCCAGGTGCATAATGGATTTTTTAAAAACATATTTATTGGATTAAAATTCCCTTTTCTATTTTGTATTGTTGATGATGTTTTGTCATTTTCTTTTAGAAGCATTTTAGCTGCAGTTGATTTTAAATGGGTGACATAAATCAGAACTTAAATTTGAGGATTTTTAAAAAAAATCTGTCAGATTGAATTGTGCTAATGACTGCTAGAAAGAGCAAATGATTAAGGGGCAGGACTATGATATTTAAAAACAGCAAGAAATACTCTCCTTAACTTTATCTTGTTTTGTTTATTTTCAGCAACTAGTAAATCTCTTTGCTCGATTGGCTACAGATAATATAGGGTACATAGACTGGGATCCATATGTACCAAAGGTAATTAAGGACATTTGAACATATATATACAACAGCACTGACGGTCAACTTTGTGTTGTAAAGGAGAAGTGTTTTTTTGTACTACTGCCAAGTGCCACATAAAATATTATTTTGGCTCTTAGTAAAAATAGAGATGAGCCAATCTTTTCAATAAGTAACTGAAACATATCAGGATATCGAGAGTACATGATTTTTGTCTTACCTATGCAGGACATGAAGTATAAGTTTCAGAGAGAGTATAGAAAGTACTAAGTATATTAAGGGTGTCATGGAGTCATACCTTTGAACAAATTTTGCATATTATATTTGATTACTACTATTAACTGCTACACACTTTTAAAATCACAATGTGTATTTTTCTATACTAAACTAAGGTAGAGTGTCTTTAGGTTCAGGTGTTTCTTAATATTGCATCTTTTGGTATTTCATTACTCCTGCAACTTTAGTAGGATTAGAGGTAGAGGTAGGACATCTAGGTGTTTCTGATGTATATACTGACATTAGAACAGAACTGGAAGCAAGAGAAAGGCTCTTGTTGCCCTGGCTTGTTGTTCTGTCTTTCTCTTGCCATTGGCTATTAAAAACTAATTGAAAGGAGAAGTACTTTTTCCCCCCACCTTTGGGCATCCATCAATGAAGATAGATTTAAAACATAAATTTAATTACACTAAAATGAAATTATTATATGACTGATTAAAATACAAATACTTAAGGGAAAAATCAAACCAGCATTAAGATTTTGAAATGGGAAAGTAATTGGCTAGAAGATACTTGAATTTTTTAAATTTATTTTTATGATTTTTAATATTTACAATTCATAGTGCCTGTATATAGCATCTTTTTACATACAACTGTTTGTATACAAAGTATATTCGTACAATTCAGGTCTTCAATCATGCATTTAGGAAAATGATATCCGTCTCATTCAACCACCTTTTTTTTTCTTTTCTCCTCCTCCCTCCCCCCTTGCTCCCTCCCTTACCCTCCCTTCCCTTTGACCATTCTTTAGTGTTCCTCTAATCCTCCTATGTACCCCCGTCCAACAATACTGTGAACTAGCCTCCTTATATCAGAGAAAACATTTGGTACTTGGATTTTTGAGACTAACTTCGCTTAGCATTATGTCTTCCAACTTCATCCATTTACCTGCAAATGCCATTATTTTATTTTCTTTTATTGCTGAGTAAAATTCCATTGTGCGTATATACCACATTTTCTTAATCCACTCATTTACTGAGGGACATCTAGGTTGGTTCCATAACCTAGCTATTGTGAATTGCGCAGCTATAAACATTGAGATAGCTGTGTCACTGAAGATACTTGAATTTTAATTGGTGCTGTTGTGCATCCTGGGCATGGAACCAGGAGTATACGAATGATAATTTGTATATATTTAGAGAGGCAGTTGGGTAAAAAATTTTCATGCCTAACCACTTTTTTTTTTTTTGGTACCCGGGATTGAACTCAGGGGTACTCAACCACTGGGCCACATCCCCAGCCCTTTTTTTGTATTTGATTAGAGACAGGGTCTCACTGAGTTGCTAAGTGCCTCGCCGTTGCTGAGGCTGGCTTTGAACATGGGATCCTGCTGCCTCAGCCTCCCAAGTGCTGGGATTACAGGTGTGCGCCACAGTGCCCAGCTAACCACATATTGTTTTCCCTTTCTATGGTGAACTATAAATCTCATTTGTTGGGGGGGGACATGGACACAGCTGCTTATTATCCTTATGCCTGTGACCTTAGAGTGTCATACAGTATATCTATTGATACTTATGTATTGTTTTTTTAAATTAAGCAAATAACTAAACAATTATAATGTTGCTTAAAGACTTCAATGATAAAATGAGAGTATACTCAATATCACTACTGTACAGCACTAGGCTATTTAAGGAATTAATTTGATACCTATAAATATTTATTCTTAATTCTTATCCTTTAAAAAAATTTCCTTTCTTTTTAAAGATATTTACAAGAATTTTGAGAAGTTTGAACCTCCCAGTGGGAAGCAGTCAAGTGTTAGTTCCAAGATTTTTAACAAATGCTTATGATATAGGCCATGCTGTGATATGGATCACTGCCATGATGGTTTGTAATAAATAAATTTGTCATCTCTGTTTTGCCTTAACCATACAAAAAATTGAAGTTCATGTTTGTGGTTTGGTTGGTCACTTGAATCTTGAGATTGTTTCTTGCTTTCTTGTTTTTATGTTCTGAGGATTGAACCCAGGGCCTGGGGCTTGCTAAGATTCCTGGATATTTTCTGATGTAGTTATGTTCATGTTTATCAGATCTAGAATGTTAGTCATAATCTACCATTTGTAAGTCTTCTTCACCAATTCATCTTACAAATAGGGTGAAAAGTTTAGAGTTTTGAGGGATTCGAAATGTCTATTTTTTCTTTTCTTTTCTTTTTTTTTTTACAGATATGGAACCAGACTCAGATAAAAAAAAAAAAAAAAAACAAAAACACTCTCCCAAGATAGGATTATAACTGAGAACTGATCAGATATCCCATTATTCTTTCATTGTTAATATTCACATAAATTATTACATTGAACACAAAGTTCTTAATATTATCTTAGTGAAAGGAAAAGTGTGAAGGATCAATTATAGTCATCATTGAAAACAAAAAATATGTCATAAGTTTAGATTTTGGTGTCATCTCAGGAATGCAGTTGTAGAACAACTATAATTTTCTGACTTAATGATATATTGCTTCTAGAGCTCTCACCTTGAATTATTTTTCTGTTTGACATCATTTTTGTAGAAAAGACAGTGATTGTTATAAGCTTATAGCAAAAAATTCAAGCTCTCCTCATTGTTCTTACCATTTTATTGTTAAGAGGGAAAATCCCATTTTCCTAACATTCAGTAAGAGGAACACAACAACAACTGCATGTTTGTCTACTATCTTATATAGGCAATAAGGTGAAACTCACTTTTTGGGAGCCACAGAACTAGATGGTGATTAGTATCAGCATTGAGTTCATTTTGCTCTATCTTCTCACACAGTTCTCATTGGTAGCTACATTTTGTGTTAAATGTAAATTAAAATATGAAACTGGTCATGGTGACACATGCTTATGATCCCAGCTGCTAGGGAGACTGAGGCAGGAGAAATGTTTGAGACCAGCTTGAGCAACAATAGCAAGACCCTGTCTCAAAATAAAATTTAAAAGGGGGCTAGGGATGTAGCTTGGTGGTAGAGTGCTGGCCTACCATGATCAGAGCCCTGGGTTCAGTTCTCATTACTGGAAAAACAACCCCAACAATAGAATCTGTAATGCTAATTATTGTCAGAAGTTTGAAGATTTTTGCATTTTGCTATGGAATTATTGTGATCTCTGGCCTATTCTAGTTACTGGATTTACAAACACAAACATGGATTTCATTTTAACAGGAAGTCATGTTCCTAATGTAATTTTGACATTTTTGCTTACTTTTGTGCTGTGTCTTGAATCACAAGACAAAGATTTTAAGGTCAAATTGTAGCCCTTTATCGACTTGATAGAAGAAAGCTAGCTTTTCCCCCTCATTTTCCTTCTAAGTTAATGTTGTTTGGTTGATTATTTTGTGTTTGTTTTGGTAATAGATTGAGAAATAAAAATAATTTCCTTTTTTGAGTAAGAATGGGGCCAAATTAAAAAAAAAAAAAAAAGAATGAGGCCAAATATAACAAGTTTGGACATTTTAAACCTTTGGAAGTAATAATAAAATAACTAACCGCATTTATATAAAGCATCCCTTACCATTCCAAAGGATGAAAAATTCACTTAATGATTAATTTAAGAAATGCCTATATGCTTCATATTAGCCATCATTAGTTATTTTTGGATAATGATCTTAGTGATAATTTTTTATTTTTGGTACTGGAGATTGAACTCAGAGACACTCGACCACTGGGCCACATCCCCAGCCCTTTTTTTTTTTTTTTTTGTATTAGAGACAGGGTCTCACTGAGTTACTAAGTGCCTCACCATTGCTGAGGCTGGCTTTGAACTCGCGATCCTCCTGCTTTAGCCTCCCAAGTGCTGGGATTACAGGCATGTGCCCCCGCGCCTGGCTATCTTAAATTTTAATATGTATATTATTTTATGTCAGAACTTTTAAATATACTGTTAAGTTGAGAAATACACCCCTCCCCCGCCAAGTATATAATTTAGTTGCTTTTATTTTTAGTAGAATGTTTTAAATTGCTTTACATGAGACTCATTGGGGAATTTTTTTAACCCTTATGTAGAGGTAGAACTGATTTTTGTCATCAGTATGAAGGTGAACCATATTATAGATTTGTATATAGGCTTGAGCCTGTTGACCCTGTGTCCTTTTTTTGCGATATAATGTAGACATTGACATTTTTACTCTTCTGTTTGAACAGGGTGGACCAAGTAAGCTAGTGCAAAAACACTTAGCTGGTTTGTTTAACAGCATCACATCTTTTTACCATCCTTCAAATAATGGGCGCTGGCTGGTGAGTACATTCAATTTGATCTGTAGTATTTAATAAAAGTTAAAAAAATATAGTCGTACTTAATTATTGCCTATTAAATTATTATGTTCATAGGACATACAAAAATAAATTAAGACATACTGCTGTGGTTGCTGATGATAAACTGCCATATTTTGCAAAAGACAATAACAAAAATATCATAGGATCATCTTTTCTATTTTATCATGTCAGCTGATTTTTTTTTCTTTTTTACTTCCTTAAAATGGCTTTTTATGCAACAGAAAATTTATGTGGTTAGAAACTCTTAAAACTGGAATTTGAAACTCATTTTTATTTTATGTATTTGGTACTTGTGAATTGAGCAAGGGGCCCTTTTTATTTTTGAGACAGGGTCTCGCTAAAATTACTGAGTTCTTGCTAAATGCTGAGAATGGCCTTAAACTTGCTGTCCACTGAGTCACTGGAATAACATGCACCACCATGCTTGGCAAAACTCATTTTTATTAATTGTTCTCAATAATTAATTGATAGTGTTTAATTCTATATAGTCATGCAGTAATCTTTGTATTTACAGCTGTTATTTCAAAAATCCTTTCTTGAGTAGATAGAAAGGAACCATAAATACCCACAAGGGAAAGTTGCAACTACCTAGAACTTTTTGTTTCTTTGTCCCCAGAACAAGTTAATGAAACTACTTCAGCGGTTGCCAAATAGTGTTGTTAGAAGATTGCATCGTGAAAGATACAAGAAGCCCTCTTGGTTAACTCCTGTGCCTGATAGCCATAAGCTTACTGATCAAGATGTTACAGACTTTGTACAATGCATTATTCAGCCTGTTCTTTTGGCTATGTTTAGCAAAACTGGTAGTCTAGAAGCAGCCCAGGCTCTGCAGAATCTTGCACTCATGAGACCTGAGTTAGTAATACCCCCTGTGCTTGAAAGGTAAGTGCTGTACCTGTTACTGGATGCTCCAACTATAGCTATATTAGTCTTATCATCTGTTCCTTTTCCTTTCTGTGGCATCTGTTTTGCATTTTCAGGGCTTTCTTTTATCTGTTCTTAGAGGAGAAGCAAGAGGTCTTAACATGATTGGTAACTTGATAAAGAAATATTAGGGAGAAAAAATGAAAGGGAAATGGATAGCCTAAGTATTTTGGATTGTCTGCACATGATAGTTACCAGGTTTTTTTTCATAAATTAAGATCTATTTTATTTTCCTTCAAAATGTGATTGTCATTAGGTATTGAGAATGTAGTAAATTGGTGATAACAGAGGAAAACTTCATTATTTTAATTATTTTCATGTATTATATAATCTTAGGTATATTGTGTTTACAGTATAAATTTTGTTGTATTCATTTTATTTTGTACATTGAAACTGTATCTAAAGTAGCTCTCTAATTTGCCTAGTTACTCTCACAGTCTAGGCATAGTGTGTCCTAAGAAAGAGACTTAGTTTTTTGAGCATTCAAGAACTGATTACTTTGGGGCTAGGGTTGTGGCTCAGCTGTAAAGCGCTTGCTTCCCACGGCCCAGGTTTGATCCCCAGCACCACGTAAAAATAAAGGCATTGTGTAAAACTAAAACAAATAAATAAATATTTTCTTAAAGAAACTGATTACTTCAGCTTTCTATTAAGCCTCTTCTTTCTCTGCTACCTCAACTTGAACCTTACTATTTTTCTCTAAATGTCTTTGTGAAAAGAAAGGAAAAACATGATAGTTTTTGGATCCCAGAGCGATCTAGCAATTGAATTCCATAAGAATTTCTGTAGGGGTCCTTAGTGAAAGAATCGAGACCACAGAATTGAGTCAGGATATTATAATATGGTCAGATTTACTTGTGGAGGAACACATCTTGACCAAAATGTGACTCCATTACCTACATGTTTCAGTCACCCTATTTTTATTGTCATGAATGTTCAAGTTAGGTTGTACCTCACGTTCCCAGCCTCATTTCTTTGGAAGTGCTGGGGCTGTAACTGAGAGCCCCATACAATGTAGGTAAACACTATACTACTCACCTTGTGTATGCATGTCTTAGAACAATGAAACTCTTCAACTCATAGAAGATAATTACTAAATGGAATAGAGAAGGTAGACAGTTTCCCCTGTCTTCAGTTCCCAGTGTCCTTTGCTACTTGACCTCTACTAAGTAATAGCAGCTAATAGTTGTGGAAGGTTCCTGAGGTGGAGGGACTTCAGCTGTTTGCATAGCTAAAATTTTGAAGGAGAATTTCAGTGTTTCTTTACTTTTCCTTTGTCTTACCTTTTTTTTTTTTTAATTGGTACCGGGATTGAACTCAGGGCCACTCAACCACTGAGCCACATCCCCAGCCCTATTTTGTATTTTATTTAGAGACAGGGTTTCTCACAGTGTTGCTTAGCACCTTGCTTTTACTGAGGCTGGCTTTGAACTCTCGATCCTCCTATCTCAGGCTCTTGATCCACTGGGATTACAGGCATGTGCCACCTCGCTAGGCTTACCTTATTTATTTTTGAGCTGAGTATTTATGAATAATGAGATAAAATGTCTTGTAGAAGGAACAAAGTTTATAAACAAAACTATGTATATTGGTCAAATTTTTCTTTAGTTCTCAAAGTTTGGATAAATTTAATATATTGAGCAATATTTTGTGCTTGACCAAGATGTCATTTTTTTTTTTGAGTCTTTGAATTGTGATTTTGTGCTGTATTGTGGCATGACTTATTTTTAGATTATTTTTCTTTTATAAATGCAAAACTTAAAAATTAAGGCTATAAGCCCCATGTGGTAGTGTATACTTTAGAGTTTTGCACATCCAAAGATTCTTCAGTGTAGTATGCTTCCTTCATTTTTTACAATAGGACCTAGGTTTGGTTATATTTTTATCCTAGTTATAAATCCTTCCTTTCCCCACTTAATATATAAAGGAATTTCCCTTATTGTTTACCTTTCCTATATAAGTGGAATTTAAAATAACTATATTTTAGATACCTCTGCCTTCTTAAAATAGATTTATGTTCTTAGCCATCAAAGATCACATTTGTCTTGTTTTTTTAATCTTCAGTATCAATTCATTAGTTACCTTGTTATTCACATTTGTCTTTGTCTTATTCCCCATAGTTCTCTCACTCTAGTGTCAGGAATATTCTCATGTTTTGTATAAAACTGATTTGTGGTTTTAAACCTATTTTAAAAAGGAACAGGTTATATTTCAGTGAGATTGTATTTCCTTTAAAAATGATGAGTGTGGTATTTGTAACTTATTCCTTAATTCTAATTTATCATTATTATTATTATTTTGGTACTGAGGAGTGAATTCAGGAGCACTTAACCACTGAGCCACATCCCCAGCCCTTTTTTGTATTTTATTTAGAGACAGGGTCTTTGTTACTTAAGACCTTGCTAAGTTGCCTCAGCCTCCCGAGCTGCTTAGATTACAAGCGTGTCCCACCACACCCAGCTTCTAATTTATTATTCTTAATTGAACCATTAAGTTAGTATAATGTGGATTAAGATGGCTAAAATAACTCAAAATCCTTCAGTTTAATCTCTTCTTCATGTGGAATTTGTGTGGATAGAGGTGATGTAATAGGGGATTGGAAGAAAATGCAGTAGTCTGTATACTTTTTTGTGTTTGTACTTTTCATTTATATATGTAATTCTATTAACATTGGTAGCAAATTTTCACTCCAGATACTCTGCTGATTTTTTACGTCACAATGCAGTATATGAATTTAGTATATTTAATGTTGTAAAATTCTGTTTTCAAACCATAGAACATATCCTGCATTAGAGACATTAACAGAACCTCACCAGCTCACAGCTACTTTAAGTTGTGTAATTGGAGTAGCCCGAAGTTTGGTATCAGGGGGCAGATGGTTTCCTGAAGGTCCAACACATATGCTACCTCTGTTGATGAGAGCATTGCCTGGGGTGGATCCAAATGACTTTAGTAAATGCATGGTAAGCATATTGATGATTTATGAGAAATTGTTGTAGCTAATACCTTCCTTTGTAAATAATTTGCCATAACCTCTATAAATTTAATGATAGTAAGAGTATTGGGGCGGGGCGTGTTTGTTTGTTGTTTTTGTAGTGCTGGGAATTAGCTTCATCCCCAGCCCTGATCATATGATTATTATTATTATTTTTTTTAGTTATACATGACAGAATGTATTTTTTTTTAAATATATATGTGTGTGTGTGTGTGTGTGTGTGTGTGTATATATATATATATATATATATATATTTGTTTTAGTTGTACACAATGCCTTTATTCTTATGTGGTGCTGAGGATCGAACCTGGGCAGCGCTCTACTGCTGAGCCACAACCCCAGCCCCAGAATTTATTTTTAAACAGATATTTTTAAAACCAAACCATTTGATCATTTACCTTTCCCTTCGTTTATCAGCATAAAGGGAATGTGATGAAAAATGCCAACTTCTGCTTATATATAGCTCTCCTAGTATTCCTTTGCTCATTTCCCCTTTCCGGTTCTCTAGGTTCTGCATTAGCATTTTATTTTTACCCTTAGTTAATATTGCACTTGGAGGTAGAAAGCTAAGCAACCTTTCAGTGACAGAAGATTGGAGAACTTTGTGCCTAAGCCTAATAAATAACTATATGGAAAATAAAAATTTCACTTAAAAATGTGAAATTCTAAGGGAAAAATATTCAGAAAGATTTTGTGGGATTTCCCTCAAGATAATTTTGGGGAGGGGAGCTGTTTATCTTACGGTAATTTTGAATTGAAAAAAATTATATGATTAATGTTGAAAATCCTTTGTATCTTCCCACAGATCACATTCCAGTTTATAGCAACATTTTCTACTCTGGTGCCTTTAGTAGATTGTTCATCTGTACTACAGGAAAGGGATGACCTAACAGAAGTAAGAATGCTGTCTGGTTAAAATGGTTAATTAAGTTCTGATCCTTAAAGTATGTGCATTCTTAATGTATATTAGATAGTTTTAAAACAACCTATTGTATAACTGTACAAAGTTTTATTTACTAGAATAGTATAAATAGAAAGCCAGACCATCACTGGGTAAGATAATCTGCATAGCACTTACCATAGGAAGTGGGTTAAAGTTTTTTCTATCAATTTAGGAATAAACTTTCTCAGGACATTGGCATCTAATGAAAACAGACTTTTTGGGGGGAGGTTTACCGTGTTGGGTTGTTTTTTTTTTTTCCCTTCACAACTATTTCCTTTATTTTAATCATGTTGATAACTTGCATCATTTAGATATCAAGTAGCAAGACACTATCCTTTATATACTAGCAGTCTGAACTGTATTTGGTAATAAAGTTGACTGCTTGAGTTGTTTTTGACCCTTGTAAAATGTGTTAATTACCTTTTGTTTAGTTCCTAGAAAGTAGTGGATTGAGTTGTTCTAAATTGATGTGATTGTGATGTTTTTTCTCACAGTATCCAACACAATAATTCAGTGGTTTAAATCTGTTTTAGGCCATAATTGAGTTTTCTTAGTTCAGAGAAAAAAAATCAAAGGCTATTTGTAATCTCTTTGCACATTTGGATGTTACAGGTGGAACGAGAACTGTGTTCCGCCACAGCTGAATTTGAAGATTTCGTCTTGCAGTTTATGGACAGGTGAGCTGGTAGCCTAGACTTGTCTTTCCATTGATATTCAGGAAAATGGCTGTTCTGCCCTAGACTTAAATTTCTCTCCACATTATAACTGTTTATTATTTCACCACTACCAAAGACTGGTACTTGTAAAGTTGAAAAATTGATCTGTGAGTCATGTATAAATTAAGTATCTATCACTTCATATGTTAAACCAGTTTTTAGTTGCTAAAATTATATTTTATATGGATTATTTAGATGCTTTGGACTTATAGAAAGTAGTACATTGGAGCAAACAAGAGAAGAGACGGAAACTGAGAAAATGACTCACTTGGAGAGTTTGGTTGAATTAGGTCTGTCTTCTACGTTTAGCACAATCCTCACACAATGTTCCAAAGATATATTTATGGTAAGAAGGTTTTTTTTTGTTGTTGTTGTTTTTTTAGTTTTATTTGATGTTTTAAAATTGAGTGTCAGTTACTTTAAGTGTATATACCATCCATGCCAGATCCCTTTCTATTCTAATGTTTTAAAAAACCTGTTACAGTTGGCTCTTGTTATTCACAAAATTTTATATTTGCAAATCTTCCCACTTGCTTAACTTTATTTGTAACCCCCAAATCAGTGCTTTTGTGAGAACTTGTGTAGAATGGCAAAAAATTTGAATTAACTCATACAGGGTCCTGGCCTAAGTTTGAACAAGTCCACACTTTGTGTTCTTGTTTCAGCTCTTCTAATGTAAATAAGTGTCCTTTAATCTTTTTAGTGCCATATTGGTTTGCATTTTCATTGGTGATTTTGCTATTTTAAAATGTTAAAATGGCCAGGCATGGTGGCATACCCCTGTAATCTCAGCAATTTAGTGAGATCCTCTCTCAAAAAATAAAAAGGGCCAGGGATACAGGTCAGTAGTACAGTGTCCCTGGGTTCAATCCCTTGGTATGGGGTGTGGATGGGGGTTAAAAATGGTTCCCAATGAGGTCTAGTATTCCTAAGCCTAAGAATTATACTGTGTCTAATGGGGGAAAAAAAACAGGCATGAGTTTTATAGCTGTTGACTGTGAATTCAGTGTTAGTGAATCAAACTAAGTATTAAATGAGTGTCCATAAACAGATACACACCTAAAACAGGTTTATGTACTGATCACTTGACAAATATGTTGTGACCAGAGGCTCACAACAACCTAATGTTATATTTCCCTTAGAAGCCCTGGTTAAGTATTTGCTAATAAAGCATTCCCAGCAACTTTATAGAATGTAACTATCAGGAATAATGAGAAATGACTATTTTGTAAAACTTTACAATTAAGAGCTGGGGTTGTGGCTCAGTGGTAGAGTGCTTGCCTAGCATGTGTGAGGCACTGGGTTTGATTCTCAGCACCACATATAAATAAATGAATAAAATAAAGGTCCATCAACATCTTAAAAAATTACAATTAAATATAATTAGGAGAGAAGTTTTGGGAATTATTTATGCCATCACATGATAGAAATCATATCCTTTGAATAAATGGTGGGGGGGCAAACTAGGGATTGAACTCAGAGGCACTTGACCACTACACCACATACCCAGCCCTATTTTGTATTTTATTTAGAGAAAGGGTCTCACTGAGTTGCTTAGGACCTCGCTAAGTTGCTGAGCCTGGCTTTGAACTTGGGATCCTCCTGCCTCAGCCTCCCGAGCTGCTGAGATCACAGGCGTACAACCTGGCCTTTGAGTGAATTTTGATGAATTAGCAACAGTTATCCTCATAAGGCACTTGATATTTGATACTGGTTGGTACCTGTATGTACAGTGTGGCCTTTAAGAATATTCTTTATGGGGCTGGGGTTGTGGCTCAATGGTAGAGTACTTGCCTAGCATGTGTGAGGCACTGGGTTCGATCCTCAGCACATACAAATAAATAAAATAAAGGCCCTTCAACAACTAAAAAAACAAATAAAATAAATAAATAAAAATAAGAATGCCCTTTGTTTGTACTTCTTTTATTTTTCCCCTTGTCTGAGATTATCACTGTTAAGTATGTCCTGTCTCAGAGCCAAACTGCCCTACAACTGCATGATAGTTACTAAGATTATGTTAGTATAAAGAAATGAACATAAACCATCTCTTGTTTAACAGAATGAAAGTTGTTTATAGTTTTCAGCGTTGTTAATCCAAGTTTAGAACACATTTCTTCATTCAGCAAGCAAGTACAAGTTAAACAGACTACTTCAAGTCTTTTTAAAGCAGGGATAGATTTTTATAGTTGTCAGAATGATAAATTTTAAGTGTTAACATATTCCAGAAATTTCTACTTTTTGGATTAACTATGATAATTAAATAGCATTTGCTTCTATCAGCTATTGTTTTGTGCATAGGATTTTTGTAGCAAGTAAAATCTTGTTTCTTAATTGTTTTGTTCATGTTAGATTGTCTTCAAAGATTGTTCTTGGACCTGAATGTAACATTACTAAGCAAATTGTATATAAAATCAGATGGCTACTTACTTTAAACTTGTTATTTTTAGTGTAGTATATTTATCATTTTCTTTTATATTCCATAAGATGCTTAATTTTCTTAAAAATGGTGATTAGGCATTTTCATTTTTTAATATATCTTAACAGGTGGCCCTTCAGAAGGTTTTTAACTTTTCTATTTCACATATATTTGAAACAAGAGTAGCAGGCCGCATGGTGGCAGACATGTGCCGTGCTGCTGTAAAGGTGAGTTGTTTTTTGAACTGATGAATTAATGTCTCAACAACCAACAAGTTTGTGTGGTTAATTATTTCAGAAGTGCATGTATTGAAAATACATAGCTGTGTCAGTAGCTGCTTACAGCCTCTCTTTGCCACTAAAAACAATGCTGGTGTATATTTTGTGATTGTTAAATAATTGAGTTTCATAAAAGCTTTTCGTTCAAAAAAAAAAAAAAAAAAAGCAAAACATATTTTGCAAATATCTTTTCAGTGCTGCCCAGAAGAAGCTTTGAAGCTATTTGTTCCCCACTGCTGTAGTGTTATAACTCAACTTACAATGAGTAAGTCATAAAATTATTATTCTGTCTTTACAAGTTCAGATAAATTTTTTTCTTCATTTTTAGAACTCTTTTTTTTTTTTTTTTTTTTTGTGGTACCGGGGATTGAACTCAGGGGCACTCGACCATTGGGCCACATCCCCAGACCTTTTTTGTATTTTTTTATTAGAGACAGGGTCTCACTGAGTTGCTAAGTGCCTCGCCATTGCTGAGGCTGGCTTTGAACTCGCGATCCTCCTGCCTCAGCCTCCCAAGTGCTGGGATTACAGGCGTGCGCCACCGCGCCCGGCTATATTTTTTAGAACTCTTTTAATGAAAATATATTCCTTGAACTCTGCAGCATTGTACTTTTTATATTTTGGGGAAGGAATTGCTTCCCCCAAAAAGACTCATCCTTGTTGCAGGTAGCTTAGAAGTTGTACTTTATTTAATTAATATTTTCATCCACCACCTATTGGGAATTACTTTTTAAAATATCACTTATTCTTTGAGATATAGAGAGGCAGAATTCTTGTTTGGTATGTTTATTTTCTCAAAGTTTATTTTCCACTTCCTGAGTTGCTATGGCAGGCCTCAAACTTTAGATCTTCTTCCCTCAGCCTTCCAAGTCAGTGGGATTATAAGTATGTGCTACTGCACTGGCTAATTGAGATATTTTAAAATTATTTAGTTGTATGCATATTTTTCTTCCTCTGATAGTATTTTGCCATTTTAGATGATGACGTATTGAATGAAGAAGAGCTAGACAAGGAGTTACTATGGAATCTTCAACTTTTATCAGAGGTATTATAAGTTTTTGGAAGAACATATTAACATGCTTTTAAGCCCTTTCTGACAAGTTGATTTTAAAATATGGAAAGCCAAAGTTTGAGAAGTTTCTTGATAGAGCTTGAAAAAGTCAGAATATCTCATATTCTCTCCTTTTATCAAAGAAGTGTGGACATTTTTTATTATTGTTGCAGTAGTACTAACAAAAAACCTACTCGATTGAGTTTTTACTGATTAATATGAATAATTCATTAATTGAAAAGTTTTTTAGATTCAGGAATCATTCTGATTTAAAATTTGGCCATCAGTTAAACTTCAGTTTCCATTATAAGATAGTCCATCAGTTTAAGTTTTATCTTCTTTTAAAAGAGAGACACCCACTAGTTTTCCTTTTCCCTTTTCATTTTTCTCTTTTCTTTTCCCTTCCCTTCCCCCCTTTCTTTCTTTCCCTCCCTGCCTTTTTTTTTGTGGTACTAGTGTAAAAGCCAGGGCGTTATATATGCCAGACCAAGTACTCTACCCTAAGCTACATCCCCAGCCTGAGATGGTGACCCTTTTAAAAGGGATATTATTTTAACACATGAAAGTCTAAGCTCAGAAAATGTGTTTTGATGTCCAAATAGAATTAAATTATTAGAGTACAGTTAAAATGACAATTCTAAAATGAATTAAATTCATTTTCTGAAACACTATTTTAAGGATACTTTAGTGGCTAAGCACTGAACTTTGCATTAATTATTGGTTTTTTATCTTTTAACTAAAATATCTTCAACAATTTCCTCCCCCCCCCCCCATTTTTAGATTTACTCGAGTGGATGGGAAGAAGTTGCTTCTTTATAGGGAGCAACTTGTAAAGATTCTCCAAAGAACCCTACATTTAACCTGTAAGCAGGGTTACACTCTGTCTTGTAACCTTTTGCATCATCTTCTTCGTTCTACTACACTTATCTACCCTACAGAATACTGCAGTGTGCCAGGTGGCTTTGACAAACCTCCTTCTGAATACTTTCCTATCAAGGCAAGCATTTTCAATAATTTAGTAGGATTCAAGAATAAATTGGTCCTGAGTAATTTAAAAATGTGTTTTATTTTCTTGTATATTGAGATATCAGTTCTTTATTTTAAAATAAATTATTAAAACTATTATTGTATTAAAGTTGTGGTGTCTCACTTCAAGTGGAGCTAAAAACTCTAGTTTTCTTTTCTGTTTATACATAAAACAACTTGGTTTGCCATATATAATTTCTGTAATTCTGTGTAATTTTGTTGTTCCACTAACTAACCTCACATAAACTTGCTGTCACTCTTTAGTATAATGTTAAGTGGCTCATCAGGGAGAATTTTTTTCCTAAATGGTACTGGGTATTGAGTTTAGGGCCTCTAGCATGCTAGGCAAGTGCTCTACCACTGAGCTTACAGCTTTTTAAATATTTAATTTGATTTGATTTAATTTATGTATTTGTTTATTTTGTGGTACTGGGGATTGAACTTGGGCCTTGAGCGTGGTAGCACTGTCCCACTGAGCTCTATTTCAGGCTTCCCCAACTCTTTCATTTTGTTTGGTGAGGGTGGATAGTAGGGATTGAATTCAAGGGCACTATACGACTGAGCTACCTCACCAGCCCTTTTATTTTTTGAGACAGGGCTCGTCTGAGACTTATAGTCCTCCTATCTGAGCCTCCCAGGTAGCTAGGTTTATAGGTGTGTCATACCATATCCAGCCCCTAGCTCCCCACTCCCTTTAAATTTTTTGGGGGGCAGCCTCTCACTAAGTTGCCAATGCTGGCCTCAAAGTTGTGATTTTTCTTCCTCAGCCTCCTAAATCACTGGGATTACAGGTGGGTGCCACCACACCAGCCCTGTGATCCCTTTTTTCACAAGTAGTAATGAAGGGGTGATACAGTGTTTTCATGCTACTCTTTTTGCATATTATTTGGTTAGGTTTGGATTATTTCTCCATTTCTTTGAAGCCCTTTAAATCATATATAGACAATGTTTATTTTCAACTTCTCAAGGTAATTAAGAAATGTTGTTCTTTTCTAGGATTGGGGTAAACCTGGGGACTTGTGGAATCTAGGAATTCAGTGGCATGTTCCGTCTTCAGAGGAAGTTTCTTTTGCCTTCTATCTGTTGGACTCCTTTCTTCAGCCTGAGCTCAACAAACTTCAGCGTTGTGGGGACGGAGAACTTGAAATGTCTAGGTTGGCTTTCTTTTATAATCAATTAGTATCTTTTAATTGCAGTCTAAAAGGATCTTTGTGCTTTTTTCTGTAGGGCATATCTGATGTATTCATATTCACTGTTTTGAAATTTGCCATAAATGTACTTAAAAAAACCTTTTGAGGGGCTGGGCATTGTGGCTCAGTGGTAGAACACTTGCCTTGCAAGTGTGAGGCACTGGGTTTGATGCTTAGCACCACATATAAATAAAAGAATAAAATAAAGGTCTGTCAACAACTAAAAAAAATTAAAAAAAACACATTTGATATAGTGTGGTGTAACAGAGTTGAGCAACATTTAAACATTTTAAATAGAAAAAACCATAGTTGTTTTTTTTTTTTTTTCCCTTTTTCTCTAATTTGTAGTAGAAACTGTTTTTTTGTTTAGCAGTTTGACTTCTTTCCTTTTTTTTTTTTTTTTTTGTACCAGGTATTGAACTCAGGGGCACTCCACCACTGGGCCACATCCCCAGCCCTCTTTTGTATTTGATTAGAGACAGGGTCTCACTGAGTTGCTAAGTGCCTTGCCATTGCTGAGGCTGGCTTTGAACTCGTGATCCTCCTGCCTCAGCCTCCCAAGTGCTGGGATTACAGGCATGCGCCACCATGCCTGGCATTGACTTCTTTCTTTTGAAAGTGCATAGATAATACACCTTTGAAATAAATCCCTTTTTCCTTGCCTGAGTTTAGATTTTATTTGTTATTTCTTTTTAGTAATTCACATTGTTGACATTAAGGCTGTTTAGAGAAATATTTCTGATTTTTTTCTTGTGTAGGTATTTAACAAGAAATAGTTACTTTGAGACCATTAGACCTTTTTTTTGTTTTTAATATTTATTTTTTTGCTTTATTTGTACACAATGCAATGCATTTATGTTTACGTGGTGCTAGGGATCAAACCCAAGCCGCGCATGTGCTAGGCGCGAGCGCTGCACCGCTGAGCCACAAACCCAGCCCCACCATTAGACTTTTATAGTTTGAATGTTTGAAAGTTTCTTTTTGGGGGGGTACTAGATATGGAATCCAGGGGTGCTTTATCTTTGAGCCACGTTCCTAGCCCTACTTATATTTAAATGGAGACAGGGTCTCACTGAGTTACTTAGCTCCTCAAGGTCCTGGGTTCAATTCTCAGTCCCCAGAATAGGGTGGGGGCTAATAAAGGATTAAGCTGGAAGCTCTTCTGTAGTGCTGTTTACCCTTATTGTTAGTGGTAGTGATCAATGTAAAGAGGTGATTAAATTAAGAATCACTACACAAAGGGCAGTTTCACTTGTCATTAATTATTTAGAGCCTGTTTAAATACAGGCAGGTCTAGTATATAGCAATAAATATATTTAATTGTCCAATACTATTTGAAACAGAATTTTTTGTGGTGCTAAGGATCAAACCCAGGATCTCATGATCAAACCCAGGATCTCATGCTTGCTAGGCAATGCTCTCCCACTGATGTACATTTGCAGCTTTAATTATCTTATACTATTAATTAAGCTGGTAAACTGAAGATGTAATTTTGCATATCCCCACTTGATAAAGTTTGTATGTTTTAAGACTCTAGAATTCTTATTTAATGGGAATTTTGGAATCTTCTAAAAATATTCGTTTAGAAGTTCTAATATTATTTTCCCCTTATCTAGAGATGATATTCTGCAGAGTCTGACTATAGTGCACAACTGTTTAATTGGCTCAGGGAACCTTCTACCTCCACTGAAAGGAGAGCCAGTTACTAATTTGTAAGTAAAAAGCTATTTATTTAATACTGTTTTTCCATTTGGCATACATTTTAAGTTTGAGTCACTTAATGAGCTACTGGTGGTGTATTATTGCTGTTGTTGCTGTATTACTTTAACCTTTTTTATTCATAATTGTTAGGTCAACAATATCTGAGTCATAATTTAGGTCTCTAAACTTTTTAAAGTCTTTATTTAGATTTTTATAATGGTACCAATAATGGTACCAAAGTAGAACAACTGGATGTGAATCAGTTAAAAAGTACCAGTGTGAGCCTGGTGTGGCAGCACATGCGTATAATCCCAGCAGGTTGGAGGCTGAGGCAGGAGGATTGCAAGTTTGAGGCCAGCCTTAGTTACTGAGTTACTAAATATTCTTTCTCTAAAATGGGGGAGGGGGAATGCTTCTTTCTTGTGCCTGCAGTCAACATTGCTTGTAGGATTTTGTAGTGCAAAAAAAAAATATGGATTGTTTTTAATAAAAATTTCTTCAATATTATGAATTTGAACTCTATGATTTTAATTGCTTTTCTGCATTTTTACTATTTTATATGAATTTCTCAATTCATTCTTCATGCTACCACTTAAGCTGAAAAAATTGAGTTAGAATGAAATCAGGATGTGATAGCTTAAGTTTTAAGTAGATAGATAGTTACTAGTTTCAGTAATCTTTAAGATCTTCATTTTTCAACATCTTATTACTGAGCAAGGTTGAAAATTGCATTAAAATTATTAAATAACTTTTCCGAATACACAAAGGGGAGAAATATTTACTGATTTTGCAAAAACAACAAAAAAATCTTGAAAAGCTTCAAGGAGCTGTTTAAAAATGTAGTTTACTTGTCTTTTCCATATTTTGTATAGCCATTGTTTAGAGTCAATAATCCCTACTTCTGGTCATTCCTGGTTTCTATAATTCCCACTCATGTCATTCTGAAAACTTCTATGCACAGGCGTTGAACTTTTTAGATTATTTATTAGGTTTAAGAAGAAGTAGGGTCCTTTTACATAAGGAAAACTGTTTTAAGTTTGCCTAGGAATTTTGTCATATTCTTAAAATAACTTTAGGGTCTTATGAGTTTTATAATTGAATATAAGAGATGTACAAAAACTTTATTTTTAAAAGTAGATTGATTTTAAACAATATTACAAAACTAAGAGGCCTACAGAAATTTCTTTGATGTCCGTCCCCCCTTTCCACTCCCCCTGATGATTTTAGTGTAAAACTTAGAACTTAATCCTTTTATTGCCTGTAAAAAGTTAATTTGCATGTAACAAATTTGGTATATCATTAAATTGAGTTCTATATGAAATTATTGACAGAATCATGGTCATTTAATTCAATAATTTATGTAAGAGGAAGAGTACATATCTTCTGGGGTAGAAAATTTTTAGTACTGAATGATCATCAGGATGCAATTGCAAAAAGGTCAGCTAAGGATATTTATAGGTTTTCTCTTATGGTTCATATTAGGATATAGGTCTGTTTATGCCGTGTGTACTATAATAGTCAACAGAAATGAAAAATCTGTGTCCTTTAAAGTAATTGTTCATCATGACAAAAGTTTGTATATTTGGTCATTATAAAACCAGATTTTTATATAATGAAATCCATTTTCAATAGGGAAAAGAATAATCATGAAAATTTTAAATACCATAGAATAAATAGTCCATATTATTTATTATAAACCCTATTTATTATGAGCTATGAAATTTTTACTGTATTGAACAGTTTTCCCAGAAAAGTTGAAAAGGGAAGATAAATTTAGGTGGAAAATTTTTGCTTCTTAAAATTTTTAGTAATATAATGAAATCATATTTAATATATTTAATAACATAAATGACTATATATTTAAATGCATTTAAGAATAAAAATATAAAATATTTTCTAAACTTCAGTATTTAAAAATTATAAACTAATACATATTGTTAAGGTTTTTCATGGTTACTTCACTTTATGTAGGCTAATTATGTAAAGTAGAATTTTTAAAAAAAAAAAGCAATCTGGTCTTTTCATTTGAATTGCCAAAAGAGGGAGTTTATAAAGTCTTCTTTAACTTTTAAGTAGGTTTTAACAGAATCCTTTCCATTTTATAATTTGTGTCACCTTCATCTGAAAATTTATGTTGGCAAAGTTTGACTTTTCATATTTATTTCCTATATGTAACATTTTGACTTTTTTTTTTTTTTTTTCTGTAGAAGTCTCATAAAATAGCTTTTAAAATTTCTAAAATGCTTTTTTTCTACTGTAGTTCAATCCTTGGTAAAAATCTAATGTCTAAATTTATTTGGAAAAAATCTAATAAAATTGTGCATTGTTCAGTGATATAAAATCATACTGTTTAGTGGGAAGAAAGAATATATGTAGCATAAATCATAGATTTTCCACAGGTCAGTTTAAAACAGAAGAGAAGACTTGACTGAGGACATTACTTAATCCATAGGAGATAGAGGAAAATTGTGCTAGATGGGAGAGAGCAGAGGATGCATATTTGTGATGAACACTAAAGTGTAATGCCTGAGATGCCTAAGGAAATGCCTCTTGTTAATGACAATTTGGTTGTGGAATTATGAGATGCTATTCTTTTTCTGAAAAATTAGATCAGTTTTGAGAAGTAGGTAGCAACTCAGTATTTTTTTTTAAATTAAACATTTATCATTTAAGTCTTAATTGGGTAAAATATTCTACCTTCTATAATTATTGTCAGATTAGTCAGTATTGTTTGCCTTTTGTATGTATTTGTAGCATATTAGTTGTCTTCTGGGAAATTACAGTGATGATAAACTAGAAGCTTAGTTTACTTCTGGGTTTACCTATAAGTAAATCTAATTTTTGTTCTAATACAGAGCATGTGGGGTGGTCTTAATCTCCTTGTTTGTGAGATTGCTACTGAATGTGAAAAGCTATTTTATATGCTGTGTAATTGGAGACTGACAAAAGATAAAAAGCTAAATCCTAAGTATAAAAGTGAATGACCTACCTAATGGTGTCCTCATTGTAATTTTGGGTCTTTAGCAGTGTAGGGTTACTAAATTCTTGTTCTTACTATAAACTTCAAATGCTGTCAAGTATGTGTATAATAAGGACCTTGAGAGTAATTAAGGGTAAAATTTTTTAGTTTAGTATACCTTAGTTTAAATTTTAAACAATTTTGACAGATACTACAGGTTGCTGAATTAATCTTAAAATGGAATCTCCCTATTTTGCTCTTGGAACCTTCAGTTAATTTTTTAAAGAGAATTATTAGGGGTATAACTTATTCTCATGGTTCTACCTTTGTAGTTGTGGAAGTTGGATCATGTCTTTCCAGGGTCACACAGGAGTTTTAGATACTTGCCTTTAATTCTGAAATTGTCAATTTTTCCTTTTTCAGTCCACTCTATTTAATCTCTTGAGGTCTAATCAGCTATCACAGGATACAGAGAACTAACATCTTAAAAAAACAGGGTTACTCAAGGTAGAGGAGTCACCATTTTTCATCTCAAAATACATCTTTACTTTGTGCCCCCTTTTCTCTGATAGATCTATTAAATCATTCTTAGTTAAATCATTCTTAGGCTCTCAGTTTTTACTAACTTTTCACTAAAAAAAAAAACAAAATTCTTAGGTCTAAGAGTGAGACCAATTGATATGTGAAAGGATGTGTTGCTTATGCAATGAGGGGCAGGGCTAGCTAACCTCTCTTGGCACCTCCAGGAAACTACCCAGCTCTGCTGGGGAAGCTGCACACAGAAAAGGAAACAGTTACTACTCCACGGTGAGTAACCCTGTTTTCTGCTTATTTCACCTTCTAACTGTTTTCATTGATTTTTCTTTTTTTTTTTTTTTAAAAAAAAGCTTTGTGTGTCAGACATGGAAATAGTTTCTATTCTGAGAGTAATTTTTAAATCTACTAGTATATAAAGTTTCTCATTCCTTAACAACTCTTTGTTCACAAGGTAGAGTAAGAACCAATTGTGTTTATGGCAAGTTACTGATGCCCAGGATTGAACTGGGTAACATAACACAGAAATAGGCCAACTGAGGCTTGTGAGATACTTTTATCTTTAAAAGGGGAAAGAGAACTGTTAGTAATTGGTTTTATGTCTTTTGTTTGTTTTCATTTGGAAGGGGAGGGATATTTGGGAAGGGCAAGATGTTCTTTCACTTAGACACAGGAAAAATTTTATATTATTGTTTATAGCTATTACATGACAATTTACTTAATCTTCATTTGTATTTTTGATTTGTATTGTGTAATTTGCTTTTGTTAGATCCTTCCTTTTTTACCATGCTCTCTTTCTCACCAGTGATTATTCTAGTCTAACCAAATCTAAAGATTGCCATCTAGTGATACAAATAAAACAGTAGCGGAAAGTTCATAAGTCTTTTAGTGATTCAAACATTTTACTCCATGTTATAAATTGGGTGGCCTGCTACTATTGGTTTAACGTTATAATTGTGTAGATGGCATTATTTATAGTATGTTACATTGGATTTGCTTTTTAGAATTTCGTTTAGTTCAAGAGGTCAAATGATAGTAGTTTGTAAAGTGGACCAGTGAATAAGTAGGATGAAATGAACAGGGAAGAAGAGGTATGATGGTATTTGACTTAAATTATAGATGCTACTATAGCTTTCAATCAGAACATAGATCTGCTCTTCAACATCTTAAGTCTATTCAGCTAAGATTATGTATATAAGTTATAAAAATAGTCTTTTTAAAATTTTATTTTATTTGTGGTGTTGGAGATCAAACCCAGGGCTTCAAGCATAATAGGCAAGTGCCGTACCACAGACTAGATCCCCATCCCTAAAACAGTTTTAAATATCAGTGAATACATTCTAGGCACATGTAAACTTCTAAGGCAGCCACAAAGAAGAAAAAGAGAGAGAAAGAGGGTGGGTAGGTGGGAGGGAGGGAGGAAGGAAATATATATGTGTGTGTGTTTGTGTGTATGTGTGTGTATACACACATATATATGTATGCATACATACATATATATATACACACACACGCATATATGTTTCATATATTTGTTGGATATGATTTCTCCTACAAAATTATTCAGTTAAAGATCAGAAGAAATATTTAATATAAATATCTATTTATACTTACTAATAAACGTTTGCTATAAAACATGTCAATGTAGCTGGTGTTTAATTAATTTGGGGTAGATAAGGAGATCAAATTAAAACTGAATCTATAATATACTATAGATTGCCTTTTATTCTTATTTGTAAGAATAATGGGACTAATTAATAAATTGGCATCAAAGGAACTTGTGGTAGATGACAGAATTGTTGAAATATATATTTGAACACATCTATATATCTATATAAAATTCAGGTTTTTAAAGTAGAGGAAAAGGATATGCCAGTTTAAGTAAATATTTTAAAGTCTTGTACAAGGTGCTATCTTTTGAAAATAGCATAAATGATAATATTTCTTAAAATTTTCTGATAGGAAATTAATTCAAAGTGATACATAGATTAAAGAAATTAGCCTTAGGCCTCTTAGATGAAACTTGTTTTGAATGTGATTGCAGTAAGATTGATGTTACTGGAGCCAGAAATGCATTTCATATGTTTTTATTGTATGCATTTCAAGTGATAATCTTGTTTGACATATAAAAAATTTTGGAGACTAATGTACTATCGATTGCTTTTTATTCTTATTTGTAAGAATAATGGGACTAATTAACATTCATGCTTGATTCAGTTACCTATGGTATTAGGTATAAACTGGGTGAGATAAACTTGTATTTCTACTTCAGAAAATCACTTAGGTTTGTAGCAGTAGTGAAGAGGCATCTCTTCTCGCGTGACAATTTGTGTTCTAGCAGGAAAGAGGGGCAGTGACCCCTTGTGCTTTATCCTTGTTACTCTGAGCACAGATCTTTTCTCTTAGTGAAATCTAATTTCAGTAGACTTGAAAAATCATTGTAAAGGAAACTGATTTTACCTTTCAGTAGATAGATTTTTAGATTTTTTTTTTGTTTGTTATATTTATAAGATGCTTAAGCTGTTGCCAGAGATTAAAAATCTTAGAAGTTTTAGGAAATTTGAACTCAAAAGTCTCAGAAAAGCAAATTAGCATATTTTATAATAAAGTATTAGTGAACTATGAAGAGAATTAGAGAAAAAGAAGCCATTCTTTGTTTATACTTTGCAGTTTGGTTTTGAAACCTGGGAAGGTGTTATTGCTATCCTAGGCACCAGATTATGGTGAGAAACATATTTTAAAAACTGTCAATTTAGTAATAATAATGTTATTAAGATAGAGATAGCTCATTTAATTTTAATACTTTGGGGGTATGTTGGATGTGTTGTTTTTTAAAGTAGTATTTTCATGGTAAGACCTGCACAATTCATGATATGTATAATGATATTACATGAGTAATGATATTATAATTTCTGTTTATTAATTAGCCCTGTATTGGATCTGCTCTCTCTTCATGCTTCTTTGATGTTCATATCCATGTTCCTCCTTTTAGAAAGCATCATCTTAGTTTAAACCCAGCTGTTAGATTGAATCTCTTTATTTTGAAATAAAATGTTGAAAATTGAAGTATACTTTTCATTGATGAAAACGTATATTTCAGATGCATATATTCTTACTCTATAAAATCTGTTCACATACACAAAAGGTGACTTTTAACCTTTTTATGGTTTGACTAGTTGGATCTAGTTTTGGTAACATTTTTTTTGTGGGAGATCTTTAGGAAATGCAGTATTTTTACATGTCAGTTTCTTCAAAAGCAGTAGCATTTCACTGTAGATACTAGGACATATCCATTTTGCTAGTTTTAAAAGGGAAGGTAATGAGTATATAAAAAATTTCTGCTGAGCCGGGCGCGGTGGCGCACGCCTGTAATCCCAGCACTTTGGGAGGCTGAGGCAGGAGGATCGCGAAGTTCAAAGCCAGCCTCAGCAATGGCAAGGCACTTAGCAACTCAGTGAGACCCTGTCTCTAAATAAAATACAAAAAAGGGCTGGGGATGTGACCCAGTGGTCGAGTGCCCCTGAGTTCAATCCCCATTACCACAAAAAAAAAAATCTGCTGTATATGTGCTTCAATAAAATTTTGAGTTTTAACCATTATTATATAATTAATGAAGCCAAATTTTCTTTGTATGAATGTATAAATGTTTATCATCAGACTTAAACTTTTAAATTTGAATATTGAATTATTAATATTCTATTCCTTTGGGAGGTGAATTTTTCACCCTGAAGACACTAAGTTAACATTTTCTTTAATATGGTTCTTACTAAAGTAGGCAACATTAGTCTTCGGAAGTTTAAAGAATTGAAATATTAAGGATTGGAAGTCTGTGTTAAAAGATCATTATCAGCCGGGCGCGGTGGCGCACGCCTGTAATCCCAGCACTTTGGGAGGCTGAGGCAGGAGGATCGCAAGTTCAAAGCCAGCCTCAGCAATGGTGAGGCACTTACCAACTCAGTGAGACCCTGTCTCTAATAAAATACAAAAAAAGGGCTGGGGATGTGGCCCAGTGGTCGAGTGCCCCTGAGTTCAATCCCCGGTACCACACACACACAAAAGAAAGATCATTATCTTTGTGTTAATTTAAATATTCTCGCTATGAGACTTTCCCCCTTTCATCTGTTGTATTGGTATTATTAATAAATGGAAGCACTCTTGTTTCTATACAGGGTACCAAGTATGGTGTCCTTGGAGGAGACGAAGTTGTATACTGGACTTGAATATGGTATGTGAGCCCTAGTCTGAGTAAAAACATGAGAACTATTTTTGTCTGTTAGGATTGAAATGGAATAGTTTTGTAATTTTGATTTTTCTAAACTTATTTTATTTTTTAATTTAATTTAATTTGTTATACATGCTTTTAGAGTGCAATTTCTTTCATATTACATATAAAGAGCACAGTTTTCCAAGCCATTGGTTTTACACAAAGTATTTTCATACCATTTGAGTTTTTATACATGCACTTAGTATATTGATGTCCAACTCCTCCTTACCCCTTTCCCTCCCCTCCCCCTTCCTAAACGTTCTTTGATACATAAAATGAATTAATTACACACAGTAATCATTTTTTTGATGAAAATGGAAAATTATATGAACAATAATCAGTAAAAGAAATTGGGCCAGTGAATATCAATACTTTCTGAGAAGACAGGCAGGTTTTTCTACATCAGAGGGTTTATTTATGTTTAAAATTCTTTTTGAGACTGATATACTTGATGTGAATGAGAACATTATAACCCTTTGTTTCTATAATCTTTGTATCTTTCTGTCAAAGTAAGTTTTAAACTTTATTTTATTTTGTGTGTATGTCATGCTGGGGAACAAACCCAGGGACTTGTGCATTTTAGTCAAGTGCTCTCCCATGAAGCTACACCTCCAAATGTTAAAATTTTTTTATTAATACATATGTGAAACTGGGCTGGGGATGTAACTGTGGTAGAGTGTATGCTTAGCATGTTCAAGGCTCTAGATTCAAGCCACAGTGTCTCCTTTTAGAGGTGAATTTTTCCTTTGAAATAAAGGATAGACTAAATATTTTATGTGTTAATAATCTGAATCCATCATTAATAGAAACAGCATACTTCTGTATAGGTGGATTATTACTAAAATCGTTGACACACATTGATAAAGTAAAATTGCTTGATTTGGGGTCAAGAAATTCTGTACATTTGTGTTTTCTAGTTAGTGATTAGAGCCTTGGAAATACCCACAAAGATGTTTTTTCTCTCCTTTTCCATCTTGCTTTCTTCAGCTTCCTACTAATAAAGTTTTTATAAACTAGTCATTTTATGATACGTGTAATGTTCTATAATGTACTAGGGATTGAACCTGGGCATTCTATCACTAAGCTACACACTCAGCCTTTTTATTTTTGAGACAGGGTCTTGCTGATTTTCAGAAGCTGAACTTGAACTTGTTGTTATACTCCTGCCTGAGCCCCCCAGGTTTAAATGTGGCATTTTTTGAAAGTTACTCAGTGTCACTAGCCATTAATCCAACTGTGATAAAAAACACACTTGGGGAGGCTGAGGCAGGAGGATCACGAGTTCAAAGCCAGCCTCAGCAATAGTGAGGTACTTGGCAACTCAGTGAGACCCTGTCTCTAATAAAATATTGAAAAAAGAGGGATGGGGATGTGGCCCAGTGGTTGAGTGCCCCCGAGTTCAATCCCTGGTACCACCAAAAAAAAAAAAAAAAAAAAAAAAAAAGCGCAATCATTTGGATTTTGCCTCTCTGTTTTATTCATTTTCTTTCCCTGTGCTCCTCCTGTCTTTTTTTCTACTTTCTCTTCCCAACCCCCCAGTACTGGAGTTTGAAACCAAGCCCTAGCATGTTAGATAAATGCTCTACCACTGAGCTACATCCCCCAGCCTTTTTGTATTATTTTATTTTCAAGTAGGGTGATCCTTTTTCCTCAGAAGCTGGCATTATAGGTGTGGGTCACCATGCCCAATTTTATACCTTAATATAGACTGTTGATATAAAATTCAGTAGTCTGAGGAACATTCTAAAATTCCTTCTCTTATTTTTTAAAAAACAGATCTATCTAGAGAGAACCACCGAGAAGCAATTGCTAGGGTCATAAGGAAACTTCTTAGTAAGTATATATATATATATATGTGTGTGTATATATTCCATTTGTCCATACTAACAGATGTTTGTGAATTTAATTCCTTAGCATATGTGCTTTTTTTTAAAACATTTTATTCAAAATGGTGAGCAAATTGGGCAGTGTTTTCTTCCTGAACCAGTGGATTGGGGTTCTTATAGTAATTTAAAATATTTTAACCAAATATTTTTCTTTTCCCATTGTAGACCATATACTTGATAATTCAGAAGATGATACCAAGTCATTGTTTCTTATCATAAAGGTATGTTTTCCATATTATATTCTATAATTAATATGATCACGCTTAACTTCGTGATTTGTAAATAAAATTTGAAATTCTTTTGACACAGATTGTTGGAGACCTTTTACAATTCCAAGGATCTCACAAGCATGAATTTGACTCTCGATGGAAAAGTTTTAACTTAGTAAAGAAATCAATGGAAAATCGGGGTCAGTATTTTCACCTAGAAGTCTGAATAAATTTCTTTTGAAGAGATGCCTAACAGCCCTAATTTGTGAATTATTTATCATACAGAAGACATTTAGTAAAAATAGATTTAGAAATACTGTGTGAAGGATAAAAAACATCATGGTACAGATCACATGAATCCTAAAAATAATGTATTTTACTAATTCAGAATCATCTGTCACTTTCCATGATCCATCTGTGAACTCTCCATAGGAATTTGGACAACATTTGGGCTGTCTTATAAGAATGTAAAGAAATATAAAACTAGGAGGAATTGTCCACAGGCATGAACTTTGTGTAATCTGAGAAAAATATATCTTTGAGCTCCAGAAGAAGTTACTATAAGCTTCTGTGGGAGCAAAGAAGAAAGAGTACCAAAGTGGGAAACTGTTTATAGCAATGTTCTTCTATAGGGGACTTTTACTGAAGTTGAATCTATAAAGCTTGTATATTAATTGTGTTAGTTATTTTAGACAAGCAAAGGTTCTTCCATGAGCTATGTCCCTAATCCTAAAAGTTCTTTTAAGTATCCAATTTTGGTATTAAAGAGATCAATATTTGGTTTACTGAATATTGGAAAGCTCTGTAATCTCAGTGAAAAGTAAATACTAAGAGATTGAGAGTGGAAACTGAGGAGAGTTGAATGAAAAAACAAACACAGTCTGTATCTATCTAGTCACTGGCAAATAGGATGGAGATTATATATATATATATATATATTTTTTTGTACCGGGGATTGAACTCAGGGGCAGTTGACCACTGGGCCACATCCCCAGCCCTTTTTTGTATTTTATTAGAGGTAGGGTCTTACCGAGTTGCTAAGTGCCTCACTATTGCTGAGGCCAGCTTTGAACTTGCGGTCCTCCTGCCTCAGTCTCCCAAGGAGATTAAGTGTTTTGAAAAAGATGGAATTGTGGGTACTTTAATGTGGTAAAGCTGTAAGAGGGGAGTAATCTGAGTCTCAAGTGTCTTATTTTTGGTGACTGGGTGGAGGATTATGTGGGCAAAAGCTTACGTGATAATTTTTAGAAATATAAAAGATGTATTCCATAGTAAATATATGCACTTACCAAGAAGCGCTATTCATAAACATTAATAGAATTGAGCAATTTTCTTGGAAGGCTGTTTTGTACTTTCAGTATTTAAATGAATAAGGATCAACTCTTGGATTCTCCCATGCATGGTTCTTGTTAATAAATGACCAGACATAAGCAGCCCATTTAAAAGGGAGATGTTTCTATTTGCCATAAAATTAATTGAGATAATATATATTAAATATAAGTCTAATGACTCCCCCCCCCCCCCCGGGTGGGGAGTGCTAGGGATTGAACAGGGGGCCTAGCACATGCTAGTTATGCACTCTACCAAAGCCATATCCCCAGCCCCAAACCTAATGACTTTTGAATGAAAAGAAATATCTTTACCATGCACCAGGCCACCCATGGGCCTTTTTCAAACTAAGTTTTTATTAAAAGTGTTCAGAGGAATTGTTGAAGTCATTTAGGAAAAAATGTTCAAGTGTTCATTACTTTGTTTTCCAGCTTCATGGGAAAAAAAACAACATATCAGAGCACTATTGATTGACAGAGTAATGTTGCAGCATGAGGTAAATATCTTTTTCTGTCACGACAACTTTTTAAAATGCCAGTTTTCTAGATAAATATTTAGTTGTTATTTTCATAATTAAGTGAACTTTTAGTAAACACTTCAAGATCTGATTTACATATTGTTTTCTTAGCTACGAACACTAACTGTTGAGGGTTGTGAGTACAAAAAGATACATCAGGATATGATCAGAGATCTTCTCCGATTATCTACAAGTTCATACAGTCAGGTAATGCTTATCCAAATACTCTGTCTCTTCCACACTGTCATTTTATTATATGGAATTGGAATATCCCTATTTTAACAATTAAGTTTAAAATTTTTCTCACAGACAATAACCAAGAAGTTAGGAGACCATAACTGATCTAGGCCCCATGAAACTCATTGTTATTGAAAATACCTTTGAAATTCTAAGTACTTTTAAACTTTGGGGTTTTTTTGGGGTGGGGTAGTGAAGGGGTACCAGGGATTGAACTCAGGGGCACTTGACCACTGAGCCACATCTCCAGCCCTTGTATTTTATTCAGATACAGGGTCTCACTGAGTTGCTTAGCACCTTGCTTTTGCTGAGGCTGGCTTTGAACGAGTGATCAGCCTGCCTCAGCCTCCTGAGGCCCTGGGATTACAGGCGTGTGCCATGATGCCCAGCTCAAACTTTTTTTTTTTTTTTTTTTAAATAAAACATTACTTTTCTGTCAGTAATTAATTACTTCTCAAAAATTTTTTTGGTTTTAAATTTTAAATTTTAAGTTTAGAGATTGTATAGCATGAGATTGCTGCCCCTTAATTAGATTTTGAAAGCTACTCTATGAAGGCTGTATAATTCCTCCTCAGCATTACGCTTATGTTTCAGGGAGCTACTATCATGAGACTTGTGGGGTCCATCCTTTGAAGTGTCATAGGACCAAGAAATTATCTCCAAGCACAATAACTGGAAAAGCAAAGAATTCATGTACAATGAACTGTTCTATCCTTGTAAAATAACATAGATTAGGTGACTAGTTTCTGACAAATTCCTTCTAAAATAATGTTTAAATAATTTGAAATATACAGAATGTATTTATTTTACTTTAATCACTTACCTGTATTTTTTTTTTTTTTTTTTTTTTTGTGGTACCGGGGATTGAACTCAGGGGCACTCGTCCACTGGGTCACATCCCCAGCCACCCCCCCCCCTTTTTTTTAAATTTTATTAGAGACAGGGCCTCACTGAGTTGCTAAGTGCCTCACCATTGCTGAGGCTGGCTTTGAACTCGCGATCCTCCTGCCTCAGCCTCCCAAAGTGCTGGGATTACAGGCGTGCGCCACCACGCCTGGCTGACTTACCTATATTTTTTTACTGAATATTTGGGTTCAAAATGTAGGAAGCTATACTTTTGCATTGAGAAGTTTGCAAGTTCTTTGTTTCTTTTGCTTATGCTTCTCCTGGAAAAAGTCTTAATTTTCCTTTGTGGACAAAAGAGAAAATCTGACACTGCTCATCTAGAGTGACTCAGAATAAAATGTTTTTTAGTTTGCTGCTTAATTTTAGTCATATTTCTAGCTACGTTACTAAACAAATGGATTACTGGTCTCGTTCATTCTTCCCTTTATCAAAACTATTTATAACAGTATGTCTTTTAAACCATGAATGTGGTTGGTGGTAATGTGCTTTCCTTTTGGTAATCATTTACTTGTTTTTTTTTAATGTATGTACTTCAATATATTTTTGTATTTGTTAGACATGCAAATTATCACTTTGGTTTTGATAATTCAGTTGGAAATCTTTTGTAGTTTATCTGTGTTCTTTCCTTTTAATACTTCCTCCAGGTCAGAAATAAGGCTCAGCAAACATTTTTTGCTGCTTTAGGAGCATATAACTTCTGTTGCAGAGATATTATTCCCTTGGTTTTGGAGTTTTTACGTCCTGACAGAAAAGATGTCACACAACAGCAATTCAAGGTATAGGATTTCATGTTTTTGTTTTCCTTAACAGAATTTCAAATATAGAGAAAGCTAAAGGAATTTCTGTGGTAAACATTCACATACACACCATTGAGATTCTATATTTAGGGGCTAGTGATGTTGCTCAGTGGTAGAGTGTACACCTGGCATCCATGAGGCCTTTGGTTTGATCCCCAGCTCTGCAAAACAAAAAGCCAGTTCTATATTTAAATTTTATGTTTGCTTTATTACATTTATCCACCTACTATCTTATTTTTTGACATATTTCAATGAAAGACATTGGTACAATTCATCTTTTAAATAGTTACAATCTCTTTTTTCTTCCTAATTATTTACTTATTTATCTATGATTGTAATCGTATTATCATGGAGAAAATATAGGATGCAGACTTCCCTGAGTAAAAAAGTTATGAGCAGTAGTGATTGAATAGACGAGCTGAACCATTGGAAAGGTGGATGAAATACTACCAAGTTGAGTGTAGTAACTGAGTTTATCTGACTAGAGCAGAGAAAGAAGGAAATAACATAAGGTAAATATTTCATCTCATATGATGCAGTAGAGTCTAGATAAGAGACACTGAGTACTTATATTATCAGAGAGAAATGGATTGATTGAGAGTTACTTAGAGAATGGATAGGACTTGGTGAATTAATATGAGTACTGAAAAGGAGGTGTCAATTCTGGATTATATAACTGGTTATTTTGTACATCAGAGAGGAAGAATGAAACGGAGTAGATGAAGAATTAGTATGTTTAGACAAGTTTAATTTGGTTCCTATAAACTAAGAGACAATATCAAGAAGGAATTAGGCATCCAAGTTTAAGGCTATCATTTTTATATATGCTGTTGATAATTGAAACCTGGAAGTGTAATGAGAAGAGGACTAAGGGGGTGAGTACTGAGAAGCCCTTTTAGTTGCCAAGTAGAACAGGTACCTGTAGTCCCAGCTCCTCAGGAGGTTTAGGTGAGTGGATCACTTGAGCTTAGCAGTTTAAGCCCAGCCTGCACATCATAGTTAGATACTATCTCACAAAAGAGCCCCACCCCCTTGCAAAACAAAACAAAAAAAACCCTATTGGAGGCTGAGTAGAAGAGCTGTGATGGAAAAGGCAGAAAATTATCATGAAATTAGGAGGAATCACAGAAGGCAAAGAGATCTTTCCAGAAGAATGACTCAGTAACAACAGCTTCCTAGAATGAATTAAAATGAGCACTAAATATTCTAAACATATTCCTTAAAGTTATATTGTAAGATACTCATCAACAGATAGCCCAGTATCAGCTACTACACTGCTTTTGGAACACAACCATGTCCATTCCTTTTTGTATTATGTGTAACTACTTTCATGCTGTAGTGACAGAGATAAGTTGTGATAGAGGCCCTGTAACATAAAAAGTTTGCTGATCTTCAATGTTGAATGTTGTAGAAAGTATCACTCATTGGATAGTATATAGCTGACCTTATTGAGAACAGTGTGGACAATATTTGAGGGGTGAAATAAGATCCAAATTGAAAAATATCTAGTAGGTCAGCAAATTTGAGGTTACCAATGACATTAAGAATAACCTTGTAGAAGAATGAAATCCAGGGCAGGTAAGAAAAGAGATTGAAATCAAGTTACTGTGAATGTTTTGAAAATAAAATGTTTTGATTCTAATAACTCTTTTTTATGGAAAAGGGGTAATTTAGAAAGGGTACCCGATAAATAAACTGGACATTATGGCATAGGCCTGTAGTCTTAAGTACTCAGGAGAATCACTTGAGCAGCCCATGGGTTTGAGATCACCCTGGGCAACATAGCCACACCTCATCTTAAAAAAAAAAAAAAAAAAAAAAAGTGTGGCCACTGTCATCAGATTCGTTTTGTTATTGGACTTTCATGAGTAAAATGTTTGTAGTATAATTAACCACATTTTTATATACTTAGTAAAATACTTGCCAACTGGGTTTTAAGTACTATTTAATAAATTATCTCAAGTCTTATGTCCTAATGTACTGAGTGGCACATTTCATGGCCTCTGTGATATAGTAAAAGAATATCAGAATGGAATCTATGTTCTTAGAAACACCTGTATATTTCAGTATTACCTTATTGATAGCCATTCTTTCAGCAAACCCTCTATTGAATGACTTAGAGAAGGTATTAGTAGATACCACTAATACAGGTTCTAAAAGTAACATGTTAGATTAGCAAACCTATTTTATGAACCAACATCAAGCATTTAATCATTGTAAATTTAAAAACAATATGAAAATGTGCTTGTTGCTACTGAATGATGTCTCTTATTTTCCATATAAATTTAATTTTTCCTACAGGGTGCTTTGTATTGTCTCCTTGGAAATCACAGTGGCGTATGTTTGGCAAACCTTCATGATTGGGACTGTATTGTGCAGACTTGGCCAGCAATTGTTTCTTCAGGGCTTAGCCAAGCAATGTCACTAGAAAAGCCATCAATTGTGAGACTGTTTGATGATCTCGCAGAAAAGATTCACAGGCAATATGAAACAATTGGCTTGGACTTCACAGTAAGCAAAAACATTTTTTCATTTGAGGGTTTTTTTTTTTTTGGAAGGTGAAGTTTTATTTAAAACTTTAAAAAAAAAAAAAAAAAATTGGTCCTGAAAATGCTGGTGAATTAAGTAAAAGGATACAATCCTCACTTCCTACAAGTTAGCCAACTTATTCAAGAACAGGGTAGTAATATACAGCACTTAATGTTGGTAGAATTTCACAGTAGTGTAGTGTTACAAGATTATCTGTCTAGATTATGAAGAGATTCTCAGTGTGCAGTGCATAGTTTTGGGTTACCACCTCTGTTGAGCATGAACAAGGGCTCCTGCTTCTTGGCCATAGCCAAATCCCTTGGAGTCAAAGTTCTTGGCGTAGCATCTTTTTTTTTTTTTTTTTTTTTTTTTTGGACATAGCATCCTTTGTAATAGATGTTACCTTCTTTCTCAGAGTTATTGATTCATGATTCTTGCCACATTTGGCACATCGGAAACAGTTTTTGTGCCAGGGCTTTCCGACTCCAATTATCCTTTCGGCAGCATAAATAGAATCCCCACATCTGGAAAACTTCTCAGCACCTCCATAGTTCTGAGCAGATTTTGAAGTATTTGGATTTGTTGTAGGCCTGTGAGATTGAACACTGTAGCTTGATGCCCAGCCTCTCACCGCCATCCATATTGAGTGTGCTAGTGCCCTGGCTGTAATGGTAGCCTTTTGGCCCATACTTTTTTCCACAGTAGGATTTGCAGTAGATCTCATCATGAATTGCCAGTGTTGTAATGTCTAAATTTTTCCTGCAAATCATGCACAGAAAGCAGCAGCTGTGGAAGTTCCTCCCATCACACTGCACTTCTTCAGCATGGTACACTGCCCTCCCGCAGGCCCCATACTTATTTCCGCCTCCCCAGATAGGCATTTTAGTAGGAGGTGGGTGCACACACTGCTTGGACAGGAGGAAGCACACAGCTCGCTGGGAGCCAACTCATTTGAATTTAATGTAAAGACTGCCTTACTTAAATAAATGCCTTTTATTTTTCAGATATATTTTCAGTGATAATATTTGTGGCCTTTGCAGTGACTTTTGGGGGCGGAGGGAACACAGGGGATTGAAGTCAGGGGCTATTGATCACTGGGCCATCCCCAGTTCCTTTTTATGTTTTTACTTTTAGAGACAGGGTCTCACTAAGTTGCCTAGGGCCTCGCTAAGTTGCTGAGGCTGGCTTTGAACTTTTGATCCTCCTGCCTCAGTCTCCTGAGTAGTTGGGAGTATAGGCATGTGCCGCTGCACCCAGCTGCAGCAATTTTTTTAAAAGACATTTGTTTTCTGTTCCCATTTTGTAGTTTTAGTGATCATTACTGTAAATAACAAGGTGGAATAGCAAGTTTGAGCATGTGTAGGAGAGGGCCAGGCCATTTTTTACCAAAAGGCTACCATGGATCTTTACATTGTTCACTGTTATTTTGTGTGTGTTCATAGCCTCATTTTTTTTTTTTTCAAATGTTGATTATATTATAGGAGGTTGGCCATATCCAGTATTGTAAAAGATTGGCCTCTGGGTTCATAATTTATAGTGTGGGATATTAAAATTAAATGATTTCACAAATGAGCTAGGTAAGAATATAAGGTTAACCAGTGTGCAAATGGAGAGATGTAGCAGATTATATTAAGAACTTCTCAAATGCCATGGGCACACCCCCTCAGAATGTAAGGGTGAATAAAAGAAGGTTGAAAGTAGCTGAATCCCCTTTTCCTAATCTGATTATGATTCATATCCCTTCCCTAGTATAAAAGCCACTGCTTTAAATGTATTTCATTTTGATCAAGCTCAATCTTGCTGTTTGCACTTATCACTGGATTATGCTTTTCAAAAAATTTTGAATTGAGATACAAACCACATGCCATAAAATTTACCTTTAATAGTTATATTATTTTATATATGTTCATAAAAATATATTCACATAGTCATATAACTGTTACTGTTTTATTTTCCAAAAAGGAAGCCTGAACCCAATAGTAATCACTTCCCATTCCTCCACACCTCTAACCTTGGAAACCACTAATTTATTTTCTGTCTCTCTTTAAATTTGCCCATGAATAGATACTTCAGGGCTGTAGTTGTAGCTCAGTAGTAGAGCACTTGCCTAGCACCTGTGAAGTGCTGGGTTCAATCCTTGGCACCACATAAATAAATAAAATAAAGGTATTGTATCCATTTACACCTGAAAATATTTTTTTAAAAATAGATAACTTCATATAAATGGAATCATAAAATGTTACCTTTTGTGTCTGACTTGTTTTGCTTTGCATAACATTTTAAGGTTTATCCATGTTGTACATAACAGAATTCTCTTTTTTCCCAATAAGATTCCAAAGTCATGTGTTGCAATAGCAGAATTACTTCAACAGTCACAAAATCCTTCTATCAACCAGACATCACTTAGCCCAGAAAAAATTAAAGAAGGGCTTAAACGCCAACAAGAAAAGAATGCTGATGCCCTAAGGTAATTGATGAATGGTCTGCTAAGATAGATGACATGTTTACACATTGACCTGTGAGAAAATACAAGAGAGTTGGAAATAGTTATTGCAAAGAGCTCTTATTTTCATTTTTATCTATGGAAGTTGAAAACAGCATCTTAAAATAAAGGTTGATTTTTGTTACAACTTTTTTCATGGGAAGTCTTGTTGTTTTAGTGATATATCAGACATAACATAATTGGTGCACATATGTCATTAAACCCAAAGTTGAAGTTCAACACGTGTTGCTTAATAGCTCTTAACAATAATTTTTGTTTTGTTTTTTAATCAAATTTGGTATCAGACTGTATTTACACTTTTAAAAATAGAGTGGTTTGATAACACTCAAGCACAGAAGCCTTTCTAACTTGATTTTGGCTTTGCCTTGTAATTAGTATATGATTATGCCTATAATTTTTTTTAATGTTTTTTTATTTGTTTTAGTTGTACACAATGCTTTTGTTTTTACGTGGTGCTGAGGATCGAACCTGGGTCGCACACGTGCTAGGCGGGCACTCTATCGCTGAGCCACAACCCCAGCCCCTATATACTTATTTTTTTAGTAGACAAGTATCTTTTTTTTGTAGTTGTAAATGGACAGAATGCCTTTATTTATTTTTATGTGGTGCTGAGGATTGAATCCAGTGCCTCATACATGCTAGGCAAACGTTCTGCCACTGAGCTACAACCCCAACCTGCCTATATACTTTTCTTTTTTTGGTACCAGGGATTGAACGAACTCGGGCACTCAACCACTGGGCCACATCCCCAGCCCTTTTTTGTATTTTTTATTAGAGACAGGGTCTCACTGAGTTGCTAAGTGCCTCGCCATTGCTGAGGCTGGATTTGAATTTGCGATCCTCCTGCCTCAGCCTCCCAAGTGCTGGGATTACAGGCGTGCTCCACCACGCCTGGTCTCTGTGTTGCTCAGGCTGTCTTTTTACTCCTGAGCTCAAGTGGTCCTCCTGCCTCAGCCTCTCTTGAGTGTTGGAACTAATAGGTTCACACCTCTGTTCTGACATTTTTTTGTAAAATGTCTTTAGAAATTCTTATAGCCTACGTAGTATATTTCAGATAGCCACTATAACATATATGATAGACAATTCCTAATTGAATGCTAGTTATAGATTGACTTTTCACTTCAGAATGTCTACTCAGAAACAGTTGAGTTATTTTCTGTACCCAGCCCTTCTTGTTCTCCCAGTTTCTGATTATTCATCTGTTTTCATTCTGGCTGGCTTCTCTTACCAGGCCCTTTTTACAATCTGGTGGTGTTATTTGATGTTTTTCTTAGTGTTGTAGTAAAACAATACCTTACCTGAATTTTATTTTATTAAGGAACTATGAGAATTTGGTAAACACTTTACTGGATGGTGTGGAACAAAGAAATCTGTGAGTACAAAAAGTTGTCACCCCATGTAAATCCCCCCCCCCCTTTGTATTGAGGTGCCAGCAATCATACTTAGAACCTTATGCATGTCCGGCAAGCATTCTACCATTGAGCTATGTCCCCAGCCCTAGAAAAAATCATCAAGATATTTATCTTAGATATATAGAGATTTTCTACATGGAAGACAGTGAATGACACAGAAAATCATACTCTGATATGTGTGTTTAGAAGGAAAATAAGATGGAAAGGGATGGAGGAGAGGTTTGGGGTTAATGATGGCATTATTGTTCTTTGGTATACCTATTTTAATTCTTGAGAAATTTAAATTATATATTGCAAATACTGATATTTTTTAAAAGTGGTTTTATGAGTAATGTACTTTGTAACTTGTCCCTCTTTAAGGCCTTGGAAATTTGAACATATAGGCATTGGGCTTCTGTCTCTACTCTTGAGAGATGATCGAGTGTTGCCTCTTCGAGCCATACGGTTTTTTGTTGAGAATCTCAACCATGATGCAATTGTAGTTCGAAAGGTAAATATTTATTTAGCTACTATATTGGGTGTGAAAATATTTATCTCATTGAAGCATGTAATTTCTTTACATACATGCATATATACATACCCTATAAACACATTGAAGAATATTAGCTTGAAATCTCTCTGTTGATTCAAAGACAATAGTAATTCATTCAGTAAATATTCAGGCATTATATATTTAACACTGAAGATACAATAGTAAAAGTGTTTGTAAGCTAATCAGAAAGATTGACTTTGAAAAATCAGAAAATTAGGTATGCAGTGTTTCACAAGGGGAAAAATACACAGGCACAACTTTTTTGATTTTTGTTCTCAAAAGTATTAGAGGCTTAAAGAAGGGTGCTAGCTAGTATATTGGAGATTAATTCTTAAAAAGATGCTTAGGCTGAGATGTGAAAAAAAGAGCAGGTAATAGCTGAACAAAGAAAAGACTGAAGTTCTAAAGAATTAGCCTGGGTTAAGATTGAAGAGTGGCAGCTGCTATTGACTCATTCCCAGTCAACTCTAGCATTCCTACCATGTGTCAGTGGGTGAGGTGTTTTTGTAAGAAATAAAGTCCAGCATCTGCTTTGGGTAAAGCAGTCAGTCTTTTTAAGAGATTTAAAAAATTTTGATACTTGTGTATGTTACCTGTTTTCCAGATGGCTATCTCAGCTGTTACTGGAATTCTCAAGCAGCTAAAGAGAACACATAAAAAGTTAATTATCAACCCTTATGAAATCAGTAAGTATTACCAAAAATAATTAGTAGTGCTTTTCAATAAAATTTACAAAATTTCCTTGAAATGTATAAAATCATAGTTCTTGGTCTTAAATATTGTTCTATAGATATTAACACAAAGTATGAAAAGAATGTTAGGAAAGAAATAGTGACAGTAAAATCTAGGGATAAAATAAGTATTTACAGAAGTAAATTGACTTTTTGTATCTTCATCTTATTTTTATTTTTGTTGTGCTGGTGGTTGAACCTAGGGACGTGTACGATCACTGATCCACACCTCCAACCTTTTGTTTTTTTAATACAGGTATCTCTTGCATACTTGGGCAAATATACACCATCTAATTTGTATTATTTGTCTCACTCACAAAGCAATTACACTAATTATTTACCCAGCTGTATTTCAGAGAATTAAAACAGCCATTATCATTTTATTAAATGTTTCTCCCTGATTGATGAGATTAGGGACAAATTTCATTTTCTTCTTTATACCTTACTGTATCATCCATATGTTTTAAAAAAAAAAAAACCTTTTTTCCTGATAAATGAACCAATTTGGGGTTAAAACATTGCATTTCATTGCCACATCTCTTTTGTTTAATTGTAAATTAGAGCATAGATGGGAAAAAATGCTTAAATTTTTTCCCTTTATGAAGGACATTCACTGGGATAATTGACAATTTCAATAAGATATGTTGCTAAAATGATAGTTTAGTATCATTGTTAACTATTTATTTTGAAAGCTTTGTTAGGTAAAAGAATATTCTTATTTATAGGAAGTACACACAGAAATACCTTGTTAGTAAAGGGACGATTGTCTACAGTTCCAACTAGAACTGTTCCAGAAATTGTGTGCACGTGTGTATATGTGTTAAGAGAAAGAGAGTGTCAAAATTTGAGGTTTATGTGTGAAGGATATGTGGGGATTTCTTAAGGCCTGTACATTTAAAATTAATTCAAAGCTAAAATTTTTTTTTTATTTAAACAAAATTAATCCTTCTACTTTTGCTGGCAGGAATATAGTATTTTACATACTTCTTCCCCCAGATAAATATCCTAAAATCTTTTAGTGGATAATTGTACTTTGTTTCTCTGGTTTAAAATACTCCCTTAATTGCTCATTTATATGTAGGGTTTCTTTGTTGTTGTCTTGTTTTGTTTTGTTTTTTGCAGTGCTGGGAATCAATCCCAAGGCCTCTCACGTATGCTAAGCAAGTGCTCTGCCATGGAGCTACGCCTCCAACCCTATGTGGTCTTTTCAGAGAATTTTATTAGCTGGTGCCTTGTTATAAAGACAGAGTTATACTAGTACTATTGATTTGAGAGTTGAGAATAATTATTTTATAAATGTTATTTTGGCAGAGGGAGTTCCCCGGGGTAAACCCAGGGGCATGTAACCATTGAACCACATCCCCAGCCCTTTTTATTTAGAGACAGGCTCTTGCTAAGTTTCTTAGGGCCTCACTAAATTGCTGAAGCTGGCTTGGGACTTGGAGTTCTTGTACCCAGCATCCCAAGCTGCTGGGATTATAGGTATGCACCACCACACCCAGCTGTGTATAAATGTTTTTGATCAAATTTGATTGTCCTTTTATTTTATTTTTTTTTAGGTGGATATCCTAAACCCACCCAAATTCTTGCTGGTGATAGGCCTGATAATCATTGGTTGCATTATGATAGCAAAAATATACCAAGAACTAAAAAAGAATGGGAGTCAAGTTGCTTTGTTGAAAAAACTCACTGGGGATACTATACCTGGCCAAAGTAAGTTTTAACTTAGTATGTATCTCATCATTAAAAAGCCTTTGTTGTAATTTATCATAGTTGGATTTCTGTGGAAGTTCAGAGACATTTGAAGGTTTTTCTCCTCTTCCCTCTTTCTCCCTTTCCTTTGTTCCTGCCAGTGCATGCCTTGTTCTTGCCTCTTTCCTTGTAGTAAGAGTCCTAGCCATTCTTTTTTCTATTTAATAGGAAGTATCATGCTCTAAACATTTATTTATTTATTTATTTATTTATACATACATACATACATACATACATACTAGGAATTGAACTCGGGGTCACTCGACCACGGGGCCACATCCCCAGCCCTTTTTTGTATTTTATTAGAGACAGGGTCTCACTGAGTTGCTAAGTGCCTTGCCATTGCTGAGGCTGGCTTTGAACTTGCGATCCTCCTGCCTCAGCCTCCAAAGTGCTGGGATTATAGGCATGTGCCACTGCGCCCGGCTATTTATTTGTTTTTATGTGGTGCTGAGGATCAAACCCAGTGCCTCACATGTGCCAGGCAAGCGCTTCACCACTGAGCTATAACCCCAGCCCAAGTCCTAGCCTTTTTTTTTCCTTTCTTTTTTTTTTTTAATTAATATTTATTTATTTGTTTTAGTTGTACACAATGCCTTTATTTTTACGTGGTGCTGAGGATCGAACCCGGGCCGCGCATGTGCAAGGCGAGCACTCTACCATTGAGCAACAATCCCAGACCCCTAGCCTTTCTTAATACCATCATTATACTGCAAAGAAGGTTATTAATAGCTGCTTTAAATATATTCCTTTCGATAATATATCTGTATGTAAATCATACCATAAAAGTACTTATGTTGACTCCAATAATTTATGTCAGTCAGGACACAATGTTATGATAGATTTTTTTAGACTGAGATTTTGGTGGTAGGTGTACTCTGGATTGAAAGCAGTGATACTTGGCCAATGAGCCACATCTGCATCCCCTCTTTTGGAATTTTATTTAGAGCCAGGGTCTCACTGAGTTGCTTAGTGCCTCTCTTTTGCTCAGGCTGGCTTTGAACCTGAGTATCTTCTGTCTCAGCCTCCTCGACCACTGGAATTACAGGCATGTGCCACTGTGCTCAGCTTAGACTGAGACTTTAATTCACATTCATAACTTGAAACTAACATCTAGTTAGACTTTTAAAAAAGTTCCTGCTAATATTTTTCATGTATGATGCTCTAACTTTTTTTCTCTGTATATTACAAATATAAACTCTTACTGTGTAGGAATATGGTTGTTTATGCTGGTGTGGAAGAGCAGCCTAAGCTTGGCAGAAGCAGGGAGGATATGACAGAGGTAAGCATTCATTTCACCATGATTTCAAAAGATTCGCATCTTATTGTCAGTTACTGATTTATTTCAGTCCCTGTTCAGGTTTTTGTTACTAGTTCAGGTATTTCAGTGAATGTGTACTACTGTCCCAACACCTGTTACTGCCAGTTAACAGGTCTCAGTGTATCTAAGGCTACTCTGAATTTAGTGTTCTGCTCAGTACTCCTTTGGGTGCTGCTTTTTGTGTAGTTAGCTGCTAGTTCTTGATATCAATTTTGTCTGATGCAAGGTTTTTTGTTTTTCCCCCCTATAATGGAATTTTACTCAGCTTTAAAAAGGATAGGAATTCTAAACATTTTGAAGAAACTATAAGTAAAATCTATAAAATAATAAGACCAAAACTTTATTTTCTTTATAGAGAGTACCAGTACCAGTGAAATTCATAGAGTGGTGATTTCAGGGGCTGGGTATAAAAATTAATTGGTAAAAAGTATAGAGTTGCAAGATGAAAAGACTTTGGGACATTTGTGGCACAATAATGTGAATGACTACTGAACTATACACTTAAACATTTATGATGATAATTTCGTTATCTGCATTTTATAAATTGTTTTTTAAAAAAATCTAGTTCTCAGTGATAGATTATATTTCTGTCTGAGGTCTTTCTATATTTAGTCATAAGATTTTTTATCTGGTGTAAACTTTCCAGGGCTAAGTGAGGTGAGCGTTTTTGGCTAAAAGACCATCTATACTCACAGGCCTTTCTCCAGTCAGAATTCTCCTATGCTTAATGAAGCTGAAGTTGATACAAGCTTCTTGAAGTCAAAGACAGTTTCTGATTTTTAATCATATTGCATATAAATGATGGGTACTGAGTAAATAGATGTTCATAGATTAAAGTCAAAACTACTGACTCTTCCTTGAACTTAACTACATTATCATATTCATAAATAATGAGTTTTAAGTTTATGTCTTCCTAATAATAGTGATCCAACTTTGCTAATTCTGAAGAAAGTTTTCCTTTTAATGTTTGGTATTATGCAAATACAGGCAACATTTGTTGGAGTTTGGCTTACAGTTTGGGGGATTTTTCATAAACTGCACACCAGGCAGTACAGAAACTAAATAATTAAGCTTTCATTTCTAATGCAGAATGTTGGTTTAATTCACAGTATGAGATATGATACCCAGATTTGTGGACATGAAGAAAAACCTTCACCTATTCTTATGGATGTAGCAATATTAAGAGGGAGGTATTATTTTGGTCCTAGAAAGCATTATAGTTTTTGTGAGAAATAAAAATTCTTCAGAGCAAAATAATAGCCTTCCATTGAATCAAAATCTTACAATTTGGGGGCTGGGGTTGTGGCTCAGCGGTAGAGCGCTCGCCTAGCACGTGCGCGGCCCGGGTTCCATCCTCAGCACCATGTAAACATAAATGCATTGCATTGTGTACAACTAAAGCAAATAAATAAATATTTTTAAAAAACTTAGGATTTTAAAAAGTTTTCATAGTCATGTTTTTAAATAGATTTTAATTCCTGAACATTGTTCTTTTTTTTTTTTAACTTTATAGGCAGAACAGATTATATTTGATCATTTTTCTGATCCTAAATTTGTTGAACAGTTAATTACTTTTCTATCTTTAGAAGACAGAAAAGGAAAAGATAAGTTTAATCCCCGACGTTTTTGCCTCTTTAAGGTAACTATATTATTTATATATTGTCGTCTTAAAATTCAGTGACTGTTTTGTTTGTAGGTTCATAAGGTTTAAATATTGGATCAAAGTTTGAATTTAGCCATCTGTCTTCATCAAAATGGCACTTGAATTTGTATTAATCATTGATCTTGGCTTAAGGTCTAGATTTTTATTTTAATAAATGCATCAGCTTTTTAGTGTTGTAAGGAACACTAGAAGCAAAAGTAATACTATGCATTTTATTCTTTTTGGGGGGTTTTGACATTTTTTAAATTCACGAGATTATTAATGTCTGTTTAGTTACATTTTATTGTGGTAGGTAAAATGGCAGCCTTATCATTTTAACTCAGACATTGTTAAAGCAGTTCTAAAGGGGAGAATGCTTGGAGTCTAAGCATAGTTATGTAAAAAAATAATAATCACTTTTTTGTACATTAAGGAAGAATTACCTAATTACTGAATTTCATTTGTTTTGTAGGGTATATTTAGAAATTTTGATGATGCCTTTCTGCCAGTTCTGAAGCCCCATTTAGAACGTTTGGTTGCAGATTCTCATGAAAGTACCCAGCGATGTGTTGCAGAAATTATAGCTGGTTTAATCAGAGGTTCTAAACATTGGACATTTGAAAAGGTGATGTAATTTCATAGTTCATTATATATTTATATAGAATCCTTATCACATTTGATATTGATATAAAAAGTAAAATGTTCAGTTCCATAAAGTGTGATATATGTTGGTTTTGAACACGTGCTAAAAATTTGCAGTCTATAGACTACATTCAGTTGTCATTAAAAATCTGGAGTTATTTGCTAAAATAGTGGAGAAGGAGAGTCAGGATATATCGTAAGAAAAAAAAAAAAGAATTCCAGTTTCTCTTAAGAGTAGGAAAATCTTGGAGACTGTTCAAATTATTGTATTATATATGTTTCTCCCTTCATGAAGCCTCTCTAGCCTCTGATAAAATCCTTTCTCTAAGCATCTTTACTCCTCTGTATTACCCTTCCCAAATTGCTAACAGTTTGAGCTTGAACTCCTTTTTTTAGAATCACCCTTTTCAATTGTAAGATTTAGTTGCACACCCCTGCCCTAAGGTTAATTGGTTAGGAAAAAGTACTAGACTGAAAAGAACGTGGTCAAATGTAAGGAATCCCTAAATATGAGGTAGGCCACTGTTTCTTAAAAGAGAACATTTGTTTGGGGTCAACTTTAGGAGTACTAAACATGTTGTACATATCCTTGTCCTATCTTTACTAGAGCCACTTTGTGGTGGGGAAAGGGGAGAGGTGGTACTGTGATTGGGCCTATGGTCCATGTCCTTCCTATTTTTAAATTTTTAGATAAGGTCTCTCTAAGTTGCCTTGAGCTTGTGATCCTCTTGCCTCAGCCTCCCAAGTAGCTGGGATTACAGACATGCACCACCATGTCGATCTTGAGCCACTTTTGGGTTACCTCTTTTCCAAATCACATCTCCCCCACTCTCCTTTTTAAAAAACTGCTTGGTGCTTTTTGGCAGAAATTTTATCTCAAACCCTCCCTCCCTGTTCGCCTTTTTTTTTTTTTTTTGTGGTACTGGGGATTGAACTCAGGGGCACTTGACCACTGGGCCACATCCCCAGCCCCTTTTTTGTATTTTATTAGAGACAGGGTCTCACTGAGTTGCTAAGTGCCTCGCCATTGCTGAGGCTGGCTTTGAACTCGTGATCCTCCTGCCTCAGCCTCCCAAAGTGCTGGGATTACAGGCGTGTGCCACCGCGCCCGGCTCCTGTTCGCCTTTTTTAATCCAAAAAAACTTTTTTAGTCCAGCCAGGCATGGTGGTGCTTGCCTGTAATTTCAGTGACTTGAGAGGATGAGGCAGGAGGATTGTAAGCTTGAGGTCAGCCACAGCAATTTATCGAGGCTCTAAGCAACTTGGCGAGACCCTATCTCAAAATAAAAAGCTATCTCAGTGATAGGGCATCCCTGGGTTCAATACCCTATACTGCAAATAATAAAAATAATAAATAATCAAATAAAAGTCCAGTGACTTGCAGCATGGACATCATTTGGAAACTTGTTAGGAAAGGAAGATCTCAGGCCCCTCATCCCCATATTAATTATAATCTGCATTTTTATCAAGATCATAGTTTGGATTCTCATTAAATTTTGAGAAACACACACACACACACACACACACACACACACACACACACACACACAGTCTCCATACAACTAAACAGTTTTTAAAAGGCTACTTATGGTAAATACGTGTAATTTGAGGCTAAATCTTAAATTATATTAAAATGTCATTACCTCCTATTTTAAGACTCAGTCAAATGACCTTGATAAACATATAAAACTTAAAATTGAGATTTGATTCAGTCCAGTGTACTTACGTTATTAAAAAATTTAAAAGAGGATTTCGCTTCCCCCTGCCTAATTTCTGAGAAACAAATATGTATCATAAATTTGACACAGTCCCTGACCTTTAGAATCTTGTCCAGAAATGGAATAGATATGTAAATAAATATATTGCATATAGTGTACTAAGTGTAGCATCAGAGTCTTGGTTTAGGCCTGGAGTGGAATTTTGGCATCACTATTAAGGCTCCCTTTCGCTTTCTTTTTTTATTTTTGTGATTTATTTATTTATTTTATTGGTTTATAATATTTACACACATGTAACAGCTGGATTCATTTTTTTTTAATATTTATTAACTTTAGTTGTACACAATGCAATGTATTTATGTTTATGTGGTGCTGAGGATCGAACCTGGACCGCGCACGTCCCAGGCGAGCGCTCTGCCGCTGAGCCACAACCCCAGCCCCTGGATTCGTTTTGACATAATTATAAATGCATGGGATATAATTTGTTCCAAATAAATTCCCCAGTGTTTGCCCTTACCCTCCCCTTCTTCCTACCCACCCCTCCCCCGTTTCCTTTCCTCAACTCTACTGATCTATTTATTTATTTTTGTAAGGTTAGTATCTTGTGGATATACATAATGATAAGTATCGTATATTCATATATGTTCACTGGGAAGTTAGGTCAGATTCATTCCACTGTTTTCCCCTTATTCTGTCCCTCCTCCCTCCCCCTCAATCCCCTTCTTCTTCTCCTCTGCTCTTTTATTTTGATGGATCTTCCCTGCCCCCCTCCCCTCACCCCACCCCATTTTTTCCCCCTCTCTTTTTCCTCCTAAAAAGAGGACAGCTCAGTAGGGCAGATTTTATAAGGAACCATATAAAGTTTTCCCCTCTTTTTTCCTGAGTCGTGTTTTGGAGAGAAATTTTGACCTATACCTGGGTATATATGATGATAAAATGCTGAAGTGCTTTCTTGGATTATTTTAATTCTCTAGAAAATAATTTAAATGATCTATTAGTTTGTACATTTCCAGGAAGAGTTATTTTAAGAAAAATGTTCTGAGTATTGTTCACTTTTATCCATGTGTTTTGTTTTGAGTAGGTGGAGAAGCTTTGGGAGCTTCTATGCCCTCTGCTTAGAACAGCTTTGTCCAACATTACAGTAGAAACTTACAATGACTGGGGAACTTGCATAGCAACATCCTGTGTAAGTTCTATTTCCTTGTCTTGCATACTGCTCAAAATTTTTTTATGCCCTGTCTCCAAATGTAAACTTCATTATGCCACTTGAATCTTAAATCTTGTTCATATGTTTTTCATCTTACATAATTAAGAAAATACTTTTCAGCCCCTCAAATAATTCCTGAGTGATAACTCCAAAGGATTTTGATATCTTCTCTGCTTTATAGTAGTGTATTTTATTTTTATTACAGTGCTGGGTTGGAACCCAGGCATTTGTGCATGCTAGACAAGTGCTGAACCCCACTGACCTATCTCCCTGGCCTTTTTTGTTTTTTAACATTTTATTTTGCAACAGGGTCTCACTAGTTTGCCCAGGCTGGCCTTGAATTTGCAATCCTCTTGCCTCTGCCTCCCGATTGATTAGTTAAGATTACAGCTGTGCGGCACTGTACCAGCAGAATGCATTTTAAATTTGTCAAGTCAAATCACATATTTGGAAATGTAGTTTACATATACTAAAATTCACACAATACAAGGTTATAGCTGTTATTTTTTACTCTACATATGTCATGTACCTAACAATTTGTCCCTATTAACATGAGCTATGGGGAGAATTACATTTTTTTTTAACGGACAGCATGCCTTTATTTATTTATTCTAATTTGTTATATAAGACAGCAGAATGCATTACAATTCATATTATACATATAGAGCACAATTTTTCAAATCTCTGGTTGTATACAAAGTAGAGTCACACCATTTGTGTCTTCATACATGTACTAAGGGTATAATGATGTCCATCTTGTTCCACTGACTTTCCTACCCCTATGCCCTGTCCCTTCCCATCCCTCTCCTTTAGCATGCCTTTATTTTATTTGCTTATTTTTATGTGGTTCTTAGGACTAAACCCAGTGCCTCACACGTGAAAGGCAAGCGCTCTGCCACTGAGCTACAGCCCCAGCCCCTACATTTGTATTTGATCAGTTTTACTTTTATTTTCTTCCTGTACATTTATGCATTTTTAGCATTTCTAAAATAGCTAGATATAATTTATTTATAAAGTTATAGGTCCTATGTTTAATTATTACTTTATATCTTCTACACAGGAAAGCAGAGATCCCCGGAAACTTCATTGGCTTTTTGAGCTCTTATTGGAATCACCATTGAGTGGTGAAGGAGGATCCTTTGTAGATGCATGGTAAATAAAAAGAAGACTTAGTTAATACCAAAGATTGTGTGTTAGTGGATTTGTAAATGGAAATGAATTGTCTATGGTCTTAAGTAGCAGATGAAATAATTACTTTCTTCTGGATGACAGTGTGATACTCTTCAGTATAATATGTAATACTTAATCTATTTCTCAGTTAGGAACAAGTAGGAAAAATGTAGGCAACCCAAGCAGTTCCAGCGTATGGTAGATAATAGCCTTCTCCACTGTCATGTCTTTCAATAGGATTGCTTTTATTCCCTTGACAGTTACTAACTTTTTTTTAATCACACCTTATTTTTCACTTCTCTTGTTAAGAAAAATATAAATAGAAGTGGCTGAGGATATAGTGTAGTGGCAGAGTGCTTGCCTAACTGCACAAGTTCAATCCCCAGCGCTGCAAAAATAAATAAATAAATAAATAAATGTAAGTAAGAGAGGAATTGGGGCTTGGTTATAGTTCAGTGGTAGATAGTGCTTGCCTCCCACGCGTGAGGCCTTGGGTTCCATCCTCAGCACCACATATATTGTGTCCATCTACAACTAAAAAAATATTTTAAAAAGAAGAAGAAGAAGAAGAATAGAGTAATCATGCCAGGCACAGTGGTACATGCCTGTAATCCTAGTGAACTAGGGAGGGTGAACAAGAGGGTTGTTGCAAGCTTAAAGTCAGCCTAAGCAATTTAGTGAGACCCTGTCTCAAAAAGTAAAAAGGGCTGGGTAGTTAAGCTCAGTAGTTAAGTACCCTTGGGGTCCCCAAACCCCCAAAAATGAGAGTAATCATTTGAAGAAAAACTGCACCATTTGGTGGGCCATGTGAAACTGGAGAAAGGTAGATGACAATAGGAAAAAAAGTGTACAAATCTCATTAAAACAAAGAATAGGTATTTGGTTTGTGAGAAAACTTGAATGGTAATTTTTTTTTTTTTTCCAATGGTATAGGGGATTGAACCCAGAGGCATTTTACCACTGAGGTACATACCTAGCGCTCATGCCTCCCGTCCTTTTTTCTTGAGATAGGTCATGCTACTTCTTTATACAATCCTTCAGCCTCAGCCTCCTAAGTAGCTGGGAATACAGGCATGTGCCACCATGTCCAGCTTAAATTCTGATTTTTAAAGATTCTCCAGTGGGGGCTGGTGTTGTGGCTCAGCGGCAGAGCGCTCGCCTAGCACGTGCGCGGCCCGGTTTCGATCCTTAGCACCACGTACAAATAAACGCATTGTGTACAACTAAAGCAAATAAATAAATATTAAAAAAAAAATCTTTATTTAAAAAAAAAAAAAAAAAGATTCTCCATTCTCCAGTGGGTTATTTTTTTGTTTTTATACCAGAGATTGAACCCAGGGTACTTCCACTGACCCACATTCCTGGCCCTTTTTAATATTTTATTTTAGAGACAGGGTCTTGCTGAATTGCTTAGAGCCTCACTAAGTTGCTGAAGTTGACTTTGAATTTGCAATTCTCCTGCCTCAGCCTCCCAAGCTGCAGGGATTACAGGCGTGTACCACCATACCCAGCTCACCATGCCCAGTCAGTGGTTTTTTTTTTTTCCCCCCAGTTGTATAGTAGTGGAGATTAAATGTGATATGGAAAAAAATGATGTAGGGAACATAAAAAAAAATCTTCATAAAGATGGTATTTTTAAATTAGAGCTATCTCATCTATTAAGTGATTACATGGAAGAAGTTTTATGTGAAATCCAGGCATTGTTTATCTGTACTGTTGGTATGTAAAGTCAGAAATGGGCAGTAACACAATGCTTCTCTCCTTTAATTTTAGTCGACTTTATGTACTACAAGGTGGCCTTGCCCAGCAAGAGTGGAGAGTGCCTGAGCTATTGCATAGACTACTGAAGTACTTGGAACCCAAACTCACCCAGGTTTACAAAAATGTCAGGGAAAGAATAGGGAGGTAGGTATTATTTTCTCTGTGGTGCAACATTGCTCTTGAGTTCTTTTTGTTAAGTTTTAATATCTAACAATACATGTTCATTACTTCCTGGTGAATTTCATTGTGTCTTCTTCCTCAATTTTTGTTTACTGTTATGTTGTGGGAAATAAGACAAGGCACACTGAATATAAACTAGGAAGGCAGTCTGATCAGAAGCCAGAAGCCAAAGGTTAGTGAATCACTGTACCCAGGTTACACATAGGGACAATCTGAGACATCTCCAGGAATTATCTTGGGAAAATTAATTTTGCTTGGGTCATAATTTTTTAACATCAGTTTTAATGTTAATATGGGATGTCTTTCATTTAACAGTGTGCTGACCTACATATTCATGATAGATGTTTCTTTGCCAAATACTGCACCAACAACATCCCCTTGTATTCCTGAGTTTACTGCTCGAATCTTAGAGAAATTAAAACCCCTTATGGATGTGGATGAAGAAATTCAGAACCATGTTATGGAAGAAAATGGAATTGGTGAAGAAGATGAACGAACTCAGGGCATTAAACTCTTAAAAACCAGTGAGTAGCTAAAGTTTTCACGTGAAAACACATTTATTTGGAGTCTCCTGGAATTTTTCCCCACTATTTTTTATTTTCTATAATATACATGGTGTGAAATTTACATATTTATGCATACACTGACATTAAGTGCATTCACACTGTTATGTAACTATCACCACTGTCCATCTCCATGGTTCTTTTTATTATGTAAAACTGAAACTCAGTTCCCATTAAAAAATAGCTTCTCATTCTTCCTCCCATAACTCCTAGCCACCACCATTTTACTCTGTCTCTGAGTTTGCCTATGCTAGGTAGCTTATATCATATAGTATTAAATCAGACAATGTTGGTCGTTTTAGATCTGGTGTTATGTCATGTTGCACAGTATTTCATGGTTAATCCATGTTGTAGCATGAATTAAAAAATGGATTCCTACTATTTTCTTCATATATTTGTCTGTTAATAGGCATATGGGTTGTTTTCTACCTTTTAACTATCATGAGTAATACTACTTTCAGCGTTGGTATGTAACTACCTTTGTGAGTTTCTGCTTTCAATTTTTGAGTGTATACCTAAAAGTGGAATTGCTGGACTTTATGATACTACTATTTATCTCTGAGTGTCAAACTGCTTTCTATAACAGCTATACCATTTCACTTTGCAGTCTTCAAATGCACAAGGGTTCTGATTTCTCCATATCCTTGCCAACACTTGTTATTTTCTGGGTTCGTCTCGACCCCTCCCCCCTTTTCTGTATAGTCATAGTAATGGGAGCAAAGAGATATCGTTCATCTTGTTCTTTTTTTTTTTAGTTGTAGATGGACACCATATCTTTTTTTTATTTTTTTATGTTGTGCTAAGGATCAAACCCAGGGCCTCACACATAGGAGGCAAGCACTCTGCCACTGAACTACAACCCCAGCCTTTGTTCTAGTTTTGATTTACATTTACCTAATAAATGATATTGAACATCATTTTCTGTGTTTATTGGCCATTTGTATATTTTCTTTGGAGAAATGTCAGCTCATGTTCTTTGCCCACTTTTAGGTTGTTTTGTTACTGGTTGCTGTTTACTTTTAGTTTTTTTTTCTTGTTGTTTTTGGTGTTGGGAAATGATCCCAGGAGCAGTTGACCACTGAACTACACTGTTTTTATTTTTTATTCTGAGATTGTCTCACTAAATTGATGAGGCTGGCCTAGAACTTGAAATCTTTTCTGCTTCTGAATTGCTGGGATGTACAGGCAGGTGTATACCACTGCACCCAGCACCTTGTACTTTTTTTTTTTTTTAATATTTATTTATTTTGCTTTTTAGTTGTACACAATGTGTTTATTTGTATGTGGTGCTGAGGATCAAACCCAGGCCGCGCACGTGCTATGCGACCACTCTGCCTCTGAGCCACAACCCCAGCCCACCTTGTACTTCTTTTAGTTCTGGATATCAGTACTTTATTGGGTAGACAGTTCATCAATACTGTTTTCTTTCTTTCTTTTTTTTTTAATATCTATTTATTTGTTTTTAGTTGTACACAATGCCTTTGTTTTTATGTGGTGCTGAGGATCGAACACGGGTCGCACACATGCTAGGCAAGTGCTCTACTGTTGAGCCACAACCCCAGCCCTTTACTCTTTTCTTTTTCTCTTTTGGTACCAGGGATGAATCCAGGGGCACTCTACCACTAAGCATTATCCCTAGCTTCATTTTTCATTTTTTATTTTGACACAGGGTCTCACTAAATTGCTTAGGGCCACGTTCAATTGCTGAGGCTGGCTTTGAACTTGTAGTCCTCCTGCCTCAGCTTCCCCAGCTGCTGGGAGGTATGTGTGTGTGTGTGTGTGTGTGTGTGTGTGTGTGTGTACACTTTTAGGTATACACTCAAATTGAAAGCAGAAACTCACAAAGGTAGATATATATATATATATATATATATATATATATATTTATATTTATATATAAACTCTCACTAGTATCTTTTTTTGTGCAGAGTTCAGGGTTTTTGTTTGATTTGGTACCAGGAATTATACCTAGGAGCCTTTAACCACTGAACCACATCCCCATCCCTTTTTATTTTTTCAGGCAGGGTCTTACTAAGTTGTTTAGGGCCTCACTAAGTTGCTAAGGCTGGCTTTAAACTTGGGATTCTCCTGCTCACCCTACTACATTCCTGAGATTATAGGTTTGTGCCACTGTGCCATCCACAAAAGTTCAGTTTTGATGAGCTCCAATTTATTTGTTTTTTCTTTTGTTTCCTTGGACAGCAAGGCCAAAGATTGTTTGGGTTCCTCGGGGGTCTTCTTTTGTTTTTGTATCTAAAATATTATCAAGGATTCTTAGTATAAGCCACTTAGTCATTATTTTATCCACTTATGATTCTTAAAGTCTAGTTTTAATATACACTGTGTTTTGGTACTGGGGTTGTTGATAATTTGTAGATTGTTTCATTCTTTCTTGAGGAATTGCCTCAGTACACTGGATTGGTTGATGGCCTTTATTCTAGGTTGTTATACTCCTGATCAATTAGTGTCTAATTTGCGAAGTATCATGTGTGATCTCTTTCTTAACATGAAAGAGTTGTGGGTGGGGGCCTGTAGTTCAGTGGTAGAGTGCTTGCCTAGCATGTGTGAGGCACTGGGTTTGTTCCTCAGCATCACATAAAAATAAATAAGTAAAATAAATGTATTGTGTGCTTCTACAACTAAAAAAATGTTGTTGGAGTGACCATTTGATATTAGCATTAAAATATCATTTACTTTGTGGTCTCTAATTTGATTACAACGACTGATGCTGCATGTTTATTTCCAAATAGTATTGAAGTGGCTGATGGCAAGTGCAGGAAGATCCTTCTCTACAGCAGTCACAGAACAACTTCAGCTTCTGCCATTGTTTTTTAAGGTAAGGTTATGGTTGAAATCAGTACATCTCTTTTGACCTGCAAAAGGGAGCATGTGAGAGTGAGGTTGAGAAGAAAGATGATTTGAATCCATTTGAAACTTGTGAAAGACTTAAATCATTACATAATTATACTATATAAATTACTAGTACTCTTACATGGGTATAATAATGTTGAGGATGAAAATCTTCTTTAATTCATCATGGTAAATGGGGCCTGGGATATAAAGTATCACAGCAGTTTATTTTCCAGATAGATGAGTTGTGTAGAGTTTGAACATAGAGGCATTTAAAAGAAACTTGCTGCTCATTAAACTATAGGAGGAGCACATGAGTAATTTGAAAGGAGATCAGAAATTTCATTTTGAACATGTTTGAGATGCTTATTATGTGATGATGCTTATAAGTGAAGATAATGTGTGGGTACTTAGACTTCAGGTGTAAACATTTAGATGGTATTTAAAACCATTATACTGAATGAGATGATCAATCGATTGGGTGTAAATGGAAAAAAGGTCAAAGATGGAACCAATCTTCACAGGTTAGGAAGATGCAAAGAAAACAAACATGGAGAAAATTCACTTTAAATATGCCCCATAACTTATTTAAAAATCAGTGTGCTTGTCTAATTATGGGTGGCCAACAAGTATTTCAGAGGAGAGACCAGTGAATGGTAGCCTAACACATTGCTCCTCTCCATTTTTATTTTAATGTAAATGAGTTTAAGGAAATTTTCAGTGATTATATACAAACTTCTCTCTCTCTCTCTCTCTCTCTCTCTCTCTCTCTCTCTCTCTCTCTCGGGTGAGGGGGAGGGCGCCAGGGATTGAACTCAGGGGCACTGGACCACAGAGCCACATTTCCAGCCCTATTTTGTATTTTATTTAGAGACAGGGTCTCACAGAGTTGCTTAGCACCTTGCCATTTCTGAGGCTGGCTTTAAACTTGAGATCCTCCTGTCTCAGCATCCCGAGCCGCTGGGATTAGCAAGCACCACTGTGTCTGTCCTCCCTTTTTTATCTTTTTGTAAAAGTTAAATGTTTATTAAGGGAATATTTGGAAAGCTGAAGGGAAAAAATTAAATAAACCACCATCTACCATTAATTATCCCTATACATTTTTTTTTTAACTTACTGTTATTTTATAGAAGAAATACATGCTGCCAGACACAGTAGTGCATGCCTGTAATCCCAGTGGCTCAAGAGGCTGAGGCAGGAGGATAGATTGTTCAAAGCCAGCCTCAAGAAAAGCGAGGTGTTAAGCAACCTGTCTCAAAATAAAATACAAAATAGATCTGAGGATGTGGCTCAGTGGTCAAGTGCCCCTGAGTTCAATCCCCATTCCCCACCCAACCCCCACCAAAAAAAGAAAGAAAGAAGTAATAGTAGTACAAGCGTATTTAAAAAAATTGTGTGTCTGTACTTCCAATAAAGCCAATATGCAGTTTTTTATTTGTATTTCTCCAGTTGTTATTTTCCTATGCAGTTTTTTTTTTAACAAGATCATGCAGTTGTTCTTTAGCGTCCTTGTTTTGTACCTAAACTAGATAGTATATGCTTTCCCAGATGAATAAGTAGACATTTTATAATTTCTTATGTAGCTCATAGAACTTAATACTCAGTTTACCCTAAAGTAGTTTATACTTGGTTTTATTGCTGTTACTCACTATGTAGGAAACCAGAGGTGAGGAGTGTAGTGTTTAACAGCATGAACTCTGGACCCAGGCAGACTTGGCTCCGTGAGTGATGAACTAATTCTATAACCATAAGCAAGTAACTTAACCCCTCAGAACATTTTTTTTCTCATATGTAAAATAGGAGTAATTAAAAACCACTCACCTCCTATGGGTGTTATAAGAATTAAATTAGTTTGTAATAAGTATCCCTCACTATCCAAATTGAGAAGTGAGTGACTGAATAAAATAACAGAAGTGCTATGTCATCTGAATTTTCTATTCCTTGCATTGCTGTTAGCAAATGCTAAGAGTTAATGCACTAATCTGTTGGATCTAAACTGAGAGAGTAAGGGGTACCTGGGTGTGCAAAGTGCTTAAGAGTTGTGTCTCATAATGATCAACATTATGAGAGTACTCTTGTTCGTTAGTGATTTGAAATAAATTACTTTTACATAATATGTATGCTGTATTTTTATTTTGGGACGATAAGTCACCATAAATGAAAATTTTATTATAACAATTCCATTTTGACACGTTATTCTAAGAAACATGATACATAGGCTGTTTTATTTAAAATTATTTTTATTTCATCCCAGATAAAGCAGTTTTTTATATTTATCAAAATCAAGATGGGGCTGGGGTTGTGGCTCAGTGGCAGAGCGCTCGCCTCGCACGTGCGCGGCCCGGGTTCGACCCTCAGCACCACGTAGACATGGATGCATTGCATTGTGTACAACTAAAGTAAATAAATAAATATTAAAAAAAAAAAAAAAAAAAAAAATCAAGAAATCTTTGAAATGCATATATATCAAAGTAAAAGTTTGAATAATTTTTCCATTTTCATTTTAAAGCCTTCATGTATTTTAAGATTAAGAGAGCCGGGCGCGGTGGCACATGCCTGTAATCCCAGCACTTTGGGAGGCTGAGGCAGGAGGATTGCTAGTTCAAAGCCAGCCTCAGCAGTGGCGAGGCACTTAGCAACTTAGTGAGTCCCTGTCTCTAAATAAAATGCAGAAAAGGGCTGGGGATATGACCCAGTGGTCAAGTGCCCCTGAATTCAATCCTCGGTACCACACACACACACACACACACACACACACACACACACACACACACAAAAGATTAAGGGAAAGTATTTTCTAAACGAAAATAGTTGTGGGAGACTTGACTTTGGGGTACATAGACTCTTTGTGGTTAAAATACTCTCTGCAAGCCGGGCGCGGTGGTACACGCCTGTAATCCCAGCACTTGGGAGGCTGAGGCAGGAGGATCGCGAGTTCAAAGCCAGCATCAGCAATGGTGAGGCACTTAGCAATTCAGTGAGACTCTGTCTCCAATAAAATATAAAAAAGGGCTGGAGATGTGGCCCAGTGGTCAAATGCCCCTGAAGTCAATCCCTAGTACCAAAACCAAAAAACAAAAAAACCTCTCTGCAACAGATGATTTCTTTGTGACCTACAAGTTACTGAACTTCTAAGACTATCTTAATTTTTAAAGTGATAATATTAGTGTCCCTTATAAAATTGTTACAAGGATGAAGTGAAATAATGCCTATAAAGCAGAGAGCACAGTTTGAAGTACATACTTGTATTGATATTTAGTATTATTTAACTGAATTTTAATTTGATTCCCAGTATCACAATAGAAAATCCTCTACTGTAGAATAATAGTTTTGCATATGTCAGATGTAGAAAAAAAATTGTAAATATTGTGATACATTGGTGTGCAGTTACTTTTCATAGATAGCATTTCTTTGGAAAAATTATTTTGCGCAAAAAATCACAAAAGAAGAAAGAGCCTATAATCCTTTGTTAGCTAAATGGGTGTAGTTTCTTCTGGCTAACAGTTTACTGTCATTTTGTGTTTTTTTTTTTTTTAATTAATTAATTAATTAGTTTATTTTTCTGCTGATGATACTGGGATTAAACCAATACCAGAATCAGTGCTCTCCCTGATGTACATCCCCCAGCCATTTTTAATTTTGAAACAGGGTCTTCCTGTGTTGCCCACACTGGCCTCAAACTTGCAGCTCTAGAGCCTCATTCATTTTGTAAGTTTTAAATAATTTAAAATAATGTTACGAACTTTGTTCAAAAACAATTTTAAACAGTTTTTGGTTTTTATCACTTTTATATTTTTATTGCTTACATTTGTAATTTATACAGGCTGAGCATCCCTACTTTGAAAACCTAAAATGTTCCCAAATCCAAAACTTTTTCAGTGTTGACATGTTGTCAAAAGTGGAAAATTTCACACGTGACCTCATGTTATGGGGTCAAAGACAGGCACATAGTTTATTCACCTTCCTCAAAGGAACCAGCTCTTTCAGCTGCTATAGACAAACTTCATTTCATGCACAGCATTATTTAAAATATTGTGTAAATTACCTTGAGCTATGTGTATATGAGGTATATATGAAACAAATTAATTTCATGCTTATACTTGGGTCCCATCTGCAGGATAGCACATAATGTATATGTAGATATTCCAAAATTTAAAAACTCCAAATTTGAAACATTATAGGTCCCAAGCATATCACATAAGTAATACTCAACAGTATATTTGACCTCCACTTTGTTCCATTGATTTATTTCCCATTGATCTATTTTTCTCTTCCTCTGCCAATTTACTGAGGTTTTTCTCTGATAATATCTTGATATCTAGTGAACATTTATCTGTTCTTCCCCTCATCTTTCTCAAAATTATTATATTGTTCAAAATGTCTTCACATTTACTCTTGTTTTTAAATACCATAGTATGAAAATGCATATAAATGGTACAGCAGTTGCTTATAAGAACCTGTAGTCTCATTCCCTTTTCTTCTTCTACTAGTCCTTAAGAGTCACCACTTTGGGGGCTGGGGTTGTGGCTCAGCGGTAGAGTGCCTAGCATATGCATAGCCCTGGGTTCGATCCTCAGCACCTTGTAAAATAAATAAATAAAATAAAGGTATTGTGTCCAACTACAACTAAATAAATAAACAGAGTCACCACTTTTAAGCCTTTATGCACTTGTCTGTAAAAGAAGTACTTACTGCTTTTTCTTGATTTACCAACTTAAGACATGATGGTGTGGTTGAATTACAAGCCTGTTATGTTTCCTTGACAAAATATCTTTTATTAATTTTATTTATTTATTTTACTTTTTTTCCGGGGGTGGTGGTATTGGGGGTTGAACCCAAGGGCACTCAATCATTGAGCCACACATCCCTAGCCCTGTTTTGTATTTTATTTAGAGACAGATTCTCACTGAGTTGCTTAGCACCTTGTCATTGCTGAGGCTGACTTTGAAAACTCTGTCCTCCCAAACTGTTGTGATTACATGTGTGGGCCACCTTGCCTGGCTTTTGTTTATTTAATTTTTTTAAGAGGAAAATTTCCTTTGAAATTGACTTAAAAAAAAAAAAAAAAAAAAACCTTTATTTTATTTTTATGTGGTGCTGAGGATCGAACCCAGCATCCCGCATGTGCTAAGCAAGCACTATACAGCTGAGCCACAACCCCAGCTCCCTGACATTGACTTTTTTAAAAAGGAATTAACAGCCGGGCGCGGTGGTGCAAGCCTGTAATCCCAGCACTTGGGAAGCTGAGGCAGGAGGATCGCGAGTTCAAAGCCAGCCTCAGCAATGGCGAGGCACTTAGCAACTCAGTGAGACCCTGTCTCTAATAAAATACCAAAAAAAAGGGCTGGGGATGTGGCCCAGTGGTCCAGTGCCCCTGAGTTCAATCCCTGGTACCAAAAAAAAAAAAGGAATTAACAACGCCCACTTACTCAAATATTATACCAATTCATACAATATTTTTTCCCTACTTTTTTGTTTTTGCTTTTTAATCTTAAGGTGCTTTTTTTTTTTTTTAAGTTGTAAATGGACACAATACCTTTATTTTATTTGTTTATTTTTATGCGGTGCTGAGGATCGAACCCAGTGCCTCACACATGCTAGGCAAGCGCTCTACCACTGAGCTACAATCCCAGCCCCTTAAGTTGCTTTTTATTTGCTGTTGTAAAGTTTGTTTTAGGGACAACTTCTTCGGTGACTGATGTCAAAGAATATACCCTATACTTCTGGAGAACATAGCCTCCCTATTTGTTTTAATGAAGAAGTCAGATTCGTTTTGTACTATACTTTTTGTTATGAATTATACTGTTAAATGCCGTTTATATATTATATATGGGTTTGTTTGTTTGTTTTGGGTGGTGCTGGGTATCAGACCTAGATCTCATGCATGGTAGGGAAGCACTTTTTCCCAGGTACTCTTAAGATAACTAATGCATGCTTGGCTGGAGCACTTACCTAATCATAAGCAAAACATCTTACATTGTACCCTACTGTAACCTGCTTAGTGATATAATTTATGCACTACTGATGCCAGTGACCAAATGTAACCTATTGGTATAAATAAAGTTGGTAGCTCGGATTAGCAGCCATTCTACCTTTACACCTTGCTTATTTCCTAGCTCTTTCCACTGAAGAAGCTTAGAAACACCCATAATTAGCCAGGCACAGTGGTGCATGTTGGTAATCCCAGCAGTTTGGGAAGCTGAGAAAGGAGGATTGCAAGTTCAAAGCCAGCCTCGGCAATGACGAGGTGCTAAGCAACTCAACTCAGTGAGACCCTGTCTCTAAATAAAATACAAAATAGGGCTGGGGATGTGGTTCAGTGGTTGAGTGTCCCTGAGTTAAATCCCCAGTAGCAAAGAAAAGAAACACTAATGATCAATATAGAGTTGTAATGATGAATACTCTTAGTATATTCAGATTATGTTTTGTTTTGTTTTCTTTTCCTTTTCCCTGGAACTAGGAGTTGAACCAGAGGGTACCTCACCACGAACCTATACCCCCCAGCCCTTTTTATTTTCCATTTTGAGACAGAGTCTTTTAAATTGCTGAGGCTGGCCTCAGTCTCCTGAGTAGCTAGGATTATAAGCATGCACCCATCAAGATATGGTTCCTAAGTATAAAACAACCAGGTCTTGGAGAAATGACTCATTTCATGTATGGAGCAAGAAATGCACATAGTAAACCTGGGTCATTTTGCTATACCAGAAACCAAGATTCTTGTGTTAAAGGACTCAGGACCCAATTTGGGGAGGCATTTGATAGTGAGAGAAGAAGTGAGCATCAGTGTGCAGAGTAACTAAAGTGGATTAAAGCCATCAAATTTGTTGAAATTAATTGATTCATAATACTAAGAAGAAAAAAACAACATTGTTCACGTTTGTAGGACAAGTAGGAAATAATTATTCTGAATAAGGGAAACCTTTTCCATTTATATGTGTTCTAGGTAATAATGAAGAAGGAATGACTATCACCATTTTGCAAACCTATACTTTTATAATAGTTCATCACAAAAAGAGAAAATTAAATATCTGTGAAGGAACATCAGTAAATGTTGTACCCAAACTTCAATAAAATCATACCTCAAGATCTAGTAGTGGCTTATTTAGAGGACTTAACTGGAGCCAACATGTACCAATAATATAGGAGTGCAATCAGAGAAGGCCACAGTGGGAGAAATTACAAAACACGATATCAAGAAATTTTAAATGAGAGCTTAAAACATTTCACCTAACCAGGAACAGTGGCACATACTTGCAATCCCAGCAACTAGGGAGGCTGAGGCAGGAGGGTCATAGGTTTAAGGCCAGCTTCAGCAATTTTAGAGAGATCCTGTCTCAAAAAGTAGAAAGTACTGTGGTAAAAAGAATCTTCTATCCCTCTCCCAACCCCCAGAAAAAAATCCAGCTAAACACAGTGTGTGACCATTATGTTCAGTGATTCCAGAAAGCCAGTTATAATAACATTGATACTACAATGAGGAGTAGTTTGGTCACTACCAAATATTTTATAAATTGTTTTATGTATGGTTATGTACTTAGAGGTTTCTTTAAAGAGATGTTTCAGAGATAACATAATGAAATATTTATGGGTAAAGTGTATCTGGGGTTTGTTTCACATACTTTACTTGGGAGGAGAGCCAGAGCAAAGCAAAAAAATGAAACAAGACTAGCCATGAGTTTGTCTTTGTTGAAGTTATTAGTTTATGGGGTAGTTTATTATAATAGTCTCTCTAGTTTTGGGTATGTTTGAAATTTTTCCATAGAAATTATTAAAAGTAAAATGTAATTTTGTTATATAGAATGCCCTTGTATTTACTGGAATTTATTGTTCAACTTGTGTTGTTTTTGTTGTTCTCTAGATTGCCCCCGTGGAAAATGACAATAGCTATGATGAACTGAAAAGAGATGCAAAACTCTGTTTATCACTAATGTCTCAGGGGTTGCTTTACCCTCATCAAGTGCCTTTGGTACTTCAGGTGCTAAACCAAGTAAGAGTGGTTAACTACAATATTCATATCTTTTGGTTAGGATCCTAGTTTACCATTCTAAGAATTTCACAATATCAGCTGTAGTATACACAGTACCTGATTTTTTTTTTCTTTCCTTTCATTTTGGTTTTTGTTTTAGTACAAGAAACAATATGTGTTAACCAAAGAAACAGACCTATATTCTATACCTATCTCTGCCATCAACTTCTCTTACCTTGGTCAAATCACACAACCCAAAAGTTACCAGTATACACAAAGAACTAATTATTGAACTTCCTTGGATATGAAATGCTTATGAGGGATGGGAGTAGTGATTCCCTTTTGCCATTTCCCCTTATTTTATTCACTTTTATTTCCTGGTCTATGCTAGAGACCTATAGTGGTTGGATGTATTTCTGGCTGCAGTTAGTATACTGTATGTTCAATTTTGTCTAGGTAATATATGTGTTATGTAATAGAAAAATGAACATGTTCTCACAGTTTTCAAATTTTCAGTTTAATTGTCACTGAAAAATATTTTCAAGACTAAAATGGTGCATAATTTTTGTAGTAGAATTTAGTTGTTCTTAATCTTATTTGCTTTTAAGATGCTAACTGCTACTGAGAATAAAATAATGTGCATTTGTTAGAAGAGTTTATAATCATTCACTATAAATAATTCTTCTAAAATTGACTTATACCTTTGTGTTCATTTGCTGTCACTCAGTCATACATTCTGAATAACTACCTGAAATAGAACAACCTTTTATATAGAAGGAAATACTAGACAAACTTGCCCTAACTATACTGTAAAAGTAGAATTAAATTAGAATATTACATTATTTATAGCCATCTCATGCTCCTGTTAGTACTGTTATCATTATTTATATGTATTTCTACTCACAGACAGCAAGAAGCAGTTCTTGGCATGCGAGATATACAGTACTGACCTACCTCCAGACCATGGTGTTTTATAACCTCTTTATTTTCCTAAACAATGAAGATGCAGTTAAAGACATCAGGTGGCTTGTTATAAACCTTTTGGAAGATGAGCAATTAGAGGTAAGATTTATGTTACAACAAATTAAAATTAAAAAACCCATCATGGTCTCTCTTTTCAGAAATATTAGGGATTGAACCCAGGGGTGTTTTACCACTGAGATATACCTCCAACCCCTTTTTTAAATTTTTTTTGTTTTGAGACAGGATCTCACTAAGTTGTTGATGCCGGCCTAGAACTTTAGATCCTCCTGCCTTAGCCTCCCAAATCGCTGAGATTACAGGCATCCACCACTACACCTAGCCTATGACAAATATCTTTTTGAAGAAAAACTTCTCTGAATTTAAAGGAAAATTTTTAGAAGTGGAGGGGCATATCCTATGTTTGTAGCTAAAAAGGCTAAATAAAGAGTCTGGAGATAGAGCTTAGTGGAGCACTTGCTTAGCATGTGGAAGGCTCTGGGTTTGATTTCCCCAGCCCTGCCAAATAAAAAGAAAAAAGCTAAATAAATTTTTTTTTCTCACCTTATAAAATTAATTGTATGCACACAGTGAACTCTGGACAGAGCATCTAGAAGTATACCTTATTACTAACAAAGAGAATAATTCTGGTGGAGATATTGAGATAATTTATTAGTGTTTAGGAAGAAAAGAAAAAGAAGTTATATGTCTCACTACAATATATGGGGCTGGGGTTGTGGCTCAGTGGTAGAGCACTCACCTAGCACGTGCAAGGCCCTGGATTCCATCCTCAGCACTACATAAAAATAAATATAAATAAAATAAAGGTATTCTGTCCAAGTACAACTATAAAAAATATCTTTTAAAAAATTCTAGCCGGGCGCCGTGGCGCACGCCTGTAATCCCAGCACTTGGGAGGCTGAGGCAGGAGGATCGCGAGTTCAAAGCCAGCCTCAGCCATGGCGAGGCACTTAGCAACTCAGTGAGACCCTGTCTCTAATAAAATACAAAAAAGGGCTGGGGATGTGGTCGAGTGCCCCTGAGTTCAATCCCCAGTACCAAAAAAAAAAAAAAAAAAATTCTAGATATAGTAAAAATGAACACCCACTTCCTGTGTGTGTGTCTGTCTCTCTCTCTCTCTCTCTCTCTCTCTCTCTCTCTCTCTCTCTCTCTCTCTCTCTCTCTCTCTGTTGGGATTGAACCCAGGATGCTTAACCACTGAGCCACGTTCCTAGTCCTTTTTATTTTTCTTTTGAGACCGGGTCTTACTAAGTTGCCTAGAGTCTTGCTAAGTTGCTGAGGCTGGTTTTAAACTTGGGATCCTCCTGCCTCAGCCTCCTGAGTTGCTAGGATGACAGGTGTACACCATCACGCCTGGTTCTGTTTTTATTTTCATTTTTTATTTTGAGACGGGGTCTTGTTAAGTTGCCCAGGCTAGACTCAAACTTGTAGTCCTCACACCTTAGTCTACCAAGTCTCTGTGATTACAGGCATGTGCCACCACACCTGACTTCCTTTTTAATTTAAAAAAATTATTAGAAAATGGATTTGGAGTAATTATAGGAACTTCAATCAGAGGTTATTTTCTAAGCTTATAAGTTAAAAGATGTGATATTAAAACATAGACAGATCTGACCACAAGAATCTGAGAAATTTGACCAGGTATGATGGCACATACCTGTAATCTCAGCTACTTGGGAGGCTAAGGCAGGAAAATCAAATGTTCGGGAATCTCCTAGACAACTTTTAGGTAAGATCCTTTCTCAAAAATTTTTAAAGGGTTGGAATGGTAAAGCACTTACCTAACATGGGTAAGACCATAGGTTCAATCCCCAGCACTGCAAAAAACAAAGAAAAATTTTAAAAATATATACACACACGTGATTAAAACTCATCAATATAAACAATCAAACTTCAGAGTAAAGAAAATATATGGCATAAGAAAATCATATTTTGTGTTGTAGGGCTAGTAAAGAATATAATGATGGGGCTGGGACTGTGGCTCAGTGATAGTGCACTTGCCTGGCATGTGTGAGGCACTGGGTTTGATTCTCAGCACCGCATATAAATAAATAAAATAAAGGTCTATTAACAACAACAAAAATTTTTTTTAAAAAGAATGTAATAGCCGGGTGTAGTGGCGCACGCCTGTAATCCCAGCACTTGGGAGGCTGAGGCAGGAGGATCGTGAGTTCAAAACCATCCTCAGCAATGGTAAGGCACTTAGCGACTCAGTGAGACCCAGTCGCTAATAAAAAACTACAAAAAAGGGCTGGGGATGTGGCCCAGTGGTCGAGTGTCCCTGGTTTCAATCCCTGGCGCCCCCCCCCCCATAAAAAAAGAATATAATGACAATATACCTATAAATAATGAAAAATCAAACATCTCAATGACCAGAGCATTGCGAATTGAAAACAATGAGTCATTTTTACCTACTCTTAATTTAGTGCCCTCTTCCTATCCATAAAATAATAACCAGTTTGGTAAGTTATAACTAGTAGTCCACACTCAAGTTTTATTTACAGTATGTTAGTAATATCTTTATAGAAAACATCTGATAGTCATGAAATTAGCAGTGAAATTGTGTATATTTTCAGATTTAGTAATCCATTTCTTATATTTTAATCTCCCTGCCCCCAAATATACTGCAATATGGAGAAAGTTACATGAATTAAGAATATTTGGGAAAGAATATTTTGTGGCATAGGAGGGAGAAGTTGAAAGCATTCTATTTAGTAGTTGAGTAAAAAAAAAAACAAATTGCTTTATAGGCAACCCAAAGACAGGAATCATGAAAAAATTTCTGAAGTAATGCAAAGCAAAACATTTGCTTATTTGGTTTTATTTTGTTTGGGTTTGTTTGTTTGCAAAACATGTTTTTCGTTTTATTGTATGTCTTTATGAATATTAATCAGGCAAAATTTGTGATTTATAAATGAAATATTCTTGCCTTTTTACTGCTTGTGTGTGTGTGTGTGTGTGTGTGTGTGTTTGTGCGTGTATGTTTATGTGTATGTATGTGCTTAGGGATTGAACCCAGAGCCTTATACTTGGTAGGCAAGCAGTTTATCACTGAGCTACATCCCTGGCCCAGCTGCTTTTTTCTTTTTCCTTTCCTCTTTATTTTTCCCAAAGTTGAGTTCTCCTTTCATTGAAATTGATTGTTAAACACTTTTTTAAGAATTTATGTGAACTGTGGTTTTAGTCTGATAATAAACTGTGAAATTCATAAATAAACTGGATATAAATCTTTACAGTGTATGCCAGTTAGAAATTAGATTGTTCTGCATATTTGTTACCAATAGAAACAACTATAGCAATGGCTTTAAGAGATGTGTAGTAGAATCTAGGGAACTTGATTTTAACATTAAGCTCCAGCATTCCTTTTACAGTTAGAGACCTGATGAAGAGTCAGTCAGTCAGTGGGGAAGATAATTTATGGAGAAATTCATTTTGCATAAAATTTTCCCTAATGTAGGCTTTACCCATTTCGAGGCCACAGACTCTTGAATCTAAGAATTTGATATGATTTCTATCAAGAAATTTCCAGAGAATATGCAAAATTTGCATAGCAATTTCAGGGAAGGTTCCCACCCAGATCCCCTTATTGCCCTTTTAATTCTCTCTTGTTCCCTCAGGCTTAGAATCTCAGTTCTAATAGAAATTATTATTTCTACAGGTTCGAGAAATGGCTGCTACCACCTTAAGTGGTCTGTTACAGTGTAACTTCCTTACCATGGACAGTCCTATGCAGATTCATTTTGAGCAACTTTGCAAAACAAAACTACCTAAGAAAAGAAAGCGAGACCCTGGTTCTGTAGGAGATACCATTCCTTCTGCAGGTAATGTTGCTGGCAGAAAACACCTGTACCCTTTTGGAAATTAACCAGACTTAAACTTGTGTGTGCCCAGGTTATTGCTAGTAGTGGGACTAGTTATCCATGGCATGTAAAAGCTAAAATTGAGATAGATATAATAAAAAAAAATATAAAGAAAAATAAAATATAAAGAAAACTGTACATGAGTACATAAAACTCTTTTAATAAATCAAGTCTACAACATAGATTATACTTAAAACACACTGAAATGACTGTGACACCACTAAGAGAATCTTAAAGGACCACCATTGTATATGCAGACCATCTTTGTCCAAAATGTCATCATGTACGTGTTTATACTTTACTGATCACTTATTGAGAAAAGAGTCATTACAGGAGTTTCCAATGTAATTGAATATAAAGAAACCAAATGAGAATAACATATGACTACTATGTTGTATTTTAAAAGGGAACTTACATGTAAAGAAGCATCTGACCTTTCTACTGCTAACAAGAATAGAAAATACATGGGAAGATTAGTAACTAGGAAATTTAATGAATTTGTGGGAAGTGCTTGGAATAGGCAGTGCTGAGTATATTAATAATGTTATATAGTTAATACCAAATTTTAGTAAAGTACCATTACTCCATTTTGTTTGCTTGAAGTCTGTTGTTTAATAATTAAATACCAAACTATTTTTAGATCTTGGTATACCAAATGGCATTGTTTATGTCTATTCCAAAGTCTCCGTTTGTTATCTATACTCTCCATGTTTCGTGTACACACATACATATGCTTACAAAAACTTGTACACATGCAGCTTCGTTAAGTAACCATGAGCTTTGAGTGGTGATGCACAGCCAGAATCCCAGCAACTCAGGAGGCTGAAAGGCAGGAGGATTTCAATTTAAGTCCAGCATCTGCAGCTTTGTGAAATTCTCAAAATAAAAAAGGGCTGAGGAGGTAGCTCATTAGTAGAGCTCCCTTAAGTTCAATGCCTAGTTCCAAAAAAAAAAGGAAAAAAAGAAACTATGGTAATTTATGGCTGGGGTGTAACTTTTTGGTAGAACACTTGTCTAGCATGTTGCAAGGCCCTTGGTTAATCCCCAGTGCAAAAAAGAGAGAGAGAGAGAATTTGAAAGCATTTTAATTATGCTAAGGAAGGAACCTCTTAGAATAGTTAACCCAGGGGCAGTTAGCCACTGAGCCACATCCCTGGCCCTTTTTATTTTGTATTTTGAGACAGGGTCTGGCTAAGCTGGTCAGGGCCTCACTAAGTTGCTGAGACTGGCTTGGAACTTGTGATCCTCCTACCTCAGCTTCCTGAGTCACTGGGATTATAGGCATGTACCACCCCACTTGATGGATATCTAGATATTTCTTTTTTTATTAATATTTATTTATTTGTTTTAGTTGTACACAATGCCTTTATTTTTACATGGTGCTGAGGATCGAACCCGGGGAGCACACGTGCTAGACGAGCACTCTACCACTGAGCCACAACCCCAGCTCTGTAGATATTTCTTAATTATAATCTCAGAAACTTTTTTTTTTTTAAGTGTATGTGTTTGAAGATTCATTTTAAATGCAGAAATTCACACATTGAAAACATCTAGCATAATTGAGAACGTTTTACTTCCAGGTAATATACATAAGACCATACATATTTGCAACATATATTGTTGTTTTCTTTGCAGAGTTGGTGAAACGCCATGCTGGGGTGCTAGGACTTGGTGCATGTGTTCTTTCAAGCCCTTACAATGTTCCTACCTGGATGCCCCAGCTACTTATGAATCTCAGTGCACATTTGAATGATCCTCAGCCTATTGAGGTACAATTAGTTATTCCTTATTTCTTTACATGTAAGATATCAATGTTTTATAAGAAACCATTTGTATTTATAATTTCCTATACACCTTGAACTTGCTGCTTTGATACAACTACTGCCACTGCCAGGACTAAGTCAGCTTTCCATTAATTATTAAACACTTGCAGAGACTTAAATCCCATGTATATTTGAGATCTTTATATAGCAAGAAAATTACTGTAGCTTCTGTCCTTCCCAGATCAGTGGAAGTAGAGTATTGTCAATATTGTCTGGATTTTATTAGAGACAGGGTCTCACTGAGTTGCTAAGTGCCTTGCCATTGCTGAGGCTGGCTTTGAACTCGCAATCCTCCTGCCTCAGCCTCCCAAGTGCTGGGATTACAGGTGTGTGCCACCACGCCCGGCTGGATAGTTAAATTTTATCCTTCTATTTTTCTAACATATCTGGAAAGTATCTCACAGGAAGCTAGAGTTAAATGGGGGATAGTGATGGTATTATTTATTAGTGAACAGCTATGTTCCTAGATTTAACAATTCAAAATACAAATGATTTAGTCCTTCTCAACCTTTGTAAATAGATTTAAGTGTGTATTGAAACTGGTCTAATAATGTGTGTAAGTTCCATTGGGTTGTCCTAAAGTGTAAGTTAGTAACTCTACAGATGTGTGATGATTTTGGAAAACAATATTGGCTTGGTTTTGTAGCATAATCACACAATTTGTGAGATCTAAAATCAGCTATGGTTTATTACTTAGCTAAAGATATAGTACATGCAACTCTTGTTGTTCGGAGATGTTAAAATGTATCCCGTGGGTTGCCTTCTCTACAGATGACTGTAAAAAAGACCTTATCCAATTTTCGAAGGACACACCATGACAACTGGCAAGAACACAAACAGCAATTCACTGATGACCAACTGCTTGTTCTCACAGATCTCCTTGTGTCACCATGCTATTATGCATAGGAGGTAAGTCAGAAAAGTTCTGAATTTAAAGATGGTGAAATCCTCAGGCAGATGTCATTCTTTGGTGACTGAGAAGTGGATATTTATATGTATATGTTCTTAGATTTTTGCTGACATTCTTACACATGTTTAGATAAAGTTGGAGTATTTGTTTTTAAACATGGCTTTTAGGGTTGGGGTTGTAGGTGAGTGGCAGAGCCCATAGCTTAGCATGTACAGGCCCTGGGTTCAGTACCCAGAACCAAAATAAACAAACAAACATGGCTTTTTTTATGGCCACTGGAAATAAGTTCCCAAATACTTTTTCCATCACGGCTTTTAAATGTTAAGCAGAAAATTGATATGACTGCTCTTGGACCTTTGTAAATGAGTATCCCTAGTAGCATGTGAAGAGTAAGGTAAAAGTAGTCTTGGTCTTGTTGCCTCCTGTGTGGGGTCTGGATGTTCTAGGTTGCCCTTAGCACTATGGATTCTACATAGTTGTGAGACCATTTCATCTGGATTCTGAAGTACTTATTACCTATTCTTTAGAAAGGAAGGGCCAAGAAGCCTTTTATTGGGATAGGAAAAATAAAATATCATTTATTGGGTTTTTAGGGTTGAGTGTCTTGTTACCTAATTGAAATTTTTTCCTTTCTGATACAGATGACTAGTCCTCACTTCAGGCTCTTTTCATCAAAAACTCCAGATCCTCAGGTACCATCTGTGGTGGCTCTCTGCAGGTTTAAAACTCTGCCTCTGTTGAGCTCTCATAATTTTGGTGATTTCCGTATTTGGTCTCATTAGTCTGTGTCCACAGGTTCTCAGCTGCCATTTGGTTTCTTGATTTGTCCAGAAGTGTTTCCAGAATATACTTTTTGTTTGAGGCATCTGACAAAGTCACAAAGTCTCAGACTAGAAATAATTCCCCAGTACGATCATGGCATCCAAGGCCAAACATTCTAGGAACTCATTAAGAAATACTTTTTTTGGAATGGAGAAAACCCATCATTAATATAAGTCCTGTCATTTCACTCATCTCAAATTATTTTGAATTTTCCCAAATGGCTGTTGGATGGTAGTAGGGCGGTAGGCCATAAATCTGAAGCCTTGAGAGCCTTGGAGAGCCAGAAGAGGAAAGGAAAAGAGGAGGGCAAGTCTTGAATCTTACCGATGATTGATGAATTGCTGGACCAAGTCACAGAAGCAGTCTGTTTCCCACAGACTGGAGTTTTTGGTGCTGAATAGAGCCAGTTGCTGAAAGAAAAAAAAAAAAAAAATGGGGGTTTGTTGAATAAATTTTTGATTGATTGATGTGTGTGTATACAATGTGTGATTTTGAAAATAAACAGCAACAACAGTAAACATCCTGACTGGTTGGTTTTTACCTGTATTCTTTATGAATATTTGTTTGACCCACTTTGAAAACTGTTATACTTCACCTAATGGAAGACTGCTGTATTTGTGGAAATTCTGTGATTTTTTTTTTTCTTTTATTTCCTGCAGAATCGTTGAGACTAATAAGGCTTGGTATTTAATTGACTTGTTTAATATATGTTACATAGATGTAAAAGATTGTATAAACTGTAGCGGTAGCATTGGCAAGACTTTGTACAGATGCAGCCTTTTACACAACACCATTGTGTAGTTAATTTGTAAAGATTCACATGTAGCTCTTTATTATAGTGATTTGGGGCTTTTGTACCCATTGAATGCCATTATTTTTTGTTTGTTTTCTAAATTATTTTCTTCATGTTATAAATGCTGAAATGTGGGATTTTTTTAGTTCATTTATCATTAGAATGTCTGAATTTTTATGGAACTTGTGTGTGCATCCCAAATTGCTAACACGTTTGCCTATAACAAATTTATAGAGTGCAAGGTATCTTTTAGATTGAAATAATTTACAAGTTGGTGAATGTCATAACACACCCTGTACAGTCTTCCTTAAACACCACAACATTTTTTAGTATCTACCTGCTGAACGACTCAATTTAAGCACAGCAGTGGTCCTGGTACAGTATTTAAGTGTCAGCATACACAGGCATAATCCCTGTATAGAGTAGTGCCAAACTGATTATTTCAATTGTGTAACTAGTTTAAAACCCAATAAATGTATTGTTTTTAACACCTGGCTTTTGTCTTCATTAACAGGAGAAGACAGTTATGTAGGCAGTGGCTTTTGTGGATTCATTTTGCAGTCCCAGATTTGGATCTATAATTAATTCCCTCTGACCAAAATGAATTATCTAATTATGCCCTGTAGTTCAGTAGCTACTAGCCACATGTGACTTTAAATTTAATCAAATGAGAAATTCATTTTCTCATTCTCACTAGGGACATTTTAAGTGCTTATTAGCCACATAGTTATGTTGTTACCACATTGAGTAGCACAGATGAACTTTTATATCATCACTAAAAGTTCTGTTGAATAGCACTGATCTAGAAGATTTTTCTCAAATTGATATGCCTGCCTAAGAATCATGGGGATTTTGTTAAAATGTAAATTCTTATTGTTCCCACCTCATGGTATCAATACCTGTAAGACCTTACATTATATATTGACCAGTTTGCTATGCTAAAGCAATGGTTCCTAAGTGGAAACTTTTTTTTTTTTTAATGGGGATTGAACTCAGGGGCAACTCAACCACTGGGGGCCACATCCCCAGCCCTTTTCTGTATTTTATCAGAGACAGGGTCTCACTGAGTTGCTAAGTGCCTCGCCATTGCTGAGGCTGATTTTGAACTCCCGTCGCGATCCTCCTGCCTCAGCCTCTCAAGTGCTGGGATTACAGGCGTGCTCCACCACACCTGGCAGTGGAGACTAATTTTTTAATTTTTAAAAAGATACTGAGTACCCTATTATGTTTCTAAATCTCTGGATGGGGCTCAGGCATCATCTTTCTAAAGCTCTGATGATTCAGTTGTGTAGCGGGGATTGAGACCATTGATAAAAAACCCTAAGTCTCACTATAGACTTAAAACAAGGTACCTTAACCCCAGTAGCATGCTCTCCAGGTGACTCTGATGCCAGGTTTGTATGCTGCTTATTATCTTGATTTTTTTTTTTCCTGTATTATAATGTAAATTTTCTATCAGTGGCCACAGGAATTAAAGGGGGAAGGGAGAAAAAAAGAGTTGGATGGCTGATGTTGTCTAAAGTAGTTTTGTTTTTTTGTTTTTTGTACCAGGGATTGAACTCAGGGGCACTCAACCACTGGGCCACATCCCCAGCCCTTTTTTTTGTATTTTATTAGAGACAGGGTCTCACTGAGTTAAGTGCCTCACCATTGCTGAGGCTGGATTTGAACTCGCGACCCTCCTGCCTCAGTAAAGTAGTTCTTAAAATGCATAGTACTTTATTTTTTTTAAATGTTTATTTATTTTAGTTGTATACAATGCCTTTATTTTTACATGGTGCTGAGGATCAAACCCGGGCCACGCACGTGCTAGGCGAGCGCTCCGCCACTGAGCCACAATTCCAGCCCTGCATAGTACTTTAAAAGTGGTGAAGTAGTCAAAGTAGGAACTGGAAGCCTTCAGACATGGAAGAGAGTGTAGGGTTTTATAAGCTTCGTAAGAAGGAAAGGAGAAAACCTCTTACAGGTTGTAAAAAATTTTAATCTTTGGTTTTGAATAGATTCTATGAAAAAGAAATCGTGTTTCAAAATTCAGGAGGAAATTTTACACACCTTTTTTTTGGTATTGGCAATTGAACTCAGAAGCTCTCAACCACTGAGCCATATTCCCAGGTCTCACTGACTTGCTTAGTGCCTTTGTGTTGCTAAGGCTGGCTTTGAATTTGTGATGATCCTGTCTCAGCCTCCTGAGCCACTAGGATTACAGGTGGGTGCCAATGCACCTGGCTACTCACCTGTTTTTGGTTTTTTGTGGTGCTGGGAATTGAACCCAGGGCCTATGCATGCAAAGAAAGCCTTGAATGAGCTATATCTCCAGCCCCTTGCCTCTTCTTTTTGTTGTTGTTGTTTAAATATTTTTAGTTGTAGATGGACATAATAACTTTATTTTGTTTATTTATATGCGGTACTGAGGATTGAACCCAGAGCCTCACACGTGCAAAGCAAGCGCTCTACCACTGAGCCACAACCCCAGTCCCTCACCTGGAAATAATTTAGGTGCCAGTGTGTACAATACATGAGAAAACTGTTTACAAATATATGAAATATCCAGCATTGCCAAGCCCTTTAATGTTGTTGTTATTGCTGCTGTTTTTGTATTGGGTATTGAACCCAAAGATTCTTAACCAATGAGCTATATCCACAATCCTTTTTATTTTTTATTTTCAAACAGGGTTTCTCACCAAGTTGCTGAGGTGAGGCTGGCCTGAAACATGTGGTCCTCCTGCCTCAGTCTCCTAAGTTACTGGGCTTACAGGTGTGCTCCACCACACCTGGCAATTTGGGTGATTAGTGTGGTCAGAAACCAATGAGAATTTTGTTTTATTGGAAATTTTTTTTCTTCTTCTACATAGTCTTTATAAGTGCTTTTGTGGACTTTTGTCTTAATATGTCATGATTGTTTTTGAGTATTCCTCTATTGAACATTAGGTTGTTTTCTATTTTCTGTACTACCAATTGTGTTGTGATGAACATTTCCATACCTTTATGCCTTAAAAGTTTTGTTGGATCAATTCCAAGGAGTGAGTTTTTTTTTTTAGGTAAAAAATCTAAACATTTTAATGGCCTTTGTTTTCCTCAAAGTGCACATGTATCAATGTGCATTGCAATTATAGTTTGTATTGGAAGGCTGGTTTCACTGCAGATTGGTAGCCCATTTGTGTTTTAACAATTATTTGCATTTTTTGACTACTAAGCCAGTGGTCTTTCCAATTTAGCACACTTCACTTACAGATTTTGTATACATTCTTATATTAGGTTTAGCATTGCTGAATGGTTCTTACCAGTTCTGGAACTTTGGTGGGTCCTAATTTCCTGTTCTAGATATTTAGAATGTTTTATAAGATGTGAAACACCCCTGACCCCCATTGAGGACCTTTCTCCCATAGTATAACCCATGGCAGCAATCCGACCTGAACCAGTTGTAATCTCCTCTTCTCATGTGGCCAAATGTCTGGAAATGAGCTGGCAATTAAGATCATTTATCAAGAGGAATGTAACTTTGATCCGAATTTCTACTCTAAATACTGGCTCCACTCTAGCTGCTAATTAGGGTCTTTTTGATTGTTTCTAGGGCCCAAAGTCCCCAATACTAACAACATGTTAGACTGTTACATTGTATCGAGCACAGTGGCACATGCCTGTAATACCAGCATCTGGGAGGCTGAGGCAAGAGGATCTACAAGCTCAAAGCCAGTCTCAGCAACTAGACCAGGCCCTGAGAAATTTAGCCAGACTTCCTCTCAAAAATATAAAAAGGTCTGGGGATGGGGTTCAGTGGTTAATAAGCACACCTGGGTTCAATCCCCTGTACCAAAAATTTTTTTTAAAAGAACTGTTACATTGCAAGTGTTTGGGAGAATGAAGTTTGATTTTGGGGGGGGGGGGGTACTAGGGGTTGAACTTGGGGGCACTTTACCACTGAGCTACATTCCCAGTCCTTGTTGTTTTGATACTGGGTCATGCTAAATTGCTCGGGCTGGCTTTGAATTTGGGATCCTCCTCCCGAGCAGCTGGGATTACAGGTGTGTGCCACCATACCTGGATGAAGTGAGATTTATGTGGAAATTATTTAGAACATTTTCTTAAAGTTGTTTCTAAACAATTCTGATTGCATAGTCAGCCACTGGGCAAAATAACCTACTTCACACATTATTCAGCCCTCTTGTGTGTTCTTAACAACAGTACAGGGAATTGGGAAAGAAATTTGCATAGATCAAATTCTTTGGTACTTGTTGGTTGTGCTCCTTACAAAGAAAAGCTGTTAGCCAAAATGGAGATTGTGCTAGCAACATTCCAATTAAGTATTTCGCCTGAATGGAATAAACATTCCTGTTTTCTGGTCCCAGGTGAAGGAAAGGGCAAACAGTATCCCTGAGGAGGTTAGAAAAATAGTAAACTCATACTGTGAATTTATTATTTTGCAAATTGTGTAGACTTAGGAGAATGGGAAGATGATAGTTTTGTGTTCTTGCTTGCCAAAATAAGCTTAGCTGGATACATCGCATTATTGCTTTTCAAGATTTTTTTTTTTACATTTTATCATAGTATTAAACAATAAATACCCCATGATTTCTTGGTTATTTCTTTTTTTTTTTTTTAAATATTTATTTATTTGCTTTAGTTGTACACAATGGGTTTATTTGTACGTGGTGCTGAGGATCGAACCCGGGCCGCGCACGTGCTAGGCGAGCGCTCTACCGCTGAGCCACAACCCCAGCCCTCTTGGTTATTTCATTTGCACGTTCCCCCCCCTTCAGTTCTTCCTCTTGCTAAGTTTCCTCAGTAAATTCACTGATAAAGAGACTAAAAAAAAAAAAAAAAAAATGTTGGTTTGACTTAATTTCTGTTACAGTGACTTTATAAATTCTATGCCTCCAAGCCAAATGGGGTGACACACCTGTAATCCTAGCCACTCCAGAGGCGGAGGCAGGAGGATCGCAAGTTCGAGGTCAGCTTCAGCAATTTAGCGAGATTCCGTCTCAAAAAATAAAAAGGAAGCCGGGCGCGGTGGCGCACGCCTGTAATCCCAGCACTTTGGGAGGCTGAGGCAGGAGGATCGCGAGTTCAAAGCCAGCCTCAGCAATGGCGAGGCACTTAGCAACTCAGTGAGACCCTGTCTCTAATAAAATACAAAAAAGGGCTGGGGATGTGACCCAGTGGTCGAGTGCCCCTGAGTTCAATCCCCAGTACCAAAAATAAATAAATAAATAAAAATTAAAAATAAAAAGGTCCGGGAATGTGTCTCAGTAGTCAAGTGCCCCAGAATTCAATTCCCTGTACCAAATACATACATACATACATAAATACACAAATTCTATGCCTCAAAGTTTCAAACTGGACGACGACGCCAATTTTGTCTAGGAAGAAAAAAATACTGCAGCATATAGAAAAGCTAGGCTGGTTGGCTTGAACGCACGGGGACTTGGGGAGATGGGTGGTGGCGGGCACCGTGAGAATCTCCGGAACCCTGCTGCATTCCAGTCCGTCCTCTAAGAGGCCCCTTACTTCCCCCCTCCTTTCTTCCCACTTCGCTTGCCCCTTTCCTGCTCTGCGTTTCAGCCTCAGCCTCTGGCAGAGTTCAGGCTCCCCCCACGGCAAAACGGCGAGCAGAAAAACGGTTCTGGCTCCAGCGCCCGACGAGCCGCAGAGTTGGGCGGCGGGAGCGTCCTGGCCTCGGGGCACCGGGAGACCCGCGCGGGGGACAGGCGGGCTCGGCCTGAGTGTCGGACGGAGGGGGTGGCGCCCTCCGCGTCTCCGTGACTGCGCCTCCGCGCCCCCGTCTCGCCGAGGCTCCCAGGATGCGCGGAGGCGGCGGCGATGGCGATGATTCCTCCAGCCCTGCATCATCCAGGGCGCCGGGCGGAGCTGGGGTCCCGGCTGCGAGATGGAGGAGGAGGGGAGGCGCTGCGGCCACCCGGCAGGTGAGGGCTCGCGGGCTTCTGGGGAGGCCAGGCCTCCGGGAGGCCGGCGGGTGAAGGAGGAGCGCGGCCGCGCTGGGCCAGGCCGAGCCGCCGCGGCGCACCTGTGCTGATGCGGCCTTGGGAAAAGCCTGCCCTCCCGTCCTTGCCAGCTCCCAGGCTCTGCTGGGCCTGTAGAAACCCCAACCTACTGCGGGTGACCGGACTTAGCGCTCCCCATTCCACCAACCTTCGGCTGATTCTTCTACAAGCTTTTCTGGATAGGCTTAGGCCCTCTTTACCATCATCTCTCTCCCAGTTCGAGATTCCTCACCCATCGCCTGTCCCTGGTAGGGGTCAACCTTTCCTCTCCCCGGTCTCCCAATCCACTTTGTTCTCAGGCTGGGGTCCTGTCTTCAGCCTTCGCATTTCTCCCAGCAAGTGACCCAGATCTTACCTTCCTTACCGGGTCAGGTGCTTAGGGCTTCAAAAGGTACTTCATATGGGTGAAAGAGCCAGAGGTTTGAAATGATCCAAATCTAGCCTGAATTCTTAGTGACCTTGGGCAAGTTATCTAACCTCCTTTCCTGATCAATACAAATACAATGGGAATATTAAATTCAGTATGTCTCTGTGAGGGTTAGTCGCTGAAAATACCCGCCTTCAGGGAACTGAAGACATTATGAGAGAGAGAGGGAAAAAAATAAAAACTTAGTTGGAAGAATCCAGAGTATAAAATATTGTAATGTTTACTAAAAAATTAAAACATCACACTAGCAAGGACTCTTCATACATCTTAATGAGAAGTAATCACCGTGGTGCAATACATTTCAATTTTCTGTCTTACTGCTAGTTTCTTAAGGACTCTCCCCAGTAGTAACCAAATGCATGTGAATTCATTCTTATTGTGGCTAGTGTTCATACTTAAAACTTGTGTCCCAGCTTAAAATTTTTTTCTGGCCGGGCGTGGTGGCGCACGCCTGTAATCCCAGCACTTTGGGAGGCTGAGGCAGGAGGATCGCGAGTTCAAAGCCAGCCTCAGCAATGGTGAGGCACTTAGCAACTCAGTGAGACCCTGTCTCTAAATAAAATACAAAAAAGGTCTGGGGATGTGACCCAGTGGTCGAGTGCCCCTGAGTTCAATCCCCAGTACCACAAAAATAAATAAATAACTCCGTGACTGCGCCTCCGCGCCCCCGTCTCGCCGAGGCTCCCAGGATGCGCGGAGGCGGCGGCGATGGCGATGATTCCTCCAGCCCTGCATCATCCAGGGCGCCGGGCGGAGCTGGGGTCCCGGCTGCGAGATGGAGGAGGAGGGGAGGCGCTGCGGCCACCCGGCAGGTGAGGGCTCGCGGGCTTCTGGGGAGGCCAGGCCTCCGGGAGGCCGGCGGGTGAAGGAGGAGCGCGGCGCGCGCTGGGCCAGGCCGAGCCGCCGCGGCGCACCTGTGCTGATGCGGCCTTGGGAAAAGCCTGCCCTCCCGTCCTTGCCAGCTCCCAGGCTCTGCTGGGCCTGTAGAAACCCCAACCTACTGCGGGTGACCGGACTTAGCGCTCCCCATTCCACCAACCTTCGGCTGATTCTTCTACAAGCTTTTCTGGATAGGCTTAGGCCCTCTTTACCATCATCTCTCTCCCAGTTCGAGATTCCTCACCCATCGCCTGTCCCTGGTAGGGGTCAACCTTTCCTCTCCCCGGTCTCCCAATCCACTTTGTTCTCAGGCTGGGGTCCTGTCTTCAGCCTTCGCATTTCTCCCAGCAAGTGACCCAGATCTTACCTTCCTTACCGGGTCAGGTGCTTAGGGCTTCAAAAGGTACTTCATATGGGTGAAAGAGCCAGAGGTTTGAAATGATCCAAATCTAGCCTGAATTCTTAGTGACCTTGGGCAAGTTATCTAACCTCCTTTCCTGATCAATACAAATACAATGGGAATATTAAATTCAGTATGTCTCTGTGAGGGTTAGTCGCTGAAAATACCCGCCTTCAGGGAACTGAAGACATTATGAGAGAGAGAGGGAAAAAAATAAAAACTTAGTTGGAAGAATCCAGAGTATAAAATATTGTAATGTTTACTAAAAAATTAAAACATCACACTAGCAAGGACTCTTCATACATCTTAATGAGAAGTAATCACCGTGGTGCAATACATTTCAATTTTCTGTCTTACTGCTAGTTTCTTAAGGACTCTCCCCAGTAGTAACCAAATGCATGTGAATTCATTCTTATTGTGGCTAGTGTTCATACTTAAAACTTGTGTCCCAGCTTAAAATTTTTTTCTGGCCGGGCGTGGTGGCGCACGCCTGTAATCCCAGCACTTTGGGAGGCTGAGGCAGGAGGATCGCGAGTTCAAAGCCAGCCTCAGCAATGGTGAGGCACTTAGCAACTCAGTGAGACCCTGTCTCTAAATAAAATACAAAAAAGGTCTGGGGATGTGACCCAGTGGTCGAGTGCCCCTGAGTTCAATCCCCAGTACCACAAAAATAAATAAATAAACTGTAACCTTTCTTTAAAAAAAAATTTTTTTTTCTGATTCTATGACTTTAAACACATCTTCCAGGACCTGTTTTTGGTCCCAGAGAGAAAAGAGTAGCTTAGATACATGCATTGAAAATAACTTTGATAGCATTTAAGGATATTAAACATATTGATTTGCTCCCCTCCCCAGTTTTGTATTTCTGCCATCATAAATTTGTTCTCATTTTGTGATCTTGGTCTCCTCTTCAAAGTTCTAGGAATTAGTACTGAGACTTTCCCTCCATTTCCTTTATTCCTCCTAAAATTCCTCTACCAAAACATTTTCTTCTGTCTTCTTTTTCATTCTTTTCTCTTCCAAGCCCTGATTCCTTCTTTTGTTCTAGTTATCTAATGTAACTGTATATAAAATATGTATATGCAAATATGTAGCTAGATATAAAGATAGATGTGTATATTTATAGATGTATTAGAATTTTGTTCCAGGAACTTTTCAGTTAAGAAGGGAATGCAATACCTACTTCATAGGATTTTTGTGAGAATGAAATTAAAGTTTGATAACTTTTTGTAAAGCTTCTACCATGAAGCCTAGTGTGTAATAACCACCCAATAAACTATAGCTACTAACCTTGTGACTTGGGGATCCCTCCCTTGATCTCTTCACTCTTTTGTTTAGTATGGTGGTAAAGAATGAGGGGTTTGTGGCACAAAGTGTGTAATCCCAGTGGCTCAGGAGGCTGAGGCAGGAGAATCCCAAATTCAAGGTCAGTCTCTGCAATTTAGTGAGACCTGTCTCAAAATTAAAAATAAAAAGAGCTGGGGATGTGAAGCACCCCTAGGTTCAATCCCTGATTTAAAAAAAAAAAAAAAAAAAAAAAGGCTGGGATATAGCTCAGCTGGTAGAGTGCTTGCCTGGCATGTACAAGGCCCTGGGTTCAATCAGACTTTGGAAAGCAATTGCTTAAGTCAGCTTCAGCAAAAGCGAGGCGCTAAGCAACTCGGTGAGACCCTGTCTCTAAATGAAATACAAAATAGAGCTGGGGATGTGTGACTCAGTGATCGAGTGCCCCTAAATTCAATCCCCAGTACCCAAAAAATAAAAAAAGAAAAGCAATTGCTGGGCTGCGGATATAGCTCAGTTGGTAGAGTGCTTGCCTAGCATGCACAAAGCCTTGGGTTAACAGCAATTGCTTAGGTTCAAATCCAAACTCTGTTACATTGTTAAATGATATCTCTCTGTCAGTTTTCTCATCTGTAAAATGCTGATGTTATACAATTTCAGGATTGTGAGAATTTAAAGGTCATAATGCAGAGCACTGAGAACAGTGCCTGGCACATCATAAGCACTCAGTAAAATAAAACTGCTAATAACAATACTGATGAGTACATTGCCATTATTATTTCCTGACATAGAATTCTTTATTTTTTAAAAATTAATTGAAAAATTTAAAATTTATTGAAAAAACATAACTGCACAAAGTGAAAGTTGCTATTCAATGCCTACAAATCATCTTTTTTCTTCTTTCCTTTCATCCTTGAGTAATGTCAGTGCCTCATCATCTCATTTTCCCTTTGACAACCCCCTTCCTATTATCTCCTCATCTGGAATCCTCATAACTTCCATCATTTCACTTCTTCATTATTACCCACTTATTCTCTGAGCACACCAATTCCAGATACTTTAAGTTTCCCAGACCAAATTCTTGCTTCTGTCTTCATTCCTTTCGATTTGTCTACTTCTAAAGAGGAAACCCTTGGTTGGGGGCAGAGGGCTGGCAATAAGATAACTAGTACTCTGTTCTTCCTGCCTCTTTAAATGGGCTTCTTCCACTTGATTTTTCATAAATTAACACTAATCTTCCAATTCAGTTTTTTGAAAAGTTTGAAAAACTTTTAAAATGTTTTATTAGTGCATACTAATTATATAGAAAAAAATTTTTTTTTTTTTGGAATCGGGACTTAAACTCAGGGGCACTTAACCACTGAGCCACATCCCCAGCCCTATTCTGTAGTTTATTTAGAGATCCGTCTCACTGAGTTGCTTATTAGCACCTCGCTGTTGTTGAGGCTGGCTTTGAACTTGAGATTCTTCTGCCTCAGCAGATTACATTCGGGCATCCGGTGAATAATGGGTTTCTTAGTTTTGTTTCTTTCCTTTTTTTTTTTTTTTTTTTTGTTGTTGTACTGGAGATTGTACCCTAGGGATGCTTTATCACCGAATGACATCCCCAGTTCTTTTCTTTAAATTTTGAGATATAGTATCACTAAGTTACTGAGGCTGGCCCCGAACTTGCAATCCTCCTGCCTCTGGAGTCACTTGGATTATTGGCTAGAATAATAGGTTTCATTGTGTCACACTTGTATATGCATATCAATTAACAATTTTGGGGGAGGTACTGGCAATTTAACCCTGGGACACTTAACTGAGCTATATCCCCAGCCCTTTTTATTTATTTTTAATTTTGAGATAGCATCTCACTAAATTGCCTAGGGCCTCACTAAATTGCTGAGGCTGGCTCTGAATTTGTGATCCTTTTGCCTCAGCCTCCTGAGTTGCTGAGATTACAAGTGTGTACCACCACACCTGGCAATAATTTTTTTACAAACAGCAAAAAGATGGTTTTTTTTTTTTTTTTTTTTTTTTTTTTTTGCTACGAAGATATCAACAGAGCTTGGAAATAGGAATGCAGTCTTTAATTGGAAACAATAACAGCTATCCATTATTATTTAATTCTAATTATCAAGAAACAAACGTTCACGATTTATATTTTTCTGCCCCACAGAATTTTTTTTTTTTCGTACTAGAAATTGAACCCGGGGGTGTTTAACCACTGAGTCACATCCCCACCCCTTTTTATTTTTTATTTATTTTATTTTTTTTATTTTTATTTTTTTTTTGAGACAGGGTCTCGCTAAGTTGCTGGGAATGGTTTTGAATTTGTGATCCTCCTGTCTCAGCCTCCCAAATTACTGGGATTACAGGTGTGCACCAACATACCCGGCTCCTGCAGAACTTTTTAAAAGGAAAGTTACAGAAAAGTTGGTTTCGCTTTCCAGTGGAGAAATTCACAATACTGTCATGATCTGCACTATGTGGCCATTAGGAATGTAAAGAAGCTGTCTTCTCTCTTGAAAGATACCAGTTGCTCTCTGGACTTTCCAGAGCTGAGGTTTGTCTGATACTGTTAAATGATGAGAGGCTTCTGTACTGAGTAGTCCATAGCTGTTGCTTGGAGCCCCCGCAATCCCTCATGGACCTGGCCCATTCTTCTGCTCCACCTTGATCCAGCGACTAAAGGGTTGACAGCTAGAGGCCTCTGGGGTGCAGCTTGAGCTGGTAGTTAAATATTCTGAACATCAGCTGTGGGCCTCCCCAGTGCCATTGGTTGTTCCGACAATGTTGGACTAAAGCAAGTGCTTGTTGGTTGGCAAGAATAAAGCACTGAACAACTTGGTCTGTTCTGCTGGGAACATCTTTGGGAGCAGGATGGACACCAGGTCACCACAGGTCTTTGGGACAATGCAGACGATTATGTGAGTGTACATTAGATTTCATTGTACAATAGAAATAAATAGCGGGTTAAGAAAGGAAAGACAGAGCAAGAAGGTTATTCTTTTGAAGTAGAGGCTGTGTCTTTCTGTATTTTCAGCATCTAGAATAATGCAGGCCTGTGGTGTGCATATAATTATTGTGCGTTGAGTGAATGAGTGCAGCAGGAGTGAGTGTGTGCTCCTGCTTTATCGTGAGGATATTCCTATTGAAGTAATGGCAACTCACATTTATCACATTACTTAGAGTTTACAAAGTAGTTCCCTTTCTCTCTCTCTCTTGAGATGCTAGGGATCAAACCCAGGGCCTTTTGCATACTTGGCAAGCACTGGACCACATCCCCATCCCCCTAAGTGGTGCTTTGAACCACTTTTATTCCACTTCTGAAAAAAATTTTATTCCACTATATTTTTTATTCCACTATATATTTTTATTCCACTATTATTCCAGGTACCCCTTGTTACTTTGATTTTTTTTCCCCCCTCAAAAATGTAGGCAATTGGCCAGGAAATCTCAATATGGGAAAAGAAAGAAATACTGAGAAATAAAGGATTCTTCCTAGGAAAAGAAAGAGGATTTGTTGGTGATTTACAGGAGCCTAAGTGTAAGGTCACATTATTTACCAATCCTGATTATATTTTAAGCATATGCTGTTTCTTGCCTCAGTGCCTCTGGTGCAAAGACCTTCTCTTCTCCAGGGCCTGCGTCCCACTCCCTGCCCCTCACCTTTCACCCAGTTAGCTTCTACCTGCTAAAGCTCCCTTCATCCTTTCCCAGCCCCTCTCTGGGTTGGTTTAGTTTCCTCTTTTCTCCTTCCATAGCACACTGCAACCACAGTAGGCTGCAGTTAAATCGTGAGATTGATCTTCTACAACTTTGCCCTGGTTTCTGAAGGAGAGGTTATGTTCATGTGTATTTTTAGTGCCTGGCATGGAAGTGTTTCCAAAAGTAACATCTGCACATCCCTCTGTCAGAATCTCAAGGGGTGAAGCCCAGGAATCTGCCCTCTGGATGAAAAACTTTTTTCTTTTTTTCTTTTTTCTTTTTTTGGTACTGTGGGTTGAACCCAGGAGCACTTTTTATTTTTTATTTATTTATTTATTTTAAGTTGCAGAGCCTAGCCTCAAACTTGTAATCCTGTTGCCTCAGCCTGCCGAGTTGCTGGGATTACAGGCGTGTACCATTACTCCTTAAACTTTTTCACATGCTCTCCAGGTGATACTTGACCCTGTTTGAAAACCACTGTGTCGTAAAGCTAAATTACTTGAATGACTATATTGTGAGGTGTTCATATCTTTTCCTGTGTTGGACTTTATGAAGAGAAGCTGCTCTCCATGTATGAGGCCAGAGCTGAGATATTGTAATGCTTTTGTGAACAATAATGAGATCATGTATTAACCCCTTTCTGTGTCTGGGTGTGCATTTTTGTGTGCAGGCTTATCTGCCTTGGGCCTCTTTTGTCACGCGTCGCTCATCTGTGAGTTGAGGCTCTGACTCTCTTCCCACTGAGCTTTTTTGGAGAACAGAAGGAAGAGACATTTCTCTCTGAAGATGAACTCAACAGACCCCCTTCAGGATGCCCCCAATGCCACCTTGCTACATGTGCCTCGTGCGCAGGGAGGCAATGACACCTCTCTCCAGGAGGATCTTCAGGACCTCATCCACATGGCCACCTTGGTGACCTGCACTTTTCTGCTTGCCATCATCTTCTGTCTGGGCTCTTACGGCAACTTCATCGTCTTCTTGTCCTTCTTTGATCCAGCCTTCAGGAAATTCAGAACCAATTTTGATTTTATGATCCTGAACCTGTCCTTCTGTGACCTCTTCATTTGTGGGGTGACGGCGCCCATGTTCGCCTTTGTGTTGTTCTTCAGCTCAGCCAGTGGCATCCCGGATGCTTTCTGCTTCGCCTTCCATCTCACCAGTTCAGGCTTCATCATCATGTCCCTCAAGACAGTGGCAGTGATTGCCTTGCACCGCCTGCGCATGGTGCTGGGGAAGCAGCCTAATCGAACAGCCTCCTTTCCTTGCACCTTGCTCCTCACTCTGCTTCTCTGGGCCACCAGTTTCACCCTCGCCACCTTGGCTACCCTGAGAACCAATAAATCCCACCTCTGCCTTCCCATGTCCAGTCTGATGGCTGGAGAAGGGAAAGCCATTCTGTCCCTCTATGTGGTCGACTTCACCTTCTGCATCGCCGTGGTATCTGTCTCCTACATTATGATCGCGCAGACCCTGAGGAAGAACGCGCAAGTCAGAAAGTGCCCCCCGGTCATCACAGTTGATGCTTCCAGACCTCAGCCTTTCATGGGGGCTCCTGGAAAGGGAGGCGGAGATCCCATCCAATGCACCATGCCCGCTCTCTACAGGAACCAGAATTACAACAAACTGCAGCACGTTCAGACCCACGGGTACACCAAGAGTCCCAGCCAGCTGCCAACACCTGCTGCCAGTCGACTACAGCTGGTATCAGCCATCAACCTCTCCTCTGCCAAGGATTCCAAAGCTGTGGTCACTTGTGTGATCATTGTGCTGTCGGTCCTGGTGTGCTGTCTTCCACTGGGGATTTCCTTGGTGCAGGTGGTCCTGTCCAACAGTGGCAGCTTTATCCTTTACCAGTTTGAACTGTTTGGATTCACCCTAATATTTTTCAAGTCAGGATTAAACCCTTTCATATATTCTCGGAACAGTGCCGGGCTGAGGAGGAAAGTGCTCTGGTGCCTCCAATACATTGGCCTGGGGGTTTTCTGTTGCAAACAGAAGACTCGACTTCGAGCCATGGGAAAAGGGAACCTGGAAGTCAACAGAAACAAATCTTCCCATCACGAAACAAACTCTGCCTACATGTTGTCTCCAAAGCCACAGAAGAAAATTTGTGGACCAGGCTTGTGGCCCAAGCCATTCAAAGGAAAGTGTGGTGAGTCCCAAGATCTCTGCTGGACATCAGCACTGTGGTCAGAGCAGCTCCACCCCCATCAACACTCGGATTGAACCCTACTACAGCATCTACAACAGCAGCCCTTCCCAGGAGGAGAGCAGCCCTCGACACATGCAGCCAATAAACTCTTTTGGATTTGCCAGCTCCTATATCGCCATGCATTATCACACCACCAATGACCTAATGCAAGAGTACGACAGCACTTCAGCCAAGCAGATTCCAGTCCCCTCGGTTTAAAGTCATGGAGGCCAGAGAATCTTGTGCAAATGGTTTTTGCCTTCTCACACTGTTTGATTTTTGAGAGCAGTGGCAGATCAAAACTTAAAGATTCAGCGGAAGAATTGGCAGTTAGGACTTTTCTTTTGTCTGAAATATTAATGTTTTAATTTGATTTGTAATTTCCAGACATTTTAAGATATGATGGAAAAGTTTATTTACATTTTTTTACCCGGACCTATTACCCAGTCTGTTGTGCTGAACCTTTAAATAGATGCCAGGAATGGTGATGATATATTAAAGTAGGAAATTGACTGATTGTAATCCTCTGAGTCAGTATTTTGGGTCTGTGAAGAATATATTGCTGGATTTTATTTTATTTTATTTTGGTGCTGGGGATTGAGCCCAGGCCCTTGCACATGCTATGCATGAACTCTAGCACTGAGCTACACTCCCAGCTCTAGATATGGGTTTAAAAAAAGAAGAAGAAGAATTTGAAGGTATGAGTTGGATTTTTGGTTTGGTTTGGTTTCTGTTTTTTTGGTACAGGGGACTGGACTCAGAAGTACTCTACCTCTGAGCTACATCCTTAACCCTTTTTAAATTTTATTTTCAGAGAGGGTCTTGCTAAGTTGCTAAGTTGCTGGCCTCCAACTTGTGATCCTCCTGCCTCAGCCTCCTGAAGGTGTTTTTTCTTTTAAGAATGTAAAATTTGATTCTTTGAAGTCCTGAAATAGGGAATAATATACTTTTTGGTAGGGAGATTTATTTGAATAAAAATAACATTGTTAAAACAAAAAAAAATCACAAATATGTTACCTATGTTTCTATCCTTCTCAAAAATTCACAAGCATTAGGCACTTTCCTTTTATAAGACAGTCAACTAAGAATTTAGTGTATGATTATTGCCATTTCTTATTATAGACATTATTATTCTATGTCAATTGAAGTAGCTGTATAGTTCTTTTAATTTTTTTGTATTTTGGTACTGGAAATCTAACCCAGGGTATTTACCATTGAGCTACATCCCCAGTCCTTTTTATTTTATTTTTATTTTGAGACAGGTTTCACTAATTTTTAAAAAATTTTTGAGGGTCTCACTAAGTTGCTGAGGCTGGCCTCAAACTTGTCCTCCTGTCTCAGCCTCCGTAGTTGCTGGGATTACAGGTATGCACCACCGCCTCTGGCTGTATAGTTCTTTTAAAAAGAAAGATATTTTAGCTTGTTGCAAGTGAATTACTGTATTTTGGAATGATCTGATCCAAGAATCCTAGTGAATGGGGACTGTCCTATAGTAGAGAGCACTGTTCTTGGAGAGGGTTGTCATGTGGGAGGCAGTGTGGACTGTTGTGTCAGTCATTAGGCTATCTTGGCATAGAGATGAGATTGGAAGGTTTTCCTACAGTGTAAGAAAATTTATTAAGTACCTGACAGTATTCAAGTAACTATTTATGAATAACTCCTTTTTCTTTATGTTTATAGCATTGTGGTAGAAAAATTATCAAGGTGATATATTTTCAAACTAATTGTTTTATGTTTCCTCCCACTAATCTTTTTTTTTTGGCCATAATGAGGACTGAACCCAGGGCCTTGCACACACTAGCAACTACCAAGCAAGCAACATCCCTAATGCCCCACCTTTTTTTTTTTTTTTAAGCGAGGATCTCTCATTAAATTGCCCAAATTGGCCTCAAACTTGTGGTCCCCCTGCCTTGGACTCCCATGTAGCTGGGATTACAGGAGTCCACCCCACGCCTGCCCTCCCAGAACCTTAACCTGGAAACTCGCTTAAGTATTTCTTTACCTGAAACCAATTTTATTCTATACTCTGTGATTCTTAGGATAACAATGTGAACTCACATTTTTAGGTAACATATTTTCATTATAAAGTTAGTACTTGAATTCACTAGAATTTTGAAACTATAACTATTAGACTCTAGCATCACAATACAATACCTATCTTTATAAACTGTTGTATTCAAGAATTACTATTGCACATTGGGAAATATTTTGTTCCTTTGAATGAAAGACACTCAATTCATAGTGCCCTCCCTCAGGCTGTTCCTAAATACAGAGTCCTGGGAGGCCTGGGGGAGAGAGTAGATTTTCAACTTGACTTCAGTTCCACCTCACCTGGTACTTCACACTTTCCAGTATTGACCCAGTCATTTCTATTTCTGAGATTTAAGTATGAACTATAGGATTTATTTGGCTTTTAAATTCACCTTTCAGGACTGACTACCCTACCTACTCCTTTTCTCTCTTCCTCCCTCCCTTCTCTTCCTTTCTTCCTTTGGTTTTTGCTATCAAATTTTATAACAGAAGATAACATATCCACTCTCTCACCTTTTGTGTGTGTGTGTAATTGAATGCTATTTTTGGAAGTCACTATTACCTGTTTCAATTGTGCTTTTATATTTTAATACAACACTGTACTCATTTATTAATACTCCCACTAGATAGGTTAATATATTACCTCTTTTTAACAAAGAATTAAGAAATCTAACATCCTCTCCCAAGATCATTTGAAGGAGTGTGTCAAATTAAGAATCAGAGCTTTGTCTTAAGAAGCTAGTGGTCCAATAAACCAAACACCTTTGTAATTAATAACATAAGTCCAGAATACTTCACACTTTTTAAGGTATATGTTTTTGGACAGGCATTTCAAATGTGATTTAATAAAATGTTATGACAAAAGCAATTTCTATGTATAAAATTTTAAATGTCAGATTTTCTGTGTGACCTTTCAGCTTGAGATATATCGACCAGCATGGGGCCCTTCTTTGGGAAGTAAAAATTATAGCATAAAGAATACTAAGCATGTGCATATAAGGTATTCAGTTTTTTATGCTCTTCAAGAAATTGTTGATTTAACTTGCATGAAATACATAGTGAGCTAGATTCTTAGCTCCCCTTCATGTCTATATCTGTCAGTAGATATAGATATTTAGACAGAACTTGTCTCTACATAAGTTATGTATGTCTATCTATACCATATGCTAGTAATTAGGTATAGATAGACATATATAACTTGTCTCCTTATAAGGGCTACAATGAGAACTAAGAGTAATGAGAATTCAATTGAATATGATTAACTTGCAGGGTATATTAACTAGTTCTCTTGATGCTTTACTGTGATGCAAAGTATGTGATGTCTTTAAAACATTTTATAATAACTGTTCTTATGTTAACCATTAGGCCAAATTTGTATTTCTGATGCTTTTAATGTACTTTTAAAATCAAGTTTGGAAAATAAAATATTGAAAATCCTAACATTTTGAACATCAGATTTCAATATGATGATTTTTCCTCTTCTGACATTTAAAAATCATCAGAGCATGACAGTTGTCATTTTTTGTTTTGTTTTGTATTTTTGCTACTGGGGATTGACCCCAGGAGCACTTTACTATTGAGGTACATCCCCAGTCCTTTTTTTTTTTTAATATTTATTTATTTACTTTAGTTGTACACAATGCAATGCATTTATGTTTACGTGGTGCTGAGAATCGAACCCGGGCCACGCACGTGCGAGGCAAGCGCTCTGCCGCTGAGCCACAACCCCAGCCCCATCCCCAGTCCTTTTTTTAAAAAATATTTTTATTTATTGGCTTTTAGTTGTACACAATGCGTTTTATTCAATGCGTTTTATTTGTACGTGGTGCTGGGGATCGAACCCGGGTCACCCACGTGCTGGGCTAGCGCTCCACCGCTGAGCCACAATCCCAGCCCCCTTTTTATTTTTTATTTTGATACAGGTCTCATTACGCTGCTGAAGCTGGCCTTAAACTTAATGAGCCTCCTGCCTCAGCCTCTTGAGTCTCTGGGATTACAAGAGTATGCCACCATACCAAGGTGAATACCCTGATCTTTTAAAAATTATTCTCCATAATCTGGAGTCTCCTCTTTCAAGGCTGCCCTCTGTTCACAGTTCAGGGGCTCTGTGTACCTGGAGACTGCAGAGGGGTCTTTGACTCTCCCAGAGACACTCACTTTTTCTCCCGTATTCACTAAAAGTAGTTGTTTTTCTTTTCCATTAAGGAAAAGATGCCTGTGAGCCTCTTAAAAGAGATCTACTCCTCTGCTCTCCTACTGAAATGGAGGAAGGAAACCAAGGGTTAGGAAGACACTAGTCCTGTGGAGTGGTGAGGGGAGAGGCTCTTCTGTCAGGGATGGAGGCTTTGGAGAGGCCAGGCCTAGACCACCAGGAAGACTCTGCTTCTGCGATTGACTAGAGAATGTGCTCAATGTGCATCAGCCTGATGTTGAGACCAACCTCAACCACAACAAATGGCCCAAATCTATGAGGGGCAAGAGAGCCCACATCACCTCCCACTTGAAGACACTGGCCACTTGAAGTTTGATGAGTTTATTTTGAGGGGATGGAGAAAGAAGAGAAGAAACTGAGAAGAGAGTATTTCCCCCTTTCTGCCCCCAGCCCCAGAGATGAATCTGTGCATTGAGCAGCAGGTGCTGGCAGTAATCAAGTTGATACAGAATCTCTTCAATACCTGTATCAATGATAATGAGACTCTAATGTATATCTCTAGTCTGACCTCTCCCTAGACTCCATGCTGGTCTATCCAATTGCCTATTTAACATCTGTGCTTGGGTCTCTAACAGGCCTCTCAAAATTTAACAGGTATGAAACTGAACTTTTGATTCAACACTACTCCCCACCAAACTTTCTCCTCCCTCTATTTTGTCACTTCAGTAAAGGCCACACAGGTACACAGCAGCACAGCTCAATTTGGTGTCCTTGATCCCTTTCTTTCTCCTGCATACTGCATCCAATCTATTTGACAAATGTTAAACCATCTCACAAATATTTCTCCTTTCTTCCATCCCCACGCCTTCTGGCCCATGTCTCCAACCTCTCCCACCTGTACTATTAAACTGGCCTCACAACGATGTCCCAGCTGTGGTCTCTTGCCTATGTTACAGTGCTCCTCTTAAGGACATAAATGTCACTCTCCTGTTTATAGCCGTCTGGTGGCTTTCCACCCCACTTAGAACAAACTTTGAAGTGCTTGCCATGGCCGTGTTGCCCTAAGCATCTGGTCTCTGGTTTCTTTTCTGTATCCATTTCCTTTCTTTCACACCCTGCCCAAAGTGCTCAGGCTGCATAGGCTTTTGGGCCATTTCTCACATGCCTCAATTTTATCCCATGTCTGGGACTTTCCCCAGAAATCCTTTAACCTGGAATGATATTCCCCATATTCAGTGTGGCTCTCTAGTCCATCACTGTCTATCTCTCCACCTCACCTAATTTTTTTCACAGTTCTTATTCATTTCCTGACATTATGTTATTGTATTGGTCTGCTCAGGCTGCCATATACAATAGCACCATAGACTGGATGGCTTATGCAACAAAATTTTATTTTCTCATGGTCTGGAAGCTGGAAGTCCAAGATCAAGGTGCTATCAGGGCTGATTTCTGATGAGGATTTCTTTCTGAATTTTAGGTGACTGCCTTCTAGCTGTGGCTTCACATGGCAGAGAGGGAGAAAGCCAGCTCTTGTGTGTCTTTTTTTTTTTTTTTTTTTAATAAGGGCACTCATTCCATCATGAGGAGCCTACCCTTATGACCCCATTTATCCTTAATTGCCTTCTTTTTTTAAAAAAAAATATTTATTTGCTTTAGTTTTACACAGTGCAATGCATTTATATTTACGTGGTGCTGAGGATCGAACCCGGGCCGCGCACGTGCTAGGCGAGCGCTCTACCACTGAGCCACAACCCCAGCCCCTTAATTGCCTTCTTAAAGGCCCGTTCTCCAAATATAGTCATAACAGGAGTTACAACTTTAAAATATGAATGTGGGGGAACACAGTTCAGTCCTCAACAGTTATACATAATTGCTTACACACTGTCTCCTCACTAGAATCAAGCTCTACTGGGCAAAGACTGTCTATTTATTTCAGCATCATATCCTTAGTACCTTTTAGCCCTAGTGGGCTGTGAAATAAATGAGTCAAACAATAAATGAACAAGCGAATGAAAGTCATGTTGACACATCTATTTCTGCCTGGCTTACAATTTCCCCATATTCAGTATTTTCTATATCCCTCTCTATTTTCCTAGAGTGACTGTCAATCAGTAGGGTGACCTATGTTCTGATTTTTTAGGGGGACTATAAGGTCCTGTTCCTGGCTGTTTGCTCAGGGAACTATTATCCAGTTCTGAGGGCATCTTTTTCTAAGGGACAGCCCTGGCTGCCCAGAGGCTGCGAGACAACCTGTGTTCTTCTGTCCTGGAATTCCTTGGCTCATGATGCTGCCTGAAGTTATTGAAGATGAAACAAGGACATGCTCATGGGGGGTCCAGGTGGCGGAGGATCAATCACCCCGAACAGAGCTAAAGAAGCTGTTCAACGGTTGTTGAACCCTGAGAAGCGACTGAGGCATCAGGTGGTCGGGGCTGTGATAGACGAAGGGCTGATCATGGGGCATCACCTCAAGAAGCTGGCATCCAATAAGCATGCCAATATTACTCTGTCAGGGAAAAAACGCAGAAAACTCCTGCCGCAGATCTGGCTTGCCAGGGAAGAGAAGGCAGCAATGGAAGTGGAAGTCCCTTCAAAACCTGCCAGGACTGGTGAACCACAGCCCAAATGACAAAAGATAATAGCCCCCCCCACCCCCGCCCCAGGATATAGACCTGGAAAATCTTGAGGATGAGAGCTAAGGTTCTTACCTCTTCCACCAGATTTTCAACAAGATTTGGTGGTTGCTCAAGAGGTTTTTGGTGACAGCTTTACCTGCTTTTGCTCATCCCAGTTCCTCTTACATGATGGCTTGCTGACTTCCACTGGAGGGACATGTTGGGAGGGAAGAGGGTACAAAACAAAGATTCAAGGAGGGCCCAACTCCCATTTATAATAAATCCCTAGAGCTTTGGCTGACTTATGTGATAAAGTATAGGAATGGGGGGTGCACCATGAAAAGAGTTCTATGGGGGGCTGGGATTGTGGCTCAGCGGGTAGAGCGCTCGCCTAGCACGTGGGCGACCCGGGTTCGATCCTCAGCACCATGTACAAATAAAATCATTCAATAAAACGCATTGTGTACAACTAAAAAGCAAATAAATAAAAATATTTAAAAAAAAAAAAAAAAACAAAAAAAAAAAAGAGTTCTATGGGTATGGATGGAAGTAGTCTAGAAACAGAACCCATAGAGCTTGCTTGAGCAAAATCCACGAGAAGCTAGTTTCTGGTGACCTGGTCTCTCTCTAACTTTCTATTTCTGATAATAAGAGAGATTATTGTAGGGATGACATGGGGGGTAAAGATCCTAATCCCAGTCTTGCCTTGGTGTCTGTGTGACCAGGATGGGCAAGTCACTTTACTTCGTGTTTGTATTGCTTCCTTTGCTAGATTGTGTTTTTTATATATTTTATTTTATATATATTTTATATGTATGTGTGTGTGTGTGTGTGTGTGTATTGTATAAATATGTGAAACAAAATCCTTCTCTACCCATAAAGGAATTAGACAAGAAAAGGGATAACCAGTTCTTGAGGGAGGTGGGGGAGGAATACCACCAATTATTATGAAATACACAATTTAAATAAAGGTGAAGATTTAGGGAAATTTTCTTTCCACAAGAAATAGTTAATAGGCAGTCTCTTTGGGTCCAATGTCTTTGAGATTAATTTTACCAAAGATATCACTTCATTACTTATGGGTTCATTTATGTGAAGGGTTACCCTTTCAACATGGTCCTGCTCCTTTAGCTGCCTTTAGTGTTCTGATGAGTGGGGGATCTTTCTGTTGACTCTCAGTGTGGGAATATTGATTTTCATGCTAAGTCTGGCGTTCTGCAGAATGCAGCTTGTTCAGATGCCAGAGAGGCCTTACAAAACTGAGCAATTCACAGAGTGCTCTATGCCTGTCTCTTGCGGCCAACGTACTAGAAGTTTCATAATCTGTGTAAATGCTGTAGAATATTCCTCACTAGCTGAATATCTCAATTATTTGTTTGGCTCTAGGAACAACATATGTCAAAGAAATGGTAAAAACTAATTTTATTAATATGACTGAGGAAAGATAAAGGAAGTATTTTTTTTTTTTTAAAGGAGTTCAGAGTACCTCAGAATTGGAGTATTTTCAGTTCATAGAGTAGGGAAAATATAACAGAGGAAAGAATACAGCCACTGTACTCTTGTTAGGGAGGAGAGGCAAATACAAAGGCTGGGGTGTAACTCAGTGGTAGAGCGCTTGCCCAGCATGTGAGGCCCTGGGTGTGTACACACACACACACACACACACACACACACATACACGGGCATGAATGTGGCTATAAAACAGCAAAAAAAATTACATGCAGACGAAACAATTGATAAACATTCTATTCCTTTTCTTTTCTTGAGCCATTGTAAAACTGCAGGAACATTTTTACCCCCTCAAACTATCAAATACAGAAAAAAAAAAAAAAGTGGTAATCTTCAGGTGTAGTGGCACCCACCTATAATCCCAGTGACTCAGCAGGCTGAGGCAGGAGGATTGCAAGTTTAAGGCCAGCAACTTAGCAATACCCTGTCTCAAAATAAAAAATAAAATGATCTGGGGATGTGGTTCAGTGGTAAAGCACCCCTGTGTTCAATTCCAGTTACCGCTCCCTCACCCCCCCCCCAAAAAAAAGTGGTATTTCATAAAAATAACATAAGGGGGAAAATGACTATATATATATTTTTCCCCTGCCAGGACAAAATAATTTCCCTTATTTTACAGGGCCTGCTGCTGTGCCTGTCTGTGTGTTTTCTCAGGTGGGAGGTGATAACAGAGTGGTTCCTAGGGCAGGAGATGTTTCTATAAAATAGAAAGCACTGTAGCACACATTTATAAACATGGACTCTGGAATCTGAATGGGAAAAAATGCTGTCTCAGCCACCTGTAATTAGCTCAACTCTGAGCCTCATTTTGCTTATCTGTGGGTTAAAGACGTAAATCTAACTCATAAGGTTGTCATCATAGGTTATATAGTGGTTAGCCTAGTGCTTCATACTTAATTGATATTCAATATGTTATTATAAAAGCACATTCTGGGAGTAGCCTGTCATCCTGAAAGACAGGAAATAATGACCCCTGGGTATAGCTCAGCAGTACAGTGCTTACCTAGCAGCAAGTTCACTGTTTTGGGCTTTATTACTGAGTGATTTTAGAGAGTAGGTTTAACTTACTGGGTTTTCAAATACTAAATTTCTGGACTTTAAATAAGTTTGACTTTTAGTATTATGTATTTACTTAATAAAAACTGTATTTTAAGAATAGGAAGCTATATTTCTTAAATTCAAGGCAAAGCACACTTTATTCTATTGAAAGTTACTAGAAAGCAGTTTAACAGGTTTGAAATACATAATGTAGTGTATGATTAGATGTGAGATATATTTTTAAAATACTTATTTATTTTAGTTGTACACAATGTCTTTGTTTTATGTTTACATGGTACTGAGGATTGAACCCGGGCCGCGCACGTGCTAGGTGAGCGCCCTGCCGCTGAGCCACAACCCCAGCCCTAGATGTGAGATATTTAACACTATTTTGTACTCTTACAAATGTCTTTGGTTACCATTTCCAGAACATTCTGTCTGATTTACTTGGTGGACATTTTTTTTTGTGTCAGATGTAAAACATACTAAAATTCTTTACAATTTACAAACAGGTGTGGATGCAGGACATGAAAGTCTTATATTTCATTTATTAATAATTTGATCTTATTTTTATTTTCTAAATTTTGAGACTGTCAGACTTATCTTCATTTTCTATAAACGTTAAAGAGTAGAATTCTAGTCATCTTCAAACTATAGATTCTTCCAAGTGCTAACCAGAAATATGTTCTTTTTTCCCCATCAATGTAAAAAAGCATCATGAGATACTATGACCTCAGTGATTGGAGCCATGGTTGGTCGGAGTAACCTCTAACCTCTATACCAGAATTCAGACTTGTGTCTGCCTGATATTGTGTAATCTTAATGCTAATATATAAAGTGACAATCCCATTTTCTGAAATGTGACAGGGATATTAATTCAGTTAACCTACAATGCTGTAATTTGGTGAAAGTGAAGGATAACTCCTTTCTGTTGGGGACATTAAGAACACGTCAGCCTAAAGAATAGAAATTTAAGTCAAGGAAATGAAAACCTAACTCTGGCTGTCTCCCACTTCCTGATACGTGGACTTGGCCTAGCCCAGGGGTGTTGCCCTGACATATGACGAAAAATCAAACCACCACTAGGATAGGCTAGTGGCTGTTCCTCCAATGTGATCTGCTCGTGCTCCCTTTGTTCCCCTATAACCTTTCTGTTGATTGGCCTATGTCTTCTATAAAGGCCTTCCAACTTCCTCAATAAACTGAGGTTGTGCCTTGACTGGTCTCCGTGATGCGTCTGATTGTCCTCTGAAAGGAGGGCTGGGTGCGGGTGGTCAGTCGGCTCTTACCTTTCCCGATCCGTCCTTGTTGGGATGTGCTCCCCCTTCTCTTGCGGGTCGAGAGGAGTAGAGGGCTAAAAACCCCAACACTTTCCTCTACACACGTAATGCCCTCCTCAGAATATTTTGTGTTTCTGATACAAGACCTTCTGAATTATTTTATGATAGCATCAGACCACATATTATGTGTTAGTGCGGCTTAATTCTTCTTTAACAGATGGAAAATGAGAATTTCTAATATTTTCTTCTCACAACCTACTGGATCATCTTGCCTGCTTGAACAACCTGCTTTTGAGACTATTTGGCATGAGATAAAGCATCCCCTTCTGGTGTATTGGTCCATGGCTGCTTTACTGTTCCTGCCAAGTAAAGAAAAGAAGTGGAGAAATGAATTTTCTCTTAAGCCAGGTCACTGTGGCAACATATTTTGAAAACTTTTACCTCAATAGCTCATTGTAATATAAAACATTCTAACTTAGTGAGGCCCTAAGCAATTTAATGAGATCCTGTCTTAAAAAAAAAAAAAAGGGCTGGGGATGTGTCTCAGTGGTTAAGCACCTCTGGGTTCAATCCCTGGTCCTACCACCACCCCCACCACCACCACTAAAACAACGACAAAACAAACAACAAACAAACAAAAAACCCCCAAAACCAAAATCCATGCATATGGAAGATAATTCTATTTTTACATTAAAATGAAAACATAAGAAACACTGGTAAATAAAATCACCCAATTCTAGGAATTAGAGTTGAAAGTCAGATTTAGATGGCTAGCATTCATTTTAATTTGAAACTCTGGTTGTGAATCCTAACATTTCAAAATTTGTGCCTTGATTTTTTTATTTTGTGGTAAAGAAAAGGGCTTAAGTCTTTATGCTAGAGCTTTGGTGCTACTGGGTCAATAATTAAGCCTTATTATACACTAGGTAATTTAAATGTTGTCATAAATGAGGCCAGGTCTGTGTATCTGATTAAATGCAAAGGTTATTTTACCAGGAACTGTACACAGGCACACTATTCTGATTTGAGAGAATTTGTTGCCAATATTCCTTTCATCAAGAATACAGATGGTGGGGGCTGGGATGTGGCTCAGCGGTAGGGCACTCGCTTAGCACGTGCGCGGCCCAGGTTCGATCCTCAGTACCACGTCAGTACCACGTAAACATAAAATGCATTGCATTTAGTACAACTAAAGCAAATAAATTAATATTAAAAAAAAAGAATACAGATGGTGGCTAGACTATAAGCCCCATCTACTGGCATTTTTTCTTTTTTTTTTGTGGTGCCGGGGATTGAACTCAGGGGCACTCGACCACTGGGTCACATCCCCAGACCTTTTTTGTATTTTATTTAGAGACAGGGTCTCACTGAGTTGCTAAGTGCCTCGCCATTGCTGAGGCTGGCTTTGAACTCGCGATCCTCCTGCCTCAGCCTCCCAAAGTGCTGGGATTACAGGCGTGCGCCACCGCGCCCGGCTGATCTACTGGCATTTTGAGGAGAGCAGATAAAGCTAAAAGAAAAGTCTGATTTGGTAGCTCATTCACTTTAACAGACTTCACACTTCTCAATGAGAAGGTTAGCCAGGCGTGGTGGCGCACGCCTGTAATCCCAGCACTTGGGAGGCTGAGGCAGGAGGATCACGAGTTCAAAGCTCAGCCTCAGCAATGGCGAGGCACTTAGCAACTCAGTGAGACCCTGTCTCTAAATAAAATACAAAACAGGGCTGGGGATGTGGCCCAGTGGTAGAGTACCCCTGAGTTCAATCCCCAGTATAAAAAAAAAAAAAAAGTATTCTCTCTACCAAAGAGCCTGAAGAGGCTCCACTGATCTGTTCAGGCTCACATAGTTGTTATAAGAAACATACTTGTTCTTTTGTCCCAGAGCTCTTAAAACCCTAGTAATTTCTTGATAGGAGTATCTTTTGTTAGTTGGGTGCAGTGGAGCGCAAGCTGTAATCCAGCTGTTTGGGAGCCTGAGGCAGGAGGATCACAATTTGTAGACCAGCCTTAGCAATTTAGCAAGGCCCCAAGCAACTTAGCAAGACCCTCTCTCAAAATAAAAAGGGCTGAGGATGTGACTCAGTGGTTAAGTGCACCTGAGTTCAATTCTTGGTATAAAAAAAAAGTATATTTTGTTATTCACAATGAGCTCCCTAGGCTTAGAGTTTATGCTAATGAGGTTACTTAGAGACTCCTAGATAGCCTCCAGATGCCATTGTTCTTTAGGGGGTTATGGGGAGTCTAGAGACTCAGGTCTATAAACATTTGAACTCTTTGAGATCTTATTTTTTTTGTGGTGATGGGGTTTGAAACTTCCTTGCACACTGAGCAATATATCCATCTCAAACTCTTGAGGTTTGATGAGCTCCCATATTATTGAACATATAGACTTTTTTTTTTTTTTTTTTTGGCACTGGGACTTGAACTCAGGGACACTCTACCACTGAGCCACATCCCCAGACCTTTTCTGTATTATATTGAGACAGGGTCTCACTGAGTTGCTTAGTGCCTCACCCTTGCTGAGGCTGGCTTTGAACTCTCCTGAGCCTCTGGAGCCACTGGGATTACAACTGTGTGCCACCTTGCTAGGCCATATAGAGGTTCTGGGAGGGTGGCATACCTAGAGAGGGAAGCTCTATGTCCTTCTCATCCCCATTCCTTGTTTTATGCATCTCTTCTATCTGGCTGATCAGAGTTGTATCCTTTAGGACAAACTAGTAAACTTAAGTGTTTTCCTAAGTTCTGTGCACCATTCTAGTGAATTTTTGAGCCCAAGAAGGGGTCCTGGGAACCTGATTTATGGCTGATTGGTCAAAAATACTGGAGGCCTAGACTTGCAACTGGCATCTGAAGTGGGGATAGTCTTGGGGGGACCAAGCCCTTTTACTTGTGAGATTTGATGTGAAGTCCTAGTAGAGCCAGAATTGAACTGAATTATAGGACACCTGCTGATGCTGGAGGAAAAAACAAAAAACAACATTCTGGTGACATCAAGTGTTTGTTCTATGCTGCATGCAGTTTTGTTTTTTTCATAGCACATACATAGTAAGTTAAAGAGAATCTGTGCATAGGTCTGAATTTAAAGTGCATGCTTGGCTGGGGCTGTAGCTCAGTGGCAGAGTGCTTACCTAGGTTTGATCCCTCAGCACAACATAAAAATAAATAAATAAAATAAAGGCATTCTGTCCATCTACAACTACAAAAAATATTTAAAAAGTACATGCTGGGGCTGGGGTTGTGGCTCAGATGTAGAGTGTTTGCCTAGCACGTGTGCGGCCCAGGTTCAATCCTCAGCACCACGTAAAAAACGCATGTGTACAACTAAAGCAAATAAATAAATATTAAAAAAAAAAGTGCTTGCTTTCTGAATTGTTCTGCTTCCTGCTAAAATCTACAAATAACCCTAAAATAGTCAATTATATTAACGTTTTAAAAATTAAAATATCATTAGCCAGAAGTACTGAAAAGGAAAAACTTAAGTAAAGTATTTTATGGCTACTTTTTTATTCTTTTTGGTACTGGGGATTGAACCAGGTATGCTTAACCACTTGGCAACATCCTCAGCCCTTCTTATTTTTGATTTTTGAGACAAGGTCTTGTTAAGTTGTTTAGGGCCTGTTGCTGAGGCTGGTCTAGAACTTGCAATCCTCCTGCCTCAGCCTCCCCAGTTGCTGGGATTACAGTGTGTAACATTGTGCCTGGCTCTGCCCCCCACACCCAGGAATAGAGTGCATGCTAAGCAGGCACTCTGCTGCTGAACTATCCCCCAGTCTTTTATGCCCACTTTTCTGTTCTTGTTCAGATAGACATGTTCAAAATATGTGCAACAGGATAATGCAAAAAAGAAAGGAACTGAATAATCTGCTATTGACTACGTGACAATACTGCTTATGGACATTTTTATTTACTTTAAAATAAATATTGTGCTATAAAACTGTCCAGACCTAAGATCTGTAGTATACAATAGACAAGTAAAATGGATAGCCAGCACAGTGTGTTTTGTTAGAGTAAATCATTATAAATCAGAAATTAATCAACTGCCTACACCAGATACTCTGGGAGTAAATACTCAAGATGAAGAAAGAAATATATAAAAGTTTGGAGAGAGAAGCAACCTATCACAAGTTAAGTTTCTTTAGAGTAACAGTGGTAAAGAAAACTTACCAGTGAGACTACTATGTGCCCATTTTTAGTTTAATGCCTGGCAGAAAGCAGCTGCTATATAAAGTTTGTTGAAAGGATTTCAGGCACTAGAATTTACATATTTTACAGGATCTCTCATTTAAACAACTTCCTATGGATATCTTTCTTCATAATCTTTACTTCATTAGCTATTTACACATAATTTACATAATAAATCTATTATTTAAAATCTTTCAATAGTACAACCATTATAACATTTGAATAGGCTGGACTCCAAATTGCTTGGATGAGATTTATTTCAGAATCACATCATCCAAGCAAAGACATAACACAAGTCCATTCATAAGACACAACAAAAATGAAAAAAGTGAGACAAATGTCTGCCTTAGAAGTTTATCAATAACCTCTTATATACACACATATATTCACAAAGTGGTTTAGAGTCCTTTTATATGATCCTTTATATGAGGTTCAATGGCTGAGAACGCTATAATGAGACACATGGTCAGAAAGAAATCATGACTTTCAATGATCTTTTTTTCCCTTCAGCTTTAATATCCTTTAGTTGGGGAGAGAAAGAAGTCCATTTTCATCTGCTGTATCTAAGATTTTACAGATCACTGGAGATTCAACCTAAAGAAAAAGAACAATAAAGCTGAATACTTCAGTATTATTCTGCTAATGAATACATTTGCTAAAGGTGTATGAGTCCTTGTTTTGGATAAACCATCAAACGTTATACCTACAAAATTAAAACAATTTTTAGTCATGCATATAAAATATGAGCTAGGAGGAAAAAATATTTTTATTTCTTAATAAGCAAGGGAGAAAAGACAGGAATAAGGAATAGCTAGATCTTTTTTATTTTTTTGGTACTGGGGATTGAACTCAAGGGCACTCTACCATTGGGTCACATCCCCAGCCTTTTTTTATATTTTATTAGAGATAGGGTCTCACTGAGTTGCTAAGTGCCTCACCATTGCTGAGGCTGGCTTTGAACTTGTGATCCTTCTGCCTGCACCTCCTAAGTGCTGGGATTACAGGTGTGCGCCACCACGCCCACCTTAGCTAGATCTTGTATATCAAAAATGACAGAATATCAGGGGCGGGGTTGTGGTTCAGTGGTAGAGCACTCACCTGGGTTTGATCCTCAGCACCACATAAAAAAAAAATAGTCCAACTACAATTAAAAAATAAATATAAAAAGAAGATAGAATATTATGGAAAAATAATCAGTTGCATTTAAAAGGCAAAGAAAAAATGCAACTCAAAGATGGGCCAGATGTTGAAATTATCAGAGTTATACTAGTTATAAAAAATACATAGCCGGGCGCGGTGGCGCACGCCTGTAATCCCAGCACTTTGGGAGGCTGAGGCAGGAGGATCACGAGTTCAAAGCCAGCCTCAGCAATGGCGAGGCACTTAGCAACTCAGTGAGACCCTGTCTCTAAATAAAATACAAAAAAGGGCTGGGGATGTGGCCCAGAGGTCGAGTGACCCTGAGTTCAATCCCCGGTACCACAAAAAAAAAAAAAAAAAAAAAAAAAAAAAAAAAACAGGGGCTGGAGTAGTTGTGGCTCAGTGGTAAGAGCACTTGCCTAGCATGTTTGAAGCCCTGGGTTTGATTCTCAGCACCACATATAAATAAATGAATAAAAATAAAGGTCCATCAACATCTAAAAAAAAAAAAAAAAAAACAATGAAGCTGGGCATGGTGGTTCATGCTATAATCCCAGTGGCTTGGGAGGCTAAGGCAGGAGGATTCCAAGTTCAAAGTTAGCCTTAGCAACTTAGCCAGACCCTTTCTGGAAAAAAAAAAAAAGGCTGGGGATGTGGCTCAGTGGTTAAGTGCCCTGGGTTCAATCCCCGGTACTAAAAAAAACCCAAAAACAAACAAAATATGATGAAGACAACACTGGAAAAGGCAGAACATGTATGACTGGAGGGAATTTCAGCAGATAAAAGGAAACCATAGGGGGCTGGGGATATAGCTTAGCTCAGTTGGTAGAGTGCTTGTCTCGCATGCACAAGACCCTGGGTTCAATCCCCAGCACCACAAAAAAAAACAAACAAACAATAAAGAACCAAATGGAAATTTTAGAGATGAAAAATTTATCAGAGATGAACTTATTCAATGTACTGGACAGAGAGGGGAAATATTCTATAACTTGAGATTGGTTAATGGAAAGGACCCAAGGACCCAAACTGAGCCAGATATGGTGGTACATGCTTATAATCCAGAAGGATCACAAGGTCAAGGCCAGCTTGGGTAACTTAGCAAGACCCTGTCTCAAAAAAACAAAACAACAAAAAAACTCAGTGGTACATTGCTTGCCTAGTATGTGCCAAGTCCTGGGGTCAATACACAGTACCAGCAAGTGGGCATGGAATGGGGATTATAAAGGGCTATTTTTTGGAGAGGGTGACAAGGTGTGTTTACTGGAAAGAGATTTTCTTCAGTGACAGATACTTTGTTTTGGATGACGGTATATGTTAAAGCACATCAAATTCAACATTTAAGACCTGTGTATTTTATTTGATGCAAATTAAACCTCAATTAGACATGTCAGATCTTACAGAAGTAGTATGGGCAATATATATTAAGTCTTGGAGTCTAATGAAGGTCCTTTTCAGACCTAATGCAGAAAATTAAGATGAGGCCCCAAAATGAATTTTTGATTATTTTCTTTTTACTTACCCCAAGAATATACTGACAGGAGTGAGGCTCGAGCATATATACAGTAACAGCATGAGGAGAATCTGATTCTTTACACCTAAAATAGAGAGTACTTTAAGGCACTGCCCAAATGATACAAAATATGATTATTTTTAATAGTTATCAACTTAACGTACAAAGATCCATTCAAGTGGACCAGCATAATTTCATTTAATTTAAATAATATAATTTAATAATTATTCATAAGTATATTTTATACTTATACAAAACTTTTTAATGTAGGATATAGGTAAAGGAGAAAGGTATAAAGCACAATTTTATAATTCAACTTACTTTAGTTTTACAGTCACCTGTCTTGGTTTGTCAGTTATATCACAAATATCTCCATTCCCATAAAAATGTGACACCATCCTAAATTGGAGAAACAAGCTTTATTAAACTAAAAATATCATAATTCAGCAATAGTAATGGGTAGGGAATAACTGTAACGGGTTGGATAAGAAGATGGTGAGGGTTTTTAGGGTTCTTTCATAGGGACAGTCTTACAGATATCATAAGGAGAATATAAATTAGAGATATTGTATACTGTTATAATAATATATTCAATTTGTATAGCACTTGTGCATAAAAAAATAAAGTTAGACTCCCTTAAAAAAGTTGTTATCTAGGGGCTGGGGATATAGCTCAGTTGGTAGAGTGATTGCCTCACATGCACAAGGCCGTGGGTTCAATCCCCAGCACCACCACCACCAAAAAAAAAAAAAGTTGTTATCCATTTTCCCAACCCACTATATTGTTTGTTTTGTGGAACAACTGTTTTCGTCCTCCATCAAGCTAATCCTGTTAAAATACTATACCATAGGTAACCCAAAAGACAAGTCTAGGTAGGCCATGCTATAAATCTCAAATGTGCAATATCCAAAAAAGCTTTGATTTTGTTAGTTTTACCTCCCTATGCTTCAAAATTTGTTGCACATAATATCATAAACTATTTTCAAATGAAACACAAGCATAAAGACTATTGAGTATGTTAGAATATTTAAATGTCTATATCGTAATTTTTTTTTTTTTTTTTTTTTGTACCAGGGATTGAACTCAGGGGCACTCAACCACTGGGCCACATCCCCAGCACTTTTTTGTATTTTATTTGAGACAGGGTCTCACTGAGTTGCTAAGTGCCTCGCCATTGCTGAGGCTGGCTTTGAACTCGCGATCCTCCTACCTCAGCCTCCCAAGTGCTGGGATTACAGGCGCGTGCCACCAGGCCCGGCTCTATATCGTAATTTTGCTAACATTGATTTTGGTCTGCCTGAAAAGTCAGTATATTCTGAAAACAATCTCTCAATACCACAACAAGGTATCACCTGAGAGGGACCAAGAATGAGTATTTAAGCCAGGGACAGTGGTACATGCAGCTTCCCAGCAGCTCAGGAGGCTGAGGCAGGAGGATCACAAGTTTGAGGTCAGCCTTAGCAACTTAGTGAGACCTGGTCTCAAAATAAAATAAAAAACAGGGATGGGGATATAGCTCAGTGGTAGAGCACCTCTGGGTTTGATCCCCTCCCCACCCCCTAAAAATTTAAAATTCACTGGACAAGCAACTACAAGAAAAGTTAAACCTTAGTTTTCCTTGGGGGGCTGGGGATATAGCTCAGTGGGTAGAGTGTTTGCCTTGCACACACAAGGCCCTGGGTTCAATCCCCAGCCCTCCCACCCCCCCAAAAAAAGCTTAGTTTACCTTGGGAAATGAGATTAGTTTATTTGTTATATAAAATATACATACCCACATAGCTCAAAAAAGATATGAGATAGTTTTAAATAAAGCACGGTGGTGCATGCCTGTAATCCCAGCACTTGGGTGGCTGAGGCACTTAGCAACTCAGTGAGACCCTGTCTCTAAATAAAATACATAAAAGGGCCAGGGATGTGGCCCAGTGGTTGAGTGCCCCTGAGTTCAATCCCCTGTACCAAAAAAAAAAAAAAAAAAAAAAAAAGCTACTGTTTGATTATTTTCAACTTTATATTACAAAAACTGCACAACAAAGGGGAATGTCAGAATATATTTAAATAGAATTAAATAACTTATAAAGGTAAACGTTACACACGAAAGAGGCAAATGCTTTACAGTCTCAGTTCTAACAGAAATCAGCGATTGTCACCAACACCACTGCTCCTCATTAGCATATTACTGCCATTACAAAGGCAGCAGCCAAAGTTTACTGCATGCTATTGCCCTTTGCAGGAATTACTTCATACTACATAAAGATCATATGAGGCAAATACCATTAGACAAGAAAAATGAAACTTAAAAAGATTATGTAATTTACCTAAGGTAACAAGTGAAGGGTCAGCCAACATTTCAATCCAGGTAGCCTGGCTCCAGAGACTGTGGTCTTAACTATTATACTGTGTTGGTTCTCCACAAAAAGAATATAATCTAAAAGATGACCCCTGAAAATACACTGACCTATGATTTTACTTATGTGTTTATATTTTTATGTTTGTCAATATTCTGAGTTTTAAAAATTCTCACATCCAAAGGCAAATAAAGGTAGTCTTTACCTGACTGTTTGGGTGCCATCGTCCTGAAGATGATAGGCTCTAGCAGTATTCTTCTTAGCCCACTCAATATGCTCTTCTTGGTTCCATGTCCCCACAACCACTGAGGTTTTCCCACTATCTTTGTCCTAATACATAAAAAAAATAAAAAAAAATTTTTATTTTTAGTTGTAGTTTGACATAATGCCTTTATTTTACTTATTTATCTTTTATGTGGTGCTGAGGATCAAACCCAGGGCCTCGCACGTGCTAGGCGAGCGCTCTACTGTTGAGCCACAACCCCAGCCCCCCCAAAATATTTTTGATAATGCAAGCCTGACATCATCACATAAACATTTATGCTGATGACTTGACCCTCTTATAGGGCCTAGTCCTTATTTCCATCTGTACACAGGATATGTAACTTAGATGTAATGATGTTAGCCAAACTCAGTGAGTAGAAGTTATCTTCATTCTCTGTTTCTCTGAATGAATATAACTAATTTCTGGTTGGGCTAGCTCTAGATATAATTATTCTTGACTCATATCTTTTCACTCTCTTCTATCTATCAGTTGTATCAAGTCTTTCCTGGAGATTTTTTTGGCTACAGATTCTTTACATTTTCACTTCCAGCACACCATCCCCACAACCAAAAGTGTAATCTCTCATACCTAGATTATATAACCACATACTACTATGATTCTTCTCCATCCTGCTTTATTATTATTTTTTAAATACTTTGTACTTATATATATATCTTATATTTACACTTCCTTCTTTCTCTCTCCTTTCTTCTCCTTCCTATGTCCTTGCCTTCCTCTTTTTCCAACCTTCATATTCTGGTCAGGCAACACTATACTCCTCATTAATAGAATGAAAAACCCCTTGCATGGTAAGTGGCAAGGCCACTGCCCTAGTAGAGGTAGCTTATTGCCTAATGAAAGACATAGCTATTATATCTCTTATTTTTTCAGCAACTAGACTATAAGTTCCTAGACAGAAATTAGAGCAGCAAAATGAAGTGTTTAAGAGGTTGGACAGGGAGCAGAATTGCCTGTGTTTGAATTCAGTTTTACAATTTACTACCTATGTGATTTTAGGTGAGTTACTAAACTATCTTTTCTGTTTCCTCATCTTAGAATTATAATACTTTTGTTATTAGGATTAAATGAGATAATATGCATTAAGTTCTTAGTGCCCAGCATAAAGTGAACACCATATATATATATATATATATATATACACCTTCTGCTTTATATATATATGTGTATATATATTTGGTACTAGGGATTGAACTCAGGGGCACTCGACCACTGGGCCACATCCCCAGCCCTTTTTTGTATTTTATTAGAGACAGGGTCTCACTGAGTTGCTAAGTGCCTCACCATTGCTGAGGCTGGCTTTGAACTTGCAATCCTCCTGCCTCAGCCTCCCAAGTGCTGGGATTACAGGTGTGCGCCACTATGCCCAGCTAACCATATATATGTGTATATATATATATATATTTTTTGTTTAAATATTTATTTATTTGCTTTAGTTGTACACAATTTGTTTTTACATGGTGCTGAGGATCGAACCCGGGCCACGCACGTGCTAGGCGAGTGCTCTTCCACTGAGCCACAACCCCAGCCCACCATATATATATATATATATATATATATATATATATTTTTTTTTTTTTTTTTTTTTTTTTTTTTGGTACCGGGGATTGAACTCAGGGGCACTTGACCACTGGGCCACATCCCCAGCCCTTTTTTTTTGTATTTTATTAGAAGCAGGGTCTCACTGAGTTACTAAGTGCCTCGCCATTGCTGAGGCTGGCTTTGAACTCGCGATCCTCCTGCCTCAGCCTCCCAAAGTGCTGGGATTACAGGCGTGCGCCACCGCGCCCGGCTCCACCATATATTTTTTAATACTGGGCACTGAACCCAGGGGCACTTTACCACTGAGCTATATCCCTAGTCCTATTATAATTTTAAAATTTTTGAGCCAGGGTCTCCCTAGGTTGCTGAGGAGCTCACTAAATGGTTGAGGCTGGCCTTGAATTTGCCATCCTTCTGCTTTAGTTTCCTGAATTGCTGTGATTACAGGTGTGTGCTACTGTGCCTGGTGAGCACTATATTTGTTAGTTATTATTATTTTTCTATCTCCCAAAGCACTGAGAAAAGTCCCTCAGAAAGCTCTAGGTTATATGACCTTGATCAAATTGAGTTTGGTAAAACCTATAGTGTTGTTAAATAATGTGAAACCCACCATTTTCTTGGGAGTGTTAACTGCTGATCTTCTGGAAAGTAATTTTTCAGCATGCATGTACTTTGATCTAGCATGTATATGGCTAGAAATGTGTTTTATGAATATACAGGCAAAAGTACAGCAACAGAACTATTTAAAGATTGCACTAAATCACTGTCACTACAAAAACTGAAAGAACTTAAAGGTCCATCAGTAAAGGTCTGATTAAATACACTGTCAAGTAGAGACATAATTCTATGTAAGTGCTGAAAAGAATGTGGTTGTTGCTGATATGAAAAGATCTCTAAGATAATAAGTGAAAAGAATAAGTGCAAAGTAGTGCATAATCCCTTCTGTAGAAATAAAAAGATCATACCAAAATTTAAGCATTTGCATTTTTTTCCTATAGACAGTTAACTATGAAAATGTTAACAGCAGTTAATTTTTGGGAAGTGGGAGGATGGCAGAGAAGAAATTAACTTTTCATTTAAATTTCTGGAATATACTCTTTCAATTAAAAAAGTCATTGAGTGTTATCTGGATTACAGTTGTATGGCACTTTACCCTTTTTCTGTAGTAACAAACGTTTTTAGAAAGAAAACATCTGTGAAGAAGCAAGAACAAATGGAAAGAATGCTTAAATGAAATTTCTCAGGTTTAAGTAAAGAAATAATGGCTTATAGCCCGGTGTGGTGGCGCACGCCTGTAATCCCAGCACTTTGGGAGGCTGAGGCAGGAGGATCGTGAGTTCAAAGCCAGCCTCAGCAATGGCGAGGCACTTAGCAACTCAGTGAGACCCTGTCTCTAAATAAAATACAAAAAAGGGCTGGGGATGTGACCCAGTGGACGAGTGCCCCTGAGTTCAATCCCTGGTACCACCACACACACACACACACACACACACACACACACACAAAAGAAAAATAATGGCTTATAAATGTCTCCTATGTTTTGGATAATTTAAATGTGGAAGGTGAATTGTATGATCCTTCTTAGATTTTTTTTTTTTTTTTTTTAGCAGAATTGAACCCAGAGACACTTAACCACCGAACGACATGCCCAACCCTTTTTATTTTTTATCTTGAGACAGGGTCTCGCTAAGTTGCTGAGGCTGGCTTTGAACCTGCAATCCTTCTGCCTCAGCCTCGCAGCCACTGGGATTATAGGCGTGTACCATTGTGCCCAGCTCTTCTTGGAAATAAAGATCAGCTTAAAACATCTTGTATGGGAAAATACAATATTTTAAAATTACTAACTATTATCTTTTTCGGGGAATGAAAAAAGTGTTTTGGAGCAGCCAAGCCAATATTTATTTATTTATTTAGGTATTGGGAATTGAACCCAGAGGTGCTTTACCACTGAGCAATATCTCCAATATTCCTAGCCCTTTTGTTTTTTATTTTGAGACAGGGTCTCACCAAGTTGCTGAGGGCTTCCCTGAGTTGCTGAGACTCACTTTGAACTTGTGATTCTCTTGCCTCAGCTTCCCGAGTTGTTGGGATTACATGTGTGCCCCACTATACTTGGCCCAGTATTTATTTGTTAATTTTTTTGTGGCACTGTGGCTTGAACCCAGGGGCAGGTGAATGTTAGGCAAGTGCTCTACCACTGAGTTACATCCCCAAATCTTTTTATTTTTTATTTTGAGACAAAGTCTCCCTAAGTTGCTAAGGCTGGCCTTGAACTTGTGATCCTCCTGCCTCAACCTCCCCAGTAGCTGGGACTATAAATGTGTATCACTGTGACTGGTAAGGCCAATTTTATTAATTAGATTAGAGTTTGTCTTCAATGCCAGTTATCTTAACAAACAAAATACAACTATCAACAGATAAAATTATTAGAGCTTGAATCTCAGAATTTAAGCAGGTTGGATTAACATGGGAGAATATACTATCTTATTTATAGAACAATAAATAACAGGAAGAATAAAGGCTTACATATGTACTTTTTTTTTTTTTTTTTTTTTTTTTTTTGTATCAGGGATTGAACTGAGTCACATCCCACCCCTTTTTATTTTTTATTTTTCAGACAAGGTCTTGCTAAGTTGCTTGTGGCCTTGCAAAGTTGCTGAGGCTGGCCTCCAACTTGTGATCCTCCTTCCTTAGCCTTCCAAGCCACTGGGATTACAGGCATGAGCCACTGCGCCCAGCTACACGTGTAAATCTTAAAATACTTTAAATTTAGATGAAATAGTATCTTCTTCTTTTAGCTGAGAAACTTGCTATATTTACCCAATTTTACTTATTTGTGTGTGTGTGTGTGTGTGTGTGTGTGTGTGTGTATGTGTGTGTTTAGTTAAGGGATTAAACCCAGGAGTGTTCTTCTGCCTCTGAGTTATATCCCCTACCCTTTTAAAATTTTGATTTGGAGACTGTATCTTGTAAGTTGCCCAGGCTTGTCTTGAACTTGTGATCTTCCTGCCTTAGCCTCCTGAGTAGCTGGGATTACAGATATGTGACACTGCACCTGGCTAATTCTATGGTTAATATACCATTTTGCCATTCATTTTCTTAATTTAAAGATGAATTATATAAATGATTAATTTTTTTGATCAAAGCTAAGGAGGAACAGACACAACAATAGCCCATCATTCTACCAGGTTCTTAGTATTATAAGTATATAAATAGTTAATAAGCAATGTTACTTCAAGATGAATGACTTAGTTACAATTAGGTTTTTTTACTTTCCAAAATCTGGTAATACTTTTGGTTAGTACTTTCCATGTTAAAATCATCTCACATTGAAAAGTAATATCTTTTTCCCTCCTTTATTCTTTTTTTCCCCACGGTATTAGGGATTCAACCCAGGGAGGCTGTACTGAGCTACATGCTTAGCCCTTTGATTTAGAGACAGGATCTTATAAATTGCTCAGGTTGGCCTTGATTTTATGATCCTCCTACCTCAGCCTCCTGAGTGGCTGGGATTACAAAGTGAGTACCACTATGCCTTGCCTCTCCTTTTTTCTAAAAAAGATTTTTTTTTTTTTTTTTTTTTTTTTTTTTTTTTTTTTTTTTGTGTGGTACCGGGGATTGAACTCAGGGGCACTTGACCACTGGGCCACATCCCCAGACCTTTTTTGTGTTTTTATTAGAGACAGGGTCTCACTGAGTTGCTAAGTGCCTCGCCAATGCTGAGGCTGGCTTTGAACTCGCGATCCTCCTGCCTCAGCCTCCCAAAGTGCTGGGATTACAGGCGTGCGCCACCGCGCCCGGCTTCTAAAAAAGATTTTAAAAACTTTAATCCAGGGCTGGAAAAGTAGTTTAGGGGCATAACGCTTGTCTAGCATGCATAAGGCCCTGGGTTCAGTCCCTAACATTAAACAACAACAAAACCCCTTTAATCTAGTGATAGAATGATATATAAATGCGATTCTATACCTCATGGTATTGATGTACATGTTTGCCATAGCAGAATTCATATTTCCACCAACCAACACCCTAAAGGAAAGAAAAAACATAGTATATAAAATGATGCACAGAGAAAAGGGTATTGTGGACTGACATAATACTACCCATGATAGTGATGGAAATATCGGTCATTTTTATAACCTGTAATTGCAATAATATGGTTGAAAATTCGAAATCACTGAGAAATAAGAAAAGGCAAACACAAAGAATAAATGCTGCAATGACTTAGTAAATAAAATGAAACAAAAATTCTACTTTTAAATGTAATTCCCACTGGTGCAGGGGAAAAATTTTACCTTTGTAAGGATAGATGTCAACTCTAGTTTAAATTGTGATCTCTACATAACCAAAAGGTAGGACATAAAATGAACCAGAATCATACATGATTGCCATAGGAAAGGTCGTGTTTTACCATGAGTAAGGAGAGAATACATTGGTAATGGATTAGATGGTAGAGATATGGAGTATGAGATTCCACAGAGGAAATGTCCATCAGAATCTATCTGAAGATTCTGCCATTCCTTTATAGACATAACCCTGACCCCTGCCCCGCTTTTTTATTTTTGGTACCAGGAATAAACCCTGCCGCAGAATTTTTTTTTTTTTTTTTTGGTACCAGCACTTGACCACTGAGCCACATTCCCAGCTCTTCTTTGTATTTTATTTATAAACATGGTCTCACTGAGTTGCTTAGTGCCTCTATAAGTTGCTGAGGCTAGCTTTGAACTCATGATCCTCCTGTCTCAGCCTCCAGAACCACTGGGATTACAGGAGTGTGCGACACTGTGCCTTGCTGCCATAAACCTTTTTTCAGTGTTACTAGTGCCCATTGATTAAATAACTGACAGGTAAAAGTTGTCAGATAAAATTTTAAACTGAAGGTTCACTTCTTACCCCATGAAAGCAGTAAGAACCACTAAGGAACTCTTTTATGAGTTGGTCATCTGTCAGTTTGGATATGTGGGTTGTTCCAACCGTGAGCACTGGCTGAGAGCCAATAGCAATAGGTTTGTGGATTGCTGGAAATCTCTCTTCTTTAGTTGATTGTAGATCTTCCTAAAATTAAGCAGACATGTTTAAGAGATTTTTATACCACACTTAATTTTTCAGTGATAATTTATTATTTTTAAACTGTCGCATATTTGTAAAATAAGAGTTTTGCTTATTTTTTTTACTTTTAAAAAAAACTTTTGCATGAAGAATTTGATTTAAAATATGGAATGCTTAACGAATTTGCATGTCATCCTTGTGCAGGGGCCATGTTACTCTTCTCTGTATTGTTCCAATTTTAGTATATGGAGTACTCTGCTTATTTAAAAAAAAAAATATATATATATATATATTTAGTTGTTGATGGACCTTTATTTTATTTATTTACATATGGTGCTGAGAATCGAACCTAGTGCCTCACATATGCTAGGAAAGCGCTCTACCACTGAGCCACGATCCCAGCCCGAGTTCTGCTTATTTATTTATTTATTTTTTGGTACTGGGGATCGAACTCAGGGCCACTTGACCACTGGGCCACATCTCCAGCCCATTTTTGTATTTTATTTAGAGACAGGGTCTCACTGAGTTGCTAAGTGCCTCGCCATTGCTGAGGCTGGCTTTGAATTCATGATCCTCCTGCTTCAGCCTCCCAAGTGCTGGGATTACAGGCGTGTGCCACCATGCCCGAGTTCTGCTTATTTTAATGTTACAAGACAATGGACTTTGCAACACTTAGTAGTGTAGAAAAAGTGCTAAATAAATGTTAGTTTCATCTACCAATTAGGGGTATGGAGACCATTCCAAAAATAAAGGGATAATTTCCATTTCATATATTTTGTCTCATTATTTTTTTTTTTTTTTTTTTGGTATTTTATTAGAGACAGGGTCTCACTGAGTTGCTAAGTGCCTCGCCATTGCTGAGGCTGGCTTTGAACTTGTGATCCTCTTGCCTCAGCCTCCCAAGTGTTGGGATTATAGGCGTGCACCATGGCACCTGGCTTGCCTCATTCTTCTTTTTTTTTTTTTTTTAATATTTATTTATTTGCTTTAGTTGTACACAATGCAATGCATTTATGTTTACGTGGTGCTGAGGATCGAACCTGGGCCGAGCACTTGCTAGGCGAGCGCTCTACCGCTAAGCCACAACCCCAGCCCCATTGTCTCATTATTCTTACCAGGTATTTTGATACTTGATAGGCTTTGTGTCCATACATTTAGTTTTGGAGAAGGGGGCAGTAAGGGCAAAATAATAATAAACAGGGTAAAGATGAAATGGGTGAAAATGAATATGAATGTTAGTTACAGGTATTCAATGTAGTAGAATCTGGTTGTTGCCCAAGAGGAACATGAAATTTAGTAGGGAAGACTCAAATGGTCTTTGACCAAGGATTGAAATATTAAGATTTCATGGGCTGGAGTTGTGGCTCAGTGGTAGAATGCTTGCCTGGCATGTGTGAGGCCCTGAGTTCAATCCTCAGCACTATATATAAACAAATAAATAAAAGAAGATCCATTTACAATTTAAAAAATATTAACAAAAGATTTCTTTTTTTTTATTTTTATAATTTTTAATATGTACAACTCATAGTGCATATATTTAGTATCTTTTTACATACAACTGTTTGTATACAAAGTATGTTCGTACAATTTAGGTCTTCAATCATGCAACAAAAGATTTCACAAAGAGAATACCCTTGATTAATTCTTGAAGCATGAATAATAATTCGTGATTTACGTCTATATCTGTGTATGTGTTTAGTGCCTACATGTACCACATGGGGACTAGAGGAAGAAGTAAAAGCAAGATGTTTTGACTATATTATTTAAAACTGAAGACATAAGCAGGCACTATATGGTGGGTAACTACAGCTCAGAGGTGTGGGCATTATGTTATAGGGATTAAGAAAAGATATGCTGTAATCATTTTTAATTTTGGTGCAGATGATTGAACCCAGGGACTTATTCAGCTCCAGCCCCATGTAATCATATTTTAAGTATTTATTTAGATTTATTTTTATTAAATTGCTAAATTGCTGAGGTTGGCCTTGACTTGTGATCCTCCTGCCTCGCCCTCCTAAGTTGCTGGGATTATAGGAGTGCACCACTGTGTCCAGCTTTATCTATGAAGGCTTTTAAAAAATTTTCTTTTTTTCAATTGACAGATAAAACATATATATTCAAAGAAAAGTAAATGAGCACTTTTTCCTAGAAGAGTTGGAATTTGTGGAACATTTGGACTGGGTTAACAGTATTTATATCACTACAAGAAGACCAGAAGAGAATTCTAGCTCAAATCTTTTAATATAGTACTTCAAATCAAACCATGGAATTAATGTTAAGATCATTTTTTTCTCCTATCAGATTGACAGTGTCGGTCAAAGTACCCATGATGCAAAAAGTACTCAAAAGGAAGGGACGAAATAGGCCTTTGCTGCTAAGTACTAGTGAGTTATACCACTGTTAAGTACTCATAGCATACCTGGCATCTTGCAAGAAGCTGGAAATACCACAGTAAAGAAAACATACTTTCTTTTGCTATCCAGTTTAATGTAGTAACCACATGTAAAACAACCAGATTTTGCCATGGAAATGCTATAATAAAGGACTGATAAAATAAAAGGCCAATGAAGTGTAAAAATTTCTCCCTTCTTGGAGTAATCCAGTGGAAATCCTGGCTCATTTCCAAAAAAAGTGTCACTGGAATTACATTTTATATAAGTTTCAAGGTGAAAGGGAAGGAGGGAATGAAGCAACAGTAAAAGGAAGAAAACAGTATCTTCAAAGGCAGGGGACCAGAAAGAACATGGTCCTTGTAGGAAACTTTTAAGTTCTTTAAAACATCTGGGATAAAGCCAATGGTGATGAAAGATGAGGCTGAAACCAAATCACAAAGGAGCACACATCCCATGAACAATGATTTTATCCTCAGGTATAGATCATGTTAACCACCAAAGATTAAATACATAATAAAAGCTCATTTTAGGAAAAGCATTTTCATCAGCTGTGTAGGAAGAACTAGAAAGGGGCTGTGTGCGATGGCTCATGCCTGTAATCCCAGCAGTTTGGGAGGCTAAGGCAAGAGGATTGAGAATTCAAAGCAGCCTCAGCAAAGTGAGGTGCTAAGTGACTCAGTCAGACCCTGTCTCTAAATAAAATAAAAAATAGGGCTGGGGATGTGGCTCAGTGGTTGAGTGCCCACGATTTTAATCCCCTATATTGCCTCACCCCCAGAAAAACCCCAAGAATTAGAAAGGGGATATGTGAGACCAGTTCTGGCCCTAGGAGATGAGGTCCTGAACTACTGAGAGGATTGAAGAGCATTTAGAAGATGATACTGATGGCTGTTAGTGAATGATTAAAGTTAGAGATAAAAGAATAGATAGGTAAGAAAAATGAAACAAATATTTGATTTGTTCAACTAGGTAGAACATAGTGCTTTGAAAGCACTGGGGAACATAAGAAAAGGATCAGTATGAAAGAGAAAAAAATGATAGGAGATGACTGAAAACTTACATGGCTAGGTATAAAAGCGAAAAGTGATGAAAAGTGAAGACAGTGCATCACACGAGGAAAGCAGCATACAGAAGTGGTTGAAGAAGAGCGATGAACTAAAGAATAAACAGTGTCAGGAGGTTGACATAGGGCTGTGGTCTGTTTTTCCAAGAGGCTTAGCTGGGACAACCACCTACATAATAAAACTAACTACAATAAGTAGAATGTTAAACTTTAAAATATTATGAAATTTCGATTATAAAAGAATGTTAAAAATAGTTCCTGAAAAGTGTAAGAGTTAGGAAAAGAACTAAAATCAATGAAAGGAATTGAGTTAAAATTTTGTGTTAAAATATATTGTTACTACTATACTATAGAAATCATCAAAATATTGATATATGTTCTGAAATGTGGAAAAGGAAGCATTGAGAAACTATCATTAGATAATTCTCATACCTCTTTATGCCTCCTAAAAGGCACCCTTAGTATTTCTTCCTGCTGCTCCAACTGTCTCAGAGTGAGGGGTTTAAATGGAGATCCTGGCAGTGATTGGCAAAATATGTCATTCACAGGAGATGCTCTGAACCTGTTCAGTAAGAACAAAGCATTAAAGCGAAGCATAAAATACTTTAGAGCATGTGTTTAAAATATTAAATGCACATCCTACCTATATTTAGGATGATTGCACAAGAGTGGTGTCAAAATGACAACTTCATATTCACAAGTTGTAACTTCAGCTACTGAAAGAATTTCATGCTTAGATTCAGGATGACATATGTACATCACAGTACTTGATCTGGGCCGGTTCTGTTTCAAACTACAAGGTGTACCATTTCCCATTCCCACAGGATAGTAGGGTGTCATCTGACCTTCGATATTTTTAGTGGGAATCTTAAAAAAACAGAGTATAAAGACTTTTCATTAGAAATTGAGGTTGGGGTTCAGGGTGGAAGAAGCACTTATGATTCTAAAAGGAAGAAAGCTACATTTTACTTAGAAAGGTAACATTTATTTTCAAGTTCATCCTCTAATGTTTTGACTTACAAGTTCTTATTTGAACAAGAATGTAACTAAATACAGCAAAAATAAAAATCATTTGATGCTAAAATTAAGATGTTAACTTAATATGCATTTACATAAAGGGCTACAAGATCATGATAGTAATATGAGTTATCCTCAATGATAAAATGTAAGAATTTATTATACTGGACTGTTTGTAGCTTTCTTTACTGAACTCAATAGAGAATGGCTGTTCAGAGTTTAGAGTCTATAAGTCTGAAGGTTTATTTATCAAAAACTTGGCTGAGACAGTAAAAACACTATCTTCTAAAATAGTACTTTAACTTCTAAATTTAATCTATTCAAGTCTAGCAAATGAAAAATTAAGAGAAGACAAGGATTCTTAAAGAGTTATCTCCTATAAGAACAAAAAAGTCTAATATAATGAATTTTTTTTTCAATGAGGTAACTTTTTGGGGGAGGGTATTGGGGATTGAACTCAGGGGCACTCAACAACTGAGCCACATCCCCAGCCCTATTTTTTGTATTTTATTTAAAGACAGGGTCTTCACTGAGTTGTTTAGCGCCTCTCTTTTTGCTGGCTTTGAACTCGTGATCCTCCTGTCTTAGTCTCTCGAGCCACTGGGATTACAGACAGGTGTGTGCCCCCATACCAGGAACTTTTTGTTTAAATAGCTTTATTTATTTATTTTTTATGTGGTGTTGAGGATTGAACCCAGGACTTCACATGTGCTAGGCAAGCACTCTACCACTGAGCCACAACCCCAGCCCTAATATAATGAACTTTAAATAAAAAGATATTGTTAATATCTCTGAGTAAGCTCTTATAGGCAGGAATCTCATCTTGCATCATTTTGGTACCATCAGTGCCCCAACCAAAATAGGCAATAAATGTTTCCTGGAAAAAATATATTTTTTAAAAATATTTATTTATTTGCTTTAGTTGTACACAGTGCAATGCATTTATGTTTACGTGGTGCCGAGGATCGAACCCGGGCCACGCACGCGCCAGGCGAGCGCTCCGCCGCTGAGCCACAACCCCAGCCCCTGGAAAAAATATTTTGAGATTTTCTTGTATGCCATTGTCTGAAATTAGAATCCTGGGTCCGAAGTTTTAAATTTACTGGCTTACTACCATTATGAATTTGATTAAATTTTACTTTCTGTGATTTATAAAAGTAGAATAGTAAATAATTGTTTATAAAATTAAATATTAGCTTTTGTTACAGGCTTGGCAGTGTCTGGCTTAAAACTGGGGCTCAACTAATATCAGTTTTTTGCCTTTACCTTTTCCTTTATCATTTCATACTTTGAATTTCATCTTGCTATCCTTCAGAATCATAGTAAATATATATTCTATCTCAAAGGTAGAATGTCAAATTAAAATCTTTTTTTTTTTTGGTACTGGGGATTGAACTCAGGGGTACTTGACCACTGGGCCACATCCTCAGCCCTTTTTTGTATTTTATTAGAGACAGGGTCTCACTGAGTTGCTAAGTGCCTTGCCATTGCTGAGGCTGGCTTTGAACTTGTGATCCTCCTGCCTCAGCCTCCCAAGTGCTGGGATTACAGGCGTGCGCCACCGCATCGGGCTCAAATTAAAATCTTTTAAAACAGGCTTCAAAGAATACTCCTTGAACCATATGGTATTTAAAAATTGTATAACTCATTAGAACAAATAAAAAAATAAAAATTGTGATTAGGCACTTTGAGAAATCATTCTTTTTAAATAATCCTATTTTTTTGGCCATTACTTGTCCACTTATTTAATAAACATTTATAAAGTACCTGCAGTATGTGCAACACACTGCTTTGCACTGTGGGGTGAAGAGATTAAAAAAAAAAGTCTCTGCTTTTAAGATGCTTGCTGTCTGGTAGCTTGTTATTTACGTATATAGTTTATCTGTTTTACAGGAGATGGGGAGCAGATGGGAGGAAAAAAATACAAAAGCTCTTACTGTAATTTTTTTTTTGGTAGTAGGGTGTGTGAACCCAGGGGTGCTTTACCATTGAGCTATATCCCCAGTCCTTTTTTATTTCAAGACAGGGTCTCACTAAATTGCTTAAGGCCTTGCTAGACTGGCCTGGAACTTGTGAGCTCCTTGCCTCAGCTTCATGTGTCATTGGGGATACAGTTTTGTGCCACTGCACCTGGCCTATAATTGTTTTTAATGCTAAGTAGAGGGAACCACTGCTAAGCACTAAAGTGTCATACTGGTATTACAGAATCTTTCCCAGACACACCTTTGATAGATTTACCTATTTTGGTAAGTAAATAGAAGGATCGCAATGTAACTTTTCTCATAAAAATCAAATATGTCATATATTTTCTTGTACCTAATCCTTGAGTTATTCCACAGATAGTTAAAGAAGTAAAGACTATGTTCTAATGTCAATTAAATTGTATAAATTCATACCTCACAAACAATAAATGTTAAGAGTAAAAAATTAACATCTGTCTACTTGCCTCATTAGATTTTTCCTTTTCTTCTGCTTCTCGCTCTGTGGAATAATATAACAGAAAGGTAAGTGTAAAGAATGAGCAATAACATATATAACATACAAATGACTAAGTTTTTAACCAATTTTATAATCTTAAACTTCCTTGAGAAGATCCAAAACATTCATATAATTTTTTTCTTACTACTTTTAATTTTGGTGGTGCAGGGATCTGAATTCAGATCTTTGTGCATGCTACACAGGCATCCTACCAATGAGCTACATCCCCAACCTTACTACTTTCAGTTTCTTAGAAATAGTTTTTGTATGAAAGGATAGTCACATTAAATCTTTACATCTTTGTGTTGGAAATACTCAATTTCATAAAGAAAATCTGGCCACGATAATATTCTTTTGAAGTATTTTATCTTGGTGAAAAGTTAATTAATTGACCAATCTGAGTAATATAGAGTAATACATATATTTCAAATTTGAGGGATACATCTATTTCCATATAGAAAAATGTTGCTTAAACCAAGCAAAAGACTAAGACTGTATAACACTAATATGAATATTCTACTAGATTTTGAAAATTTCATTAATAAGTAGAAAAAAAGGATGTTTGTCAAAGTAGAAAATAATGAAAACAAAGACTTCAAAAAAGTTTTCTAAAGGACAGCTCAGAAACATGTTTTAAAATTCACAGTCTCCAAGAAAATCTCTTAAATTTCAATTTGAATGTTAATGTTAAAACCAAATTCAAGATTTACTATCAAATCACTGTGTAGAGACCAACCTTTTTCAGATAGAAGGTTCTTAGCCAACATATTCCCAAGGTAGTACTCATGAATATTTATTTTCTATATTAAAAAAAAATACAGTAAGTATTTTGCAAATACATTTTTCAGGATACAACTTTAAAACTATCAATTTCATTATGAAACTTCTCATTTTATAATGGTATACACTTTATATTTTGAAGAAAAAACATACCTGGCCAGTTTCTTTTTCTTCATGGTACTGTCGAACGTGTTTTCCATGACATACTTCATAAGTCCAATAAGACTCAATCTAAGAAAGATGAATATATTTAAAAGTATAAAAGTCATATAACTCAATTGAATAACTTTTTATTTTTCATTTCTTAATTTTTTTACACAAATGGAGCACAACTTTTCATTTTTCTGGTTGTATATGATGTAGAGTCATACCATTTGTGCAATCATACCAATGGCATAGGGGTAATAATGTGCATCTCATTCCACCACCTCCCCACCACACCTTCTCCCTTATCTATGTCAATCCAGTGTTCCTCCATTCTTCCCTTGAGCCTCCCCACCACCCCACACTCCTTATGGCTCAGCATCTAGTTATCAGAGAAACCATTTGGCCTTTGGTTTTTTGGGAATAGCTTACTTTGATTAGCATGATTGAATTACCTTTTGATACTTTAAATGTAGATTTCCCCCAAGATTTACAGTAAGCTTTCATTAAATTACACATAATTATGCCTCAGAAAAATGTGACATTTCTGAAGCCTATTCATTATTTCCATTAATTCTTAGCTCTATGTAAGAATTATGTAAAGGAAATTGATCTACAATATACCCGAGTCTATAATAACTACCTGGCTTAGGGATAATTTTCTACATACCACAAAAATAAAAATTAGCATTTTTAATTAAAATTCTATTAGGTAAGGAAATTTCCTTTGAACAGAAAAACCATTCAAAGTAGTTCTATAAATGATGCTTTGATATTGGTATTATTGAGCATCTGCTGCATCTACTGTTATAGGAATTTAAATGAACAAAATTATATTTAGCAATAACTTAGATTTGCAACTAAATTAAAATTTGATAAAACAAAGTAAAAAGGAATGCAGAAGTAATTTCAAGGGTCTACTGGCTGCTGGAAATTTATTTTCTGGTTATCAAATGAGCATAAAATACATACTCTGTAGGAACAGCTGCTTTGTTTAAATAGGGGTTCCAAAAGCTCTCTTGGGTTAGGGCCTTTATAATCCTTTTCTTCTTCCTAGGAAAGAAGTAGAGTTTAATACTTATAATTTTTCTAGAATTTCAACCAACTCTGCTGTTTGGGTATTAACTCACTGGTTAAATCACAAATGCTTAGAAATAAAAGAAGAAAAAAGTCAAAATCTTTCACAGGAGCCTATAGTATGCCACTTCTTTCAAATGAATTGAAGTATAAAGTATGGAGTCACTGAATAATCTTCCATAGCGTTCATTCTTTCATCTTTAAAAAAAGGTTTTTAAGTATCAGTTTTCTGAATAATTACAAACCTATTTCAGAAATTTTAAGTGCTGTAACTCAAAAAAATTCTAGCTATAAAAAGTTTTAAAATGGTTGAATGTTGTAGAATATACTGGAAAGTTTTAAGATACTTTTTGGTTTCCTATATTTTTACATTTCAGACTTGAATGCCAAGTGTATGTGTGTGGATATGTATGTGTATGTTTGCGCCTTAAGGACATTTAAAACCAAATTAAACACGTGTCTTGGACAGATTTCAAATCTGAACAAAACTTAAAAGTACTGAGTTTAATGTTTCTATTTTACAGATTATGAAAATATATAATTGGTTTAGTAATTTCATGGAGTGGAAGAATTAAGTTTCAGATTTGTTCAAGGTTCCACAGCTAATTGTAGCCTATACCTCAGCCTCCTGGCTCCTAGGCTGGTGTCCTTTCCATTTTACCATGCTGCCTCTCCTGTTTCATCTTGAAAGAAGTCTTTTTTTCCTTTGCCTTGAAGGATGGATAAGAGGCAGTTAGGGCATTTTAGGAGAAAGAAAAGGGCATGAGCTAAGGTAGTGAGAAAGCATAAGGAAGGTACCTAAAGATTTATTTATAAGAAATTCTTTATAAAAACTATCATACATAGTTTAAAATTATATCTTGTTTTAAAACCCTCATTTCTAGAAAAGAAAGCAAGTGTGGGGTTAAATTTTCATTTAAAACATTAATAATTGACTACTAATTTTTCCAAAATGAACTGGAAAATCAAAGAATTCAGGAACAATAAAAGTGAAAAAGACTTTCATGCCAAAACAGGTTTTTTTTTTTTTTTTTTTTTTTTGGTACTGGGGATTGAACTCAGGGGCACTTGACCACGGTGCCACACCCCCAGCCCTTTTTTGTATTTTATTAGAGACAGGGTCTCACTGAGTTGCTAAGTGCCTTGCCATTGCTGAGGCTGGCTTTGAACTCGTGATCCTCCTGTCTTAGCCTCCCAAGTGCTGGGATTACAGGCGTGCGCCACCGTGCCTGGCTTAAAACAGGGTTATTAAAATCTAATTATTCTTTTTTAAAGTATGTGGTTATAATGTTTAAATATCTTCGGTTACAGAAATTATCAATATATTTGTGAAAACTTACCTCATCCCCACTTGTCACAAGGGGAAGTATGCATTTATATTTTTCTTTATGTGCAGTTGTCATGATGACATAATTATCTTCTTTATACAAAACTCCAGTTGTGGGCTAGAAATAGAATAAAAAATAAACACTACTTTCCCCAGTTAAATTTTATCATATCAAATAAGTTCTACACTAGCTAGAGCAAAGGTTCTTCAAACTAATTTATCATTTCAACAGAAGTGGGTTTTTTTTTTTTCCTTTTTAAATTAGGGATTAAACCTGGGGCACTTAATCAGTGAGCCACATCCCCAGTCCTTTATTTCTATTATTTTTTAAAAATCTTGAGACAGGGTCTCACTAAGTTGTTTAGGGCCTTGCTAAGTTGCTGAGGCTAGCCTTGAACTTGTGATTCTCCTGCCTCAGCCTCTTGAGTCCCTGGGCTTACAGGAATGCATCACCGTGCCTGGCTCAACAGATTTTTTTTTTTTTTTTTTTTTGGTACCGGGTATTGAACTCAGGGGCACTTGACCACTGGGCCACATCCCCAGCCCTTTTTTGTATTTTATTAGAGACAAGGTCTCACTGAGTTGCCTCGCCACTGCTGAGGCTGGCTTTGAACTCATGATCCTCCTGCCTCAGCCTCCCAAGTGCTGAGATTACAGGCAAGCGCCACCATGCCCAGCTTCAACAGATTTTTTTTTTTTTTTTTTTTTTTTTTTTTTGTGGTACCAGGGATTGAACTCAGGGGCACTCAACCTCTGGGCCACATCCCCAGCCCTTTTTTGTATTTTATTTAGAGACAGGGTCTCACTGAGTTGCTAAGTGCCTCACTATTGCTGAGGCTGGCTTTGAACTCGTGATCCTCCTGCCTCAGCCTCCCAAAGTGCTGGGATTACAGGCGTGCGCCACCGCGCCCGGCTGCTTCAACAGATTTTTAACACAAATTTTCTTTTTTCCTTTTTGGTACCCGGGATTGAACTCAGGGTACTCAACCACTGAGCCACATCCCCATCCCTATTTTGTATTTTATTTAGAGACAGGGTCTCAGTGAGTTGATTAGTGCCTTGCAGTTGCTGAGGCTGGCTTTGAACTCGTAATCCTCCTGCCTCAGCCTCCCAAACTGCTGGGATTATAGGCGTGCGCCACCGTGCCCGACTTCTTTTTTTTTTTTTTTTTTCCCCTTTCTTTCTTTTTAAAAAATATTTATTCTTTAGTTGTGGTTGGACACCATACCTTTATTTTATTAATTTATTTTTATGTGGTGCTGAGGATCAAACCCAGGGCCTCGCAGTGCTAGTCGAGCAAGTATTCTACCACTGAGCCACAACCCCAGCCCCATTAACACACATTTTCAAAGGCAGGGAAAACAGTCTGACAATGTTAAGGTAACACGCTTTATCCTGATGTTACACCATAATAAGAAAACAATTTAGAGCCTCATATATACTTAGCACATATCAACTACTGAGCTATCTCCTGAACCAAAAACATGAACCATCACAGAAGCACCATCACTTTACTGTTTTTATCAGCAATTATCATCTATATGCACTTTACCTAAGAACTCTCAATTCTGTTGGATGGGACACTTGAATATGATGTAATACAGTATTTTTCATATTTGGAGAATTTATTCGTAAATAAATTTCTGTAAAAAGAAAATCACTATAGATCCTCTGTGCTGACCTAACTCATAACATATATATCAGGAATCAGTGCTCTTCACTTCCTCTGTGAAGAGCCAGCTAATAAATATTTTAGGCTTTGTGGGCCATATAATCTCTCTTGTAACACTGTCACTTTAGCAACAGAAGACACAGACAATATATAAACAAATAGGCATGGCAGTGTTCTAATAAAACCTTTTAAGATTAGATGGTGGGACAGTACAATAGCTGTAGTTTTTTGATTCCTGGTACATATCAGTGAAACTGTCCTTAAAGTTTTCTATACTATAAAACCAAACAAATTCACATTGGTTCATATGAACTGATATAACTCAAATGAGCACTTCAATTAATGTAACTGATGGTATTTACTAAAAAGAAAGCTCTGCCTTCTGGTACATATTCCATTATAATTCAGTTCTCTTTTTACTTTTCTCTTCTCATAGTATGGAGAAATCAATGTACTATTTGGCTCTTCCTAGCAAGCAAGGAACTACTACTTATTAAGTCCATCTGTTCTTTTCTAGTTTAACAATGACAACTCTAACCTATAATAAAACCAGTACAGCTTGGAACCAATGTAATCCTAAACACAAATGCAAATAAAGACAATGTTTTCCCAAGACAATAAAACAGACGAATAAAGCAGCATTAGCTCTATGACAGTACAGTCATCCCTCAGCATCTTGGGGGTTTGCTTGCAGAACTAGCCCCCAACCATAGCCAAATCCACAGATGCTAAAGTCCTTTGAATGGCATAATATTTGCACATAACTTCTGAACACCCTCCCTTATATTTCCAATTGTCTCTAAATAACTTATAATGTTAAGTAAATAGTTGTTATATTGTTTAGGGAATAATAAGAAAAAAAAAAGTCTGTACATGTTCAGTACAGATCCAATTTTTCCCCCTAAATATTTCTGATCCAAGGTTGGCTGATTCTATGGATGCAGGATCTGTGACTATGTCATTTTAAGTGCTTTACATTTATTAACTTGTTAATCCTCAAAACAATCATTATATTCATTTCTACAGAAAATGCCAGAGGCCAGAGCACAAGCAATTTGTCCAAGGTAAAACAGCTAGAAGTAGCAGAGCCCAGAGAACCCAAGTGGATTGTCTCCACATTCTGTGTGTTTGTAACTTTAAACATATTCACATCAGTTTTTATTAACTTTGAAATAATTACTACATAAATTTCCATTTTATGGTCAAGGATTATTATTTAAAAAGACCATTATAGAAGATAAGGGAATCAAAGAAATTGGAAATTAGGAGTTTCAAAGCCAAATTTATGATGAAGGAATCCTTAAAATATTCATTTGGGCCAACAATTTGCTGTTAAGACATAACATTTGCTGGGCATGATGGTGCACTCCTATGATCCCAGTGGCTTGGGAGGCTGAGGCAGGAGGATCATGAGTTCAAAGCCAGCCTCAGCAACTTGGCGAGGCACTTAGCAACTCAGCAAGAACTTGTCTCTAAATACAATACAAAAAAAGTGCTGGGGATGTGGCCCAGTAGTTAAGTGCACCTGGGTTCCATCCCTGGTACAAAAAAAAAAAAAAAAAAAAAAAAAAGATGTTTATAATGTCTTTTGATGTTTTCCAGATATATCCAGAATATATGATCAGTTGTGCAAAGCATGACTTCCATTCACTCAGCATTGGATGGCCTGAGTCTTGTCAAATCATTATACAGAAGCGAAGGCAGACAGCAGTAACTAACTTAAATGTACACATGTCTATTTGTGAAGTACCTGTAACTCTGATTTTCACAGCTGAATTCCACAGCAGTATTGACTGGCTTACTAAAATGTTCATCACAATGTTAATAATGGAAACAGGAACTGCTTATTTGGAACTCTAGCAAAGAAAGACAATTCTTTTAGTTTCTGTAGTACTGGGGATTGAACCCAGGTCACTGTACTGCTGAGTCATTCTCAGCCCTTTGTTTTATTATTTTGGAACTGGAGATGGTACTAGGGATTGAATCCAGGAGTGCTTTACCACTGAACTACATCCCAGTCCTTTTTAATTTTGAGACAGGGTCTCACTAGGTTGCTTAGGACCTCACAAAGTTGCTGAGGCTGGCCTCAAACTTGCTATCCTCTTTTCTCAGCCTCTAGAGTTAATTGGATTAGAGGCATGTGCCACCATGCTGGTAACCTTTCCATTTTTTTTTTTTTAATTTTGAGGCAGGGTCTTGCTAAGTTGTTGACACTGGCCTTGAACGTGCAATCCTCTTGCCTCGGCCTCCTGAGTCTCTAGGATTACAAGCATACGCCATCACACCTGGTTTGGAAGACATTTTTTTTTTGGTACCAGGGATTGAACCAAGGGGCACTTAACCACTGAGTTACATCCCCAGCCCTTTTTTATTTTGAGAGAGGGTCTTGCAAAATTGCTGAGGCTGGCTTTGAACTTGCACTCCTCCTCCCTCAGCCTTCTGAGTTGCTGTGATTACAGGCATGTGCCACTGCACCCGGCCAGGAAGGCATTTCTTTCTTTATATTATTATATTTATTATTATTATTATTTTCAGTTGTTGATAGACCTTTGTTTTATTTATTTATATGTGGTGCTGAGAATCAAAGCCAGTGCCTCACATGTGCCAGACAAGTGTGCTACTGCTGAGCCACAGCTGCAGCCCCAGACAGACATTTCTTTTTTAAAATATACTTATATTTTTATTCTAATTTGTTATATATGATAGCAGAATGCATTATAATTCATATTACACATATAGAATACAATTTTTCATATCTCTGGTTATATGTATATATAAAGTATATTCCCACCATTTGTGTCTTCATACATGTACTTAGGGTAATGGCACCCATCACATTCCACCATCTTTTTTACCTCCATTCCCCCTCCCTTCCCCTCTCACCCTTTGCCCTATCTAGAGTTCGTCTAATCCTCCCATGCTCCTCCTCCCAACCCCACTATGAATCAGCCTCCTTATATCAGAGAAAACAATTGGCATTTGGTTTTTTGGGATTGGCTAACTTCACTTAGCATTATGTTCTCCAACTCCATCCATTTACCTGCAAATGCCATGATTTTATTCTTTTTTATTGATGAGTAATATTCCATTGTATATATATGCCACACTTCTTGATGCAATAATTTATTTTTCATTAGTTTAGGAAGGGCTATTTTTCTCTTCACTAACATAGACCAAATGGCAATTCTGCCCAAAAACACTTTTGCTGAAAATAATTAGTCACAAATTGGGACCACAAGGTATACTTTTAATCAGTATCATCCTACTTTTTGGTAATAGAAACTACTGGAAAAAACAAAAACTAACCTGTGATTTTCTAAGTTAAAAAAATTTTTTTTGATCTACTATTAATATGCCTCCTTATAGCTGGGTACAGTGGCACATACCTATAATCCCAGTGACTCAGGAGGCTGAGGCAGGAGGATAGCAAGTTCTAGGATAGCTTCATCAATTTAGTAAGGCCATGTATTAAAATAAAAAAGGACTGGGGATGTAGCTTAGTGATAAAGCATCACAGGATCCGATCCCCAGCACCTAAATAAATAAATAAAATTTTAAATGCATAGCATTATAGACAGTGTAAAACTTCTTTTATATAACTTAAAAGAATCTTCAAGTGGTAATATCTACTAGTGATTTAACAGAAAGTAAAATTTTAATATAGTGCAATGAGTCAAAGAGTGCGGTACTTTAAAGTAAAGGAACTTCAAAAATATCATGTCTGGGAGAAATTCCTCATTTTTGACATGGTCTGTAGGAATCAAGATTGCTAGAGGATGAGAAGGAAAATTTCTTTCCTGAGATAGGATGTAAAATACAGTCAGTGACACAATCTGTCAATGTATATGACATGCTGTTAACCATGGAGTCTGTCACATTCTGTGCTAGTGCTTGGGGAAGGTTTTTCAATAGAAATATACTATACACACACACACACACACACACACACACACACATATTATAAAACAGTAGAAATAGAAACAGATTTATTTTATGGTTCAATTTGATAAAATCCATGAGTTCTATGAAATAACAAAAAATCAAATACTTTCATGATGTAGAGATGACAATTTCAGGAGAAAAATATATACACAAAAAGTGAATGATAAAAACTAGTAAGTAAAGAATACCATAATTATTAGTTATTATAAACATGAAAAAATTTATACCTTTTTGGTGCTTAATACTGTTTCTAAGTAAAAATGAAAGCAAGAATTGTAAAACATTTGTTTTGGTATATCCAGATGGAAAGATAATTTAAAGCAGATGAGAATTTTAGAGCTTAAAAAAATAACTTCTAGAGCTGGGGTTGTGGCTCAGGGGTAGAGTGCCTGCCTACCACATGTGACACAAAGTTCAATCCGCAGCACCACATAAAAATACATAAATAAAATAAACATATTGTGTCCATCTGCAACTAAAAATATATTTTAAAAAAAGGAATGTTTAGGGGCTGGGGTTGTGGCTCAGTGGCAGAGCGCTCGCCTAGCACGTGCGTGGCCCGGGTTCGATACTCAGCACCACATACAAATAAACTCATCATGTACAACTAAAGCAAATAAATACATATTTTAAAAAAGGGAATGTTTAAAAAAAAAAAAACTTCTAATCCAGTCTTTTCCAATTTTAGATGGTAGAGAGGCAAAGGAACTTACCCTAGTTCATACAGCTGCTTAGTTATATATAAATGTCCAACCAACTGGCCCATAAAAAAAAGAAAAAAAAAAAAATGGCAGTGCCAGGTGAGGAGGGCAGTTGTTTCAACTAAATAGAAGTATTAAAACAATTTCAAAAGACCAATGATAACGACTCTTAAGGTTTATTTCTGCATGACGGTTGTAGACCTTTTGCCACATTCACAGAATGTCTCTATATTTTTCTCAAAATAACTCAAGACTTAACTCCAAGTCTTCAAATGTGTCGATCTCAGATTATACTGTATTGCCAAAGAAAGGTAATTAACAAAATTTCAAAGTAAGTTGATAGACATGTGAAACACTGGTATAGCATACACTATGACTGATCTTTTTCCATAACTCCTTTTTAGCCAGCAAACACCAGGCCAGAAAGAAAACTGAATGACAATTTGGTAGTAACCACTAAAAAGGCTAGATTTAGTCATCTATTTATACAGGTCAGTACGTTTTCAGATCTGCATAAAAGCATGCAGGCTGTTCTCAATTAAACACAGGTGCAAGAGTAAAAAATTTTAATGGCTTTCTTTGAACATTTATCACTTTCATTCCATGTGTGCTTTTTGGAAAAACAACCTAGGCTGGACTAGAGTATTCTCACCCCAAGCCTCCGAAGGTTGTATCTGATTTATAACAAAATTTAAAAAAGGTCTTTTAATACTGAATATCAATATTTTATTGCACTAATACAAAAATAAACCTGACTTTTCAGTTAAATATTTACTAGGTAAATTTGAGAATCATTGAGCTATCAGGACGGAACAGAAGGGTGGAGAAACAAACCAAGTGTGAAATACAGTATAAGCAAAAATGAATATTTGCAAATAGAAAGCTAAATAGTGAAGATATTTGCCTTGTAAATACTGCCTCCCCCAGGGCCTTGTGCATGCTAGGCACTCTACGACTGAGCTATACTGCTCATTCTTAATTTGGTAATCTTGTTTTGATATTATGATACCGCTTAATACTGTCTCATTGAAACAGTAACAGGGGAATATAATGAAACAGTTTTCCAACTTGAATGACTGCAGGTAATTAAGATTTTTTTTAAACGTTAGCTTTTTCCAGGACTTCAACTTGAAATAAATTAACTACTACACGGTATCACAGGAGCACAATTTTTATTGGCCTACAGTAGCTACAGGTGAACAGGAAGACAGTACATTAGCCCCCAAAGGAATTTTAATTCTAGTGGGGTTATAAATATGTGCTTTACCGTATGAAAATTCATCATAAAATCTCATGAGATCTCAAATACAGTCGTAAAACTGCAAAGGGTGTTCCACATAGAGGGTTGTTAACATCTCACAGTCAAATGGCCCTTTAGGAAACAACTTTTAAGGGAGAAGGTTCCTCTGGAGCTGTGCGTTTGTTAATGTCTGGGTGTGTAAGCAAGATAGGAAGAACGAAAAAGAGGGAATTCGAGTTTGCGGTAGGGTGGTAATATTGAAGGCTGCTGATGAAGGAAGAGCTGCAGTTGGTTCTTCAAAGGAAAGATCAAGTATGCCTGACGTGATTATAAGAAAGCTTCTTCCACAAGGCGGGAGTGTTGGGAAGCAAGGTCTACTGCGGCAGAATTAAAAAAGGGAGAGCAAGTGATTGCTGGATCCCTAATGTTTAGCATTGAGGGCACATCCGCATAATTTGCTGAATGAATGAATGGATGGATAAACGCGGGGCAGAAGAAACATGGGTTTAGGGAAGGTAAGAGCCTGCAGAAAAGGTTCTGGGAAGGAAAAAGCAAAGGAAACAGAAGGATGGGGTCTAACCCTTAGTGTCAGAAAGACGAGAGATGGCTGCGGGATTCGCGACACTGACCAGAGAGAACTCGGTGCCGGGCCAGTTGACTCGGAAAGGGATATCATCGCTGAGCTGGGGAAGAGCTCGGCCGCCGCCGGACGCCTCCAGGAGGCCGCAGAGGACCAGTAACACTGGCCCTCCGGGAACCAGACTCCGCACGCCGCCGCCCCCTTCCTCCATCCTCCGCCGCCGCTTTCTCCAGCCGCCGCCACAACCTCCTCTGCCCAAAGAAGAGAAGAGGAGGAGGAGGAGGAGATGGAGGAGGAGGCGGCGGGACTACAAAGCGTCCAGCGAGCCTGGGACCCAACCGCCGCCACGTCTCCTTCCGGAGAGCCGGGCAAGGCCGCCTCCGCCCCCTAGGGTCTCCTGCCACCGTTTCCGGGGCAGGTAGCATATCAACATCCGGGGCCGAAGAGCCATCTGCCTACGGAAGCCGGGACGTCGGCCGAGTTTCTGTGTTTTCCGGCAACTGCAACCTGGCTGTAGGGCTCGAATGCGGTGGGCTTTTGGGACCCGACGGCGGGTGACTTGGTTTCAAGACTAGCCTTTTCGGCAAAGAAGAGGCCGCACGGCGAGCCGGTGAGTCTTAGTAGCGTTGGCCTCTCCTTCTGGCCTCTTGCGCGACTCTCAAGTGAGTGGGCGGTGGCTTGGCCCGCTCTATTTTGAGTGGGGAAGAGTGAGAGTCGAGCGGGTGCTGTTCCAGAGATGAGAAAATTCTAGGTAGCGATGAGAAGTGGGAGGCACTGTCTTTCTCCCTCATCTGCACTTTGTTTTTCGTTTTCTATTTGTACACTCGCCTTTCCCGCCTGAAGCTTCTTTCCACCTCTTCTGCTATGGGTTGTGGTCATCTCAGTACTTAGTAACTTTGACCACGCAGGGCGGTTTGTTCAGCTTCTGCTGCCCTGTGTTTAGGGAAACCTGGGGTGAGGAAACCTGCTGTCCCTCACTACAAGAATCCCATGGTCCTCCAGGGTTGGCATGGACCGAGACTCTGGTGGGGGAAGGCAGCTAGACATTGCAACCCCTGCATTTTTACCTCACGTGGTGCTCCTCCATCCCAGGATTGAAACGTTGGGTGGTTATTTTATCATGGAAGCTCATAAATTTATGTGAGGGGTCAGGGCCCGGTGAATGCGAAGTTATGAGCTAAGTCGCGTCAGATTCACTGCAAAATTAGACAATATGTCTTGGTTTCTTCTACCTCTCTTTTTAAAAAAATGCCGTTATCAGTTTTAATCTCCACCATAATAGGTTGTACGGTGTTGGTCATAGATCACTTATCATTCTCAGACTGGAGAGTGGGAGAATCTAGACTGTCGTGCTTGTTAAAGACTGCTTGGCTGTCTTCCCCAAATTTAAACCAAATAAATAAGGAAGAGTAGTCCATTTTTATCTCTCTAGATTTTCTTTTAACAGGAAGAATCCACAGTATTAAAGACAGCCCTGTTGTTCCAGAATCCAAATGTTGTTTATTGATTTACTTAGCACTTCTTAATGCTAGTTTGTGTGTGTGTCGGACCATTGAGACTGGTAAAAATGGCACAGTTCAGCAAGGTAGATTGAACAAATAATTGCAAACTAGTGTGATAGTAATAAATTAGTTAACCTTTATTTAAGCATTTACTCTATGCTATGTACTTAAATAAGAACTATGTATCATGTCATAACCCTTATGAGGCAGGTGCTATTGACTATACAGTATAGGGATGTTAGGGTAGAGATAAAAAGAAGAAAGTGAGAAACTTGTGTTGGTTAGAAAGGCTTCCTAGGAGAGATGACTATAGAACTGGAGTTTTTAAGAATTTACAGGAGTTTGTTAGGCAGATGGAAAAGTGTATTTTAAGCGTAGTTGGGCTAAATGGTCCATTAGGGCTTTTTGGTGTGACCAGAGAAGGGTGGGTAGGATGGAATCAGCAGCAGGAGATTGGTGCTTTAGAGGAAGAGCAGGTCAGTTCAGAGAAGGTTGCATATGTCTTGCAGAAGTGTGTGAGCTTTGTTAAGTAAATCAGAACTTCTTAGGATGGTAGATTTTTTTTACATTGTAATTACCTGAGGTGACACCTGTTTTTCAAATATACAAAGTATATAAAGAAAAATTCCAAATGAATTAAGTATTCATTTATTTATTTTTATTAATTTCTGGGTGTTGGGTATCAAATCCAGGGCCTTGTGCAAGTCAAGTGATGTGTCACTGAGCTGTGCCCCTAGCCTGGATTAGATGTTTAAATGAATAACAATAACAACAACAAAAAAATAGAAAACTCAAGCCTGGCGCGGTGTCGCACACCTGTAATCCCAGCACTTTGGGAGGCTGAGGTAGGAGGATCCTGAGTTCAAAGCCAGCCTCAGCAATGGCGAGGCACTTAGCAATTCAGTGAGACCCTGTCTCTAAATAAAATACAAAAAAGGGCTGGGGATGTGACCCAGTGGACGAGTGCTCCTGGGTTCAATCTCCAGTACCACCAAAAAAAAAAAAAAAAGAAAACTCAGGGGAGTATTTGAATAATCTTGGTGTTTAAGGTAGGAAATCCTAAAACCATGAAAGAAAAAAAGTGATTTTAACTAATAAAAATGAAAAAAATTTTTATGGTTCTGTTTTACGCTGTGACTATAGAGATTGAGACTATAGAGATTGAGTCCACTCTCAGTGGAGCTTATGATTAAGTAAGAGGACTTAATGATTTCTTTTTTTTTTTTGGTACTGGGGATTGAACTCAGGGGCACTCAACCACTGGGCCACATCCCCAGCCCTTTTCTGTATTTTATTAGAGACAGGGTCTCACTGAGTTGCTAAGTGCCTCGCCATTGCTGAGGCTGGCTTTGAACCCGCGATCCTCCTGCCTTAGCCTCCCAAGTGCTGGGATTACAGGCATGCGCCACGGTGCCCCAGCTAGACTTAATGATTTCTGGCATAGATAAATGCTGCAGAGAAACTAGGGTTATGTGAAAGAAAATGTATATAGAATGTGTTGAAAATTGATTACAGGGTTTTTTTTTGTTTTGTTTTTTGTTTTTTGTATCAGGGATTGAACTCAGGTGCACTCGACCACTGGGCCACATCCCCAGCCCTTTTTTGTATTTTATTAGAGACAGTGTCTCACTGAGTTGCTAAGTGCCTCGCCATTGCTGAGGCTGGCTTTGAACTCGCAATCCTCCTGCCTCAGCCTCCCAAGTGCTGGGATTACAGGTGTGCACCACCGCGCCCGGCTGATTATAGGGGGTTTTGTGGATTTAATTGTGTTCCCTACAAAGATATGTTGAAGTCCTAACCCACAGAACCTGAGTGTGAATTTATTTGGAAATCGAATATAATGGAGATGTATTCAAGTTAGGATGTGGTCATACTGACATAGGGAGGTCCCTAATCCAATGACTGCTGTAGTTATGAGAAAAATGTAGACAGGGAGAATGCTGTGTTAAGGGGAAGGCAGAGGTTGGAGTGATCCCTCTACAAACCAAGGAACAGAATTGCTAGCAACCACCATACCAGGAAGAGGCAAGGAAGGAATGTCCCCCTAGAGCTTTCAGAGACAGTGCATGAGCACATGTGAGACATTGCTCTGCATGACAGCTTTATTTCAGATTTCTAGTTTCCAGAACTGTGAAAGAATCAATTTCTGTTGTTTTAAGCTATCCAGTTTATGCCAATTTCTTATAGCAGCCTTAGGAATCTAATACAGGGCAAATTTGGCATTCAGGAGCCGGGTAGCAGTAGAGATGGAGGAGTGGTCTGATTTGGTATATTTTTTCAGGTAGAGTATCTTGAACTTGCTGGTAGATTAGACGTGATATGATTTTACAGGGATGAATCAGTGATGATGTCTAGATATCTTTTCATGAGCAACTGGTGTAGTTTGCTGAAAGAGGAAAGACTAATAAAGGAACAGAATGCAGTCTGGTAGGAATCAGTGTTTCTTGTTAATTATTATGAAATAATTTCTAACTTACATAAAAGTTGTAAAAATTATACAGTGAACTCCTAGATTTCCCAATTGTTAATATTTACCTGATATGTATTTTGATTCTCTTTATTTATATATACATTAATAATAATAACAGTTTCTGAATCAAGGGTCAATTTTAGGTGTGTTGAGTTGTAAATGTCAGTTAGTCATCCAATTTGGTTAAATAAATCTGAAACTCAGTGGGAGGGGAAGTTCAGGCTGACGTTCTAAATTTAGGGTTATTGTCTTGTAAATATAGTTAAAGCCATGGTACTAGCTGAGATCATCTAGGGGGAAAATGAGGATAACAAATGAGGATAAAAATGGGAGGTTGAGGCAGGAGGATTGCGAGTTCAAAGCCGGCCTCAGTAACTTAGCGAGGCCCTAAGTAAGTTAGTGAGACCTTGTCTGTAAATAAAAAACATTTAAAAAAACATTAAAAAAAAAAAAACATACGGGCATGCACGCCTGTAATTCCAGCACTTGGGAGGCTGAGGCAGGAGGATCGAGAGTTCAAAGCCAGCCTCAGCAATGGCGAGGCACTTAACAACTCAGTGAGACCCTGTCTCTAATAAAATACAAAAAAGGGCTGGGGATGTGGCCCAGTGGTCTAGTGCCCCTGAGTTCAATCCCTGGTACCAAAAAAAAAAAAAAAAAGGGTGGGGTGAGGGCTGGGTATGTGGCTCAGTGGTTAAGTGCCCCTGGATTCATTCCCCAGTACCAAAAAAAAAAAAAAAAGGAAGACAGGGTCATTACATCTCCACATAGCAATGAAAATGAAGAATTAACAAAATGGACTAAGAAGGTGTGCCCAGTTAAAGCAGGAAGAAACCAGAAAACTGAGATATTAAGGAAGTCTGGAGAAATAAATATTTCAAGGAGGGAGTGAAAGCTAAATGGTTGAGATGTTGCTGAGAAACTGTATAGGATGAGGATAAGTGATTGTTGAATGTGGCAACATGGAAGAGGAGTAGAAGGAAAAATAGGCCTGATTGGATTGGATAGAAATGGAAGACTTGCTAAGGTCTATATTAATAAAAACCATGTGTTTTTGTGTTTTAGCAGAGTTGAGAACAGGGCTTTTCAATCTTGGCACTGTTGATAGTTTGGGCTGGGTGATCCTTTGTTGTGGAATATTATCCTGTGTATTGTATGATGTTTAGCAGTGTCCTTGGCTTATGTTCAGTAGATGCCAGTAACAGACAACCACTGGCTCTCCCCAGTCCCCCAATTTGTGACACCAAAAATGTCTGCAGACATTTCCAAATGTCCCCACGCTCAGTGACCTAGGTTGAGAACCACTGGTTTAGACTCTTAAGTAAAAAGCATGAATATTAATGATGAAGTTAGGTATCAGCTGAGTGGGAAAATGTTCAGGGATAAGCAGAGAAACTTTTTTTGCATTCCAGAACTTGTACAGCTCTTCATTACATTTGCAATGTAAGTAGTGAATACCTACTTTGTCTTTAGTGTAAGTGGTCCTGTATTTTATCTTTAATGATTTAGAAGTCATTTAATATTACCTTGCTTTCATGTCATTATTATGCATGTCAGTTATCATCATAGAGGATTTTGGATATAAATTTGTGGAAGATTATGCTGAATTGTATCAATTCAAAAGTCAGCCTAGAGTTTGTTATTTTGAAAACATTACTTTTAGAAGTCTCTCGAGTTTTTCATATATATATGGCACAGAATACACAATTTCAAATTTCCTTTAACTTTCTGATTCTTAGATTCTAGATCAATTCCCCATTATTTGGCAGAGGTATCCTTTGCTGTCAGTGAGGGAGTTGGTCTTTCTTTTTTTTTTTTTTTTCTTTTTCTTTTTTTTAATACCAGGGATTGAACCCAGGGGCACTTAACCATTGAGCCATATCCCAAACCCTTTTTTGTATTTAGAGACAGGGTCTTGCTGTATTGCTGTATTGCTAAGTTGTTGAGGCTGGCTTTGAACTCTCAATCCTACTATCTAAGCCAAATTGCTGGGATCACAGACTTGTGCCACTGTGCCCGGCAAGGGAGTTGGTTTTAATGCAGTAATTTTTTTTTTTTTTTGAACTGGGAATTGAATTCAGGGGTGCTTAACCACTGAACCTCATCCCCAGCCTTTCTTCTCCTTTTTTATTTTGAGATAGGGTCTCACTAAGTTGCTTATGGCCTCACTGAGTTGCTGAGGCTGGATTTGAACTTGTGATCCTCCTGCCTCAGCCTCCCAAACTCCTGGGATAAGAGGCGTATGCCACTGTGCCCAGCTTAGTTGTGTTGCTTATCTGCAACACTGCAGTTCTGGGCAGAGATCAAGCAAGTTGTAGTTATCATCTAATGTAGCTGCCTAATGCTGTTGCAGCCACAACACCGCGGGAGGAAATTTGGTGGCAGGAATCTTTTATTCTAGCTTTCTCTTTGGCTTCTAAACTAAACTCTTTTCCTTATATTCTTCTTGTTTTTCTCTTTGGCTTTCTCCTTCTCTCTCTAGCTTCTCTGGTTTTTTCTAGCTTCAGCAACCTCTCAAACTCTTAACCGCTCTCTTTTTTCTTCTGACGTCTAACTGCTCTGACTCTTTTCTTCTTCTGACTACGTCTTCTTCTTTCTGACTACGTTCTTCTTTCTGACTCTTCTTCTGACTACATTCTTCTTCTGACGACGTGTGACTGACTGACTGACTCTTCTTCTGACTGACTGACTACCTAACCGACCTCACCCGGTTATATATCTTTAGCTTTACAGGTGCGTCACGTGCATACTTTGAATAATGTATGAATATCAGGTGGAACTTATGGCTCCCAGCTAACCGCAATAGCCATCTCTCTGATTAGGCTCCTTCAATCTAATATATTGTTTGGAGGTACTTTTGTAGATATTAAGGATACTATAAAAGTGATGTAGTATAGATTAAGTCTCCCAAATCATTACCACCTAGGCAGGAAGATAGACCTGTATGTAACTAACTATATTAAAAGGTACAAAATAAGATTATTATTAGAAAGTTACTGTACAGATAAAGTATTGTGAACATTCATAGGAGGGGGTGATTACCTCTGGCAGGGGTGAGAGGAAGAAAGGGTAGAAATCAATAAAATAGTCTTGGCATTTGCATGGGACCTTAACAAATGGTAGCATTTGGACTTATAGAGCTTCTCCTTTTGATTTCCTTTTTTAGTGTTGTGGTTGTTGTTTCTGTGGTTTCTAGTTGCTCATTTTTATTTTTATGGACACCATGACTTCATGAATTTCTTGAAGGATAACACAACTCAAATATTTATCTTCTATTCTCAACAATAGCTCTGATTTCTTCATGTCAGTTGTTTTTTTCATCCTTTTGTGCTTTAAAAGCTTTTCCTCAAAAAAAAAATTTTTTTTTTTTTTTTTTAAATAATGAGCTTTTCCTAAGTGAGCAGAGTTCTAGCTGTAGCTTCAGTTTAGGGTGCTTTGGGTAAAATGCAAGAAAGGAGTTGCCTTTTCCCTCCTTTCCTTCTACCCTGTGCCTAAATACAGAAGATTTTTGTTATGGAGTATGAGAATGCGCCAATACTTCCTTGATAGACTGTTAATTAAAAACAAACAAACAAAAAGAACCAGATGTGGGGCTGGGATTGTGGCTCAGCAGCGGTAGAGCACTCGCCTAGCACGTGCGCGGCCCAGGTTCTATCCTCAGCACCACGTGAAAACGCATTGTGTACAACTAAAGCAAATAAATAAATATTTAAAAAAAAAAAAGAAGAAAAAAAGAACCAGATGTGGTTTTAGCCAAAACCCAGTAATGTTGGTGCTAGACTGTCTATGGGTGACAGAGTGTGGTAAAAGGTTTGGTTGGACATTTTATATAAATATTTTAATTCTGATTTAAGTTCCAACAGTCCCTCCTTTCTATTCCTACTGTCTCTAAGGTTGGTACCTCTCAAGACTCTGCTGACTGGAGTCTCTCCTATATTGCTGTAGCCTTCCCACATGTATGTGCATGTGTATTCATTCTGGGTTGCAGTTTTCTTTCCACCAGATTATTTCTCAACATAATCCCAACAGCATTCTTTCTTCCACAAAGAAAGAATGCATTTCAGTGGGATTTTGGTAGAAAGTAGAGGAAAATACGAGTACTTAGTTTGTCTTAAACAGGTAGTTGTTGAATGAGTACTACTGAGAAAATTGGGCAAAGCATATTTTTGTTTAAAAACATTTACTTTATATTATAGATGTAGAATGTAGGTATTTAAATTTATCTTTTTATCCTATTGTTAAAAATCCTTTTTTATTTATCCTTTCTTAGGTGAGACTCATTGGGGTTAAAACCTACCAGTTAAGGTTCAAAATGAAGTAATTGCAGTGTCTTGTTTATTTAAATTAAAAGCCTTAATTCAATTTTGTTTGTTTTCAGTGATTAGCACAGTGTTTGGCATGTTGTATGTATGTATTCAGTTAAGTTAATGACAGTTGTTATGTTTGTTCTACTTAAACTTTTTATCTTTTTCTGTCATCTAAGGAGATGAAAATTAAGTGAGTTAATATATGTCAAGTGCATGGAATAGAATATGGCATATGTAGTAAGTATCACATAGATTTTAACTGTTATTTAAGAATAACATGAACACATTTTTTTTTTCCCCTACAAGGTGTTTTCTGATCTTACTTGTTTGAAGTAATAATTTGGTTATCCTCCTCCTCCTCCTCCTCTCCTCCTCCTTCTTCGTCTTCTTTTTTTTTTTTGGTACTGGGGACTGAACCAAGGGGCACTGGACCACTGAGCCACACCCCCAGGCCTTTTTTGTATTTTATTTAGAGACTGGGTCTCACTGACTTGCTTAGTGCCTCACCATTGCTAAGGCTGGATCCTCCTGCCTCAGCCTCCTGAATTGCTGGGATTATAAGGCGTGTGCCACTGTGCCCGGCATTCTTCTTGTGTTTTATACCACATAATTTATACTAAATAACAGTTATTTGTTTACTTGTGAGTCTCTCTCTACCAGTTGTGGTTCTTAATAGCTGGTGGCCTACCATGCATATTTTTTGGTCCTCTTGGTGAATAGTCATTGTCACATATCATTAGTCCCCTTATTTATGCTGGGTCTTAAAAGATGAACAGGACTGTGCAATTAGGACATGGTAGTTATGTTAATGGGAAGTGAGATTTTGATAAATACACTGATGCCTAATTTTAAGTAGGTGAATGCCAGACTAAAGAATTTGAATTTATTTTGTATGCAGTGGGCAAGCATTTTTGATTACTGATCAGATTAGTTGTATATTATACAAAGATAATTCTGAGTGTAGAGAATGTACTGCAAAGCGAAAAGAAATTGGACAACGGAAAAAATCTAAGAACTCTTGCTCTTGCTATATTTATTATAAGGTTCCTATTTTAGCTCAGAATCTTACATCATGTAACTTTTTTTTTTTTTGTACCAGGGATTGAACCCAAGGGTGCTTAACCACTGAGCCACATCCTAAGCCGCCCCCCCCCCCCCCCCCCCCCTCGCTTTAAAAATTTTATTTAGAGACAGGGTCTCATTGAGTTGCTTAGGGACTACCTAATTTGCTGAGGCTGGGTTTGAACTCAAGATCCTCCTGCCTCAGCCTCCCAAGCTGCTGGGATTACAGACCTGTGTCACCATGCCCAGCTAGCAGTAACCTTTTACCATCATGTAACTTTCAAGCTGTGAAACAGATAGGCTTCCAGTCTTCCTTACTAACTTTGTTTTGACTTCTGTTAAAAACTTTAGAAAGCCGGGCGTGGTGGCGCATGCCTGTAATCCCAGCACTTGGGAGGCTGAGGCAGGAGATCGTGAGTTCAAAGCCAACCCTAGCAATGGTGAGGCGCTTAGCAACTCAGTGAGACCCTGTCTCTAATAAAATACAAAAAAGGGCTGGGGATGTGGCCCAGTGGTCAAGTGCCCTGAGTTCAATCCCGGTACAAAAAAAAAAAAAAAAAGATTATGAAAAATAAAGCCACAGATTATGAATGGAACTGGACTTGATAGTGTGTGCCTACAATCCCAGGGGCGAGGGAGAATGAGGGAGGAGGATTGCAAATTCAGGGTCCACCTAGGCAATTTAGCAAGATCCTTTCGCAAAATAAGAAATAAAATGGGCTGGGAATTTAGCTCACTGATAGAGCGCCCTTATCCTTGTATACCTGTACACTCTTGGTGGGTATATAAAGTAGTATAGTCATTATGGAAAACTATATGGAGATTCCTCAAAAATTAAAAATAGAACTAGCATATGACTCAGCAATTCCACTTCTGGGTATTTACCTGAACCTAGGTGGTGCTCTACCACTGAGCCATATCTCCAGACCTTTCTATTTTTAATTTTGAGACAGGATCTTTCTAAATTGCTTAGGTTGGCCTCGAACTTTCAGTCTTTGTCTTAGCCTTCTGGGTCTCTGGGATTATAGGCATATGCACCTCTGAGCTCAATTTACCCAAAAGATTTGAAATCAATATGTAGAAGAGATGTCTGCACTCCCATGTTCTTTGAGACACTGTTTACAATTGCTAAGATGTGAAACCAACCTAAGTGTCCATCAATAGATAAATGGATTTTAAAAAAAGTGTAGCATACATATGCAATGGAACATTTAGCCTTAAGAAAAGAAAATTTGTCATTGGAACTGGAAATCATTATGTTGAATCACATATGCAAGGTCCATAAAGAAAAATGTCATATGTTCTCATTTGTATGTGTAATCTAAAATAATCAAATTCTAAGAAGCAGAGACTAGAACAGTGGTTTCCAGAGGATAGGGGGGTGTGATAGTAGATAGTAGTAGTAACAGAGAGATGATGACCAAAGGTACAAATATTCAATTAAATAGGAGGAATTTTTTTCTTTGCTATATATTGCATAGCATGAAGATATATATATATATATATATATATATATATATATATGTATATGTATATATGTGTGTATATATATGTGCAATAAGTTATATTTATTGTACATTTCCAGATTTCTTTCATCTGTCCGTCCTTTCTTCCTTTCTTTTTTAAAATATTTTTTTAGTTGCTAATGGACATTTATTTTTTTATTTATTTGTGGTGCTGAGGATTAAACCCAGGACCTCACACATGCCAGGCAAGTGGTCTACCACTGAGCTACAACCCCAGCTCCTTCTTCTTTTTTTTTTTTTTTTGGTACTAGGGATTTAACCGAGTGCATTTACCACTGAGTCACATACCTCTCCCCTCCTTTTTTTAGTACCAGGGATTGAACCCAGGGGCACTTAACCACTGAGCCACGTCTCCAACCCTTTTTTATATTTTACTTAGAGACAGGGTCTTACTAAGTTTCTTAGGTCTCACTAAGTTGCTGAGGCTGGCCTTGGACTTTTGATTCTTCTGCGTCAGCCTCCCAACCTGCTAGGATTGCAGGCTTGTACCACTTACCCTGACTTACATTTCCAAATTTCTTTCTTTCTTTTTTTTTTAATATTTATTTATTTGCTTTAGTTGTACACAATGCATTTTTATTTTTACATGGTGCTGAGGATCGAACCTGGGCTGTGCATGTGCTAGGCTAGCGCTCTATCACTGAGCCACAACCCCAGCCCAATATTTCCAAATTTCTGAAAATAAATTTCAAATGTTCTCACCACACTAAGTGAAAGGAATATATTACTTTTATTTAATTATTCTATATTGTACTCATAAATGATAACACTTGGTATTCCACAAATATACAAATAACTATTACTTGTTGGTTTTTAATTTAATTAGAAACTTTTTTTTTTTCTTTTCTTTTGGTGCTAGGGATTGAACTCAGGGGTGTTGAACTCAGTGTTCACTAAGCCATACCCCCAGCCCTTTTTATCTTATTTTGAGACAGGGTCTTGGTAAATTGCTGAGGTAGGCCTTGAACTTGTGATCCTTCTGCCTTAGCCTCCCACATTGATGGAATTACAGTTGTGCTCCACCTCTTTTGTATTTGTCAGTTTATAAGAGTAGAGAAGATTAAATTTTGTTTTATTGTTTAGTTTGGGCCTCAGTTTGCTTAAGAAACCAAAGTGCTAGAGTCATTTCAGCCTAATGTCTCCCAATTAAAATTTAAGAAATTTTATAAAGAGTATTTTGTAAATTAAAGGCTAAAAATTAATATTAAAAAGGCACAGCTATAATTTGTATATACTGTGAAAATATCACTCAGTTTTTCCAAAAGCTTTTAAATTGATATGAGAATTTTAAACCTTTTTTTTTTGGGGGGGTTGTTGTTTATCCTGTGTTGACCATTGGTGAATATTTAATGTGTGTCATGTGCAGTGATGTAATTTTGATTAAAAAAGGTTCTACTTGGGAAAAAATTCTTTTTTTTCTCTGTTGGTACTGGGGATTAAACTCAGGGGCACTCAACGACTGAGCCACATCCCTAGCCCTATTTTATATTTTATTTAGAGATAGGGTCTCACTGAGTTGCTTAGGACCTTGCTAAGTTGCTGAGGCTGGCTTAGAACTTGGGATCCTCCTGCCTCAGCTTCTTGAGCCACTGGGATGACAATAAGTTTTTGTGCTTGTGTAGCCTAGCTTTTGTCTATCAGACATAGAGCTATAAAGAGTTTGAGAGAGTGGGTAGAGATTGGAATCTATCAAAAGAAAAATGGTAATTGAAGCCCAAGATTTGTGTATCTGATAGGGGACAAGGAGTTGTAAATAGAAATGCTATGAAATTTTATGCCCTTTTGGTTTTAGTGGCCTGCTAGGCTTGGTCACTAGTGCTTGATGCATCAGAATGGAAGGAAGAGAACAGAGATTGTTGGATTGAATCAGGAAGTAATCATTGGAGATTTGGGACTATAGTGATTGGGTGGAGTATGAAAGGTCACTCATAGAATTCATGCAAAGTTCAAAGACCACACCACAAGTGGAATCTCACACAAGAGATTTATCATCAGTGACACGAGGCAAACCGACTAGGCTGTCCCTCCGAGGAGAGCAGCAGTGTGTTGGCACCCACAGAGCAGCTTATAGCCAGCTAAAGGAATTTCGTAAGATGTTTAGGAGTTTAACCTGGGGTGGGGTTGATTGTTTAGCAGGCATTTGTTCTTACAGGAAGTTAAGCAGCATTGCCTCAGAATGGAAACTTTGGAGCCTCTAGATAAAATGGCTCCGGACCTAAAATGGCGAATATGATGCCAGTATTGATCTGATGCCAATATTGATCTGGTGCCAATGTTCCTCCATTTTTGTTTTTGGCACCAGGGATTGAACTCAGGGTCACTCGACCACTGGGCCACATCCCCAGGCCCCTTTTTGTATTTTATTAGAGACAGGGTCTCACTGAGTTGCTAAGTGCCTCGCCATTGCTGAGGCTGGCTTTGAACTCTCGATCCTCCTTAGGCAATGATACCGCGGGAAAGAAATCGGAGGCAGACTGGGAATGAGTAGTTCCTTTATTGTTGCTTCTTATTCTTCTCTATCTTCTCTCTGATGCCCTCTGTAGCAGCCTGAAGAGATTGCCGCTTGGAGAAACTACGCCGCGGGAACAAGTTCAGAGGTAGACTGGAAACAAACAGGCTTTTTATCCTGGTAGCTTTTCTCTCTGGCTCTAACAACAATTCCCACACTCACTACACACCACCAAAAATGGCGCCGACCTGATCTGCCAAGTTACGGCTCAAGTCTCTCGAGATCCCAGGCCAAGTCCTGCGAGATCCCGGGCCAAGTCCCGCGAGACCCCGGGCCAAGTCCTGCGAGACCACGGAAGGCGGCAGTGCCCGACCATGGCCCGCAGCCAACCGCAATCTCAGCCATCTCCCCAATCAGGGCTCTTGCATTTCCCCCCTTTTGTTTGAAAAGAGGGGATGCTCTAGGACGTCCATGTGCAACCAACATTCTTACCCGTCATCGGATAATCAAGGCTGTGCCCTTGACTCCTGTCTTAGGTTGATATGTCGGCCACATGAGACTGTCCCGTGCAACTGTGCCTGTCTTAGGTTGTCCCCCTCTGGGGATCTTACCCGTCATTGGCTAACCAGCCATCCAATGGAGCCCTTCAGGATCGACTGTGTATGATGACTAACAGCCGTCCAATTGGGAGGAGATGCTGCGGCTTTAAGGCGACAAGCCTTCTGCTGACGAGCCAAATTGCATAGCATATCAAATTCTTTAAACAAATCAGCTGCCCTAAGTTCCATCAAGTAACACAGTGAGTTCTCTAGACAAATACCTGCAAGGCATTGTCCCGTAAAGTCCCAAACAATGAAAGATCAAAATGTCCACTTGTTATAACACGTTGATCTAGGAGGCCCCATGCATGCAGAGCAGACGCCACACTGCTGGTGAGGTTGTTTGATGCTTGAGCAGCAGGGATGCTTGAAGCGACCGCGATCCCTGCAGCTGTAGCAGCAGCTTTTTTATGTCTAGACAATGCTACCGGCAAATCTTCAGGGCCCGCTACCTAGAAACTCAAGCATCAATTATTAAAGGAAAGGCAGTGCTATTCCAGCACTGAGTCAAGAGGTGAGTTGTCAAACTAAAAAATAGAATTATTAGATTAGAAAATTAAAGTTGATTTCTGCTCACACACATTGCTGCTTGAGCTCCCACAAACATAAGCTGCAAAATATCATATTTAGAACAAAACAAAGAAAGACTGAGGGTATTTACTGCATTAAAAATAGATTAAAGAAAAGCTAAAGGCACTTTGGAGAAATAATTTGTTAACTGGAACCCTCGAGTCTCTGCATACACAGCAATCCTTTACCTGTTGAAATAATTCAAATTAATCAGCTATTTAGCAAATGAAGTTAATAACAAATAAACAATCTTATGTCAAAACACCAAAATATCAGGTTATACAGCACTAGTCATATTTTTCATTAAAGAGAAGTCCCTGGGACACCTATACATCAAAATTGAAGGTACCTTCACTTATTAAATTATTTACCCAAATTGAATACTCTTAAACTTAAATGAATTAGAGTTATTTGGATCCATATATATATATATATATATATATATATATATATATATATTCATGAGCGCTTTGTTATTTTTGATGTCACACTGGACAGGCGCACATACAAACATATATTTTTTGTGACGTCACATTAACATGAAATTTAGACAAATACACGGACATAAACACATATATAAAAAGAAAAAAAATACAATTATGTGCACACTAAAGAGAGATCTCCTTGTCCCGGACGGGAGGAATGACACTTAAGTTGTGAAATATTTTGAAGGACTCTTTTAAGGGAATCATTCCATACCTTCATCTTGGTCCTCTTGATTTTGTACCTTTTTTATTAATCTTGATTCTTAAACAACTTCATCTTGATTCTTTTGATTTGGTACCTGCTTTATTAATCTAGATGGTATCCATATTGGAGAGGATTCATGCTTTGGAAAAACACAAACAGATCCTCTCCCCCAAATAATACTGGATCTGGACCCTTCCATGTACCTGAAAGAACATCCTTCCAGTAAACCAAAGGTTTATGTTGTTGGTGTGGGTTCCAATGTCTGTCTCCAGCAGAATAACCATTAGAGTCTAAAGTTAAAAATTTAAGGTAAACAGGGCAACTGCTAATCTGTCCCTAGGATTTTTCCAATTTCCTTCTTTTTGTTTTAATAACATAACTTTCAGTGTGCGGTTTGCTCTTTCAATAATGCCCTGACCCTGAGGATTGTATGGGATGCCTGTTTTATGGGATATATTGAATTTTGCGCAAAACTGTTTGAAAGATGAGGACGTATATGCAGGGCCATTATCTGTTTTAAGCATTTTGGGGATGCCCAATGCAGCAAAAGCTTGCAAACAATGAGATGTAACATCTTTAACTTTTTCTCCAGAATGTAAGGAAGCAAAAATTATGCCTGAGCATGTATCTATGGTCACATGAATAAATCGCGATTTTCCAAAACTTGGCTCATGAGTAACATCCATCTGCCACAAATGATTGGGCATTAATCCTCTAGGGTTAACACCATAATGAGGATTGGGCAAATGTGTCATACAAGATTTACAATCTTTTACAATTGTTCTGGCTTGCTCCTTTGTGATTTTAAACCTACGCTGCAAGGTGGTGCTATTGACGTGAAACTGGGAGTGAAATAAAGTAGCTTGCTGGAGCGCTGAAAGTAAAAAGATTGTTTGGGTAAGAGCATCAGCCTTTTGATTACCTTCATGGAGGGGACCAGGCAAGTTGATATGTGCTCTAATATGGCCTACGAATAGAGGTTCTTTTCTTGCCCACAAAAGTTTTTGTATTTGATAAAACAATTTAAAGGCTGGAGTATGAGGTGCTATTGGTCCTGCTAGCTCTAATTTTGGGACGGCATGTACAATATAGTGGCTATCTGAAAAAATGTTCATGGGCTGCTCTCTAAAATTTTCCAGAGCTCTTACCACAGCTTCCAGTTCCACTAGTTGAGCTGATTTGTGTGCAGTTATGTAAGTCATATTTTCTTTTTTAGTAACTACTGCAGCAGTACCATTCGAGGTCCCATCTGTGAATACATTTAATGCCTTAGGAATAGGTTGATTTTTTTTTTTATTACCTGTGGAAATATAATAGGATGATTGATACAAAAAGATAATATAGGAGACTTAGGAAGATGATTATCAAAATTTGCAGAAGTAGAGCATCTAGCTATAGCCCAATCATTATCATTGAAGCATAAATATTCAATCTGTGATGATAAATAGGTAGTAATAATAGTAGCAGGGTGAATGCCAAATATTTTAGTAGAAGTCTTAAGTCCTTGAAGAATAAGTTTAGCCACCATGGAGGTATAAGACTCAATTATACTTTAGGAGAGACGGGCAAATGTATCCATAATAAAGACCCTTGTTACCAAAATACTCCTGTGGGTGTATATTGTGAAGAAATAACAATCAATATCAGCGGTTGAGTTAAATCAAATCTATCACAATGAGCTCCTTCGATGGCTTTTTCTACTACCTTTAAAGCTTTCCTAGCATCAGGAGTCAATGTTCGTGGTGAAGATGGATCAGGGTCCCCGCGAAGGATGTCAAATAAAGGTTTTAGTTGGCCAGTAGTGAGGTTTAGTATAGGGTGAAGCCAATTAATGTCTCCCAGTAGTTTTTGGAAATGATTGAGGGTGGTCAAATGTTCTTTATTTACTAAAAATTTGGGGGGGGGGTCTAACAAAGGTATCCATGATTTTAAATCCTAAATATAATATGGGTGATCTGTTTTGAACTTTTTCTTCTATATATAATCCATATTTTTTTAAAATTTTCTACCACGTCACTGAATATATTAAATAAGATTTTTTGATTAGGGTGGGCCAGTAAAACATCATCCATGTAATGTAGACACATGAGGTTTGGATATTTATTTTTAATGGGTTGGATTGCTTTGTCCACATATATTTGGCATATGGTGGGGCTATTAGCCATTCCCTGCAGTAGCACATGCCATTGATATCTTCTATCAGGGCCATTATTATTGATAGAAGGAACTGAAAAAGCAAACCTGGGGCCATCCAGAGGATGTAGGGGAATGGAAAAGAAACAATCCTTTATATCAAGAGTTATAGCCGGGCGCGGTGGCGCACGCCTGTAATCCCAGCACTTTGGGAGGCTGAGGCAGGAGGATCGTGAGTTCAAAGCCAGCCTCAGCAATGGCGAGGCACTTAGCAACTCATTGAGACCCTGTCTCTAATAAAATACAAAAAAAGGGCTGGGGATGTGGCCCAGTGGTCCAGTGCCGCTGAGTTCAATCCCCAGTACCAAAAAAAAAAAAAAAAAAAAAAAAAAAAAAAAGAGTTATAAGATGGAAAATTTTTGGAATAGCTACAGGATTATGAAGTCCAGGTTGGGTAGGGCCCATGATTTGCATGGTTTTATTAATTTCTCTAAGATCATGTAACAATCGCCATTTTCCTGATTTTTTTCTTGATCACAAATATGGGGGAATTCCAGGGAGAAGTGGAAGGTTCTATATGTCCTGCTTCTAGTTGTTCTTGAACTAGTAGGTGGGCCGCTTGTAATTTCTCTTTAGATAGGAGCCACTGAGGGACCCACACTGGCTTATCAGAAAGCCATGGTATTTTCAAAATTATTTTCTCAGTGGCCCCGAAGAAAAATATCTTTTTCCTTTATGATAATGATTTCTTTTAGGGTTAAGCTTATCCTGTACTTTTTGATAATGATTTCTTTTAGGTTTAAGATTACCCTGTAGATTTTTCTCATTTAACACCTGCAGGCTTGGTTGCAAGGTGTACTCCCATTTGTTGTAAAATATCTCTTCCCCATAAAGTAACCGGTAGGTTAGGTAAAACATAAGGCTGAAATGTTCCTTTATGCCCTTCATCATCCTCCCATTTTAAAATTACCGCACTTTTCTCTGGGAGGTTATTATATCCCAAGCCTCTTAAACTGGTTGAAGCTTTTTGCAGAGGCCAGTGCTTGGGCCATTGCCATAGATTAATGATGGAAGAGTCAGCTCCAGTATGTATCAGTCCCTCCATCTCTATTCCTTGGATTTTTATTTTACACATAGGCCTCCTTGAACAATTCCAAACCCAGCAAGCCATAGGTTCCGAGTCAGTGGAACAAAATCCTCTATTGTTCCTTTATTGAGGCATATTCATTTTAAATGAATTATGTAGATTTGGAAGGAGAAGCAGCTGAGCAATTCTATCTCCTTGATTAACAGAACTTATACTTTGGGGTGAGCTAAGCATTATTTTTATTTCCCTTTTGTAGTCTGAGTTTATTACACCTGGGGTCACTTGCAAACCTAATAAGCTTTTAGGACTTTGCCCGAGAATAAGTCCTACAGTCTCTGAGGGAAGAGGTCCCCTGACTCCTGTGGATATCAGTTGAACCCCCATTTCAGGTGTTAACACTATTCGGGCGTTGGAACAGAGGTCTAATCCTGCATTTCCTCCTGTTCCTCTGGTGAGGGAGTGGATGGGTAGTAGGGATTGTGTCGGGGAAGCATCTGAGTGGATGCTTGAGGATACTCCTCCTCCAATGCCTCGTACATTTGTGGGTCCCAGGGCATTGGGCCCCTTGACCCGTTTTTTTGAATTCCTGAACAAATGATTTCCATGGATGTCAAATTTTGAATGGCATTCATTGGCCCAATGGTTTCCCTTTTTACACCTGGGGCAGCGTCCTGGGGCATGGTATGAGCTTGGTCTTATTTCTCTTTGGGGATTTTGCCTAGAATAGCCTGATTGATTATGATAATTTTGCCTGGAATATCCTGATTGATTATAATGTCTAGGTTGAGCCCTTGTGAAATTTTGAGGGGAAGCACCTCTCATTGCGGCTGCAATCACATTTCCTGTGACAAAGGCATCATTTATATCTTTACATAGTTGTATATATACGGAAAGATCCTTTTTATTTCTCCATGGCCTGATGGCTTCCTGGCAGTATTTATTAGCATTTTCGTATGCTAATTGAACAAGAAATGGCATAGCTTGATCAACATATGCAAACACTCTATCTCTGCAGTTCTCAAAAGTCGATCAGCAAAGTCAGCATATGGCTCATTAGGTCCTTGAATCACTTTTGACATGCTACCTTGTAGATCCCCAGGTCCTTGTAAAGTTTTCCATGCCTTTAAGGCAGGTGAATATATCTGAGCATATACACCTGGGTCATAATGTTTTTGAGCCTGTGAGTCTGCGAACTGCCCTTCTCCTGTGAGCATTTCTATATTATGGTCTCCAAATCCTGCAGCTGTGTTTCTTTTAGCCATTTCTATACAAAGTTCTTGAAATTGCGATCGCCAAACCAAGTATTGCCCCCCGCTTAATGTTGCTTTACATAGACTTTTCCAGTCTGAGGGGGTTAAGCTAAAGGTGTTAAGGGACTCCAGCATACTCAGCGTGAAAGGAGCTTGGCGCCCATACGTCATTACTGCCTCTTTGAGATTTTTTTATTGTTTTAAAATATACTGACTGGTGGATCCTCTGTCCATTTTCTTTTTCAAATACTGGCAGTTCCCAATGTATCTGTGAGTTACCCTCAAGAGTGCATAAACGCTCAGAAAGACTTTTTATTTCTGTTCCTAGGGTATGCAAATGCCTAGTAATACCCTTCATGTTTTCTGTAATGGATTCCACCCATGGGGGAGTAGAGGACACGAGTGGTTCCTCTACTTGACGGTCCTTTTTCTTGGTCTTTTTTAGTTTCTTTTTCCTCATTTTCTCAGGATCACTTTTAGTAGATTCCTCACTACTGCTAATTTCACTGACAGAAATATCCTGAGTCCCAGGTTCAGTGGAGAGCAAGTATCCTTCAGCTATCTCCAATAAATCCTGAATAGCTCTAACAGCTTGGATTTTTGTCATTTTTGGATTTTCTAATACTCTCCTTACTGGTCTTAGTTGACTCAGCGGACGCTATGCTTTAATGATCGCTTTCACTTTTTTCTAAATACTCCTCACTATCGACAGACTCAGCTATATCAAATAATTCATCAAGAGCCTTATACACTTGGGTCTTAGTTATTTTTGAACTCATTTTAACCACTCTGACTAGAGACTCCTGTGAGGTTCCTCAGTTCTTACCTGCAGTGCTGAATCTTCGTACGGGCCACCAACTGTAGTAGCCTGAAGCGATTGCTGCTTGGAGAAACTACGCCGCGGGAACAAGTTTAGAGGCAGACTGGAAACAAACAGGCTTTTTATTCTGGTAGCTTTTCTCTCTGGCTCTAACAACAACTCCCACACGCACCACCCACCACCCAAAATGGCGCCGACCCAATCTGCCAAGTCACAGTTCAAGTCTCTCGAGATCCCGGGACAACTCCCACGAGATCCCGGGCCAAGTCCCGCGAGATCCCGGGCCAAGTCCCGCGAGATCCTGGGCCAAGTCCCGCGAGACCACGGAAGGCGGCAATGCCCAACCATGGCCCGCAGCCAATCGCAATCTCAGCCATCTCCCCAATCCGGGCTCCTGCAGCCCCCAGCCTGGTTAAATACTCTTTACCCATCAAGCATACACGTGTCACAAGCTCAACTTACAGGTGAGGCACACAGTGCCCACGAGCATAGAAAAATTCTTAGTCAATTACATTAAGGTCAGGTGTAAACAAGTAAACACCTCCTCTTGGCTCTCAGCCAGCCGCCATCTTAGGTACTTCCTCATTAAAGGCTCTTACACCTCAGCCTCCCAAGTGCTGTGATTACAGGTGTGCACCACCGTGCTGGTCTCTTTTTTGTTTTTATAGCTACTTGGGGTGGGGACAATGGTCTCTCTTCTGTAGCTTCTTCCTGGTAGTTAAGGGCAAAGAATCTCATTCCTTTAGAGGGGGTCATGGAGGGTTTTAGGAGTCTTTGCTTCCCTGAAAGTTGAAGTCTAACACAGAAGAAGCATGCAGAGGCAAGGGTAGAGTAGAAAAGGAAAGGCTTTACTTAAGGACAGCCGAAAAATACTTCCCCTGGAGGGAGAAGGGGACCTGGAAGGCCTGAATCCGAAAGGAAGTAATTCTGGGAAGGGGAGGTCTTTTCACTTTCATATCTAAGGTCTTCTTTTGTTCTTTTTGTTTATCTTTTTCTGTCCTTCCTGGAAAGGGAAAGACAAAAGGTGTGACACAGGTGGGCCCTTGGGGGGTGGGAGAAGAGTGTCTGGCAGGTAGGGCTTTGGGCAAGTTGATTAGCATCTCTCTGTTTGCTGGGAGCTGCTTCATTAACATTCTTTAGGATGGGCCCTGACCTTGCAGACTTTGACTAGCCAATCTCCCCTGGGGTTGTTCTGGTTTTTCCAGGGCTCTAATTGACTCCCTTTCCCTTATGGACTCCCTTATCTTTGTTAGACTCAATATTAGACTGGATTTGCCTAACTACACTCACTGTCTATCTTTAAATATGGCTTCAGAGGTGGAATCTCTGGAGTCATAGAAGTTGACCTTGAGTCATTGGTCTAGGTCTTGGGTGTCAGGAGCTGGTAGTCTTTGTAGTAGCCTCCTCTGATTGTGAAGAATCTTCTTTAGGAATCCTTGGGGAGCTTTGGAGGGTTGAAAGTTCGAGTTTTGGAGATATGTAAAGACAGAGGTCCTCTGGGGGTTGCCCATATAGTGAGATGGTGTGAACAGTTTGAGATGGGACTAGTAAGTTCAGGAAGTTGGAGATGGGACTAGTAAGTTCAGGAAGTTGGAGGGCAGGGGCTCAAAGGAAGGCTTTCTGAAGCCTGTGCAAATGTGTGATAGGATTCAGAAGTGGTTGGGGGCTGGAGTTGTGGCTCAGAGGTAGAATGCTCACCTAGCATGCCTGATGCACTGGGTTCCATCCTCAGCACCACATAAAAATAAAATAAAGATATAAAGATATTGGCTGGGTGTGGTGGCGCACCCTTGTAATCCCAGCACTTGGGAGGCTGAGGCAGGAGGATCACAAGTTCAAAGCCAGTTTCAGCAATGGCGAGGCACTTAGCAACTCAGTGAGACCCAGTCTCTAATAAAAAATACAAAAAAGGGCTGGGGATGTGGCCCAGTGGTCGAGTGCCCCTGAGTTCAATCCCTGGTGCCAAAAAAAAAAAAAAAAAAAAAAAAAAAAAAAAAAAAAAAAAAAAAAGATGTTGTATCCTATAATTAAGAAGTAAATATTAAAAAGAAGAAGAAGAAGAAGAGGAGGAAGAGGAAGAGGAAGAAGAAGAAGTGGTTCGGAGAGGGGGCCAAGTGCAGCTTCATAGAGAGGGAAGGCCAAAAGGGAATAGTTGGGAATCTAAGTGCACCCTCTCTGTGAAGCTACACGTGGCCCCCTCTTGGAACCTCTTTTGAATCCTATCAGTGTAACAGAGTAAAGTTGGGTTGGAGAAGCACATGAGTTGATAAGGAGTTGGAACACTAGTTAAAATTTTTCTATGAAGTTAAGAAAGCTGGAATAAGAGAAATTGTAGGGTTAAGTGAAGGTTTTTTTTTTTTTTTAAATTAAAAAGAGTTTGTTACAGGCAAACCATTTATAAAGAGGAGTTTCAATATAATTAAATAAACAACCAAGAAAGTGATAATGAAGTATAATATTTTAGAAAGGTAAAATGAATCTTAACTGAAAAAACTCAGCTGGGGATGTTGGTGCATGTCTCTAATACCAGCAACTCTGGGACATTGAGGCAGGAGGAACAAGTTAGAGGCCAGCCTCAGCAATTTAGTGAGCCTGCCTCAAAATAAAAAAGACTGGGGATGTAGCTTCATAGGAAAGTGCCTCTGGGTTCAATCCCCAATATTCTGCTCCCCCCCCCCCCCCAAAAAAAAAAAAAAAAAAAGATGAGAAGAACTTCTATGTTGCAGAAACCTAATGAGGGTGGGGCTTCAAAGATCCTAATATTAATGGATCCCAAAAGTAAAGTGTGTTCTGCTCAGAGGAAATTTGGATTTGGCTGGACTGTGAAAACCTCAGAAAGTTATAACTGCCACCTAGGGAGCCCAGAGAACACAGACCCCTGAGTCAGGTGGGTGTTGTTTGAATGGACTTTGCTACAAATACTGATGAAACCAATTTTAGAATATTCAGAAATCTAGAATCACACACTACAGAATTTGTGGAAGAAATTTACCTGCCAAGTCTTGATTGTGCAGAACTTTGAGCCTTGAATCTTTTAAAAGACCAAAGACCTTGAAATGGCTTCACCTTGACCAAAACCTGGTAGAAGAGGATATTCTTAGGATGTTGAATGCATGCAGAATAAAATCCCACCCAAACCAAGTGCAGTGGCACATGCTTATAATCCCAGAGGCTCAGGAGGCTCACAGGTTCAAGGCTGTCCTTAATAACTTAGTGAGATCCTGTCACAGTGCATAAATGCATTCTACTGTCATGTATAACTAATTAAAACAAATTTTAAAAAATTAAAAAAAAAAAAGGGCTGGGGATTTGGCTCAGTGGCAAAGTGTCCTTGGACTCTGTCCTCAGTACTACCCCCACCCAGAAAAACAAAACAACTCCCAACCCAATGATAGGATCACTTCAAAGTAACAGAGTCATCCCCCAAAACATCTCTCACTCTCAATAAGGCCCACATTCTCCCTTGAATGTGTATTCCTTGCTTAATCCCAAAGGTGTCTCTGTCTTGAGATTGCCACTATTCTCCCTTGAATATGTGTATCTGCTTCCCTAAATAAACCTCTACGTTTCTGGGGGGGAAAATAGGTAACAGAGTCATGTCTAGACTAGGAAAAAGTAGCTTTTAAGGATTCTTCTCAGGAAATGTATACACTTAAATGGTTAGAGATTTCTTGAGTTGAAAAAGTATTGCCCTTAGAAAGAATTAGATGCTAAAGAACAAGTTAACAATTCCTGATAAGAATTTAAAAAGCATGTAACTATGGAGTTCACAAAGAAGCACTGGGGCTGGGCTTGTGGCTCAGTGGTAGAGTGCTTGCCTCACATACATGAGGCTCTGAGTTTGATCCTCAGCACCACATAAAAATAAATAAATAAAAATAAAGATATTTTGTCCATCTACAACTAAGAAAAAAATAAAAATAAAAAAAAGCAGTGGGCTAATTTCTCTACTACCTGAGCTAAGCAACTGGGACCTAACCAAAATTCTGTGGAGGAGCTTCCAGAGCAAATAAAGCTAAAGTATATATATTCAAGATTTCTTGGAGGAACAGTAGTTTGGGGGAATACTTATCATCAACCCAGTGAAGATTGTCCTAATGTAGTTCAACACGCCAAGAAATCTTTTATCCCCAACATCCACTGAACTGAAACTTTAAAAGAAAGTTTCAGGGAATGTGGAGGAAGTGAGATATCATCCAAAAAATCTATGGCTTTTTCAAGAAAATGAAATTTCAAGGAGAGCCAAAGAGGCCATCCTTGAAAAGATACACATGTTCTCTCAGAATATGTATTTAAGAAGGGAGCTACAACAGGTGCCCCTGAGGAATTGCATGGTAGAGATGGGCAGCACTTATCCCAGGACCTAAAAGAACAGCGTAATAGTATAATAGGAGATGTGGAAACAGTACATACAGGTTGGACATGGATCTCTGGCTTGAGAGTAGGTTCCTAAGAAGTATGCTGCATGTGAAGAGGCAGGACCCAAGTTCAGATGAAAATACCTACAATCCTTATCAGCCAAGAGTCTGCAAGAGAATATTGGAGAGAAACTGTGGCTCCAGGGTCCAGGAACAGATTTGTCAGACTATTCAGGTCAACTCTCATCCTTTACTATGACCAGAAGAGAATAAGAAGAAAGGTGGGGAAGAAGATGAGGGGAGCAACTCCTTAGACTATAGCAGTGAAAATGATGAAGATTGAGTGTGAGCACAGCGGCTCTAGTTTATCTTCCTTATAACACCTCTTATTCAGACTCCATCTGAGGTTGGTTCACACCCTTAAAGGTTTGGACAAAGAACTTCCCAGCAAAAGTTCAGGGCATTGGGCTGGGGTTGTGGCTCAGCAGTAGAGCGCTCGCCTAGCATGTGCGCGGCCCGGGTTCGATCCTCAGCACCACGTACAGATAAAGGAACTGTGTACAACTAAAGCAAATGAATAAATATTTAAAAAAAAAAAAGTTCAGGGCATCCATGTCAGAGACAGGGAACTTGCATCCCATCCCACTTTTACTTTTTTGATATTTTTTCTTTACCTCTTTCCCCCTCTTCCTCCTTGATACAAAGAAGAGGTTGGGAAGAATAATTTGTAGCAGTACTTTATATATCAGATCTATAAGCATGAGAGCAAGGGCCCTGGTAAGATAATATAAACATTAGCCAGTATCTTCCCCTAATACTATCTTCAGAGGAACTCCATGCAGTGAAGTCTTGAAATACGTAATGAAATGATTAGGTTGTGGGAGCTCAGTGGACTAGACTGAATATTCCTGATGTAAACTTTTGCTCTAATTTTCTCTTTGTATGTGGTGGCTGTGACCCACACCTCAACCCCCTTCTCTCTGAAACTGTCCCTCAGGACTTTTACACTAAATTTAGTCTGAGGAGTATTTTTTTGGGGGGGTAACAGGGATTGAATCCAGGGGCAATTAACCACTCAGCCACATCCCCATTTCTTTTTATATTTTATTTAGAGACAGGATCTCACTAAGTTGCTTAGGGCCTCCATAAGTTGCTGAGGCTAGTCTTGAACTTGCAATCCTCCTGCCTCAGCCTCCCGAGTTACCACCACTCCTGGATCTCTGAGGAGTTTTGATGGAAGGTAGGGTAGATGCCCTTAGAAAAAAATCAGACTCCTGGTATTTCTTTGCCTACTCCCTGAAATAAAGAGTTGAACATTCTAATATCTGAGAGTGGGCAGCAATATATATATATGCATATTTAACTCTTTGGTCTCAATGAAACTGTTCTTAATAATTTAAAAAATAGAAATTAAAAAGGTAAAACATGTTTCTAATTAAAAAACATATCCAGTTTATTCAAAGGAGCTCTTTGTTAGGATCAGTGTCTCAAGACTTTGGGAACTGCTTTTCCAAGTGGCGTCTGAATTTATTCTGGGCAGAATCTTCCAGGTGAGTGAACCTTACCTTTAGTATTTAGGTACATAGAAACATATAGATACAGATAAGTACACTATTCCGACATTATCAGGTCTGACTTGAATTTATACACCAGTATCACAGTACTTTAATTATTTTGTTTTGCTGGTATTTTAAAAAATCTACCAGAGACTACTACATTCTTACAATTTTCCCTTCAATATTTGTTTTCATATTTTATTCTCATGAATATCAGCATAATAATAGTTATATCATTTTTATACAAAACCCATTGAGTTTTGAGTATTTTTTCCTAAGCATCTCAGTGAATTTTTATTTATAGGCATTTTTTCTAGGTAAACAATCACTTCCAGGAAATAATGGCAATATTTGTTGTACTTCTAATGTCTTTCTAAATGTGTTGGATGGAATATCCAGAATGATGTTAAGTAGTAATAGCAGTGATATGTTTTTAACTTCCTTCTGACTTTCAAGTTAAGACTTATAGGATTTGTGACCATGAAAATTATGCTGACTTATATATTTAAAATAAATTATGGCATATTAAGAAAAAAGTTTCTTTTCAAAATGTAGGTAGGGTTTGTACTCATACTTTTCTTGATTTCTAAAACATAACATCTACCTAACATTTCTGATCGGAAGAAGAGAACCCTAGTTTCATGTGTATGTAATTAGGACAGAATGAAAGAAAATGTTTTGAAATTAAGATTTGAGTGCCATTAAAAGAGACTTTTGCTAGGAAGACTTATATTCCAAATAATTTTGTACCAGAGTTAATAGTTCTTCCTAACTTGAAGACTCCAGACCCCAGCTTCTCTCTGATATAGTACTGTTCAACTTCATTTTATTCAGGTTTCTGCCCATCCTAATGAAAACTCCTGGCCCTTTGGAACACACCCTTACTATAAAGGTTGATGGTATACCATGAATATATTCATACACTTTCTAGTCTAACTTCTAACTGAAAGCCTAGAAAGACATACAATTGGATATTCCCAAAATAACCTGTTTTTGTAACCTAATTGTACATGTTAAATGGTAGAAGAATCACTTTGGTAAGTCCCAAACTCTGTTAGGCCTTGATTTGTTTGTAAAATGAAAAGCTGCTCCTCTGTATTGACCTGTGTGACTGAGCTGTAGCCTGTCAGTCTTGGATAGGCTTATTATATTTGTGGGAATAGAAACATCTGTTAACTTTTTTGTGTAATAAGTTACATGCTGTTTCATTATACAAAAATATGAAAGTTTTTTCACCTCTTGGGGAAAAGATACAGGATGGCGAAAATGGTTAAGTTCATGTGGGTTTTAAAAGTCCAGAGATATCTGGATGTCACCCATTTGCTAGCTGCATAACTGAGTTCAGGTTTCTGTGAAAGCAAGCTCAGAGGATTTATACAAAAAAATGGGGACAGCTGGGCATAGTGGTGGCGCACACCTGTAATCCCAGCACTTGGGAGGCTGAGGCAGGAGGATCACAAGTTCAAAGCCAGCCTCAGCAATGGCATGGCACTGAGCAACCCAGTGAGACCCTGTCTCTAATAAAATACAAAAAAGGGCTGGGGATGTGGCCCAGTGGTCGAGTGACCCTGAGTTCAATCCCCAGTACCAAAAAAAAAAAAAAAAAAAAAAGGAAATAAAGTTGTGTAGCAGAAAATCAGATAATGCTACTTGATTTTTTAAAAGAATTATAATTCCAAAGGCTATATCAAACATGTAAATTTCATTATATATGTTTATGTATGTTTCTGTTAATCTGTAATCATCAACCCATCCATTTTTTTTCATTTCAGAATAAGATAAATACAAAATGAATGACATTATTAGTGGATGTGATTTGTATTATTATTTTGTGCTGTTTAGCTTAACGAATTTTTTTCTATGTAGTGTAATGCATTTATTCAAAAAAGGAGAGGTACAGCAGACTAAAATTCCAAGGATATTTTTATAATAAAAATGCCAATTTCTTTTGGCCTAAATTTGAAAGTCTCATTTTATACCTGAATAATAAGGAAATTCACATTCAAGGCCAAAATAAACATACATTTATAATTGCACATCATTTTAAGCTTATATATTTTAAACCATGGTTATAGAATTATTTCATAGGAACATATTGAAGATATAGTAATATTTATAATATTTATCGGACTTTTGGCTTAATTCTCTATAACCTCAAAATAGTATTGTGAAATGAAACAAGATTATTTTTACTCTGATACAAACGATAACTGAACCAAGTCTTTCTATATTACTATATTTTGCTTCTTTAAAAATATGGAATGTTTCACAAATTTGCCTGTTATTCTTGTGCAGGGGCCATGCTAATCTTCTCTGTATTGTTCCAATTTTAGTATATGTGTTGCTAAAGGGAGAACTTTGTATATTTCTAATAACTCATTTGTGATGAGCAAGTGTTCAATATCATGTAGTTAGGAAATCATTATATTATTAAAACTTGAATTTTTTTCTTTTTCTGTATGTTAGTCTTCTGAATATATATGTTTCAGGACACTTGCAATTAAACTATACATTTAGGTGATATCCTGGCTATAACATTAAAAATATAAGATTTTTAAGTAAATACATTTCCAAAATATTGCCATTGTGTACTGAAGTTATTCTTTGAAGACTAAATGCACTATTTGAATAAGTTAATGATTAGGTCTTTATATGCAACTGAGGTTCTGTTTTTCTTCTAAACGTTCCTTTACTAATTTTTCCAAGGAGAAAAGATGCTCATCTGCATCTTCTGGTACAAGGCTTCTAATATAGAATTTGCAAGCTCAAAAAGATACTCTGTATTTCTTCCACTTGGACCAGCTGCATTAAAAATTTGTTCGGCAATGTCTTCCAGAGGGGCAGGACCAAGATAATTAGGATTATCACATGTTCCAATATATAACAGCACACTGAATGGTTTTGTTGTGGGATCTTTTGGATAAAAAATGACTGTTATGTTTCTGTAGCCTCCTTTCTCTCTGAAGTCAAGGTATGCTTTTACTTCTTCTTCTTTTCCTACTGGAAGTTTGTAAGCAACACCCCAAACACAACCCTGTAGCAAAAGGAAAAGAACACACTAGTTAGTATTTACAAGCCTAATCAAAATAGGTAAAGATGTGTTATATCTAAGAAAATATCTTGTATAGACAGAAGAAAATGCAGTTTTTTGCCTTACTTAGAGTGCATTGAAGAGGTATATACTAAACAAGAAAGGAAATCAGCATTTAAAAATCTATCTGAATAAATAAATTCTTTGTATCATAGGCACAACTTTAAATCAGATTTTTTTTGTTAAACTAATGAGACTGAAATGAAAATTTCAGGTTTTCATTGGAACATTAAGAAATTCTATAGAAACATTTGTTTATTAATACTGTTTGATTAGAAGTTATAGTTACCAGCTTAAAGCTGTTTTTATAGATGATTTTCCCTAGTGTAAATTATGAAAGCATTTCCTAATCTATACCATTATTAATCTATTATTGAGTTTGTATGTGAAATTCTTTTGGAAAATCAAATCTTTAGTTCCACGATATAAAATTTTGGATCTGTATGCCAACAGAATGATTAGAAATATTTAAAAAACTGAGAACTTAATTTAAGAGTTCTGACACTTCAAACCTGTTTTAAAAAAACCAAGTCTTATTGATAAAATTAGGCAACATAGAAAGTGAGAATTCTTTGACTTAGTTTTCTGCTGAAAATATTAGACTCCTAGCAAATGGGAACAGAGATTTCACAGTTATATTTGTTACATAAGTTACTCTTAGTGGCAGTGCGGCTATCTGTGGGCTATCTCTATTAATGTCAAAGGGGACCACAAAATTCTCAAACTCTTTAAAAAAGAAACTCACCAAAATGAGACTACAAGTCATTTGGTTGTATTTTGTTGTTACTTTGCATTGTGCATCCTAACGTTTCCCACTGGTCTAATTTTCTACAAACATGAAAAACACAGCGAAATAACCCACGACAAATACAGAAGAGTTCTAGACTTAGTGTAGTTTTCAATAGTCTGAAAACTATTAATAAAATTTAATTATTAGAACTGAGAAACATCTCAACATTTTTATAATTAAAGGCTATGTAAAAAGGAATAATTATATCATACCCCAGGATCTTCAACAAGAGTCACAACTCTTCCAGGCTGTTTTGAAAAAGGTAAAAAAAAAAAAAATATTTTTTTTCTGAATTAAATAACCAAACATTAGTGACTTAATGTTGACGTGGAATATTTTAACTACATTTGCTCTAAGAAGCACTTTTTATTTTACTACATATGCTCTTAGAAGCCACTTTTTTAAAATGTGGGTTTTTCTTTTGTACTAGGGATTGAACCCAGGGTGCTTAACTGAGCCACATTTCCAGACCCCTTTTGAAATTTTTTATTTAGAGACGGTCTCGCTAAATTGCTGAGGTTGGCTTTGATCCTTCTGCCTCAGCCTCCTGAGCTGCTGGGATTATAGGCGTTTGCCCCCACGCCTGGCAAAACATACTCATTTTTTTTTTTTTTTTTTTGGTACTGGGGATTGAACTCAGCGGCACTAGACCACTGGGCCACATCCCCAGCCCTTTTTTGTATTTTATTAGAGACAGGGTCTCACTGAGTTGCTAAGTGCCTCGCCATTGCTGAGGCTGGCTTTGAACTCGCGATCCTCCTGACTCAGCCTCCCAAAGTGCTGGGATTACAGGCGTGCGCCACCGCGCCCGGCTAAAACATACTCATTTTTTAAAGATAAAATGATCTAAGTAAGAGAATCTTTTTTTTTAATCTTTAACTTTTTTTAAAAAAATATTTATTTATTTGCTTTAGTTGTACACAATGGGTTTATTTGTATGTGGTTCTGAGGATTGAACCCGGGCCGCACACGTGCTAGGCGAGCGCTCTACCACTGAGCCACAATCCCAGTCCCAGTAAGAGAATCTACTTTTAATCTAAACTGTAACACAATTTATATGTATTAGGTATATTCATTTAAAAATATTAAAGAACAGCAGTAATTAAGGCTTACCTAGAATGAAAGGCAAATAGAAGCTGCAATTATAAATAAAAATTCTGGTTTTCCCCTTGAGCAAAAAAGATTTTTAATAGTTTTATAGGGAAAAATATAAGATAATCCAGGTGCTTTCCTATAAGGAAGTATTTTTCAAACTTTGATCAGATCACTGAAGGATTAGATAAACCTATTTATTGATAGGCCACGTCTAGGTCTGAAGCCTGAGAATGTTCATTTGTAATCCACTTCCCATGTGATTCCAGTGAAATGGTTGTGGGTACATACTTTGAACTACTGCTAACAGAGTATACTAAGAGGTATCAAGTGCAAGTGAATGAGTGATTTGCACTTCTGAGTTAGAAGGTGCCTTTTACCTTTCTACATGTGGCAAAAGGTGTTTCAAGGTAGGCATCCCTTTTATATTCCTAAATGAATTTTACATTGCCCTAGTGAGAGGTTAATATTAGAACTGGTCTACCCAAGGCTGTGGTTGTAGCTCAGTGATAAAGCACTTACCTAGTATGTCATGAGGCACTGGGTTCAATTCTCAGTAGTACATAAAAATTAATATATAAAAAATACAATAACATTAATAAAAAAAAAAGAACTGGTCTATCTATGTAGTTTCTCTTATATGGGACAGTTAGAGCACATGTGTTCTAGGCAATTTTATTTTTCCATGTTGGTTTTAACACAGGTCAAGTTATACTCCATGTATGTCTAGTATGTCAAAATATACTGTCAGATATATCTAAAAAGAACAACAACAAGCCATAGCTATTGAAAGGGATAAACAGCTAGTAGACCACAAGAAGCAACCTGAGGAGCTATGGAATTAGTAAATGATGTCATTTCAGAAAGTTTTTTTTTAAGTAAGCTCCCTGTGCTACCATGATCCCTTTTTAGAGACAGCTTATAAAGTGGGTACTCAGGAGCAGCTTCATAAATAAGCTTTGTTGAGAGAGAGAGAGAGAAAGAGAAAGACAGAAACAGACACAGAGACCTGTCACATCAGGGTTTATTATTGCTGCATTTTCTCTTAGTTTTTATTTTATCTACCAGGTCTAAATTTTTCTCCTATCCACATCTTATCTTCCTCAGCATGACTCATGTTTTCCTGTGAAACTTTAGTGAGCATGGGAGATGGATATTTCTACAAGGCTGTGAAAACCTAAGAAAATTATTGTACCAGACTGAGCTGATGTAAGATGGAGTAATAAAACTAGTTACTCTGAGCAAACAAAAAAACCTGGCTTTGTATCATTCCACTTGAAATCGAAATGATATATTATCAAGTCAAAACAGATTTTATTTGTTGTTCCATTTCAGTGGCTGAAAAAGTAATCTTTATTTATAAATTGAAAGCCTTAGAGAAAATCCAGACTTGGAGTAGTCCATAATTTAAGTTACAGAGGTGATTTAAACCAAAGTAAGCTTTTCTTTCTTTCTTTCTTTTTTAAATTTTGAGAGCATTATACTTTACATAGTATTTGGGTTCATTTTGACAAAATAATACATATAAGGAATTTGATTTCAATCCCCATTCCCCTCTTTCCCTTCTCTCCTTCCTCCCTCCCCCTGCTCTCTCTCCTTTTATTGATCTTCCTTTCATTCCTTTATTTATTTATTTTTGATTGGTATTTCTACATACATAGAAATATATATATATACATACATATATATATGTACACACACATATATCTACATATATACACACAGGTGAAATTCTTTTTGGCATATAAGCTTTTCTTTATCAAATTCTTACCTAGTGCCAAAGGCCGTCTAGTGACATGTTAACATCATTAGCAAGAATGCTGAGTTGCAAGCCACAATTTTCCCTACATGTATGCCTAATGACTGGCACACAGCCTAAATCATTCAGTTTTTGTCATCTTTCTTCTATTTGCTTCTTGTCTTTATCCATTTGTATAAAGTATTTGTAATCATAGGACACATGGGATTTTGAATTCTGATTTCTCATTTATTTGTGTTTTCCTGTTTGTCTTATACATTTTAATAGCTGTATAATATTTGAAATGGATGAACTATAAATTAAAAATTCTTGTGTTCTTAGACATTTAAATTTACTTGTTTTCAATTTATGATAATGCTACAATGAGGATACATATATTAGTGTGACTCATTAAGTATTGTCACATTACTTCTAATTATTTTCAAATTTAAAGTGAAATTTTTGAGCTTATAATTCTGGAATGCAAACCAACATGCCAAATAAGTAGAAAATTGAGGGCAGCCGGGCGTGGTGGCGCACACCTGTAATCCCAGCACTTGGGAGGCTGAGGCAGGAGGATCACAAGTTCAAAGCCAGCCTCAGCAATGGTGAGGCTCTTAGCAACTCAGTGAGACCCTGTCTCTAATAAAATACGAAAAAGGGCTGGGGAAGTGGCCCAGTGGTTGAGTGCCCCTGAGTTCAATACCCGGTACCCCCCCCCCCCAAAAAAAAAGAAAAAGAAAATTGAGGGCAAAGATACATGGTATCTATTAAGTACATAGTAAGAATTCTAAGTCTTAGGTGGCTAGAAAGACAAAATTCTTGCCAAAAAGCATAAGGAATCATGATTCATGAATAAGGGCCTAGAGGCAGGAGTAGAACAGGCCAGGTATTGGACTTTAGTAGCGGGTCACCCATGTATAGGAGATGATTCAGAAAGTTGACTGGAGAAGTTAATTTGAAAAGTCAGAGAGCAAAGTTGAAGGCTAGGGGTATAACTCAGGGGTAGGGTGCATGCCCAGCATTTATGAGGTCCTGTGTTTAAACAAAACAAAACAACAACAAAAAAGTAGAGTTTACATCAGGGACAATACAAATAAGTCACTAATATTTGGGAGAAACAGGAAATAAGGAGCTTCTATGGCATTTGAGTAGGAGGTGGCTAGTATGATCTTTTGTTTCCCTCCAGTCTGTTCTTTACTTGGGCCCAAAATGACTTTCTGGCTTTGAATTTTTCAGGGCTTTATGGTCTACAGATATAATCAAAGTTCCTTAGCATGATTAACTACAAACCTCATTTCTTCCCACTTGTCTCCTCAAGATGTACTGAATTATTTAAAACTCTTACAAATATTCAGATCTTTGAATAGACTGCCTAGTGTGCCTATTGTGTATGGAATGCCCTTCTTCCTTCTGTTTGCTAGGTGTCTCTGGCCACTCCCTCCATAAAGTTTTGGCTTAGTTCCTAGGCAAATTTAGAAGCTCCTTTTCAGAATACTCTAAATGCTTCTTTTATTCATTTCTTTTCCAAGTATTTTTGTTTGCACAGGTGTTTCCTACTTATGTAGATACTCAGTTGTAATTATTGAAGAAGTGGGGTAGTGAAGTCTTGATTTGGGTGGTGGTAGGTGGAACAAAAAAACTATGGGGAGTCATTTTAAGGGTAAATATTTATAATCTTGTGACTGTTAATGAATGATACAGACATGGACTGCTGGCAGTACTGATAAATTTACTTAAAAATCTTTTCTAAACCTTGAGCTCTTTGTTGCTAAGATAAATGTTATTGAGAAACAATATGAATTTGTAAATTAAGTGGGTTTTATTTGGGGGGGGGCAATGAAACTGAAGAAGGGGATGGAGGATGTGAAATGAGAGTCATCATGGGTGTTTTCTTATCCATGAGTCCTGTTTTTGATCCAGAAGAAAAGTTGGGGAATTTAGTTGAATGTGCACAAGTTTGTCTCACCCATTAAAATATTTGCCTTTTTTTTTTTGAGGTTGTAATATATTCTATCTGTAGGAAAAAGTATTTTCCATTTAAATAAAATCCTTTGGTGAGAAACTGCCAGTTTTATTATACATAAATGAGATTATTAATTAAACTTAAAAATAAATTGTTTAATGAAGATAAAAAGCAAAATTTAATAAAGCAAGTATGTCCAGTATTTTTCCTACAGATGTCACATTGCACTGTGTGGAAAAGAGCCTAACATAAATTAGTGTATAAATTAATGATGATAGCCGGGCGTGGTGGCGCACGCCTGTAATCCCAGCACTTTGGGAGGCTGAGGCAGGAGGATCGCGAGTTCAAAGCCAGCCTCAGCAATGGGGAGGCACTTAGCAACTCAGTGAGACCCTGTCTCTAAACAAAATACAAAAAAGGTCTGGGGATGTGACCCAGTGGTCGAGTGCCCCTGAGTTCAATCCCCGGTACCACTAAAAAAAAAAAAAAAAAAAAAAAAAAAAAAAAAAATAATAATAATAATGATGATGCCTTTCTGATAACTTACTAGGGTGGGTTGTTGTTTAAAAAAAAAAAAAAAAAAAGTTTATGTCCTAAATAGTATCTAAAATCATTCTAATTGGCTGGATATTTAGCCATTTGTATAATTGTGTAATGATTAACGTTATATAAGGCCAGAAATACATTTTAATAAAAAATTTGAAGCAAATTATGTTTTCTTTGGGGGGGGGTGAGGGGCACTGGGGATTGAACTCAGGGGCACCTTACCACTGAGCTACATCCCCACACCTTTTTTTTTTTTTTTTTTTTTGAGACAGGGTATCGCTAAATTGCTGAGGGTGGCCTTGAACTTTTGTTCCTCCTGTGTCAGCCTCCCATGTCTTGGGGATTATAGGCATGCACCACCACACCCAATCCTATCTAGTTTTTTAACAGAACACCAGGAAAATGTTTAGTACTTAGATTTTTCTTTAATTAGCAAGGATAAATTCTTTAAAAGATGTAAAACTGTTAGCCAATGCAGTTTTCCCCTCTAACTTTCTATATTTCGGTACTTATTATTAGTATTTTCTAAGTACTATGAATTGAATCCAGGGACACTTTTAATATTAAGCTATATTCTCATTCCTTTTTATTTTTATTTTGAGACCGGGTTTCTCAAAATTGCCCAGACTAGCCTCCTGCCTCAGCCTCCCAAGTAAGTGTGCCTGGCTTATGTCAGTAAATTTAAGTACAAAGAGCTTTTATATTTCCTTCAAAGGCCAGCCCCAGCAATTTAGGGAGGCCTAGACAACTTAGCAAGACCCTGTTTATGAATAAATAAATAAATAAATAAATAAGGGCTGGGGATGCAGCTCAGTGGTAAAGCACCCCTGGGTTCAATCCCCAGTACCAAAAAAAAAAAAAAAAAAAAAAAAAGCATGTACTCTAGACAGTATTTTTTTTTTTTTTTTTTTTTTTTTTATTTGCGGGGGCAAGGCAGGTGGTGGTTTACCAGGGATTGAACTTGGGGCACTTGACCACTTAGCCACATTCCCAGCCCTATTTTGTATTTCATTTAGAGACAAGGTCTCAGTTGCTTAGGGTCTCGCTTTTGCTGAAGCTGGCTTTGAACTCATGATCCTCCTGCCTCAGCCTCCAGAGCTGCTGGGATTACAGGCCTGTGCCACCTCACAGGATTGGACAGTTTCTTATTATCAGTCTATTTCACAGTATAGGTTATCTCAATGTACTTTGTAACAAACATGTATTTTGGTTGAGACCAGAGTAGTCAAATATGCTATTAAAACCGAATACAGGGGCTGAAGCTTTAGCTCAGTGGCACAGCACTTGCCTAGCATGTGTGAGGCACTGGGTTTGATCCTTAGCACCATATTAAAAAAAAAAAAAAAAGTAAGTAAAACAAATAAAATAAGGACATTCTGTCCATCTACAACTACCCCCCCCAAAAAAGGAAAAAAATAAAAAAAAAAAAAAAAGAAACACAGGACTGGGGTTGTATCTCAGTGGTAGACATACATGTGTGAGGCATGTGTGAGGCACTGGGTTCGAGTCTCAGCACCACAAATAAATAAATCAACTAAATAAAGGTCCATCAAAAACTAAACAAACAAAAACAACCCATAGATACTATTTTTTTTTTTTTTTTTTGGCGGTGGGGGGGGAGGGTACTGGGGACTGAACTCAGGGGCACTAGACTACTAAGCCACATCCCTAGCCCTATTTTTTTTTAAATATTTATTTATTTGTTTTTAGTTGTACACAATGCCTTTGTTTTTACGTGGTGCTGAGGATCGAACCGGGTCAAGCACGTGCTAGGCGAGCACTCTACCACTGAGCCACATCCCCAGCCCCCCCCCCCCCCCCCCCCCAGCCCTATTTTGTATTTAATTTAGAGACAGGGTCTCACTGAATTGCTTAGCGCCTTGCTTTTTGCTGAGGCTGGCTTTGAACTTGCGATTCTCCTTTCTCAGTCTCCCGCCACACAGATACATATTCAAAATTTAGTCTTAAAATGAAAGCCCAGGCTAAGGCTTTTTTCTTTTCAGAATGGCAATTTTAAGAACTCATATAAAAACTGGAAACTCAAAGAACAATTTATTTAGCTTAGTTTTTTTTTTTAATGTCTTGAATGTTGTTGTATGAAATTCTTAGAAATACTTGTGTCCTGTTTCTCTTGGCCTATAAATGCACATTTGCCCTAAGCCACCACCCCCCTTTCAAGTTTTTATGTCCTCATTCCAGTAGGCTAGTATAGTCTACCTTAGAGCCAAGTTCTTATTTGTTTTTAATTCTGTGTCATACAAGCTATTTTAGAATCTTGATCTCTTCCCCTTTCCACACTGCTGTGTTTCTTTGGAATTAACCTTAAACACTTCCTCTGTCAGATTGCCAGCATTTTAGATATCATGCTTTTAGGTCAATATTAATTTGTTTTTAAAACAATAATCAAGCTTCAATCTCCAGCACTGCCAAAATCATCATCAGCATCAGCAAATAAAAATATACTCCTTCAAAAGTTAGGAGGCTAACCAAGTAAGTGTCCAAGTTATTGGAGTTACAGTTATCATAAATTTAGTTTTCTTCATGGATTAGTTTTGTAGTCAATATGAGGCTTATTTGCATTGCAAATAAGCTGCTTCTAATTCTCTGAACACATTGAGTCGATTGTCTTTTTAGGACTGAAAAAAAATTAAAGAAATTTTATTTTACATTTATTATTTAGGAGAACTATCAGGAAAGAAACTTAAAAATAATGCAGCTTTGGTACTAAGATAACAAACAGGGGACTTCATTTAACTTTGGGGTTACCTGACAACTAAAATGATCAGAGTGAGCTATATAACTGGATACAGTTGCGGAAACCAGTTCTGTGATGTTAGGTGTTACAGAGTTGGAAAGATATTTAAAAAAAAACTTAGAAATTGCACGCACGTTTAAACTCAAACCAGTTAAAAGTCTGGCAGAATGCAGAAATGTCAACAAACTTATTGCGAAAAGGCTGAATTTGCAAGTTGATTTTACTATTTCACCTCCATGGTGACATAAAATTTCATTTTCCCGCCACTGTTTTTGTTTTTTTTTTTTTGGCAGAGGCAGCCAAGAAATGCAGCCCCCTTGCCAGGCATATCAAGCTAGTCAGAGCTTATGTGCTTGTGCCCATGCTTTTCGCCTCAAGAAACGAATCGCCAGCATCTTAACCGGCTTCAAAGGAGTGTTCTGGTTTGGGAGAGAAGTAGGGGGCTGGTGGCCAAGGAGGACGCATAGATAAAAACAGCTTTACCCCTGACCCACGTGCTTGGCCCTCGGGAAGCGTTTGGGTGTGGGTCCCATACAGACCTGCCTGGAGTTGGGGAGCGGTGGTCTGGGGGCTGTAAGTGTGGGAGCTGACTGGCTTCTCACCTTGCCGGGGACCCCGCGGTGGTCGGTGCTGCCCTGCCAGAAGCGCCTGCTGTAGTTTGTTATGTATCCGACCAGCTTGTCCTGATAGGGGAAGTCCACCTTCCAGATCAGGGACCCGTAACCAAAAACCCACATCTTGCGGTGGCTCCTGATTCCTGCTGGTGGTAGGGGCGGCTGCGGCGGCGTCACTGGCCGCCGCCTGGGACTACAGCCTACAAGAGGCAAGTAACCGGCTGCGTGGGACGCAGGCGCGATGGCTGCGTTGCAGCTTGGAGCGCAAAGCATACTGGGGTTATAGTCCGTGGAAGGTTTTCCGACTCCGTTTTAGGTGGCATTATTTTTTTCCCCCTAACTCTAGGGGTCAGGAATCATTGGTCTTCTGAATATTAAACAATGGATTCTTCTGCAGCCTTTGTAAATCACCATAACTTTCCTCTAGTGCGCATGTCCTGGGGGACTACAATACCCACAATTCTTTTCGGAGATCCGTGGCTCTAAAGTTGGAACTGTGTGTTTTTCTAGTCCTGGAGCGGAAGGAGAAGAGAAAGGCAGGAGAGGTGGCTGGGCTTGTCCAGATAGGAGGACTGGCCCACACACAGAAAGGCATGCTTTCGTGCTTTGAAAATTGATATTTTCCAATATGACAGCAGCCAGAGTAGCTAAAGCCGGAAATGTAATCCATATTTGACTTTATGAATTTGTAAAAAAAATTTGCCCTTTTGCCTTTTAAATGAAAGTGGAAAAATTTACAGAAGCATTACACCTGTGAAAGAGCAACTATTTTTTTTCAAGTTATGTACGTATTTAAACTTTACACGAAAGATAACCTTCATCTTTTTAGTCTTTTCTGTAGTTCGTCCAAAATGATCAGCAAAGTTTCTTAACTCAGGACTTTTGGAGTTGGGGAACTTACAGAAACTCTGTAGGAAATGTGGGGTGTTTATGCATTTTTTTCTGGGGAGAAATTTTTATAGCTTTTATGAGTTTCTCGAAGGGGTTAAGGATACTAAGAAATGTTAAAATCTGGTGATTAGAGTTATGCCTCCAAAATATTTTTTTAGGAAGTTCACTTTGAACTATCATGGCTGTGTCAGTGTATGTGAAAATAGAAGCCGTACCAAATAATTGCTTTTTTCTTGAGTATTTCTAACTATTTCATTGTCTTTAGTGTTATTAGAGGAGAATGCTGAAACACCCAGGTTCAGAAACTATTATTTGTGTTCTTAAGTATTTCTCCAAGTTGTAGTTTCATGTTGCCTGGAATTGTTTTCCCCATACTCTTCCCTCTTTTGAAAAATTTCAAATTAAAAAAAAAGAGAAAAAAGAAAAAGATAAAAACAGGTGTAATGACTATTCGAATATCCTCCATGTAGCTTCAATAATTAACAGTTGGCAAGTTTCCTAATTTTTTTGGTTTATTCTTATTTATTTATTTATTTATTTATTTTGTGGTACCGGGGATTGAACTCAGGGGCACTCGTCCACTGGGTCACATCCCCAGCCCTTTTTTGTATTTTATTTAGAGACAGGGTCTCACTGAGTTGCTAAGTGCCTCGCCATTGCTGAGGCTGGCTTTGAACTCGCGATCCTCCTGCCTCAGCCTCCCAAAGTGCTGGGATTACAGGTGTGCGCCACCGCGCCCTGCTTATTCTCTTTTATTGCTGAGTAAAATTCCATTTTGTATATATACCACATTTTCTTTATCCACTCATCTACTGAGGGACATCTAGGTTTGTTCCACCTAGATGTGAATTGTGCTGCTATAAACATTGAAGTGGCTGTGTCACTGTAATATGCTGTTTTTAAGTCCTTTGGGAATAGACCCAGGAGTGGGATAGCTGGGTCATAGGGTGGTTCCATTCCCAGTTTTCCAAGAAATCTCCATACTGCTTTCCATAGTGGTTGCTTAGGGTCTTGCTAAATTGCTGAGACTGGTTTTGAACTCACGATCCTTCTGCCTCAGCCTCCTGATCTAGTGGGATTACAGATATGTGCCACTGTGCCCTGCTCCACTTTTTATCTTGAATCATATATATCTATCGTTTCTACTAAATTGTAAACAACTTGAGATAGAAACTTTGTCACTGTCATCTTTGTATACTTCCCAGGGCTGATCATCTAGTTGGTGCTTGATATATAACTGGTAGTTGTATAATTAGATATTCACAGTAAATGTATGCACTTATTCTAGTAATGGGCCAGTTGATAAAATTGGAATAATCCATTGGTAATATTAACTATTTAGCCTGCTACAGAATCAACTTCTGCACTTATAGCTTTGTATTTAAGGTGACCATGGGTTAGTTTAAATTTGCTATAGGGAATGTTATACACTTTCTTTTAACCTCTTTCCTAAAACCTTCCTTTTCTGTAAAAATTACTTAGAATGTCGTTCTTGAAAATTTTCACCTGTGTTTGGGCTAGACATGTTGGCATTTCTTGACTACCTCCTGCGATCATTAGAGAAACTGTAAAGTGGCATAGATCTATAATCCCTCAACATGGGAGGTAAGGCAGGAGGAACACAAGCTAGAGTCTAGCCTGGGCAACTTAGACCCTTGTCTCAAAATAAAAAGGGCTGGGAGCCGGGCGCGGTGGCGCACGCCTGTAATCTCAGCACTTTGGGAGGCTGAGGCAGGAGGATCGCGAGTTCAAAGCCAGCCTCAGCAATGGCGAGGCACTTAGCAACTCAGTGAGACCCTGTCTCTAAATAAAATACAAAAAAGGGCTGGGGATGTGACCCAGAGGACGAGTGCCCCTGAGTTCAATCCCTGGTACCACAATAAATAAATAAATAAATAAATGAATAAATAAAAAAGGGCTGGGGATGTAATTCAGTGGTAGAGTGCTTACTTAGCCTGTGCAAAGCCATGGTTCAGTTCCCAGTACCTTAAAAAAATTTTTTTTCACTTAATAAAGAAAAAGAAAAAATATGGTATGGGAATATTTTTTGAGAAGAACTACCCCTTAGGCAATAACTGTTTCTCTGAGAATCCTGAATCTAAGCCCAACCTAATGTCACTAAAAAATTATGGTTGTGAGAAAGTCATAAACTGAGCTGTGCTCAACTCTGGATGCAGGGGAACTTGAAGTGACCTTTGAAGGGAGATGATGATGAGGGCAATAATGCTTTAAAAGAACTTTCTGTGCTAGTTTATGAAAGAAAGCTCAGCTTTTATGGTGGCTGTTTTTTTTTTTTTTTTGCAGTGTATTCAGTAAGTACGACTATTTCATCTAGATTAAAGAACCTGAGTAGGACTGGAGGGGCAGGAAAACTGAAATGACTGCTTTTCTTTGTTCTCTCAATAAATGCCCTTCACTTTTTTTTTTTTTTAAAGATGTTTTAGGTATAGCTGTTTCCTGTAGAGGGGTATGTCTAGAAGCTGGGCATAGATGGTAATTAAATGGTCCTGTCTGCCTAATAGATCGATTAACTAGATTAATAGCAGTGCTCCAAAGAGTACATTTTGGTGGGATGTGAATAGGAGCAGAAGCCTGCTGGAAAAAGCTACCCAGCTACTTCTGGAGGAAGAAAAAGGAACGCTTAAAAGTTCATTGGTATTTTAAATACGAACATTTCAGGGAATACTAATTTGAGAGACTCCTAATTTAGGCTCTAGCATGACAGTAGATTTCTCTGTGGTCATGTGAAAGGTGCTAGACAGGTCCACTGTGACCTGCTAATCTCTGAGAATGCAGTGTTGTTTTATTGACCATAGTATTTCTACCTTGTTTTGTAGATTGGTCAAAAGAATGGATTTTACAGAGGCTTACTCGGACACATGCTCTACAGTTGGACTTGCTGCCAGGGAAGGCAATGTTAAAATCTTAAGGAAACTGCTCAAAAAGGGCCGTAGCATTGATGTTGCTGATAACAGGGGATGGATGCCAATTCATGAAGCAGCTTATCACAACTCTGTAGAATGTTTGCGGATGTTAATTCATGCAGGTAAAGTACATTCAAGTTATGGGAGGCTGCTTCTACATACTGGATTAATAAAACACAAAATGATGGCAATACAGGGTGGTATTTGTTTCCCTTTCTGTAATTCTAAAATAACTGCTTATCAAGGTTGATAAGAATACTGTCTTGGATTATGTGAGCATAATGTTTCATCTAGACATCTGTAAATATTGTCCTTTATGTGGAAGTGCTTGTGCCTTGCTTACTTTTATGGACTTTGCTAGGGGATGTGGCAGAAGTAGTCTGCTGGTTTTTTTTTGTTTGTTTGTTTGTTTGTTTGGTTTAGTACAAGGGATTGAACCCAGGGGCACTTAACCATCTAGCCACATATCTAGTCCTTTAAAATTTTGTTTTTAATATATATATTTTTTTAAGAGACAAGAGTCTCTAAAAAAATATTAATAATAAAGTTGCTTAGGGCTTTGCTAAGTTGCTGAGACTGGGTTTGAACTTAATGTTCCTCCTGCCTCAGCCACCCAAGATGCTGGGATTACAGGCATGTGCCATCATGCCTGGCGTAGTCTGCTGTTTTAATTTAAGCATTTTGTAGTTACCAATCATATTTTTTCTTTCTTCCTTTCCAAACAAAAGGAGTGGTGCTGCTGAAATTGAGGTTGAATATTTTGTTTGAAGTAGTTCTTCTTTTTCCTCCTTTTAAGAAACACTTTTAGTTCCTTAATTTTGAGAAACTTGCCCATTACTTGGGCTTTGTATTTGCAGAGGATACAGTAGGGCATGAATCATGCTCTGTCTTCATGGTGGTTATATTCCTATCAAGGGAGACAGATAATAAATACCTAACCAATTAAATAAGAATGTTTGAAGAGGTAAAAGTGTTGTGAAGAAAGTAAAATAGTAGTGGGATAAAGAGTAATGTTGTACGTATTTTTGCAATGCTGTTTGGTAACTTCATGCTTGTAGCTTGGGACCATCTATGGTGGGATTCATTCAGACTAGAGAAGTCAGCACATTGTTAAGTGAAGGGCATGAACTAAAGAAGAGGTTCTGACACGAGAAGGTGGATGGAAAGAAAACTAATAGTGGTTATAAAATGATTTCTAAGTTACTGTACCAGATGCTTGATTTACATTATTTATCTAGCATATAAATACTTTCTGTTAGGGGCCCTATTATACTTATCCTTCTTTTATTGATGAAAAGACCAAGGCATACAGAAGTCAACTTGTTAAATGTTACCAATAAACTAAGGTATTTAATAATAAACAAATGTATTTGATTTGAACCAACTTCTGATGCTAAGGCTCTTGTTTTTTCCTACTAGATCATGCTTCTAACATTTAAATTGAAGAAAACATTTATTGTATTGAGTTAATTTAAACTGAAGTTGAATATAATACTCCATGTTGTAATACTTACTAAACCATTACATTTCAGTGACCATGGAGATTTAAACACTTTTCCTCCCTGTGTACTTCCAATCAGGTATAACTACTTAAAATTAAACTTCTGAGATCCATAGCTTATCAGAACTACCAATCATTATCTTGTGGACAGGAAAGGAGATAACTCTCACTTTTTTTCAGTAGTGATTTTTTTTTCTTTTCACTTTTTTAAAAAATATTTATTTATTTACTTTAGTTGTACACAATGCAATGCATTTATGTTTATGTGGTGCTGAGGATCGAACCCGGGCTGCGCACGTGCGAGGCCAGTGCTCTGCCGCTGAGCCACAACCCCAGCCCATCTTTTCACTTTTTTTTAAAGAGACTGTTTTATACAAGATGAATGTTTAAAGATAATTAGAAAAAGAGACTTTGTGCTTCAAATATCAAAAGCTTAAGATATGTTTGTAAAACCCTGTTTGAAGTTAACTATAAAGCTTGAGTTCTCAAATTGTCTCTGATGACAAACAACAGCATGAGTTTGAATGTTCTCTTCTAGTCTAAAAGCTCATTTCTAATATAATGTTATATCATTTGCCCACATCAGACTAGCGATGTATATATTACAGATTTTTTCCTTTAGCTGCTGAGTGATTGTGAGTATACTTTCGAATAATGGTGTTTGAATTGACTATTCAGGTTAATCTGTATTTTCTTTAGAAATTTTAAGTAACAACTTTTCTTTTTTGTGCCGGGGATTGAACTCAGGGGCACTCGACCACTGGGCCACATCCCCAGCCCTTTTTTGTATTTTACTAGAGACAGGGTCTCACTGAGTTGCTAAGTGCCTCGCCTTTGCTGAGGCTGGCTTTGAACTCGTGATCCTCCTACCTCAGCCTCCCAAGTGCTGGGATTACAGGCATGTGCCACCGCTCCCGGCTTAAGTAACAACTTTATCATCAATGATTATCCTTTTTTTGAGTTTGATGTTTTTGAAGGGTAAGATAGCCAAACGTAGTTAGCTAAATAGTTGTTATAAATGGTTAAATACAATTTTCTAGTTCTTTTTGTATTAGAATTGAATATTATGAATTAAACTTCAGATAAGCTTAATTTATGTATGTTATGTGCACAGGATTAGAGTAGGGGGTATGAAGATAGGAAGTAGGGTTTGCAGAAGGTAGGAAAGCAGCTATATGAATTACTTTAGGAGATGCTAACAATTTAGGGCTCAGTCTTCAATGAATTTGTTTTCTATAGTATTCTTAAGAGTTGGAACTAATGTCCAGAAATCATCATATTGGGTTATCTGTTTCACCAACTAGAAAAAACCACATTAGAATGAGGCAGAAGGCCAAATAGCCTATTGGTTGCTTTAAAAAATGTTAAATTTTAGTTTTAAAATTATTTTAAAAATTATTTTAAAAAGTAATTTACATTATTTACTTAAAGTAATTAGATATTTTTGTGGTTCTGGGAATTAAATGCAGGCCTTGTACATGATAAGCAAGCGCTCTACCACTGAGCTACACTCTCAGTCCATATTGGTATATTGTGTGATGTTTCAGTACTTGCATACATTGTGTAATGTTTAAATCAGATTAAACATATCTATCTCCTCAAGCATTTGTTATTTATGGTGAAAACATTCAAAATCTTCTAGAGCTTTGAAATATATAGTGGATTATTGTTATCTATAGTCAGAGGTACTATAAAATGATTATGAAGTACAAATGTTTCTAGTCTTAAAGAGTGAAGCAAGAGTGCCTTTTTGTCCTATTGGGCCTACAACAGATCGCATTTCTTCTGATCAGTAATAAGAATTGCATTCTTAAATCAGTACCAGTTAACCTGGTATTGTGAAAAGTTCCCAGAACAAGTTTGACATTTCTGTATTTTTACTGTGTTTTATATGAGTCATAATTCTCTTGTCACCTGTGGCTTAATTGGTATATATTAAAGTATCTTTTATTATATCATTTCTGCCTTTCTGAACAACTTGCTCTTTTCCCCCCACCATGTTGGGCCTGGTGCATGTTAGGCAAGATCCATACCATTGAGCTGTATCCTGATTTCTGTACCCTGAACAACTTTCTAATATTATAAACTGCCAGAAATTCCTAAAATATAATTAGTGCACTAAAGTATGAAGATGCTCAGGCCTGCACAAAAATAATGTAATGGTTTGAAGGGTTTTATCTGTTACTTCAATTTAGATCTAGAATCTATTCTGAAAACAGTATCTAGTCTTCTTCCTTAAGGTAGAAAAGAACATTCAAATATGTGTGCATTACATAGAATTTTAGAATACATATATATTTATCATTCTGTTTAAAGTATAGGCATGTAAGAATTTTGCTTGCCTTCTTTTCTGTGATAGAAATTTTTGTAATGGATATTGAGATCTCATGAACCTTATCATCTTGGAAGGTAGTGGTAATCTTCAGTGGTAATCATGTCACTCCATTTAAACCATTTGCTGAAAAAGTTCACTTAAAATCTTACAATGAATTAGAGCATAAATCTAAGGTTTTTTTTTAACAACTTTATTTTATTTTTTAAATGTGGTGCCGAGGTTCGAACCCAGTGCCTCACACCTGCTTGACAAGCACTTTACCACTGAGCCACTGAGCCAGCCCCTAACAGATAGTTTTATTTAGCAAATAAGTTATCTGCTTGTAGTAATTTTTTTTTGCACCAGGGATTGAACTCAGGGGCACTTGACCACTGGGCCATATCCCCAGTCCTTTTTGTATTTTATTAGCGACAGGGTGAGTTGCTAAGTGCCTCGCTATTGCTTGTAGTAATCTTTACCTAGTTAATGTCAAATAAGAAAATATGCTGTAATACAAGGAACAGTTGCAGAGCTAGAAATGGTTAAATAAGGCAATGAAATATAGTGATTATGGTCGGATGGGTTCTAGTGACTCTGCCACTTTTTTGGTATGATTTTGGACAGATCTTTTGATCCCTCAGTTGTTTACTTTCTGTGAAGTAGAAATACTCCATTGTTCTAGCTCAGACCACAAATTCTGAGACATCCTATTCCTTCTTGTTTCTCGTGTCTGTCATCTAATCCTTGAACAGTAAATTCTTATGTTTATGTGTCTTATATACCTATGAGCATGTACACACCCCCCCCCCCCCCACACACCCACACACCATTTCTCACTACTATTAATACCTTGGTCTTAGCCACATCATCTTTTCTCCAAAATGTTGCAATAGCATCCTAACAGATCTTCTATTTCTGCCCTTGCTCTATTCATTCACTATATCAGAGGGATCCTTTTAAAAATATATCCAAAGGCCCAAGAATCAGGGAAACCATTGTAAAACTTACAGTCTAAGGCAAGGCTGTACAGCTAAGGGCCAGGATAGGGGCATGAGTGTAAATCCCAGATTCTAAAGGCTCAGGAACTAGAAGCTCTGATGTCCAAGGGCAGAAGATGGTTACTTAAGTTAGGGAGGTTAAGAAGAGAGGAAAATTTCCCTCTGCCTTTTAGTCCTGTTGGACCCACAACAGATTACATGATTCTTGCCTAATTCTGTACTCAGTCTACTGATTCAAATGCTAATCTCTTTTCAAAACACATCCTCACAATTATACCCACTAACTGGTATCATTGGCAGAGTGTTACAGCCTAGTCTTGTCACTTCGGCACAGATGGTTGGCATTGGTCCAGCTTAGATGGACCCAACCCTCAAAGTGTAAACAAGAAAGACGTGCTCATCTTATTTGTCTATTAGGGGAGTCTTTAATTCTCTTACCATTTAAAGTTTCAGTAAGTAGATGAGAAATAAAAACCACCTTGTCTTCCAGTGAGAATAAGTAGATGTTAAGGCATTAGAAACAGTATGATGAGGGTTGGGGTTGTAGTTCAGTGGTAGAGTGCTTGCCTAGCATGTGTGAGGCACTGGGTTCAATTCTTAGCACCACATATGAATAAATAAAATAAAAGTCCATCAACAACTTAAAAAAAAAGTATGATGAGCCATTTTTTTTCAAGAAGTTCTCTAGTCAGGCAAGGAAGAAATTGAGAGAGTAATAGATGATGGTCCTAGTACAAGTTGGATAAGATGCCTTTGGTTAAATTCACACATCAATTTAAGGAAAGCAGTTTTATCACTGGAACTTCCATACCCAATTTAGATTGGGTTCTGAAGACGTTCTTAAAATATTTTGGAGACTTTGTCAAATTGACAATAACTCTTACAATCCATAAATATTATAACGATTATAATATTTATTTATTTTAAGTGTCTTAAAACCTCAAGCTAAATATATAATTCTGTTGCACCCCCACTGAAGGCTTTGTTTTACTGTTACAGAACCTAAGCTTCAGATAGTTCAAGTAATTTACTGAAAGTGTAGTACAGATTATAACTGGGAGAGCTAGGATTGTAGCCTAAATTGTCTAACTCTTAAGATGTTACCTTCCTGGTCTAATGTTTTAAAGTTACTAAGTATATTTGTTTCCTGTAGGTAAAAATTTTCAGGGTCTCAGGTTAGTAGTAAATTAATTTCACTATTTCTCATCTTGAGTGAGAACTGCCTTTTCTTTACTTCACAGATAATTATATCAGAGGTTTTGTTTCTTTTTCTTAGGATGGGTGTATATATATGTCACTAAGGGTGGCCTGCACTGAAGAGATGGGAATTAGGAGTTGGGGATGTAGTTCAGTGTCCAAGAGTATTGGTCTAAACGTGTTGAGGCCCTGTTTGATGTCCAACACTGGATGTGCAGTGGTGGAGGGAAGAGGTGGGAATTAAGCTCTATTTCCGATGGTGGAACATCTGTATAAAGTATTTGGAATCTTCTGTTTGGGAGATTTATCTCTTCTTCCTTTCTTCCTTCCTTCGATAAAATGTTATTTGTTTCTCAAATTGTTTCAGCCATTGGATGCCCTATCAGATTGACTCCCGTGTCCCTTTGACATGGTTTGATATATATTTTTTTTGAGCACTTTTTAATTTTCTGAACCTATGGTATGCTCTGGCTTATTTTATGTATTCCCTGCCCCAGCCCAAGAATCAACCATTCTAAGAGACCTGGGGTTTTTTTGTTGAATGATATTCAAAACCAAGATCTGTGGACTGGATGTTTTCATTCTTACAGGAGTGTTGCTCATTTTGAAACCCTTTCAGAGTTAGAAAATATATTTATGTATCTTTATGTATACACATATATACATAGTTAAACATATAACTATAATTGTACATATATAAAACTGTAATTGTGTAATTATACATAATTGTATCTAGCCATCTCTACTTATATTGTTAAATTAAATGGGTTAATACTGATAATCTGGACTCTAGTATCACATTCTATGTTCATTTTAGCCTTTGCTTATATGCAGCATCTCTTTCCAACAGTAGGAAGCTGGGCTTCAGATTTGTAATCCATTCATTTATTTATTCCATCTTAGTATGCACATACATAGTGGTTTCAAAATTGTTAAATCTCTACCTCTACAGGAAACATCTTTATCAAATAGAGTGTATTGTTTATGTATAGCTCCTTTTGTTTTTAATCTTACAGTTTTCAGTTATAACATTATTTCTCAAAATGTGGGCCAGCATCTTTTTTTCACCTCCTCAGAATACAATTAAATTTTTTTTTTTTGTCACAATCTGCATTCTATCCTAGTGATACTAGGGATGGGAATTTTTGACCCAATGACAATAAGAATGAAATCTGGCCAAAGAATATGAATACAAAGGCAAAACTTTAAGAAAACAAAAATCAGTATGTTGTGGGGAGGGGCTTTGCCTTGAGAAGAAGGGGAATAGCCCTGATAGAAAATTCAGGCGGGCCCCAAATAAAAGTGGCTAAATGATACATGGTAGTGCACATCTGTAATCCCAGCAGTTCAGGAGCCTGAGGCAGGAGGACTACAAGTTCAAGGTCTGCCTTGGCAGCTCAGCGAGAACCTAAGCAACTTAGTAAGACTCTGCCTCAAAATAAAAAATAAAAAGGGCTGGGGATGTTGTTCAGTTTTAACATGGATATAGTTCCTAGGTTCAATTCCAAATACCAAGGGTGTTGGTATGTCTTGCTTTTTATGGTGGGGTGGGGTGGGGATATATCTTTGGAGGTGTCTTGGTCTCTGTGGTCAATTTGATTAAGAATATGAGGATGGGGAAAGGTATGCTACATTAACTGTTGAAAGAGTGGGGAGAGGTAGGGAAAGATTTCAGTGGGTAACAAGTTTGGATTAAGGTCATGGAGCCTATATACCCTTTTGTCCCTGACTGTCTCACTAGGATTCCTCCTTCCACCTACCTCCAGGTTTATTTAAAAAAAAAAAAAAATCTGCCTGCTATAAATTAGTACTCTCTTTCTGTCTTAATGCATGGTACTTAAATGGTCAAGATTAAACTCTCTTTTTTTTCCTAATGGAAGAGAACATGCATCCTTCTTTCTCTAAAAGGGATTCCTTTAAAGTTAATTTAGAGCTTTTACTTTCCAGCTGTCATCTTTTTTAGTCTGTTTTTCTTCTACTTTTTCTTTTTCTTTCTTTCTTTTTTTTATTGTCATGCTGGGGATTGAATCTTGGGCCTCTTGCCTGCTAGGCAGGCACTCTGCTACTGAGCTACTTCTCCAAACCCTTTTTCTTCTGTTCATTCCTCCTCTTCCTAATAGGCACACTCTTCTCTGCATTTGTAGCAGTTCCACATTATTTTACTGTTTTCAACTTGATGACATGATTTTAATGCATAAATCCAGGCTCTCCTATAATGCTTGTCTTGTTTATTTTTCTAAATTCTTTGTTATTATTACCTGTCCTACCCCACAGTTGAACATCTGGAGTCGTTTTACCAAGTATAAAAATCAACAAACAGTTCCACTGGCATTTTAATTATAATTACATTAAATTTATGAATTGTTTTGGGAAGAATTGGTATCTTCATAATATTGAAGTTTCCCATTTAAGAACTCAACCTATATCAATTATTTATATGCATGTGTTCCCAGTTGTTCATGTCATTTTTATCCAAAAAATATAAGGTTTTATGACCAAAAAATCTTAATCATATTCCACATGTAACATATGAAGTACTAATCTCCAGTTGATCTAAATAAACTCATCTTAAAAAATACCAATTTCTGACTAATCTCTGAAACACTTTTTCTGTGATAAGGCACCTTTAAATATGACTGTTCTATCTTGCCATTTAGTTGCATATTCTGTAAAGTCTGAGGTTATTTTCTTTGGTACTTATAGCTGCTTTTTGAACATTATAGCTTGGTCCTGCCTCAGTGAGTTATCATTACAAGAAATGCTTAAAATAGATGACTGTTTTAGGATCATTAGTTTCTATTCTGGTATTTCAGGAAAATATTTTAGAAGGTTTTTTTGTTTGTTTTATTACCACTCTCAGAAATGCCTTCACAATTCAGCCTTCACTCTAGAGTCCATCCTGATATGGGCTTAGAATTTTATTGTTTTTGGTAAGAAAAGTCACCTCAGTATTATCTTTTGCTGTATTTAAAATTTTTTTAATGTAGGTGTTATTTATGTAATTTGAATGTTACTAGAACTTCTAGTTTTTCATTACAAATACACTCCTTAAATTAACTCAAAATTTCCTTTTTTTTAAAAAAATATTTATTTATTTACTTTAGTTGTACACTGGATTTATGTTTATGTGGTGCTGAGGATTGAACCCGGGCCGCGCACGTGCAAGGCGAGCGCTCTGCTGCTGAGCCACAATCCCAGCCCCTCAGAATTTCCTTTTAAATGTATATAATTGATTTCTTTGGTGCGTGTTTTATTCTTTCAGAAAGGCAGTCTTCATTAATTAAGGCTACCCTAAGTTAGAAAGGGCGTATTTAAAACTGCCTTTATAGTGTTAGTTGAATACAAGGCAGTGATGCTAGAGGTGAGACCATTTTCTTCTTCATGGATTTAGAAATAAATTTAGAAATTGAATCAAACTTATTAATGTTTCAATAAATCTTGCTTAAGCAAATCTTTGGTGCTTCATCCTCCTCAGATCTTGATGTTGTGTGACCTTTGAGTTCCTACCCCTTTCTGTCTTGCTCCCTACCAAAAATTAGAGAAGAGAAAATTAAAGTAGGCAGAATTTTTGTGGTAAGAAAAAAACTGTGGACAATAGGATCCCTATAGAACTTCTCCTTAGTTTACCAGAGTTTGATACCCATAATACCTACAGTTTATAAGTTAACTTTATTTTAATATTTCATTAAATTCCTCTTGTAACCTTTTGTTGTTGTTGCTGTTGTTTTAAAATTTTTGTTGTAGATGGACAGCATACCTTTGTTTTACTTATTTTTTTGTGGTGCAGAAGATCGAACTCAGTGCCTCATATGTGTGAGGCAGTGCTCCACCACTGAGATACAAGCCCAGCTCTCATCTGATAATCTTTGCTTTTCAAGCCAAGTAGTAAGTAATAATATTGTGATTAATGAGTTTTTGTTCTTCCATAGATTCTTCTGAAAACTACATTAAGACAAAGACTTTTGAGGGCTTCTGTGCATTACATCTTGCTGCAAGTCAAGGACATTGGAAGATTGCACAGATTCTTTTAGAAGCTGGGGCAGATCCAAATGCAACTACTTTAGAAGAAACCACGCCATTGTTTTTAGGTGATGTATGCTATTTAGGGTCTAGATGTGATTTATTATTATTATTTTTTAGAGAAACTAGCTTAAACTTATAGTATGCTTCTTTGGCATTTATTATATTACCACTTCTATGATTCTAAAACTGAAAAAGTATTTTGAATGGTTCCCTCTTGTTTTCTGCCCTGGGTGGTGGTGGCTGGGACTTTATATGTTTATTTAAAGTTTCAGAATCTATTCTGAATTGTGGTCGCTATCATTGTTCTCAGTGTAGTTCTGAAACTAGGTAGTACTGAAATTGTAGCAGTAGTTACAAGGTTACCTGTGAATGTTTTATGTTGTATTTTCCTTTTCTGAGCATTATGAATTTAAGAAGCTTTTATGGAAGAAATCACCAGCTAATCCGTTAATGCCAGCTCATTTGTTGCCTATGTTGATCACTATGTAGACTTTTTAAGTTGTGGAGTACTATAATTCTTTAAGTGTGATGGCCTGAATATAAGTGATACACTTCTAATCACTGTTTTTTCCCCTCTCTCCTTCCTTTGGATCCTATTTATCTTCAGGGACATTTGTCTCAGAAAGTTGAGTGGAACTGAGAAAATTAAGAGAATAAAACATTTGGGATAGAATCAAAGTATCTAAGACTATAGTTTTGGTCCTGGCACATATAGTTTCTATGGTCACTGTTTTTAACTTATGCTTTAGTTTTCTCACTTACAATGGTACTCACCTAATCTTTGTTACTGGCTTGAGAATAAAATTAGATGGCTGTGGAAGTACTTTTTTTCCTTGGGAACTTAAAAATATTTATTTAAAAATTTTATATATGGTAAAATTTATTCTCTTCAGTATTAGAGTTATATGACTCTTAATGTATGAATAAAATTATATAATTATAACAATTAAGCTATAAAACCTTTCCAGCACCTCGAGATTCCATCTTGCTGTTTATTTTTAATCAACATTTCCCCGACCTTAGTACCTACTCATCTGTTCTCATTCCTGTAGTTTGCTTTTTTTAAAGTATTTTTTAGTTGTCAATGGACCTTTATTTTTATTTATTTATATGTGGTGCTGAGAATTGAACCCAGTGCCTCACACATGCTAGGCAAGTTCTCTACCACCGAGCCCCAGCCCCAGCCCTGTAGTTTGCTTTTTGCAGAATATCAAATATGTATATGAAATAACCTTTGAGACTGGCATCGTTGACCTAGCATAATGCTTCTGAGATTCATCCACATAGTTACATATACCAGTACTTCTTCCCTTTTTTTATTTTTTTGTGGTCCTGGGGATTGAACCCAGGGCCTTGTGCATGCAAGGCAAGCAGTCTACCAACTCTATTCCTTTCTTTTTTTATTTTTATTTTTTTGGTACCAGGGATTGAACTCAGGGGCACTCGATCACCCAGCCGTTTTTAGTATTTTTTTTTTTTTTATTAGAGACAGGGTCTCGCTGAGTTGCTAAGTGCCTTGTCATTGCTGAGGCTGGCTTTGAATTTGCAGTCCTCCTGCCTCAGCCTCCCTAGTGCTGGGATTACAGGCGTGCACCACTGCGCCCGGCTTCCATTCTTTTTTATTGCTGGATATATTCCATCGTGTGATATCTCATTCTTAGGTATGATTACGATTGAACTCAAGTCTAAATGTAGACAGAAAATTTACTACTCCATTGTTTCTAATGGGAATATCTGCCCTATATAGAACTAACCAGCATTTAAATAACGCTGAGCGTTGGAAGGGAACTCTTCTCTTTGATGGCAGGAAGGATCAAAATGAGAAAAGCTCAAAGAAAGGGGAAATTCAAGAAACTTCTCATTTTTCCATATGAAAATTGTCCTTCTGGAATTTTGTTACCTAACACATTTGGGAGTTTGTTTTTTAAGTAAGTCTGCTCCCTTTTTTCTTTTCTTTCTTTCTTTTTTTTTGTTTATTTATTTACTTTAGTTGTACACAATGCAATGCATTTATGTTTATGTGGTGCTGAGGATCGAACCCGGGCCGCGCACATGCGAGGCGAGCGCTCTGCTGCTGAGCCACAACCCCAGCCCTCCCTATTTTCTTTTCTCTGCCTTGCCTTCTCTTTCTGCTTTCTTTCCCTTCCTTTTGCTCCATACACATGTACATAGTAAGTATTCTAAGGATAGTTTATAAAACTGCTTCCAAAATAAAAACATCTTTATTTATATATTTTATTTTTTTTTTTTTGGTATTAGGGATTGAACTCAGGGGCACTCGACCACTGAGCCACATCCCCAGCCCTATTTTTTTTTTTTTTTTTTTTTTTGTATTTTATTTAGAGACAGGGTCTCACTTGAGTTGCTTAGTACCTTGCTTTTGCTGAGGCTGGCTTTTAACTCACGATCTTCCTGCCTCAGCTTTCTGAACCGCTGGTATTACAACAGCTGGCAACATCTTTATTTATAAATATAGTGAATTCTAAGTGAAAACCTAGCTAGTTAGTTAGGAAGTGTGTTCTTTTCTTATTTTGTTAGAGATAAAAAAAAAATGATAAATTGTAGGATCAAGTCCAATCCAATGTACCTTCATAGCACGATTTCTGGGAATTGCATGGTATGTACTTTTTGCTTTTGATGGATTATTTTTCATTTTTTTGTTCTGAATCTCTGATTATTTTTTGTAACCTTTAGTATTAAACATAGCAGTAATGTTTAATGAGAATAAAGTGCTTTTATAAACAGTGTTATGTAAGATTGCCTATTTCGGTATTTAACTGTGAGATGTGTTATGCTTTAGCTTTCATGGCATATCCTTTAACTCTGATTCTGTACCTATATTTCAAAATTGAACAAATCACCATTTGTTTCACTTTTCTTTTCTTTTTTTGGTCATTTTGTTGCTGGATATTTTATTTTTATTTATTTATTTTTTTACTTTTTTTTATTCTAAGATGTTATAAATGACAGCAGAATGCATTACATTTCATATTACACATACAGAGCACATTTTTTTTACAAATCTCTGGTTGTATGCAAAGTATATTCACACCATTTGTGACTTCATACATGCACTTAGGGTAATGATATCCATCTCATTCTACCATCTTTTTTTTTTTTTCCCCTACACCCTTTTGCCCCTCCCTTCCCCTCCCTCCCCATTGGCCATTCTAGTAGAATGCATTACGGTTCATAATACACATATAGAGCCTCTTTTCACATAACACTGTTTGTATACAAAGTATATTCAGACTATTCAAGTCTTCAATCATGCATTTGGGATAACAATATCCATCTTATTATACCTCCCCCCCCTTTTTTTTTTTTTTACCACCCCATATCCCCCTATCTCCCTCCCTTCTCCTCCATCCCCTTTGACCACTCTAGTGCTCCTCTAATCTTCCTAAGTGCCCCGACACCCAACACCGCTGTGACTCTGACTCCTTCTATCAGAGAAAACATTTGGTACTTGGATTTTTTTTTTTTTTTTGTGGTACCAGGGATTGAACTCGGGCACTCGTCCACTGGGTCACATCCCTAGCCCTTTTTTTTTGCAATTATTTAGAGACAGGGTCTCACTGAGTTGCTAAGTGCCTCGCCATTGCTGAGGCTGGCTTTGAACTCGCGATCCTCCTGCCTCAGCCTCCCAAAGTGCTGGGATTACAGGCGTGCGCCACCGCGCCCAGCTTGGTACTTGGATTTTTGAGACTGACTAACTTCACTTAGCATTATGTCCTCCAACTTCATCCATTTACCTGCAAATGCCATTATTTTATTTTCTTTTATTGCTGAATAAAATTCCATTGTACGTATATACCACATTTTCTTAATCCACTCATCTACTGAGGGACATCTAGGTTGGTTCCACAACCTAGCTATTGTGAATTGTGCAGGTACAAACATTGAGATAGCTCTGTCACTGTAATATGCTGTTTTTTAAGTCCTTTGGGAATAGACCCAGGAGTGGGATGGCTGGGTCATAAGGTGGTTCCATTCCCAGTTTTCCAAGAAATCTCCATACTGCTTTCCATACTGGTTGCACCATTTTGCAGTCCCACCAGCAATGCATGAGCGTGCCTTTTTCCCCACATCCTCTCCAACATTTATTGTTGTTTGTGTTCTTAATAGCTGCCATTCTGACTGGTGTGAAATAATATCTTAGGGTAGTTTTGATTTGCATCTCTCTAATTGCCAGTGATGTTGAACATTTTTTCATGTATTTGTTGATTGATTGCATATCTTCTTCAGAGAACTGTCTGTTCATTTCTTTGGCCCATTTATTTATTGGGATATTTGTTGTTTTGGTGTTGAGTTTTTGAGTTCTTTATACATTCTAGAAATTAGTGCTCTGTCTGATGTGCATGTATTAAATATTTGTTCCCAGTTAGTTGGCTCTCTGTTCACCTCACTGATTGTTTCTTTTGCTGAGAAGAAGCTTTTTAGTTTGAATCTATCCCACTCATTAATTCTTGATACTAATTCTTGTGCTACAGGATTCTTATTAAGGAACTTGGGGCCTAATCTGACATGTTGGAAATTGGAGCTTACTTTTTCTTCTATTAGGTGTATTGTGTCTGGTCTAATTCCTAGGTCTTTGATCCAATTTGAATTGAATTTTGTGCATGGTGAGAGATAGGGGTTTAATTTCATTTTGTTGCATATGGATTTCCAGTTTTCCCAGCACCATTTGTTGAAGAGGCTATCCTTTCTCCACTGTACATTTTTGGCGCCTTTGTCCAATATAAGATAGCTGAAATTATATGTATTAGTCTCTGTGTCCTCAATTCTGTACCATTGGTCTACCCGTCTGTTTTGGTGCCAATACCATGCTGTTTTTGTTACTATTGCTCTATAGTATAATTTAAAATCTGGTATGGTGATGCCACCTGCTTCACTTTTCTTACTAAGGATTGCTTTAGCTATTCTGGGTCTCTTATTTTTCCAGATGAATTTCATGACTGCTTTATCTATTTCTTTGAGGAATGTCATTGGGATTTTGATTGGAATTGCATTAAATCTGTATAATGCTTTTGGTAGTATGGACATTTTGACAATATTTATTCTGCCTATCCAGGAACAAGGAAGGTCTTTCCATCTTCTGAGGTCTTCTATAATTTCTTTCTTTAGTGTTCTATAATTTTCTTTAAAGAGGTCTTTCACTTCTTTTGTTAAGTTGATTCCTAGGTATTTTATTTTTTTTTGATGCTATTGTAAATGGGGTAGTTTTCATCATTTCCGTTTCAGAGGGTTTGTCACTGATGTACAAAAATGCCTTTGACTTATGGGTATTGATTTTGTATCTTGCCACTTTGCCGAATTCATTTACTAGTTGTAAAAGTTTTCTGGTAGAGTTTTTTTTGGGTCTTCTAGGTATGTTATCATGTCATCAGCAAATAGTGCTAATTTGAGCTCTTCCTTTCCTATATGGATCCCTTTAATTTCTTTCGTCTGTGTAATTGCTCTGGCCAGAGTTTCAAGTACTATGTTAAATAGCAGTGGTGAAAGGGGGCACCCCTGTCTTGTTCCAGTTTTTAGAGGGAATGCTTTCAATTTTTCTCCATTTAAGATAATGTTAGTCTGGGGTTTTGCATAAATAGCTTTTATGATGTTGAGATATGTTCCTGTTATTCCTAGTTTTTCTAGTGTTTTGAACATAAAGGGGTGTTGTATTTTGTCGAATGCTTTCTCTGCATCTATTGAGATGATCATATGGTTTTTATCTTTGAGTCTATTGATGTGATGTATTATGTTAATTGATTTCCGTATGTTGAACCAACCTTGCATCCCTGGGATAAACCCCACTTGATCGTGGTGTACTATCTTTTTGATATGTTTTTGTATTCGATTTGCCAGTATTTTGTTGAGGATTTTTGCATCTATGTTCATTAAAGATATTGGCCTGAAGTTTTCCTTTTTGGCTGTGTCTTTGCCTGGCTTTGGAATCAGTGTAATATTGGCCTCATAGAAAGAGTCTGGGATAGCTCCCTCTTTTTCTATTTCTTGAAATAAGTTTAAGAGCAGTGGTATTAGTTCTTCTTTGAAGGTCTTATAGAACTCAGCTGTAAAGCCATCAGGCCCTGGGCTTTTACTAGCTGGAAGTTTTTTGATGGCATCTATTTAAATTGTGTATATCTTCCAGGTCCAGTTTGGGCAATTCGTACGACTCTAGGAATCTGTCAATGTCTTCAGTATTTTCTATTTTATTAGAGTACAAGTTTTCAAAGTAATTACTAATTATTCTCTGTATATCTGAGGTGTTTGTTGTGATATTTCCTTTTTCATCACGGATGTTAGTGATTTGAGTTTTTTCTCTCCTTCTTTTTGTTAGCATCGCTAAGGGTCTGTCAATTTTATTTATTTTTTCAAAGAACCAACTTTTAGTTTTGTCAATTCTTTGAATTGTTTCTTTAGACTTAATTTCATTAATTTCAGCTCTGATTTTAATTATTTCCTGTCTTCTACTGCTCTTGGTGTTGGTCTGTTCTTCTTTTTCTAGTGCTTTGAGTTGCGATGTTAAGTCATTTATTTGTTGTTTTTTTTTTCCTTTTGAGGAATGAACTCAGTGCAATGAATTTTCCTCTTAATACTGCCTTCATAGTGTCCCAGAGATTTCTATACGATGTATTTGTGTTTTCATTTACCTCTCGGAATTTTTTAATCTCCCCCTTGATGTCTTCTTCAACTCCTTGTTCGTTCAGTAAGATGTTGTTTAGTTTCCAGTTGTTGGAGTAATTTATTTTATTTCTTGTTTTATCATTGATTTCCAATTTCATCCCATTATGGTCTGATAGAATGCAGGGAATTATCTCTGCTTTTTTATATTTGCTGAGGGTTGCCTTTTGGCATAATATATGGTCTATTTTGGAGAAGGAGCCACGTGCTGCTGAGAAGAAGGTGTATTCACTTACTGAGGGATGAAATATTCTATATATGTCCGTTAGGTCTAAGTTATTAATTGTTTTAATGAGGCCTAAAATTTCTTTATTAAGCTTTTGTTTGGATGATTTATCCAGTGGTGATAGAGGTGTGTTGAAGTCCCCTAGAATAACTGTGTTGTGATATATTTTATTATTGAACTTGAGAAGGGTTTGTTTGATGAATGTAGGTGCTCCATTATTTGGGGCATATAGATTTATAATTGTTATATCCTGTTGATGAATAGTTCCCTTAATCAGTAAGAAATATCCATCTTTGTCCCTTTTGATTAGCTTTGGCTTGAAGTCTGCCTTATTTGATATGAGAATGGAAACCCCTGCTTGCTTCTTTGGCTCATGTGAGTGGTAAGATTTTTCCCAGCCTTTAACCTTCAGTCTATTGATGTCTTTTTCTATGAGGTGGGTTTCTTGGAGACAGCATATTGTTGGGTCGTTTCTTTTAATCCAGTCTGATAATCTGTGTCTTTTGAATGGTGAATTTAGGCCATTAACATTCAAGGTTATTATTGAGATGTAATTTGTATTTCCATCCATTTTTATTTGTTTATGGTTTTTACCTTGATTTGGTTTCTCCACTGCTTGGTGATTCCTTTAGTTTAATATCTCCCTTTGTTGATTTTCATTGCTATTTTTCTTTTCTTCTTCATGGAATATTTTGCCCAGGATGTTCAGAAGTGCTGGCTTTCGAGATGCAAATTCTTTTAACTTGTGTTTGTCGTGGAAGGTTTTTATTTCATCTTCAAATCTAAAGCTTAATTTTGCTGGGTATAGGATTCTCGGTTGACATCCCTTTTCTTTCAGGGCTTGAAATATATTATTCCAGGATCTTCTAGCTTTTAAGGTGTGGATTGAAAAATCTGAACATAGTCTAATTGGTTTCCCCCTATATGTAATCTGCTTCCTTTCTCTTGTGGCTTTTAATATTCTCTCCTTGTTCAGTATAGTAGGCATTTTCATTATGATGTGCCTTGGTGTGGCTCTGTTATGATTTTGTACGTTTGGTGTTCGGTAAACCTCTTGGACTTGGTTTTCCCATTCATTCCTCAAGTTTGGAAAGTTTTCTGCTATTATTTCATTGAATAAATTATTCATTCCTTTGGCTTGGAATTCTGCTCCTTCTACTCCAATCACTCTTAAGTTTGGTCTTTTTATGTTGTCCCAAATTTCCCAAATTTCTTGGATGTTTTGTTCTTGATTTTTGACCTTTTTTTTTTTTTTTTTTTTTGGTACCAGAGATTGAACTCAGAGGCACTCGACCACTGGGCCACATCCCCAGCCCTTTTTTTGGTTTTTATTAGAGACAGGGTCTCACTGAGTTGCTAAGTGCCTCGCCATTGCTGAGGCTGGCTTTGAACTCGCGATCCTCCTGCCTCAGCCTCCCAAAGTGCTGGGATTACAGGCGTGCGCCACCGCGCCCGGCTCGTTTTTTTGACCATTTTTACTGTGTCCTCTGCATTTTTTTTCCAGTTTGTATATTTTGTCTTCATTATCTGAGGTCCTTTCTTCCAGGTGGTCTAATCCATTGGTGATGTTTTCAATAGAGCATTTAATTTGGTTTATTGCTTCTTTCATTTCCAGAATTTCTGTTTGGTTTCTCTTTAGAACCTCTATCTCTCTATTGAAGTAGTCTTTTGCTTCTTGTATTTGTTTATGAAGTTCTTTGTCAAAGTGGTCTTTTACTACCTGTATTTGCTCTCTCACCTCCTTCTTGAATTCGTCCTTGAGCTCTATAATCATTTGGATTATGTATTTCCTGAATTCCTGTTCTGTCATTAGATCTACTGTGCTTGCCAAGGAATCTGCTAAGGAGGTATGTTGATTTGTTTGGGACATTTTCTTCCCTTGTTTTTTCATATTGCTTATGTGTCTTTTAGCACTCTGGAACCTTGACTATTTTTGTTTTTACCTTAAGGCCTAACGATGCTCCTGTTGTAGGATTCTATCAGCTCCCCTTATATATACTTTACACCTTAAAACCAGACATTTTATATTCAGTTAATCACAGTTTGTTCACAATTTACAGAGTTAGAGAATTTAGATATTACCTCCAATATATTCTGAGTGATTATAATGGGGTTTATAGTTTCAGAAATTGGGTACAAAGGTGATATGCTTAGGAGGAAGGAGGAAAAGGTATTGCTTTCCCCCCCTTCAGGAGTGTAATACTCAAAATCTATGGAAGTAGTTTAATAGCAGAAGGGGGAGGAAAGGAATTGGAGTGTACAGTTAAGTGTGAAGACCGATGTATATTTCAGCTAGGCTTATGTAAACGTTGAGAGAAATTAGATAATGGCCAGGTAGTAAGAATTAATAAAAGAGAGAAGACAGGGGGAGTCAAAAGAGAGAAAGGAGACTATATAAAACACCCATTTGATGTACTGTTCAGTTGCCCCAGTTTTAAGATTCCAAGTTCCTGTACACAACTTGTTTTCTTCTCTGTTGAGAATGTAGGGGCAGGGTGTAGATAGGGAAGATAAGGAAATAAGGAATGAGAGGCAAGAGGGAGTGAAAATGGGAGAGAGGATAAAAAGAAGAGAAATAAAAAGAAAGAAATAAAAAAGGAAAAAAAAAAAACCCACAATACTACAGTGACATTAAAAAACAAAAAACAAAAAACAAAAAACTCACTCCAATTCACAAGACTCAAATAGGCAGCTTATTCTCCTCTCTGTTTGTTAAATTAGCTGTTCCGCAGATCTACTCTGGCTGATGCGGAGAATTTGTGGGTGGGGTCAAGTCTGTATACCTGGTTAGCGAGGAGTGATGTTGGAGATGGTTCTTTGTGTGGAGTCTACTTCCGTGCTCTGTGCTCTTCCTCACTTGAAGGGTCACAGAGGGTCGTCACATTGGACTAGCGTTCCCCTGCTGTCTGTTGAAGGTCCTCCCAGTCTTGGGTTCCTCCTTGCCTGTTCGCTGGTCTCCGCGCCGCTTTCTCTGGGGCTTTACTGGTGAGGGTTGTGTCTGGCCAAGTGTGGATTTGAACTGGCATTGTCCTGCGGTCTCCCGAGGTCTCCCAGCACTAATTCCACCCGTTCTTATTGCTGGTGTCACGCTGGCGCGATTCAAGTGTGGCTGGGGAATGCAGTCCAGGCGCCGGCTCTGGCTTTCTTCAGCACGGCCTTTGTTCCACCTGGTGTGCTACAGTGTAGCTGGGGAATCTCTAGCCCAGAGCTCCAGAATACACTGTTTCACTTTTCACTAGTGTTTTTATGGATAAGTGATCTTGCATAAGGCTATTTGTAGAGATGCTAAGAACGTTGAAATTTAACATGCGTATTTCTTAATATATTTTATATTGATCTTTGTTTTTGGAGTTCTTTTTAGATTTTTTACTGAAAGATTAATCATCTTTCTTAGGAATTATAAGCATTTTTACTTGAGGACATGTTAGTTTCTTAAAAATATGGGTTTGAGTTTTCCCAAGTCAAAAGTACGGAATTCACTAAAAGTTATACTTTTAGTATAGTTTATAAGTTATACTTTTAGTACTGGCTGAGGATATTTATAGCTCAGTTGGGTAGAGTGCTTGCCTCGCATGTACAAGGCCCTGGGTTCAATCCCCAGCACCACAAAAAAAAAAAAAAAAAAAAAAAAAAAAAAAAGTACTAATTTTATGTTCAAGTATTTACTTTTATCTCTGTTTATATAGTCTTATGTTTGTTGATGTAACTTTTTATTATATCATACTATTCTGTGTTGTAAGACAATATATTTTAATTCCTTAGTATAAGCAATTATGAAACTAGGATATTTATTATTTTTCTTTTGCTTTCATGCAATAAGATTTAGTTATTCAATTTGTCAATTTATTGCCATATTTTATAGATTTAAACCTCCAGCACATAAAGACCAGAATGTGTCCTTATTTTCTTTCTTTTTTATTTTAGTTGTTGATGGACCTTTATTTCTTTTATTTATTTATATGTGGTGCTGAGAATTGAACCCAGTGCCTCATACATGCCAGGCAAGTGCTCTACCTCTGAGCCACAACTCTAGCCCTGTCCTTATTTTCTTATGTAACTCTTTTTTTATTTCTCTTTTTCTTTTCCAACTTTTGTCATGTATCTCATATTTGCATTGCCAATTGAAATAGCATTTTCCTTCGTGTTCTGTCGTCTTATTTATCATTTTATTTATTTTTAGTTATATGGTTAAACAGCTTAGAAATGTATCACCAGTTATTTCGCTGTGTTTTTTTTCAGCCTTACTTGATTAACTAAATTTTTCCTTAAACAGAGTGTTCCAAAAGGATCTATGGAGATAGTATTGCCTGAGTTCTTGTTCAAAATTGAATAATAATTTCATACATGAACAACAGTTTATTTAGGCACAAAATCCTTGAGTCACACTTCATTTCCTTAAGAACTTTCTGGGGGCTGGGATTGTGGCTCAGCGGCAGAGCACTCACGCTAGCATGTGCGCGGCCCGGTTCGATCCTCAGCACCACATAAGAATAACAGCATTGTGTACAACTAAATAAATAAGAAAATATTAAAAAAGAAAAAAATAGAACTTTGTGTGTGTGTGGGTGGTTATGGGAGATCAAGCCTAGGTTTTACGTATGTTAAGTAAGTAATCTCTCTACCGCTGAGCTACATTCTAGCCCTTTCTTAAGAACTCTTTAAAAATTTTTTTTTTAAAAATTTGTTCTTTTTAGATATATATGACAGTAGAGTATATTTTGACATATTATGTATACATGGAGTATAACTTATCCTAGTTAGGGGGCCCATTCTTTCGGTTGTACATGATGTGGACTTTCAGTGGTTGTGTATTCATATGTGAACATAGGAAAGTTATGTCTGATTCAGTCTACTGTCTTTCCTAATCCCATCCCCCTCCTCCCTTCCTGGTGATCCATTCTCAGAGTTGAAATCTAGCCTAATTTTCTTCTCTTTTTTTGTATCAATGATTTTCCATGTCTGTACTATATTAGTTTTCTCTAAGATAGGATATGCCCTTTCAATATTTGGATCCAGATTTTTTTTTTTTTTTTTTTTTTTTGTGGTACCGGGGATTGAACTCAGGGGCACTCGTCCACTGGGTCACATCCCCAGCCCTTTTTTGTATTTTATTAGAGACAGGGTCTCACTGAGTTGCTAAGTGCCTCGCCATTGCTGAGGCTGGCTTTGAACTCGCGATCCTCCTGCCTCAGCCTCCCAAAGTGCTGGGATTACAGGCGTGCGCCACTGCGCCCGGCTTGGATCCAGATTTTTTAGAAAACTTTTAGAAAATATTTCTGAAATTATAACTGTAAATTTTTTTTGTTCAATTATTATGTTGGTGGTTTGGGCTCAGATTATTCATAAATTATCTATTTGTTAATCTTTCCTCTCTAGTCTGCTTACTCTTTATTTTTGTTTTACTTCTCCTGTTTTTAAAAAATCCTCTTTGTTCCTTTCCAGAAATATTTATAGTGTTTCTTCAATTTCATCTGTATTTCTATGATGATTTTGTTTTTCCAGGCCTTTTGTGAATTCTTTGAATTTGAATATGTCATTTCCTATCATATAATGATCCTTTATCTTGAGCACTTTTATTTCAGTGTTGTGCTCTGTTTCACAGAGGCAATTGCTTTATTCACTTCTTTTTTAAAAACTTGAAGCACAAGTTTAGCTCTAATTTTCATTCACTTATTGGCAATATTTTATGATAGTTTTTGTTTTGTTTTTGGTTTATTAAGTATTTTTCCTGTAACTTTTTCTTATATCTTTCATTGGGATTTGTGCTGGTTCTTTTGTGATAATTCATCTTGGAAATATGTGTTATTGCTTGACCAGCTATTTTTAAAAGGTGTGTAATGGGGAAGGAGCTGGAGTTGCATTCTATACTGGCTGGGGTTTTCTTTCAATTCTGGGTTTTTGAGTGTGAGTTTATTTAGCTAGTATCTTTTTACTAGTCAATGGGGATTGGATGCTATGGGTTTTTGCAGTGCATTTTCCCTTCTGTGATAGCAGAAACAGACTGTTCTCACAAATACAGTTTTTTTGGTATGATTGCCTGTTTAGACCCAAGTCCTCTGATTTTCATATTTCAGTTGGATCCAGAGAAGTTCCTGCTGGCAGCCCATGCATCTTTTCCTACTACTGGGGATTTATATTTTATACCTCAGAGGGAGCTTCTCACCTTAGAAAAGTGTTGTTTGCTAGCTTTTTCTAGCAAAGAAAGACATTTGCAGCTAAGACATTTCCTCCCTTCTTCCCACAAGTACACAGAATTGATCTCTATTCTTTTGGAGGCCTTTTAAAACTATTTTTGATCTGGAGTTCAAACATTTTAAAACTAGGATGAATCCTTGTTTTGCTAAAAACAAAAGTATTTTTATTTTGTTTTTCTTTGCTGATTTTGCATTAATTGGGTTTGGATGATTTTTAAGAGAGTGAGTGGAAATGTGTACATTGTGCTACAATATTAAAATTGGAAGTACATATTAATTTTTAACCTAAGACAGAAATTCTTGATTTCAGCATTTTTTCAATAACTGGGTAGTTTAGTTTATGGTAGGAGTACATAGACGTAGTTCAGCTCCTTCCAGTCCTCCTGCCTTGATATAGTACAATCTCTGTTCTAATTAGGTACTATACAGCAATGCTACAGAAAATTTTAGTCTATTTATATGAAAGACTTGAGCCAGAATGTAAGTCATTATATTGTCTCCTTCATCAAGAAGCCTTATCTCAAGAAAAACATGTCCACTGAACTAAACAGTGTGCTTAGGGATAGAGTTGCTTCATATTCTGATCAAACCTTTATACCTTTTTAAGGACTGATAACAGTCTGCAAATTGATAGCCAGTTTGTGGATGATATTGAGTAGCTTAGTTATACACCATGCTTATGTGGCTATCAAATTGTGTTATTACATAGTTAATGCAATTGTGTCTTTGTTCTTCATGATTATTATTGCCATTGTCAACTAATTATATATGATTCTTACTGGTTAGTATGACTGAAATAGAATATTGCTTCTACATAAACAGCATTCCTTGGTCTGTATACTTTTTCTTTGATAAGGAATCCTCAGTAATCATTTATTTCTCTAGTCTTTTATTTGTTTGTTTTTTGTGATGCTGATGATAAAACCCAGGACCTTGCATATGCTAGGCAAACATCCCATTTCTGTAAGTCTTAATATGGATCATACTTATAGAGTTGGCTCCTGTAAAGAGAATCTTGCTATATTAATGCTTCAAAAACTTGAATAATTACCAAAAATTATAGAATTCAGTGGTATACCCCCTAGAATAAGGTATAAATGTATGGATATGTTTCTCATAACTTTCTGTTGCTATGGTGACATATGGAAAAAATAATTGCTGTATAGTAGGATAGTGAAATTTTAGGTTTTTGTCTTTAATACATGTGGTTGAGGATGTATTTTTTTGGATGTGGTCTCTGATGTCTAATTGGCCATTAGACTTCTTCCTCTTAGAAACCGTGAGCCATGTCAGTGACAGCATGTTATGTTACTAACATGAGTTTTGCCCATGAGGTCATGGTTTTCCCCATCAGTATACATTTGTAAGATTGTTAACCAATGGGGCTGGGGTTGTGGCTCAGCAGTAGTGTGCTCGCCTAGCACATGCTCGGCCCGGGTTCGATCCTCAGCACCACGTAAAAATAAAGGCATTGTGTACAACTAAAGCAAATAAATAAATATTAAAAAATAAGATTGTTAACCAATGGGAAAACATGAGGAAATTATTAAGATAGAAATATAACTTTTCATTACAATTCTAGAGAAGGATTTTCTACATATCAGTAAAATTCACTTTAGACTAAAGATAAAGATATTTTTGGAATGCATTTAAAACTATAGATAGAGAGTGATTTGACATTATGTATCTATCTTTGATGTTAAAGCCTCAATTTATAATCGTTCTGATTATAAGCTTTAGTTATTAAATACATAACTGTGAACAGAACCAGTGACATTCTTGAAATAATGGAAAATTCTGTATCCTTGCCAGTCTCATTCCCAGAGAAAAAGATTGCAACTAATTTATGACATCAATAGGAGTTATATTGGCACTTTATTAGTTCTTTTGTCTTGAGTATCGGTAAAATCTTACAAAAACACAAACTTGAAGTTACATAGAATAATACTAGCAATACTAGGAAAAAAAATGTCATTGTAACACAGTTTCTATTCTAGTGCCACTAGATGTCAGTGTAACCATAGGACCAGAGAAAAACTATAGTTAAATGGCTTATGAACAGTGTTCTTGGGTTCATAAAACGGGTAGTGAAAAAAGTTTTACATAAACTAGGTATACAATGGAAAGACCATTTTACTGTAAAATTGTATAGAAAAATGAAGTACTTAATGGAAAATAGAGTATATGTAGAGCTCAAAAAAGCATAAATGTAATTAAAAATCCATACATAATTCCAATGTACTAAAAGAATACATATGTGATCTCTGGGATTCTCAGAACTATTGACAACTCCCTGCTACAACTAGGGGAGTTGGAAAACTCATGGTTATGCTGCTCATTGAAGCCTCATTGACTGGTGTTTCTTAGAATCACTGTCAAAATCTGAGCCTCAAAATGAGTTTTTTTCTTTTTTTAATATATTTTTTAAATTGTTTAATTTAATTCATTATACATGCTTTTAGAATGCAATTCCTTTCATATTACACATAAATAGCACAGTTTTCCAAGTCATTGGTTTTACACAAAGTATTTTCATACCATTTGAGTTTTTACACATGCACTTAGTATATTGATGTCCAACTCCTTCTGCCATTGTTTCTATCTCCTTCCCCTTTCCCTCCTCTCCCCTGAGTTTATTTTCTAATATAGATATCGAACTCACCATACTGTAATTTGTGATTGGTACAAATTATCTGTAGTACACAGAGGCACATTAAGCATTTTTCTTTTTTTTTAAATTAGTGCTTCATAATTATACACAGTAGTGGAACTTGTTATATATTTATACATGCACACAACATAACCAAGTAATTTTGGTCATTTTTTTTCAAAAGAGCATTCACTAGGATAATTATATTCTAAAATGTCTGATATTTAAAAATCGACTCTTTAACAAATGCTATATTGAACAATGATCATTATTTACTATTCTTAGTTTGATTTAGTACTTAAACATGTATGTATAGGTCAGCCCTTATTCTCCCAGATGGAATCTTGAGTCCATGTCTTCATGAAGTCTTCATATAGGTCTTGTGACTGAACCTAATGTGTTGCATACCACAGATGAGTTTTATCTTTGGTTGAAAGTCTTGGGTGAGGCAAAGGGTGCTTCTCGTTCTTCTATTTCTCATTTTTAAAAAATTGTTACTCAGTATATGCCTACTTAGATTACTTTTTATTTTCTTTCTTTTCCCCTCTAATTTAGGAAATATACAACTTTTATTTTTAAAGTGGGGGCAAAAACAACTTTATTTCCTTTGTTTCTCCTAGGCTAAAACTTTTTTCTTTAAAAATATAAACTATCTCCCAAGAAATTATTGTAGGAAATGATATTCTCATGTCATTCTTGTTTTTTAAATTTTTGTACTGAAAGCTTTCTTCAGTACTGTGATCTCTGTTTGGAGGCGCAGTGTTTCTACCCTCAGAGCTTGTGGTTTTTCTCATCTGCTGTCTCAGCTGGATAAAGTCTTATAGACAACACCTATCTGAATTGAAGACAGGATAATTTTTCTCACTTTTCTCTGTATCCAGGATACTTTGAGCTCCACCTTCCAAAGTAGGGTCTTATTTTGTTCCTATTCTTTATTCTTGGACAATGATACTGGTATAATACCAGATATTATGATTATTCCTTTTTTTTTTTCCTTTCTAGGAACCCATGCTTATATTTCTGAGTTCTAGATTCACACATTTTCTTTCTCTAACTGAACATTTATCACAAGACATTGTGGTTGCAACTGATGACATGGCTTCCTGTTTCCAATTTCAGGCATGTATCTTGGAAATAGATATTTTAAGTTAAATTCCAATTTAGTTATATTCTAAATTTTAGACCAGTTGTGTCCAGTAGAAGTTAGAAAGGTGAGGATATTGAATTAAATAGTAATTCAACTGCTTAGCCAATCAGTTTTGCTTACCAGTGGGTTGGCAGAAGTTGTAGCTGAATTTCATTACATTGTCCTGTGTTGATTAGGTGAATATTAACCTTTGTACTATTAGTTTAGTTCCTAATACCGAGGGCTAACTATTTAATTGGAAATATTTTAATAACTAGAATTCAAGGCAAGCTACGGTACAGAGCACAAGAGCAACAGTGTTATGGAGGTTAGCTTTGTCCCAGTTACTATTATTATTCTGTTGTAGAGTCATCCACTTTTTTGTCTTATTTCCCTCTTCCCATTTATTTAAGTTTTAAAGTAGATTTCAATTAATATGTGTAAAATGTGACTTTAATATTACTGAGTAAGTAGAACATAGTTCAGTTAGATTTTTTTATTGTGATAATTTTGAAAATTTAGATTAGACTATATGCACATTGGAAATATTTCAGATATTTGCTGGGGATGTAGCTCAGTGGTAGAGAGTGCTTACCTAGCATGTGTGAGGCCCTGGGTTTAATCCCCAGCACTGACAAAAGAAAATAAATATTTCAGATAATGTGTTTTTTGCGGATTCCTCTATTGAAATTACCTTTATGATATATGAAAGTCTCTTTTAAAAATTCACAGACAGCTGGTGTGGTGGCACATGTTGGGAGGCTGAGGCAGGAGGATCACAAGTTCAAGGCCAGCCTCAGCAACTTAGCAAGACCCTGTATCAAAATAAAAACTAAAAAGGGCTGGAGATATAGCTTAGTGGTAAATCCTCTGGATTCAATTTCCAGTACCCTATCTCCCCGCAAAAAAATTCATAGACAATTTTAAACATATACAAAAGCATAGAGGAAAAATATAGTAAATTGCCATGTACCTAACACCCAATTTTAGTAGTTGTTAATTCAGTATTAGTATTGTTTCCTTTACAGTCTTATTCAGTACCCCCACTCATTTTTTTAATGAAAATCCCATTTATCGTATAATTTAAAATAAAAATACTCGTATACCTATCTCCACAGGATAAGATACTTTATCATAACTAAGTAATAAATTTATAAAAAATAATTTATTAAATATTAATATTTAATATTAAACACCTAAAATAATCAATAATAACATCAAATATCCAGTTAGTATTGAAATTTCCTTTATAGTTATATATTTGTGCGTGTGTGTGTGTGTGTGTGTGTGTATATATATATGTGTGTGTGTATATACATATATATATATATATTTCAGTTTGTTGAAATCTTTTTTTTTTTTTTTGGTACTGGGGATTGAACTCAGGGGCAATCGACCACTGGGCCACATCTGTTGGGACTTTCCGGACGCTGTCTGCCAAGGGGATGGGCTCTGGTTGCTTACCACACCCTTTGGAGGACCGGGGCTAAGCAAGGGGGTGTGGCTATGACGTATGGTGAGAGCTGGAACCGCCCTGCTGGTCAAGGATTGGTTATTTTTAGGCCTATATAAGTGCAGTTCACTGTTCAATAAATTTGAGTTTTTTTGGCATTGCTTTCTACCAAAACTCCCCGGGTGTGGTGTGGTGTCCGTCAGTGAGGCGGGGATAGAGACACTCAGCGACTTTTGCCCGCTAAGCCTATCTTCGCCAGGTAAGCTACTTTAACTCTTTCTGCTGGCAGAAAGAACCCCCTTTTAGGGCCCAAAAAGGGGGGTAGCTTTAGACCTCGGCCCCATTAATAAGTAACACAACAGTCACGGCACACATCCCCAGCTCTTTTTTGTATTTTATTAGAGACAGGGTCTCTCACTGAGTTGCTAAGTGCCTCGCCATTGCTGAGGCTGGCTTTGAACTCATGATCCTCCTGCCTCAGCTTCTCAAATGCTGGGATTACAGGCGTGCGCCACTGCGCCCGGCCAGTTTGTTGAAATCTTGATCCAAATAAGGTTCATGTAGTTTAATTATTTGATAGGTTTTCAACATCTTTTTAAATATAGTGCTTTGTCAGTTTTGCCTCATGTAGTATTTGTTACTTGTTCATATTGATTGTGAAACAGTGTTCAAAGGATGAGAGACCATTGATCTTTTAAGCATCTGCCAGTTTTGATAGTGGCGTTTCAGAAGAATGCTATTTACAAGAGTTGAGTCAATTTTCCTTTGTTGTCCAGATGCCATCTTGTGCACAATTATTAATGGTTCTTTTTTTACATGTTACTTCAAGATTCGAATTGGGAGATAACAATGATTATGTTATTGCTGATATGACAATAGTGGGGACATACAGTTCCCTGGTTTTGAAATGCTTGGTCTTAGGCATTTGTACCCATAAAATAATTTCTTCCTCAAAATATTATGTAATATCCTTCATATGTTTATGATCATTCTCATATCATGTAGAAATTAATTATATTTGATAATATTCAAATATCAAAGAAATGTGAAGAATTTAATGTCAGAGGCAGTAGGGACTGAAAAGGAAGTTGCAGCTTGAGAAAAGGCTGTTGAATTTGATTACCTGGATGTCACTGATAATTATCAAGGGAATAATTACAAATGAATTATGGGAGTGAAGTTTGTATGCTACTTATGGATACTTTGTAAGGTCCATGAAGGCAGGAATTTTGATCTCTCATTTGCTTCTGTATTTTTAGTACCTAGAACATTGCTTGGTATGTTGTAGACACTTATTCAAATATCAAAGAAATGTTGTAATGAGAGGCAGACTGAAAAGGAAGTTGCAGCTTGAGAAATGTTGAATTTGATTACCTGGATGTCACTGAATTATCAAGGGAATAATTACAAATATTATGGGAGTGAAGTTTGTATCTACTTATGGATACTTTGTAAGGTCCATGAAGGCAGGAATTTTGATCTCTCATTTGCTTCTGTATTTTTAGTACCTAGAACATTGCTTGGTATGTTGTAGACACTTAATAAATATTTGTTGAGCAGCTCATTGGAGAAATGGAATCATTGAATGTAGACTTAAGGAGAGTGGTTTTGGGTGAAGTCTAGTGGCAAAAAAGTAAAAGAAAATAGCATATGGATAGCATATTGATAGATTTTTTGTTTTATTTTGAAGGACTAAACCAGTTTACAGGTTGTACAGTAGAACCCACCAGAGAATGGGGGTGATATGAGAAATTGGAGAGGAGACAAATATAACATAAAATACCCTTGTGTAGTCCACTTCTACCAAGTTAACATCACGGATTCATTCGGGTAGGGATAGTTTGCTGTCATCACATTTATCATTTCTCTCTATGTCTTGGTAGCTCTCAAGGTAGAAGCACTCTTAATGCTTTGATACCCTTCTCCATGGTTCCTTCTTTACCTATATCCCCACTGTCCCCGTAGAATACAGAAGTACTCGGTGTTGTAGTTGCTTGATGGTTGACTCTGTTTTTGGAAAAAATTTGCATAGTCTTATTTTAGATGTGGGGTAGTTTCTAAACAAAATGCTATACTTGCTTTTCTTAGAAGGATTGAGAAAATATGTAGAAAATAATGACTTCCTTTTTGGAAGTGTACTGTTCACAGTTTCGGATCCCTTCTTCAATTTGATAAAGACAGTATTACTGCATTTCTTCCAAAGCAGAGACTTTGGTAGTAAATGTAAGCTCTAATCTAATGTTTCACAATTATTAATCATTAAATTTGTTTTATTTTGAAATAATTAGCAAGAGCTGTGAAAATGTTATTTATTTTCTTATGTATAGGTTTCAATTTTGCTATTAGGAAATGTTTTCAGTAGAGATGTAGAAATCAGCTATTTTAATGTATTTATGATATTAAAAGTGAAAACAGTTTTTCTATCTGATTTCTATACTGTATTTAATAATCAAAATAAAGTTATTTTTTTTTTATCTGCTCAGCCTACCTCATGGAAAACAAATTTATCTTCATCCTGCTTTATATATCACCACCAGCAACCTGATAATTTTCAACTTAGTGTCTGGCTAGCTATAAAATGATCTTTGCTAGCAATCACTGATAATGATGAATGACTTGGATATGAAACAGATTTTCTTCCTTTTCTGTCATGACATCCACCTCAAATTAGATTGACTTTAGATTAAAAATAGAAAAATAACTTAGCTTGAAAAGCTTGTTGTTTTTTTCCTTGGTAAAATGCTTAAATATTAACTTAGAAATAAAGTAAATAATGTTAAACCGCTACCTCTGTGGTACTATGGCAATTATTGGTTACATTTCTGAAACTGTCCAGAATGAGGGAATTTTTGATTAAAAGACTTCCTAGAGTTCTTATGAGGAAATAAGCTTTGGCTTATATTAGTTTTTTCATTGCTGTAACCAAATAGCTGACAAGAACAATTTAGAGGAAGAATGACTTATTTTGGTTCACAGTTTCAGAGCTTTCAGTCCACAGTCACCAGCTTCATTGCTTTTGGCTTGAGGCAAGGCAGAGCATTAAGGTGGAAGGGTAAGTCAGAGGAAAGCTGCTTTGGCAGTTGGGACCCAGAGAGAGAGATTGGGATGGAGTGGGGGAAGGGCTGAAGAAGATAAACCTTTCCAAGGCACACCCCCAGTGATCTACTTCCTCCCCCTAGGTTCTACCTGTCAGTATTCCATGTAGTCTTCAGTGGATTAATACATTAGATCATAAGGTCAGAGCCCTCATGATCCAACCACTTTTCATAATTCTCATCTCTGGACATTGCCTAATTGGGGACCACACTTCAACATATTTTTTTGGTGAACATTCCAGGTCCAAGCCATAAGTATAAATTCAGTATCTAAAACTAATAGGATATTGCCAGGTGCTATGACAAACACCTGTAATCCTAGTGACTCAGGAGGCTAAGGCAGGAGGATCACAAATTTGAGGCCAGCCTCAGCAATTTAGCAAGACCCTGTCTCAAAACCAAAATAAGACAACAGCATAAAAGGGGCTCAGGGTTGGGGATGTAGCTTGGTGGTAGGGTACCCCTGGGTTTAATCCTCAGTATCACAAACAAACAAAACCAACATCACCACCAATAAAAAACTAATAGAATATCAATGGCATGTTACTCATCTTCAGTAATAATGAATATACTTCTTGCTTTACATTTTTAAGGATTTTATTTTCCCCATTGTTTCATCTGTATTAGCATTTTTCAAGTGTAACTTGTCATCCAAGTGTCTAATACTTTTCTCTTTTTTTGCCTGAGAGTTGTTGATTCCCATTTCCAGCCTCTAATAGGAGAGACAGAATAACTTCTTGAATATATATATATATATATATATATATATATTTTTTTTTTTTTTTAAACCCCCTTCCCTATACCCAAGCACATGAAATTAGGCCTTCTTATACATATCTCAACTCTATTGTAGATCTTACTATTTCTCCAAACTTAAAATTTAATGAAGTCATTTAATAGGTATGGGGCTATTAAATTTTATCTTATTTGCCAATGATATATGAGTGAGTGTGTGTGTGTGTGTGTGTTGCATGTATGTATACTTATTTTATGTAGTATTACAGTAGTAACCCCTCAGTATCTCCTCATATGCAGGGAATACATTCCAAGATGCCCAGTAGATGCCTGAAGCTGCAAATAGTACCAAATCTTATATGTACTATGTTTTCTGCCCCCTCCTCTGAAATAAAATGGCTAAGGTTACTAAATGACTAATGGGCAGGTTGTGTATACAGTATGGATGTGCTGGATGATTCATGTCATGGGAAGGAGAAAGTGAACAGCCTGAGGTTTCATGACACCACTCAGAACAGTAAGCAGTTTTAAATTTGCACATTATTTATTTCTGGAATTTTTCTATTTAAAATTTTGGGCCACCATTGACTGTGAGTAACTGAAAAGTATAGAAAGGGAAACTGAATAAGGAGCACTACTGTATGTAATTATATTCTGGCATTCTGTTTTTCATTAACTCCATGCTTAAACTCCTCCATAATTATTGTCATCTTCTTAGCAAAGTTTTCTGGTGGATACATTGTGGAAGGTTTAGCTCCACTTGCTTGTTGTACCAACTTGATAACATATTCCCCAAAGTAGATTATATCTCTATGTTCATTATTACTAGATAGGATTCATAAACTGTTATATGTACTTGATATTAGACTTAAACATACCTTGTTTTAATGTTAAGTTACATATGTAAAGGGAAGTCCGGTAATTTGTGTGCGCCCTTTTTGGGGGGTATCTGTAGGCATATAGACTATTTCTTCAGAGCTTCTACTATACCAGCAATTGGGGGTAATCAGTTTTAGTTATTAGTTAAATAACATACATTTCTCTAACAACAGTTTTCGGTTTATCTGGAGTCCCCCTTTAGTTCAAATAGATGAGAAGATTTACTATATTTTCATTGGTGGATATAAGAATATCATTTTAACAATGGTTGTTTATGATGGTAAAAAAATATCCAAGATTCAGAACTTATCTTTCACCTTGTCAGTGATTCTTGTCATTTTTGATCAAATGGTAATGATAGCAAACCTTTCAACCTTTTTTGAGACTGTTTCTCCAGACTGGTACTATTTCTTCTGAACTGTTCACCCTATCCCCCTCCCATTTGCATTTTTAGCAAACTAGAACCATATTATCTTCATTTTCAGGGAGAATGTTTGCCTTTTGTTTCCATTTCCTCTGTGCACACTATTGTAAATAATTTTGTATATGCACAGAAAGGATTAGGTGTATGTAAATAAGTTTGGGTTAAGACATGATTTTGTGATAACTATTTAGGAATGGTCACAGCATTGTGAGTTCTGAGGTGTATAAGTGATGAGAACATCACCAAAGTGTCCAGTCTTACACACATACCTTTTTGCTGACAAAAGTTTTTTTGACTCCTGTGTTGCAGCTGTTGAAAATGGACAGATAGATGTGTTAAGGCTGTTACTGCGACACGGAGCAAATGTTAATGGATCCCATTCTATGTGTGGATGGAACTCCTTGCACCAGGCTTCTTTCCAGGTAATCTCTGAATTTATTATTTCATTTCCATGTAAATTGTGTGTTTTACCCTTTCAGAATGACAGTTCTGTACAGTTTTTGCTTTCTACTTGCCTGTGATTTATGATGGTTAGTGCAGCACAGAAAAGGCAGTCTAAATGCTAATGATCGTTCTGAATAAGCCAACTGCTATAGTAGCTGTAGCAGCTTTGGGCTATAAGGATTATCTAAATTTTTCAAATGTTGATAGCGTAGTTAAGACACCATCAGAATATGTGGGATGTAAATTGATAAAGAGCAATGGCTTCTTTATAACACTGTGTTTATAAACTGTGTTAGCTCCTAGTGCTTGGGTTAGTAAACTAGTTTGCAAAATTTTTCAAGGATTAAAATCCCTAGAGATCAATATTTAATCTGTTTACATTTATTGGGCTAGCTAGAAGTATGGTATAATTTCATTGTTTGGTCATTTCTATCCCAACCAATACAACCATAAACTGTTTTGTTGATGTTTTTTTCTTCAAGTTTTCCTTTACTGAGAGGATTAAAAAGAAAAAGAAAAGAATACAATAAGAAAAAAAGATACCTTCTATTTTTTTTCTCTTTTATTTAAAATATGAATCTGTGCTTTAGGAAAATGCTGAGATCATAAAATTGCTTCTTAAAAAAGGAGCAAACAAGGAATGCCAGGATGACTTTGGAATCACGCCTTTATTTGTGGCTGCACAGTATGGCAAGGTAGAAAGCTTGAACATACTTATTTCATCCGGTAAGATTAATTCATTAGCCTTTGCACTGTTGAGATCATAAATTTTAACTTTATATCTTCTTAGGAAAAATAATTCTTGACCCATATACAAATAAGGTTATGAAATTTATGGTTTTATGTACATGATAAATAAGCATATATACAAGTTGATTTATAAGCCTGATTATTGAGTGCCTATTACTAGCAATAACAATGCAAAGCTACTAATTTTTCTGTGTAAGAACATTCTGTGTAAGATCTGTCACTAAAGCAGGTTTATTGGCAAGTTGAATGATAGAGCTGTCCTTTCCTTTAAGGACCAGAGCACTTCCAGTTTCCTAAGGTACAAGACTAGTTTAGGCCTAATTAATTTACTATATGGTTATATTAATCCTTTATATTTATGTTTCAATAATTGTGTTTTGAATGGATTTATTTCAAAGCATGCTTATACTTTATTATGTTAATAGCAACACAAACCTGCTAAAGTTTTCTCCGTGATAACCATTACACATTTAGCATTGCCAGAGAAGATGGTGCTAAGGTGGCATTCTTAATTTGTGTGACATTTCTGTGAATAGAAGTATTTGTTATTTGGGGCTTTTAAAATCTTCCCAGTGTGTACTCTCAAAGTTCTAACCTGATGAAGTATAGATAGTTGTGGGGAGGGGAAGTATCACTAGATTTTCTATCAGGCAATTTATTTCAGTATCTGGACTTTTAAAAATTACCCCCAAGCTGGTCATAGTGGTGTGCAACTGTAATCTCAGAGCCTTGGGAGGCTGAGACAGGACTGCAAGTTTGAGGCTGATGCCAACTATTTAGTGAGATCCTCAGCAATTCAGTGAGACCATGGCTCAAAATAAAAAAAAGGACTGGGGATATAACTCAGTGGTAAAGCACCCCTGGATTTAATCTCCAGTAGACCCCCTTCCCCCAAAAAACCCACCCTACCTTCAAGTACACAAAACAAAATTTTTTTAGACATCAGATCACTGATTTTCTTAACAAATCTTCTAATACTTAGTTTGAAGTATGAAGGGAAAAAAAGCAAATGTTAATATCAACTGCTAGTTTAAAATGCCAGTTATAAATAATGAATTTATAAATATTAGAGTTAAAAGGAAATTCTAAAATAATTTCTTTCTTTATTTTGGGGGGAAGAGGTACCGGGGATTGAACTCAGGGGCACTGGACCACTGAGCCACATCCCCAGCCCTATTTTGCATTTTATTTAGAGACAGAGTCTCGCTGAGTTGCTTAGGGCCTTGCTTTTGCTGAGGCTGGCTTTGACCCTCTTGCCTTAGCCTCCCAAGCTGCTGTGATTACAGGTAGGTACCACTGCACCCAGCTCTAAAATAATTTCTTTAAATATGTTTTCTTTTTAGATTAAGAATCTCATATAAGGCGGCTGATTCACAGTGGGGTTGGGATGGGGAGCATAGGAGGATTAGAGGAACACTAGAATGGCCAATGGGGATGGAGGGGAAGGGAGGGGGCAAAAGGGTGAAGGGAAAAAAAAAAGGTGGTAGAATGAGATGGATTTCATTACCTTAAGTGCATATATGAAGTCATGAATGGTGTGAATATACTTTGCATACAACCAGAGATATGTAAAAATGTGTTCTACAAGTATAATATGAAATGTAATACATTCTGTTGTCATTTCTAACAACTTAGAATAAAAAATAAATTTGAAAAAAAAGAATCTCAAGTGCCTTGTCAAAAATCTAGAAACTATTTCCTGGCAGAATCAGAGTTGGGGTAGAAACTTTTTCTACCATGAGGCAGATAGTGGTTAGAGATTGGGTAGCTTTGAGGACTTTCTTAGGGTATTGAATCTCCCCTGTGATTTTCTGATTATGACCATCCTCTCCCCCTCCTTAGTTTTATCCCAGGCATCTTCAGCTAGCACAGGACTCAGATCTTCTGACTTCTGATGTTCCTTCCTCTACTACTTAATACTCCTGAGGACTGTCCTAATTCTATTAATGACTTCCAGTCCCACTAGTTCCAGTTATTATTGTTCAAATAATATTTTGAATAAAAAAAGTTAAACTGTACCTCAAAGGTTCTCTCCTTATGCCAAGTCTGTCTCATCACCTATTTTTTTTGTTCCTTTTTTCTTCTTCTTATTTTCTCCTCTTTTTCTTCTTCTTTTCTCTGAATTGTTAAGAGATGCAAGTTGAAAAGGTATTTATTTATGTTTATAAAGTAATTGTGTGTTTCCACCTCCTTAAAGTGACTTTTCTTTTAGTGATATGTCTGTTATTTTTTTCAACTTTTCCACCTGTAGTCTTAGAGATAGGTTCCTTACATTTTCTGATACTTTAAAATTCTCTTTCAAAATGGAACATTGATTTAAAAAAAAAAGTTAATAAGCAGGGTTCTTTCTTGATTTAGTTTTTTCTTAGTTATGGTTTTCACTTCTTTCTGAAGCTGACAGCAGGTAAAGCACCCACCTCATGTAAGTAAGAAGATTCTAGGGCTGGGGTTGTGGCTCAGCGGTAGAGCGCTTGCCTAGCACATGCGTGGCCCAGGTTCGATCCTCAGCACCATGTAAAAATGCATTGTGTACAACTAAAAGCAAATAAATAAATATTAAAAAAAAAAGAAGGAGATTCTAGTTATCTAGCATGTTTGGTTTCCTAAAGATTCCATAGTCTCTTTAACTTGCCATTTGTATTTTGCATAGTTTTTTTATCTATCTTAGAGCTTTGGTTTATTCAAGATGCCTTTACAACATCCTTTAAAAATAAAAGCTAGTATGAATTTTCCCCATTGATGATGATTTTTTAAAATATTTATTTATTTGCTTTTAGTTGTACACAATGCATGTATTTTTACGTGGTGCTGAGGATCGAACCCGGGTCGCGCACGTGCTAGGTGAGCGCCCAACCGCTGAGCCACATCCCAGCCCCTGATGATGATTTTTCTATTGAGTTATATTTCAGAAAATTTAAAATAATCTCATGATCATGTGATAACACAATACTTAACATATTTAATACATTGTTTGTCAATGAGAAAAGTTTGGGGAAGTCTATTTTCAAAACTTTCACAAAAATTAAGGTCATTTTCAACCTTTTCAAATCTTTATACACTGATATTGAAATAACTTTATTAGCTTTATGATTATATAGTACGCTCAGAAACCCATTTAAAATACTTTTTTACTGTCAGTTTTGTCATGCAATAGTCACGAAGGAAGAGGTGTAATAAAGATCATAGTTAATACTAGTTTAAGACATAGATTCCATGTATGTTTTATCTACTGGTAATTTTTTTATGAATCTTAGCCTAAATCAATTAGTGGCATCTATAATGTATCAAAACTTAGACTTTTCTCAGTTTTCTCAGTAAGTCTCAGAAATGTTACCCATGTTATATGGTTTGCATTTTACTTTTGTATGTTTACATTTTGGACCCAGAGTGCTTATTGGAGGATGGATTGAAATGAAACACATCTTTCATTGAATAGGATTTGTGTTTTAGCTTAAAAATGAATTCTAAAATATGATCACTTGTTTTCTTGCTGACATAAGAGTGATTTAAATGATTCCTAACACGTTAGCAGTATGTGTTTATTCAACAACATCCATGGAGAGAGAAAAGTTGTACTGTCAAACTCTTTTATGGCTTTTGCTTTGGGATTTTTATAATTTTTTTTCTTTAGTGAAGATTTTCTGTTAAATGTTTTATTTTGTGTTAGGAGCAAATGTTAATTGTCAAGCCTTGGACAAAGCTACTCCCTTGTTCATTGCTGCTCAAGAGGGTCATACAAAATGTGTGGAACTTTTGCTGTCCAGTGGAGCAGATCCTGATCTTTACTGTAATGAAGACAACTGGCAGTTACCTATTCATGCAGCTGCACAAATGGGCCATGCAAAGTAAGTGTTAAAAACAGAGAATAAAAATGATCTCCTAATTAAAAGTTAATAAGGAATAAATCTGGACCTTTTACCTCCAGGCAAGAATCCTTGGTATTTCCCTCCCTAGCCAATCTGCTGGGTGACTAGGTCTGTTCTTAATTTGTCCCCATGTTATCTTTAGCTCCTCTTGATCTTACTTTCCTACCATGAGGCAGAATGGTTAGAGATGGGATACATTCTGAGGCTTTCTTAGGGTGTAGAGTCTTCCCTCTGATTTCTCTGATTAAGACCATCCTTTATCCCTCATTAGTTTTATCTTCAGCTAGCATTCTGATGGCTTCATTCACTTACATTGTCTCCCTAACCCCAGAAAGTTTTTGAGTTTGTGACCCTTCACAATGGAGCCTTTGATTTGTATATGCTGAGTAGACCTTCCTATCTTGAACCTTTTGACTGGAATTCTCTTTATCTAGTCTCAAATCTAACAGGATATTTTTTTCCTTTTGCTGTTACTCTTTGTTCTTTCCCAAGAATTCCAGTGAAATTATCGGTGTTTTCTGGGAAGAGTAAATCAAGGGTTACAGGAATCTTAGAAGCTGGTAACCTGGTTGTATAAGACTATGGCTGCCTATTATATAGTGACACCTAAAAGTTTTTTTTTTAAATATGTTTACAGTCTTTAGCGTCATAATTCTACCATAGTACTTTTTATAGCTGTTGTTGGTATTATTTAATTCAAAAAATAAAAATGGTCATTACTTTTTGTTTACATAGTAGGAAAATAGATTCTACAATTTGCTTATTATACCACTAGGTGGCATGGTATTTCACTGTCCTTAAAGATATTTGTAAGCCTATTTGTGTCTTGTGGGAAAAAGTAAAAATTTCAAACCCATTTAAACAATTAGACACATTTATTCAATTTAAGAGCTATTAAATAGACCCTTTATTTTAGCAAGATACTTAGGTTTTAGAATTTTATATTTTTCACAATTCTCACCCCCCCCCCCCAACCCCCACCCCTTTTCTTGTACTGGAGATTGAACCCAACGACTTAAGTCATGCTAGGCAATCATTATACCACTGAAATACATCTCTAGCCCTCGCAATTCTTTTTTTTTTTTTTTTTTTTTTTTTTGGTAGTTGTAGATGGGCAGAATGCTTTTATTTTATTTGTTTATTTTTAATATGGTGCTGAGGATCGAACCCAGGGCCTCACACATACAAGGCAAGCGCTCTACCACTGAGCCCCAGCCCCAGCCCTTCACAGTTCTTTTTTTAAGCATAACTCTTAGGTGCAATTATACTCTGAGGTTTATAATTGATATCAAAAGTCCGTTAGGAATTTACCCTCAATTGTGCTCAGTTTTAAGGCTTCTGTTTGCCACTCCTAGCCTACTTCAAAGGTAACCCTTTCTGAGAATGTAAGTTCTCCTTTAATGTTATCTTAGGTCTAGTTTACATAAGGAAAAATAACAAAGAGAAATACAATGTTATAATGATACTTTGGAGTAGCCCTGTCTTTTCCCAGAAGCGAATTACTTAATCCTTACAGTTTTATTTTCAATTTTAGAAGAGAACAATAGTCCTTTTTTTCTCTCCAGCTACTAGACCTAACTTTACAAATAATCTAAGAACTCTTAATGATTTTCTTTAAAACTTTCCTCTTCCTAGCAACCAGCTTCTTTATCAATTTCCCTTAATTTTTTTTTTTTGGTGGTGCTGGGGATTGAACCCCAGGGCCTTGTGCATGCGAGGCAAGCACTCTACCAACTGAGCTATATCCCCAGCCCCAAATTTACCTTAAATTTTAATAAGCACATATTTTTTCCAAAGAATATCTTAGCAGAAATCCAAATTTCTTCTGATGAAAATATTATTCTTTATTTCATGTCACTCATTATCTTTAATAATTTATACTAATTGGAAAAACAAAATTAATTGGTAGTTTAAGAAGAAAGATACTTCATTTTCTTGATACCAGTTTATATTTAGTATAATACATATTTAAATCATTTAAGATCCTAAAATATCTAACAGAATTTGAATTTTAGAGGGAAGGTGATGTTGGTAAGGCAATAATTAGTAAAAAATAAGAAGAGAAAAATTACCTATTTACTTATAGGACTGTTACATAATTCTGTTTCAGGTATATTTAAGGACCTTTATATTATGCAACAATAAGTGTAACATTTTGGACTAATTACATGTCATGTAGTAATTACTGGAGATAGCAAGTATACTAAAGACAGAAAGACTTCTTTAAATCAATCAATGTCTTAAAATACATGCAATAGAAATGTTGCCTACACTTATATGAATATGAAAACATTAAATCCTCCTGAATTTGTTTATTTGTAGAATCTTGGACTTGTTAATACCACTTACTAACCGGGCCTGTGATACTGGACTGGACAAAGTGAGCCCTGTTTACTCTGCAGTGTTTGGAGGACATGAAGAGTGCCTGGAAATATTACTCCAGAATGGCTACAGCCCAGATGCCCAGATGTGCCTTGTTTTTGGATTTAGTTCTCCCATGTGCATGGCTTTCCAAAAGGAGTATGTATATTTGCTGTATTTTAAGTCTTTTGTTCCTATATGGAGATGTATTCCCAATTGACTTTTTCTTGTGAAATTTGGTATCTTTGTTACTGTCAAATTGCAAACTTAGAAAGCAAATAAACAGAAAAATCCACTGTGTCCCTTATTCAGTCTAGCTATAGAAAAAATGAGGTGATAATGTCAGATTGTTGTGTAATTCCACACACACCTTTTTTTGGGTACTATGAATTGAATCCAGAGCCTGATCAATTTTCCTTCTCTCTTTGGATCTGGATTACATACAGTGTAGCAATTTCAGGGAATACTTTAAATGTTTTAACATAAAAGCAGGAATTCTGATTATCTTTGTTCCTTCAAAACAATTTAAGAATTAAAAATGGTACTTTATCAAGTATAGCAATGATTGTGTTTCAGGTTATTTTCCATGTGAAATTTATAAGACTTATTGTGAACTTAAAAATAAAACTTTAGTTTTGTAGATATTGCAGCTTATTATAGTTGATGTATAGCATTTCTTCATGTCAGTTAGAATAATTGAATTTTAAAAGTCTAAAAATATTTTGTTAGCCTCCCATGATCCTGTGAAGTAGAATAATTAAAGAATTCATCTGGTTTTCTAAGCTTCTGGCCAATAACTTGTCTATAATACTACTAAAGTTTTAAAGTAGACATTAAGAATAAACTTTATGAGTAAGAAAAGCCATATTGAGTAATATCTTTGCATAGTCCAATAATAGAATATGTTCAGTTGCTATTATTTTTAAGGAAGCAGAAGAGGTTACAGGCATACTTCAAATTTCATTGGCTTTCCTAAATTCATCATTATAGATATCTAGTTGTGATTTAATTTAACTCTCTGTTGAAACTTATTTATTATATGTTCTGACTTTACATCTCTATATCTCTTAACATTTGTTCTGTTAAATACTTGTTTGTATTATTTGTTCTAAATTAAAGCTTCCAGTAATACATTTTTAGTTTGAAGATCTGGTTAATCTGAGTATGTGGAACCCACTCTATGCATAACACTCATGATTTCATAGAGTTTTACTGCATAATCCTACGTGTTTTCTCTTTTTTTGAGCAGAAGAGCCCTAATTACTTTAGCTTATCTTCAGTAAGGACACTTTGGTAACTTTGTTTAAGTTACCAAACTTAAACTTTGTTTAAGTTACCATCCTAGTTGCTGCAACTAGGATGACTGTAAACATGAGTTATTATCTTATTGTTGAGTAATGACATAAATGGTTATTTTTCTTTTCCTTTCCAAAGTACTCCAAAGTTGTATTTTTGTGTTCTCACTTTCTCTTTATTTTTTTAAAAGATATATATTTATTTGCTTTAGTTGTACACAATGCGTTTATTTTTACGTGGTGCTAAGGATTGAACCCGGGCTGTGCATGTGCTAGGCAAGCACTCTGCTACTGAGCCACAACCCCAGCCCTCTCTTTTCTTTTTTAAAAAAAAAAAAGGCATTTTTTAGTTGTAGATGACACAATACCTTTTATTTATTTATTTTTATATTTTTTTTCTATTATATCTAACATACCACCAATATAATGATGTTTTTTTTTTTTCTTTTTTTTTCTTTTGGCCTTCATCTTATTTTTCTTGAGAAACTAAGTTGTTCTGGTCTCTTTGGTCACAGCAACTGAGCTCTTGCCCCATTGTCTTATAAGTGTAGCTTAAAAGAGACCATATAATACATTGCCCCTGTTGTCCCTGAAATGCCTTAAAATTAGTGGTATTCTTTGAGACATGAACAGTCTATTTCATGTCATTTTTAGGATTTAGATAATGAAGACTGGTGGAAGAGGTCTTAAATAGGCTTCTGGGTTTTCTAAGATTAGTTCCTTTTTCCTTTTATTTCTGCAAAATTAGTCAATAACATTAATTAGCCAGTTGTTTTGTAGAGAACACTAAAATAGATTTCATCAAATGTACTGAGGAAGTTGAAACATGGACTCCATCCTTTAAAAATTTAAAACCTAATGAGGAAAAATATTATTTAGTAGCATTTGCTCTACTATCTTCTATTAAGAAGTGTTTTTAATGTATCCACTCATGGAAGACAAGCTTCCTTTTTTTTTTTTTTTTCCCCTGCTGCAACTAGGATGACTGTAAACATGAGTTATTATCTTATTGTTGAGTAATGACATAAATGGTTATTTTTCTTTTCCTTTCCAAAGTACTCCAAAGTTGTATTTTTGTGTTCTCACTTTCTCTTTCTTTTTTTAAAAGATATTTATTTATTTGCTTTAGTTGTACACAATGCGTTTATTTTTACGTGGTGCTAAGGATTGAACCCGGGCTGTGCATGTGCTAGGCAAGCACTCTGCTACTGAGCCACAACCCCAGCCCTCTCTTTTCTTTTTTAAAAAAAGGCATTTTTTAGTTGTAGATGACACAATACCTTTACTTTATTTATTTTTATGTGGTGCTGAAGATCAAAACTAGTGCCTCATGTGTGAGATAAGTGCTCTACCACTGAGCTACAACCCCAGCCCTTGTTTTCTCTCTCTTTTTTTCCCCAGTGTTGGGAATTAAAAAGCCAAGCACGGCATCATTGAGGTTTATCCCAATCCACCAAAGTTGTATTTTTGAGGAACTCAGGTTGATTTGCTTTTTATATCTAAGTTACTCTGTAAACTTCAGTGCTGCTAAGACATTATTAACATGCATTGTGGGTTTACTTCTAGCTTAGGTGGAGTAATCCCACTAATGCTTCATCTTATTTTTCTTGAGACACTAAGTCGTTCTGCACCAAAAAATGGGTCAAAATAGAACTATCTAGGGACTCTGTCAAATAGACCAAAGTAGGCAGATTATGGAAGGAAGTGGTAATTTGGTGAAGTGACCCTCCTGGACATGAACTGTTTTTTTCTATTTTGCCATGTTGTCCTGATGGCAGACCCAGTCTGGAACTGGGTAGCAGCAGTGGCTCCAGCAGCTGACATCCCAATAAGAATCCTGTGTCCCAGAGAATATAATGGACATTCTGGAGAAGAGAGAGCTGGAGAGGGAATCCTCTAATTCAGTGTATGAATCTGCATATGAATCCTCTAATTCAGTGTATGAATCTGCATATGTTCAGACTATCCAAGCTTCAAATGCACAAAACAGACCCAAGTTATTGAAAGCATGATTTAAACTGTCACCAGCATCTCAAGCTAAGCACCAAGTTGTACATTCATGGGACCAGGCCCAAAGCAGCAGAGCAAGGCTTTGAGAATGAACTGTTGTTAGAACCACTATATAGAAGGTGAAGCAGAAATTGTAGTCTGACTCTAACTATGTTATATGCCTGCTAAAATAAACAACAACAATAACAAAAAATCAGTACTCTTCAAAGGATTATAACAAGACACAGGACCTGGAGTCTATAAATGTAACATTTACAGTGTCCAGGATGTAGTCTAAAATTATGTGATATATGAAGAACTAGTAAAATATGGCTCTGCTGGGCTCGGTGGCGCATGCCTGTAATCCCAGCACTTGGGAGGCTGAGGCAGGAGGATAGCAAGTTCAAAGCCAGCCTCAGCAATGGTGAGGCACTTAGCAACCCAGTGAAACCCTGTCTCTAATAAAATACAAAAAAGGGCTGGGGATGTGGCCCAGTGGTCAAGTGCCCCTGAGTTCAATCCCCGGTAACAAACAAACAAACAAACAAAAAACAAACAAACAAAAAACTCAATCTCAAGAGAAAAGGCAATTAGATATCAATCCTGAGAGGATCCAGATGTTGGAAATAACAAATAATTGAAAATGGCTATTATAACTCTGGTTCCTGAGGTAAACACGCTTGAAATAAATGAAAAGGTAGAAATTCTCAACTGATTAGTAAAAACTAGAAAAATTCATTACATGAGTTCCAAAGCAGAATGGAAGTGACAGAGAGTCCGTTGACTTAAAGATAGATTAATAGAAATTATCTATATAGAAGAACAGGAAAGAATAAAGATTGAAGGGGAAAACAAAAATAAACATAAATAAACAAAGCCCACCCAGAGCCTTGGATCCGAGGAACAACATCAGTATTCATTAAAGTCCATTCCAGAAGAGAGGAGAAAGTGATTAGTATGGAAAAAGTATGTAATTTATTAATGGCTCCAAACCTCTCAATATTAGATGAAGACATAAATTTATAGATTTGAGAAGTTCAGTAAACCAAACAGGATAGACCAAAGAAAAGCACACTCAACATAAACCCGAAATGAAAAAGCCAAGTGATGTGTAGTAAGTAGTTCTTGGTCACTCATACCAGCTAACAAACTTTGCTTTTTGTTCTTCTTGGAAATTTTGCTCTTTGAAGTACCCTGTAAAGTGTAATTGAAATGTAGTTTGATGGCTCTCCAAAAGGTGAACTGAGCTCTTTTCTTCCATGTGGGAACTTTTTAAATTGAACTAAGTGTATTTTTAATTAGTAAGGTAGGTTTTCAATAAGAAAAGTAATTGGAAAATACTATTTGATAGCCTCTAGAAAAAAATACCAAAACATCAAAATATCTGTTTTATGAGGTACGGTCTCCTGTTCTTTCTAATCGACTTTTCATTTGTTTGCCTGGAACCTGTGACAGTAAGCTAAAATTTTGAAACATTTTTGTCATTATTACCTGTTTGTAGGGAGTTTAATTGAAGGGAACCTTTCCCAAGGAATTAAATCTAAAAGATGGTAGATCATATATGTGTGCATTTAATATACACAAATAAAGGAGTAGACTTAAGAATAGTACATTGCACAATTTTTGGTACATGAAAAAATGTCTAGGTAAGTTTTCTCTCCCTGCCTTCTTCAAGTTATCTAGACAACAACATCAATTAAACATTTAGTCCTGTATTATATTTATATTAGCTAATGTCGGGCTGTTGGCTTACATGTCAGGCACTGTTCATGTAAAGTGAAAATACTTGATTATTTTGAGATTTTGTATAAAGCTTTACTGATTAAGCAACAAAATTTTAATTTTCTCAGTAGGTTTTGTTTTTGTATATAAAGAGAGTTGAAACAAGTAAGCATCTTAAAATTGGGAGTCTGCAATCATGTCTAAACATTTATCAGATTAATTAGAATCACCATTTACAAGGCAAGGATAATTCACTATAATTCTAACTTAAAAATAACTATCTTTTATTTTTCCTTAATTTTCTTAATGAAGCAATGCAAATTTCATATGTCACATTTACCAATTATTAACAAAAATTCAAATTTTGGTTTCAACACTTGGTATCAGGTAATTTAGAAGATGCCATTTTATAAAAATAATTTGATATTTAAATTGTCAGGGCTTTGGTAGTAGATAATGGAATGAGATTTGTGGTATGAGTTTTGAAATTTTATATCAATAGGTTGTATTAATTTGGTGTAAGATTGTGGTATAAAAATGATTCAATGAACACTTACCAGGCTTAAGGTATTACTGTAAGAAAGAGACTTTTGTTTTCTCATTTGCATGTTCTCTGATATTTCTCTGAAATCTATAAATTCAGTACATGTGGCCTTTCTTACACTATTGGCCTCTTGTGTTTAGCAAACTTTAATTGCTTTTATAAATAATATAATTAATATTAAAAGGTGATAAAAATGAATATAAATAATAACTTTGGGCTTTAAATTTTCTCTGTTGTGTTACTCAGCCAACTTGACTTTTTAGCTCCGAATTAGTGTTCTAACATTTTTGGTGGATATTTTGAGAGGATAGTTTCCATTTGAAACAGTGACCTTTAGCTCTGTTCCCTACTTTGTAACTTGATAGAAAGGTGTTTCCTCTGCCATTGTACAGATCTTGAAGCAAAAGTAGTCTTCGTTCTTGGGGCTCAAAAGTTTATAGCTGCAGTGATATGAAGCCAGTCTTTCAAGGACACAGTTAAATAATTCAACTTTAATGAGAAAATATAAGAGAAAGATTCCTCTAACTGGAATGGAGAAGGAAGAGGGAAATTGAAAATTTCAGGGCAATTTGAACAAATATGAATGCCCTTTTATATTTGGCTATTGATAGAGGCCATATATGAGCTTTGATAGAAATGGATGTAAATGTCCATTCTAGTCATCACTATTGTATACATTGGACTCACTTATTGTTTTCAGCCAGTGGCTGAAAGCCATTCAAGTAAAATTTACCCATGACCTTTTGATAATTCATTTAATAAGTTGGTTAGATATTTTTTGACTTAATGAACATAAAATGCTCAAAATGTTTGCCCATTTCTGTTTATTTAAAATAAATAGTTTCATTATGAATTTTCTGTCAGTGTGCTTTTGCATGGGTACTGTTTTTCTCCACATTTTTTAACTTCAGAGAGCAGAGTGGTGGACAATATACATGTCCCAAAATAAGATCTAGACTGCTTTTTAGTTTTTTAATATCTCCTCTTTCTTAGAATCTGATGATGTTCACTGTTTCTCTAATGAGCCGACTCTGTGTGTGTCAGAATTAATTCTTGATATTTGTGCTAAACAGTATTGACTCTTTATTCCTCCCTGGGTGATTTAGAGAGTTTTCCCAATTTGCTGTCAGGGTTTGAAAAAGAATTTGTTGAAGTGTTAAGTACAGATTTATATATATATATATATATATATAATTTATATGTCAACCAAAGGTTACCTAAGCTTAAGAATTTATTGTATACCTGGTGATGTGTAATAATCAAGGTCATGTAGAACACTGAAGTTTCTTGCATTTCTAGAGTATGCCCACATATTGGATAACCTTCCCAGAACCTCAGGGCATGCTGACAAAAACTCTGTGATTCTCCAGTTTATTTCACAGTTATTGTTCTGCTTATAAATAGTAGTTTTCTTGGAAAAGGGTCTATGTTGTAACACCTAGCCAGTTTTATAAAGTTTTGGAATTATGCTCTTGTTCCTTCTAAAACAAGGCAGCATGAGTACAGTGATTGGAAGAAGTTTAGGGCTGTTTTCCAAAACATATTTTGTAGAATCCTTATTCTGTAGATTGTTAATAGATATTACATGGGATGAGAGTAATTCTGTAGTTAAATAGGTTTGGGAAACATAAATTATGTTAATAGCTCCTTTTCTGGAGGGCTTCTGAGAATTTTTGTTATTACAGCATGGTTTGTAAATTCTTTAGAGAGAAATGGATCTACAAAGATTTAAAAAAATCCTGAAATGAAGGATAAACTCACATTTATAATAAATATACCATTGTATCTGTGTTTAATAGACTTTTTAGGCATTTATACTCCATTTTTTATTCTTTCTTCAGATTAATGATTGCTTTAATTTTAAAGGTACTTTTTTTTTTTTTTTTTTTTTTTTTTTTTGGTACCGGGGATTGAACTCAGGGGCACTCGACCACTGGGCCACATCCCCAGCCCTTTTTTGTATTTTATTAGAAACAGGGTCTCACTGAGTTGCTACATGCCTCGCCATTGCTGATGCTGGCTTTGAACTCATGATCCTCCTGCCTCAGCCTCCCAAGTGCTGGGATTACAGGTGTGCACCACTGCGCCTGGCTATTAAAGGTGCTTCTAAAAAGTGTCTGAAGGTTGAAGAAAATCATAGAGCATATAATTTTAAAATGTAACTTAGCGTTCTGCTTAAAAATAAGTTCATCCTATTTTTCTATCTTTTCTTGACTTGTATACCGAATAAGATTTCCCAGTTTTTTCATTAAAGAATCTTTTTCATGATGGATCATTTTCAAGGACTAAAGTTCCATGCAACATAGTTTGGGAAACATAGGTCTAGTCTTAAAATTCTTTTCAATCTCATGAAGTGTTCAGTTGTCATGGTAGAGGAGAGAAATTTCAGGAATTTGCTGTATCCTATTCACTATTAGATTTTGGTTTGATATTATCATCCCAGTTCTATTAATTATTGGCTTTGTGACTAAGCTTCAGTTTTTGCATTTAAAATAGAGATAATGGCCTGGCGCGGTGGCACATGCCTGTAATCCCAGCACTTGGGAGGCTGAGGCAGGAGGATCATGAGTTCAAAGGCAGCCTCAGCAATGGCGAGGCGCTTAGCAACTCAGTGAGACCCTGTCTCTAATAAAATACAAAAAAGGGCTGGGGATGTGGCCCAGTGGTCGAGTGTCCCTGAGTTCAATTCCAGGTACCAAAAAAAAAAAAAAAAAAAAAAAAAGGAGATAATGATAATAGGACTTACTTCTTAGGGTTATAGGATTCAGTCAAATCTTGCTTGTATCCCATTTAATGTAGTGCCTGATACAGAATAAATATCATGTTAAGTTTGTTATAAGAAATTACATGCACACATGTTCCTCTCACACTTATAGATAGATGGTTTATCTTTTGTCCTTGACCTTAAATTTTTCTTAGCATGAACCACATGTCTAGGTGCTATACTGAAATTTTAATAAGAAATCTTTTTGGTTTTGTAGTTTTTGCTAAACAAAAAATGGTTATAGTACCTGTCTGCAGCATTTTCTCTAGTAAGGTGCTTTTAGGAGATATCAATATATGTACTTGAGTTCTATAGCAAAAGTATGTCTTCTAGATTGTATTTTTAACTTCTAAGTATCTATAGGTAGTCTATTAATGGTTTCAAATGCTTGAGGGAAGAATTCAACCAGTTCCTAAATTGCACATGTATAATATGACTGGAAAATTGCCAGTTTTCTTGAGAATTGTGTATTATATTTGGAATGACCCAGTGGTATCTCAAGCTTATTGTACAGTTTCCCTTCATACTTATTGGAATGTGCTCAACAGTTTGTATGTAGTTTGTCTCTTCTGTAAGTGGAATTAGCAAGTAATGTAGGCAAAATAATGAGAGCCTAGTTAAATGAGGTCAAAGTGGTTGAGACAAATTGGTGATAACTATTTAGATCTATTCTTCAGGATTTCCTGTAGTGCAAGACTACTGGCAACAAATTCTTGGTGTATCTCAAAGCAGCTAGAGGAATAAAGCATACATATAGGGTTGTTTTCAAGAACAATGATATGAATAATGGCAGATTTCCTATTAGGAACAAATAGAAATATAGTAGACAGCAACAAAGTTATTAATTTTTACATAGAAATTATGGAATTACAGATTTTCCTTTCTAATTGCTATACAAATGATTCACAATAAAGAGAATGCTGTTTAAATTTTTAATCAAAGAAGCACAAATTGAAGAATAAGTAAGATAGATTTGTAAAGATATACATAGGTAGAAAACATTTTTACCTTCATATATGGTGTCTTAACTGCTTAAAACCTTTGAAGTTTTATATATAGGTCCTCAGAAGTAATTTGTCTCATAGGATTATGGTTTAAACATTTTATATTTGTTTCAACTAGCAACTCTTATTTGTTTAGATTCTATAATACTATGATTTTGAAATATTTCTTTCAAAATTTATAGCTCTTTAAAATTGTCAGTTTTAAGAGAGGAATAATTTTATTCTTGGCTATCTTCTTTCCAGTTGTCTGTATAGTGAACATATGTTTATTAAGTTCATTATAGTTAAAATTGTATCATAAATATTTTAAAAATGTTGTTATACAACCATCTTTTTTCCATATTTTGTATTGGTGCATTATAGTTATATGTAATGGTGAGATTTGTCATTACATATCCATACATACACACATATAACAATGTAATTTGTCCAGTATCATTCCCAAGTATTTCCCCCTTTCTCTTCTTCCTCCCTTACCCTGTCCCCTCTCCTCTACTCTGCTCATCTCCCTTAAATTTTCAGGAACCCTCTTCCCTCCCTGGGCCACCTTTATATTTTCCACATATGAGAGAAACAGGAAACCCTTGACTTTCTAAGATTGGCTTATTTCACTTAACATAATAGGCTCAAGTTCCAGCCATTTCCTGCAGATGACATAATTTCATTTTTTTAATGTCTGAATAAAACTCCATTATACATTTTAACTGCAGTTTTTGATAACAGTATAATGTGTATAATACTTGGTCCTTTGTTAATGTAATTTCTTTTATTTAAAATTTTTTATTATTCTAATTTGTTATACATGTTTGCAGAGTACATTTCATTTCATATTACATATAAAGAGCACAATTTTTCAAGTTGCTGTTATTATATAAAGTATTTTTACAATTGTGTCTTCATACATGTATTTAGGGTAATCATGGATAACTCAATCTGTCATTTCTTTTTTAAAGTATTTTGTAGATAATACTGTGGTTAACAATTATGTAGAAATGGGTTATCATTTCTCTTGAATTTTATCTCTTGATTAAATTCCCAAGGATTACATTACCAAATAAAAAGAACTCTAAACATTTTAACACTTACTTACATTTTTATGTTTATTTACATAAATACATATCTATCATAGATAGATATCTATCATAGAGCCGGGCGCGGTGGCGCACGCCTGTAATCCCAGCACTTTGGGAGGCTGAGGCAGGAGGATCGCGAGTTCAAAGCCAGCCTCAGCAATGGTGAGGCACTTAGTAACTCAGTGAGACCCTGTCTCTAATAAAATACAAAAAAGGGCTGGGGATGTGGCCCAGTGGTCGAGTGCCCCTGAGTTCAATCCCCGGTACCAAAAAAAAAAAAAAAAAAAAAAGAAAGAAAAAGATATCTATCATAGATAGATAGATAGATAGATAGATGTTTTTTTGTTTTCGTAGTGGGGATTGAACTCAGTAGCCACATCCACAGCTCTATATTGTATTTATTTAGAGACAATGTCTCCCTGAATTGCTTATTGCCTAGCTTTTGCTGAGGCTGGATTTGAATTAGAGATCTTCCTTCCTTAGCCTCCTGAGCTGCTGGGATTACAGGCATGGGCCATAGTGCCCGGCTAAATATATGTTTAGATATATTTTATTTTACATGGTATTTTACTTAATATTTATTTAATTTACAAATACGTACATAGTGCCAGTTCTTTGTTCCAGAAAGGTTAAGTAACTTACTCAGCGTCTGGCTTCAGAGTTGATGCTCCTTATAACTTTTTAATGATACTTGTTTTAATAATCTTGCCCTTTGCTCTCATAAGAATTGCATAATTTTCAGTCAGTTTCATCATAACCTATTAGTATTGGATAATAAATTTTTTTGATAAAATTTTTTTCAAAGTAACCAATTTAATAGGTATAATATGAAATTCTTTTTCTATAAAAATGCTTGAAAAGGAAGATTAATTTTAAAATATAAAGCTCTAAGTTAAATTTTTGTTCATTTAAAAAAACATTTCTGTATGATGTTTTTCCCTCATTAGAAATCTAAAAGTAAGAGGTGGTTGGCCAATGCTATTGCTAAAGAAAATGATATTTTGGAGATTCCCAGAATAAATCAGTACTCTTTATGGACAGAGAGAATTGTTTATTGACTTTGTTTAGCAAGTGTGTTCTAGAGATTCTTTTTTAAAAAATTTTTTTAGTTTTAGGTGGACACAATATCTTTATTTTATTTCTATGTGGTGCTGAGGATTGAACCCAGTGCCTCATGCATGCTAGGCGAGCGCTCTACCTCTGAGCCACAATTCCAGCCCCAGAGAGATTCTTAATTGTGCAAAAAATATTACAATTGAGAAAAGTTTTGTCAATGTAATTTTTTAAATCACATATTTAAGACAAGTGTTTTAAATTGTAAGAATAGTACTTGCTCATAGTTGAAAATTATAAACAACACAGGAGGTTTAAAAAGTAATCTCAGTTCACTAGATATATAAAAACCATCCTGTATCCAGCTACCATTCTTCTTCAGCTGTAATATATATATTTTTAAAAATATTTATTTATTTACTTTAGTTGTACACAATGCAATGCATTTATGTGGTGCTGAGGATCGAACCCAGGCCGTGCACGTGAGAGGCGAGCGCTCTGCCGCTGAGCCACAACTCCAGCCCCAGCTGTAATATATTAACAGTTTTTAATATTTAATTATTATGTAAGTCTAACTTCTAATTTTTTTTTTTTTTTTTTTTTGGTGGTGAAGCTGTGAATTCTTTGGAATTGTGAATATTCTTTTAAAATATGGAGCCCAGCTAAATGAACTTCATTTGGCATACTGCCTGAAGTATGAGAAATTTTCAGTGTTTCGCTACTTTTTGAAGAAAGGCTGCCCATTGGCACCATGGAACCACGTATCTGAATTTATAAATCATGCAATTAATGCACAGATAAAATATAAGGAATGGTTGCCACATCTCCTGCTTGCTGGATTTGACCCATTGACTCTACTCTGCAGTTCTTGGTAAGAAATCCTACCATAGTGGGCCTTAACTCTTTTTAAATGACTATGCTACCATTAAGTTTCCCCAGTTTCTTTAGATTTCTGTTTGGGGAGGAGGGAGTATGTGTATATGTTTATGAGTTTTGACTGTCATGACAGGGTTGGAATGAAGGAAGGAGTTGGGGGCTGCAAATAGTGAAGTTAAGCACAGAGGCCTAGAAAAGGTGACTAGTAGAAGTGGGTAGAAAGAGATAGATGCCAGTGAAAGGGATGTTTCTTCTGCTTCTGGCTATTCCTTATGCCCCTATGGTTGTAGCTTCTTTGAAGATTTCTGTTATCCCTCACCAAACTGTATTGGATACTCCTCCCCTACAACATTCTTGTCATTTTGAAATTTGTCTCTGTTATTAAAGCAATGATTTCTGAAGTATCTGAGGATATAATGTATTTACTTGATATAGTTTTGTAGTAGGCAGCCCTCTACGGGAAATTATTATGAATACTGAGTCAGGGTTTTTGTTGGGCAAGAAGAGGAAGACTGTTCCTGCAAGCCTCCAGCCTTTGCAGAAATTGTTAATGTCCTGAGACAGGTAATTTTTTCAGTGAAAGGATCCTTGCCTGATATTCAAGTCAAATGAAAAAGTAGAATAGAAGTCTCCAGGGAAATAGAAGATGTTATTTTGTAGAATTTCAGTAGAACATCTACTAGTTTTCATTTTTGTACTTCGAAAACTACCATTCACTAAAGTAAAATTTAGACAAATGCTGAGACATTTCAACTTATTTCCTTTCAAAAGAGGCCTTCTTTGAGAGTTTAGGCATATAGTGCCAGTTGCCCCTCTTGGTGAGCTTAATTTGTGTTTCTGTGAACTCCACCTTCCTCCTGGTGGTTTCTTCTTTATGTGAAGAACAGGTCTTTATTTGGCCAGTATTATTATTATTCCAATATCCCACCTTTTTAATGTATTTACCATTACATGGAATTCAAGAATTTTTACTAATGGGACTGTTAGCTCTGACACTATTGCTTTTAGATATGTGGTTTGTGAGGAAAAAAGTACTTTCTGGTAGATGGTTTGGGGCATATAGAAGTAAGAGCAAAGGTGAGATAAATGTTCTGATCTCACCTTAACTTTCATTTGTAGTTTATAACAGTTTTGACCCCTTAGTTGTATTTGTTTTTTTTTTCCCAACAGCTGTTTAATAAATAAATAGTTGTTTGTCAAATGCTCGTGGTTGCTATTCCTTTTATACCTTTCCTAATACTTTTTGCAAAGCTTCACTTATTTTTTTTAAAGATAATTGATTGAAACATAAAGATGAGTTACTGACATATCTCTGATTTTTTATTTTTTATTTTATTAGAGCTTTATAGTTATGTAGTAATTGGGTTCATCCCAGCAAACTCATATGTGCATGGAATTCAGTTTCAGTTCATGAGACCCCCTCTGTCCTCCCTTCCCTTCTGTTTTCCTCCTTCTACTAGACTTCCTTTGGCTAGTCTGTTTATTTATATATATTTGGTTCTTTTTACTTATACATAAACGTGAAATTCCCTGTGGTATATTTATACATGCATGTAACATGATTTTTTAAGAATTAATTTTGCATTTCTTCCCCTTTCCTATCCCGCCACTGTGCTTCTCAATCTCCTCCTTTTATGTTACTGATCTTCCTTCTATTTTTATGATACCTATCCTTCCCTCCCCCTTTCATTTATTTTACTAAGTCTTCTGCATTTGAGAGAAAACATTCAGCTTTTGAGTTTCTGAGTTTGGCTAATTTCACTTATCATGTTCTCCATTTTCATCCATTTATTGGTGTGCTATAATTTTATACTTCTGTACGGCTGAGTACCTGTCTATTTGTCTTAATAGCTGCCCTCCCTTCATGCACACATGTATTATTAAGAACACAGCTAGTTATTAAGAAAGTTATTTAAGTATCCTTAACTGGATTTCACAATTTGTTTTTGTCTCTGGACAGCTAGCTGCAGTTGCCTCTCATCATTTTAGGATTCACTCCCTGATAGTGATGTAAATTCAGCTGAACACGTGGGGTAGCTGTGGTCAGTCCTGACAATCTGATCCCCTTCATCTTTTACCCCATGAAGTGCCTCCAAGGCATCCAATTTCTTATCAGTCATACTTATTGTGTTTCTCTACTGAAGCTGTAACCATGGGGAAAAGCTCTACTGCTTGTTATTCCACTAGAAACTTGGGAAACAGGTGGGTGAAGAAAAGGGGTTTATTCAGCTTTGGGGAAGATAGAGGCCTTTATGTTTTAAATCTTCATCTTCAAGGAGTCTCAGAGGCCCAGGAAGTTTTTATAAGAGAAAAGGAGGCACAGTGGAACAAAAGGCAACAAATATACATAGGTAGACTTAGCCAGAGAACCCTGTTTCAGCCTTCTTGGCATCTTTTCTCAGCAGGAGGAAAATAAGGCATGGTGAAAAAACAGTTACCAGAAAGTTGCTTTTAATTTCGAAGGGACTGTTTCAAAGCTATTAACTGACACCATATGACTTGGCCCAGTACTTTCAACCTTCATGCTCTTTTCTGGTTTTTAATTTATTTATTTCTCTAATCAAAACTAAGAATACTGCCTGACACTCAGTAAGCATTATTTTAAGTTCTTTACTCATATTAGCTCATGTATTATACAAGGGAGTAGATGCTATTATTACCTTTATTTTATAGAGGAGGAAATTGAAACAGAGTGTTCAACATTCTTGCTCAAGCTCATGCTGCAAATTAGCTCTGGAGTTTAGATTTGAACCCAGATAGTCGTACAGTGTGGCTCACATCTGTGTTCTTAACCACTGTGCTATCTTAGCCTTACAAATCCACAGTAATGAAGAAGTTTTATCACTTGATTACAAGTTTGTTTATTCTTTGTCAAACCTAGAGGATTTGTGCCAATTTTTCTTGCTCCTTTCTACTCCTAAATTAATTTCCTGTGTGGGAAAATCCACACAGGAAAAGAGAATTAAACCTTGTGTCTTTGCCCAGCCAATTAGACAGACTGCGACTGCCTGTACTGAGAGGAACTATTTAGCTTTATTCTCTTAGAGGGTTTTGTAAAGTAAGCTACTTGTTGTATAGCTGTATTTATTGGATATGTTGGAATGGAGAGAGTTAGGAACCAATAAACTACAAATTATTTTAAAGTAAGTTGTAAAACTTTCAGTTGAGAAAGCCAATTGTATATATTTTGCTACTAAGGACTAACTTTAGTCACTTTATATTCATTAGAAAAAAATACAATGGAAAATTTTACTTTAGAAATAAAAATGCTTAATATGGTCAAATTTTTGTTCACTGATCTTTTATTGAATAGATAAAGCCAGTGTTTACACTGAATATGATAAATGTTTTGCTTTCTTTGATCAAATTTATGCTCAGAGAGTGTTATAAGAAAAATTCTCCCATAAAAATTCCAATATGTTGTTAAGGTAGAGTTTGGTTGTTTCTTATTTATATTGCATGTAAGTCTATTGCTTAATCTTCATCATGTAAAATTATAAATATCTTTCCTAGGTATCCCTTGTCTTAAACAGTCTTAAAAATGTATCTGACTGAATAATTGCCTGTCACAACTTCTATGAAGTTGAAATATTTTTTCAACTTTAAAGCAAGACTTAAGTGTCCTCCTTCCTGCCCCCCCCCCCCGAAAGTAATGGGAGAATAATATAAAGCAAATGTCATCTGTGCATTTTGTTGATTAACTGTCACTTGTTTATTCTCATACAACTGCTCTGTACAATGTAATGGTCAATGTAGTACAATAACAATACATTTTAGTGGCATTATCAGTGTTGGCAAAATAAGCTCACCATTATATTAACTGAAGCTATGTAAACAGATTTACTTCTCATGTGTGTTCTGATAACTGTATAAAATGACTTTGTATTGGGTCACTGTAAATCCTAAAGCACATTAAGGCAGAAAAATGAAACCATTAAAAAAGAAAAAAGGAACCAGAACCACATAACCTTTGGTATGGTACTCCAAGAATGCCAAAGAAATTGTTTGCCTTTGAATATATTTTATCCTTTTATTCTCAGTATTTCCTGATAAGTTATGATTTCACTGAGAACTAAGAAGTAAAATATTTTCCCAAGGCATTTGTCCTACATTTATTATATGTTTGCATATCTGAGAATTAACATTTGGGAAATAATTTTCATATTCTCTAATCAGTCATTTCAGGGATACTTTGACTCTAAATTACTAAAAATAAGTTGTGTTTGAAATGACAAGTTTAGAGTATTATATAGTTTCTGTTTTTTCCTTCTACCTCTTTCCCTTCTTCAGTTGTTACTGTAATGTCTCAAAACAATTTACCTTGAGAAGAATTTCTGGTTTTGTAGTAATTACTAGAGGTTCTGTGTTTGTCAACTTTTCTTCACTGTGACCAAAATACCCGACACAAACAACTTAGAGAAGGAAAAGCCTTTTTTTTGGCTCATGGTTTCAATCCATGTTTGGCTGACTCCATTGGTTTGGGCCTGAGGTAAGGCAGAGCGTCATGGTGGAAGGGTGTGGTAGAGAAAGCTGCTTTTCTTTTGGGTGTGTTGGTAGGGAATCAGATATAATTTTGAAAGGACAAAGGAAGAACTATTTGTATGGAACCATTTCTTTCAATCCTTAAAGAAAAACCTTATTCTAGTAAGTTATTTATGTCTGAATTTATAATGAGAAATGTTCTTAGAGAATAGCTGTACATCTCTGGAAGTTGGGTAGAAACAAGCCATCTTTCTTGTATACTCAGTTTAGCAATAACTTGAGAGTGTTTGGGCTTTGTCCTTTCAGGATTATTAAATTGTGTGTGTAAGGATGACCAAACTACATTTGGCAAGATGGTTGGGAGGAGATGATGGTAAGTCCACTATGATATTGGTACTATTTCCAATGAGAAGGAAAGTTCTACTCTACTAGAGAATAGAGATTCCTTTTATTATCTCTTGGACAACTACACACAGAGTCAGTTCCCTTTCTAGTAGGAACCTGTTGATGATTATTCATATCTACCAAACTTCCCTTTAGTTCCATGAATTCTTTCTATGCCCCATTTTTTGTGTGCCTTTCTCATTAAGATGTAAGCATAGATATGTAGTATTTGTTTCTACAACATAGGATGAAGCCTATGTATATTTTGTCTCTGATGACTTGTTAACATCTTATTAATGTAGGATTGACTCGGTCAGTGATGACATCCTCATCTTCACTTTGGAATTTACTAATTGGAAGAGACTTTCTCCAACTGTTGAAAAGATGCTCTCTGCTCGTGCCTCAAACTCCTCTTGGGCTCTGCAGCAATGGATTGGTAAGAAAGAACAATTTTAAATACACTTTGTTGCTTTTCCTTCTTTTGCTTCTCTGTATTGTAATTTTAAGTTGAAAGATTTGTTGGAGAACACATAATAAATTGAATATAATTTGCATATTCTTCCCCTTTTCTGGGGAAAGGATTGAATTGTTGGGGAAGATAATTTCCTTTAAAAGCTCATATCTGGGGCTGGGGTTGTAGCTCAGTGGCAGAGCACTTGCCTAGCACATGTGAGGCACTGGGTACGGTTCTTAGCACCACATAAAAATAAACAAATAAAATAAAGGCATTCTGTTCATCTACAACTACAAAAAAAGTTTAAAGAAATCATATCTTATTTTTATTTAAGTTTAGCCTAAAGATCATATAGAGGAAAGTAGATGAGGGGCTGGGGTGGTGGCTCAGTGGTAGAGTGCTTGCCTAGCATGTGTGAGGCACTGGGTTCAATTCTCAGCACCACATATAAATAAATAAAAAATAAAGTTCTGTCAACAACTAAAAAAAAAAATAAATTTTAACAGAAAAAGAAATGTAGATGTTTACTGACATTTTTACTTAATGATATCCTTTTGTTTTTAAATAAGGGTTATGTAAACAAAGTGGGTCCTAAATATCTGCTTTTTTAAAAATTTAGTTTGTGATCAGAATATGATAAGCTTAGTTTTGCTTTTTGGAGTATGGGTGGATTTATGTTCTCTCTGTACTATTTTATCATCTCTAAAAGGAAATGACACCATCTTTATTTATACCTCTGTACTGATTTTGTATCTGTCTGTCTTTACTGATTCTGTGTCTGGCATACTATAACTATAGAAGTAAGGTGGGTGAAAATTCTGTGAATTTACTGATATTTTAAATGATGGTTTTAAAACATTTTTAGCTTGTCTTTACTCATTAAAACTTTTTAAAGCTAATTTAAAGCTGATTTTCAAATTTTTAATTAAAAAAATTAAAGAACATGCAGTGGGATTTTGCACAAGAAAACCAGTTTAAACTAAACATATATGCTAAGTATTCCTGTTTAGTTATTCAGATTTATTTTACTTTGACTATATTTTGTTAACTAGATTATATGTCTTAAGTTAGAAAAACTATTTCTTCACTGCTACTTTTACTTAAAATGTAACTCTTCATAAAACATTTCAAATAGATTTTAACAAGTGAATGTATGCATATGTAGAAATGTATTTTCTAATTTATTGGAAAACTACATTTAAATAAATTTTTTCAATCCAAAACATTCAGGAAAATATGCTCTTGCACTGAAGTGTATTTAAACTGTTAGGTTTTTGTTTAAAAAAAAAAAAAGGAATTGATTAGGAAATCTCTGAGTCTTCTAGTTTAAAATTTCTTACTGATAATGTTGGAAAACTGACTTGCATGTAATTTTTTTTTTCTTTTGGTGGTACTGGAGATTGAACCAGGCATGTTCTACCACTGAACTATATCCCCAGGCTTTTTTTTTTTTTTTTTTTTTTTTTTTTAGTTCGCGATGGACCTTTTTTAAAATTTATTATATGTGGTGCTGAGAATTGAACCCAGTGCCTCACACATGCTAGGCAAGTGCTCTTCCACTGAGCTACAACCCCAGCCCCCATTTTTATTTTTAAGACAGGGTCTTGTTAAGTTGCCCAGGCTGGCCTTGAACTTGCCATCCTCCTGTCTCAGCCTCTCTAGTAACTGGAATTACAGGTTGTATCACCACATCCAGCTACTTGCATGTAATTCTTAATGTTAAGAATTGACTCTGATTTTACTAATTATGTATCTGCAGCAGAAGAGAACAAATATCTATTCAGAACAGATAGAATATGTGACAGTTGATTTGGAAACAGAGTCAAAAGAGGGAGCATATGCCAAATGGGGAAATTATTGCAGTGTTATCAATTAGTAAAGATATGTGAGAGTTTACTCCGAAGATCTTAACATATGGCAAGTTTGTCCAGATGAAGGTAAAAATTGAGCGTGGGTATATTACCTTGCAGTAGACTAAATCCATCAAGAATTTCTTGTTTAATTAGGCACTAGGCAGAGCTTGTGTAGGTTAATCGTCATCATCTCTTAAGAGGATTTTATGCTGGCTGAAGATTTGCAAAAGCCTTTCTCAAAGGTATTAATGTAGCTAATACTTTTCTGGTCTATTTCTCTAGCTAACTGTTTTTCTTGGTTCTAGTTGCATATAGCCAACTGCCTTTTGAATAGCTCCACTTAGTATCTCACATTTTGACATATTCAAATTGAGCATGTCATTTTCCTGTAAATTCTTTTGTTCTTTCTGCCTGTTTCCTGGTTCAGGAGTGATATTTACAAAGAGAGTGAGTTTAAATCAGGGAGCCATTATTTTTTTCATTCCCAGCTGTGGTGTTAGGGGTTGGGTATGATTTTTGTCCCCAGAAAAAATTTGGCAGTGTCTGCATACAGGTTTTGATTCATCACAACTGATAAGGGTGCTGTTGTCGTCTAGGGGGATGTTTAGCAGCCAGGGAAGCTGCTAACCACTGGACAACCTCCCACAACAGAATTATCCACCTACAATGTCAGAAGTGCTGAGGTTAAGAAATCCTGATCTATGGTGACTGTCCAGTCCAGGCTTTAACCCTGTCCTGGGATGGCTTTTTAACCTTATTGCCGATTACTTGTGTTCCTCCTACTTGGCCTCTCAGGGTATTTTGCAGTGTCTCCTCTTCTGGAGACAGTAGGAGCCATTGCAATGCTAGAGTTTTAATAAATCTGGGAAGAAAGGATCTGTTCAGTTGCCTGGGTTTCAAATGGATTATCATTCTCTTCCTTTCTCTAGTTCAGGGCTGTCTTGGTATATCCTTTTTCTTTTTGGCTGAAGATTTGCAAAAGCCTTTCTCAAAGGTGTTAATGTAGCTAATGCTTTTCTGGTCTATTTCTCTAGCTAAGACCGTTTTTCTTGGCTGTTCAGTGCACTCAATTTCTTTCTTTTTTAAAATTTTTCTTTTTTAAAATTTTATTCAAAGTTGTTGTATTTGTAATAGTAGTATGCATTACAATTTATAATACACATATAGAGCCTCTTTTTACATACTACTGTTTGTATACAAAGTATATTCGTACTATTGAAGTCTTCAGTCATGCATTTAGGATAATGATATTCATCTTATTATACCACCTTTTCTTTTTTTTCCCCCTCCAGCTCCCCCTTGCTCCCTTTTGACCATTCTAGTGTTCCTCTAATTCTCCTATGTACCCTGACACCCAACACCACTGTGAATCTGCCTCCTTATATCAGAGAAAGCATTTGGTATTTGGATTTTTGAGATTGACTAACTTCACTTAGCATTATATTCTCCAACTTCATCCATTTACCTGCGAATGCCATTATTTTTTCTCTTTTATTGCTGAGTAAAATTCCATTGTGTGTATATACCACATTTTCTTTATCCACTCATCTACTGAGGGACATCTAGGTTGGTTCCACAACCTACCTACTGTGAATTGTACTGCTATAAACATTGAAGTGGCTGTGTCACTGTAATATGCTGTTTTTAAGTCCTCTGGGAATAGACCCAGGAGTGGGATGGCTGGGTCATAGGGTGGTTCCATTCCCATTTTCCCAAGAAATCCCCATACTGCTTTCCATAACAGTTGTACCATTTTGCAGTCCCACCAGTAATGTATGAGTGTGCCTTTTTCCCCACATCCTCTCCAACATTTATTGTTGTTTGTGTTCTTGATAGCTACCATTCTGACTGGAGTGAAATGAAATCTTAGAGTAGTTTTGATTTGCATTTCTCTAATTGCCAGCGATGTTGAGCATTTTTTCATGTATTTGTTGATTAATTGTGTATCTTCTTCTGAGAAGTGTCTTTTCAATTCCTTAGCCCATTTATTGATTGGGTTATTTGTTTTTTTGGTGTCAAGTTTTTTGAGTTCTTTATATATTCTAGAAATTAGTGCTCTATCCAATGTGCATGTATTAAGTATTTGTTCCCAAATATTTAATACATGCACATGAATAGGCTCTCTATTCACCTCACTGATTGTTTCTTTTGCTGAGAAGAAGCTTTTTAGTTTGAATCTATCCCATTCATTAATTCTTGATACTAATTCTTGAGCTACAGGATTCTTATTAAGGAACTTGGGGCCTAATCCGAAATGTTGGAAATTGGAGCTTATTTTTTCTTCTATTAGGCGTATTGTCTCTGGTCTAATTCCTAGGTTTTTTTTTTTTTTTTTTTTTTTTTTTTGTACTGGGGATTGAACTCATGGGTACTCGACCACTGGGCCACATCCCCAGCCCTTTTTTGTATTTTATTAGAGACAGGGTCTCACTGAGTTGCTAAGTGCCTCACCATTGCTGAGGCTGGCTTTGAACTAATGATCCTCCTGCCTCAGCCTCCCAAGTGCTGAGATTACAGGCATGCGCCACTGCACCCGTCATTCCTAGGTCCTTGATCCACTTTGAATTAAATTTTGTGCATGGTGAGAGATAAGGGTTTAATTTCATTTTGTTGCATATGGATTTCCAGTTTTCCCAGCACCATTTGTTGAAGAGGCTATACTTTCTCCACTGTGCATTTTTGTCGCCTTTGTCTAATATAAGATAGCTGAAATTATATGTATTAGTCTCTGTGTCCTCAATTCTCTACCATTGGTCTACCCATCTGTTTTGGTGCCAATACCATGCTGTTTCTGTTACTATTGCTCTATAGTATAATTTAAAGTCTGGCATGGTGATGCCATCTGCTTTACTTTTCTTGCTAAGGATTGCTTTAGCTATTCTGGGTCTCTTATTTTCCCAGATGAATTTCATGACTGCTTTTTCTATTTCTTTGAGGAATGTCATTGGGATTTTGATTGGAATTGCATTAAATCTGCATAATGCTTTTGGTAGTATGGACATTTTGACAATATTAATTCTGCCTATCCAAGAACAAGGTAGATCTTTCCATCTTCTGAGGTCTTCTATAATTTCTTTCTTTAGTGTTCTATAGTTTTCTTTAGTACACTCAATTTCTTTATATTGGTCTTCTAGACTCCCTCCTTTCCCTGGATTTGAGCTATAGGATCTCAGAAAGCAGAAATGTGGGCAAGATTTTAACTAGTAGGAGTCCTGAAGGACAGCTCCTTGTTTACCTCTCTTCACATGACAGTCTTGTTTTTACCCCATTTTCTCCAGTGACTTATTATAATATTAAATAACAGCTGCCTTGTCAATATATTTTTAAAACATTTTATGTAAAAATGCATCTTGCACCTCTGTTGTTGGTATGCCCTTACGTAATTCTCAGCTCCTTAGCTCTGTTAAGGATGCCACCAGTATCTGTCTCTATGGAAAAGTTCTTTTTTTAAAAAAAAAAATTATTTATTTGCTTTACTTGTATACAATGCGTTTATTTTTATGTGGTGCTGAGGATTGAACCTGGGCCGTGCACATGGTAGGCGAGTGCTCTACCGCTGAGCCACAACTCCAGCCCCTTTCTTTATCTTTTTTTTAAATTTTTTTTTATTTTTTTAAAAAATATTTATTTATTTGCTTTAGCTGTACACAATGGGTTTATTTGTACGTGGTGCTGAGGATTGAACCTGGGCCACGCATGTGCCAGGCAAACGCTCTACCATTGAGCCACAACCCCAGCCCTCTCTTTATCTTTTTAAGAAGCCCTTTCCAAGTTCTGAAGATGCCTTGTTTTGGGTCAAGATTCTTCTTTCTTATCGTTTCTACCCTAAGGATGCAGTAACTTGCTGTTTTCATTTATAAACAAAAAGGGCAACCCATTTTTTGCTGCTGCTTTTTTAACTATTGAGTTATCTTCAAAAAGTTTCTTGCTTCAGAAAGGTAATGTATGCCAGGTAAAATTTACTGAGTGGATGTAGTTTAGTGACAATCTTTTTTTTTTGTGTGTGTGTGTGTGTGTGTGTGTGTGTGGTACCAGGGATTGAACACAGGGGCACTCGACCACTGGGCCACATCCCCAGCCCTTTTTTGTATTTTATTAGAGACAGGGTCTCACTGAGTTGCTAAGTGCCTCGCCATTGCTGAGGCTGTTTTTGAACTCGCAGTCCTCCTGCCTCAGCCTCCCAAAGTGCTGGGATTACAGGCGTGCACCACCGCGCCCGGCGAGTGACAATCTTTTAATCATGTGCCTTATACACACCTCTTTGAAACATCACTCTGATGCCATAGCAGTAGACTTCTTACTCAAAAAATTCCAGCTGGGCCAGGTGGCATGTATCTCTAGTCCCAGCTGCTTAGAGACTTAGGTAGGAGATCACCTGAACCCAGGAGTTTTAGACCAGTTTGGGTAATATAGAAAGACCCTGTCCCAAACAAAACAAAACATTTTTAAATTTACCAATTCCTGGTCACCTGTACAAGATCATGTTTAAGTAATTGAATTCTTTTGGATAAAAGCACTTGACTTTAGTTCATTCTGAGCTTGTTTTTTGATGAGAGGGTGGGTAGGTACTGGGAATCGAACTCAGAATCTTGCACATGCTAGTCAAATGTTCTCCTGTTGAGCTATATTTTAGCCAGCCCTTTTTAGTTTTATTTTGAGACAGGGTCTCTCTGAGTTGCCCAGGCTGACCTTGAATTTAGGATTTTTCTACCTCAGTCTCTTGAGTAGCCAGGATTATGGGTATGTGCCACTGTGCCTGTCTAGCTCGTCCTGAACTTTTTATTTTATTTTTATTTTTTATAGTACTAGGGATTGAACCCAGAGGCACTCTGCCACTGAACTACATCCCCAGCCCTTTTAATTTTTATTCTGAGACAGAATCTCATGAAGTTGCTGAGGCTGGCCTCAAATTTAAGATCTGCCTGCTTCAGTCTCCCAACTTGTTGGAATTACTGGTGTGTGCCACTGCACCTGGCTATTCTGAATTTTTAATAACCAGATATATTTAGTTCTACCCAGAGTGTTAAATAGATCTGAATACTATAAAGGATCCTAGAAAATCCCCAGCAAACTCTCTTAATATTTTTATTCCAGTTTCCTTCTGCTTTGTTCTAAACAGGATTTATAAAGTTTATACACATATACTATCACAAAACAGTAAAATAAAAGTTAAAAATGGAAGTTAATGAAAAGAGGCAGGAATAGATTTTTAAAAAAGGCTGATCTGTGAGGAAGAAGTATTCTATTGTGAAACCCAAGAAACATCCTAAAATATGGTAGGCTGAATAAGTACCCACAGTTTGAGTCAAAGGGTAGTTTTGAAACTGAGCAGTGTTCCCAGTTTTGAGCAATGCTCTTTTCTTATGTACTCTTCAAAATAAACCATTTTTGGTTAGGATACCAATGTAACTACACTGGTAACTTATATGAGATTGGTTGTTATGTAAACAAAATTTAAGTTTAGGAATAGTTGATCTATAGTGCTTTCTGGTGCAAACTAATTAGCAGTCCAGTTGTCTACTCAAGCTATTTCTAGTTTAAAGTAGTAAAATATTCTGGATTTTAAAAGAATATTTGTTTTTCTTTTTTCTTTAGCAAGAGCATGTATCTTGCTACTTAATAACATATGAAGTTACTTGTTTAAAAGATAGGAGTTGGAGTATAATCTTACTTTTATGCTAATGGGAATTTTTTAAATTTTTCTTTTAACCTGGGGATTGAACCCAGGACTTCCAGTATGCTAGGTAAGTGCTCTACCACTGAGTTACGTGCCCAACCCTGCCAGTGAAAAATTTTAACCTCTCTGTTGACTTTGACTGTCATAATAATGATCAGGTGCAGGTTCTGCTTGGATGTCAGACAGAGTACAATGGTTAAATATTGGAGCTCTGGAATTAAATAGACATGCCTCCAACATTTTCTAGCCATGAGAAAGTTAATTGTATCTCTGAGCCTTGGTATCCAATTATAAGAAGAGATAATAATAGTACCTACCTCATCACTTTTGCAACAGATAGTATCATTGTAACAGAGACAGACCTTGGTTAACTAAATTGCATTTCATTTTTCTCTTCCTTGGAACAAAGGAAGACTGTATTTTTTTGCTTTGATTGTCTTGTGACTTGGGTAAGAGGTAAAAGCATAAAGTACTCTGTTTTCACTTACCTCGTAGAGGAAATCTGAAAGCCATGTTTGACATGCCAGTGACACAAGATGGATGTAATTGGGAACCCTCAAGTTCTAATAGAGTCACTGGCCTTCAGGGAACTTTGCAAATTGAGCAAGAAATAAACCTTTACTGTATTAAGACACTAGTTTTTAGGACTTGTTATCACAGTATAACTTAGCCTATACCTATTACCAGATCCTATCCCAGAATCAGTGACCAAGGAAAGTCCATAAATGCTACAAATAGTGGAGTAGTATACTTGGTAATGAATATTTACATGAGTGCTCAACTAAAGCCCACCTGCTACTTATTTTTAATTTTTTTTTTTCCTTTGGAGATGGGAGGCTCTCACTATGTTGACCAGGCTGTATTTGACTCCTGGGCTCAAATAGTCCTCCCACCTCAGTCTCTGAAGTAACTGGGACTACAGGTAAATACCACTACTCATGATTTTTCCCCTTATTTTAAACGTGAACTGCAATGCACTAACTTAAAATTTCTAAATAAAATGTTCAATAAACTAAATGATGTGTAAATATGGTGGGGAGTGGAGCAATAAGGGGACTTTTTAAAAAAAGTTATGTCTAGCCATGGAGGCCAGGCTTAATATTTAAGTATGCTTAAATATCTAGTGAGCATTAAAGCTTATTGTTCTCAGTGGTTCTTAACTCTAGGGGCTTTTCCTCTGGATGCTTTTCATCTGGGTGAGGCATTATTACCAAGAACCCAATCAGTAATTGCTTGTAATCTTAAAAAATTGGATACATGACCATCTACTTTGTCAAGTCTAGTCTCTCAGACATTAGGCATATTGTGAACCTTGACAACCTTCAACAGATTCATAGCTTGTTTTAAGTTAACTATAAATTTATCATTAAAAAACTCCAATTAAATCTGGCTCTTAGATATAATTATAAGGGTAGATGCAGGACCAAGATCACTAGATTTAAGAGCCAGATGTAGGAGTATTTTTTTTTTTCTAATTTTTTTAAGTGAGAAATTTGTAATTGATTTAAAAATTTAACAAGATTCCATCTGCACACTTACAGTTTTAGTTTCACACATCCTTTTACTAATTTAAGTTTTTTATTTTTATTTTTGTGGGGAAATCCTTATTCAAATAGGCACTAATGGGTTGTATTCACATTTGCTGGGATGTTTTGCTCTTAAAAACCGTTTTGTGGGGCTGGGGTATAGCTCAGTGGTAGAGCACTTGCCTACCTGGGTTCAGTCTGCAGCACTGCAAATAAAACTAACAAAGCAAAATAAAAACTACTTTGAAATTACCAGTAGTCTGTTGATAAGCTAGAAGAAGAATTTTTGTCTTTAAACAAAGTGGAGTTTGTTTTGTTTTAATACAAGTCTCAGGTCACCAATGTTATTGGAAAGCCCATTTCACTCTTCTCTCATATCTATTGCATTGGCTATGTGTGCAGGAAGATCCCTGAAAATGCTATATCCCAATTAAAACAAAAGAATATTATTTTCTGAATCTCAAATATCCCTTTTAAGTATAGTAAGGAGCAAAGAAGAGGTAGGTCTCTACTAATACAGAAGAACTATAATAGAATTTATGTAATCCCTGTAATCAAATGAATAGATGTACCCTTAAGTTTATTCTACTTTCAAGACTTTTAAGTTTTAGTTGTAAAGTAGTTCACTTAGAAATATTTTTGTTGAAATTAATGCAGACATTAAAAAGATATTCCAAACAAGGATGCAGTTTATTGAGTCCTTGCTGCTTCTGGCTGGGATCCCCATAGACTTCTACCAACCTTTTCATTCAGGTCTTCCAAAATGATGAACTTTATATGTGAACTATATAAAGTAATAATTTAAAGAATCATAAAAATATGTTTATCTGGGCTCTGTGAAGCAAAAATTACAAGTGGGCAGATGGAACTTTGTTAAAATTTTAGTGACAAGTTTCTCATTTAAAAAAAAAATAAACAAAACTCAAAAACAAGTCGGGCGCCGTGGCACATGCCTGTAATCCCAGCACTTGAGAGGCTGAGGCAGGAGGATCGCGAGTTCAAAGCCAGTCTCAGCAATGATGGTGAGGCACTTAGCAACTCAGTTAGACCCTGTCTCTAATAAAATACAAAAAAGGGCTGGGGATGTGGACCAGTGGTTGAGTACCCCGGAGTTCAATTCCTGGCACCAAAAAACAAAACAAAACAAAACAAAAAAACCTCAAAAACAAAATCCTAAAGACTGGCTCTTAAATCTAGCAGTAAGGACAGACTATATGGCATTAACTAGGTTCTTCTCTGAAGTAAGTATTGTAAAAGCTTAGTTTCTTCCAGGAGACTGAATAAGACTAAAAGGAAGATGTTCTTGTTATAGGTGCATGGGCAATGCTCCTTGAGAGTAAAAGAGATAAGTGACTAGTAGGGTGGACCCTTGAACAATGTGTGTGTGTGTGTGTGTGTGTGTGTGTGTGTGTGTGTGTGTTAGGGGCATAGATACCCCTGTAGTCTCACAGTAAAAAATATGCATGTAATTTTAAAAAAATTATTTAAAGCCAGGCATGGTGTTGCATGCCTATAATCCCAGCTGAGATAGGAGGATCACAAATTGGAGTCTAACCTGCGCAACATAGTAAGACCCTATCTCAAAATTAAAAAATAAAAAGGGCTGGGAATGTAGCTCAGTGGTAGAGCAGCCTGGGTTCAATTCCCAGTACCACAAAAACAAAAACAAAACAAAACAAGATACACCAAAACCAAAACAACAAAAAATGCAAACAGAATTAAGATCTTTATTATTAGGAGTTTGAAGTTTGTTGAGTTAAAAAAAATCAGGTAGTAAACTTTTTAATCAAAATAAAAAATGAAAGTCTTAAAAATCTCAATTTCAACAGATAGAGATAATTTAAAAATCTTTATAAAGTTATATTGAGAAAAATAGGCTTTCAAAACTAACAAACAAAACACATATTTTGCTGGGCACGGTGGCGCACGCCTGTAATCCCAGAACTTGGGAGGTTGAGGCAGGAGGATTGCAAGTTCAAAGCCAGCCTCAGTAATGGCGAGGCACTTAGCAACTCAGAGAGACCCTGTCTCTAATAAAATACAAAAAAGGGCTGGGGATGTGGCCCAGTGGTCAAGTGCCCCTGAGTTCAATCCCTGGTACCAAAACAAACAAACGAAAGAGATATCTTTAGGTAAAAATAAGGAAAACCCCAAGCTGCATAGATAATTTATAGTTGTAGTTATCTAGTTGATGAGCGCAAAGCAAACATTTAATTTTCAGTGCCGATCTCTTATTTATTTCTTATTGCTGGAATTTCATACTCATTTCTTCTTATTGGATGGCACACAATGGTAAAGGTGGTAAGCTGACATTTGCTCAGCCCCATCCTACTCAGCCCCAGGAATGGATTTATTCTCAGCTGGTGAGTTGGCTGTTTTTGTCTCTTCATCATCTTGGGGTTTAGAATTTTTGGGTGTTTGTCAAGTAATTGAAGTTGGAGAAGTACTGAGGTGGCTGCTGAACTTGATTTTTATCTCCTTGATTTTTCTTATCCTTTACATTGCTGTCCACTCTAGGCTGTCTTTGGTGAGAAGGCACCAATGGAATAGTGGTCTGTAACTCCCATACATCTTCTGTCTCACTCTTCTACATGTTCCTCTGCTCTTGGTTTTCAACACCCTCCATCACTTTTCCCTGTGCAGGAGGGTTGGAATACTGTGATAGATGCCCATAGTGTCTCTCCATGTAGTAAGGTGGGAAACTTCTGAGGTAGGGTCAGCATTGTTGGGCCTGCCCTTTGAGAACCTCTCTGATCCCTCATTCTTTCCTCCATTCTTATTTTTCTGGTAATTGTGTGGGGGACCTGTACAATATAGCACAGATAGCATCTTCCATAGTTTTGGTCTGTTGCATATTTGCTGTCTTGAACTGGAATTCCACCAGGACCTGTAACATTTTCTGCCTTCACACACTTTTCTCCTTCAGAAACATCAAAATCTACAGTCTCCAACTCCTATACCATGAAGGTATTTCCTGGGGCTATTCTTTATGGCATTCTCGTGTAAAAATACATCTTTTTTTGTTATCATTCCGGTTGAAATCATCTACATCTGTTTCTTACATTGAACCATTTTACTGTTCCCCAAATCTTTGTTGCGGTTACCTGACCCTGCCAGCAGGAGCCCTTGATGTGAACCTTGGCCCTACAACTCCTTGTGCCGCTGTCCCTGGTGCTGAGCGTGGTGTCCGCCCTGCTGAAGGCAGGAGCTTGGATTTGGCCTCTGGTTGTGGTGATGGTGAGTGGGAGTGACTGCAGAAACTAGAATGTGATTGGTAACTAGATCAGTAGCAGTGGAGGGGGCTGAACACTGCTAATTGAACTCCACATATAACTTGACTCCCCCCAATTTAACTACTAATAACATGCTATTGACCAGAAGCCTTACCAATAACAGTAGATTAATATATATTTTGTATGTTGTATGTATTATATACTGTGAAAAATATTTACGGACAGTGAGAGATTACTTTTGTAAGGAAGTACGCAATTTATAGGAGGGAGGAACTACTCACAGGGAGATATTAGTACCACAAGGTGTTTTTAGGAATACTTGCAACATGTGAGCTCACTGCAATAGCAAGAACAGGTAGTTGTGAAATTACTTAGTAGTTCATGTACTACTATGAATTTTTTTGCAGTTATGATTTAATAGTTCATCTTTACCTTTGCAGTTTTTTTTTTTTAACTGAGAGTGGTACTATGTATGGTCTGTTTGTGTGCTCCAGGTTCAGTAAAATTTGGTTTTATATAATAAATTTGTATATACTTTATGGTATATTTTTATATATATTTGTGTGTATTTTATATTAAATAATAAGAGACATTTTAGGCATTTGTATTATAATTTTTTTTTGATTTTTTTTTTTTTTTTTAATTTTAGGTTAGGTCTGCATGGTTTTCCAAATTGTTGCAAATCTCAAAAAAAAAAAGAAAAAAGAAAAAAAAAAAAAAAATCCAAGTGGACTTGTGCAGTTTAAACCTGTATTGTTAAAGGATTAACTTTTTATAAAAGGTATAAAACCATGACTATGAGGAAGTTGTTGGTGCCAGGTGCAGAAAATTGTGAAGGGATTAAGGCAGAGTTCATGGTCCTTGATTTGAAAATGAGATATGCCTGTTATTTTCTTGATGATCAGTCCTGCTTGGTAGGCCTGAGTTGCAGAATTTAGAACCTTAGAAATTAAAATAACTATCTATAAGTTGAAGAACTAGCCTATTCATGACAGCTCTTGTTTTGCTTAGGTTTCTTCCTGTTTCTCAAGATAATGAAAGGAAGCTATAGAGATCTGTGCTGCAAGAGGCTTCTTCTGTAACATTCCAGAAAGGGAAGGGGAGCTGAATCTCCTGGTTATAAGGAGGCATGAAAAAGGCTGTTATAAAGATAACACCAGAAACTGCTGCTGAGTCCCTCTTGCCTCTTCTACTTGCCATGACCCTTTTGGGGGTTTCCATGTGACAGTTCCTTATCAGGATTAGGCCAGGGGCACTAGATGAAGCCTCCACTGAGCACATCATTTGCTCCTGGCTCATAGCATGTACTGGAGATTGTGAACATTTGGGATCCACCATTTGTTATGTAAAGAAGGAGAAGATGATGTAAAATGTCAGCCAGTATCTCTTCTCCAAGTTATGTATGTGATCTGCACTAAGTTGTATGAGATTCTGGGGAGAATGATTTATAACATTTTGGGGGGACAAATAAATAGATGCAGATTGATAAAGAGGCAATAACCTTAATTTTCATCCTTTTATAAGGCATTCTTTCTATACTACATATATTCCTATGACTTGTTTCTTAGTGGCACATTAAGATGCCACAAAATTGTAACAAAGGGAAGGTTAGGAGGTTAGAATATGCTGAAAGTAAAAAATTGATATAGAAAAAGAGTCTTTTCTATGATGATATTCTTCATTTTCTCTTGTGGGGTAGAGAAAAGTAACCCCTTAGTTTAGTGATCCTGCTCAATTTTTGCAATGGTAGAAGAGGATGTCCTTTCATCTTGGGGAAGCACTATTTACAGTGTGTAGATTACCATCTACTGTCAGTACTACTTTGTTAATAACTTCCAAAGCCATTCTTATTCTGTCCCTTCCATGGCTTTTGTTTATTGCAGTTTTCATTTCTGACATGCGTAATTTCAGTACACTTCTAAATGCCTGGTTTCTAGTATTATTTTCAAAACCACTATTACATAAAAAGTTTGACTATACCAGGTCTCTTTTTAAAAATCTATTAAAGCAACCTAATTTCTCTCAGAATAAAAGCCAAACTCTTAACAAGGCATATGAGGTCCTTTATAATCAGGCCCCTGCAATGCCTTCCTGTCCCATCCCACTCTGAGTGTTATATATTACTACTTATTTTCCCGAATATGCACCTCACAGATTTGCTGATATATTCTCCATGACTTTAAGGTCCTCTGACTGGCATGCTTCTCTTACCCTTTTTAATCTAGTGACTCTTATTTCTTGAAGTTCGGCTCTAAAATCATGTCGTCTTCCACATATTTCCTGATATTCCTCTAGCGTTTTCTTCCCTCCTCAGTATATTGGCAGTGTTAAGGCACTTATCAGGTTTCCTACATTTGTTGATTTTTGAGAGCATACCCCTTAAAAACAGAAGAGTATTTTTCACAGTCTCTATATATGACCATAAACATATTTTTTTGGCCTAAATCCATGAGTGAGATGTTTCCTGTTACCTAGAGGGAAGATAAGAGTACTGCCCAGGATATTCTAACTCAGTCCAAAAGCTTTTAAAGCCTAAGTGGTGGAAGTTCACCTTCTACTTAATTGCTTCCAATTACAGTTCATTTTTTAAAGAAACAATTCCTTTATAATCAGTGAAAACTTAAGAATTATTATGGAAGACTCCTAAAAGCTGTTATCTCACTTAAATCCTTATAATCTCCTTTATTTATGAGTTTGGAAATTACAGAATATAATACTAAAAGAATAATAAGGAATTTGTTTTGACATGATTAGGTAGAATGGCCTAAATTGAAGATGGAAAGGTGGCTTAGAAGCTTCTGATAGCTTGTTCATTTGAGAACCTCTAGTCATTCAGTCTGTAATTTTACTTCCAAATGTGGAGCAGAAGTGTTCAATGAAGAGAGTCTATTTTGAAGCATTTCTATAGGTAGTACTTATAAATCTAGCTGTTTAAATTCATTCATTCCCTAATAAGTTTTAATAACTTGTCAGCTGTATATCAGCTTACATGTAATTAAAGTAAAAACTACAGTAAAATTTTAAGTAAAAATTATGTGAATTGAAAAAAATAAAGAGATGTAGATGTTTAGTGCAGTGACTAAAAGGGAAGTATGTGGGGTCATGGAAGGATGTAGGGTCATGGAAGGATGTAGTGTCTCTCAGAGAAAGAGAGCCTGGAAAATCTTGTATGTTTACTCAAAAGTAGAGATAACGTTTTGCTAAGAAGATTGAAGTGAGAATCGGGAAATGAAGAATAGGAGACCTGATGATTTGGAATTGTTGCAGTAAAAGATTTGCTGAGTTACCCTCCAAGCCTGGTGGAGGTTGGAAGCGATAGCAGTTCATGTGGTTATGTAATCTTTCTTTTCCAGCATGGTTTATCCTTCTCTATATTGAGGGGTGGTAAGAAAATGTTTAGATCAATCCTGGGGATTGTCAGAGCAGGTACAGAGGAATTAGCACCTGCTCTGACAGGTAATAATTAGGAATTGATAAAATAGTTGAAGTGATGGGCCCAAGGAATCTAGTCAAGATAGGAAAAAAAATGAGAATTGAAGGGATCTCATAGACTATATGGGGGAAAAGTCAGGGCACTAGGAGGTAGGAAGGGAGAACAAACTTTGGAAGCATAGGAAGTAGTACATGTTGGAATACAGAAAAGCATGGATCTGAAGTGCTGTAAAACAACTATGAAAACACTACAATTATTTCCTAGACCTGTGGCAGATGTGACAAGGGGGTGGAAGATGAGAAAATTCTATTTTAGAAATTGGTCTAGCAAGTAATTTCCTTAGGAGAGTTAGACTTCTATGAGGACAAGAAAGGAGGGAAAGTATTCTGTACAGTATTGATGGTAGAATGGGGAGTCCAGAGGACTTTATTGAAAGGTTCCGGAGAGAGTTAAGATGTTCTTTATAATGTTGAGGTTGATTATTCTCCTATTGTCCCAGATTTCTATGTTGTTGTTTCCTAAACAATTTAGGGAAATGAAGAATAGATTTTTAATTTGGGGGAGATTCTGAGACTAGGATCCATTCTTTCATTTAACAAATGCAGGAAAATGCTAAAGCTAGGTAATTTTAGTTACTCCTCAAATACTCCAGGCTCCAGAGAGATATCTTAGAGATGGAAGAAAGGAAGATGTAATTGCTAATCAGTGATTAAGTTTCCTTTTATTGTTATAAGACTGAATGTTTGTCCCACCCTCTCCACCCCCCTTAACATATATGACCCAGCCCTTGAACATATATGTATTTACAAGGGTTAGCTCAGTTCTTCCTAAAGTAGGGTGCATGTGGTTACCATGCAACTGTATGTGTTGTGCTTTTGTGAATTGTAGTTCACATATGATCAGTGGCCCTGTGATTATCTAGTTTTAACTTAACCAATTTCCCCAAATTGGTTAAGTGTCTTTAGAAGATTTCTGCAAAGAAGTGGTGTTTTATGTGGATAATACTAAAAGTGCAAGCACAAGTGAATCAATGAAATAATTGCAGAGCTGCTTTCTCCTGCTCTTTATGAGCCATGTTAAATGGTAAAAATGTCAACCACCTAGGTTACTAGGGACAAGGGTGATGGTGATGGAGGAAATGGGAGGATGTAGATCAAAGGGTACAAAGTTGCAGTAATGTGGGATGAATAAGTCTAGAGATCTACTGTATGACGTGAGCACTAGAGTTAATAATATTGTGTTGTATATTGTATATTTGCCAGAAGAGAGATTTTAGGTACTCTTAGCACACACAAATGATATATACATATGAAATGATGGATATATTAATTTGCTCTATTGTAGTTATTACTTTATTATGAGTATCTACATTAAGATAAGTGTAACAAAATGTTCTACACCTTAAATATGTACATTAAAAGTAAAGCAGTGAAAAAGCTAAAACAAGAAGACTGCCACATAATTGGAGCTGACAAGAATTTTAAAAATTGGGGCTGGGATTGTGGCTCAGTGGTAGAGTGCTCGCCTAGCATGTGCACGACCCGGGTTCGATCCTCAGCACCATGTAAGAATAAAGGCATTGCGTACAACTAAAACAAATAAATAAATATTAAAAAAAAGAATTTCAAAATTATCAATAAAAGTATTTAAAATATGATCTCACCTTTGCTAATGTTAGCAGTAAGCCCTGCCCTTAAGGTGTCAGTTACCTAAAGATGTTAGCTAATGAAAAACTCATAGTCATCAAGATTGCTAATTTAAGCATCCAGAACATGAAGTCAAACCCTGTGACTTTTTTAATCAAATATTTAAGTCAGTTTTTACAAAATTTACTAAACATAATGATAAATGCTTAAGGACTCTTTTGAGTTTTCTTATTCAATAGTAAAAGACAAAAACTCACATATCTTTGGGGAAACACATGTTTTTCTTGTCGCAATAAAGCTAGCTGTAATAATGTGGGGACAAAGTAAAATGTATTCCTTATTAGCATGTATTGTTTAAAGGAGCATAGACAGCATTGTTAAAGAGTTAAGCTGGGGAGGGGTGGGAGAGGGGATCCTGCAGGTAGAAAGTTTGGTATACTGAGATGGGAAGATGATTTATAATATTTATAACACATTTCAGTTCAGGTATTTGTTAAAGTTCTGTTTCAACACAAGGATAGACAGTTACATTTTTGAGGGTTGCTTAAGGAAAGATATACCAGAGAAGATGTATTTGCAACAGTAATGACTTTCTGGAGGATGATTTTTAGAAAAGTTAGGTAAGAATGACCACTGATAGAGTGGCTGCCTTTTGTCTAAGAATAATGTAATGGAGATAACATTAAATGAGGGAGATAACATTAAATGAGGTTAGTACAGGAAAAGAGTTGAAACCAGAATTGCATGAAGTAATACTGTCATGGGTAATTTAAAAAACATGACCTTTAAAATGTGAGTCCTCAGTGCTTTATAGTAAGATGAAAGTGACCATTGTTATTGTTTACACATTCCCAAGTTTGGTCATTATCATGGAACATAATGTATGAAAAAGTCCTTAGACGTAAAAATGAACTACCTGCTTTGCTTTTATGAAAATATAATTCTTTCACTTTTCTTGCCCTTTTTTATCTTGGTGATAAGTAGCTATCTGCAACCTAGCACATATTTTGTAAAAATTCTGTTGATTTAAGGAAAAGATGACATTTTAACTGAGTGAGAAAGTAACTGCTTTCTAAAAGAAATTTTTGCTATGTGGAGATGATTTTGAAAATAGGCACTAGGAAGTATTTCTTTTGTTACATGATTTTTTTTTTTGCTAAAAATACAGTACGCCGTCTAGTAAAAACTCATGTTGTCACACTTAGAAACAGTTTCCCTGAATTTTGAATGCATTTACTAAAAATTTTTAAATGTAAAGCTTTTAAATTAGCTTATGCATTGATTGATATCAGGGACAATAGAATTATAAGATGAATTTTGGTTAAAAGCTCTTTCATGAGGTAAATGGGATAGAACAGAATCCTTACTTAGTTCAGTTAAGCCACAATGTACTTCGTCCATTTGGGTCTACCTGCTTTTATAAGATATTTTTTCAGTTGTGTCAGTCTTTACAGCCCAAGGATCGATCAGACCTAGAATTGCTAAATTTTGAAATTGCTAAATCACTAAGAACTAAGTTAAAACTTAGTGAATCACTTTGCTTTTTTAAAAAATATTAATATTTAAAGAGGTTTTATGCCTTTAATAAAGAAATTAAGTTATTTAAAATATACCTTATTGCATTTTAGCTTATTCTTTTAATTCTATGTTTATTTTAATGTGCAAATAAAGTTACTCTAATAGTATGCATATAATTTTTGTATAAGTAAATATACACACATTGAGTTCTTAAATACTTTTTTCCCAACTTTTTTTTTTTTTTTTTTTTTTTTTTTTTTTTTTTGGTACCAGGGATTGAACCTAGGGGCACTTAACCATAGAATCACACCCCCAGCCCTTTTTTAATTTTTTATTTTGAGACAGGGTCTCACTAAGTTGCTTAGGACCTTGCTAAATTGCTGAGAGTGGCCTTGAAATTGTGATTCTCCTGCCTTAGCCTCCCGAGTTGTTGGGATTACAGGTGTGTGCCACTGACACTGGCCCAACTTTTTTTTTTTTAAATAACACCATTATAGTTATACATAGTAAAACAGCCCCCCCTCCATTTTCTTTTCTCCCTCCTCACCTCTATAAATCTCCCTTTCACTTTATTCATTTATGTATGTATGTATGTATGTTTGGGTACTAGGGATTTCACTCAAGGGCACTTGACCACTGAGCCACATCCCAGACCTATTTTGTATTTTATTTAGAGATAGGGTCTCACTGAGTCACTTAGTGCCTCACTTTTGCTGAGGTGGCTTTGAACTTGTGATCCTCCTGCTTTAGCCACTGGGATTACAGGTATGCGCCACTGCAACTGGCTCCTTTATTTATTTTTGATTGGTCCTTTCTACATATGCATAAAGGTAAAATTCCCTTTGATAATAACTTTTATGTATGAATATAACATGATTTTGTTAAATTTATTCTATAACCTTTTCCTTTCTCTTTCTTGTTCTTCTCTTTCTATTCCATTAATCTTCCCTATATCTTTATGATATTTGCTGCCCTCTCCAACCACCTTCTTTCCCCGATTTTTTCTAGCTTCCACATAATGAAAGAAAACATTTGACCCTGATTTGCTCTCAAACACCTTTTACTGATTGGGTGTGCAGTCAACATATATGGAGATCATTAGACTTGATCGTGCCTAGGATTTATGTGGTATTTTGTAATTAATAAAATGCTGCAGGGTGTTCTGGGAGGCTGAGGATTGTGAGTTGGAGGCCAGCCTGAGCAATTTAGCAAGGTCCTGCCTCAAAAATAAATAAATAAATAAATAAATAAATAGGGCTGGGGATGTAGCTTAGTGGTAAAGCATCCCAGTGTTCAATCCATAGTACCAAAATCAGTCAATCAACCAATCAATCAATCAATCAAAATACCTTTGCCAGTGTGTCATAACGAACATCACTAATAGCCTTTTGATACAGGGAAGTGTCATTATATTCATTTTATAGAGGCAGGATTATACTCATTTTATAATAGGGGAACTGAAGGTCAGAATTTTTAAATGACTTGCCCAGGGTCACACAACTAGTTAATAGTGACTCCTCAACTTCAGCACAGGTTTTATTATTGGATAGTGCCTTTCCCATTTATTGCCACTGTATTAGTTATTCTTTACATTCTGAGTGCCTGTGCCAATCTATTATTTATTTTTCAGAATTTTCAGGTAGTTACCTTTTGTATTTTCTCTAGAGGTTTTGTTATCAGTGGTGGGGAAGGGGAGAGATACTATGAATAAAGAAAATTGAGAACAAAAGATTGGAAACCAACTTAAAGCATAATATATTAATGATGAAAATATAAATGTTAATAGAAGACCCAGAAGTCAAATGAATCCCTTTGATGTGGAAAGTAATACAAAGGAGCCAAAGAAATAACAGTCTAGGTGGATTTTGACAATTGGGTGAGGGCAGTCTAGTGATGAATGATTGTGGAGAATATGGTGGATATATTTGGTGTAGTTTTGTGCTATAGTAACTGTTGGCATTAATAAGTATAATTATTTAAGAGTTGTGGAGTTTATTTTAATTATTGTGTTCAGTTTTGATTTTTTTTTTTTTTTCTTTTTTGGTGCTGGGGATTGAACCCAGAGCCTCACTTGCTGAATGCAAGTGCTATATCACTGAGCTCCAGCTCCAGCTTCTTCTGCTTTTGCTTCTAATAAAACTTCATATAACATGCAGCTTACTTTGATTACTGTCAATACATATAACAAAATGAACAGAATTGAAGTATTTATATAAAAATAAAAAGTTAAGGGTTTTTTGCCATCTAGTAGATCTATAGACAAACTGGGTTTAACATACCAAATAGAAATAGAAGGATTGGGTCAGAAAAAAGAGTTAGAAGTGTAGCATGGTTTTCAGACATCATTTTCTAAGATATGATCAGTATCACAATCTAAGAACTATAGAAATTTATTTAACAAAGTAACATATTTTTAATAGATTTCCTTGAAAATACATTTCAAGGAATTTTCCTGCAGCTCCTGTGGCCTTTTTATATGATAAACTCAAGGCATAGCTTCATCTTCTTTCAGCCTAGTGGCAACACATCTAGAAATACTATGCATCACTGAAACTTTTATAGGAACTTTGTGTGCTTTATAATATGCATACATGGTTATAAAATCCCCTTGTTGTTCACTGTCATGTTAAGCCAAAATGGCACTGATGGACATTGTATTGCTTATGTTGATAATATACAGATGAAAGTCTCCCTCAGTTCAACTGAATACAGTGCTTACCTGTATTTTTTCATTAGTCCAGTGATCTGTTGTGCTGCCAACATGGTGCATTTAAAATCTGAACCAATATCTTAAGTAATTTTACCTTCCTTTCTTTTTTCTTCTTTATTAAATGGAAAGATCTTCTGAAATTTTTGGTAGTTTCAGTGGTTTAGAAGATGTAGAGAATTATTCTGGGCTTTTAGACTTGGAATTAGAACATTTGGATCTAGTTAACAATAGCTGTCTTGTTGCTATGTGATGCTATGTGAGCAAATTACTTAAGCTTCCACTAGCAAATGTATACTGGTTCAATTTGGTTTGCTCACAAATGGCTAAGCTTCCACACATATGATTTATTAAGTTGTGAAGATGGCGCTCTAGTCTGATAACCTGGAAAGGCATGTTGGCACTGCAGGAGACTTTGGGGCAGCCAGAGGGGCTGATAGACAGTGTAGTCTGTCAAACCAGAGAAGCTGGGGTAACATTAAGGATCCCCTATCCCTGAGTGAGCAGCTCCCATCCTTTTTATCTTCCTTCTGGGTATGCAAGATGTCCACATAAACAAGAATGTACAGAATGAAGATTCTAATTGAATTGAGGTAGATGTTCTCTTAACCATCCTCATTTTAACCCACAAAGTGGATTAGCCACTGTTGTCATTTCTTCTCTCAGGCTCATCTGACTGTGCCCATGGCATGCTCAGTATTTGCAGTTGGTAGGCTACTCTCTAGAATGCCAACATACTTTTGTTCCTACCAACTGAGTTGTGTGCTTACCAAGAATTAGTGTTATGCATATTTCTGAAACTTTTATTATATTTGTGCATATTATTGTATTCAAATACTTTTATTATGAATTGCATAAACCATTGAATTATGAGTGTGAAAAGAGAATTATTAGTTCTGTTAGGGCAAAGTGAAATGCTGTTATTATCATCTCATTATTATTTATTTGTTTTTTTAATTCAAAGTGTTGTATTTATAATAGTAGTATGCATTATAATTCATAATAAACATATAGAGCATCTTTTTACATAACACTGTTTGTGTATATTCATACCATTCAAATCTTCAGTCATGCATTTAGGATAATGATATCCATCTTATTCATCCACCTTTTCTCTTTTTCCCCTCCGGGTCTTGCTCCCTTCCTTCCCCTCCCTCCCCATTGACCATTCTAGTGTTCCTCTAATCCTCCTATGTACCCCGACACCCAACACCACTGTGAATCAGCCTCCTTATATCAAAGAAAACATTCGGTATTTGAATTTTTGAGATTGACTAACTTCACTTGGCATTATATTCTCCAGCTTCATCCATTTACCTGCAAATGCCATTATTTCATTCTCTTTTTATTGCTGAGTAAAATTCCATTGTGTATATATACCCACATTTTCTTTATTCACTCATCTACTGAGGGACATCTAGGTTGATTCCACAACCTAGCTATTGTGAATTGTGCTGCTATAAATACTCTGGGAATAGACCCAGGAGTGGGATGGCTGGGTCATAGGGTGGTTCCATTCCCAGTTTTCCAAGAAATCTCCATACTGCTTTCCATAACGGTTGTACCATTTTGCAGTCCCACCAGCAATGTATGAGTGAGCCTTTTTCCCCACATCCTCTCCAACATTTATTGTTGCTTGTGTTCTTAATAGCTGCCATTCTGATTGGAGTGAAATGAAATCTTAGAGTAGTTTTGATTTGCATTTCTCTAATTGCCAGCGATGTTGAGCGTTTTTTCATGTATTTGTTTATTAATTGTGTATCTTCTTCTGAGAAGTGTCTTTTCAATTTCTTAGCCCATTTATTGATTGGGTTATTTGTTTTTTTTTGGTGTTAAGTTTTTTGAGTTCTTTATATATTCTAGAAATTAGTGCTCTGTCTGATGTGCATGTATTAAATATTTGTTCCCAGTTAGTTGGCTCTCTATTCCCCTCACTGATTGTTTCTTTTGCTGAGAAGAAGCTTTTTAGTTTGAATCTATACCATTCATTAATTCTTGATACTAATTCTTGAGCTACAGGATTCTTATTAAGGAACTTGGGGCTTAATCCAACATGTTGGAAATTGGAGCTTACTTTTTCTTCTATTAGGTGTATTGTCTCTGGTCTAATTTCTAGGTCCTTGATCCACTTTGAATTGAATTTTGTGCATGGTGAGATATACGGGTTTAATTTCATTTTGTTGCATATGGATTTCCAGTTTTCCCAGCACCATTTGTTGAAGAGGCTATCCTTTCTCCACTGTACATTTTGGTGCCTTTGTCTAATATAAAATAGCTGAAATTACATGTATTAGTCTCTGTGTCCTCAATTCTGTACTATTGGTCTACCAGTCTGTTTTGGTGCCAATACCATGATGTCTTTGTTACTATTGCTTTGTAGTATAATTTAAAATCTGGTATGGTGGTGCCACCTGCCTCACTTTTCTTGCTAAGGATTGCTTTAGCTATTCTGGGTCTCTTATTTTTCCAGATGAATTTCATGACTGCTTTTTCTATTTCTTTGAGGAATGTCATTGGGATTTTGATTGGAATTGCATTAAATCTGTATAATGCTTTTGGTAGTATGGACATTTTTGACAATATTGACTCTACCTATGCAAGAACAAGGTAGGTCTTTCCATCTTCTGAGGTCTTCTGTAATTTCTTTCTTTAGTGTTCTATGGTTTTTGTTGTAGAGGTCTTTCACCTGTTTCGTTAAGTTGATTCCCAGGTATTTATTTATTTTTTTTGATGCTATTGTAAATGGGGTAGTTTTCATCATTTCCCTTTCAGAGGGTTTGTCACTGATGTACAAAAATGCCTTTGACTTATGTGTATTGATTTTGTATCCTGCTACTTTGCTGAATTCATTTACTAGTTGTAAAAGTTTTCTGGTAGAGTTTCTTGGGTCTTCTAGGTATATTATCATGTCATCAGCAAATAGTGCTAATTTGAGCTCTTCTTTTCCTATCTGGATCCCTTTAATTTCTTTCGTCTGTGTAATTGCTCTGGCCAGAGTTTCAAGTACTATGTTAAATAGCAGTGGTGAAAGGGGGCATCCCTGTCTTGTTCCAGTTTTTAGAGGAAATGCTTTCAATTTTTTTCCATTTAAGATAATGTTAGCCTGGGGCTTTGCATATATAGCTTTTATAATGTTGAGATATGTTCCTGTTATTTCTAGTTTTTCTAGTGTTTTGAACATAAAGGGGTGTTGTATTTTGTCGAATGCTTTTTCTGTGTCTATTGAGATGATTATATGGTTTTTATCTTTAAGTCTATTGATGTGATGTATTATGTTTATTGATTTCCAAATGTTGAAGCAACCTTGCATCCCTGGGATAAACCCCACTTGATCGTGGTGCACTATCTTTTTGATTTGCCAGAATTTTATTGAGGGTTTTTGCATCTATGTTCATTAGAGATATTGGCCTGAAGTTTTCTTTTTTGGCTATGTCTTTGCCTGGCTTTGGAATTAATGTAATATTGGCCTCATAGAAAGAGTCTGGAAGAGCCTCCTCTTTTTCTCTTTCTTGAAATAATTTGAAGAGCATGGGTATTAGGTCTTCTTTGAAGGTCTTGTAGAACTCGGCTGTAAATCCATCAGGTCTTGGGCTTTTTCTACTTTGTAGCTTTTTGATGGTGTCTTCTATTTCCTCTCTTGAGATTGATCTGTTTAAATTGTGTATAGCCTCCAGTTACAGTTTGGGCAATTCATACGACTCTAGAAATCTGTCAATGCTGTCCATATTTTCTGTTATATTAGAGTGCAAGTTTTCAAAGTAATTTCTAATTATCCTCTGTATATCTGAGGTGTTTGTTGTGATATTTCCTTTTGCATCACAGATGTTAGTAATTTGAGTTTTTTTTTTCTCTTCTTTTTTTCCTTAGCATCGCTAAGGGTCTGTCAATTTTATTTATTTTTTCAAAGAACCAACTTTTAGTTTTGTCAATTCTTTGAATTGTTCTTTAGTCTCAATTTCATTAATTTCAGCTCTGATTTTAATTATTTCCTGTCTTCTACTGCTCTTAGTGTTGACCAGTTCTTTTTTTTCTAGTGCTTTGAGGTGTGAAATTAAGTCATTTATTTGTTTTTTTTTTTTTTCTTTTTTCTTTTAAGGAATGAACTCAGTGCAATGAATTTTCTTCTTACTACTGCCTTCATAGTGTCCCAGAGATTTCTATATGATGTATCTGTGTTCTCATTTACCTCTAGGAATTTTTTAATCTCCTCCTTGATGTCTTCTTCAACTCCTTGTTCACTCAGTAGCATGTTGTTTAGCTTCCAGTTGTTGGAGTAGTTTTTTATTTTATTTCTTGTTTTATCATTGATTTCCAATTTCATCCCATTATGGTCTGATAGAATGCAGGGTAGTATCTCTACTTTTTTTATATTTGCTGAGAGTTGCCTTCTGCCATAATATATGGTCTGTTTTGGAGAAGGAACCATGTGCTGCTGAGAAAAAAGTGTATTCACTCACTGAGGGATGAAATATTCTATATATGTCCATTAGGTCTAAATTATTAATTGTTTTAGTGAGGCCTAAAGTTTCTTTATTTAGCTTTTGTTTGGATGATCTATCCATTGGTGAGAGAGGTGTGTTGAAGTCCCCTAGAATAACTGTGTTGTGGTCTATTTTACTCTTGAACTTGAGAAGGGTTTATTTGATGATTGTAGGTGCTCCATTATTTGGGGCATATAGATTTATAATTGTTATATCTTGTTGATAAATGGTTCCCTTAAGCAGTAAGAAATATCCATCTTTGTCCCTTTTGATTAGCTTTGGCTTGAAGTCTACCTTATTTGATATGAGAATGGAAACCCCTGCTTGCTTCCACAGCCCATGTGAGTGATAGGACTTTTCCCAGCCTTTCACCTTCAGTCTATTGATATCTTTTTCTATGAGGTGGGTTTCTTGGAGACAGCAAATTGTTGGGTCATTTCTTTTAATCCATTCTGACAGTCTGTGTCTTTTGAATGGTGAGTGTAGGCCATGAACATTTAGGGTTATTATTGAGATGTGATTCGTATTCCCATCCATTTTTATTTGTTTATGGTATTTAACTTGATTTGGTTTCTGCTCTGGTTGGTATTTCCTTTAGTTTAATATCTCCCTTTGTTGATTTTCATTATTATTTTTCTTTTCTTCTTCGTGAAATATTTTACCCAGGATGTTCATAAGTGCTGGCTTTCGAGCTGTGAAATATTTTAACTTTTGTTTGTCGTGGAAGGTTTTTATTTCATTTTCGAATCTAAAGCTCAGTTTTGCTGGATATAAGATTCTTGGTTGACATCCCTTTTCTTTCAGCGCTTGAAATATGCTATTCCAGGATCTTCTAGCTTTTAAGGTCTGGGTTGAAAAATCTGAACATAGTCTGATTGGTTTCCCCCTATATGTAATCTGCTTCCTTTCTCTCGTGGCTTTTAATATTCTCTCCTTGCCCAGTATGTTAGGCATGTTCATTATAATGTGCTTTGGCGTGGATCTGTTGTGATTTTGTACGTTTGGTGTTCGGTAAGCCTCTTGAATTTGGTTTTCCCATTCATTCCTCAAGTTTGGAAAATTTTCTGCTATTATTTCATTGAATAAATTATTCATTCCTTTGGCTTGGAACTCTGCACCTTCCTCTACCCCAATCACTCTTAAATTTGGTCTTTTTATGTTGTCCCATATTTTTTGAATGTTGTGTCCTTGATTTCTTACCATTTTTGCTGTGGAATCTACATTTTTCTCCATTATATATATTTTGTCTTCATTATCTGAGGTCCTTTCTTCCAAGTGGTCTAATCTGTTGGTGATGCTTTCAATTGAACATTTAGTTTGGTTTATTGCTTCTTTCATTTCCAGAACTTCTGGTTGGTTTCTCTTTAAAACCTCTATCTCCCTATTGAAGTAATCTTTTGCTTCCTGTATTTGTTTTTGAAGTTCTTTGTCAAAATGATCTTTTACCACCTGTATTTGCTCCCTCATCTCATTTTTGAGTTCATTCTTAAGTTCCCTAAACATTTGGAATATTTAATTTCTAAATTCCATCTCTGGCATTTCACCAACTGTGCTTGCCATGGAATCTACTGAGGAGGTATGTTGATTTGTTTGAGTCACTTTCTTCCCTTGTTTCTTCATATTGCTTATGTGACTTTTCTTTCAGCACTGTGGAACCTCGACTATTTTGTTTTTACAAAAGCCTTATGAATTTCCTGTAGTACTATGCTGTCAGATCCCCTTATAAATACTTTACACTTTAAAACCAGACATTTTCTATTCAGATAATCACAGTTTGATCACAATGTACATATTTAGTTAACTCAGATATTGTCTCCAATTTACTCTGTATGTTTGTGATGGGGTTTATAGTGTCAAGTATTGGACACAGAGGTGGTATGTTTAGGAAGAAGGAAGTGAGGGTATTGAGTTGTTCTTTCTTAGGAAGTGTGAAAAGAGAATTCTGTGGAAGTGGTTTAATATCTGCAGACGAGAGAGGAAAGAGAATGGAGTGAATGATTTAGTGGAAAGACCAATTTTTTTAAAAAAAATATTTATTTGCTTTAGTTGTACACAATGCAATGCATTTATGTTTACATGGTGCTGAGGATTGAACCCGGGCCACACACGTGCTAGGCGAGCGCTCTACCACAGAGCAACAACCCCAGCTGAAAGACCAATTTATATATAAACCAAACTTATGCAACCGTTGAGGGAAGAAAGAAAGAGGGAAAGAAGAAAAAAAAAGATGACAAAGAAGTAGAAATTGGTGTAAAAGAGAGGAAAGAGAAAGTGAGTAAAAAAAAAATAGAGAATAAACTATATATAACACCGCTTTGCTGTATAGTTTAGTTGCCTCAGTTGTAGAAGTCCCAATTTCTGCATATAACTTGTTTTTTTTGCCTCTGCTGAGAATGCAATGGCAGGGTGTAAATAGGAAAGATGAGGGAAGAAGAAAGGAGACAAAAGTGAGAAGAAAGAAAAGAGGAATAAAAGCAAACAAATAAACCAAAAAAAAAAAAAAAAAATCCCAATAAAAAACACAAAACCCAGGAATAAATCTCAGGAACAAATCCCAGACAAACAGCACTCTGTGAAGCCCGTATTTTTTCCCTTCCAGTTTAAGCCAGTTGTCCTGGATCACATCCAGGCAGTCATAGAGAACCTGGAAAGATTGCAGACCGGGGCATGTTCCCCTGCTGTCCCAAGCTAGGATCGAGTCTCTGTGGTGGGCTGGCTGGGAAAGTCTGCAGACCTGGACTTGCTCCCCTGCCGGAATTCCTGCGCTGGGGTGGCACCTCAGCTGTGGGCAGGCTGGGAAAGTCCCCTAGTGGGCCTAGCTGGAAAGCTTACAGGCCGGGGCTTTTTCCCCTGTAGTCCTGCGCTGGGATGGCGTCTCTGCAGTGGGTGGGCTGGGAAAGACTACCGGTGGGGGCCTATCTGGGAAGTTTGCAGGCTGGGGATTGTTCCCCTGCTTTCCCGAACTGGGATGGCGTCTCTGCGGTGGGTGGGCTGGGAAAGTCTGCTGGAGGGCCTAGCTGGGTAGCTTTTAGGCCAGGGCTTTTTCCCCTGCTGTCTCGCGCTGGGATGGCATCTCCCATTTATTTGTGTTTTGAGATGGAGTCTTGCTGTGTTACCCAGGCTGGCCTTGAACTCTTCAGCTAAAGCAGTCCTCCTGCCTATGCTTCCTGAGTAGCTGATGCTATAGGTGCTGACCACACCACTTGGCTTAAAGATAAAAACTGAACAGAAATGAATGTTGAATTATATGTAGGTGAGACAACTAAAAGATAAGAAAAATATTGTAAAAATATAGAAGGAGTGCATATTCACCTTGTTTCATATATATCTTTTTTAAAAAAATATTTATTTACTTTAGTTGTACACAATGCAATGCATTTATGTTTACGTGGTGCTGAGGATTGAACCCGGGCCGCGCACGTGCGAGGCAAGCGCTCTGTCACTGAGCCACAACTCCAGTTCTCATATATATCTTTAAATCAATGCTGTAACTTAAAGGTGAAACTGTAGGCTACAGATGAGCATTATGGGTGTGGTTTATGTATACATTTTAAAATTTGAGTATTTAAAGTATATATGGTTTGTTTCCTCCTTTAAGGTGACTTTCCTTTAACCAGTTATTGTTCCTGATCTTGCTGAATAAAAGTACGCTTGATAGTTGAACACAGTCAGCCTCCTTACACCTTTGGAAAACTGGTGTTTGCAATTTGGGCATGCCCTCTTGATGTATCTCTGCTTATTCCTGTTCCCTTTGTTTGTTTTCTCATATTTCAAGTGAAAACTTTTAGCCAATTTTCCGTTTATTAGCTTTTGTTTACTGTGGCTTTAGCAAACACACATCCCCACACAGAGGCTTTGGAGTCAAATGGGTCTGAGTTTAAAATCTGTCTCTGCCCCTTGCTCTGTGACCTTTGGAAAGTGTAGTGATTTGGATATGAGGTGTCCCCCCAAAACTTCCATGTTAATGCAGGGATGGTCAAAGATGAAATGATTTGACTATGATTTGACTATGAGAATTGTAACCTAATTAGTGATTCATTTGAGGGATTAATAATTTGAATGAACTAACTGGGTAGTAAATGTGGGTAGGTGGGGTGTGGCTGTAAGAGATGGGTAACTAGTGGTGAACCTTTGGGATTTATATTTTGTCCCTGGTATCGTCTCTTCTCTTTTTGCTTTCTGACCGCTATAAGGTAAGCAGGTTTCCTCTGCTGTTGTTCTTCTGCCACGATGTTGTCCTTCATTCTGAGCCCAGAGCAGTGGAGTTGGCCAGCCATGAACTAAATCTCTGAAACCATGAGCCAAAGTAAACTTTCCCTCTTCTGAGTTGTTCTTGTTGGGTGTTTTGGTCACAGTGATGCAAAGCTAACACAGAGAGTTACTTCTAAATTTCTTCTTAAACACGTTTTCTTTAACATGGTAATATATAACTCATGGTCTGGGGTGTAGCTTATTGATAGTGTGTTTTCAGCATGCATGAGGCCCTGTGTTCAATCCCCAGCACCAAAAGAATACATAAATAAATAAAAATTACACACATATACATACCCTTCATAGGTCTAATAAAAAGAGTATATGTGAGGTGTATGGCATGTGACATAGAAGGCACTCAATGAATATTTCACTTTTCTCTGTGCCAGTATTGTCACATTTTATGTCACAGACAAAAAGAGGAGATTTTGAAAGCCACACATCTGATGTAGTAGATCTAGAGACCATTTGCAATGAAACAGACTAGGAGGGAAGTGGCATTGTTGCTGTGAACTTCTGTCATTTCTAAAGTTAGTTCATCCATGTCTTAAGTGCCAACTAGTATTGTCAGATATTTAGAATTTTAAGATTTAGATTTTTATGTGCCTGGATGCCAGCTTTGTGTGACCAACAACTGGAGGGAGAGAATCACATGAAGTCTGTATGGTAAAAAATGAATAAGGCTTATGTGATCATCCTGGCCCCAGTAGTTGTCTTTCAAAGTTTAAGCAACATATAACTTTTTCTTTACTTCCCAGAGGGCAGAGGGGAAAGGCTTTGTCTTAATATACAGATACATCTTTTTGTTCAAGAAAACTTTTTTTCAGCCAGGCATGGTGGCACATACCTGTAATCCCAGTGACTCTGGAGGCTGAGGCAGAAGGATTGCAAGGTCAAGGCCAGCCTGGGCAATGTAGTGAAACCCTGTCTCAAAATAAAATAAAAAGGGCTGGGGATGTAGCTTGGTGGCAGAATGCTTGCCTAGCATATGTGAGGTGCTGGGTTCAATCCCCAGCACTCAATGAATGAATGAATGAATGAATGAATAGATAAATAGAAAAAAATTTTTTTTGTTCATTTTGCTTTGTTTGTCTCTCCAGCTGCTGTTCCATCCCTAACACATCTTTGTCGTTTGAAAATTCGGTCCAGCCTAAAGCCAGAGCACCTACGATCTGACAGTTTTATCCAGCAGCTGCCACTTCCCAGAAGCCTGCATAGCTATTTGCTCTATGAAGAGGTTCTGAGGATGAATGAGATTCCAGAACAGGAGCCACTCATGATGGAGAATTGAGTGGAGCAACTTAACACAGCTCATTGAAAACCATCAAGACAAAAGAGCTGTGGAATGCAAAAGTATCTCATGATTTTATACTCACAGAAGATGATTTTTGTTTGTGTGGTTGGGTAGGGTTTGGGGACAGTAGTAAATAAATGTGAATATTTACAAATGGGCTCAGTAAAAACATAAACATCACTGATGCTACTTTATTGCAGTTCGTCTCCAGTGCACTTTGTGTTGTAATAAACCTAACCATTTTCTGCTTTATTCTGCTAATGAACTGTGATGCTGCTTCTAGTGCTAGACATGGCATATTTCTACCTATGATTCATGTTACCTGGTGCTAGGAGCTAAGAATGGAATGTATAACACTTCACTGGAAGTGTATACAACTGTGGTGTTGAATCTATTATTGTTGTTGTTGTTGTTGTTATTATTATTATTATTTTAGTTGGGGCTGAATATCTCTAATGTTTATTAAAGTTTTTCTATCTTGTTACATTGCATTGTCTTCTCTTAAGCCAGTTACATTTATGAAGAATTGATATTCATTGCCTTTTCACATGTAAACTCAGGGAGAAAATTTGTTTTAAAGGAAATCAATCATATTGCTATTCTCCCCTCAAGACATGTTTAGTTTTTTGTTTTTTTAAATTAGGTCAGTATAGGGATAAATGAGCATATTACTGTATTTAAAATATTAATGAGACTGAGAGGGGTGATTATGTAGTTCTATTTTAAAAGAAAGGTATGTATTCTTGAGTAACTTAATATCAAATATAATATTTACACTGCATTCTGTCCCATAATCAAAGGGCAGCTTTGTTCCTATGAAACAGTAATAGCCAGTTCTATTAATATTATAGTATTTTTTCCTTCTTCTTATCTAGATAGATTATTAAACATCCATGAAATAAAGACCTCAGAATCCTAGGTTAATGAGTCATCATCACTTCATGGGCTTTTACAATTTACTTGAAATTTAGAGTCAGGAGGAAATAAACGTAGGACCAAGTACACTGTCAGAAGAGGCTGTGGAGACTAGCCTTGGAAGAGGTCTGAGAGCATTGCTGTCATGATAGACAAATAGAGAGGGATCTGAAGGAGACAAATCTTCCATCCTGTTGGGATCCAGTGATTAATATAGATGGGAATAGATCTTCTGGGTCCTCCTCTGATAGGCCTTTGCTCTTTGATAAAAACAGGGGTGAAGGTGGGCTGACTCAGGGCAGTATTACCACGATCACAAAGGGGTAACTGAGCCTTTACCCTGGACTTAGAGGTGTGGAGGTTAAGTTTGTAGGTATAAAGGCAGAAATAAGGTTAGATATGGAAAACCAGGTGGAGGTTCTGATAATTGAATTTAAAAAACACAAAATTTTATGTACTGTGGTATTTTTAAAACATCATAATCTTTATTTTGCAAACCCTAAGTCTCTGATTTTTAACATAACACCAACTTTTCATTATGGCCAAATGTACATAGATGTTTAAATTTGCAGGTGAATCTTTTTATGTGTTTGTTTATGTTCAAAGCAGTGAGGGCGGGTCCCAGGTAGAATTCTGTCCCTGTTGGGCTGCTGTGCCATGGAACTCATTGCAGACTACCTCCAGGAAAATTGCAGCGGCACCTGGAGGCAGAGCATGGGGAGGTGGAGGACATGGCTCTGAGTGATTGCATCACAGCCCCTGGTGGTATCTGCTAAGTTCAAGGGGACACCACCGCTTTAAAGACATCAGCTGGTGAATGGGTTCCTAGCAGAAGAGCTTCTGCATATTTATGCCTATGAGCAGAAAACCTTGACTCTAGACCAGTGGTCCCATGAACAGTGGAAATGAGGGACCGAGGTCTGTGTAGCCATTAAATGATGAATCAAATAAAAATAATCCACAAGTTATCCTCATGCTCATTTTTGAAGATCTGAAAATCAATATAGATGGCCCCTGCCCATTTTTTGACTTTAGTGCAAAAGTGATCCCATACTTTGAATTTTCCCAGGCTAGTTACATGCAATACATTCTATATATATTCTATATATGGAAAGGCTGGGCAGTGGCAGTCAGTGAGCCACAGCTCCCAGTCAGCCATGTGATCACAAAGGTAAACAAACAAATGATATTCTACAATGCACTTTGTTACTAAGCTATGATGTTAAGTAGATTAGGTGTTTTAAATGCATTTTTAGCCTAAATGGTATTTTCAACATACAGTGGTACTTTTGAAACATTTAAAAGCCCTTGGTATATAAAACTGGTGATTTTACCTTACTGTATACAATGTGTCTTTAGACAAATTTGTTATAATAAAATACTTGCAATTTTTATGAGAACTGTAATCTAAAAGCATATAAAGGTAGGTGATTTGCAGTTGTAGCTCCTGATCACAGTGATACATCCAGTTAGTGTTAGTTCCCCTTAAGCTCTGCCCTACATGCCCAATAATACTTTGATATTGCAGTTAAAGGTCACAGTGAACCTCATGAAAAACCCTGATACAATATTTTCTAATAGTGGCACATACTACCAGAGCAGGGTACAAACCAGAGGTTTTAGTAGAAATGGCCAGGATTTTGCCCCATCTTGGTCCCATGTTTTCCTTTAAATATATTGTCTGCTGATTTTTTTTTTCTATATCTTTCTGTGACCATTTCATGTAATAACAGTAATGTAGACATTTTTTCTTCCCTCCTTTTTTCAAATACAAGTATCTTTTTTTAAAATACTTTTTTGGTTGTACATGGACACAATACCTTTATTTTGTTTATTTTTATGTGGTGCTGGGATACCCAGTCCTTCATGAATGCTCAGCAAGTGCTCTACCACTGAGCCACACCCTGGCTCCCAAATAATAAGTGTCTTGATGTGCAGCTTTCTGGTGACCCTACTTCCCAGAGGTCATCTACACCATGCTTGTAGGTCACCTTCCCGTGACCACCTGTAACAATCCTTGACTTGCAGCCTGTGTCATATTTATCACATGACCATCTAACATCTCTAACTTTAGATCTACTTGAACTGTAATCTGAAATGGTGATATTTTGTGAGTCTTTGAGTGTCAAGTGAGGTACAATTAAAAGACATGAGTACTTTTGATTGGTTACTCCCTGATATTCTGTTTTTGTTGGTCTTCAAAACATACCATGATTTATAACTGTAATAATAATGTTTATAAATAACTACATGTCTTTTCTAGAATTTGACGGTTCTATCAAGTAGACTTAGTGGTTCAATCAGGATGGCATCTAGAAAGTAGTTCAGAATATTCATCTAAAAGTTTGCCTTTCATTTTATACTTCTCTGTGTTTTCAAAGGTATATTGCTTTTTAGTTACTTTTCTTGATAGGTCAAAGAAATGTTTGTTTAAGAGGAAAATCTAGTATAATTATTGGTAGCAGGGGCCTAGTGCTACTGGGGAAAGATTTTATATGGTGAGGAATGTTGAAGGGCTACTGAAGTTGCTACTAATGTGGCCATTTTAAGATTTATTACCAGCTTTTAAAAATCTAACAATATAGGGGAACAGTTAGTAGAATTACACACTAATTCTTCCAGTTTCATGAATTAATCCTCTATAAAACAAATGAAAGCTCACTTCTCTCACTTCATCCAGATATGCAATTTAAAGAGTATCTCTCTACCAAAGGGATCCCTAAAGATTTTTCTGTCAGCTAAGAACAGCACACTAGCACCCTGTGTACCGTATATTCTCCTACACTCAGCACTTTCCTCCCTCTTTCTTTCTTATCCCAGTCACACATAACTGAGGTGTCAGGACTAACATGTAAATGGGGCCCAAACCAAGAGATTACATTATTCACAACCCTGTAATACCTGGGGTAGTTATTTGAAAGTGAGAGTGGGTGCACCTGCATTTTTTTAAGAGCGAATGTTGGATTTCTGATGTCACATCTATGGATTCCCTCTGGGAGAAGGCCATGTTTGTGACTTCAGGTAAATATGGCCCATATTTGGTGGCTTCTACACTGTCATGATAGTTTTAGAAATGTATTTGGTTCTCTTTACCTTTTTTATTTTCAAAATTTTAAAATTTTTTATTTTTTGTGTTACTAGGGAATTGAACCCAGGGGCTCTTTACACTTAGCTACATTCCCAGCCCTTTTTATTTTATTTTATTTTTTTAAATTTTGAGACAGAGTCTTGCTAAGTTACTGAGGCTATCACTAAGTTCCTGAGACTAGCCTTGAACTTGTGATCCTTCTGCCTCAGCCTCCTGAGTTGCTACGATTTACAGGCGTGCACCACTGCACCTGGCTCACTTTTTAATTTTTTAACAAAACATTTAAGGAAAACTTATTATTCCTTAGTGCATCTGTTTAGGTTTCTTGTTTTGCTTTCTCTTTTATTGTTTTTCTCTTTGAGGTAGAATTTTTTATGTGTATTTATTGTTACTATTATTAAATGACAAATGGTCATTGAAACATAGTAAGCAAACCATTTTTCCCCCAGTAAAATCCGGTGGTTTTAATGAGATAGTACTGATTTTGCTTAGTGTTTCTGTGACAAGCTGGTTGAAATGTATAGCTCTATTTGCAATAACACATCAATAACTTATGCTGAGAGCATGCCAGTCTGAGTTATATATTTTTTAAAATATTTATTTATTTACTTTAGTTGTACACAATGCAATGCATTTATGTTTACGTGGTGCTGAGGATCGAACCCGGGCCGCGCACGTGCGAGGCGAGCGCTCTGCAGTTGAGCCACAACCCCAGCCCCCTGAGTTATATTTTTATGGAAACATATACTTTGAAATAACTTGGGCACAGATTATATTGTATATATCTTCTGGAGTTGCTTTAGTGGATAAAGTGTATCTAAATTTTAAATAAAGGATATCTTATTAACCTGTTGTTATACTAATAAACTTTAAAATTTTATCACATAGGAATAGCAATAATAGCACATTTTAAGTGTTTCATTTAAAAAGAAATACATGATATTCGAGAAAAATAAAATCCAGAAAAAAAGAAGAAAGGGAAGAAGGGAGATGGAGCTGTAGTCCTGTCATCCAGGCCTATTATTGATTAACCTATGAATTGGAGTATTTTTTCTCTTTTCAGGTTTTTATTTTATATTTTTAATCTGGACACAAATTTGAAGAAGTATTTTTTAAAAAATTTATATGTAGTTCAAATCAAACTATCGTCACAATCTCATGCCCAGTTCAATTCTTTTCTTTAGAATATTAATGAAACACAGCCAAGGTGAGCCCACAAGTTATCACAGATTCTGAATTGATGAGAATGAGAAATGAGACATCACCAGGTTGATTCCTTATCTAAGGTATCTACACAAAGCAAAGAACCCCTCCCTCCTAATTTTGAAGGAAAAGAAGAGGTGGAGGCAAGACCTTTGTTAACCTGCTCAAGCATCTGGTCTCAGCCCAGGGTAGTCATACAATTGCATGTCCTTTGCGTTACACTAGTATATATGTATGGTACATGCTTTTAATGAAGAAATTTAGAATACAACGGTTGTAGTAAAGATTCATGCCTCTTGGCTCTTTTTTCATGCATAGCACTAATAGATGAAGCAGAACAGGTGGTAATTGCCATTGGCGCACTGAGACTTGTGAATAGCATCTGTTTATGTCTCTTTTACCATCAAATGGTTAGCATAACCTTCTCTTCACTGCTTTCCTATGTGGATGATAAAAGTCTATCATGAGTCATTATAAGGTGCTAATTTACACTCTCTAACATGATGAAATAGGTGAAGAAGAAAGTCCATCTGGTGACTAAGTATGACTATGATTTGAACTGAACAATTAAAAAGAAGGCATAATACTTCTGAGGTTATTATGGATTATTGGATCAAATAATATATGCTGAAGTTAGCAATCCCGAGCCTGAATATTATTGTTTTTGTCGTGTGTGTGTGTGTGTGTGTTTTGCTGTGTTTCTACTACCACTGAGCTACATTCCCCACCCCCAAATATTTTCTTAATTAGATAACACTAGTTAATAATGTGGAGACTGAATTTTGGTTTTGACAGTTAAAAATTGTTATTTACTTTTAATTATATTAGACAATAAAATGTTCAAACCCTTATGGTCTTCATCTTGCTTGTAATTATTTGGTTTATTAAGCCCAATTTAAAATGTCATGCTGTGGTATTTATTTGTGTTGATGTAAGTGCATAGTTATTCTTTTTTTAAATTTCTCTTTAGTGGGAAATATCAAGCATATTTAAAGATAGAAAATTGGATATTGAACTTTCTTTCCCCACCAGTTCCTTCCCTCCCATAGGCATTTTTTTAAACATTTATTTATTTGCTTTCGTTAAATGCCTTTATTTTTTTACGTGGTGCTGGCCACGCACGTGCTAGGTGAGCGCTCTACTGCTGAGCCACCACCTCAGCCCCTCCCATGGGCATTTTGAAGCATATTCTAGACATACCACTTGTAAATATATTAGTATGTGTCTATAGAAGTCAAGGACTCTCCTTTTAAAACATAACTAATGCCATCATCACACCTTTCTAAAAAAAATAATAGTTTATTAATTCTGTCAAATATCCTGTCAGTATTTATCTATTTTAATTATCCTCTAGGTTTTGTTTTGTTTTGTTTTGTTTTTGGTACTGGGGATTGAGCTCAGTAGAATCCATTTGACCTAATCATATATAAGCATGGAATATATCTTATCTTAATTCTGACCTTAGTACCTCTCCTTCCCCTTTCCTTTACCCACCCTCTACTCCCTTTCTTCTATTGATCTTTCTGCCATTTACCTATACTTTTTAAATTAATTTCTTGTGGTTTTACACAATGGTGATATTCACTGGTGTATTCATATATATACACAGGAAAGTTATGTCAGTTAGAATCACATTTTTGCAAATAATTTCATCTGTCTTGTGAGAAATGGACTAAAACATATCACATACTCATACACACGTGAAAGATACTTCAATTCAGAACATTTTTTTTTAGTGATCTTAAATCTGTGTATTTCCTTTCTTATATGCTGAAAATCTTACTTTTCAATGACACTAAAATTACTAATTTGTCATACAAGAGTCATATACAATAGTTTCAGAATAACAATTTCTATAGTATTAATAATATGATTAGTGAAAAAAGAATACCATTTTTATTCTCTCCTTCCATGCCAATTCTTTTTTGTTATTTAAGCATATCTCACTAAGGAAGTAGAATTAAATTGCTCTGTTTTAAAGTAATTTGGATGCAAGGGATCACATGTTTCATTTTCATTTTTAGGGATTTTTAATTTTAATTTTATGAGAAATATTTACATGATTTCAAAGTCAAATTACAGAAAAAATAAGCATTCAAAGAAATATAACTTCTATTCCATCTTCTCCATCCTATTTTCTTCCTTTCACAAATAGATTATTTTAAAATTTATGGGACTGGGGTTGTGGTTCAGTGGTAGAGTGCTTACCTAGCACATGTGAAGCACTGGGTTTGATCCTCAGCACCACATAAAAATGAAATAAAGATATTGTGCCCACCTACAACTAAAAAATAAATATTTAAAAAGATTATTTTAAATATAAGCATATGTTTTGAAAGCCCTATTTGATAAACAGAATGGTGGATAGCATTTTATTCATTGTGCTTTTATTTTCAGTTAAATATATCCTGGTGATAATTTAGTAGTAGTTTACAGAGATAGCTCTCATCTCTCTAGTGTGGTACTCCACTGTGCAAATATGCCAGTTTGTTCAACATTTCATATATCTTTTCCTATTGCAAATGGTGTTGCAATGAGTAGCTTTGCACTTTTAGTATTTTTGCAAGTTTAGCTTTGGGAGATTCTTAGAACTGTGATTGTTAGATCAAAAGGTAAGTGCATGCAAGTTTGCCAGATGTTTCCGGATTCCCTTCCACAGGCAATCGTATGTTAGTGATGTATGAGAAGCATGAGAGTGCCAGTCTCATAATTGAGAATTGCATGTCAATGTAGGGTTGTGTGTATGATGTGAGGAATTGAACCTCAGGGCTATGCACATGCTAGGCAAGAACTCTGAGTCCACCCCAGACATAAATTTGGTTATTGATTTGCCTTCCTCTTATTATGTATAAGACAGAGTATTTTTTTAATACTGATGGCAGAAATAGATCCAATTTCAATACTTCCATGTGGCTATCCAGTATCCCAACAACATTTACTGGAAAACCTATCTTTTCCCCATTGATTGAGACATTGCCATTACATTTCTATATGTTCTTTTCCATTTGCCTGTCATTAATTCTGCACCTGTACAAAACTGCTTTAATTATCAAAGATTAATGAAGTGTTTTGATGCCTGGCAAGAATAACTTCTCCTTATAGTCCTCTAATTCTTATAGCTCCAGTAAATTACTTTATTTTTATATATATATATATATATATATATATATATATATATATATATATTTTTTTTTTTTTTTTTTTTTTTTTTTTTTTTTTTTTACCAGGGATTGAACTCAGGAGCACTCGACCACTGGGCCACATCCCCAGCCCTTTTTTGTATTTAAGAGACAGGGTCTCACTGAGTTGCTTAGTGACTCGCCATTGCTGAGGCTGGCTTTGAACTTGTGATCCTCCTGCCTCAGACTCCCAAGTGCTGGGATTACAGGCATGTGCCACCATGCTTGGCTATGATATTTTTATGCCATTAGTATGTGCTAAATTTATTAACTAATTCAAAGAGAAGTACCTAACATCTGTGTGAAGTGTCTTCCTATGCAAGAACATGGTATGATTTTCCTGTTGTTCACACCTACTTTTGTGTCTTAGTGATGTGCTTCTAAACAACAGAATGTATTAAAAGCCTAGTGTAGTGCCTGTGGTCCCAACTCCTGGGAGGCTGAGAGGGGAATTTCTTGACCTTGGTAGTTCAGGGCCAGCCTGAGTAATACAGCAAGACCCCATATCTTAAAAAGGAAAAGAAAAAAAAAAAAAAAAGAACAAAAATTCCTGCAAAAACCCTATAGTGTGTTAGAATTAATGACTTAAGAGGCCAGGTCATAAAAAGCAATAGAGTTTCTGCTATGTTCTCTGTCTTCGTTTCCTCACCTTGGGAACTTAGTTGCTATATTGGGAAGAAGTCTAGGACACAAGTAGAGGCCACAAATAGGTATTCTGGCCAGTAGCTCCACCGATAGTGTGAACCACCAGACATATGAACAAGTCTTTGGATGATCTTAGCTTTCCTCTTTGAAGCTATTCTAGCTAACACCAAGTGAAATAAATTTGAGTTATCCTCACCAATCCCTATCTTGTTTAAGGCTTTAGGAAGTTTATAAAGGAGGATGGATAGCCTGAAGTTACTTAGTAGGAAAGAAATATGCACATACAAAGACTATGAAAAGAAGAATAATATGATAGAAAATGGATGAATAAATTGCTGTAAAATTTGAGAAAAGGAAGAAGACTTTTACCATCTTCAGGTCATAGTGGCTTCAATGTTCAGAGAGGCCTATGTAGGTATCCTAGTCAGTTTGGGCTGCTATAACAAAATATCATAGACTGGTTAATTTAAACAGCATACACTTTTCTCACAGTTCTTGAGGCTGGGAAACCCAAGATCAAGGTGCTGGCAGATTCGGTGCCTTGTGAGATCCCAATTCCTGATTTCCAATTGGCCTCCCTTCTGAATCTCTGCATGGTAGAGCTCATGTCTCCTCCTGTTTTTATAGGATACTAATCCCACCAGGATGACCCTAGTCTCACTGTCTAATTACCTCCCAAAGACCTCATTTCTATAATATCATCAAATTAGGGTTTAGTGAGCAGTATGTGAGTCTTGGAGGTACGCGAACATTCAGACTGTAAGAACGGGGCAGAAAACAGACAAAAATAAAGAATGTAAATCTCCACCAGGTTCCAAAGACCTTCATGGATGTTAAGTGTCAACTTAAAAGGCAAGTTGAGTTACACTAAGTGTGAGAACAGAGTTTACCTGAGCCAATATGAGGATGGCCGTCTAAGGAAAAAGAAAAAAAATCTAGTTGCTCAGGATAAGTGCTTCCAAAATGGTGTTAAGGGGTTCTGGTTTTATAGGTTAGAAAGAAGAAAGAAGTTACAGCAAATTGGTTGGTAACAGTTTCATTGGTTGGCAAAAATAGCACTGGACAGTGACTGGCAGCTAGTTACTTCCGTTATACATTCCAGGTAAGAATTTTTTAATGAGCAGGAACAAGGCGTTCTCCAAGTTATTTATTACTCTAATGCTTGTCAGTATGTCTACAAGAAATGAAGTTAAAGCAGTTAAAGGTTAAATTAACCAGATCATGAGCCTTGGGATCAAGGAGGGTGTAATTGCTATCCCACACCCGTGTTTGCTGGATCTAATAGGAGTTTTAAGACACCACCCCCTCACCCAACACACACTCTTTTTATTTATGTCTTACTAGTAAGCCAAAGGAGGTAAATATCTGTTTTTCATGATTTCTCTTATACCAACTTCACTTGAAATTATTATTGATCCTTGCAACCAATTTGAGCTTTCATTCTCACAGTCTTTAGTTCTCGAGCTGCAGTTCTCCTCAGATAATTTGCATTACAAACTCTCAGAATTACCAAGGAGGAATTCTTCAAAATTGAGATTCTTCAAAAATGGATGTGAGAACAGTTTTACTATAACAAGAATAACCATCAATATTTCAAGTGTGACTCAGACTGAGAAGAGGAGTCCTCAGCAGAAAGAATTTCTGCTCATTCTCTATTAGTGGTGCAGTTTGGGCAATACAAGATAAGAATTAATCGCGATTGATTTCTTGGTTTGCAAAAAAATGCAAATAATACTGGTCTTGACAACATTTCCAGAATATTTATAAGGCTAAACCAGATGCTTTTAACTGGTTCAGAGGACAGTTTATTCATTTTTTCCTATTTTAATCCTCTAAAGTCTCACTGTAAGAAAGAGGGGACATTTATGACCCGTGACTAATACCTAATAATCATGATGGACAATAGCTGTTTTCATTTAAGAGCTATTTGAGGAAGGGGAAAGACCTTCAATGGTCAGTAGAATATTTTAAAAATTTAATAAGCTGCTATTACTGCTTTGGTAATAAAATGTAATGACTTGTTAGACATAAAAATTACATGAAATTTATTCGAAGACAGTTTTGGGATTCGAGTGGGGAATTTACATGTATAATTATTCTGTTGGTCAACGTGAAAAGTAATAACTTTCTTTTATTAAAAAAATGTAAGAGGGCATGCTTATTTTATTCTTTTTATATGTTATGAATCTTGAAGATTGTATTTCTACTGAAGTGTGTGGTTGTGCTTGTTTCTCTATGTCTTCTCCAACATTAAGTGTTATCATTTTGGAAATCTCTGCCAATATGATAGCTTAAAAATTATCAAAGATTTCCCTGTTTAGAAAAGTTTATATAATATTTTCAATTGATATTCTAAAAATTTATTCCAAGTCTGTGTCTTTTTCTTTAGACTATAGATCTAGGTGTCCTAAGCCTAGCTGAAATGACTTGCAAATATAGTCAAGGCTGAGAGCCACTTGAATATTAAGAATCCATAGCATTATGTTGATGTCTGCTTCAGGAGATTATTGATTAGAAGACTGACTGGTAAAGTCTCTGCCTATATGAGCCATTGGCATCATATCCCTAGAAAAAAATAAGTTGGCATTTATAGGACTTAAGGTAAAGTGTTAATTATGCCCAAGCATTAAGTATACTGATATCTTTAGACCATTTTGAGAAACACAATATGAAAATTAAAATATTTAAATGTATATCTATCCATATATTTATTTATTTATTTATTTTTTTTTGTGGTACCGGGGATTGAACTCAGGGGCACTCAACCACTGGGCCACATCCCCAGCCCTTTTTTGTATTTTTTTTTAATATTTATTTATTTACTTTAGTTGTACGCAATGCAGTGCATTTATGTTTACGTGGTGCTGAGGATCAAACCCGGGCCGCGCACGTGCGAGGCGAGCACTCTGCCACTGAGCCACAGCCCCCGCCCCTTTTTTGTATTTTTATTAGAGACAGGGTCTCCCTGAGTTGCAAAGTGCCTCGCCATTGCTGAGGCTGGCTTTGAACTCGCGATCCTCCTGCCTCAGCCTCCCAAAGTGCTGGGATTACAGGCGTGCGCCACTGAGCCCGGCTTATCTATCCATATTTATTATATCAGGGTTTGATTCTGATTTTTTCCCTAAAACTCAGATATGTCACTTCTGTTATTAAAATCTTTTCTAATTCCTTTCTTGCCATCTGAAATTCAGATTTCTTAGTATGGTATTCACGATTCAGAAAAATCTGTCCTTAATTTACATTTTAGCATCATATAATCTCCTTTCCCATAGGACATAATAAAATAATAATGGCAACTAATGTTTATTAACCTTTAAACTTTGTACAGATATTGGGGTAGGTGCTTTGAATTACATACTACTATTCTTACTATTTTAAAGATGAAAAATAGGTTTAGAAAATGTAAGTAGTTTTTCCAAGATAAAAAATCTTCTCCCGGGGCTGGGGCTATGGCTCAGTGGTAGAGCGCTCCTCTTGCATGTGTGAGGCCCTGGGTTTGATCCTCAGCACCACAGAAATAAAATAAAGGTATTGTGTCCACCTACAACTAAAACAATATTTTAAAAAGATCTTCTCCCTTCCTAGCTTCACTACTTGTAATAATTAATTCACGTTTTTCGCTGGGTTAAGGTCCTCAATTGGCAGTTTTTTTCCATCAGAGTACAACATGGCTTCAGAGAAAAAGATATGCTTGTTCTTCAGCCTTGGAGGAGCCATAAGAGTTCCACTTGGTTCAGTAGCCTGTTTATTTCAAATAATAGTGATGGAAGTGAGCTTTAAACAACAAGTTACTATTCCTCTTTTGGACACTAGGAGAATATTACAATGCCCAAGAAAGGAAATACAGTTCCCTTTAGAATATTTCATTGGATAATAAAATTCTTGAGCTGCTTGCCTTGAGTTGATATCTATGACAGTGCATGTATATTATTTTTATACTCCATGGTGAAATATAGCAATAATAATTCAGGGCATAAGGGACAGCAATAGATTGTCAACTATTATTGTCTTTAATAAAACGAAAGTCTCATTGGGAAATGATGAAGAATTAATGACTTAAAACAGTAAGCCCAAATCACTGCACCCTGTACAAAGACATGACAAGAACATCTTCCTTCTCAACAGCTTTTCTTCCTCTGAGTCAGAGGAAATGGTTTGGAAGCTGAGGGAAGATAAGCTATTAGGGAGAATTCTGTGACAATACCAAATTCTGGGATCCCTGGGTCCCTGCTGTTGTATATGAAGGGCCTCTGAGCTCTTCCAAAGGTGTCAGTGCAGCATAGTGTGTGCGGTTGCCAGTGGCAATGTCTGATGTCCAAGCTCCTTACCAATGTATGCGTGTGTGTGCTCACAAAATTTTTTTCACGTGCCATTATTTTAAAATGATGTATGATATCCACTAATTTATTTAATTTAATCAGGCCCCAAGGGAAATGAGTCAGACACTTGAGGCTCTTCCTACTAACAAAGGAATGAAGGAATTTTCTATGGCATTACAGGTACTAGGTTGAATATAGTTTCCCATGACAACCAATTAGTAAGTTTGAGATTAATGGTTACATTCTGCAGGAGATAACACTAAAGTTTTGTAGTTTTGATGTCTTAAAGAGACATAAGATGGGGGCTTGGGTTGTGGCTCAGTGATAGAGTGCTCGCCTACCATGTGTGAGGCACTGGGTTCAAGTCTCAGCACCACATAAAGATAAATAAATAAAGGGATTATGTCTATATACAACTAAAAAATAAAAAAAAATTTAAAAAGAGACATAATTCAAATAATATAGCAAGGACACATTTTTTTTGATTATGAAAGACTAAGCAGAGTGGTTATAAGAGATGGAACAATCTATCTAATGACCTATGTCTGACAGGTGATTTGAATTTCCATCCTTTTGAATATTCCCAGCCTGTGTCTTTCTCTAAGAAGTTCTTTTATACCACCATAATTTTGTCTTCATGCTATACATGTTAAGAACTGCTATTGATCTTAGCAGCTATTCATAGGACCATTCCGAGAGTAGCTAGAATTCAGAAAGTTTTTGTCTTAGCTATTCGTTTATATTGTTCTTGTAACCTTAAATATGCCACCTAATTCCTCATACTTGAGAAACCAGAAACTGAGCTTCAAAGGTTCTTTAAAAAAAAAAAAAGACTTAAGCCGGTGTGGTGGTACATGCCTGTAATCCCAGCACTTGGGAGGCTGAGGCAGGAGAATGGTGAATTTAAAGCCAGCCTCAGCAATGGCGATGCACTTAGCAACTCAGTGAGACCCTGTCTCTAAATAAAATAAAAAAAAAAAAAAAAAAGGGCTGGGGATGTGGCCCAGTGGTTGAGTACCCCTGAGTTCAATCCCCAGTACCAAAAAAAAAAAAAAAAAAAAAAAAAAAAAGACTTAATAATTGTAAATTACATTGAAAAATGAAGTGTTAGATAATGGTGAAGCATGGAAAAATGGATGTTTACTTTATAATTCAACTGTATATGATCATTGTCTTAGTCTGTTGGAGCTGCTATGATGAAATGTCATAAACTGGGTAGTTCATAAGCAACATAAATTTATTCATCACAATTCTGGAGGTTGAGACATCCAAAATCAAGGACCCAGCAGACTCAATGTCTGGTTAGGACCTGCTCTCTGGGGCATAGATGGCACTTTCTTGCTATGTCCTTACATGGTGGAAGGGGTGATGGGTCTTTCTCAGGGATCTAATTCCATTCAAGAGGATTCTGTCCTTCTGACCCAGTCACCTCCCAAGGGATCCACCTTCTAGCACATTCATTTTGGGGGTTAAGATTTCAACATATGAATTGTTGGGCGGGGTGGGGCACAAATATTCAGACCATAACAGTTATTATTTCACAACCTGCTTTTGCAGTCCCCTCCCCTGCTCTCCGGGCCACTTTTTTTCCTTCATTCTGAACAAAGCTTCATGCAAGATCTCTGAAATTTTTGTTTCCCCAAATCAAAGATTTTGAAACTATTTATAGTTGCAATAGGGCTAAAAAAAAGTGTGTATTTTTTCTAGGTATTAATTTCAGCATACAATTTAATAAGAGATATTCTTCCACCATGTAAATGCAGGCCTTAAAATGCCCAATTTCTCATCATGGAAGCATTTATTCCCATTAATTCATCATTTTGTCAAAATCCTTCACAGTTCTTCAATATTCTAGGGCCAAAACATGGTAAACTGATGTCAGCTAAATCTGACTTTTCACCCCTAAATACTCTTTAGTTTCTCCTGACTCTATTTCTCTCCAATTTTGACTCTACTCCAGTTGGACTAAGCTACTTACCGTTTTCCAGGTGTAATTGGCACATGGTAACCGTTGCCCCTCCTTGAAATGTTTCCTGCTCTTTTCCCCTATCTGTGCCTTTCCATTCTGCAAAACACAGATCTGGGGTGCTCTGACCTCCCCTCCTCATGAACTTTCTCCCTCTCTTGAGTTTCTACCTTGTCCTTCATCCATCCCCCTCTCATTTTTGTTTTGTCTCCAGTCTAGATTGGGAGGTCTTTTATGAGTACAACTCTACTTTGCACATTCTTACATCTCCCAGTTCCTAAGTATTGCAAACCTATGCGTAGTCAGTCGGCAGGTGTCATGGAGCAATTGTTCGACTCTATCCTATAGTATTGGGAACAATGTTTAAAATATATTTAATGGGAATGTTTCAGTCAAGTCATACATGATTAACAAAAGTAGACAAAAAGATAAGACAGATCAGTTTTTTAAATGGCTATCTCCAATGAAATTAATCTATAAATTAAAATTTTGAAATCCTTACTATAAAAAGGCCACAAAATTGTGTGTATTTATCCGGAACATGAATTTTCTCTTTAGTGCCTTTAAGGGGACAAGAAATGAAAAATTGCTAGTACAATGTAATTTTTAGTGCAATTAAAAAGAAGTTCTGCATAGCTCTGAAAGGGGCTAGTTCTATTTTAGCAGACAGTTATCAGCTTAAACTTGAATTTTCCTTAGCCATTTGCTTATTTATGCAAAATATTTCTCCACAAGTTTACCATTCCTTAAGTATGTTATTTCATTCACCCATTTATTCTGGTACTTACCAGAGGCTAAAACAGACCATGGTAACACATGAACAAAATGATAATTCTATAGGCAGTAAGTAGGGGGCTGAGATATGAGTCAGGGAAGAACATTCTGAAGGAGAGGAATAGCAAGCCAAAGCTTTGCCAATGGAAAGAAGGCCAGTGTGGTGGTCCCCTGAGAGGGAGGAGAAAGTTAAGAAGAAGAGAGATTGAGGAGCAGGAGAGGCCCGATTAATCAAGGCGTCTTATGCCACAAAGGAATTTGGGTTTTACTTCAAGGGCAATGGGAAGCCTATCAGAGCAGCGATAGGATCAGCTTACATTTTTGAAATCATCTCTCAACCTACTGTGGAAAGAATGAATCGGAGGGGTCAAGAGTAGAAGGAAAAAGGTGAGTGAAGAGGTTGGTGCCACAGTGGGCTGGACTAGGCTATCAGCAGTGGACACAGAGAGAAGTGCATAGTGTTGAGATAAATTTGGAGATGGAGCCTGCAGATGTTAGAGATAGACAGAATGTGGGAGGAAAGTATAGGTGATTCAAGGATAAATCCCATCACTTTTTGTCTATATGCACCCTGCCTTCAAGGTTATGGTTACTTTTGCTAAAAGCTAAGTCTTTCAAAATCTTAAGCAAACAAAAATAATAATAAAATGAATATATAAAAAAAATGGATTTATAGCTTTAAATATGTTGTGAATCTTACTTCAAATTCTGAACACTTGGTTTTGCAGTGGCTTTTGTCCAAAAGCAATAAAATTACAACATGCACATTGGGTGCCTAGCTGGCCAGATTGTGGGATCATTTAGAAAAGTATATTGAAAAATGTGTCTGTCTCCTGAACCACTTCCAATTGTAATATAAGTTCTACCAGTCCAGCTAATTTTATATGCACAGAAAGTGGTACAACTCCACGGAAAATATAAATTTTTCATTGACTAGCAGCCTGTAACTGCTTTAAGTGTAATTACACATTTTTCATTTAAGATCAATTTCACAAAATCGTTTTTATGACCTAAGGCTGCCTTCTTAATAATTGGGTGCAGCTAATTTATTAGGGTTTGCATGTGGTGGTATTGGTGTCATTCTTACCTGGGTTTAATTTAGAATCAGGCTTCATGCGGATATGTAAAGGACTCTCTGGTTTCATAATTTTCCCCTATGCTGATCCAGTGATCCCTGTTTTGTTTCTCAGCATACATGATCTGTAGAAAGCCCATGATAACCTGTCCTTAAAATAGCTTAGTAGACAAATGAGGATATTTTCCATTTAATTCTAGGGAAGATGCCCCCTCAGAACATAATTAAATCTGTTCTCTTTCACTTGAGGCAGCATGAATAATTCATGGAGTTTGGGCATAATGAGGTTCTAGGCTTTGGGAAATTTTTAGTTTATGTGCAGAGGTTAATTTTTTTTTTCATTAAAGGAAAAGATCCTATGGAGTTGCCTTCTAAACCAAGACTCAAGTGCCCAAGGAGACTGCAGTAAAGGAAGTTAAGAGTGGGGTAGAGGACTCTGTCATTTTATGTGATGGGAAGTGTATTTGTTATGTACACACTTAATTCAGTATGCTTATTTGAACTTGCATCTCCTCAGCAGCTTCTACCCTTAATGTAAATATGGGCGAGAGGACTGATCTTTTTTACATGGCTGGAGTTGAATTAACAGTTGCATCACAGAGCTTGGGTTCCTTTGCTGTTAGGCTACAGTCCTATGGCTGTGCTCTTACTCAGGACTCCTAGAGAAGTAGCTAGCTGGTTTGTCCAGGCAAGCTCTGTGTGGGCTTGGACTACACTGTCTATTTCCCTTTAATATCAACAGCCTGGATTTTTCAGTCTTCTCTCTATGAGAAACACAGGTCTTCCTTTTTTCTCAAGGGTGCCAACCGGGCAACATTTCATTCGCTAAGAAAATGATAATACTTGGTTCCTGCCTTCAAAAAGTTTTCAATTTAATTAGGAGATAAGAGAGATAGGTGTGAATCTCACCAACACGATAGCCATCTAAGGTGTGGGCCAGGGCAAAACTGATGCTCATGGGAGGGAAAGATCACTTTATACTGACTGGAGCAAGTGGAAAAGGCCCATTGGTGATGGTACTTTGCATAGAATTTGAGTGATTTGGGGGAATTTGGATGAATGGTGAGAAAGGGAAAGGGCATCTTAAAAGGCGCATGATGGGAATGGGCATAGCCTGGTAGCTGACAGAACAGGAGTTTCGGACCAGTTTGAGGCCAGTTTATGGAGACCTTGAACACTGGGACAAGGCAGGAGCTTTCTACAGACCGTATATGCTGGATCATGCACGTGTGGAGGCAGGACATACAGAGATGAGGCTGGTGACTTGGGTTTGGGTCTCATTGTGAAGAATCTCATGTACTTTGGAAACTCAAACTGTCTCCACAGGGAAGAAGGAGAAAGCTATTGAAAATTTTAATGTGGGAGAACCAAAATTCTCTAGTGTATGTTTCAGAAATATAACAGGATTGAAATGTGTGTAGAATTGAAGGGGAAGAATATGGAAAGCAGAGATACCAGGAAGAGTGCCATCACCATGCCCAAGTGAGCAGCTCTATGAGCTGCAGGTGATTTTTCAGGAATTTTCTCTCACAGTTGTGTTTGTGGGGATGCAAATGGGCTCATGATGCAACTGAATATGAATACATAATTCTTCTGTATTTACATCATAGTGCAGCAATTTAGGAGGTTAATTATACCTGCTAATGATTCGACAGATTAAAATTCTGAGAGTTTGTAGTCTGGCAGATTTGTACCTCTTTATATCTTGTTGTTTGCCAAGAGGAATTTTTTTTTGGTTATCCTGCTTGCCGTCTTGTAAAATTTTAGTTGGGATCCCATAAAAATATAGTGGAACATTGATTACTGCAAATCACTAATGTAATGGGCTTCTGGTGCCTTAAAGGAATTAGTTTATCCATCAAATGACCTAAATTATACCCATGAAGGAAGTTAGAAGCTGTAGAATTGGGCTCACCTTCATAGAGGATAATAAACACACACCTTCTTGAGGTTTGGTCAGATGCAGTATGAGGATTATTATTTATTTAGTCTTATCAGGGGGGATTCCTTTTCCCTCCTGATCACCTACCTTAAATTATGACAATTCCTGGGACTGCCTAGGTGTGACTTGAGTTTAATCATGACTAAATATGTGGAGTAGTTTTTTAAACATAGGTTTAGATTGAAGATTCTGAGAATTTTTGCTTAAAAGGAAGGAGAAACCACCATTCTTATTTATTTTGTTTTTGTTTTTACTACACGAGTCTCTGGTTTCTGTGGTACCAGAGTCACAGCTTCTGGATTCATCCTTACAGAAAGGGAAAGAAGTAGCTCAGTTTGGACACAAGCATGGTGATTAGGAAATGGAATTTTCCTGTTATCGGCTGAGGGATCAGCTGCTAGCCTTGGCTTCCTGCTAAGTTGGACGTATTACCTGCAAGACAAATCTCATACAGGGTCTTTAGGCCAGGAGTTGGCAAGCTTTTTCTGTAAAAGGCCAGGTAGTAAATATTTTATGCTTTGTAGACCATATGGTCTCTGTCACATCTATTCAACTTTGACTTTGCAGCAAGGAAAGCAGTTGCAGTCAATACTCAAACAAATGAACATAGCTGGGCACCAATAAAACTTTATTTACAAAACAGGCTGTGGCAAGATTTGGCCCATGAGCTATAAGTCATTGACTGCTGTCTAGGCAATAACTATTATTAGAGAAATGGGTGGAGATGATTGCATTATTAGACTATTATATTATATTTCCCACCATGGCTTTTCATGTTTTCCTCTAGGCACCTGCCCACGAATACAACAAAAATTTATAGACTTCCCAAACCCTACAACTTGTTTTACTTAAGAACTCAAAGCTGCCAGTTGTGGTGGTACATGCCTGTTATCTCAATAGCTAATGGCTTGGGAGACTGAGGCAGAGGATCTCAAGTTCAAAGTCAGCCTCAGCAATTTAGTGAGGCCCTAAGCAACTCAATGAGACCCTGTTTGTAAATAAAATATGGAAAAGAGCTGGGGATGTGGCTCAGTGGTTAAGTGCCCCTGAGTTCAATTCCCAGTAACAACAAAAAAAAAAAAAAAAAAAAAAAAAAGAACACAATGCCATGTATGTCAAGGTGAATAAAAGAAGTGCCAAAAGTCATTATAGGTATCTCAGTGAATTTCATCTTTGTTGATGGACCTCAGGGCAGTGGATAATCACAAAAATATAAATATTTCATATGCAGGTGGAAATTTTATATTTTTATTTTCCTGGTATCCCCCAAAGAAGACTCATTCTGTTTTACATGGCTGTGAACCCTCAAGTTTCTCTGTTCACATTCCATTGATTTTCCAACTCTGGTTTTTATCATTACCCAGAGGTTATGATGCTATACTCCAAATTGCTAGTTGTTGGTCTGCCTTCCCTACTTTCTTCCAAAATCTCAGAAAACCCATCATTTCAGGTACTTCGATGCACCTGCTCCTGTTTTCTCAGTCTCACCTGTCTCATGCTCCAGCAGCAGGGTCCTGGGTGAATATGCCCAGATACAACCTGACAGTGCTTTGACCCCTGCCCTCCTATCAGCCTCCTGCTCCCCACTCTGGTCTTTCTAGTTGAATACTGCCGCAGGCACTCAGGCCCACTCCTCCACAACAAGTAGTAAGCTTCTAACAAAGGAGAGTGGGAGCCAGTGCATCAGTTCTCTCTACCTTTATCCCCAGTGTGATGCTGTCCTGAAAGACTGTTGATATAACTTCTCAGGAGCGCAGTACTGCAAATCAAGCAAGCAGTCATTTAGTACTGGCTACTTCAACGACGCATCAATATAGTGGCTCTTAGTCCTGTGCTTCACTCTGCTTGCTCCTCACTCCTGCTCCCTGGGAATGTATTCTCTTATAAAATGCTTGCTTATGGATCTTCTGGCTTATGGTCAGCTTTCTGGCGAACTTAGACTAAATGTTCAATCTAGGAAGAAATAGCTGACATACCAAAGGAATTGCAGGACCTGAGGTCACATGTGCAGGAGGGCAGCTTGTGGGTGTTTGGTCTGGGAGGAATGTGTGGAATATAAACCTGAGGGATGCAGCCTTTCAGCTGGATTCCTCAGCAGCCTGATGGCACTAAGGAACTGGTGGTGGTGGTGGTGAGTGAGGTGGGGTGACCCTGGTATTGCAATAGGAAAGGTGTCTTTCACTGTGTCTCGCTGGGATGCTCATCTCTATCCCAGGTAGATGGTGAAGCTTGGGTTAGATATTGGAGCTGTATGGGGCATGACCGGAGTGCTATGGCTTCTGCTAACTGCATTGTAAGCCTTAAGAATATGCTGTACAACCAACTCTAACCCATGACAGGCATGGAAGCCAGAAGGCCTCTAGGAGAGCTCTGAAGGAGACTGTGATTTCCTGAAGCTTCAGGGGGAGGCCGTGTTGAGTTGTCAGGTACTGGTTTCGAGGGTGGTTGAGCTGTCAAAGAGGCTGAAGGAATAGTCCCTGCAGGTCTTTGGTGTCAAGAGTCACCGAAGGGATGGGGACATTTGGTGGATTTTCCCAAGAAGATCAAATTCCCAGATTTTCCCGAAGCCTCATGGGCAGCAGAAGCAGTCCATTTCCTCCTTTGGTGGAGTGTACATTGACCTCACGGGCTCAGATCTCAAGATGATGCCTGTTTTCAAGGTCTGCCCCTTCCACCTCCTGTTATTTTTCTTTTCTTTTCTTTTTTCTTTTTTTGGTACCAGGGATTGAACTCAGGGGCACTCGACCACTGGGCCACATTCCCAGCCCTTTTTTGTATTTTTTATTAGAGACAGGGTCTCACTGAGTTGCTAAGTGCCTCACCATTGCTGAGGCTGGCTTTGAACTTTCCATCCTCCTGCCTCAGCCTCCCAAGAGCTGGGATTACAGGCGTGCACCACCGCGCCTGGCTTTCCTGTTATTTTTCAAGTTGATAAATAAAGGAAGGTCTCCTAAGGTAGCCTAAGCATAGAGGAAATAGCTTACCTGTCAGAACTATTGGAGGTCCTGGGAGGTTATGCACAGGAAGGTCCTTGAGACTGTGTGGGGAGTGGTGTGTGGAGTAGGAGGCTGAGGGGGAAAATTTATTAATTTGGGGCCTCCCCTGAGACTCTGGACTTACTGTCCTGGCAGTGAGTTCTGGAATCAGCGCAGAAAGCCAAGTGCACTGCCTCTGCTTCCCTTCTCCCAGTGCCAGCCCCTCACCACATCACTGCTGATTTCAGTGATGCCTGGAGGGCTCATTTTGCTGCCTGATGGTCTCACATTGCAGGGTTTTTGCCCAGAATGCAAAATAACCTTCTGGCTGAAATTTGTTCTGCCTTAATTTTCCGAGCCCCCAGGAGGAAGAATGGTGTGCGCTGCCCTACATTTTCTAGCGCATCCTCATCTCAGCACCAGCAAGGATGCCTCCCTTCTCTGTGAGCAGCCTTGGGAGACACTGAGGATATAACTCATAGAAAGCATAATGTGGCACTGTTGTGGAGGCTCAGCATTTCCAGCTGGGTTAGTAGCATCTCCGAAGGTGGCAAGAATTCCTAGGAATCCCTTCTGACCAAGCCACAGGGTGGTGGGGGAGAAAATGAGGAATGTCATGGCAAAGCAGCATGCCCTCTGCTCACTCTGGCCTCGTGCCTTAAAGGAGAGGTATACTACCCACGGCTCACTCGGATCAGCTACCATTGGTGTGAATAATTATCACTTTCCCTCCAGTAATGGTCCTTCCAGCTCATTTACCCAGCAGTAGAAATTCCAATCCAGTATTATCTTTTTCTTTTTTTCTTTTCTGGTTGTTTGTTTCAAACCAGCCTCTAGGATTTTTCTATTACTTTTCTTGATCACATTAGTTTCATGCTTCAGCTGCTTGTGCTTCTATAACTGCATCTGCATTTTTGTTTCCAATCCCAGGCTGACTTCAAACAATATCATCAGTGTTGGAGCATTAGAAGGAAAAAAAGAGAAGTCTCTGAGTTGACTGAGTGGCAGAAAAGGAGTAGGACAACATCTGGCCATCAAAAGCCCCAATGGCTCCAACCTCCTGGTTCGCAAGTGAATTTATAGACCGAGTGTATTCACATGTTTTCATTTGCATGTGCCCCCAGCCTTTTTAGCTCTGAGATAATGATGACAGATTTGTTTTTCCCAGCTTAGTTTTCTTGTTTTCATGAGGACTTACTGAAAAAGCATGGACTTTGTCACCTTAAAACCTCTTTGATAAAAACAATGGAAACACCAGTCTTGAGTTGTGACATACTGGGTAAATTATTATTTTTTTAAATATTTATTTATTTGCTTTAGTTGTACTAATTTTACGTGGTGCTGAGGATCAAACCCGGGTCGCGCACGTCTAGGCAAGCGCCCTACCGCTGAGCCACATCCTAGCCCTGGGTAAATTATTTTACTTCTCTGAGCTTTCTTTGTCAAATATAAAATTTTGTTGGACTGATGTGAGGTTAGAGTTTATTAAGAACTTACACAGAACACATAGTAGACACATAGTAAATGATAATTTTTTATTTGGCAATAAGGCAATTTGTGTATACTGTTAACACTTCCTCACATAGTGTCTGTTAACTTGCAGTCTTGGACTGGGTGGCATAGTCCATCAAATTAGATTGTAAAAGCTCAGTAATAATCCCTTAGATGGAAGGAAAGAGCATAGTAAGTTCCACTCATTATTATCAAACAATTATTTTTTGTAAGCTACCTGGTACCGAAAACCGGGAGGAAAAACTCTCGGAGGCAGAGTTAAGCTTTTACTACTTTTACTTCTACTTTCTTAGAGCTTAGAGAGGGAAAGAAAGATTTTTAGAGAGAAAGATTAAAGCGAGCTTTTCTTCTTGTAGCTTAGAGTCTTAGAGAGAAAGAAAGATAGAGCTTAGCTTAGAGAAAGATTAGAGCTTCTTTCTTCTCTCTTCTTTCTTCCTTCTTCTTTCTTCTGTCTTCTGTCTTCCTCAGGAGTCTCGGCCTAACTCTGACCAGTCATTACTTCTTCTATCTGGTTTCTCTTCTGTCTTCTATCTGGTTTCTCTTCTGTAACCGCTCTGCCTACGTTCTGGCCGCTCTGATTCTTCTGACCGACCGAGTGACTGCCCGGCTGACTGAATTCTCCGTTCTCCTAACTCGGACCGCTTTCACCCGGTTATATACCTTCAGGTTTGCGGGTGCCTACAGGTGCGTCACATACATATCAGGTGGAACTTATGGCTTCCAGCTAGCTACAACAGCCCTTCCTAATTAGGGCTCCTTCAATTTTTAACATGCTAAAAAGTGCCCCCCCGCAAACAACATCATCAATTAAATGGACAAATCACTAAGAGATATACCATCAAAACACAATCAACTTATTTGTCCATCACAACTTTTATACAAGACACAGAAGCATGACAAGTAACATTGGTTGGTCCCTTAGTATTGCCCTGCGCTTGACCATCAATATTTCATCTTGTCCTCACAGCGACCATGAGAGAGAGGCATCACTGCTGCCCACCTGTTTCTGCGCTTGAAGGAAGATCACTCACTTGCCCCACAGTGTGTATTGAGGGGTTAGGCCTCTGCCCCGGTCTGATTGACTCAAAAGTCCTAACCACAATGTCCTGCTGCCTCCATCCTCTGTGCTTTGCCAGGGTGACTTTAACCCAATGCAAGCATGAATGCTTCCTTAGCTGCAGTGCCCTCCCAGCCCATGGGAGCCTGAGGCTGAAGGGAAGATGTGCACCACTGGATGCACAGATCAAAAGACCTCCCATAGGGGCTGGGATTGTGGCTCAGCGGTAGAGTGCTCGCCTAGCACGTGGGCGGCCCGGGTTCGATCCTCAGCACCACGTACAAATAAAACTCATTGAAAAAAATGCATTGTGTACAACTAAAGCGAATAAATAAAAATATTAAAAAAAAAAAAAGACCTCCCATATTTTGAAACAAGTAGAAAAAAATTAATAAAAGCTCTACGAATGAGAAAACAAAACAAAACAAAACAAAACTGCAGCTTGGCTATAGCTCAGTGGTAGAGCATGTGCTTACCATGTGTGAGCCCCTGGGATCAGTTTGACCCCCAGCACCACACTCATACACACCTCCCCAAGTCCCATATGACTATATATAAAACCAAGTGTAAGCAAAAATAACCAAAAGGGTTTTGAAAGCAACAATAGCTGGGATGGGACCAGACTTCATGGATCAGCAGTGCCTTTTATTTAGCAGTGGAGTCAGGCATCAGAGGGGCTCACTTTCTGGGTAGAAAATGGCCACCAGTTACAGGACGGGTCTGGGTTCTTCTAGGTTACACTGAGAGGTGACTTAATCACTTCAACAGAATGTGTCAATTAGGGCATTCAGCAAACGGGTTGTAAAAATTTGAAACTTGTTTTTATTGGGAAAGGATGGAGGGTCTCAGTGCTTATCTTTTTCCTCTGGGGGTCATTGTATTGTAAAGGATCAATGTTTATCCAGGGACTGCCATTTTCAGAGTGATGTGTGTTTCTTTCTCAGGGATTGTCTTGTCACTGGGAAAGGATTTATTGGGGAAGGATCAATGTTTTGCTTTCTTCCTCCCTCCCTCTTCCTGTGTCACACTATATTGGGGGTTATATCCTTCACCAAGCATTGCCCCAATCTGTTCTCACCACTGTTCTGAAAAACCTGCCAAGTGGGAGATACAAAGGCCCCCTGACTTTGTAACCTTGGGCTGATTGGGAATAACTGATTCTCATTATAAAATAACATAGGGCTGGGCATGGTGGCGCATGCCTGTGATCCCAGGGGCTCGGGAGGTTGAGACAGAAGGATCACGAGTTCAAAGCCAGCCTCAGCAACAGCGAGGCACTAGGCAACTCAGTGAGATCCTGTCTGTAAATAAAACATGAAAAAGGGTTGGGGATATGGCTCAGTAGTTGAGTGCCCCTGAGTTCAATTCCTGGTATCCAAAAGCAAAAACAAACAAAAAACCCAAATGAGTTTGTATCTATTTAAATTTTTGATATTTTGCTTATCATAGATTGGGGGGGCATTCATTTTTATTTTTAAAACACTGCTTTAAAATTGTATGCATCTCGGTTACAGGGTTTCTTGATGCCTCCTCAAATTTGGGGGCCTGAGGTAAGAGCCTCCTGTGCTTTTGCTTTGCTGGCATTAAAATTCAAGGAGAAAATTATCTGATTTAAAGCATACTGGCTGAGGTGAAGGTGAGGGATGAGACTCCAAGGGCAGAACAACAGAAATGATCCTCAGTTGAACCGCAGGGTCAAGGAGAGGAATTTGATTTTTCCCCCCTCTGAGAGAAAGAGGGTAAGGGAGAAAAGGAGAAAGATCTGGAAAGTGGAGTCAGTGATCTGCAGAGAGGCCGTGGAGTGGGTGAGGAGAAGGGGCAGGGCACCTGTAGGCCTGTCCTGGCACAGAAAGCTGTAAGATGCTGCTCCGTTTCCATTTGAAGATAAGTATCCTTGGATGTAAACTGTCTTGGTCTTGCTGAACTCTTCAGTAAATTATGCTAAACCCACATGTTTTGGGTCACAGGAAAAAAAAAAAGTGGCTGAGCTCATGATTAGTGGGTGTTGTGAAGAATAGTCCCATTTCAGCAGGAGCCTGGAGGTTGGGGGCCATTAGAACCTGACCCCTTGGAATTTGCAGAAACAATGTGGGGTACTCTTAGGATCTCCCCAGAGCTAGGAAGTGTGAGTTTGAGTCAGCTTTATCTAAATCTCCAGGGGAGGGAAGGCCCCCAGCAAAATTCTGGAAGAAGCTCAGGCAACTAGAATATTCTAGATAGGGTCGTGACTTGAACCTAGCTTTGCTAAATGTTTTTCTGTCTCTCTTTTCTTGATTTTAGGTCCAGGATCACTGTCTTTGTCAATACCTACTGTATCACCTGCTTTCTCAGAGAGTATGTGAGTCACCCCACCCTCTCTGCTCTCTTTCCTTTTTATATCATCTCTTCCCCCAGCTGTAGGAGGGGGATGTTCAGGCTGGCACGTAACTGTATCAGTCCTGTGTGAGAGCATCAGCACCCCTTCTGTCCCATCCTGAAGACTGTTTCGCCCTAACCTGAGTTGGGGGGCAGTCAGGACACAGCATTCCTTGGTGCTTAGGCTCTGTTCTGCCATTGTCCCTCCAGTTAGTAATGGGTTTGAAGAAGCAGGGGAAGATGGTCCTCCAGCTTCTCTCTAGTGAGTTCTGCTGGAGGGGAGAAGTGGGTAAGTCCCACCTCTTCCTGGATCTCCCAGCTGCTCTGGTCTCTGCTGGAAAAATCTCATAGGACTCGTAGGCAAATTTATAACATTTTAATTGAAGGGACAGGGGAATCTTGGAATGGTACTTCTGTGTGAGCTTTATCTTACTTGAAACTGTCTAAGGTTGGGATGCCTTTTCAGGCCTAGAATTTTGCTAGGAGGGTATTCCCCTGATCTATCCCTCTTTCTTTTCAGCCACCAGACCCACATGCACCCCATCTTCAAGTTCTTGAGCTGGGTATACTCAAGAACCACACTCCATGGGGTCCAGGCAGCAGGTCTGCCTATTGGGGACTTTCTGAGATTGTATTAAAAAGCAACATTTCTGGCTTTTGTTAAGGGCCTGGGGTGGCAGTGGCGTAGGTGGCCTCAGGTCCTGTAGGTGAGGGTCAATATAGATCTTCTGAAAGCAGATCTGTTTTTCTACCAAGAAGGCCTAGCCGCTAGCTTTTGCAGTTCCTCAAGAGGAAAGTCACTTTATGGAGCTGAGAACTCATTTTTCTTAGGGGCAGACAACACAGTTGAATCTCATGGGAAGAGGAACATTTTCTCCATTCAGCATGGCTCTGGCCTTGCAGTTTTAAAAATTAGTTCCATTGTTACTGTGCTGGAAAACACTTAACTCTTTCTTGCCTCAGCTGAGGCTGGCTTACTTTACAAAGAAAGCGCACTTGCTTTTTTCAATATTATTGTTACAATTGAGGTATGGCACCAATTTTTATGGCTTTAATTCCACCTTGCCAGTTTACAAATGGCATGATTTGGGAGTGAAGAATATGTTACTGCCTGACACATTGACTTAATCTGTTTGAGTTACTCTAATAGAATACCATAGACTAGGTGGCTTATAAATGACAAAAAAAATTATTTCTCACACTTCTGGAGGCTGGTAAGTCCAAGATCAAGGTGCCAGCAAATTTGGTGTCTGGTGAGGGCCTGCTTTCTTGCTCACAGATGGTCATCTTCTTGCTGCATCCTTTGAGGGCAGAAAGCACAGGCAGCTACATGAGACTTATTTTATAAGGTCACTAATTCTATTCTTGAAGGGAAAGAGGGCCCATCTCCAATTACCATCACATTGGGTGTGAAGATTTAACTTACTAATTTTGGGGGGGAACATTCACTGTGTATCACATACATTATACAAAAATAAATGTATTTATAAGTACATAATTCTGGCCTGCTACCGTTTGGGGCATAAAGTAGAAGACATAATTCTTGTTCCAAGTTATTTCTTCTTGAAGAAAATTAAGCACACAACAGAATTACAGAGCAGACTTTTCTTTCCCAGTAGATCTTTTAGTACTTTAATGCACTCCTTTCACTTCCATACCCCCAATGGGTGTATTCTGTGCCAATCAAGCCTTGTTTCTTCCTGTTCCCCCAATGTACTATGTCTGTTCATTTACAGATGAGCATAACCTTTGCTAAGAGTAGAACCTACAAACATAATGTTCTTTTACCACTCAGAGCAGATGTGCACTGTCTTCAGAAATGATTGGTTTGAATTATGCTGCCTCTTTTGGCACTTTTCAAATGTTTCTAATCTCTACCTCAAGACTCTCCTTTTTCTTCAGTGAGATATGACCATAAATGGAAGGTTTGTGTGGTGTGCCAGCCACTGGGACCAGCCTCTTGTGTATTGAGAAGTGTCCTAGTTAAAAACAAAAACTCTGGAATCAGACAGTCTAGGTTTCCAGCCTTGGCTTAGGTAACCTTGAGAAATAGCAAACTCCTTGGCAGCTCATCTGGAAAATGAAGATACTTACAGTGTTTTCCTCATGAAATGCATGAGACAATTAGGTGGGGTTGTGTATGGAAAACATTTAGTATGGAGGCACATGGTAATTACTCCTTAAGAGTTAGCTATGTTGTTATAAATAATCTACCTAGAGTCACATAACTATGAGGTTACCGGGCAGGCCTGGAATCCAGGCCTGGCTGCCTCTGTTTCATAGTCACTATCCAAAATGAGATATTTTTGTTTTCATCAGTTGGGGAAAGGGGGCCTTTCCTCCCTTAAATTTCCATTTGGAGGGAATCTCATTAAATGCCTTCTTTTCTTGGCTTCCCCTCCCCTCCACATGCATTTATGCTTGCTTGTTCTTCCCTGGAGGAAGAGGAACAATTTTTCTGGTTGGTAAGTGTCCATGAAGGACCTGAGCATGTTCCTTCCACCTTTCTCTGCAACCTCTCTGCCAGTATAAGGCTTATAGTCTCCTTGGAAGACTTGGTGAGGTGAGTGTGTGTCCCCCAGGTGTCCAGGACTGCCAGTTCCTGGGTGGCTAAGTATTTCTTGTATCTGGCGTTAGTAAGCCCACTGTGGCTACCGGCCCAAACAGGTCCTTCCGCCTAGGCCTTATCAGTAATAAAGCTGATGTCTTGATACTCGTGTGCCTGACACCTGTGACTATCTCTTCATTGGGTTCTGGACTCCGATTTGGAAAAGGGAAATGAAGTTAATTAACTCTTCAGTCCCCAGTTGTATCCTTCAAACAGACCACCAAGTTCTGCTGATTCCTAGTCTTCTAAACCCAGTTTTTTCTTTTGGCTTTTCTGCCACTTCCTTAATGTGAGCTCTTATCAACATTGTGGTAACTTCATAACTTTTCTATAGTCTTGCCTCTGTTTTAGCCCACTCCTCTTTACTTCCTGTACCCCGGGCTCAGCCCCAGAGTGCAGATAGGATCTTGATGACCACCAATGCTTAAGTGGCTCCCTCTGACTCTGAACACCACATTCCTTAGTGCAGAATACAGGCCTTCGAGGTCTGGCTGCTCCAACCCCTTCTTATTGATATGTCTGCCTCAAGCAGTGGAAGTTCAGTCAGTGAGAGCTCGTGGTTATATTCTTGGACTTACCAGGTTCTTCCTTTATTCTACAGCTTTGCAGAGACTGTTTCCTCACTTTACACTGCTCTTTTCTACATATGGCCACCACAAGTTCTTTGGCTGGTGGTCTAAGGGCCCTCTTCTCCAGGAAGCCATTCTCCATCCTTCTATTTTTTTTTTTGGTACTGGGGCATTCGACAACTGAGCCGCACCCCCAGCCCTATTTTGTATTTTGTTTAGAGTCAGGGTCTCACTGAGTTGCTTAGTGCCTCACTTTTGTTGAGGCTGGCTTTGAACTCAACAATCTTCCTGTCTCAGCATCCCAAGCTGCTGGGATTACAGGTGTGCCCCCACCGTGCCCGGCTCACTCCAACCTTCTTGTGGGCTCCATAAAGTTTACCTCACAGGGTCACTAATGTCTGTCTTTGTTTCTCTGCCCTCTTAGTTAGTGAGCATTCTCAATAGTGAGCCCAGCTTCTTTTGTCCTGAAAAGGAGTTGTGCTTTCGTGACTTCTTGGTTCAAGTTGATAGACACATTACAGAGAAGGAAATCTGAGTAATGAATAAACATATGAAAAGCAACTCAACCTCACAGTGATAGGAAAAACTCAAATTGAGACCTGAAGTGGATGCTATTTCACTTTAAGGATTGATAAAAATGAAGAACTCTGGAATCAAGTGCTAGCAGAGATGTGGGCAGCAGATCCTATCACATGCTGCTGATAGGAGCAGCGGTTAGAACAATGATTTTACAGCATCTAGTACACTTGAAGATGCATGTGTGCTGTGACAATTCTATTTCTAGTTATATACTCTTGACAACTTCTTGCACATAAGAAAAATATAAGAGTGTTCATTGCAGCATTAATTGTAATAGTAAAAGTTAAAGGTGTTTAAATGTCCATCAACAGATCACATGAATAATAAAACAGTATACTCCTGACATAGAATATGATCTAGCAGAGAATAAAAGTAATCTAAAGTAAAGGCTAGCAATACGAATACATCTCATACACCCATCATGGGTGAAACAGTGAATTATAAAAGCATACTTACAGTATCCCATTTATTTAAAGCTTAAATAAAGAAGCAAAAAAACTTAATACATAATTTAAGTAAAAAGGTGTAGCAAAAACATAATGGAGTATTTGGGAATGATGAACTCATTCTCAGAGGTTTATGGAATTACCTATGGCAGGAGAGAGTGGAATGAGCATCAGGGGCCTTCACTGTATTTCTAATGCTTTGTTCACAAGCTGAGTAACTGAGACAAATGTGTTCACTCTCTTGTCCTTGATTACCCTATTATCCTCTGTATCTAATTTTTGAGTAGAATCTTTCATTACTAAAACAAAATTAAAAACAAACAACAAACAACGATTAAATCTCAGTGTTGTATTTGAATTTAAACCCTTGTTTTTCTCTTTACTAGTGTGAGAAAGTCTCTTAAAACCTCTGAACTGTTTCCCCATCTATAAATGGAAGACAGTAATTCCTTAGAGTTATGTTAGAATCTAATGAGATAATGCAGGTCAAGCAGATAGCAGTGTCTGGAACACGTATTGAACATCAAATCAATGTTGGAAATGATAATTCTAAGAAGCCTCCTGATACACACTTGCTAATTTTAAGTGAAATAATGTCAGCTGTTAATAGTAAATATATCATCTGTTCCCTTCCTGCCTATCAGAGTTCCCTAAATCTCAACCCAAGAGGTGAATGATCTATTCAATTTTTCATGTTTAGAGTTTAATTAAGTTTTTCCTTTAGGTTATGGCCACACAGGTCAATATTTGTTTTTAAGGCTGGGTTAATGTCCCTGGCTTTTTAGATAATTTAGATAGATAATTGAGGTGCTTCAGGCAGGGCCTGTCGAAACACATAGTTTGTCTAGCACAGAGGAGTGCTTGTGACACATTAAATATTTCTCTCTCTCTCTTTCTCTCTCTCTCTCTCACACACACACACACACACACACACACAGTAGTCTATCCTGAACACTACGTTATTTTTTTATTTATTTATTTATTTATTTATTTATTTATTTATTTAGGTTCTGGGGATTGAACCAGGGGTGCTGAAGCACTGAGTCATATCGGCAGCCTTTTTATTTTTTGAGACAGGGTCTCCCTAAGTTGCTTAGGGCCTCACTAAATTGCAATCCTTTTGCCTCAAACTCTGGAGTTGCTGGGATTACAGGCATGCACCTCCTTTGCACTTCCTTGCCTTGATGCATTACTCTTCTTGCTTTAAAATTTTCGAGTGACTTTTAGGTTACTGTACGCTAACTGTAAGCCAAGTCCTGCAAACTGAGCCCCGTCAGCCCAAGTCATCTCTACTGCCCAGAGTCAGCCTGACTTTTCAGCCTGTCTTTGCTCCAGTCAACGCAAGTGATTGTCTTGTCCCACCTCCACACCTGTGCTGCTGCATCAGGCCTAGGACAGCCTTGGAACGTGCAGGCCTTGTCAGTCTGATTTGCTTCCCATGGGAGAGGGCAAGGAACAAAAGAAAGGTTCCCTGTACTGGCTGCAAAGGAGAATAATGGGGAAAAAAAAAAAAAACAGCATGGTGGAAAGAAGGCAGGTATCAGAGAGCTGGGATAGAGCAGACAACCTGCTGGATTTATGCAATAAATTTTGTAATAATTCCCTCCTACCATAAAATTGAATAATAGCTGTAAAATCAATTATGAACATCATGACTTAATGTTCTAATTAATTAAAACCCCATGGGAAATCTCAAAGTCTAGTAAACAATTCTTTCAGTGCTGCAAACCTTGCCCAAATATTCTAGAGCCAGAATTCCAAGGATCGAATCTTTATTCTGCTGCTACACAGAGAGGTTAAGTAGCTGCTCTGTTTTTGTACCTGTATAAGATGAGGGGGAAATAAGAGTGCCTATTTCATAGGATTGTTGTGAAGATGAAATAAGTTTATCTTTGTAAGTCAAATATTCCTCTTAATCGGACGCAAATTATTAGTTATTATTCTCTGCCTAATTTGGTCAGGCTAGAAATGGTCTTTGGTTTTTATTAATATAAGTTGTTGGTATTTTTATAGGATGGTAATGGAATTTGGGGTGCTTTTTTTTTGGAGTGCTGGGGATCAAACCCAGGGCTTTGCCATGCTACCTGGGCATGTGTCCTACCATTGAGCTACATACCAGGCCCCAGTGGTTGGTATTTTTAAAACACAAGTATAATTTGACTGTTTTAACAGAATCATTGTTAGTAGACTGACAGAGATTTAAAAAAAAAAAAAGCACTTGATAGTAGGTGAAAAGACCTGATAGTGGGTTTTTGTCAGAATCAGGGTGAGATGATAGCTTAGACAAGGTGGTAACGGTTGAGGTGGTAAGGAGTCTGCCCATCAACATCAAAATCATCTGTCCATTCCCTCTTTGCTTTGTGGTACCCATGTTTACAACAAATAAAGTGCCTTTGTGTGTGTGTGTGTGTGTGTGTGTGTGTGTGTGTATGCCTTTGAGCTTTATCATATTCATTTTATTTGTGTGTGTGTTCTTTGGTGACCACTGCATTATTCTTAATAAGGCTCTGTGATATATGTGAACATCTGAAAGAGTAGGTCCTCAGTTTTTGCTCTTCATTTTCAAGGTTAACTTGGATATTTATGTTCTTTTATTCTGCCATATACCTCTGGGAGTAAATGTATGAGTTCCTCAAATCAGAAGTTTTATTTGGGATTATACTAAGTTTAGGAATTAATTTGTAGAGAATTGTCATCTTTGCTATCACTTCCATGCATTCGTATTATTTTCTTCATGTCCTATAATTAAAGTTTTAAAATATTCTCCATAAAAGTCTTACATATTCTTCCTTAGGTTGAGTATATTATTCTCTACTTGATTATGGCTGGAGTAAAGGAATATTAGTTTTTAAAAAATTGATCCTGTCCAGAAAAGTTGTCGCAGTTTCTCTTTAGAGCTCATAATTTTATCTGTTAATTTTTTTGTGTTTTTCTATTTTCTGTAACTCATTAGTTTGGAACTGAAGTTCAGAGTTATTTGCCTACAAGTTGAAATTCCTATTTTAGTAGAAATGAAAAACTCAAGATCCCTTCTTTTTTTTTTTTGTAAGGATAAACAAAACCTATAATTCCCGGAATTTAGCAAAACCACAACTAGAAATAATTAAATTTTTTGTTCAGTTAAAATCACACCAACCACATTCTCACAGTATCTTTCTTACTGGTAATTATAACAGCAACAATAAAAATATGAATCTTTTAGTTCACATATATTCTTAGCATAATAATTCAGAAATGCATATGGAGAGCTCAATCACTTATTTTTAAGTTTATTATACTACAGGTAAATGTTATTTTTAAATTTTTTTTGTTCATAATACATACCCATCATATTAATGTTATATTGTTTTCCATTTTGCTTATATATCACATGTTTCAATTTAACCCATGGCAGGAATTAGAAATATATATCAATAGTAAAAATTCACCAGTTATTTAAATATTTAAGAAAAAAACTATAAAAGGAATCCATTTTTAATTTTGTTTATTTACATATTCTCTCACATAAAAGGATGCACAAATTCATCAGTTTTCAGCCAACTCAGAATTACAGTGTTTCAGATAAAAAAAAAGACCATCGATTTATGTGGATTTATAGGGAAGAATTGTGAATTTCTGTGAACAAATAATAGTATGTGTAGTCATATTACATCTTAGTGAGTGTAGGTATTCAAACTGGGTAGTAATTTTTAAAATTTCTAACAGCAAGAACTATTTTTCAGCCTTATAAAATACCAAGGAATACTGTTTCTGTTGGGAACAGTCCTGTGGAAACACTGGCACACTTTTTTCTAGATTGTACACAAGAACATACAAATTCATTGTCTATGACGTGATATTCTTTCATTTAGGAGTTTGAAATGTTCCAAGTGAAGGTACAAATTTTATGCCAATGAAGTCTCCTGAAAAATTGGAAGGAACATAAATGGTCAAAGCAAAGGAAATAACTACATAAATTATGGAATATTTACTTGATGGAATATTAGCAGTCATTGAAATTTGAAAACTATACAATAAAGGAAAAAGTATCTATGCTGTTAAGGAGAAAAGTCTATATAAATACAAAGATCTTGGTTAGATCTTTTATTTTTAAAAAAATTTAATAAAATTTTACTTATTTATTTTTATGTGGTGCCGAGGAGCAAACCCCGTGCCTCACACATGAGAGGCAAGCACTCTACCACTGAGCTACAACCCCACCAGCCCCTCTCGGCTAGATCTTGTTCTTGGCCAAGTAAGAAAATAAATTAATAGTTACTAAGGTGGTGAGATCATGGGAAAACCCTTCATTCTTTAAATTTCCTGTGATGGTACTAGTAATAGCTGCAAAAACACCTCAAGTACCTGCTTTTGTGCCAGGCATCACATACTTTATACATATTTTCTTTCTTTCCTCCCCACTCCCTTGCTCTTTTTTTTTTTTTTTTTTTTTTTCCGGTACTGGGAATTGAGCCCAGGGGCACTTTACCAGTGAGCTATGTCCCCAGCCCTTTTATTTTTTTTGAGACTGAGTCTCACTAAGTTGCTGAGGCTGGCCTCACACTTGCTGCCCTCCTGTCTTAGCCTCTGGAGTGAATGGAATTACAGGCATGTGCCCCTGGGCTTGGCTATATACAAGTTTCTAATCTTGGAAAAGAAATATGTATCAGTGCTTCTCAACTTTTAGTAACACCAGGAGGGCTTGCTCCAACACAGATTTCAGGGCCCTGCCTTCAGATATTCCTCTCTAGCCGGTCTGGGGTGGGATTGAGAATTATACCTAATGAATTCCTAGAGATATCAATGCTGCCGGTCCAGGGGTCCACACTTTTAGAACCACTGACTTATACTCTATATACTTCCCTCATGTTGTGAATGAGAAAAATCAGAAGTCAGAGGTTAAATAACAAAGCTAGTAAGTCGCAGGACCAGCATTTAACCACAAGTTTGTCTAACTCCATGGTCTGGCCTTTTTACGCTTCATTTGCCGGGGGAGTGCCCTGTTACTCAACCACAAAGTGTCTTGGCTATCTTGTGGGGCTCAACCTCCCAGGCTGTGCCATGGCTGGCTGGTCAAGAGGAGACATACGTTTAGCACTTTGGGCTCCAAAATTCAGAAATTAAGATCTCATTGGTATTCCTGAGTTGAACTGAATTTAGGGGAGATTCCTGACATGAGCAGAGCTCTCGACCAGCTGGTACACGAAGTCAGAATGTCAACTTACATAAGAAATGGAATTTCCATGGAAGCAGACCTGCCTATTTGGCTTGACCGAGAATATTCTCCCTGGAGATATGTTCTGTGCCTGAGAAACCCAATTATCAGAAGACTGCTTGGTGACCATGGAATCAAGACTAAGGGACTTAATGAATGATTCTATGTCACCAGCTCAGCATGCCCTTACTTTCCATACCCGGTGCATACATTTCCAGAAAAGAGACCGCCATACCAGGGGATTGGTATGGAACTGACTGGACGAGTGCTTCAGGGATGCCTGGATGAGGTCCAAAGGGACCTGACCCTCCCGGGCTCCCAGATACACTCTTTCTCCTCTGTTCCTAAGACCAATTATTCCTCCTTTCTGTGTTTTGAGTGTCTTAATACTTTTAATCTGATGAAAGTCAAAATTCGAAGATCTGGAAAACACTTTCCTTTTCAAGGTGACCTTGCACATGTCTATGCTGTTCTATTTTTAATTCATAATTATAATTAAACTCTCAGTAGGCAATCATTTCTATCTGCCCAATGGCTTTTTTCTTGGTTTGTATGATTAAATTCATGGAGATATTGGTTTTTTTTTTTTTTTTTTTTTGGCTTTATGGATGTAAGTCCTAAAGTACAAAGAAAGGGTAAGGATTATAGTCAACATCTGGAGGAGGGGCAGAGAGATCTCTTCTCTGGTTAACAGGGCAAGATGTGAGAGGAGAGACATAAGTGATGCTCATGAATAAAAATAGATTCAAATGAACACATTTAATTCGTTGACACAAGTAGATGTTTGCCTCATGGGGTTCCTGGCCAGAGTAGGCCATTCACAGGCCCCTTTTACAGTCTCCAGATGAGCAGTTCTCAAAGTGTGGCCTCCTGCAGCAGCAGCAGCAGCAGCAGCAGCAGCAGCTGGGATATTGTTAGAAATGCAAATTCAAGAGCCCCACCCAGAACCACTGAATGGGAAACCATGGCAGTGGGGCTCAGCAACGTGAGATTTAGCAAATCTTCTAGGTGATTTCAATGCTTGCTACAGTTTGAGAACCACGGCCCTAGACCTTTATGTCTAACTTACTTGGAGAAGGAGCTTCATGTGTTTTAATATACTCCATGTGCATACCACATGGACATTAATATTACATTGTCTGTATAATCCTTTCTCGATGAGATGCATACATTTATATTAGTAGTCCCGATGAAAGGTAACTAGGGCCTGTCTAGGATGGTCAGGACAAAGAGGGTTATTGGTCAGATCATACACATGGGGAGCACCTCGGGCCCAAGAACCTGAAGAGTTTGCATTTATATCACTTATGGGCTGTATGACTTAGGGAAGTTACTTAGTCTTTCTGTGCCCAGTATCCTTATTTGTAAAATAGGGATAATAATAGTATCATCCAATAGGCTTATATGGAGGAATAAAGCACTCAGAACCCTGCTTGACACATGCATGCTATATAAATGCATATTAATTGAAGATAAATATTTAGAAGACCTCATTAAGTCCAAGGAAGGTTTTACAGATGGTTTCAAGAGTAGCTGGGGAGTCTGGGTGGGCTGTGGAGAATCTCCTTGGAGCTCATCCATGAAGGTGTCTGTGCTCTTTCCACTCCACCACTTCTCAGCCACTTCATGGTCAGTACCTGCCTAGAGGTGCCCTAATGGTGAGAAGCCCACCAACACCAATGGTACAAAACTGTTACCATTGTTTCTATCCAAGTGTGTCTGTTTGATCGTGGGGAAGAGCATTGATCTTCCTTCATGGAGGATGGTTTCTTGGTTATTCAGGATCAACACAGGCATTTGTTTCTCGGGGAAGGCAAACTCAGGAGGGTCCCCACTTTTTTTCCCCCTAGAATTATTTAAAAGTTACCTCTTCCTAGGGGAGTGCACAAACAATACATGTGACAGTGTCCCTGATGCTCTTGCAATCTCTGTTCAGAAAGAAGACCTCACCTAGTCACTTCCCACTGAGGAAATGTTTGGGATTTGAATTAGAGGACATTCCAGTTTAGAAGTTTCTTTAATTTGTTATGCCTTCTTTTATGTCTGGGACTGCATTTTTCATATCTTGGCAGGTGGTGTATAAGCACTGAGGAATTTAACACTCACAATTTGTTTGGGCTGGTAGGGTGTTTCTTCAGAGTGTAGTTTTTCTTCCTTCTGATTATAGCATAACTGAAAGATTTCCATCTACCAATTTATAGGAATTTGGGTATATCATACCTGTCTTTGTGCATTAAAATGTAGTTTCCAGGTCTTTTTTTTTTTTTTTTTGGTGGTGCTGGGGATTGAACCCAGGGCCTTGTGCATGTGAGGTAAGCACTCTACCAAATGAGCTATATCCCCAGCCCAGTTTCCAGGTCTTATTTCTTATAGTTTGCCACATATTTTTTTCCCCTTTCAATGAAATCTTGCAGTATTTTCCATACTATTTCATTAAAAGAGAACAGACATTTAGTTTGTGAGTACATAAAGAGTGAACTGATATCAAATTATACTCAAGGTCTTTAGGTGAAAATGTGTTTTGAATAACAAAATAGAGGATTTTATTAGTAAGAGAAAAAGGCTGCATGTCTTTAATTTAGATTTGGAGTATGAGGATTTGATTTGAGATCCAGGTCCATGCTGATCAACCTACTGATTGAAACAGATTAGTATTTCTAAAGTTTACTTGCTTTTATACAGAACAGAACACTTTGTACAACTCCAGCTCTTACTGACAATCCTTTAAAAGACAGATATTTATGGGGCTGGGGCTGTAGCTCAATAGCAGAGTGTGCACCGAGCATGCTCAAGGCTCTGGGTTCGATCCCTGGCACTGCAAAAACAAAGAAGAACAACTGAAAGACCAACATTTATCACCAACTCACTCTTCACTGGTATTATATTTGCTCTTGTGAGGGACACAGGCCACTCAGGGCAGGGTTTGTGTTCTGAAGAAGCTTTAAAAATTGAGATAAAAGGACAGAACTACCATGCATGCAGAAAATTCATGTAAAACTATATTAGAGAAAATATATTTTCCCCATCTCTGGCTTTGTTGAGGAGGAAATCTACTGAGCCCACTGCAGGCTTCTCTCCCATTTTTTCAATCCATCTTCAAGGAGGGGGAGAGTGACCATGTGAACAGATAGAACATGCTCCATTCTTCTTCCTCTGCTAATGAGCCAACTTGTCCACATGCAGCATGAAGTCTCTTCAATGCTGCTCTTCCAAAGTGTGTGTCTCATCTCATGCATCCTCCTCTTGCCCTGGGTCAAGGCTGCCTGAGATTGGGGGTAAGTCTGTCTAAATAGATGAGGAGTGGGTCTTAGCATACCCTCTTGGTAATAGATTGGATACGTTCACCTCCATATTTAATCTTTGTTTTAGCTCTCAGTTTTTATAGTATCCAAGTTAGAAAGAGACCTGAATAGCATCTGATACTAAAGTTAATATCCATGGTGCATCCAGGTGGATCATGAGTGGTTGTGGAAGACCTTGTGAGGATTCACTGGGGCTGGATTTTAAAGAATGAAAGTAGAAAGGAGAGGCAGTTTTTCAGTTTTGTTTGCAAGTTGCTTTAACTTTTAGGCTAACGAAATGTGCTGAAATAGCAAGATTATTTTCCTATGTCAGATGTCTCCATGGGAGTAGAAAAAGGATTTTCATGAATATCACAAAGGAAAAGAAATAGAGAGGGAGAATTCCAGGTTTTCATAAATTGTCAGGTTTGTGGAATAAAGCAAGATTATATTCACAAATGGACTAATAAAAGATTCTCTAAAAAAGTGTTCGTTGCCCAAACGCAGCAGTCAATCTCATCGTAGTCCTTGGAGAAATGAGGACAATCTGCAAGGGGACAACGGTGTCTTCCCATCTTGCTAATGGTGACAGAATCAGAGGCCAAATATGGAACACAGGCTTCTGAAGACAGGTTTGAAGGCAGCTCTTCCCCAGGCAGCGTGACTTAGGCAAATCATCCCAGTGCTTGGAGTCTCACTTCCTGTCCCTCAGAAGCTGGGACGAAGTGGATGTTTCTGAAGGCCACTGACAGCTCTCAGAATTTCTGTTAGAAAATTTGTGTTAACCAGCCTGGGAGCTCTATAAAACCATGTGGATTTGAACGCACACAAAAGAACAGAAATTGTCTATTATCTCCAAATTAACCTTCCTACTGTGTTTTCAAATAGATCTCAAATCCCCATTTACTTGCTGCAATGGTAAAAAGCCTTTTGAAGGTTACTTGAAATCTGAGCTGATAACAAAAGGAATTGATTTTCAGTAGATGTGACAAAATGACCAAGAGGGATTCAGGACAGCGGTCTTGCACACTGTGATGTTTAATAAAAGGTCATTGACTCCAGATGAATTTAAGTCATCTTTAGCGTGTCACAAGCATTCCTGTGCCTTCCTCTTTCCTCTCTCTTCTTCTACATTCCAAACATCCCCTAAATCTATGCCAAAACAAATTACCAAACGTTGGAAGAGGACAGTTGGGGTCCTGCTGTGTTTATTTTGCTTTATTTGTTCTGGATTTGAAGCTAAACCTTCCAGTAGATGAACTGTATCAAGGTCTTTTCATTTCATATTGTGAAATGTGTTGTTATGCACTGTTCATTCTATTAAAAAAATGAAACAAGTTTAACCTAAATTAAAATGCATAGTGTGGCTCCCTCAGAGGGGGCTTCTGAAACACCTAGGCACAAAATGTTACATGGACTTCTTGTTAACTAAAAAATTATTTTATCAAGTGGCCCTTCCTGAGGCCTTGTGTAGGAGCTGGGTCATTGTGAGCCTCCCAAGCTGTAAGGTAGGTGCTTGATATTACATGCATTTATCTCAGTTGCCAGGAACTCCATATTGCCATCTGTCTCAAGCTTTGCCAGAAGCTACCTGTGGTTTAAAGGCCAGAAAGGTCTGGACAACAGGGGGGCTTAGGGAAATAATGTGGAAATAAAATATTGCAATTTTTTTGTTAACTTTCCTCTTGACACACCGTATGGGGTGTTCAGCTTTCTCTCAGGTTTCATGCTGTGAGGATACTTTCATGATGTTATTTAAAAAAGACAAAAAACCAACTTCCTACGGTGGACCCAGTCATAACATGGTGTCTAGAAATACAGTTATCAGCCCCTGTGCTTGAGCTATTTGCTAGAGCTCAGGATGAAGAAGTGAACTGCTGGGCAAAGAGCTTTCCTTATGGAAAGGCTGAGTGTTCACTGAAGTTCTGACTCTCTATAGTCAAAGGAAATGATTGAACTAAAGCAGTGGTCAGGAAGAGTTCAGAGGGATTCTCTTTCAGGCTGCATTTCAGGTAATTGTCTTGGTGCATTGGAATTAATGCTGACATCTGTCTCTTCTGTCTTCTGCAACTGTATTCTGGAAATCAGACTTAAAGACTGTGGCTATTCGATGAACTGTAGATCATGAAGGCCTTAACTGGGTATGAGAAGGGGAAATGGAAGTTGTCTAGGTAAATGAAAATGTCACAGTGAATACGTTGCAGTTTTTACTTCAGTCTCAAAAATCAAAGCCTAACTCATGCAATATGAATTAGAAAAAAATGAGTAGGTGAGTCTAAATGATAATTAGCCAGCAACTCTGAAAGATAAAACATAGGCCAGCTTCCTCATTACTTGCTTTGTTACTTTGACCAAGGTCAAGTAATTATCTTGCATCCTTCATCAGGGATTGCTTGTAAAGCATCCAGTTAGTTAGGAGAAGAGTTGGCTTTAGGGTCTTTGGAAGAGTTGGGCACTAGAAAATGGGGAGATGAGGTCATGGAGCCCCTCTGTCTCTGGCCTGCTCTGCTTCCTTGGGTGGCTTTAAGTGAGTAAATTAGTGTTAAAAGTACTTTTCAAGGATAAACATCTCTTTCTCCTCCCTTTTGTATTCTTCTTCTGGCCGATGTTGGAGACAGCTGAGTTCAGGTCCTTGAAGGGTTTTTGGTTTTCAGTTTGGTGAAAGAATAGTATGAATCTTCAACAGGCAACTGCATGGGTCAGAGGTCCCAGTGTTTTTTACCAGTGTCCGAGGTCAGAGGCCTGACTCCAGGGGGTTCCAACAAACCAGGTCTGGCCACTCACAGCAGAAACCAAATAGAGAAGGTAATAGTGAAGAGCAGGAGAGCAACTTTAACCAATATGGCCATATTGGGAGGGTAAATTGAGATCCAGCATCTCAGCCCTGTCTTTGGGGTGCATCAGGCATAAATAGAGGAATAATTGGGATGGGGGCAAGAGGTATGCTTAATTAAACAGTCTTAGTCAGATTGTGGTCTGGTTAATCTTTATTTAAATTCTAGTTCTTTTCCAGAGCTGGCTCTGGAAAAGTCCTGATCACTTGAAAGGGCAATCTCCATTTGCTACTCAGGATGTTTGTCTATCAGGGCTGTGATTCTGGAAGGGGAAACTCAGTTCCCATGAGATGATTGCTCCTATGTAGAGGGGAAATCTCATCACAGGGTGATCCATCTGCCAGGCTCCATTGTTACTGGAAGGTGTAGGGCAATGACTGAAAACCTCCAGACATCTCTTCAGGGGTCTGAAATAGGATGCTGTAAATGACCTTGCAAATCTGGCTTTGGTATTAAAGAGGGAATGAGATAGATTAGGTACATTTAGGGTTTATAAACCTGTATTACCAGCTTTTAGATGAACATTCCTTAAATGATAAATGTGCCTGTCATAGGTTAGCAGGTTACAAAGTTTAAGGAGATAGATACAAAATGAAGGCAGAGATACTAAGTTTTATCCTGCTTTCAGGTACCCATTGGGCAGCCGCAGACCTAAGAGGCAAAGGCAGCCTAAATTTCTGTAATACCAGGGCCCACTATGATGGATCATGAATGAAGGTAGCCTAAGAAGAGCAGAAATGATAGAGAACACAGCCATCCTTTGTTCTAAACTCTTCTAGCCAATTTAAATGCAAACTTATAAATACGGCATCTGTAGGTGGATTCAGTCTCAAATTGTCAGTTGATAGATTCTAGTGTGGACAGCTGGTGGAACCCAGGTAAGTTGAGGAAGGTGCTGACTGGCATCTTCTAGGTGTTCTTTTCAGGGTTGGGGGTGGGCCCCAATCTGGATTGTAACTTTTTTTCCTCCTTTTTGAAAGGCTTCAGCCTCATTAGAGCAAATCCTGGAAAATCAGCAGAATTTTAACTGCCTCAATTTCTTTGAGTCAGCATTGGATACTGATGTGCTCTCAGTCACACCTTTGGTTTGTTTTGCAATTCAGAATTTGGTTTCCCTGCTGTGTCGGAAGCCTTTGGCTTTGGTTATAGTGCAATAAATTCAAATAAACATTTATGAGGGTAAGTAATCATATTTTATGCAAACAAATTATTCTTCCTTAAAAAATCACTTTTTAAAAATGCATGCTATTTCTTTTCTCAGTCAGCACATCAAACTAATAAAAGTTATTGTACCATCAAAATTCCCTTCATGACTGTTTATTGTTTCATTTATGTTAAATTTAGAAGGCTGGTCTGTATTTTGCTTCTCCCCTCCCCCCACTAAAATTTGGTGCCCTTATTACTAACACAAGAAATCATGATTATTTTACATATTGCATAATTATGGCAAAAAATAAATTAGAGGTGGTTACTCCTGAGACACGACAATGTTCATTAAAAAATTTGTATGGGTTTCAAAGCCGAGGAAACCCATGAATTACTAGCTCATTAACCCCAGAAAATTGTAACGTAAAGTGTCTTCTTGGTCAAAGTGTAACACTTTTCTGCCCATCTTAGGTATCCAATTTACTTCCTTATCAAGGAGTTCCTGGAATGCTGCTGCTGACTTTATGTGGGATGTAATAAAGAGAACCTGTCCTCAACTTCCTCTCCTGAGAGTAAAGAATGAAGTGAAACAGACTGGTTCCCCTCATGCATTCATTTGAGCATGCACATTGGGTTGCAGGAAGGTGCCTTTAGGGAAGAGAGTGGGAAATGCTTTTAGTGCTAAGGAAAATGATGGGAAGGAAGGATTAGGGGAAATGGTGTGGGTCATTGTAAGGTGCAGCCCTTCTATAGCATTCTGCTGGAAAAGACCCAGGCAGACAGCATTTATTAACTGTCCTTTGTGGGTGGCCCATTCTATGCCATATACAAAAGTCTCCTGCTGGGGCAGGAGGACATCTTTATTTTTTTTAAAGTATTAAAAATGATAAAGTAAAATTTATTCCTCATAAGGTTCACAGGACTGAAAATGGTAATGTAAAACTTATTACAAATCTACAGTAATCAAAACAGTGTGGCACTGGTGTAACAATAAACAGACCATTAGAATACAAAGCCCTGAAATAAACCCTCTCATATGCAGTCAACTGATTTTGAACAAGGATGCCAAGACTACTCTGGAGAATGAACTCTTCTATGGCTGAGAAAACTGGATGTCCACATGCAAATGATAAAAGTTGGACCCTGAACTTTCACCATATCCAAAACTCAAAATGGATCAAAGACCTAAGTGTAAAAGCTAAAACTATGACACTCTTGAGACAAAAACAGGAAAATCTTCATGGTACTGGATTGCACAATGATTTCTTCAATGACATCAAAAACACAGCCAACAGAAGAAAAAATAGATGCATTGGACTTGATCAAAATCAAACATTTCTCTACATGAAGAATACTGATCAAGAGAGTAACACACACACACACACACACAGAATGGGGAAAATATTTGCATATCATATAATAATTTCCAGAATATATAAAGGACTTCTACAATCCAAAACCAACCTAATTTAAAATGGGCAAAGGAGCCAAGACACCTGTGGTCTCGGCTCCTTGGGAGGCAGAGGGCAGAATTGCTTGAGCCCAGGAGTTCAAGATCAGATGAGGCAACAAAGTGAGAAACCCCCATCTCAAAAAGTAGTAATAATAATAAAGCACTGGGCAGGTAGCTTAGTGATAAGAATGCTTGCCTAGCATGTACAAGGCCCTAGGTTTGATCCCTGGCACCCAAGCAAGTGGTGGTAGTGGTGGAAGGAGCTAAGGATTTGAATACACATTTCTCTACAGATGATACACAAATAGTCAACTAGTACGTGAAAAGATGCTCAACATCAAATGTCATTAAGGAAATGTAAAAATGACAGTCAATGACACATCCATTTGGTTGGTTAAATATAACAATTAGGATTGCTATTTAAAACAAAATAGTAAGTGTTGCAGAGGATATAGAACTGCAGGGCGGGGATTGTGGCTCAGCGGTAGAGTGCTTGCCTAGCATGTGTGTGGCCCGGGTTCGATCCTCAGTACCACGTAAGAATAAAGGCATTGTGTACAACTAAAACAAATAAATATATATTAAAAAAAAATAAAAAAAGAAAAGAAAGCTGCAACTCTTATTCATTGCTGATGGCAATGTAAAATGTTGCAGCCATTGGAAAATAAACTTGGGGTACCTCAAAAAATTAAACAGGATTACAGTATGATCTAGTAGTTCCACTCCTACCTATATATCCTAAATAGAAAGTAGGGACTCAATTTTATACTTATATAGTAACATTCATTATAGTGTTACAATAGCAAAAAGTGTCTATTAATACATACATAAACAAAATATGGTATTTACATGTTATTATTCAGTCACATGACAAGGGAAGACTTTATGGAGAGTGATTATTTACTGTATGAACTTTTTGTTTGGAATGATGAAAATGTTTTGGAAATAGATAATGGTAAACATTATGCCACACTCTAAATGTTTCTTATCCCCATGGTGGAGTGAGACTACAGTCCCAGCTATCAGAAAGCTGAGGCAGAAGGATCATCTGAGTCCTGAAGTTTGAGGCCAGCCTAGGCAAATAGCCAGATTCTGTCTCCCCTCAACACCAAAAAAAAAAAAAAAAAAAAAAAAAAAGTTAAAATGGTAAATTTGATAATGCATATGTTACCATAATAAACTTAAAAATAATAATGTATACAGAAGCCTTTATCAAGTTTAGTGAGTCAGTTAAGCCAGTGGTTACAGAAATTACTTGTATTTATAAACCCCTGGCCAGTACTGATGGCCAACAGTCTCTCCTACCCCTGCCACAACACGCACACACACACACTCAGGAGGACATCTTGAATCATCTGAATTCATGGAAAAAACCCTCTAAAACCTGCATGGGTTTATGTTACATTCTGTATGAGCATACTGTCTTGTTATTTCTTGGCATTATAACACAACTCTCTAGTAGAATCTTTGCTTCTGCATTCTCTGGCAGATTCTCAAGATGATAGCATTTGAATGGACAAAGCCAGGGTTTGCAAGCCATCCCTTAAAAACTGGAGGGGACAATGTGGAAACAAAAATAAATACAGACCTGTTCTAAGAGATCTAGGTCTCATTCCTAGTTTGGCTACTTACTGTGTGTTTTTGGAGAGATTAATTAATCTTCCGACTACAGTTTGGATCTTGACTGTCTCCCAAAGGCCCATGTGTTAAAGGCTTGGAACAGGGTGGTACTAGTGGGAGGTGGGCCTACTAGGGGGTCTTGAGGTCATTGGGAGTGTGCCCTCAAAGGGGATTGTCTCTTTTTTTGGCTTCCTGGCCAACAGATGACTGATTTTGCTCTACCATAGTGTGCTGCCTCACCAGAGCCCCAAAGCAACAGGCCAATTGATCAAGGACTGGAACCTCTAAAGCCAAAGTCAAGATGAACCTTTTCTCTTTATAAGCTGATTATCTCAGGTATTTGTTACAGTGAAGGAAACTGATCAACACAGTTTTCTCATCTACACAATAGGGTTAATAGTTGCTACTTCTTGGGATTATTATGAGCATTAAGTAAGAGAACACATATAAAATATCCATCATAGTGCTTGGAATAAAATAGGTACTCAAAAAAATAGTAGCTTTATTATTTTTATTATGGTGATTTCCCTTCATAGTCACTCTAACATAAAACAGTTAAGCTGATTTGCATGTACTACTTAGAAATGCAGTTCACTCTGGTTATTTAAATCCATTTTTATTCCATATTCAGTTTGAAGTATAGTTCATGTCATGAATATTATTTCCAGTCTTTAAATGAGAAACACTCAGAAAACTATTGCTGGCAATGTATAATAATGATAATATTTTTGACTTATCATTAAAATAACCAGGCATACTTATAAATATCTAAGTATAATATTTTCCTTTCTACTGAAGGGCAGTATTTTTCATTTGTTGCAGTTCTACCTCTGAAAATAAACACGACAGCATAAACATACCAGTAAGGCTGTCTTGAGCTTAAAAATCAGTGAAAATAAATTTAACTTCAGGGAATGAATGCACACTTATTTCTGTTTGAGAAGATGTAACTAGGGGGAAAAGGTACTGAAAAGTAACTAGACAAAATGGGGTGCTGCCTCAAATTCTGGCTAAAAACATTGTTATCCTCCTCCTCCTCCTCATCATCATCAAGCTTACCTGACTTATCTGACTTAATGTATCATAAATTTGTCGTTGACTTCCTTAGAAATGCAGTTCTACCCTGCAAAAGTATTAGGGGTCTTCAATTCACAAGTGGATTTTCTGGCTCAATGGAGAGCTGCTGTTTGAGAGGTGCCTCAACAGCTGAAGATGTGTCCTTTACCCGTAGGACCCACAGACTCTGGTTCTGGTACCAAGTAAGTGCCACTTTATCTGCGTGGTTTCTACCTCTTTCCTCCCCAGTGGATTTCTGTTTCTGGGCCCCTCTTCCTGCTGTGACTTCCATCAACCTCCTGTCTTTTTCTATTTTGCCATCAATTTCCAAGAACCACCGTCTTTGTGATTGCAGTCTCGTTGATTCTTCGTGTTGTCTGACTGCACTTTCCCATCTTGCAGTTCTCTGGCCTTCCCAGGTCACTGGGCTCTTTGCATCCATTCCTGGAGACTACTGAGTCACATTTGGAGTCGCCTGTCCTCTGCGCCTTGGCTTGCTACGCCTTGTTTTGGGGTTCAACGAGTCTTTTTACCTGAAAGTAACCCCCGTAGGTCAGCTGCTCCCCGTATGAATGGATGCTCTATTTTGAGCCTCACCACAGCTGAGTGAGTCCAAGCTGCTCATTGAAACCTATGGAAAAGGATAGTCCACTTACTTTTTTCCTCTCTCTCTCTTGAATTTCTCGTTAGATTCAGAAACCTGCTTGGTGGGCCCGATGACAACTCAGGTTGTGTGTGTGTTTGTGAGGGAGGTGGGGGAAAGGAGAGGAGAGAGGGAGGTGGGAGAAAATGCGTAAGATCAATCTCTCTACCTACAGTTGGAATAAGATTTTGTCATTTTAAATGCCGGTTGCTTTAAGAGTGTGTGCGTGAGCCACAGTCTGAGATCCATTAGTGGGTCTTTAAATCAATGTAGTAATAAGTTGCAGCCAGCTAGATTTTTTTTTTTTAAATTAGGCAGAATAAAAAGAATCAGAGCATTTTAGTAAGGGTAATTCATCTCTATTTCTCTATTTACTTATCTGCCATCATGGCTGTATATGTGTATATTCTGAGTTTGTAATATAAATGTATTTCTTATTGTACTCAGAACATTTGAAAGCCACCATTCTAGTAGAATTAGAGTAGAATTCTACCCAGAAAGCACATTTTTCTTTTGTTTAAAAAATTCAATTACTTCCTTGGGGTGGTTTTATAAGTATTGCTATTCCCCATTTGGCTCCATCTCAATTTGTACAGGATCTGCTTAGAGAAAAAAACAGAGTTATCATCAACACTACCACTACCCATCCTCCTTTCTGCAGGCCAGAGAGCCCAGCGTTTGGGGCTCAGTAAATAATCAAGAGAGGAATATGGAAAAGGTTGCTGGAGGTTAAAGTTTGGGAGTTCAGAGGACAGAAGTACAGATGGATGGAAGGACAGACAAACACATAAACAAAGCTGTAACCCAGATAGTGAAAAATTCTTTAAGATGTGGAGGATAGGGAGGAGGGGAGGTGTGAGGGAGTCCTTGAGAAACTTTGGTACATGCTTTTAAATTATATGTTCTATGCTGTACCCCCAAACTTCCAAATCCTCACACAAATACTTATTTTGCTCACAACATTGTGTCTATTATGGTATTTTTCAGAGAATGCAAAAGATGGTGGTCCCAGGACTTTGAAGGTGGATCTGAGAGAACCGGTTAGGATCTAGAGATTAGCCATAAAGCAATATTGACACAGGCTTCAAAGTTAGATCTCTTTCCCTGAAACATGACAGGGGAAAAACAACATTGGAAAATATAAGAAGGATAAATTCTGGTATTTGTGGTGTCAATTTCCTGTAGACAAAGACCAACAGGAACATACATGTGGTTGAAAAAGTTGGGCAGTTTTACTGCGGGATAGCTCAGGCTGTGTTGAACTTCAGGGCATCTCAGGGAAAGGGTGTGGGAAGGACTTACAAGGATGTATCTTGGGTGATTTGGGAGGGTTTTAAGAAAGCAAAGCTTTGTTCTGATTGGATGCTGTCAGGCAGTAGGGGTAATTCTATGATCGAATATCTTAACTATCTTATCTGGAGGGAGGCCCTGATTATAGCAAGACTGAAGCTGAAGTTGGTATTGAAGCAGCAGTTCCCGACATCTACCAGGAGAGGGAGATGTTTCCTACTTTGTGGGTTGGACAACCGTTCAAGTCTTGTTTATGGTCACACGTAGAACGATCATGGCCAGGCAGCAGCCTTGTCTGATGTTGATGTTCCATGAAGTTGTTTATGTTCTAGAGAAGAATACCAAGGCCTAGCTCTGTGTGCCAGGCCAGCTTCTGGCAACACTAAGGCCTAGCTGATCGTTCCAGACCAGCTCTTGGGTATCAGGGGCTGCTTATTTCTTAGTAGTATGATTGCTTGAATCATTATGCTTGAATATTAAAAAACAAGATGAACCTAAGGAGCTATGAAACTGGGGACATCAAGGTAACACAACACATTTGTGTGATTACATGTATGATACAGTTTATGTGTACATAAAAGTTACTTAAAGAGTTGCTTAATATATGGTGATATATACGTTAAGTACTAAGTTCCCTCCTTAATTAATTGATGAACATTTCACAATCTCTCTTGTGAATTTCGATTACTACCCTCAACCTTGCAAATTAACAAATTAGGAAACTGGGCATTTGAGTTAAAATTTTATAGTGTCACTTCAGTAACAAGGTCAGATGTCTTCAGCAAGGATGGAGCTGATTACCTCTACAAATTAAGATGGGATCTGTAGGTGTGGAGTTGCAGCCTTCTTTGTGTGCTAAAAGCCAGAAGCCCTGGGGATAGTCTGAAACAGGCGGTTCCTGTGAGGTAGATGGCTGGGCTGAGGAATGGTGTTGGCAAAATAACATTTGTGTGGCTAAATTCGCCTAAGCTCTATTTGAAAGTCAGCCAGCTGGTTTTCAAAGGAAAGCTTAGAACTACATGAATCATTGCACACTGGAGTGGGTTAATACCATATCACTAAGAAATCATTTACAACGATGGTGAATCATACAACACAACAATATGCAGACTTTAATTCCAGTGCCATATGGCTTTGGGTTTACTTTTCTGCCTTTGGGAATTGGGTTGGGGTGGTTTTGGGCTTTTTGCATAGAGAATATCATAAAAGCATGATACTATTTCATTAGAAGAATAGAAATCTCAGTGAAACATAGACCTGAGACAGAAAATGGAGATGGAAGGGGATATAACAAATGTGGAATAACTTTTATTGTGTATTCAGTGAAAGCTGTGGGATAATTATGACTTCTTTTTGTGGCTCTGAGGTAGTGGGTGACTTCAGATGCTCTACCTTTGCTCTGGGGCTGGAGCGTCTAGTGCAAACCTGTTTCTGGGTGTTTGAATTAGGGTTGGCATGGAATGTATAAGTCTGAGTCAAGAAACTGACTAGGTCAAAGACTGAATTTGGTGGTGATCTTTCTTTCTTTTAAAAAATATTTATTTATTTGCTTTAGTTGTACACAATGTGTTTATTTTTACGTGGTGCTAAGGATCGAACCCAGGCTGCGCACATGCTAGGCAAGCGCTCTACCGCTGAGCCACAACCCCAGCCCCTCGTGGTGATCTTCCTAATAATATATTTTTAAGCACTTATAGTATAAGTGTCAGGTCTGGGGTAAGGATGATCATATATAATCTGAATTAATTCTTACAACAACCTGTGAAGTAGATACCATTAACTTGCCCATGTTAGAATGGGTACACCGAAGCTTTGCAAAGTTAAATTACTTGTCCAAGATAACACAACCACTAAACACAAAGTTTAGACTGATGTATATTGAAGTGTTTGGAATAATAAAAAGTGTTTTAGGAGGAACATCTGTTTAGATTTTTACGTACAATTTAAGGCAGCAAGTACTCACTGAGTACTTACCTTGCAAGGGACAGTACCAGGCACTGGATCTGCACTGTCCTATGAACAAGTCACTTACACAAGTGACAGCACAGAGGGGCCAGGAGAGGTGGCCCATGACATGGGGGCATGTGTCAGTAGTGATTGCTACAGGAAAAATGAACCTGTGGAACAGCATTTCTTTTACATGCATCTTATGATTTCAGATGCTGCCTGCTCATCCCTGTAAAGAAGGTTGTTTCCCACTTTTCAGAAAGAACTCTAAGGCAGAGAGGCTTTACTCGACTTCCTTAAAGTACACAGGGGTGAAAGCTGTGTCTTCTCAGTGTCAAACTCATTGCATATTGCCACAGGTGCAGGGCAGCTGTCACTTCATACAGAGAAGTGATTTTACTAGAACCTTTCTTCCCTAGTTTAGTCAAATGTCCACATCAGTGTTACCTGTGAACCCTGGGCTGGCCAGGTTCCGGGACTGATACCCCTAAAAGTCCTGCAGTTATCAGGACTACACAATCAGGTGCCAGGCTGGTGACTCTGTCTAGATTCTTGGCCTGAAGTCCTTGTCCTTGCTGTCTATCTTTCTGAACTCAGATCTGTGCTACCCTATGGCCTGGACACTTGTGCATGCATTTAACCCTGCCTGCCTCCTGGCCCCTGACCCTATTCTCCATCTCCAGGTGCTCTGTCCCATCTAGGACTTGCCTCAATACTGGACTGTGTGCTTTTTTTTTATTATTATTATTTTTTATATCTTTTAGCTCTGTGGATCTGAGTGACTCAGTTATCCTTGATTTTTAAAAAGAGTTTTATGACATAAATGCAGCCTTTTATTTTTCAGATACAAAAATATATGCTTTTAAAAATACATGTGTTTCTCTGCCATTAGATCCCGAGACCCTCTTGATATTTCTCAGACATGCTTCTCTGAGATTTTACATTGGGATTATTATTATCCTCTAGCATACTGATTCTGAACTCTGGATGCCCATTTAGAATTCCCTGGGGAGCTTAAAAGAATGTCTGGGCCCCACTCCAGAGATTGATTTATTTCTCTAAAGGGTGGGCCCAGGCAACCACAAGTAATCCTAGCATGTAGACAGGATTAGGAACCACTGAGTGGCACCATCAGCGTTTTTAATGTTAGGTGAGGCATTAAGGTTTCCCTTTAAGTAGGGCTGCCAGATTTAGCAAATAAAAATGCAAGAGGCTAAATTGAATTTGAATTTCAAATAAACAGCAAATAATTTTTTAGTATAAGTATTTCCTATGCAATATTCAGGACATATATTTAGTAAAATTCATTTGTTGCTTATCTGAAATTCAAATTCAACTTGGAATTTTGTATTTTATTTGGCAAACTTACTTATAGGGAGAACCCCCATACTTTGGAGAATGTTTTTTACTGTGTGTGTTTTTTTAACTGGCTTATGAATACTTGAATAATATTGTTCTTTGTGCTCATGCTTCATTTAAAAGAAACCTGAAATTAAGTTTGTGTGCTTAAACACCACCCCCACCTAAAAATTGTGGTAGAGAAAGCATTATATGTCCAAAGAAGCAAACGTTTCAGCTAGATCTGGGTTTCTAACTGGCAAGCTCCTTACTTTTGGATGCTCTGTTTTGTGGTTTATCAAGGCAACCCTGAAAGGCCCAGGGACAAAGCATCCTAGCATAAGGGGTAGGAGCTTATCCCGGGATGCAGAGAAATCATGTTATATTGGCTTTGTCAAATGGGTGCAAAGTGATTGGGAACCAAAGTTTCATCAATAATGCATTATATTATTTTGAAGACATTAGAGGTAACTAAGCGTTTACAAGGTTTATGACAGTTCTGACATTTTAATGGGCCCTTAAAGGGAGTGAATTATTAAAAAGCATACTTCAGATGAGGTCATGGACTCTTTGAGTTTAGGGATCAATAGAAATGGCCTGTGTGTGCCATTGTGGTGAAAGCTATGCCAGTAATGTGTGCTGTTGGGTTATTATATTAACATGGGACAATGGGAACCAGCCTCTCCCTACTGCTCATCTCCCTCAACAAACATCAGGAAAAACAATACAGAGCAAGGAGACGACCTCATCTTTTCCAGTTTTCAAGTGGAAAATACACATAAATGTTGATCATTTACTAATTATTATGCTAAAAATAACAAGAAGGAAAAAAGAAGATATAGTATCTTCTGTCTTCCTTGTCTTTCCCTTAATGATCTGATTATTTTGCCTCAATTTTTTGTTGGAAATTTTAATGTTTATCTGACTGTGAACATCTGGTTGACTCCAAACGCTAAGAGAGTAAACTTAAAACTTAAAAATAATCTTTTCTTCAAATTGAGTATTCTATGCAGATAAATGCAGAACTTTTCTTTGAAGAGGGGGCTAGAACCTAATTTTGCTAGGTCAACATCTCCCACCTTTACTTGAGGTATTTCTGTAGAACTCCTACAGTTCTATGAAGGTCAGATTGAAAAATCACTGTGGTAGACCAATTATCTGATATATTTGAACTTTTCACTTAGCCTTAAGTTGTTGTAAAATTTGTAATCGTTATTGAGATGGTTGTTATGAAGGCCAGCCCTTGTCCCTCTGTGCAATCTATAGAACGTGGCAGTTTAGGACCCTTACTGTCAAAATCTTGTTAGCAGAGTGTTCAGTTTTCATTGCATTCTTGCCAATAAGGGGGTTACCTAGAGAACTGCATTTAATGGCAGTGGAAAACGGTGCTTGTCATTCACTGCAACTCATCCTCCTGAGAGTTGTAAGTACTTAGGGTTTTGGTAGCTGTGTGTTGTAGTGAAGCAAGAAGGCCAAGAGCCCTGAGCACAGAGGCAATTGAAATGTGGGAGAAACACAGAGTTTGCAAGAGTCTTGAGGGCAGTAAAGATCTAGTGTCCTGCTAACAGCGGGATTCACAGTCTCCTACATATGCTCTGGTTTTTTACCTCTTGCAAATTAGGAACCAGGGTCTAAACCTAAACCATCATTTCACAATAATGAGAGAAATGAATGAGCAATGGGACAAATATCAAAGGATTTTTAAAATTTAGGATACAGAAAAATATATCTAAAAAGGCTTAGGGCTTGGGGTGTAGCTAAGTGATGGAGCATTTGCCTAGGTGAGGCCCCTGAGAGTTTGATCCCCAGCAATGCAAACAAACAAACAAACAACAACAACAAAAACTCAACAGAAGTGGCTTAACAATGGGAATATGTAAGTATATTCCCACATATGTATATATAAGCATTTTATATATGTATGTATATATATATACATAAAATAATGTATATACATAAATGTGTGTGTATGTATGTGCATTCATATATATGTGTGTGTGTGTATATATATGTACATACACACATTTTTCCACACAGAAATATTCTGGGGGAATTCTAGAGTTGGTTTGTTATGGTTTGAATATGGGGTGTCCCCCCAAAACTCCTGTGTTAATGCAGTAATGTTCAGAGACATTAGATTAGATTGTGAGAGAGCAGTAACCTAATCAGTCCACCCTAGTTTGAAGGAACTAACTGGGTGGTAACTATAGGCAGGTGGAGCATTGCTAAAGGAGGTGGGTAACTAGAGGTGTGCTCTGGAAGAGTTCATTTTCCCTGGGACCCCTTTCTCTTTCCCTCTCTTTGCTTCCTGGCTGCATGAGGCGAGCAGCTTCCTTCTGTGCCCTTCTGTCATGATGTCCTGCCTCACCTTGGGCCCAGAGCCATGAGTTCACTATCGACTGGGACTTCTGAACCATCAGCCAAAATAAACTTTTCCTCCTTTAAGTTGTTCTTGTTGGATATTTTGGTCACAGCAATGAAAAGCTGACTAAATGATGGTTAATTCTGTAGCTCAATAGCATCATCTAAAACCCAAATCTTGGCCATTTGTTCCACCATATTTGGCATTTGTACTCTGACTTGTCAGCTTAGCATTTCAAGGTGCCAGGCATGTTTGAGGTATCACATGGCAGGTGACAATTTTGATGGAAGAGAGATCTTTCCTTATGCAGGTCTCCTTCTGTTCAGGGAGAAAAAATATCCCCAGAGGTCTCTAGCACTTTCCCCTCACATACCGTGGGCCTCCATAGTGAGAGAAATCCAATCCAATCCACTCAGAGAAAAGGGAAATATTTGACTTGAGAAAATCATGATTCATCCCCCAGGGTTTAGAGAGGATTCCAGTCTCCTAGAAGTATTTATCTCTTCTGTTGGTATGAAGAAAAAAGGGACAAAGTCTCAATTTATAGCATCTACCATAGGTCTCAGATATGTCATTCTTTTGGTGACACTTCAGTCATCTCTAGTAAGCCCTAGGAATATTGTACGAATTTAAAATCAAGTTACTATGAACTATTTTTTAATAAAAGCAAATAAGCTAAAGAACACTTTTGAATAAAAGTCCATATTTTATGGTACACACCATAATAAGCTTCAGAGTATTCAAGTTAAATATAAGTGAAAAAAAAAAAACTCATAAATTCTAGAAAAGATAAAGGAATAAAGTAACTTTTATCAGAGGAAGAATGTGAACTGTTTGCAGCAATAGAGAGCAATGGAAGTAGTAACACAAAAGTATTGATATATATGAATATAAAAATGAATTTTTGTATAATGAAAAAAAGGAATCTAATATAAATGACACAGGCCGGAAAACAGTTTAATCAAGGGTTAATATTTTTAATCTGTGATTTAACATTCAAATTTATAAGAAAAAGTACACCTTTAAACAAAGAAAATCAAAACAATGAAACAATTCATAAATGTTTGAACAAATTGAAAAAACAGCCTCATGTGGAATCAAAGAAATTCAGATTAAAGCAAACTTGACATGCAACTTTGTATCTTCTATTACAATTTAAGGGATTATCATTATTGTTGGGGTGTAACTGGTACACTTATTCATTGATAATAAATTGATATATCTTTTCAAGAGCAAATATGACAAAATATGAGAGCCACAAAAATGTTAAAAGTCTTTTTTCCCCAGTAATTCAAATATACAAAATTTATCCTAGCCAACTAAATCAAAAGAAGAAAAAAGCCATATATTCAAAGATATTCACTATAGTTAAAGCTTTAGTAGAAAAAAACTAAGAACTGCTGTTTTATATTGTGGAAATGGTTTAAAAGACTTGTGGTATATCCACATGATCAAAATTATTTGACCATTAAAAATATTAACTCTGAAGGCATTACAACAAAGGAAATGCTTATGATAAGAGAAATGACAGAAACAAGAATTGCACTTATATTATAATATCAGTTATAGAAAACATTTCCACATAGAAATGAATATGCAAAGATGAAAACCATATTAGGATAATGGGTTATTGGTGATGTCTTCATTGTACAAATATTTCTTTAATGTAACTGAATTATTTATCTATTCATGGGTAAAAAAATTATCCCCAGACTTAGTAGTTTCTGTGTATTGAAAATTTGGGAGCAGCCTAGTTGGATGGTATTGGTTTAAAGTCCTGAGGAGGTTGTAGTCAATAGCTGTAGTCATTTGAGACTTGATTGAGGCACAAGTTGCTGCTTCAGATCTCACTTTCATGACTTGGCAGTAGGCCTCGGTTTCTTGTGCTATGTTAGTCTCTCTACAGAGGTTTTGAATGTTCTTGTGACATGGTAGCTAGCTTCCCCCAGAACAAGTGATGCCAGGGGTGTGGGGGTGGGTGGTGGAGAGTTCACAGCATCTTTTATGACTCAATCTCCCCATCATACACCATCTTATACATGTCATTCTACTTGTCATAAGTTAGTAAGTTTAGCCCACACTTAAAAGGAAGAGAATTAGGCTTCATCTTTTCATACAAGTCTACCGAAAGCATTGGGAAAATATTTACAATCACCACAGTAGTTAAAATTTCTTTTCATTAAAAATATACTGGAGGGCTGGGGTTGTGGCTCAGCGGCAGAGCATTCGCCTCGCACGTGCGTGGCCCGGGTTCGATCCTCAGCACCACGTAAACATAAATGCATTGTATTGTGTACAACTAAAGCAAATAAATAAATATTTAAAAAAAATATATACTGGAGGGCTGGGGTTGTGGCTCAGCGGTAGAGTGCTTGCCTAGCACATGCGCGGCCCGGGGTTCGATCCTCAGCACCATGTAAAGATAAAGGCATTATGTACAACTAAAACAAATAAATAAATATTAAAAAAAATAGATAAAAAAATACACACTGGGATAGCCTGGTGTGGTGGTGTATGCCTATAATCCCAGCAACTCAGGAGGCTGAGGCAGGAGGATCTCAAGTTTGACACTAGGGAGACCCTGTTTCAAAATAAAAAAATACAAAGAGCTGGGGGTATAGCTCAGTATTAGAGCACCCCTGAGTTCAATCCCTAGTACCCTAGTACCACACACACAAAAAAGCTGAAACAGAAAACTGAATAATCCATTTTCTATGTATGAGCTTTGACTCTTGCCTGGGAGAAGTATGAGAACAACAACAGTGAGACAAAGTGGTCTATAGTGACCAAATTAAAATGCCTCCTCCTGAAACAAAACAACAACACAAAAAAACTTAGAGGGTATTCCCAGGTGATGGTAATTATTTCTGTCATTCTTATGGCTAGAGAGCATTGTTACTGATGGTTTGCCCCTCACATGGGTCCAGAGGGAAGAATAGCATCTTGCTGGCAGATGGCAAGAAATTTCCTCTCTTTCTAACAACACTGCACAGGCTGAGCATAACATTTTCTCAGCTATCTCTGACGGGCTCTACCTGCTTGAAAGGTCTGGTTGTTAGGTGTACATTTCATCTGAATGAACAATTACCTTTGAGCCATTGCAATACATTTGGAACTCAATTTTAAAAAATACTTAACAGAACACGAGCTGTGGTCTGTGGTCTGTAAATACTAAGAAGGTCTGGAAAAATAAAAGCAAATGCCAGCTGGTGCCAGAGCTACAAGTAGGTAGACCAGAACACCCTGTTTGAACTGTGAAGTATTTTCCTTTGTTTTATTTAGCTTTCAATTTTCCTTGAGGCGTGTGGACAGGTCACCTGGGTTGGCTGTTTTTCATGTTCTTTTGTCCTTCTGTCCAGCTTTTGGTTACTTTAAATGTTTCAGGTCCTCTATCAGAGGGCAAGTGAGAAATGTCATGATGCTGATGGTGGTGACCAGAGTAAAACTTTGCCGTTTCTCTGAGGGGGAGGCTGGAGAGTTTGCTATGGATAAAAAGTAATGTTTTATTCCCAGTTGTCCATATTATGCTGGGAGCTGAGCATGGACTTAGGAATTGGAGAGACCTGAATTTGATCTCTTGCTTTGTCATGTCACTCTTTCAATAAATGCTTCTTGTGCCAGACACTGTGATAGATGCCTAGTGCTTAGGAATGAAGAAGGCATGCACTACTTTCCAAAAGTTTGGTTCAGTTTGAGGAATGTAGACAAGAAAAAAGGCAGGTGCATATAATGTGCTAAAAGAACCAATAGGAGGGTGCTTTTCCACTCCCCTTGGTGGGAATATATCAAAGAAGCAGAATTATTGCATTGAGCCAAAGAGAGAAGAAGAAAGAATATGGGCAGGGATCTGGAAATAAGAGCAAGCATTGCCATTTTGTGAATGTGACCATGGCTCTGGATGGTCAAGAGGCAGACAGTGCCAAGTGGCTGCCTGGAAGCTCTTTCCATCTTCTTTTTTCTTCCCCACCTTCCATTACAGAGGTCTCACTTGCAGGTACCAACAGCTGTATGATACAGTTCTGGACAATATTAACATGGTTTGCTGGAGGGATTCTGGGAAAGTTTTTTTTTAATTGTTATTATTTATTCTAATTTTTATATATGACAGCAGAATGCATTTCAATTCAAATTACACATACAGAGCACAATTTTTAAAAATTTTTTTATTATTCTAATTTTGTTATACATGTTTGCAGAGTACATTTCATTTCATATTACATATAAAGAGCACAATTTTTCAAGTTGCTGGTTTTATATAAAGTATTTTTACAACAATTGTGTCTTCATATGCGTATTTAGGGTAATCATGGATAACAGAGCACGATTTTTAAAGTTTTTGTTTTAATAATTAAGGAAGCCTGAAGCCGCCTGTAGCGATTTGCAGTCCGGAACGGCGGCGCCACAGGAAGAAACCGGAGACAGGATGGAAACGAAAAGGTTCTTTTATTCTTCTCTCTCTGTCTCTTGTAACTTCTAACACCACTCACACACACTCACAAGAAACCACGGCACGCAGTCTTACAAGAACCACAACACACACAAAATAGCGTTGATCTTGCACGCTTTCTCCCGGGCACAGTCTCACACGCTCAACCAGAATGGCACCGGCAAGCCTTTTCTCCCGGCATAAGTCTCTTTAGATCTCGCACCAAGTCCCGTGAGATTCTGGGCTAAGTCCCGTGGGCGAGATTCTGGGCCAAGTCCCGCGAACGATTAGGGTTTCTGCATTTCCCCCTTTTTTGTTTTAAAAGAGGGGATGTTGTTAAGGCGACAAGCCTTTTGTTGACGAGCTAAATTGTATAGTATATTACATTTTTTAAACAAATCAGCTGTCCTGAGTTTTATCAAGCAACACACTGAGTCTTGTAGGCAAATATCAGCAAGGCATTGTCTCGCAAAGTCAGAAACAAATTAAAGACCAAAATGTCTACTTGTCACAACACGTTGATCTAGGAGGCCCCATGCATGTAGAGCAGAGGCCACACTGTTGGTGAAGTTGTCCGATGTCTGAGCAGCAGGGATGTTTGGAGCGAATGGATCACTGTAGTTGTAGCAGTAGCCGTGTTTTTCATGTCTAGACAATACCGTCGGCAAATCTTCAGGGCCCGCTTCCTAGAAACTCAAGCTTTTATTATTGAGGGGAAGGCAGTGTTATTTCGGCACTGAGTCAAGAGGCGAGTTGTCAAGCTAAAAAACAGAACTATTAAATTAGAAAATTAAAGTTGATTTGTGTTCACACACATTGCTGTTTGAGCTCCCGCAGGCATAAGCTGGCAAAATATCATATTTAGGACAAAACAAAGAAAGACTGAGGGTATTTATTGCATTAAAGATAGAGTAAAGAAAAGTTAAAGGCACTTTGGAAAAATAATTTGTTAGCTGGAACCCTCGAGTCTCTGTGACCTTGTATGAGATTATCTGTTGAAATAACTTAAATTAATCAGCTATAAAACAAATAAAGTTAATTACAAATAAACATCTGTATGTCAAAACACCAAAATATCAGGCTACACAGCACTAGTCCTATTTTTTGCTAAAAAGAAATCTTTGGGACACCTATAAATCAAAATTGAAGGTACCTTTACTTATTAAATTATTTACCTAAATTGAATATTATTAAACTTAAATGAATTAAAGTTATTTGGATCCATATATATATATATATTTATAAGCATTTAGTTATCTGTGATGTCATGCTGGACAAACAAACATACAAACATATTTGTGACATCTCAATTACATGAAATTTAGACAAATGTACTGACATAAAGACATATATAAAAAGAGAAAAAATACTAAAAAGAGAAAAAATACAATTGTGTGCACACTAAAGAGAGATCTCTTTTTTCTCGGCTGGGAGGAATGACACTTAAGTTGTGAAATATTTTGAAGGACTCTTTTAAGGGAATCATTCCATGTCTTCATCTTGGTCTTCTTGATTTTGTGTCTTTTTCATTAATCTTGATTGTTCAACAACTTCATTTTTATCCTTTTGATTTGGTACCTGTTTTATTAATCTAGATGGTATCCGTATTGGAGAAAATTCGTGTTTTGGAAAAACACAAACAGATCCTCTCCCCCAAATTAATACTGGATCTGGACCCTTCCATGTACCTGAAAGAACATCCTTCCAGTAAACCAAAGGTTTATGTTGTTGATGTGGGTTCCAATGTCTGTCTCCAGCAGAATAACCATTAGAGTCTAAAGTTAAAAAATTTAAAGTAAACAGGGCAACTGCCAATCTGTCTCTAGGATTTTTCCAATTTCCTTCTTTTTGTTTTAATAACATAACTTTTAGTGTGCAGTTTGCTCTTTCAATAATGCCCTGACCCTGAGGATTGTATGGGATGCCTGTTTTATGGGATATATTGAATTTTGCACAAAACTGTTTGAAAGATGAAGATGTATATGCAGGGCCATTATCTGTTTTAAGCATTTTGGGGATGCCCAATGCAGCAAAAGCTTGCAAACAATGAGATGTAACATCATGTTAGGCCAGGACAGAATTGATGCTTGATCTCATGAATTTAACATTCTAGTGGGAGGAGACAAAAACAAGCAATGAAATTGTGAAATAAGACAAGTTCAGCTATGACTGACTTGGTGTTTAGATTCCTTGATACCTTGGTAATAGCCACTTTTTTGGAAGTGGATCTCTCTCTCAGATGCAGGGAGAAGAGATCCCAATGAACCCCAAAATACCAAGGAAAGTGCAAATGGTAAAAATGAATGTTATTTGATGATATAGAGTATAGTTGGGGAAGAGGGAAGGATACAGTGGGAGAAAGGGGGACCCTGAGCAGCTTTCTCAATGGACTGTTTTCTAGGCCCTCAGTGAGGTTCCCTTCTGTCCTGAATATAGACCATAGCCTACTGGCAATTCTGGGCCAAAGAGCTCAAGGATACATTAACCTATAGGAAGTAGCCTAGATGAACTTAAGCACTTTGTAGGAAAACAGGATAATTTTAAGGGAGTGAAGTATGGGGTCTGGAAGCAGATTATCTAGGTTCAAACTGAGCCCCATCCCTTTATAGCTGTGTAACCTTTGGAAATGCTCCCCACCCCCCCAAGTCCTGGTGTATTGTTCAGCAGTGGATTGCCCAATATACAGCATAATTACAAATATCTGGCAATGCAAAATAAGAGTTTTTAGTTTTAGTTGTTAGTGCTTAAGTACAAAGGAGTCATGATTCTTTTGTTTCAACTAATTACTCAGATACAGTTTAGATCCTTCAAGATTCTGGATTCTAGGTCTGCATAGCAGAGCTACCTCACCCATGGACTTACAATGATGTAATGATTTCCCATATATCAGTGCATGGAATGGTGTGCCAATGGTTGGACATGATCCTTTTCTGGAGCCTTCTCCAGCCCTCTATAGAGGTATGATCTGGTTAGGACAAAGATGATTGGAAATTCTTGAGGGTCAATAATCTAGAACAGATCTACATGATTCTACATGATTCTCTTGGTTCTTGACCTTTGGAAATACTTATCCCTGCTGTTTAAATTTTCTAAATGGTACAATTTGGAGCAGCAATAGTAAATGACTAAAAGCCATTTTGAGGATTGAGTAAATTAATCCATGTAAAGTACCAATGCATAATAGCCACTCAAAAATATTAGTCATTTTGTTGTCAATTTCCTTAGTGGTGAAATCTCACCTATCAAACTCAACTGTAAGTTTTAGAGATTTTACAATCTTTCTTTCTCTCTTTTTAAAAGAATATGAGTGATTTTTGAAAGGAACATTTAACTTAATTTTTTGTAGTACTGGGGGTTGAACCCAAGGTACCCTACATGCTAGGCAAGTGCTATACCACTGAGCTACACCCTCAGACCAATTTTTAATATTAATGATTTTGTTCATTTGGATCTTATGGGGAATTTCTAATTTTTAAGTGGTTTGGTGCTCTTAAAAGAAAGTACCCTAAGTATGCTGGGATATAAGTCATTTAATTCAGGAAGCTTGGATCTACAAAACAAGTAGGCTTCCATTGGGTCATAAGAACCCAAGTTATCTAATCATGGTATCTGTGAACTGTCATTTCCATCTGCCCATGTTTCTTCTGTATAAGCTGAAATATGACCACTGTCACATTGCAGAGAACCAGGGGCTTTCTGTCCCTTCAAATTCAGGAAGTGTTCATTCATTAAACACTTATTTACCAAGCACCTACTATACGCTGGTGATATGTTTTTCAGAACACACAGTACTTAAGTTCCAGTACTTCTCTCAGAGAGGCCATAGTGTTTATGTGACCACTTGATAGTTGGCACTTTTCTACAGTAAGACTGTTTATAACTAGAAGAATGGCTTGTTTGGTAACAATGAGTGATCCTGGCTCCTGGGGTTTTGACTATCCTGATTTTGTCAATCACTGCCTTTATTTTTGGTAGGCGAACTTTTTTTCCCTCTATAGGTGAATAAGTCTTGCACAAAATTTCCCTTGGAGACATGATGCTGTTAAGATCTTCCTTTTCCTTAGTGGCCATTCTGTTCATTTTCGTTTTAATCAAGAATAACTGACAGTTCTGAGCATTGAGGGCAAAACATTGTTACCATCTCTTTATAGGTTGGTCCCCTCCTAGAACATGTTCTGGTAGACCTGTTATAAATACAAACTTTAAAGCAGAAAAGATAATGAATTATAAATGGAATCCCAAATAATCCCAAATTATAAATGGGATTTAAAGGGAATTCTAAATAATAAATCTTGAATAAATATCAAGACATTTCAGTATTAGTGTTCCTCAAGAGAAACTTCACTATTCTGTACTCTCTATTAAAGAAATAGAAGATGAGCAAATATTTTAATCCAGGAATGATTTGTACTATGAACCATGGAAACTCTGACTACACGCTTATTTTTCTCATGTAACAAGCTGACATTATTAGGTCAGTGGCTCAATGATATTACAGCTGGCAGGCTTCTCTAAGATTCTCTTGGCTCTTTTTTTTTCTTCATCGTAGCAAAATGTCCCAGCTGACATCACATATGTGTTCAGGGCAGGAAGAAAAGGGGAAGAAAGGATAGTGCCAAACATGTCTCTTGTATTTATTAGGAAAGTAAAACTTTCCTCCAAGGCCCCTGCCTGACTTCCCTTGACAGGTCATTACCAGAACTGGGTCTCATGGTGTGTTAGTCAACTTTCTGTCACTGCAACAATTATCTGAGGTAAATCAACTTAAAAAGAGAAAAAGATTATTTTGGATTTCAGTTTCAGAGATTTTAGTCCATGGTTGATTGGCCCCGTTGTTTCTGGGTTTATGGTGAGGCCACACATCATGGTAAGAGTGTTTGTCAGAGAAAGCCTATTAACCTCATGGCCAGAAGAAACGGAGAAAGATAAAGAGAGTGTTTGTCCTGCTATCTCCTTCAAGGGCACACTCCCAATAACCTAAAACCTCCCTACAGTGCCACTACCTCCCTGTAGTGCTATCCCTGGGGCACATGGGAGACATTCAAGATCTGAACTATACAGCACAAGGCTAACCCTCAACACAAAAATGTCTAGAAAAGGGGTCAACAGGGTGGTCATGATTGATAAAGACATCAGAATTCATTCCCTGGGATAGGTCATATTCTTCCCTGAATCAAAATTAAGGTTTTATTAGCAAAAATAAAGAGGAATAGGCATTGTTTAGGCAACTAACAACTAACATAGTTTGTTCTCCTAGTCATTTTTGCTACTGGGAATCTAATGGAATGGGCTCTTCCCTGAAAGCACTGGAGAAGACCACTGTTTTTAACTGGATTCCCACTGTGAGCAGAGCTCAGCAAGCACCACAGACCCATGTGGTAAGTGAAAGAAAGTTCTTATATTGTGGCCTGTCCTTCAAGGTCACTGCCTCCTCCTCCGCTCGCTTTCTTTCTTCTCCCCTTATTTTGTTTTTTGGTGCCAGGGATTGAACTCAGGGGTGCTTAATCACTGGGCCACATCATCAACCCTTTTTAATATTTTATTTAGAGACAGGGTCTCGCTGAGTTGCTGAGTGCCTTGCTAAGTTGCTGAGGCTGGTTTTGAACTCGCGATCCTCCTGCCTCAGCCTCCCAAGTGCTGGGATTACAGGCGTGTGCCACTACGCCTGGATCCCCTTATTTTTTTTTTATTGGTGCTTTGTAATCATACATATTGATGGGATTTGTTGTTACATATTCATACATGTACACAATATAAGAATATAATTTGGCCAATATACCTTCCCAGTGCTCCCTACCTCCACTCACTTCTTAAGGTGGTTGCAGACCAACGAACTTAACCTTATTCCCCAATCTCCCTCTAAGCTCTGTTCTCAAAACTTTTGGCACCTGCAGAGCAAACAGCTGAGGTTTTCTACTTGTCACAGACAGACAGACAGACAGACAGACACACACACACACACACTCCACCCATTTTTGGACTGAAACTAGAGGACACAGTGGAATGTTGGTTTTAGGTGACTATTCCAGCCAACCAGGTGCTCTTTGTGTTTAAAATTAAAAAGAAGTCTCTAAACCCTAACCATAATAGATCCAGAGATAATGCATGATGAAAAAAATTTAGAGTTGGTGTTGCGGCTCTGCCCAGTAGAGAGGAAATACATTTTTTATCATTTATGGCAGACAATAAGGTCTACACACTGTCTTTTTATTCCAGCCTTGTCTTGTGTTAATGTTCTCTTGTCCCACAGTGTTTCCTTCCCATTCCACTAGCAGTAGATTAGACTTATAGCAGTCCTGTTTTGAGGCACGGATGTCAGAGTAGTTGGGAGGATAAGAGAGAAAGGAGATGGAAGACACATTCTGTCACCGTGTCCTTCGGAGGCCATCCTCTTCCCCGGACCTTGCCTACATCAGTGTAGCAGAGAGCGGCCGACCGCTGAGTGCTGCACATTGTTGCTGTTTGACAATTGTGAAGCTTCTGTTGAGTTGGTGTTTGCATTATCTTCCCAGAGAAGAGGTGGGCCAAGCATTCAGTTTTAAGAAGAGCCTTCTCAGGATCAAGGAAGGACTGCTAACCTTGACACCTCCTGTACTGGGATTTCTCCCTCTCACTCTGAGGACAGGTGTGTTGGACTCAATTGAAGGAGTTCTGTGTAAGAAGGTCCTCCCTTTATTTTTCTATCTAGGGGATAAAGAATTTTATTGGCCTTTAATGAAAGTTTGCAATTATGTTCCAGGTCCCGAAGTGGCTATATTACTGATGTTGTCCTGAGAGGAGGACAGACAGTTTGATTGTGCTGCTCTCCCTCGAGTTCAGCTGGGGGGCCAATTGTTCAGAATTAGTGGGAAATGTTAGATAAAGCCAAGGCAGGACACTTCTTTTGGGACAGAAACACATTCATCTAAACTGAAATCTGAGGTGAACTTTATACTCAACAACAAAGACCCAGACCCTAGAATTAAATTAGAAACAAGTGAAGGATTTGGGAAAATCCCTCAGGCTCTTGCGACTGGTTCATTCTTGTGTGTAAATGTATAAAGGAAGCTGGGCTGGTGGTATAGTTCGGTGGTGGAGCACTTGTCTTGCATTTTGTTGCCAGGGTTCAATCCACACAACACACACACACACACACACACACACACACACATACACACACACACACAGTATGAGGAAGTTTTCTTCCAGTATTTGTGCTTTAACCAACTCACACACAAGTGAATGAAAATGCAAACTCCAAGAGTTTTTAGTAAGGAAGCTTTGATTATCATTATATCCTTTATGCACTTAATAGAAAACATTAAGAAACATGGAACTTATGCATTGCTTTTTGCTGCAGGTAATTTTAAATGAAAAGTGAAGTTGGAGTTGTTTCCTTCCTTTCTTTGTAATACACTTATAGGTTTAAGAGTTTTCAATTTACAGTGTGGAAAATAATTGAAACAAAATATTTTAAGTGATTTGAGCCAATAGTTCTGTATTGATTCAGCTTATTTTAGAGGCCAAAGAAAAGGAAGAGATATCCTAGCTTTGGAAGGTTAAAAATTTTGGCAAGCATTGTCTGCAGAGTATGCACTTTTTTTTTTCCCTAAGTGAAATGAGAATCTGTAACTAGAAGAAGACTGCTCACTTCTGAATCCTTAGCACCCAGGACAGGATCCCATACATACCAGGACATAACCACATACAATCTTTGTGAAGCTAGTGAGTGCTCTTTAAATTTTTAAAATTTAATTTAAATATTTAAGAAATTTAAAAAATTTTGGAAAGTTTTAGAGTTATGGAAAAGTCCTAAAGATGGCATAGAAAAATCACACATGCCCTTCATCCAGCTCCCCTAGTGTTAATCCTCCAATGTACACCTGTCAAACACCCAAGTTAACACCGGGACCTGTGGTCTGAACTCCAGAGTTTATTCAGAGTTCACCAATTTTCCCACTGATGGCCTTTTGCAGTCCCCGGGGCTCTTCCAGGATTCTGCATTGCATTGGGTCATTTTATCTCTTTTAGAATCTCTGTGCTTAGATGGTTTCTCCACAGAGGTGCAGTGCCAGTCCACCAGGTCATGTTGGGGTACAATCTGTCAACATGACCTAGCACTGGTGCCACCTCCAAACACACCTTTCAAAGCTACCCTCATCCAAGGTGGGGTTTCCAGTTATTCTCATTTCAGCACTTCTGCTATTTCTTCAGAGTCCTTATCACAAGTGGGGATGGTTGTTTTGGACTGTGTGTAACCAAACTGGAAGCACAAAGACTAAAGAACTACATCTCTCTTGTTCACCTCTGTGTCCCCTGCACCGAGCACAGTGCCTGGCACTCAAAAATGTTTCCTAAATAAAGAATACACTATAGTTTTCTTAGCATTTTGTAAGCATTCTTATAAAGATAAAGAGTACTTATTTCTCCATCTGTCATCTGGTGGAATTCTGAGAACTGTCTTCTCATGTCACTTTTCTTTTCATTCAGACTTTGCCCACAGTACTTGAATAACTGAAATGCAAAATCAAGAAGCAGACAATCAACAATTCAAGTTCTTGACTTTCATTTCCCTCAATCCCTTTGGCTCAGTTTTTCCATGTCTGCTTTGCAGGTGAAAACCCTAGAATGGGAGGATGGAGAAGTCTTCTTTCAATAGGGAAAGTAAGTTCCATCTCTGATGGAACCAGTTTGTTTTCCATGAGCCGTTGTGTCCCTGGTTCTTGGTGGGGTGAGTTTCCCTCCCTAATGTGCTGCTAGAACTGGCCTAGGGAGCCCAGGCCCGCTCAGCTGTCATGGGAAAATCCACTGGGGGCTTTGCGGGGAAGGATGTTGTGGGTGGAAGCTGTCAGTTTTAACCTTTCTAGACTCAATTATCTTATTTCTATTGTATGTTATTTCCTGAAATGAGCTTTTACAACTGTGGTTTCCAGAATCATTTTAACATGACCTTTTCACGGATAATCAGGTTCTCAGGAACTGGCTGTGGGAAGTCCTTTAGCTGCAGTGTGGTTATGTCTGTCCTTATGGAATCCCAATTCCAGTTCGCAGATGAAGAAATGGAGGCAGTTCTTGTGAGGGGACTTATCCACGATGTAAGAGCGTGTGCAGCAAATGTGTGATGAGACTTGCCGTGTGTTAGTCAGCTATCTCGCTGCTGTAACTAAAAGATCTGACCAGAACAATTTTAGGGAAGGAAAAGTTTATTAGAGGGCTCTCACAGTTTCACAGTCTCAGTCCATGGACAGCCGGCTCCATTCCTCGGGGCACAAGGTGAGGCAGGGAGACATCATGGTGGAAGAGTGTGGCAGAGGGAAGCAGCTCACACAGTGATCAGAAGGAGAGAGAGAGAGAGAGAGAGAGAGAGAGAGAGAGAGAGAGAAACTCCACTTCCCAGATACAAAATACATACCCCAAAGCCACGCTCCCAATGTCCCACCTCCTCCAGTCACACCCCACCTGCCTTCATTTACCACTCAATTAATCCCCATCAGGGGTTAATTCACTGAAGAGGTTGAGGCTAAAACCCAACCCAATCATTTATCCTCCAAACCTTCTTGCATCGTTTCACACATAAGCTTTTGGGGGACACCACGTCTAAACCATAACACCATACATGTTTCTTGTGCTTTATGTTGTTAGCACTGTGCCTGAGATGGCCATGAATAATACTATTTTTTTCTGGGGATCTTTTCTATCACCCTGATTTAGGAAGAATTAAAAATATTTTTCCTTTGCCAGGCGCGGTGGTGCACGCCTGTAATCCCAGCACTTGGGAGGCTGAGGCAGGAGGATCGCGAGTTCAAAGCCAGCCTCAGCAATGGCGAGGCACTTTGCAACTCAGTGAGACCCTGTCTCTAATCAGATACAAAAAAGGGCTGGGGATGTGGCCCAGTGGTCGAGTGCCCCTGAGTTTAATCCCTGGTACCAAAAAAAAAAATTTTTTTTTTTTCTTTCATCCTACAAAGTAGGAATGTTGTTACTGTTGGGGAAATGTAAGCAAAAACAAACTCTCTCAACATAGAATTCCTCTCCACAAAGGTAGTAGAGAAAGTGTTTTCTTATTGAATAAGCATCAAACCAGAATGTGATATACATCACAGGCAATCCAGTATAAGATTGCAAAAACAGAATCTCACCCTTTTACATAGCCTACATAGCCAAGCAGTACAACCCATTACAGATAGTTTTTTTTTTTTTTTTTTTTTTTTTGTGGTGCTGGGGATCAAACCCAGGCCAGGGCCTTGTGCATGTGAGGCAAGCACTCTACCAACTGAGCTATATCCCCAGCCCTACAGATAGGTTTTCAAGATAAACAATAACTAGTTGTCAAGCCCCCACAGTGCCATGAGTCACATATAGTCATCCTAACTTTACCTGGTAATTGGGGTTTCCACCTGTGTTAGCTTACTGGCTTTAACCAAAAGAAAAAAACAGCTTTCATATCTTAAAAAACAGGAGATAGTTTTTTAAACTGGAGCCCAGCCCTCACTGAAGTTAGACTCCTGCCTCCCCACAAACTGGGCTACAGGGGTCCTGCATTCCTGAAGCTTGCATTTCCAGACTCCTTGGTGTTGGAAAAAGACATTCTCTGGTCATAAAGCAGACAAAAAGGCTGTATACTTTTCAAAAGGATTTAGACACATTTCAAAGAGAGGAGAAAGTAGTTACAATGATAAGTTTTCTAAAGTAAATGTTCTAAGTAAAAGGAGGTGGGAGAAGTCTCTTATTTTTAGCAGGCAGATTTAAACTGCTTATTTAAAATTTTTATTTGTCCTTACATTATTGCTGGCTCCAGTGAAACATGCCCAGCAGGCACTAACCATGGGACAGCCTCTACAAGCAGAAGCCATGTTTTCTGAGTTTTAGGATGTAGAAGAATTGTTAGAGAAACTGATTTCAACTGCAGATTCCTCTCACCTCGGGCACCAACCCTAGGGATTCTAATTCATTCTATGTGAAAAAGGACTCAGGAATCTGAGTCTTTAGCAATAATATGTGAATTTAGTACAGATGGTTCTGTAGCAGGGTAGCCTGAGCTCTGGAATCAGACCCATATAGCTTTGGGTCTTTACAAGCTTCTCAGCCTCAGGAGAGTGACTTTTCATAGCATTAAGGCCTATGCCTAAGGACATTTACTTGTCAGGGCTGGGTGACAATGCAAACATTCTCAAATAATGCAAGTGGCATATGCTCAATAAATAGTATCTGCCATTCCAGTTATTATTATGCAAGCCATGAACGATAATTATATAAATGCTTTGAAGTGGACCTCCAGTGTAAAGGTGGAAGGTCACAAAGACTGAGATAGCAGTACGATTAAAAGGGTGAATCTGACCTCATGAATGCATTAGATCACACTTTTCAAAAGAATTGCAAGTAACAGAAATGAACATGAGCTAGTATAAAGAAGACAGAAGAGGGCTGGGGTTGTGGCTCAGCGGTAGAGCACTCGCCTAGCACGTGCGGCCTGGGTTCGATCCTCAGCACCACGTAAACATAAATGCAGTTGCATTGTGTACAACTAAAGCAAATGAATAAATATTAAAAAAAAGAAGACAGAAGAAAACGAGACACATTTATTATGAGGATACTGGGCAGCCAAGAGTGCATATATGGGAGCTTAGGAGGCTTCCACAGCACCTGTCCTGTGGGGCTCTTCCTTTTGTCTTAGTATGTCTTTGAGAAGCTGCTTCATTTTCTTTTCCCTCTGTAGACAACATCCTGTCTTGAATGTGAACTTGAGGCTGGACATGGGGTGGGGGTTCTGCCACCTCTTGCTGACAATCATGTAGTGACAATCCTGAAGATAAAAGCTTAGGAACTAAGGATGGAGGAGGAATACTGCCTCCCTGGTGGCACTGAGGAGGCCCCTCAGCAGCCTAGACTGTCCCCAGCCCGGACTGTCCCCACTGGACTTCCTGTTGTGGGAGGCAAACAGATTTCTGTGTTTTTTAAGCTACCAGAGTCCACTTTTCTGCTCCTTATACCTGAGCACTCTCCTTGCTGGGGAGTTAGGGCCAGGTAGCAGTCATTCCAAAACTGCACTGGGGACATTTGCCTGTCTGCTCCCCTGGCTGCATGTTTTAAGGAGATTGTGCCAATTCTGACTTGATCTGCTTGGATGGTTTGACCAAAGCCTCCTCCTTCTCAGGGTTATGTGTGGTCTGACCTGTTCTGTGAGTTGTGTGTGGGTGGGTGGGGTGACAGTCTACCTCCCTGAGACCTCTGCCTTGTCTAGTTTTAGTAAGGAGTGATACCCCACAGGGACCCCTTCTGTCCAGCTCTTTTTTCTGTTTTATACTATGGAGGCACATGTGTCAAGCCAGGGACACCCATATTCATGTTCTGTATAGAAGATGTACTGGGGAGATGGTAGCAGGTTAGGCTACCCCATTGTTCCATTTGTATATTGGTTAAACACAATTTTTTCCCCCAGCTTGGTGTTTTTTTTTTTTTTTTAATATTTATTTTTTTAGTTACAGGTGGACACAATATCTTCATTTATTTTTATGTGGTGCTGAGGATTGAACCCTGTGCCTCATGCATGCTAGGTGAGCGCTCTACCTCTGAGCCACAACCCCAGCCCCCAGCTTGGTGTTTTGCGGTGCGATTTTTTGCATAGACACTGATTTATCGACTCACTGATGTTCTTGTCACCAGCCGTCCTCTTTTGAAGCCATCTTTTTCACACTGTAGCTAGGGTTTTCTTTTTGAAGGTCTCTGGCAGAGGAGCACGCAAGCTCCCAGACATGGATTGGCGTACCTCATAAATATGTAGGACCATGTCTCAGGTGACAAGCTGAGTCAGAGCCTGCCTTCCCAGTCTGGGCATGGCCACTTGTGCTTTCTCCTGTTCTGAGCTACTCTGTAGGACTGTCATTATCGCTTAGCACCTGCCCAGCTGGCAGAGGCCTGGACGGTTCCAGCCTACATTAAGTCTAAACCATGTACTTTAGTCCAGTTTAATAAAGAGCTCTGCAATGAATGGGATGATGAGCACAAACCCAGCTCATCATCCAGAAATGGACCACATTTTCCATTTTCTTCTGTCCCACAGTTTGTCTTTCTGAAGAACATCACAGGGAAGAGACTCCAACACAGGATTCAGCTATCTTGAATCCTCTCATCTGACAGCACTTTATACTCCAAAGCCCTACGAAGCCCTAAAACTTATTAAAATTGTTTTCATCTTGTTTTAGTCTTGATTCTCTCTGTCTAGAACAGGGTCTATGCATCCATACTTCTAATCTTTGTAAGTCTGGTAGGTAACCTAAGAGCAAAGTGGACCATAATTCCAGGTCCCTTGACCATCCCTTGCATTCTCAGAGACATGGTTACAGAGAAACATTTCTCTCTACTACAAGGAAAACAAGGTCAAGCCAAATGATAAGTGGTTCTAGTGGAAGTCCATAGGGAATGGTGGGGATGGTGGCAACCTGTGTGAGGAAGGCAGGGGCTGCTCAGACCCTGCCGATGAAGTCCATGTGCGAGTACAGGCCCAGTGCTGCTGAAAAGTCAGACTTTTTTTTTTTTTTTTTTTTTTTTTTGTGGGGGGGGGAAACTCCTGATATTTAAATATTAGTTTAACATTTAAAACAAACAATACTGTGGATCAATTAAAATGTCTAGGAGTCACCCAATTACAACCTTTGGCTCAAAAGATGAAGTTGGAGCTCCTTAGCTTGATATAAACTCCCTCATTACTCCACCGTCACTGCCTGGTGTCTTGGTTCTCACTTCTCTTCAAACCCTGCATAGCTGCTCAACATTGAACTTCACATTTGTGCTTCAATATATCTCCCATGACTCTGTGCTCTTGCACATGCTGTTCCTTCCTGGATCATTAAACTTTGTAAGTAATTCATTCTTAAAAGTTCATACTACAGTCATCTCCTATTCCAGTCTTTCACAACCCCTCTTGTCACCTGCTGATTGGTGGAAATACAGTGTCTCTATTTTCTGCTCATTTTGAGCAAGGTGCACAGTCTTCCTGCACAACTCCTCAGAGTCTTGGTACTCATGGTTGCCTGCCCATCTTCTCAGCTCATCACTGAGGTCGTCTGTGGCTCCCAGCACTAAGCACAATATTTGCTACTGAGCTCAGGCTCAGTACTAATGTTTAGATAAATAAATAAAATTCACTCTGTGCTGCACACTTTGGATTTAGTTTTCTTGCATGATTCTTCCATAATTGTTGTAAAAAAATGTTTGTATAAGGGTGACATCAGGCATCCCTTTGTTGGTGCACATTTTGAATGACCTAAAACATAACTACCCAGTGTTTGGTGTATATTTATGTTGCTGATTTCTCAGGACAATACCATTCTTTTCCAGAGAAGGACAACCGAAGCAAATCCTCCTCCTCAGTTAGAGCATTAACATTTAATACTGTAGGTTCTGAGCTTTGTTAAGGGCTTATCTAATCAGGCAGGGGTAAGAAAGGGGAGGGGATTATATGGAACTTGCTTTTTACCATTCCTTTCCCCAGTGCTGTAGCGGGATTAATAGGGGCATTAAAACAAAGATGAACACATCTGCTGTTTCCATTGGCAAAGAGGTAAAGGGTAGTTAGCTGTGAAATTCCATTTGTATTTAAGTTTACTATTCTAAGTACACTTTCAACCCCTCCCTCTGGCCACCCGCGCCACTTGACATTTTTCTCATTTGACAGCGTGGAGCAAGGAATTTTGTAAATGTCTCTCTTGGGGTTAGTTTTAAAAGAAAAGGAAAGTGTGCTAAGTGCAATGGCTAAATTATAAATTTAGACAAACCTATAATTTAAATAAATCCCCAATAATAACAGACGGAGAGCTTGTCAGGCTGCTGCGTTGGGTCTGGTTTGTTTTACATGGATTATGACAATAGAACTGCGAAGCCTAGCCCTTTAAGTGCTTTTACCCATTAGCTTCATCAAGTAATTGCAGGCTTGGAGGCATCAATAACAACAAAGGTTGACACCTTGGGAAGGAGAAGTGAATCTTTCCCCTTGCAGATCTGGCAGGAAAGAAAAGTGCCTTGATGAATGTTCTGTGGGCGTGTGGATGTTCAGAGCCCAGAGAAAGGAAGTAAGAAGGGTGCACACAGAGCCTCTTTGATTTGCTTAAATGAATGCGTCCTTTCATTTCTACTTCTTCCTCTTGGCTCATTCAGCATACAATGGTGTCTCCGTGGGCTCAACGCTGTCATCTCAGCATGCGTATTCTTCAGAGGACGCTATTTCTCAAAAATGTAAATTTTAAAAAAGTAGTAATGAGCACGGGGAAGCAAATGACAAGAAATATCTTCCTAACTGTAGTTCAAACATGAAGCAAGGAGCAAGCACAGGAGAAAAATCTCAGTTACCTGAAACCGGAAATTCTTTCCCTCAAATCATTCATTGTGAAAAAGTTTGCATTTCTTGGTTGACATTCATCTTAGAAAGGTCACGGTTTTTTTCTGGTTGGAAATGTCTATTTGTGTCTCTGGAATGAACAATATGGAAATCTTTTGCTGTAAGACAAGTTTCAGGTCAGTTGAAACAGTTAAATATGTGTCTAGAGTGATTTCACATTACAAAAAAATGAGGCCTTCAGAGATTAAATCACCAGATACTGTTTTCCTTGGGTGAAACAAATTGTTGGGAGCTTTCTCCGTGTTATTAAAAATATACATTTTTACTGTCAGTTCAAAATCTACTTAGAAAACCCACAAGAGTTGAGTCCCATCTTAAAATCAGACTGTTTTGGAGGGCTCACATTTTGGAGAAAAGAGGTCATAGTGAAATCTGTTTTTTAATAGTTCTTCTTGCCTTTGGCTACACATATCATTCCTCAAGGTTGTGAAGGGTCTGCACTGGCTGCCTGTGAGAATTACCTGGAAAGCTTTAAAATATCTCGATGCTCAGGCTTCCCCCAGATATTAAAACTTAACTTATGGTGGTGAAATAGAAGAGGCATTTTAGAAGAGGCATTTTTTTTTTTTTTTTTTGGTACCAGGGATTGAACTCAGCGGCACTCGACCACTGGGCCACATCCCCAGCCCTTTTTTGTATTTGATTAGAGACAGGGTCTCACTGAGTTGTTAAGTGCCTCGCCATTGCTGAGGCTGGCTTTGAACTTGTGATCCTCCTGCCTCAGCCTCCCAAGTGCTGGGATTACAGGCATGTGCCACCATGCCCGGCTGTGTTTTTGTTTTCATTCTTAACATTTCCTCAAGTGATGATAATGTGTATTCATTGAGCAGGAGTCACTCAGTTATAACCTTTGTCTTAAAAGATGAAGTTGGAGCTCCTTAGCTTGATATAAACTCCTTTATGATTCCACCATCATTGCCTGGCCTCTTGTTTGCCACTTCTCCTCAAATCCTGCATAGCTGCTCAACATTGAACTTCATATTTGTGCCTAGATATACCTCCCATGACTCTGTGCTCTTGCACATGCTGTTCCTTCCTGGATTATTAAACTTTGTAAGTAATTCAATCTTAAAAGTTCGTACTACAGTCATCTCCTATTCCAGACTTTCACGACCCCTCTGTCACCTGCTGATTGTTGGAAATACAGTGTCTCTATTCTCTGCTCATTTTTTTTTTTTTTTTTTTTTTTTTTTTTGTGGTACTGGGGATTGAACTCAGGGGCACTCGACCACTGGGTCACATCCCCAGCCCTTTTTTGTATTTTATTTGGAGACAGGGTCTCACTGAGTTACTAAGTGCCTCGCCATTGCTGAGGCTGGCTTTGAACTCGCGATCCTCCTGCCTCAGCCTCCCAAAGTGCTGGGATTACAGGCGTGCGCCACCGCGCCCGGCTTCTCTGCTCATTTTGAGCATTATTGGAACCATGAAGATGGGGTGACTTGGGTGGTGTCCTCTCAAGAGATATGTTTCAGTCTAAATCACCCATTTGTCTTACTAGTGTGTTTGGGCTGCTATAATAAAGTACCATGTCCTGGGTGACCTACCAACAACAAAAATGTGTTTCTTACAGCTCTGGAGGCTGGAAGTTCCAGACAAGGCTGCCAGCATGTTGGGGCTCTGATGAAGGCCGTCTTCTGGGTTGCAGACTGCCAGCTTCTCATTGTATCTTCACATGGCTGAAAGAAGGGAAGAGAGTCCCTTGGGGTCCCTTTCACAAGGGCACTAGTTCCATTCATGAGGACTCTACCCTGGTGATCCTTCCAAAGACCTCACTTTCTAGTCAGATCAATCACACTAGGGGTTAGGATGTCCACACACAAATTTTGTGAGGACTTTTTTTTTTTTTTTTTTTTTTTTTTTTTTTTTTGTGGTGCTGGGGATTGAACCCAGGGCCTTGTGCATGTGAGGCAAGCGCGCTACCAACTGAGCTATATCCCCAGCCCTTGGGAGGACATTTGTCACACATGGTTTATGCTAATATTACCTGGTAATTGGAGTTTCTGTATGCTTGTAAGAAGAGGAGAGCCATAGAGAGAGAGACACATAAGGAAGAAGCCATGTGAAGGTGGAGGCAGGATTGGAGGTAGGCTGCCATAGGCCCAGGATGCCAACGGTTGCTGGCAATGACCAGAAGTTACGAGAGGAAAGATGAAATCATCCTCATGAGACTTTGAGGGAACATGATCCTGCTGAGACTTTGATTTCCAACTTCTTGTCTCCACAATTGTGGGAGAATACATTTCTTTTGTTTTAAGCCCTTCAGTTTGTGGTGATTGATTATGACAGCCATAGAACTGAATATACCTGCTATGCTCCATCATTTAGGAATATGGTGTGAACTCATGAGTAATACTAAAATAAGATTAATTCATCTAAATGAAATTCATTAGATCATGAAAAAGGTTTCCCAGAAAGAGATTTTGGACAGTTGCTGGCTATTAAAATAGTGTGGCCGAACACACTAGTATGCCCAGGACCAAGTAGGTTGTGGAGATCAGCAGTGTTTCCTTGGCAAAGCTTGTAAGAATGTGCTAGGTTGGAACTCCAATTCTTGAAAGAAAACAAATGTGACCACGTTATCTGTGGGAGAAAGGATACTGCTTTGAAACAATAGGCCATTCATTCTCTTTGATAGAAAGTGCAGTTTTCTTTAGTTAGAAATTGTTCCTAATAGCAAGAGGCCCATGCATTCAGGAAGAATTTCTAGTTAAATATTTAGCACACCTGTGTTATTGCCAAGGGGGTAATAACAGGATTAACTATGTAGTAGTTGTGTGAACAACGGGGGGCAGGGGGAGAGGTGGGGTACTAGGAAGCACAAAATTCATTCTATTTGATGTCCCACATTCTAGGTTTTTTTTTTTTTTTTTTGGTCTTAAATGATACATATTTGATTATGTCATTTTGTAGAGCTATCATAGGACATCACACAAACTCTTTATAGAAATGCATTTTATTTTGTTAAAAGTAATACATTTGATGTGAACCTGGGGGCAGGTATTATGGATGGCCAATAGTTGTCTGTATGTCCTTTTGGCAGCTGTCCCTTCCCCTCCTCAAATAGAACAAGAGCAATTGCATTGATTCAGCTTCTGGGGAGTATTCTGCAGACTAACTGACAGTCACAGAGCACTTTTCAAAATAAAAACAAAAAGCATTATTAGTGCAGAATACTATCATGAACTGAACTGGTAGTGTGTAACTTTAAGGCACCAAGTCATGTTTACTTCATTTAATAGATGAGACTCTTATTGTCCTTGAACTGGGCTAGAAGCTGCACTGATCTGTGTCCACTGTTCCTGTTTTGTAACACATGATTCCAGACTACCTGTGATTCTTCTCATGCAAAGATACCTCTTAGTTCTTGGCTGCAGCAGTAAATAAGGGAGGGGTATACTGACCATAGCCTTTGGGGCAGCATTCTTTACACACCATCACAAACCTCTACTTTTCAGAATAACTGATGCTATGTCAAAAGGTCATATGTTGGGGACTTAAGAACACATCGGCCAAAAAAATGGAAAAACTTCACTCCCTGATACAGACTTGGCCTAATCAGGAGGCGTTCCTCTGAAGTGTCCTGAGAACTGAAACCAACCTAAGGATAGGCCAGGGGCTCCGCCAATGTGATTTGCCCATGCTCCTTATGTGTCCCTATAATCTTTCTGCTGATTGGCCTATGTCTTCTATAAAAGCTGTCCAACTTCCTCAATAAACTTGAGTTTCAGCTTTGACCGGGCTTCTTGGTAGGTCTGCGTGTCTTCTGTCGTGAAGGCTGGGTGGCCACCAGCTGGCCCCTGCTGTTCTCCATCACGCCTGCGCTGGGGTGTGTTTTTCCCCTAGCCTTCTCCACTGGCTGGAAGAAGCTAAACCCAGGTCAGGAAGAACTAAAAACCCCAGCAACTCAAACAGGACCCCAACAGTCATATGATGTTCTTCAAACCTTTTTCTGGGCAAAGGATGGTGGTGGAAGCAATATTTATATATCCGATTTCTCTTCTAGTCAAAGCTTCCGAAGTTACTAAGTTTTAGATTCCATCTGAACTTGGCTTTGTGCAATGCGAAAATACTCCACACTTAAAAAAACTACTGCCACTAAGTAATAGATAAGTCCAAGGTAGATAATCCTCCCCCAGCACCCAACTTAATAAATAAGCCATGCAACTCTCTGAATACTCATACTGATTTTTCCTAAGAAATCCATTCTAGTCAGTCTTTTAATTTCCCCAGTGTTCACAGCTATGCTGGCATTTTCAAGAGATAAGCCCACACACTTTTTCCTTAGGGGGGGAAAAAAAAGATTTGACTAAAGCAAAATGTGTTTTGTGGTAAAGCATTATTTTCACGCAGTACCTTTTGCTTCCTAGTTTTTCATATTATCAAAGGGATGAATCTTAATCCTGTAAAGAACATGGCTGCTGATCACACCAAAATTGGAGCCGTCTCAAGTGAACAACTGTCCTCCTCCTAAGGCCAGTGTCAGCCAATGAATGACACCCAAGGGGATTTTGAAAATCCTAAGTCTCCAAAGCAGAAACAAAGGGAAAGACTCGTCCAAGATTATATTAGTAACAAGCACTTAATTATAATATCAATTTGCATAATGACTTCTCTTTTAGCAGTGATTTCACTGCTAAAATCAAATGGTATTATGAAAAAAAAAAGTTTCCAGCTGCCTAAGCTCAGATGGTATCCCAGGAATTGAAGCTCATGCAACAAGGAGCTGACATTTCTTTACAGGAAGAGCCTCTGTAGGCCTGTCTAGAAAGCTAACTCTCCTTTTGAGGACATCCTTTCTTCCTTTCTTTAAGCAGGATCCTTCACATCCCTTCAGTTGTTGGGACTGAGTTCTTGAAACTGCCCCTGCCAATGACAATCAAAGTTACCTGCCCAGAGCAGAAAGAAAGAAAAGAAAAATAAAATATTAACTTATGCATTATCTTCCTTAAGGTGGGCATTTATGGAAGAAATGGGAGAAGGTGGAGGTGTTCATATTAAAAAGATAGTTCAGAAGCGTCTAATAAATTTAAACCCTAGTTGTAAGGTAGTTAAGTCCTTCCCTTTGATTATACAACTCTACTAGGTATTTACCTATGAGAAACAGAGCATATATTTACCCAAAGACTTGCATAAGAATTTTCAGGGCAGCTTTATTTATTGTGATTTCAAACTGGAAAAAAAAACTCAAATGTCCATTACCAGGAAGGTAGAAAGCAAACTGTCTATATGCATATAATAAATGAAGTTACTACAGATACTCACAACATAGATGAGTCTTCTGCTGTCTGTAGAAGCTTTTGTTGACATCCTCTCTGACAGGCTAAGAGGAATTTACATGCCACAAATATGGTGGAGTTTTCTGCTTAATTATGATAAGGGTCTTCTGGGTGGGGGTCCCTGGCCTGCTTCATCATGGCCACAGTCAGCCATGGCTATACCATGGTTGTGTCCAAGAAGAAATGAATCTGTAGGCCATTGCTGTTAATAAATGGTTTATATACCTAAAACATGAACAAACAAACAAAAAACAAAAAGACACATACATTTTAAAAAATCATTCCCATTTTCTATTGTGCAAGTCCCCTGGCTGTCTGACAGGTAGCAGCAGTCAATGCATTAGTGGATCATTGCAGTGTGGGAAAATTTTGTTCTTAAACTAATGGTTCATTTAACTGTGCTCCCCAGGAAATGATAATCCATCAAAAACAAATTTTAAGACCCTAATAATTAGTTCTAGTACCATAATAGGACACACAGATACAATGCATCTTTTTGCCAGAATTGACAGATGTATTTTGATAAGCTCAAGAGCCATTCAACCAAGTAGTGTCGTGGTGAGTGGAATCTTCTAATTTGTTGAGAGCTGATAGGCTGACAGTTGCATGATCTTTTTTGTCACTCTTTATCAGCACTACTTCTGTATCTAAAATCGTGGAGGAGATAGACGTGTCTCCACTAGGCTGTGTGCTTTGCCTTGGAAAGCCATGCTTGAAAACTCTGCTGCAGTGTGTTGGCTGAACAGACCGGCCCAGGGCATGTGTTCCCGCCTCGAGCAGATGTGGTCAGTCAGTGGTTGTCTTAGAGTCATCAGAATTAAGGAATTTCAGAAATATAAAACCAGAGTTGCGAGCAAGTTCCAGCTGTGTTTAGGTTCCAGGTTTCTGAGTCTAGGCATCTCAGGATCCTAAGAGGAGGCCTGAGGTGATCTGCAGAGATGAGCTGTGACAAATGAGAGCACTTTGTCTTCAACATTTAAAAAATGTTTCAATTCCTTATTTAATATTTGGCTGCATTTGTCCCTGACATAAAGTCATGTATTCGGAGACCATTGGGCTCTGGAAGATTTTCTTGTTTATTTTCTTTCCCATTTGTTTCATAAAGGCATTCATGGGTCTGTTCAGGAGTTTCATTTGGAACTGCAGATGTGAGTAAAAAACCAAACATAAAGTACCTCAGAGCATATGCACAACTGACCCCTCACAGATGGAAAATGCACATTAATGACAAGATGAGGGAGCAGCATACTTACTGGAAACTATATAATCACCATCTTTCTTCTCCAAAATTGTAATCAAATAGCTTTGGTGTGATTGGAGAGCAGAGAAAGAGGATGAGGATGGAAAGTCTTGAAGGAAAGGTTGTGAAATGTGTGTGGGGCTCTTGGGAGCCCGGTGAACTCTCCTTGTGAGTTGGCCAGGGTGGGAGGGGAGAAGGGAAACCATAGGTGGTGACGTTGGCTGGAGCACGCAGAGGAGCAGAACAGTCTGTGAGACAGGCAGAGGCCACGCCAGAGCCCACAAACCTCAGCAGTATTGCAGTGTTTATAAAATGGTACCACTGCAGTGATGGTTACATGTCACACTTGCAACTTTAGGTCATTCACATTTTTTTTGGAACAATAAAAGCTAAAGACTAACAGCAATTCAAGGATACTTGAAAAGCCATATTTTAAAAACATTTGTATTACTAACTCCTAGAACTTAAATGCAATTGAAAACATGACATTTATACAATGATTCATATTGAGTTAAAAAAGAGGTTATAGTTCTCCTGAGTGGAACTGGTCTGCATTTAGGTATACACATACTTATTTTTGTTAAAAGGCCTGGAAAGAAATAATGAGATGCCTGTTCAGAATGTTAGCACCATAAAAGCAGTGCAAATAACATAATATAGTGAATTCAACTAATGTATAGCTTATTTTATCAAAGTGCAATTTTATTTAAAACTGACTCAGCATTCAGTATTATAAGTAGGAAGGTGGGGAATTAGTGTGTGTTTGTCGTAAATATTTTTTTTTTAAACAAAATATTTAATGGAGTGGAAAGGATTTACCACACTTTTAAAAAACAGAAGGTTCCTATCTTATTGAAGAATGTTTCCTTTTGAAGATAAATATAAAAAAATATTTATACACAGGAAAATGCACCAATCTGAATTATATGACTTGATGAAGTTTTTCATATATATACACGTGGGTATTTGTTCCCCCAGAAATGGCCCTCATGTACCTTTGACAACCAAACCCATTTATAGCTAAAAATTACCACTCTTCTGTTTTCTGTCATTGTAGGTCAATTTGCCTTTATTTGAGCTTTGTAAGAATGGAATCATTCAATTTATGCTGTTTGGAGTCTAACAAGTTTGAAATGATGTGTTTGAAATCCACCTATGTTGTTGTGGATATTGCTGATGTGTTCTTTATATTGCTGTGAGGGATTTAATTCTATCAGTTTGTTATCAGTTCTCCTATTGTTGAAAGTTGGTAGTTTTCCGTGTAGGGCTCTGAGGAATGGAGCTGTATGAACACAATGGTGCAAACCCACTGGGCCACAGGGTGGTTGTGAGCCTTTTTTCCAACCTCTCCCCTGATTCTTGTTATTGGTCAGATTTGAGAACTTCCATCCAAGATGGCAGGCACCAAACACTGAATATCATTCAGGGCATCACATTCTCAAATCCACTTAAAACTTGATTTTGCAAGCTGAGAAACTTTATTATTATTATTTTTTTCCTTTTAATGACCACCAATGATTGGATAACTGTTGGGCCAGTTTTCCTGAGACAGAATTCAACTTGCCCTCTTCTTTATAAAGTCCTAATACAGGTTCTGAAAATTTAATAAGAAAGGGAGACTCGCTGTGCTTCTGCTGGTAATGGGAGTGTCTTATAAAACACCCTATTTGTCTACTTTTCCATGCATAATCTTCTGGCTTTGTTAATTAACCGCTGAAGCCCATTTTTTAGGTAGCTACACACTTGGGAAGCTTTTGTTCCTCCTGAGGCTGCTAATATCTTTGGATAATATTTGTTTTCTCAAGAAGTGGCTTCTTAAGCTAGGAGTTCTCAAGGCCCTCATTTCCCTGTCCTGAGTAAAATTTCAGGCATTAATTTTGGCACATTTCCAAGGAATTTTCTAATGCTGTGGCTCTTTTAGCATCAAGATTTCTTCCAGGTCTGGGCTGGCCAGTGCTCAGTAAAGTTTGCTGCTATACTCAAATCAAGCCACATTCTGAAATCAAGCTGACAGATCACTTCACTTAGGAAAGAACCTCTCATTCTATCTCTAAAAGAAAGGACATTGCAATTTTTTTTTTTAGATATACAACTTTATTCACAACATTGAATATACTTTCCTTTTAGAAATGCTTTCAGAGCTTGCAGATCAGCATTTTTTTTCAAATTTATTTATTTTTTATTCTAAGTTGTTAGAAATGACAGCAGAATGCATTAAATTTCATATTATAGAGCACATTCTCACATATCTCTGGTTGAATATACAAAGTATATTGACACCATTTGTGACTTTGTACATGCACTTTGGGTAATGATATCCATCTCATTCTACCATCATTTATTTTTTTCTTCACCCTTTTGCCCCCTCCCTTCCCCTCACTCCCCATTGGCCATTCTAGTGTTCCTCTAATCCTCCTATGCTCCCCATCCCAACCCCACTGTGAATCAGCCTCCTTATATCAGAGAAAACATTTGACATTTGGCTTTTTGGGATTGGCTAACTTCACTTAGAATTATATTCTCTAACTCCATCCATTTACCTGCGAATGCCATGATTTTATTCTCTTTTATTGCTGAGTAATACTCCTTTGTGTATATATACCACATTTTCTTTATCCACTCATGTACTGAAGGGCATCTAGGTTGGTTCCACAGTTTACCTATTGTGAATTGTGCTGCTATAAACATTGATGTGGCTGTGTCCCTGTAGTATGCCGTTTTTAAGTCCTTTGGGTATAGATTGAGGAGAGGGATAGCTGTGTCATAAGGTGGTTCCATTCCAAGTTTTCCAAGGAATTTCCATACTGCTTTCCATATTGGCTGCACCATTATGCAGTCCCACCAACAATGTATGAGTGTGCCTTTTTCTCCACATCCTCGCCAATATTTATTGTTCTTTGTGTTCTTAATAGCTGCCATTCTGACGGGTGTGAGATAAAATCTTGGAGTGGTTTTGATTTGCATTTCTCTAATTGCCAGAGATGTTGAACATTTTTACATGTATTTGTTGATTGATTGTATATCGTTTTTAAATTCATTTTTATTTTTTTATGGTTGTGAATATTTTTTATTCAAAGTTGTATTTATAATAGTAATATGCATTATAATTCACAATAAACATATAGAGCATCTTTTTACAAAACACTGTTTGTATACAATGTATATTCATACCATTCAAATCTTCAATCATGCATTTAGGATAATGACATCCATCTTATTCAACCACCTTTTATTTTTTTCCCCTCCATTCCTCCTTTTACCCTTCCTTTTCCTCCCTCTCCTTTGACCTTTCTAGGGTTCCTCTAATCTTCCTATGTACCCCGACCCAACACCACTGTGAATCAGCCTCCTTATATCAGGGAAAACATTCAGTATTTGGATTTTTGAGATTGAGTAACTTCACTTAGCATTATATTCTCCAACTTCATCCATTTACCTGTGAATGCCATTATTTTATTGCTGAGCAAAATTCCATTGTGTGTATATACCACATTTTCTTTATCCATTCATCTACCGAGGGACATCTAGGTTGGTTCCACAGTTTAGCTATTGTGAATTATGCTGCTATAAACATTGAAGTGGCTGTGTCACTGTAATATGTTTTTAAGTCCTTTGGGAATAGACCCAGGAGTGGGATAGCTGGATCATAGGGTGGTTCCATTCCCAGTTTTCCAAGAAATCTCCATACTGCTTTTCATAACGGTTGCACCATTTTGCAGTCCCATCAGCAATGTATGAGTGTGCCTTTTTCCCAACATCCTCTCCAACATTTATTGTTGTTTCTGTTCTTAATGGCTGCCATTCTGACTGTAATGAAATGAAATCTTAGAGTAGTTTTTATTTGCATTTCTTTAATTGCCAGCGATGTTGAGCATTTTTTCATGTATTTGTTGATTGATTAATTGTGTATCTTCTTCTGAGAAGTGTCTTTTCAATTTCTTAGCCCATTTATTGATTGGGTTATTTGTTTTTTTGGTGTCAAGTTTTTTGAGTTCTTTATATATTCTAGAAATTAGTGCTCTATCCGATGTGTATGTATTAAATATTTGTTCCCAATTAGTTGGCTCTCTATTCACCTCACCAATTGTTTCTTTTGCTGAGAAGAAGCTTTTTAGTTTAAATCTATCCCATTCATTGATTCTTGATATTAATTCTTGCACTACAGGATTCTTATTAAGGAACTTGGGGCCTAATCTGACATGTTGGAAATTGGAGCTTACTTTTCCTTCTATTAAGTGTATTGTCTCTGGTCTAATTCCTAGGTCCTTGATCCACTTTGAATTGAATTTTGTGCATGGTGAGAGATATGGGTTTAATTTCATTTTGTTGCATATGGATTTCCAGTTTTCCCAGCACCATTTGTTGAAGAGGCTATCCTTTCTCCACTGTACATTTTTCACCAATGCTCTTCAACTTATTTAAAGAAATAGAAAAAGAGGGAGCTCTCCCAGACTCTTTCTATGAGGCCAATATTACATTAATTCCAAAGCCAGGCAAGGACACAGCCAAAAAAGAAAACTTCAGGCAAATATCTCTAATGAACATAGATGCAAAAATCTTCAACATAATTCTGGCAAATTGAATACAAAAACATATCAAAAAGATAGTGCACCACCATCAAGTGGGGTTTATCCCAGGGATGCAAGGTTGGTTCAACATTCGGAAATCAATAAACATAATACATCACATCAATAGACTTAAAGATAAGAACCATATGATCATCTCAATAGACGCAGAAAAAAGCATTTGACAAAATACACCACCCCTTTATGTTCAAACACTGGAAAAACTAGGAATATCAGGAACATATCTCAACATTATAAAAGCTATTTATGCAAGGCCCTGAGCTAACATTATCTTAAATGGAGAAAAATTGAAAGCATTCCCTCTAAAAACTGGAACAAGACAGGGATGCCCCCTTTCACCACTGCTATTTAACATAGTACTTGAAACTCTGGCCAGAGCAATTAGACAGACGAAAGAAATTAAAGGGATCCAGATAGGAAAAGAAGAGCTCAAATTAGCACTATTTGCTGATGACATGATAATATACCTAGAAGACCCAAAAAACTCTACCAGAAAACTTTTACAACTAGTAAATGAATTTGGCAAAGTTGCAGGATACAAAATCAATACACATAAGTCAAAGGCATTTTTGTACATCAGCGACAAAGCCTCTGAAAGGGAAATGATGAAAACTACCCCATTTACAATAGCATAAAAAAATACCTGGGAATCAACTTAATGAAAGAGGTGAAGGACCTCTATAATGAAAACTATAGAACACTAAAGAAAGAAATCATAAAAGAACTCAGAAGATGGAAAGACCTACCTTGCTCTTGGATAGGTAGAACCACTATTGTCAAAATGTCCATACTACCAAAAGCATTATACAGATTTAATGCAATTCCAATCAAAATCCAATGACATTCCTCAAAGAAATAGAAAAAGCAGTCATGAAATTCATCTGGAAAAATAAGATAACCAGAATAGCCAAAGCAATCCTGAGCAAGAAAAGTGAAGCAGGTGTCATCACCATACCGGACTTTAACTTATACTATATAGCAATAGTAACAAAAACAGCATGGTATTGGCACCAAAACAGACTAGTAGACTGGTACAGAATTGAGGACACAGAGACTAATACATATAATTTCAGCTATCTTATATTAGACAAAGATGCCAAAAATGTATAGTGGAGAAAGGATAGCCTTTTCAACAAATGGTGCTGGGAAAACTGGAAATCCATATGCAACAAAATGAAATTAAACCCGTATCTCTCACCATGCACAAAATTCAATTCAAAGTGGATCAAGGACCTAGGAATTAGACCAGAGACAATACATGTAATAGAAAAAAAGTAAGCTCCAACTTCCAACATGTCGGATTAGGCTCCAAGCTCCTTAATAAAAATCTGGTAGCGCAAGAATTAATACCAAGAATTAATGAAAAGGATAGATTCAAACCAAAAAGCTTCTTCTCAGAAAAAGAAATAATCAGTGAGGTGAATAGAGAGCCAACTATTTGGGAACAAATATTTAATACATGCACATCAGATAAAGCACTAATTTCTAGAATATATAAAGAACTCAAAAAACTTGACACCAAAAAAACAAATAACTCAATCAATAAATGGGCTAAGGAATTGAAAAGACACTTCTCAGAAGAAGATACACAATTAATCAATCAACAAATACATGAAAAAATGCTCAACATTGCTGGCAATTAGAGAAATGCAAATAAAAAACTACTCTAAGATTTCATTTCACTCCAGTCAGAATGGTAGCTATCAAGAACACAAACAACAATAAATGTTGGAGAGGATGTGGGGGAAAAAGGTGCACTCATATATTGCTGGTGGGACTGCAAAATGGTACAACTGTTATGGAAAGCAGTATGGAGATTTCTTTGGAAAATGGGAATGGAACCACCCTATGATCCAGCCATCCCACTCCTGGGTCTATTCCCAAAGGACTTAAAAACAGCATATTACAGTGACACAGCCACTTCAATGTTTATAGCAGCACAATTCACAATAGCTAGGTTGTGGAACCAACCTAGATGTCTCTTGGTAGATGAGTGGATAAAGAAAATGTGGTATATATACTCAATGGAATTTTACTCAGCAATAAAAGAGAATAAAATAATGGCACTCGCTTGTAAATGGATGAAGCTGGAGAATATAATGCTAAGTGAAATCAGTCAATCTCAAAAATCCAAATACCGAATGTTTTCTCTGATGTAAGGAGGCTGGTTCACAGTGTTGTTGGATGGGGGTACATAGGAGGATTAGAGGAACACTAGAATGGTCAAAGGGAAAGGAGGGGAAAGGAGGGAACAAGGGGGGAAGGGGGGAAAAAAGAAAAAGTGGTTGAATAAGATGGATATCACTATTCTAAATGCATGATTGAAGACTTGAATGCTACAAATATACTTTGTATACAAACTGTTTTGTGTAAAAAGATGCTCTATGTGTGCAGTATGAATTGTAATACTACTACTATAAATAAAAATTAAAAAAAATTTAACTGACCCATAAAACTATAAAGATGTATATTTATAAGGAACCAGGTCATGTTTCAATACAAGTATACAATGTGTAATGTTAATGTTTAAGTCCAGGTAGGCATGTCTCTCTCCTCAAATGTCTATCACTTCTTTACAGTGAAAACATTCAAAATCCTTTCTTCTAGCCTTTTGAATATACAGTACATTTTTGTTATCTAGTCACTGTATTGTGCAATGGCACAGCAGCACTCATTTCTCCTAGGTAACCATAACTTAGTACTCACAGATCACTTTCTCACCCCCAGCCACTACTATCCCTAGGCACGGGCAATGTGACCATCTGGACACAGATGATTTCCAGTTTCCCACACCTTTGCTAAAACCCAACTCTTGATGGAACTGCTTTTTAAATTTTCCTTGTTCAAAGAACTACTTTGTGGATCTCAGAATGTATTTTATCATCACTTGCACCCTTCTGGTTATAGAAAACATTTGTTTTTCTGCTTCAATTAAGAAAATACAGAGACTTTTCTAGGTGTTTCCAATATTATTTTTCTCTACTCAGTGTTCTGAGGGATTAGAATTACCTTTTATTTTGATGAAACAGTACAATTCCTCTTAAGAGAGTTCTCCCACTGTGTATGATTTTTGAATTAATTGATGTATTCCGTTTCCTCCTGCCTAGATGCTCACAGTCAAAACTGCAATGTCATTCCTCTTAGAGATGGGATCATGGGTTCTCTCCTAAGTGAGGTATACCCATAATGTGCCGTGGTCCTTCTCAATCAATTGAATCAGTGGCTGCAGCATGAAGCCTAACCTAGGTGACATTATTAAGTGGCGGGTGTCCACTGCTTTTTGATTCAATGTGTATTTTTCCTCCTTGAAAAGTTAACACAGGCTCAGGAAAAGATCTGACAATTATTAAGATTAAACTGCAAATGACTGAGAATGTTAACACATGGTCCTATTGAAGCATTTTGCATCTTAACCTCCATCCTACCAGGGGGATGAGTGGTGGTGATGGGTTGTCAGCCAGCATGAGTATCCTCAGGACAATGGAGCTCTATGCCCTAAGATGCATGGCCATTGGAGCAGTGAGATCTGCTGAGGTCTCAGGTACGCTTGCTTATCCCAGTTGTTCTGCATTTCAAACTCTCTGGGGCATCATTCAGAATCAGTGGTTTTCCTCAAAATTTAGTATTCAGATCTTGCAGGTGTTTGAAAGATAGAATACTTCTCCAGGCATGGAACAAATCCAGTCTGAAATTCTTGCCAGACTTGGATTTTAGTCCTCAATCCTCAATTGGGGAGATGATAGTCATAAGGGAGAGGGGAGGACAAGGTAATATCTGAGGAGCAAATTCTTGTTTCATTTTGTGCTCTATTGCTCTCTGTAATCCTCTACAGCCAGAAGCAAGTGCCTCAACCCCTCCTATACCAGGCCTACATTCTGTTTCCAATTTCTACAGAATCTGTCTCTTCCAGGAACTTTACATCCCTCAGTTCATACTTGAGGCAGTACCATAGAAAAGTCATTAGTGTCCCTGAATCCCTGATGCAGGGTCTATGTAATTCTATTCTGGGGTCCTTTCACAGGGTGTTCCTTCTCAAATTAAGGTATAAATTTGTTTATTATTATTGCTTTTGATGGTTAACATTGGACAGTACTTTAAACTTCCCAAATCACTTCTATATTGTCTTTTTTTTTTGTACTAGGGATTGAACCCAGGGGTGCTTAACCACTGAGCCACATCCCCAGCAGTTTTTATATTTTATTTTGAGCAGGGTTTCACTAAGTTCCTTAAGGTCTCGCTAAGTTGCTGAGGCTGGTCTTGAACTTGGGATCCTCCTGCCTCAGCTTCCCGAGCCACTGCCATATTATTTTTTTTTTTTTTTTTTTTTTTTTTTTTTTTTTTGTGGTACCAGGGATTGAACTCAGGGGCACTTGACCACTGGGTCACATCCCCAGCCCTTTTTTGTATTTTATTTAGAGACAGGGTCTCACTGAATTGCTAAGTGCCTTGCCATTGCTGAGGCTGGCTTTGAACTCACGATCCTCCTGCCTCAGCCTCCCAAAGTGCTGGGATTACAGGCTTGCGCCACCGCGCCCGGCTTGCCATATTATCTTTTGATCCTTCCAGAAGGAGGAAAATGCATCTACATGATGTTAAATATTTAGCCCAAGGCAACACAGATAATATGATAGGGCCACTCTCAAACTCAGGTTTTCTCATTGGCATCTACCTTTTCATTATAGACCAGAAATCTTTTTTATAGTGGTGATCCAGGCCCTGGGAAGTCCTTCATGAGTTTGCACAAGGAACACAGTGTCAGAAGAGATCTTCTGGGTGTTGAAGAAAATAAAACAAGGAAAAGAGAAAAGGAGGGGCTAATTGTGTCAAGAAGCCATTGACTATAGTGAAAGGAAGACTGGGCTGAGGCTAAGTATCAGCAAATATTATGTAATTGAGTGGTTTTTATACACAAGTACAGTAAGAAGCCTGGTGTGGGATCTTTCCATTAATCTTAAAAATAGCCTTAAGATCCTGTCATCATCCCTGTTTAATAGATGAGGAGACTAAGGCTCAGAGAAGTTAAGTAAGTTGCCCAGGGTTGTACAGGTAATAAGTAATGGAGCCAGGATTAAATAGCCAAGTGCTTAAACATTATGCTGTCCTGCTTGTTATTCAAATCCTGTAAAAAAGTCCACTTGATCTCAGTTCATGTTTACCATGCAGAAACAAGACTAGCTAGAGTTTATGGGTATTACTTCCTTGGAACACTTATATTTGTCATTACAAATTTAAAAAGTTACTCTTCTGATTTAATGAAAAACGACAGGTAACTTTTGTTGAGTGCTTACAAGGTGCCAGTCTTTGTTCCAACTCTTTACCTGCATTAATACATTTAATGATGTTAGTAACTATTTTTTTTTACATTATTAATTTATTTTATTTTATTATTTTTTTTGTACCGTGGATTGAACTCAGGGGCACTTGACCACTGGGCCACATCCCTAGCTCTTTTTTATTTTGGTATTTTATTAGAGACAGGGTCTCACTGAGTTGCTAAGTGCCTTGCCCTTGCTGAGGCTGGCTTTGAACTCTAGATCCTCCTGCCTCAGCCTCCCAAGTGCTGGGATTACAGGCATGTGCCACAGTGCCCAGCTATTAATTTATTTTTAAGTTATTAAAATAACATCCCAAGTAACTTCATCTATATTCTAGAAATAGCACAACTTTATATTTTTGCTGCACAGGAATTTCTGTTTAATTTATCTTATCAAAGGCAGAATTCATCCATACAAATACACAAAAAACACTTCAATATTATTAAAAACTCAAATTCTTTCTCTCATGGCTCAATAACATGATGTCAGTATCTATTAATATTTCCATTTTACAAACAAGGAAATAAAGTCTAAATAAGTTCTATACTTGGTTCACAGTTACACAGCCAGGGAGTACTGCCCTTATCATCTAAACTCATAACAACTCTCCTGTTCTGGCTCTAAGCAAGCAGATCTTATGAGCCTGGCTAGTGTAAGTCCTTCCAGGAAACCACCTACTCACAGTGTGTGACACATTTGGTGTCTGAGCCTATAAATCCAGGAGATAATTTCTGGACCAGGAACTATTTTTTAATCAGTATTACCCTGTAAGGTTTCTTAGGAGACAGCTGGCTGGTTTCTGTGGAGATACCCTGGGCCCACAATTTGCCATATTATAAAATATTACAAAGAGTCTCTCTGGAATATAATGAAGTGCCATTATATGCAATCGGTGTGACCTATGAGGTCCCAGAGGGAGGCCAGCATCAGGAAGGTAAGCAACGGCTTATAGGAAGAGGTCTGTGAAGAAAAAGAGAAGGGAGGAGGTGTGAGGGGGGATGGGAGGCTGTAAGCTACCTGGTACCGGAAACCGGGAAAAAATCTCGGAGGCAGAGTAAAGCTTTTACTACTTTTACTTCTACTTTCTTAGAGAGAGCTTAGAGAGGGAAAGAAAGATTTTTAGAGAGAAAGATTAAAGCGAGCTTTTCTTCTTGTCTTCTTAGCTTAGAGAGAGAGAAAGAAAGATAGAGCTTCTTAGCTTAGAGTCTTAGAGAGAAAGAAAGATAGAGTAGAGCTTAGCTTAGAGAAAGATTAGAGCTTCTTTCTTCTCTCTTCTTTCTTCTTTCTTCTGTCTTCTGTCTTCCTTGGGAGCCTCGGCCTAACTCTGACCAGTCATTACTTCTTCTACCTGGTTTCTCTTCTGTAACCACTCTGCCTACGTTCTGGCCGCTCTGATTCTTCTGACCGACCGAGTGACTGCCCGACTGACCGAATGAATTCGTTCTCCTAACTCGGACCGCTTTCACCCGGTTTATATACCTTCAGCTTTGCGGGTGCCCACAGGTGCGTCACATACATATCAGGTGGAACTTATGGCTTCCAGCTAGCTACAACAGCCCTTCCTAATTAGGGCTCCTTCAGGAGGCCAAAGTGGGTAGGAGTTGGGGAGATGGGCATGCACGGAGAGGTCACCTTACGCAGAGGTCTCTGGGAGCAGAGAGAACATGGAGCAGATAAGGAGAAGCTGGACCATGGAGAGGATGGAGGGGTCACAGTTAATGTGGGAGACAAAAGGGGCATTCAAGGAGATGCTTCTGGAGGAGTCTGGTGGTGAGTTGTGGGAGGGCCGAGCCATTGCTTGAAGAGGTGTTCAGCAGAGTGAGTTGAGAAACTTGAGAATTGAAAGTAAGAGGTTGAAATACTGGCCCCATCTTCATTTCATTTCCTTTTCTTTTTGTCACATGGTTATGTGGTTAATCCAGAGAGAGAACAAAAGAGGCCCCAAGCAGAAATAGTTGTGCCTGAATGTCAAGGGAGGGAGGAGCCACTTTCACCTCCCTTTCATGATCTCACTGGGTTCCTGTGCCCAGCCATGTGAAGGGCAAAACATCACACCGGGGACAGCCGTGCAGCCAAGAGATTTATTCAACAGCCTTCGTGGCTGGTAGCAAAACCGGAGAAGAGGTGCTCTGGTCGAAGGTCGAAGAGGTGCTGGGAGAGGAGAGTCAGGGAGAAGGGAGTGTGCAAGCTCTGGTGGGAGAGGGGAGTCAGGGAGAGTGGAGTGTGCAAGCTCTGGACAGAAGGTGGGTGCTTGGTCGCACCAGCTAGGATCTCTGGAGCTGTTGGCTAAAGCAGCTGCTGTCTGGCTGGAGGCTGGAGCTGTCAGCTGGGAGTGGCCATCGGGCTGAAGGTGATGGGTCTGGAGCTGCTGGCTGGGGCAGCTGCTGTCAACTGGAGGCGATGGGTCTGGAACTGTTGCAGTGGCTTCCTTCTCTCCGCATTGTTGAGCTGATGTGTCTATCCGTGTGTCTCTGTGTGTCTGAGTCTCTCGAACAGGGCCCTATATAGGGATTTCTGGTGGGAGGTGCACCAGAGCAACCCCAACACCATTGGCTCTTTTCCCATAGAACAGGGTGACCTTTAAGCCTATTGGCTCTTGCCCGGGGAAAAGAAACATCCTGCCCGGAGAATGAAACAAGGTTTCTTCTCTCAGGATGTGGAAAACTCTGGGGGGGGGGGGGGAGAGGGTAGCCCATCTATCACCATGGAAGAGGGGACAGTGTCATTTTGTTGCTGGAACGGGTCCCAGGCACAAAGCCACTCCTCTCAGCTTCTGTTGTTGGATGCCAAGATGTGGACCGAGGCCTGCTTCTCTCCATACTCCCCTGTGATCCTTCTGGGCTCATAGTCTTCGAATCAGAATCTTTCTGGAAAGAAACACAAGGACTGGTTGGAATGGCATCTAATTTTATGCTGTCCTTTCACCTCTCTGACTGTTCCTTTGCCATCTTCTTCCTCCTTTTCTGGCACTTTTAGTTTTGTCCACTCTTTAAATGCTGGCATTTTTTTGTGCAGTGTTCCAGCCTCAGCTGTCTCTCCCTCTGCACCCCTGCACTCTGCACAAGCCCCTTTTGAACCACGCCTTCTCTACCGTCCTTGTGTCCATGGCGTAAACGGCTAGATCTCTTGAGCAGAGGGCTTCCCTAAAGCATGGCAGAAGAAGTCTGGGAGCCAGGAAAGCTAGTCCTAAAGTACCACAGGAACCAGTAACATTTGTCCTTTCTAGAGTCAAAGACTGCAGCTCCACATAGGAGGATTAGAGGAACACTAGAATGGTCAGTGGGGAAGGAGGGGAAGGGAGGGGGCAAAAGGGTGAAGAAAAAAAAAAGATGGTAGAATGAGATGGATATCATTAACCTAAGTGCATGTATGAAGACACGAACGGTGTGAATATACTTTGTATACAACCAAAGATATGTAAAAATGTGCTCTATAAGTATAATATGAAATGTAATGCATTCTGCTGTCATTTATAACAACTTAGGAAAAAAAAAGACTGTAGCTCCATCTTTGTCTGATCACCATAAAATAGATGGCTATGGCTATAGGGGTGGGGGGAAGATAAGCAAATAGAAATGAAACAGTGCAACTCCATCTCTAGCCCTGGAAAGACAATAGCTATTCCTGCTCTGCTATAGCTATTCCTGCCGTGTTACAAAGAAGGCACACTGATTATGCTCATGCAGGACATATTCGATCATTCCCATTGGTATGTCCCTACATAGAAAGTAGGTCAGTGGGCCATCTTGCTGAGTCTGCCCCTTCTTAAATAACAACCACTTGACACAGACCAATCAACAAAATGTTAATGCAGAGATTCTTCAATAAGAATTTAATTTCCTGTAGCATTTCCCAAAGTAAATTGTTCATGAAGTATAACATAGACACATAAATATTATATAGAGACATAAATGTGTACACATATGTATATATATTTCTATAACACTTTTACATTTTTTCCTCAAATAAAACACCCATGCAACCATTATCTAGGAAAAATAATAGAACCTTACCATCACCCTTTTGCTCTCTCCCAATTGTTACCCTACTCTATTTTAAAATACAACTTATATCTGTGGAATCAAACAGCCAGCATCATTTTGTCTGGCTTCTTTCTTTCAACATTATGTTTTTTAGATTTATACTTGTGAATAGCTGCAGTTCACAACAGGTAGAAGTTCAAGAATAAGTTCATTCAGAATACACCACAATTTGTCCTATTTGCTGTTGATAGACATTTGTACTGTTTTTATTTACTATTACAATGTGCAATAAACATTATTGCATGTGTCTTTGTTTCTTATAAATGTGTATTTCTGTGAACTATATAACTTGAAATAATTGCTAGGTCAAATGTTATGTGTGCCTTCAGATTTAGTAGATAATAATAAATTGTTTCTTAAAGTTGTTGTACCGATTTGGATCTCTACCAGTGTGTTAGAGTTTCAATTAATCTACATCTTCACCCTATTTGCTATAGTATGTTTTGAGAACCAAAAATAGTTGATCTGGTGGTGTATGATGACATTCTATTGTGGTTTTAAATTGGATTTTTCTATTACTAATGATGTTCAACAGTATTCTGTAAATTTATTAATTATTTGTATTTCTTCTCTTTTGAGTCTCCTGCTCATTATTTAAAACTCAATGCTGATTTTTCTTATTGATTTACCATGATGTTCTTTATTCAGGATAAAAGTAAATTGTCAAATATATGTGTTACAAATATCTTCTATTTTTCACTCTCTTAAAGTTGTCTTTTGATGAACAAAAGATACCTTTTGATAAAGATAATAATATACTCCATTTTTAATCTTTTCCTTTATGTTTGTCCTTGGTGGGTTTTGTTTAAAAAGAGTTGTAACAACATGGTCTCATGTTATCGTCCGTGAGCTTTATTGCTCTGCCTTCCATACTCACATCTAATCTATCTGAAATCGGGGTGTGTGTGTGTGTGTGTGTGTGTGTGTGTGTGTGTGTATGACCAAGGACTAAAATTCATTTTTATAATAGGAATATCTCATTTACTCAAAACCATCACCTCAATCTCTGCCTCCATAAGCACACTGCCTTATTCTACCCTTCTCTCTCAACATCCCCTCTGCATCTCTGTTGTAGGGATACAGGCAATGGCATCCAGGGTCCACCTGTATAATCCAGGATAAACTTCTTCATTTAAGCTCATTACCTTAATCACATTTTTTTGCTTCATAAGGTAGAGTTAACTCTTTTGCCATAGTGGATGATATTCCCAAACTCTGGGGATTAGGACACAGACATGGCTTTTGGGTGTGCGTGTGGGGAACCATATAGCTCACTATAGTCTATCTAAAGATTTGACAATTTTGTGTTTTTTTCCTTCGAATAACTAACTTTTGATTTCATAGTTATTTTCCATATTATTTTTCCCATTTCATTTATATCTGCTATAATCTTTATTATTTGCTTTATTTTGCTTGATTTAGGTTTAGTTTGTTCTTTTTATTTGAATGTCTTAAGTTGGTTTTTGTTTTTGATTTTTTTGTGGTGCTGGGGATTGAACCCAGGGCCTTGTGCATGTGAGGCAAGCACTCTACCAACTGAGCTGTATCCCCAGCCCTGAATGTCTTAAGTTGGAAGCTGAATTTATAAATTTAAGACTTTGCTTCTTCTCCAACATAGGCATTTGAATCTATAAATTTCACTCTAAGCATATTTTAATCCTGAGTCCCATAAATTTGGTAAGTTGTTTTTATTCTTTGAATTATTTTCTAATTCATTTTTTAAAAATATGTATTTATTTGCTTTAGTTGTACACAGTGCGTTTATTTGTACGTGGTGCTGAGGATTGAACCCGGGCCGCTCACATGCTAAGCCACAACCCCAGCCCTCTAATTCATTTTGTGATTTTTTTTTTTTTGTTTCATGTGTTATTTAAAACTCTGTTGTTTAATTTTTGAATATTTGGGAATTTCTTATGTAAATGTATTGTGGTCAGAAAGCATTTTATGATTTCATTCATTTTAAATTTACTGAAACTTGGTTTTATGGCCTAGCATATGATAGACCTGAAGAATTATTCTATATATGCTTGAAAAGAATGCATATTTACAGTCATTGGATAGAGCACGCTATATGTCAGTTAGCTAAAGTTTATAGATAGTATTGTTCAAGGCTTCTCTATACTTGGTGAATTTACATTTATTCTATCAGCTGTAGAGACTGGGATATTACAGTCTCTGACTATTATTATTGAATTGCTTATTTTTCTTTAAATTCAGTTTTTGGCTCATGTATTTAAAAAATTTATTGGTGCATAATAATTATACATAACAAGTGGCATATTTGTACAGGCATATGACATAATTTGATCAATTTCATTCTCCCATACTTCCCCTTGCCCTCTTGTCCTCCATCCCCCTAATTTTCTTCCTCTACCCTATTAGTCTCCCTTGTATTCCTGAGATCCCCTTTCGCCCTTTTTCCTTTCTAGCTCCCACATGAGAGAAAACATACAACCCTTAACTTTCTGAGTCTTATTTTACTTAATATGATGCTCTCTACTTCCATCCTTTTTCCTGAAAATGACATAATTTCATTTTTCTTTATGGCTGGATAAAACTCCATTGTGTATATGTACCACATGTTCTTTATTCATTCATCTGTTGATGGACATCTAAGCTAGTTTCATAACTTGGCTATTGTGAATTGTGCTGCTATAAACATGGGTACACATTATCTCTATAGTATGCTAACTTTAGTTCTTTTTGGGTAAATATTGAGCAGTGGTAGAACTGGATCATATGGTGGTTCCTTTCCTAGTCTTTTTTTTTTTTTTTTTTTTTTAAATTCAGAGGCACTTATCACTGAGCTATATCCTCAGCCCTTTTTTTTTTATTTTATTTAGAGACAGGGTCTCACTGAGTTGCTTAGTGCTTCTCTTTTGCTGAGGCTGGCTTTGAACTTGTGATCCTCCTGCCTCAGCATCCCAAGCCTCTGGTATTATAGGCGTGCACCACTGTGCCCGACTTTTCTAGTCTTATGAATAATCTCCATACTGATTTCCACTGTGCCTATACTAATTTACATTCTCACCAACAGTGTATAGAGGTTCCTTTCCCCCATATCCTTGTAAGCATTTGTTGTTATTTATATTCTTCATGATTACCATTGTGATTGAAGTGAGATGAAATCTCAGCATGGTTTTGATTTGCATTTCCCTGATGGCTAAAGATGCTGAACAATTTTTTCATATATTTGTTGCCATTTGTATTTGTCTTGAGAAGTGTCTTTTTAATTCATTTGCCCATTTACTGATTGGGTTATTTGTGTGTGTGTGTGTGTGTGTGTGTGTGTGTATTTTTTAGTTCTTTACGTATTCTGAATATTAATCCTCTGTTAGAAGAGTACTTGGCAAAGATCTTATTCCATTCTATAGGTTATTTCTTCATACTATTGTTTCCTTTGCTCTGAAGAAGCTTTTAAATTTAATTCCTTCCTATTTATTGATTTTTGGTATTATTTCCTAGGTTATAGGTGTCCTATTGAGGCAATTGTTTCCTGCACTTATATGTTGAAGTGTTTCCCCTGTGTGTGTGTGTGTGTGTGTGTGTGTGTGTGTGTGTGTGTTAGTAGCTACAAAGTTTCTGGTCTTATTCACAGGTCTTTGACCCATTTGAGTTGACTTTTGTGCAAGGTGAGAAGTAGGATCTAGTTTCATTCTCCTACATATTGTTACCGAAGGCTTGGTGTTCTTGCAAGAGAAGATTTCAAGCAAGACATGAGTCATAGTAAAAGTACAGCAAAGTTTATTAGAAGAGAAAGAAGTGGAGAAAACCACCTTCAAGGGAGATGGTGAATCAACTCAGGGAGGAGATTGACAACTTACTTTCTCTGTGTCTCAGTTTTTACTAGGGTTAAGCAGCAGGGGAGAATCCTGCCCAAGTACCACTCCTAGCTCTTAATTAACAGTTGTATTATATCAGATTCCTAAATCCCTACTGCACATGTTACTACCCCTAAGTGCCCAAGTGAAACACATGGGGGAGGGGATAATTTACAATTCCAATAAAATTAAAATGCCACGTCAAAGACCTAAAGCCAATTTTCTTGGCCTGAGCTGGCTGGTTTTATTGAACTTGTTTTCTCAGAATTTGAGGTTGTTGAGCTTTCTAGCCTCTATCAGGGTAATCTATCTTTTTCTTATTGGAGGCGGAGCCATGGGCAAATATTTCTCAGCCTTGAGAATAATTTGATGCTTGTTATGGGCTATTATCATAAGTCAGAGCAGGGCCAGGATGACTTTGCATATGTTGTTTCTTTTAAAACATGTTGAGAGTCAGCACATAGGCTGGGTCTGTAAAAATAAACCCTCATTTTCCATGTTCCCACTGATCACATCTATTACCTATCAATAGGGCTAACCAGCTTTCCCAGCACCATTTGCTAAAAGACTGTCTTTTCTCCAACATAGGTTTTTGGTGCCTTTGTCAAGGATCAACTGACTGTATTTGTGGGGGTTTCTCTCTGTGTCTTCTGTTTTATTCCATTGGTCTATGTGTCTCTTTTTCTTCCAGTACCATGCTGTTCCTGTTACTAAGATCTGAAATATAATCTGAATTCAGGTTTTGTGATGCTGTCAGCATTGCTCTTTCTGTTCAGAATTGCTTTGGCTGTTCTAGGGCTTTTGTTCTTGCATGTGAATTTTAGGACTGTTTTTTTTTTTTTTTTCATTTCTGTGAAGAATGTCATTGGTATTTAGGTAGGGATTGCATTGAATCTGTAGATAACTTTTGTTAGCATTGCCATTTTAACAATATCAACTTTCTTTATTCATGAACATGGGAGATCTTTCTGTCTTCTAGTATATTTTTTAAAATATTTACTTATTTGCTTTAGTTGTACACAATGCAATGCATTTATGTTTACGTGGTGCTGAGGATCGAACCCGGGCCGCGCACGTGCTAGGCGAGTGCTCTACCACTGAGCCACAACCCCAGCCCCCGTATTATTTTTTTCTATTTCTTTTTCTAGTTTTGTAATTTCTTTTTCTTTTGAGACAGGATTTCACTAAATTTCTTAGGGCTTTGCTAAGTTGCTGAGGCGGACTTTGATTTTGCAATCCTCCTGCTTCAGCCTTCTGAGCTTCTGGGATTACAGGCATGCACCACTGCTTCTGGCTCTAGTTCTGTAATTTTCTTTTGAAGATCTTTCACCTCTTTGGTCAGATTAATTCCTAGTTTTTTTTTTTTAGGTTATTGTGAATATAATTGCTTTTTTACTCAGTGGTTCATTGTTTGTATATAGAAAAGCAACTGATTTTTTTACATGCTACTTTGCTGATTTTTTTTTTTTTTGGTATTGGGGATTGAACCCAGGGGCTATCAACCACTGAACCACATACATCCCTAGCCCTTTTTAATATTTTGTTTAGAGACAGGGTCTTGCTGAGTTGCTTAGGGCCTCTCTAAGTTGCTGAGGCTGGCTTTGAACTCACGGTCGGCCTGCCTAAGTCTCCCGAGCTGCTGGGACTACAGGCGTGTGCCCCCATGCTGGCCTACTTTTCTGAATTTGTTTGTCAGATGTAGAAGTCTTTTGGTGGAGCCGTTAGGGTTTTCTAAGTATAAGACCATAGGAATAAAGATAATTTGGCTTCTTTCTATCCTATTGGCAGCCCTTTTGTTTCTCTCTTTGGCCTAATTGCTCTGGTTAAAATTTGAAGTACTATATTGAATAGGAGTGGTGAGAGTGGACACCCTCTTCTTGTTCATGATTTTTAGAGGAATTGTTGTATTAGTAATTTTTTGGTCACTGTAACCAAAATACCTGACAAGGCCAACTTAGGGGAGGAAAATTTTATTTTGGCTTACAGTTTCAGAGGTTTAGTGCATGGCTTGCAAATGCCATTGCTGTTGCCCCAAAGTGAGGCAGAACATCATGATAGAATGGTGTGGTGGTAGAGCACTGCCCCATTCATGGTGACCAGAAAGCAGAGTGGTGGGGGAGGGAAAGAGGGGAGGAAGGGGCCATAGGAAAAAATGAACCCTTCCGGGACACACCCCCAGTGACCAATCTCCTCTAGCCACACCCCACTTCCTACAGTTAAGAACCAGTTAATCCATTCAACCTAAATCAGCTGAGTAGGTTATAATTCTCACAATCCAATCATTTTGCCTCTGACCACTACTGCTTTAACACAGGAACTTTGGGGGACACCTCATATCCAAACCACAGTATTCTGCCCCTGGCCTTCAAAAGCTCATGTCCATTTCATAATGAAAAATACATTGAATCCATTTCCAAGAGTCCCCAGAGTCTTAAACAATTCCACTGTTGCCCAGAAATCCAAGTCCCAAGTCTCATCTGAGATCCAAGGCAAATTCTCGGCTGTGAACCCCTGCAAAATTCAAAATAAACATTCCCATTCCAAAGGGGAGATGTAGAGACACAGAACAAAGACCAAAACCCACTTGGGCCAACTGGTTTGGTAACTCTGCACACAGCCATCTAGGACGCATGGTAGGGAGATAGGCTGTCCAGAGGGCTTGGCAGCCCTGTGCCTTTGGCTTTGCCAGTTGTAGTGAGTGCACATGGCTTCCCTTTCAGTCTGGCTCTCTCTGCAGCCAGCAGCTTTTCTCAGCAGCCAGTCCACATCACTGGCATCTCTTAATTCCTGAGGTCTTCATTCCAGCTTTGGCTTCACTTTCCCAGCTTCACTCCTCACTCTCTCAGGGGCGGCTCGCAGGGCCTCCAATCCTGAAACACTTTGCCTGGCTTCCTAGGCCTTTCTTTGAAATCTTGGTAGAAGTCTTCATGACCCCCTTAGCTCTGGTATCCCACATTCCTGCAGAACCAACACTACACAGACACAGCCATAGTCTGCCACCAGCTCAAGCAGTAGTAAGGTTGTCTTGGACCAAGCCTGCAGTGGCCTTTGTGGGCTTGGATGCTTCAGTATGATAAAATAAATCCTGGGGTAACAACTTTCTGGGCACCCCTGTGTGAGCAGGATACCCCCAGGATCTCTTAAGAGTTTTCATTTTTCACCCTTGAGCCTGCAGTGGGTATGGTCTTGAAAATTCCTGAGATGCCTTCAAGCCTTCTTTCCTATTGTCTCTGTGCAAAGTATTTAATCTCTCTTTAGTGGATAATCTCTTTAACTACCACACCTTACTTGATTCCAATTTTACATGCATTTTTCTGGCCTAACTTTGAGTTTTTCCACTCCCTTAACTCTGCTTTCTGATCCTGATTGTTACAGTAAACTTGGTTAAAAGCTGCTAGCAAAATCCATGCCACTGCCTGAATGTTGTGCTGGATTAGTCCATCACCTTTAAGTTCAGTCTCAGGACAAAATGAAGACAAGTTCTTTGCCACAATGTAACATGAATGATTTCTACTCTGATTTCCTGTAGAGTCCTTGTTTTCCTCTGAAACCTCATGAACACAGTCTTTATTGTCTGCATTGCTATTGATGTTCTGGTCTTCTGAGCTCCCACCAGAATCACCCATTAAGCTCCAATCACAACATTCTCAGCCTTCTTCATCCTGCATCTCCAAGCTTTTCCAGACTCCTGCAAACCATTTCCAAAAGCCTGAACCACATGGTCAGGTTAGTTACAGCAATGGGCTCATTTCTTGGTACCAATTTCTGTGTTAGTTTTTTGTTGCTGTGATCACAATACCTCACAAAGACGAGGTTGAGGAGGAAAACTTTATTTTGGTTCATGGTAGGTTAGCTCCATTGCTTGGGTCTAAGGTGAGGCAGAACATTAGGGTGGAAGGACATGGTGGGGGAGTGATGCTCTGTTCATGGTGACCAAGAAGCAGAGGGAGAGGGTTAGGGGCAACAGGAGAAGATGAATCCTTCCAGGGCACATACTCAGTGGTGAACCTCCTCTAGCCATGCCCCATGTCCTATAGTTACCACCCAGTTTGCCCATTCAAACTCGGATGGACAGATTAGATTACAGCTCTCACAATTCAATAATAACTTCACATCTGAATATTACTGTATTAACACAGAATCTTTTGGGGGGATACTTCACATGCAAACCATGATAAATTCTTTTTGTTTTTCCCTATTAAGTATGATAATGGCTTTGGGTTTGTTATACATAACCTTTATTATGTTGAAATATATTCCTTTTATCTCTAGTTTCTTCATCATTTTTATAACACAGGGGTGTTGAATTTTGTCAAAGGCTTTTTCCACACTTATGATCATGTGGCTTTTGTCCTTGATCCTATTTATGTGGTGTATTACATTTATTGATTCACAAAATGTTGAATCATCCTTGCATCCCTGAGATAAAACCAACTTGATCATGATGTATGATCTTTTTGATGTGTTGTGAATTCTATTTCTAAGTATTTTTTAAAAAGAATTTTTGCATCTATGTTCACTAAGAATCTTGATCTATAATTTTCTTTATTAATTAATAGATTAATTTATTTTCATTAGGTATATATGACAGCAGAATGCATTTAGATTTCATTGTGCACAATTGCAGCACAACTTTTCATTTCTCTGGTTGTACATGATGTAGCGTCACACCATGTACCTAGGGTGATGATGTCCATCTCATTCCACCAACTTTCCGGCTGCCACGTCCCTCCCCACACTTTGCCCAATCAAAGTTCCTATATTTTTCCCATGCTCCCCTCTCCCACACCCACTATGGATCAGCATCCACTTATCAGAGAGAACATTTGGCCTTTGGTTTTTTGGGATTAGTTTGCTTCACTTAGCATGATATTTTCCAACTCCATCCATTTACCTGCAAATGCCATAATTTTTTTATTTTCTTTTAGTGCTGAGTAATATTCCATTATGTATATATACCACAGTTTCTTTATCCATTCATCTATTGAAGGGCACCTAGGTTGGTTCCACAGCTTAGCTAATGTGAATTGAACTGCTATAAACATTGATGTGGCTGCATCACTGTAGTATGCTGATTTTAAGTCCTTTGGGTACAAACCGAGGAGTGGGATAGCTGGGTCAAATGGTGGTTCCATCCCAAGTTTTCTAAGGAATCTCCATACTGCTTTCCAGATTGATTGCACCAATTTTCAGTTCCACCAGCAATGTATGAGTGTGTCTTTCCCCCCACATCCTCGCCCACATTTATTGTTACTTGTATTGTTGATAATTGCCATTTTGACTGGCGTGAGATGAAATCTTAGAGTAGTTTTGATTTGCATTTCTCTAATTGCCAGAGATGTTGAACATTTTTTCATATATTTGTTGATTGAATGTATATCTTCTTCTGAGAAGTATCTGTTCAGCTCCTTAGCCCATTTATTGATTGGGTTGTTTATTTTTTGGGTAAGTTTTTTTGAGCTCTTTATATGTCCTGGCGATTAGTGCTCTATCTGATGTGCATGTGGCAAAAATTAGCTCCCAAAATGTATGCTCTCTCTTCACCTCATTGATTGTTTCTTTTGCTGAGAAGAAGCTTTTTAGTTTGAGTTCATCCCATTTATTAATTCTTAATTTTATTTCTTGTGCTTTAGGAGTCTTGTTAAGGAAGTCAGGGCCTAATCTGATGTCATGAAGATTTGGTCCTACTTTTTCCTCTTATTAGGTACAGGGTCTCTGGTCTAATTCCTGGGTCCTTGATACACTTTGAGTTGAGTTTTGTGCATGGTGAGAGATAGGGGTTTATTTTAATTTTGCTGCATATGGATTTTCAGTTCTCCTAGCACCATTCCTTGAAGAGGTTATCTTTTCTCCAATGTATGTTTTTGGTACCTTTGTCTAGTATGAGATAACTGTATTTGTGTGGTTTTGTCTCTGTGTTTTCTATTTTGTACCATTGGTCTACATCATGTTAAAAACACTAGAAAAACTAGGGATAGTAGGAACATACCTCAACATTATAAAAGCTATCTATGCTAAACCCAAAGCCAACATCATTCTAAATGGAGATAAATTGGAAGCATTTCCTATAAAAACTGGAACAAGACAGGGATGCCCTCTTTCACCACTTCTATTTAACATAGTTCTTGAAACTCTAGCCAGGGCAAGTAGACAAATGAAAGAAATTAAAGGGATACAAATAGGAAAAGAAGAACTAAAACTATAATTATTTGCTGATGACATGATTCTATACTTAGATGATCCAAAAAACCAAAAAAAAAAAAAAAAAAAAAAAAAAAAAACACACAAAAAAACACTCCTCCAGAAAACTTCTAGAATTAATAAATGAATTCAGCAAAGTGGCAGGATATAAAATCAATACTCATAAATCAAATGCATTTCTATATATTAGTGTTGAATTCTCTGAAAGAGAAATTAGAAAAACTACCCCATTTATAATAGCCTCAAAAAATAAAACACTTGGGAATCAACTTAACAAAAGAGGTGAAAGACCTCTACAATGAAAACTACAGAACTCTAGAGAAAGAAATTGAAGAAGACCTTAGAAGATGGAAAGATCTCCCATGCTCTTGGATGGGCAAAATTAGTACTGTCAAAAAGGCATACGTGCCCCAGAGCAGGAGCCAGCAAGGACAGACCCGTCAACTCTACTTGAGTCCAGGCAGGCCCAGGGCAGTTCTGGATCCTGCATTGGAGTGACGTGAGGCCCAGGTCAGTCCAGCTGACCTCCACCCCAGCATGGTCAGCCCCAGGTCAGTCCCGCTGACCCCCCTGGTATGAGACCAGGCTCCAGCCAGTCCCGCTGACCTCCGCCCCAGAGCAGGAGCCAGTAAGGACAGACCCGCCAACTCTACGTGAGTCCAGGTGGGCCCAGGGCAGTCCCCGGATCCTGCATTGGAGTGATGCCAGGACCAGCAGACCACCACAGGAGCTCAGACTCAACCAGCTCAACCCACAACAACTGGCGTGGACCCAGCACCAGTTAGCATATTTTGAGGGACAACGGCAGGTTCTGATAGCCCAACACTAAGGGGAGGCACAAACAACCTGCAAGGATATTATAAGACAGGGAAGAAACTGTAATATCTCAGATCTACACTGCAAGAAAGTAAGGCAAATAGACAACATGAAAAAACAAGGGAGGAAAGTGCCCCAAACAAACCAGGATTCTACAATAACAGAACCCATGCTCAGCGAAGTTAATGAAATGTCAGAGAAGGAGTTCAGAAGGTTCATAATTAAAATGATCTGTGAATCAAAGAATGACCTAAATGAACAAATACAGGCAAAAATTAAACACTACAACAAAAATATAAGAGAGCAAATACAGGTAGCAAAAGAATACTTCAAAAAAGAGATAGAAACTCTAAAAAAAAACCAGTCATTACCCTAAGTACATGTATGAAGTCACGAATGGTGTGAATATACTTTGCATACAACCAGAGATTTGTAAAAAAGTGCTCTATATATGTAATATGAAATGTAATCCATTCTGCTATCATTTATAACATCTTAGAATAAAAAATTAAAAAAAAACGTATTATATCCTTCACAATTTCTCTATACAGATGATGAATGTCTTTCTTTGGCTATTTAAATAGGGTTTTAAATACTAATTTCCAAAAGCCTCATATTTCAGTGTATAAAAATCTTTTAGAATATCTATTTAAAACAAGTCTTGGCTCAGATCATTCAACATGTTCCACACACTATTAAAATATCATTTTAAGAAGCAAAAAACAAACAAACAAACAAACAAAAACAAAAACAAAAAACCAGTCAGAAATCCTTGAAATGAAGGAAACAATTAACCAAACATAAAACACAATTGAAGGCATCACCAACAGACTAGATCAACTGGAAGAAAGAACTTCAGATAATGAAGACAAAGTATATAATCATGAAAATAAAGTTGACCACACAAAGAAGATAGTAAGAAACCATGAACAGAACATCCAAGAAGTATGGGATAGCATCAAAAGACCAAATCTAAGAGTAATTGGGATAGAGGAAGGCACAGAGTTTCAAACCAAAGGAATGCACAACCTCTTCAATGAGATAATATATCAGAAAATTTCCCAAGCATGAAGAATGAATTGGAAAACCAAATATAAGAGGCATATAGGACACCAAATGTACAAAATTACAACAGATCTACACCAAGACACATTATAATAAAAAATGCCTAGCATACAGAACAAGGACAGAATTTTTTTTTTAAATTTATTTTTTAAATTTATAATAATTACAATTCATAGTGCCCATATATAGCATCTTTTTACATACAACTATTTGTATACAAAGTATATTTATACAATTCAGGTCTTCAATCATGCATTTAGGAAAATGATTTCTGTCTCATTCAACCACATTTTTTTTTTCTTTTCTCCCCCTCCCTCCCCCAATTGCTCCCTCCCTTCCCCTCCCTTCCCTTTGACCATTCTAGAGTTCCTCTAATCCTCCTATGTATCCACATCCAACAATACTGTGAACTAGCCTCCTTATATCAGAGAAAACATTTGGTACTTGGATTTTTGAGACTGACTAACTTCACTTAGCATTATGTCTTCCAACTTCATCCATTTAACTGTGAATGCCATTATTTTATTTTCTTTTATTGCTGAGTAAAATTCCATTGTGCGTATATACCACATTTTCTTAATCCACTCATTTACTGAAGGACATCTAGGTTGGTTCCACAACCTAGCTATTGTGAATTGTGCAGCTACAAACATTGAGATAGCTGTGTCACTGTAATATGCTGTTTTTAAGTCCTTTGGGAATATACCCAGGAGTGGGATGGCTGGGTCATAGGATGGTTCCATTCCCAGTTTTCCAAGAAATCTCCATACTGCTTTCCATAACGGTTGCACCATTTTGCAGTCCCACCAGCAATGTATGAGTGTGCCTTTTTCCCCACATCCTCTCCAACATTTATTGTTGTTTGTGTTCTTGATAGCTGCCATTCTGACTGGAGTGAAGTGAAATCTTAAAGTAGTTTTTATTTGCATTTCTCTAATTGCCAGCAATGTTGAGCGTTTTTTCATGTATTTGTTGATTAATTGTGTATCTTCTTCTGAGAGGTGTCTTCTCAATTCCTTAGCCCATTTATTGATTGGGTTATTTTTTTTTTTAGTGTAAAGCTTTTTGAGTTCTTTATATATTCTAGAAATTAGTGCTCTATCTGATGTGCATGTATTAAATATTTGTTCCCAATTAGTTGGCTCTCTATTCACCTCACTGATTGTTTCTTTTGCTGAGAAGAAGCTTTTTAGTTTAAATCTATCCCATTCATTAATTCTTGGTAGTAATTCTTGCGCTACAGGATTTTTTTTTTTTTTTTTGGTACTGGGGATTGATCTCAGGGGCACCCGACCACTGGGTCACATCCTCAGCTCTTTTTTGTATTTTATTTAGAGACAGGGTCTCATTGAGTTACTAAGTGCCTCGCCATTGCTGAGGCTGACTTTGAACTCGCGATCCTCCTGCCTCAGCCTCCCAAAGTGCTGGGATTACAGGCGTGTGCCACCGCATCCGGCCCAGGATTCTTATTAAGGAATTTGGGGCCTAATCCGACATGTTGGAAATTGGAGCTTACTTTTTCTTCTATTAGGCGTATTGTCTCTGGTCTAATTCCTAGGTCCTTGATCCACTTTGAATTGAGTTTTGTGCATGGTGAGAGATACGGGTTTAATTTCAATTTGTTGCATATGGATTTCCAGTTTTCCCAGCACCATTTGTTGAAGAGGTTATCCTTTCTCCACTGTACATTTTTGGTGCCTTTGTCTAATATAAGATAGCTGAAATTATATGTATTAGTCTCTGTGCCCTCAATTCTGTACCATTGGTCTATCCGTCTGTTTTGGTGCCAATACCATGCTGTTTTTGTTACTATTGCTCTATAGTATAAGTTAAAGTCCAGTATGGTGATGACACCTGCTTCACTTTTCTTCCTCAGGATTGCTTTGGCTATTCTGGGTCTCTTATTTTTCCAGATGAATTTTATGACTGCTTTTTCTATTTCTTTCAAGAATGACATTGGGATTTTGATTGGAATTGCATTAAATCTGTATAATGCTTTTGGTAGTATCGACATTTTGACAATATTAATTCTACCTATCCAAGAGCAACGTAGGTCTTTCCATCTTCTGAGTTCATCTATGATTTCTTTCTTTAGTGTTCTATAATTTTCATTATAGAGGTCTTTCACCTCTTTCGTTAGGTTGATTCCCAGGTATTTTATTTTTTTTGATGCTATTGTAAATGGGGTAGTTTTCATCATTTCCCTTTCAGAGGCTTTGTCACTGATGTACAAAAATGCCTTTGACTTATGGGTATTGATTTTGTATCCTGCAACTTTGCCAAATTCATTTACTAGTTGTAAAAGTTTTCTGGTAGAGTTTTTTTGGGTCTTCTAGGTATATTATCATGTCATCAGCAAATAGTGCTAATTTGAGCTCTTCTTTTTCTATCTGGATCCCTTTAATTTCTTTCATCTGTCTAATTGCTCTGGCCAGAGTTTCCAGTACTATGTTAAATAGCAGTGGTGAAAGGGGGCATCCCTGTCTTGTTCCAGTTTTTAGAAGGAATGCTTTCAATTTTTCTCCATTTAAGATAATTTTAGCTCGGGCCTTGCATAAATAGCTTTTATAATGTTGAGATATTTTCCTGCTATTCCTAGTTTTTCCAGTGTTTTGAACATAAAGGGGTGGTGTATTTTGTCAAATGCTTTTTCTGCGTCTATTGAGATAATCATATGATTTTTATCTTTAAGTCTATTGATGTGATGTATTGTATTTATTGATTTCTGAATGTTGAACCAGCCTTGCATCCCTGGAATAAACCCCACTTGATCGTGGTGCACTATCTTTTTGATATGTTTTTGTATCCGATTTGCCAAAATTTTGTTGAGGATTTTTGCATCTATGTTCATTAAAGATATTGGCCTGAAGTTTTCTTATTTCGATGTGTCTTTGCCTGGCTTTGGAATTAATGTAATATTGGCCTCATAGAAAGAGTCTGGAAGAGCTCCCTCTTTTTCTATTTCTTGAAATAGTTTGAAGAGCATTGGTAGTAGTTCTTCTTTGAAAGTCTTGTAGAACTCGGCTGTAAACCCATCAGGTCCTGGACTTTTCCTTGTTGGTAGCTTTTTGATGACATCTTCTATTTCTTCGCTTATAATTGATCTGTTTAAATTGTGTTTAGCCTCCAGATCCAGTTTAGGCAAATCATATGACTCTAGAAATCTGTCAATGCATTCAGTATTTTCTATTTTATTAGAGTACAAGTTTTCAAAGTAATTTTTAATTATCTTCTGTATATCTGAGGTGTTTGTTGTGATATTCCCTTTTTCATCATGAATGTTAGTAATTTGAATTTTTTCTCTTCTTCTTTTCATTAGCATCGCTAAGGGTCTGTCAATTTTGTTTATTTTTTCAAAGAACCAACTTTTAGTTTTGTCAATTCTTTGAATGATTTCCTTAGTCTCAATTTCATCAATTTCTGCTCTGATTTTAATTATTTCCTGTCTTCTACTGTTCTTGGTGTTGGTCTGTTCTTCTTTTTCTAGTGCTTTGAGGTGTGATGTTAAGTCATTTATTTGTTTTTTTTTTTTTTTCTCTTAAGGAATGAACTCAGTGCAATTTTCCTCTTACTACTGCCTTCATAGTGTCCCAGAGATTTCTATACGATGTATCTGTGTTTTCATTTACCTCTAGGAATTTTTAAATCTCCTCTTTGATGTCTTCTTCAACCCCTTGTTCATTCAGTAGCATGTTGTTTAGCTTCCAGTTGTTGGAGTAGTTTTTCTTATTCCTTGTTTCATCGTTGATTTCCAATTTCATCCCTTTATGGTCTGATAGAATGCAGGGTAGTATCTCTATTTTTTTTATATTTTCTGAGAGTTTCCTTATGACATAATATATGGTCTATTTTGAAGAAGGAGTCATGTGCTGCTGAGAAAAAAGTGTATTCTTTTGCTGAGGAGTGAAATATTCTATATATGTCCATTAGGTCTAAGTTATTAATTGCTTTAAGGAGACCTTAGGTTTCTTTGTTTAGCTTTTGTTTGGATGATCTATCCATTGGTGAGAGAGGTGTGTTGAAGTCCCCTAGAATAACTGTGTTGTGGTCTATTTTACTCTTGAACTTGAGAAGCGTTTGTTTGATGAATGTAGGTGCTCCAATATTTGGTGCATATAGATTTATGATTGTTATATCCGGTTGATGAATGGTTCCCTTAAGTAATAAGAAATATCCATCTTTGTCCCTCTTGATTAGTTTTGGTTTGAAGTCTACCTTATTTGATATGAGAATGGAAACCCCTGCTTGCTTCTGCCGGCCATGTGAGTGATAAGACTTTTCCCAGCCTTTCACTTTCAGTCTGTTGATATCTTTTTCTATGAGGTGTGTTTCTTGGAGACAGCAAATTGTTGGGTCATTTCTTTTAATCCTTTCTGATAATCTGTGTCTTTTGATTGGCGAGTTTAGGCCATTAACATTCAGGGTTATTATTGAGATGTGATTTTTATTCCCATCCATTTTTATTTGAATTATGGTCTTTAGCTTGATTTGGTTTCTCTTCTGGTTGGTATTTCCTTTAGTTTAATATCTCCCTTTGTTGATTTTCATTATCATCTTTCTCTTCTTCTTCATGAAAAATGTTGCCCAGGATGTTCAGAAGTGCTGGCTTTCGAGTTGTGAAATCTTTTAACTTTTGATTGTTGTGGAAGGTTTTTATTTCATCTTCGAATCTAAAGCTCAATTTTGCTGGATCTTGGTTGACATCCCTTTTCTTTCAGAGCTTGAAATATGCTATTCCACGATCTTCTTGCTTTTACGGTCTGGGTAGAAAAATCTGAACATAGTCTGATTGGTTTCTCCCTATATGTAATCTGCTTCCTTTCTCTTGTGTCTTTTAATATTCTCTCCTTGTTCAGTATATTAGGCATTTTCATTATAATGTGTCTTGGTGTGAATCTGTTGTGATTTTGTATGTTTGGTGTTCGGTAAGCCTCTTGAACTTGCTTATCCCATTCATTCCTCAAGTTTGGAAAATTTTCTGTAATTATTTCATTAAATAAATTACTCATTCCTTTGGCTTGAAACTCTGCCCCCTTCTCTACCCCAATCACTCTTATGTTTGGTCTTTTTATGTTGTCCCATAATTCTTGAATGTTCTGTTCTTGGTTTCTTATCATTTTTGCTGTATAATCTAGATTTTTCTCTAGGGTATATATTTTGTCTTCATTGTCTGAGGTTCTTTCTTCCAAGTGATCTACTCTGTTGGTGATACTTTCGATTGAGCTTTTATTTTGGTTTATTGCTTCTTTCATTTCCGGAATTTCTGTTTAGTTTCTCTTTAGAGCCTCTATCTCCCTATTGAAGTAATCTTTTACTTCCTATATTTGTTTATGGAGTTCTTTGTCATAATGATCTTTTGACACCTGTATTTGCTCCCTCATCTCATTTTTGAGTTCATTCTTAAGTTCCGCAAACATTTGGCATACGTAATTTCTAAATTCCATCTCTGGAATATCACCAATTGTGCATGCCATGGAATCTACTGAGGAGGTGTATTGATTTGTTTGTGTCACTTTCTTCCCTTGTTTCTTCATGTTGCTTGTGTGTCTGTTCTTCCTGCACTGTGGGACCTTGACTATTTTGATTTTACCTTAAAACCTTATGTTGCTCCTGTAGTAGAATGCTATCAGATCCCCTATATTTCCTTTACACTTTAAAATCAAACACTTTCTATTCAGAGAATCCCAGTTTGATCCCAATGTACAGATTTAGTTAACCCAGATATTGTTTCCAATTTACTCTGTATGCTTCTGATGGGGTTTTATAGTTTCAAGTAATGGACACAGAGGTGATATGTTTAGGAAGAAGGAAGTGAGTGTATTGACTTGTTCTTTCTTAGAAAGTATGAAAAGAGAGTTCTGTGGAAGTGGTTTAGTATCAGCAGACGAGAGAGGAAAGAGAATGGAGTGAATGATTAGGTGGAAAGACCGATTTATATATGAACCTAACTTATGCAGCTGTTGAGAGAAGAAATAAAGAAAGATGGAAAAGAAAAAAAGAAGGGAAAAAAATGACCAAGGAGTAGAAATTAGTGTAAGACAGAGGAGAGAGAGAGAGAGTGAGTCTAGAAGATAGAGAATAAACTATATATAACACCACTTTGCTATATATTTCAATTGTATCTGTTCTAAAAATCCCAATTTCTACGTATAACTTGTTTTTGCCTCTGTTGAGTATGCAATGGCAGGGTGTAAATAGGGGAGATGAAGGAAGAAGAAAAAATATAAAAGTGAGAAGGAAGAAAAGAAAGAAAGAAAAGAGGAGCAGAAGTAAACACACTGTCAATCTAAATAAAAACAAAGCAAAAACTAACAAACAAAAAACCCCCAAGAAACAACAAAACAAACAAACAAACAAACAAAAATGTTGAAACCAAGGAATAAGTCTCAAACCAAATGGACCTTTGGAAGCCCTTCTTTTTTCCCTTCCAGATTAAGCCAATTGACCCAGATCATGTCCAGTCAGCAATCCTGTTAGTGGAGTCAAGGCTGCACCTTTGGCCAGTTGCAGAATGGCACAGTGGAAGAGTGGAAGGGGCTTATCCTGAGGTCTGGCCCTGCGTGCAGCAGCAGGGAGATGCTACTCCGGGCCTTGGAGGCCAGGCAAACTGGCGGCTGGGTCTCTCCTTCCAGCGGGCGGGTGCCTACCTCTTGCTCTGGTTGCAGCTGGGCAGGTCGCACTCCAGCCGGGAGTGGAGGAGGTCCTTCGCCAGGTCTGGCCCTGCGTGCAGCAGTAGGGAGATGCTACTCTGGGCCCTCGAGGCCAGGCAAACTGATGCCTGAGTCTTTTAATTGGAGAATTGTGGCTCACATATTTTGAGATTCTGTTGTTACATATGTAAACATTTTTAATTGTTATACTTTTTTGATGATATGACTTTTTATCACTATAATATGTTTTTTATTTTAAAAAAACATTTTGTCTGAAGAGAAAGGACTACAAATATAAAAGGAGAAAGTCAAATTACTCATATTTGCAGATGATATGATCCTTCATTCAGAAAACCCTTAAAAACACCACCCAGACTCAGAACTGATAACAAATAAAAAAACTCAGCAAAGTATTAGGATACAAAATAAAAATACAGAAATCATTAGTGTTTCTACATGTTAATAATAAACTTGCTGAGAAAGAAATCAGGAAAACAATAGTTTTTAAAAAAATAAAATTTCTAGGAGTAAACCTAACCAAGGAGGTAAAAGACCTTTACAATGAAAATTCTAAAACACTGAAGAAAGAAGTGGAAGAAGACGTTAGAAGATGGAGGGACCTCCCGTATTCATGGATTAGGACAATATTGTTATATTGGTCATACTACCAAAGGTGATTCAGTGTAATCATCATTAAAATACCAATGTCATTCTTTACAGAACTAGAAAAAACAGTCCTAAAATTTGTATGGAAAGACAAAAGACCCCAAATAGCCAAAACAATTCTGAGCAAAAACACAATGCTGGAGGCATCACGGTACCTGATTTCAAATTATACTATAGATCCATAGTAACAAAAACAGCATGGTGTTGGTATAAAACCCAGCACATAGACTTATGGAATAGAATGAAGGACCCAGAAGCAAACCCATACAACTACAGTCATCTGATTCTCAACAAAGGTGCCAAAAATGTACATTGAAGAAAAGGCTGTTTCTTCAACAAATGATGCTAGGAAAACTGGATAACCACATGTAGAAGATTAAAACTGAACTCCTATCTCTCACCCTGTACAAAAGTCAACTCAAAATGGATCAAAAACCTTAACATAAGACCTGAAACTTTGAAACTATTAAAGGATAACTTGGGGGAAACACTGCAAGATATTTTGACAAGCAATGGTTTCCTGAACAGGATTCAAGTAGTTCAGAAAACAAAAACAAGAATTGAAAAATGGAATTACATCAAATTTCAAAGCTTTACAGCAAAGGAAACAGTCTGAGTGGAAAAGACAACTTACAAAATGGGAGAAAATCTTTGCTAGCTGTTCATCTGACAGAGGATTAATGGGCAAAATATGTAAAGATCTAAAAAAAAAAAAAAAAAAACCTTAACAAAAGACCAAATAACTTAATCAAAATGGGCAAATTATCTTAACAGACACTTCTCAAAAGAAGTACAAATGGCCAATAAACATACGAAAAAATGTTCAACATCTTTAGCCATCAGAAAAAATGCAAATCAAAACTACCCTGAGAATCCATTTCATACCAGTCAGAATGGGTATTATCCAAAAACAAACAAACAAACCCCCAAAATAACAAATGATGGTAAGGATTCAGAGAAAAAGGAATCATTAAATATGGTTGGTTGGAATGTGAATCAGTATAGCCACTATGAAAAACAGTATGGAGGTTCTTCAAAAAATCCCCAAATAGAATTACCATATGATCCATTTATGAAAGTTCTGGGTATATATACAAAAGAAATAAAGTCTTTTTAAAAAAATTTATTTGTTTCTAGTTATACATGATGGTTGAATGTATTTTGACATATTATACATATGTGGAGTATAATGTACCATTCTTGAGGTTGTACATGATGTGAAGTTACATTGGTCCTATTCATACATGAACACAGGATAGTGATTTCTGATTCATTCTACTGTCTTTCCTATTTCCATCTCCCTCCTTTCCCTTCATTCCCCTTTGTCTAATCCAATGAACTTCTATTCCCCCCTGCCCAACTATTGTGTGTTAGTATCCAATTATCAGAGAGAACATCTGGTCTTTGGTTTTTTTGGGATTGGCTTATTTCACTGAGTGTGATAGTCTCCAGTTTCATTCATTTACCAGCAAATGCCATAATTTCATTCTTCTTTATGGCTGAGTATATTCCATTGTGTATAAATACCATCTTTTCTTTATCCATTCATCTGTTGAAGGGCACCTAGGTTGGTTCCACAGCTTAGCTATTGTGAATTGAGCTGCTATAAACATTGATGTGGCTGTGTCACTGCAGTGTTGCCGCCTGTAGCTGCTGCCGCCTGCAGCAACGATACCGCGGGAAAGAATTTGGAGGCAGACTGGAAACAAGTAGGTTCTTTATTCTTGCTTCTCTGCTGACTTCTCTCTCCAACTCCAACTCCAACAACCCCCCTACATCTCCAACCCTACCTGGTTAAATACTCTTCACCTTAACAAGTATACACGTGTCACAAGCTCAACTTACAGGTGCGTCACACAGTGTTCACAGGCACAGAAAATTCTTAGTAGATTACAATAAGGTCAGGAGAAAACAATTAAATGTCTTCTCTTTGGCTCTCAGTCAGCCGCCATCTTAGCTATCTCCTCATTAAGGCTCTTACACTGCAGTATGCTGATTTTAAGTCTGTTGGGTGTATGCCAAGGAGTGGGTTAACTGGATCAAATGGTGTTTCCATTCCAAGTTTTCTGAGGAATCTCTATCCTGCTTTCCAGAGTGGGTGCATCAATTTGCAGTCCCGCCAGCAATGTATGAGTGAACCTTTGTCCCCACATCCTCGCCAACATTTAGTGGTGTTTATATTCATGATAATTGCCTTTCTGACTGGAGTGAGATGAAATCTCAGTGTACTTTTAATTTGCAAGAAAATAAAGTCTTCATACAAAAAAGATACCTATATACACAGGTTTATTTTTGCACTATTCACAATAGCAAAGATATATTTCTAAAAATATTTATTTGTTTGTTTTAGTTGTACACAATGCCTTTATTTTTTATGTGGTGCTGAGGATTGAACCCGGGCTGCTCTACTGCTGAGCCACAACCCCAGCCCAATAGCAAAGATATTGCTAAAGAGAACACTCTTTGAGTGTGCAACAGAGCACAAAGTTAAGGCTGTTGCATGTCTGCACAGCCATTTTGCAATCCCTTGTGCAGGCTCAGGATTGGCTAGGAATGTGGTACTGACTGGACTTTCTCTGATGGGTGCTGTACAACCTCAGTCAATGATATGTTTGTCCTAACTACAACTGCAACTTTAGCTGTTGACCCTCTTAGCTTATCTGCTGCCAAAATTGTAACTTCCTCTACTACTGCTACTGGATATTGGCATCCCCCACAACTCCTCTTTGATAATGCCTCTCATCCTCACAGCCAACCCCACCTTGGCAGAACATCCTTGCTGACTGAGTTGTAATGGGCCTGAGAGCAGCCCTGGAGCAAGAACACCGTGGTCTCCCACTGTTTCAATCTAAATGTCAGTAGTTTTTTTTTTTTTTTTTTTTTTTTTACCTCAAGAGCCCAAAGTTTCATTTAAAGGATAGAAGAAAGAGGGGAAGAGAGAGAGAGAGAGAAGAGAAGAGAAGAGAAGAAAAGAGAAGAGAAGAGAAGAGAGGAGAGACACCTTTGGAGAGGAGGGGGTCCAGAGCAGGCACCTGAGGGTAAAGGTCAGTAGTCTTTTGTTTTTCTCCCATTTTTTAACTTTTTTTTTAGTTGCAGAGGGACATAATACTATTTATTTATTTATTTATTTATAGTGCTGAGGATTGAATCCAGTGCCTTACATGTGCTAGGCAAGAGCTCTATTGTGAGCTACAGCCCAGACCAGGTCAGTAGTTTTTTTAAGTATAAATGCTTCCCATTTATTGTATACCTTTGGATACTTAGGAGTGCTAAAATTTTTGTTTTGGTTAATTTTGTTGAGGCTTATAGTTAATTTTGGTGGAGATAATTTACTGACACCCCCACTTACCATAAATGGAAATCTTATCTCTTGGCTCCAAGTATTTTGCTTAAAGGACTGTGGACTTTTATATATGTGTAGGAGGGGAAAATGAATTTGTCTTTGGGGTAGGTTGACAGACTTAGAAAATAAAAATAAAGTTGAATTTGAATTTCAGACAAACAATGAAAAAAAAAACTTTTTACATAAGTGTGTTCCAAATATTGCCTGGAGAAAACAAAAAATTTGTTTTTGGAAATCTGAAATTTAAATTTTCTGAATGTCATGTGTTTTTACCTGGCAGTTCTGCTTTGGGGAGTTTCAAGGTTTATCACAGAGAAAGTAATATTTTAGCTGAAACTTAACAAATGTGCAGGTGGTGTTCAAAGATGAGTCATCATAATGTTTGGAAAAGCCAGGTCCATTCCAACCCAATGGAAAGAACCATTTCATTTTATGGAGTCTAGAAGTTGGGGACTGGTATCTACAAAACTTCAGGTTCCTTTCTGAAGCCTGAGCAATGTAGCCATTATGGATATAAAGGAACATCATTTTACAAAGAGGCTAAGAATTACATTTAGGTTGGGAAAAAGCAAAACCCAGATTTCTTTGGAATGCTCAGTTTTTCATCTCATCTGAAATTAGTAAATTCTTTTCTGGGATCCCAGAACAGGAGAGTCCAATAACTACATCCTTATTTGAAGTAGTAGGATTAAATTTCCCACTTTGTGAAGGCCTTAGAGAATTCACGTGTTAATTGAAAGAATAAATCAATGTATGAAGCAATAAATGGGTATTTTTTCATAGGATAATATCCTGATTTCTGGTGGGTATTTTCTTTGTGTTCCAATAAGAATTCTTAACCAGGGTCTAGGAATTCCCTTGGAGCCTGTAAATGGGCTTCAGAGAGACTGGGACCTCCCCAATTATATTCAAAACGTTCTGTATATGGGTATACATAAAATTTGCCTGACTAGAGTCATGCTATGCAATACTGTACCCAGCAGCTATGTGTGCTATTGAGCACTTGAAATGTGGCTAATTAGAAATGAAAAGGACATCAAAATTGAAAAATAGGACTGGGGATATAGCTCAGTTGGTAGAGTGCTTGCCTCACATGCACAAAGGCCTGGGTTCAATCCCCAGCACCACACACACACACACACACACACAATATAACACACACACACACACACACACACACACACAGAGAAATAAAAATCTCTTGAATAATATTTAATATTTAATATTGATTACATGTTGAAATGATAATTTAGGCATGTGAAAAATGTTTTAAATCAATGTTGCGAGCGATGCTATTAATAATTACTCGAGGTGGATTGTCTTTAAATGTAAGCATATATTCAAACACACCAATCATCAAACACAAACAATTAATGCAAAAAGCATTGGGTGTGCTGGAGCACCCCAACTAGCACTCAGTACACCCACTACAAGCAAGTCACACAATCCTAGGGCAACCATGAGTCCCAAAGTACCTTCGATGGCATGCAACCTCTCTTAGCTGAAGAGCAGGCGTTGTTGTTGTTGTTGTTGTCTGGTAGTTCTCTCCAGCCGATGGTTGGATGTCAGGGAATGATGGAGTTGCTCTGGGAATGGACAGCAAGGTGGCCAGTCTCACTGATGTCCTCGGAGCAAAGCTCTCTGATGTGGCCAGACAAGAGGTTTCTATACAGTTCCAAGTTGGTGCTCATTGTTATCACACTCCAGCGTTGTTCTGTCTGCCTCTAGATGATGGTCCTTATCAACTGCGTCCAGTCATGACTAAGCATGCCTGTGGCTGTTGTTCCTTACAGCCAGCAATTTACTGAGTCCCAGCATGTCCTAGCATGTCTATGGTAGATGCTCCTTACTATCAATTGTAGGGGCTGGGGTTGTGGCTCAGTGTAAAGTGCTTACCTAGTACGTGTGAGGCACTGGCTTTGATCCTTAGCACCACATCAAAATAAATAAATAAAGGTATTGTGTCCATCTACAACTAAAAAAATATTTTTTTAAAACGATCAATTTTATTTTAAAAGTATGGATTCTAGAAAATTCAGCCTACTATATGAGGCTCACATTATATGTGTATAAGACAGCTCTGCTATCTTTGTTTGTACTGCTATAACAAAATATCAAAGACTAGGTAGTTTATAAGTAATATAAATTATTTCTCCCAGTTCTTGAGGCTAGAAGCCCCAAGATCAAGGTGCTGGCAGGTTTGGTGTGTGGTGAGGGCCCCGTCTTTATTTCCAAGATGGTGCCTCAAATGCTGTGCTGTGTCCTCACGTGGTAGAAGGATGAAAAGGGCACACATCTCTCTCATATCTCTTTGTTAATAAGGCCACTAATCCCATTCATGAGGGCTCTACTCTCATAACTTAATTGCTCCCTAAATGTCTTGCCTCTTTATAGTATCTCATTGGTGATTAACTGTCAACACACGGATTTTAGAGGGGCACCATGACAACCGTGTGCTAGTGGGGTTATCTCTTTCTTGAGTCTCAAAGGAATATGTGACCAGGTATGGTTAAGAGCTCTTCTAGGTGGTTTAAGACTGACATTGGATCAAGCCCCATCACCAGGTGTTCATGCAATAGAACCAAATCATCTTGACTAGTGGAGTTATTTCGTCATGGGAAATTATAGTACTTGTCATAATATTGTTCAGGGCATAATGCCCATTTATCTATTCATTCAGTAAATGTGTCAGATACTGTGAAAGGCCTTGGGTTACAGTGAACAAAACAGAGAAAAGTTTTGATCTCATGGAACTTGTATTCTAGATGGTGGGGGTGGGAGGGAGTGAACAGAATAAATATGGTACATGGTATTTGAGCAGATGGTAAGTGCTATGCAGAAATATAAGCCAGGAAAAAATGGGGGTGGTGGCGAGTGCAGGGGTGAGATTCGAGGTTTGCAGCTTGAAGTGGGATTGTAGGGAAGGCTTCCCTGAGACAATGAGCTAAGCCCAGAGGCAGTGAGGAACTGAGTCTGGGAACGACAGGGGAAGAGTGTTTCTGACAGCAGAGGGGAGCTATGAGGGCCCACGGCCTGACATGCCGTGTTAACAGTAGGACAAGGCACTCCTCCCTAAAAACATACATGAGAATTTTGTTTCAATGCTGATGCTGGCTTAGAACTTCTGAAGAAAGGAGATGTTTTATCCTCTCTGGTAAACACACATGCATTGCTGAGCTGTTGACTCTTTGACTCTCAAGAAGCTTGGAAGCAACTTGACAGGCCCTTGGGAACCGTAGACAATGGATTTGCAGTTTTGTCATTGCCTGGCTTTGTCTTTCGGCTTTACTTTTTATTTCCCTAGAATTCCATGCTTTGCCCTCTCATTTCTATTTTACCATGATTTGTGTGTGTGTGTGTGTGTGTGTGTGTGTGTGTGTGTGTGTGTGTGTTTTGTAGGAAGCTACCTCACCTGCTTGATAGAAAGAGGCAAGGAGCACTTAGGGAGCAAGAGATAGCCAGTGAATGGTGATATAGCCACAATTTATCAGTGTTAAGTCACCCATTCCTTCCAAAGGTTGGCAAATATCAATCACAGTGTGCTACTCACTGTGAAATGAAAAGGAGGTACTGCATATGAAAACATATCTAATTTTAGATCTTTGTAACTTAAAGAGTATGTTTAATTGCTGTCTGGCTTACCCATACCTTTGTGCCTTTGTGATTTAATATGATTGTGAATTTGTTAAAGGTCTTAATCTGGTTGTAAATCACAATGTGAAAGCATTCTGCAATGTCATCCCCCCACTCCTTATTCCTCCTAATGATGCCTTTCGTGGGTGGCAGCATGTAAAATTTGCAAGGGTAGCAATTCAACTCCAGGATTTTGGGCTGGCTGTCTCTTTGGATGACAATCAAATTAATATAATCTGAATTTCTTTTTCCAAAGATGTTTGTGTGTCTTTCTTGGAGACACCAGGGACTCCTTATCACATGCTAACACATGAAAAAAATTTGAATTTGGTGACTTTTTTCTCGGATGAGTAGAGCAGATGGCTTGCTAAGGAGGAAGGCACATTTGTGACTGTCATTGAACATTTTCTGTGTGGACATTCTGCATCTCTTTGAGATTAGTTTGTTTCTTTTACTATTGTCATCCGTGAATTTTCTCCCTTCCTTAGTGACTTGGGCATATTTTTTTGTGGATGAAAGGAGAAAAAAAAATAATGACAGTTTGGGTTTGCAGAATCTCCGAGGTCATTTGTACCCAAAGAGATAAGAAAGTTTATTAAGGGTGCACCTGCTGAGGTACTAAAGGGAAGTAGAAAGTGTTTGTCCTTCATCTTTATTCATGAAGCCCTTGAGGGTGACGGGAAAGGAGACTGGCGATTAGGAGACCAGGCACTTTCAGACAGTCAGATTGTGCAGACACATTTGGGTTGGCGAGTCCCGGCTGCCTTGTTGATGTGCATTCAGGGCCGTGCCAAGCCGTCTACCTTGGTGTGCGCTGCATTATTAATGCTTTCATAAGGGCACTCATTTGTATGCTGTCGGGGGAGGCCAGGTTGGCACAGTCTCATCTCCACCGAACCCTGCCTATTCACTGCTGTGACACCAGGGCTCTCAGAGTGATGCAGAACTGAGCAAGCACAGCTGGAAGACAGCAGATTGTCTGGAACTCGGAGAAACACGCCTTTAGTCAATTTTAAATGAAGAGGCTTTGTTTACGTTTTCTCAGCTCCTCTTACAGAGTTAGTCAAATTTTAGATTCCCTCCAAAATTAAACAAGTGTCAGGAACAGATGGCGGGTTTATTTTGCTTTATTCAACCTGTTCGAGGAGTGTGAACTCTGGGAGAGATCAGTGTGATGCAACTTTTCATGCTAAATTGTCAAAAGAGAGCTTGATGCGAGGCTTCCTCAAAGAGAACAATTTAGATGCATGTGGGATGATGACCTATGGGTTAGACTGGTCCTCTGTGTGGAGTTGGCTTCATCATCTTGTCCTGAGAAGCTGGGCTGGTGCTGACAGCAGCTAACTAGGCAGGTAGAAAGAGAGATTTGGGCTTGTATGTCTAGCTTATATTCTGCTGGGTTTCACGTAGGGGAAAAGATTTAGTAAATCTGGATGTCATGCGAAAACAAAATGATTTGGTGGTGTCAATGATCTATGCACTAATGATTCCAACTTTACTTCCATGTTCAAGCCAATTTTGGGTTGTCTTGTTGGCTGAACTTCTGTTGTGTGTTCTATAACTGTCACGATTTCACTGCGGGGAGCAAGGGAGAGAGAGCTTCTTTACTGGAATTTCAAACACATTGAAGACCTTGTTTTATTGCTTCTTATTTGAACTTGCATTTAGGCAAGGCTGACATTGTGGGAAAACCTAAATAATTTAGGCAGTTTTACTTCTGATTCTGTAGACAGTTCTTCTCTTTTTATAGAAGTAATTGTTTTTCAAATGCTTTGAAAAACAATTAGACATAATCACATTGAAATATTTTCTTTCCTTTGGAGATTCTTATCATCTAAATGAGGCATTTCATTCAGAAACTAATAGTGGTTAAAATAGAGGTAATGATTTTTTAATGGATAATTTGAGTCTCTATTCCCTTCTTTCTACCCTTTCCCCTTGATAGCATATCATGAGTTTTTAAATTATCCAGATAATTACTTCAATGTTCCACTTAATATTGCATTTGTAGAAACAGCATGGAATACCAAGTTTTTAGGTGTTAGAATATTCTAAATCTCGTTTTAATCTGTTATTCATGTAAATTGACTGTAGAATTCAATTTCTAATTAACAATAGAAAAAAAATCCATATCAATAGATGCCTAGTTGGTTGGTGTTTGGCTCAGAATTTCCTCAGACTTTCCCACTTCTTGCTGAATTGGAAATGGCTGATGTTCTGTAGCTTCTCAGCAAGGCTTGGGCCATAAGTTAACTTAATAAGATACCAGACAATTATGAGGCAAGTGTTTGGCCAGATTGCTCAAAGCTTCTCTTAATCTTGTTGTTTGTGTTTTCAAGCCTGTGACAGGCATCAAAAATGTAATAGCCAATTTTAAAGAAAGATGTTCATTAATAATAATTAATGAATAAAAAAGAGAATCTGATATTTTAAAGCCTACACCCAGGGAAATATTCTCATTGCTTATTGTCATGGATTTGCTGGAAGATGTATGCATTTTTAGAACTTTATAGCATGATAAAGTAAAAAGATGCAGGACAAATGGTTGGTGAGGGATTGTGAAATTATCTGTGGAAGGACTTGCCTGAAAGTATTAATGGAGTAATTTGTCACAGAATGATTATGTGTGTTCCTAGTTACAACTAGTTGTGTGTTGTCTGCCTTCAGCCTGAAATTATCAAGAGGAAAAGAAAGTGAACTCCTCAGTTTTTTTTTTTTTAAAGGAAAATTAAAACTGTTCAGAAATAATGATCTAGTTTTTACTTAACTTTTGAGAGAGCCTGTGTTAGCTTTTCATTGCTGTGACAAATACCTGATATAAATCAACTTAAAGGAAGGCAAGTTTTATTTTAGCTTATTATTTCAGAGGTTTAAGCTCATGGTTCCTTGGCCCTGTTGCTTTGGGCCTATGGCAGCCAGCACAGTATATCATGGTGGAGGGTGTGGTGGAAGAGGCTGCTCATGGCAGTGAAAGAGAAGAGAGGGCATGGTATTTCATAATCTCTTTAAGGGCATACCCCCAATGACCTGATTTCTTCCATTAGGCCCCACCTTCTACACATTTTACCATTGCCTGATAGCACCACAGGTTGGCAGCCAAGCCTTTTAGCACATGGACCTTTGATAGACGCTCTAGGTCCAAACTATATAAGCAGAGCTCAAGACATAAGATACAAAGAAAGCAGGTGTTTCCTAAGTATTTGTTTGCCTAATCATGAATCTGGAGTCTACCATTATTAAACATAGTTTGATATTCAATTCATGAATGTAAATATACTATCCTATGTATGGCGATGATTGACATTTCATGTATTTTAAGCACTTGTCCTAAATAATGGAGTTAACAATAATAGCTACTATTTTCTAAGTTGTTCACTTTGTGTCCCTGTCTTAAGATTCTCTTGAATTCTGTAAAGACCAGCAGCTGTAGAGGTGTTGATTTTATAGGTGAGGAAACCAAGTTTCAAAGCAGTAAAGGCACTAGTTCCAGGTCATGGTGCTGGTCAGCACATTTGAACTCAGATCTGTCTGATTCCATTATGTTGCCTTCTCAGAAACACAACCCATGATTTAAAACAAACAAACAAAAAACCCCCTCACTTTAAATTTGTTTACATGGTGATATATGATTTTACCTTTTTTACACTCAGAATCTCACTTTTGAACTTTGCCTGTCTCCATTTAGGTTTTTCTGATAATGTTGGCCTACTTTGCCCAAGTTATTTCTTAGTTGGTAGCAGGGGGTTGAGGGAGAAGTTAAGACACCTGACAGGAGACTGAAAAGAACTAATTATCACAAATATAGCTATCAAGAACACAAACAACAATAAATGTTGGAGAGGATGTGGGGAAAAAGGCACACTCATACATCGCTGATGGGACTGCAAAATGGTGCAACTGTTATGGAAAGCAGTATGGAGATTTCTTGGAAAACTGGGAATGGAACCACCCTATGACCCAGCCATCCCACTCCTGGGTCTATTCCCAAAGGACATAAAAACAGCATATTACAGTGACACAGCCACTTCAATGTTTATAGCAGCACAATTCACAATAGCTAGGTTTTGGAAGCAACCTAGATGTCCCTCAGTAGATGAGTGGATAAAGAAAATGTGGTATATATACAAAATGGAATTTTACTCAGCAATAAAAGAGAATAAAATAATGGCATTTGCAGGTAAATGGATGAAGTTGGAGAATATAATGCTAAGTGAAATTAGTCAATCTCAAAAATCCAAATATCGAATGTTTTCTCTGATATAAGGAGGCTAATTCACAGTGTTGTTGGATAGGGGTACATAGGAGGATTAGAGGAACAAAGGAAAGGGTCAAAGGAAAGGGAGGGGAAGGGAAGGAGCAAGGGGGAGGGGGGGGGAAAAAATGAAAAAAAAAATTGGTGGTTGAATGAGATGGATATCATTATCCTAAATGCATGATTGAAGATCTGAATGGTACTTATATACTTTGTATACAAACAGTTGTATGTAAAAAGATGCTATATATGTGCATTATGAATTGTAATATATACTACTATTATAAATAAAAAAAGAAAAAGAAAAAGAAAAGGTGATGAACTGAGTTGTAAATTTATTTTTTTCAGGGGGCACCAGGGATTGAACTCCGGGGCACTCAACCACTGAGTCACATCCCCAGCCTTTTTTTTTTTTTTTGTATTTTATTTAGAGACAGGTTCTCACTGAGTTGCTCAGGGCCTTGCTAAATTGCTAAGTCTGGCTTTGAACTCACAATTCTCTTGCCTTAGCCTCCCAAACTGCTGGGACTATAGGCAATAGGATAAATTAAATATGTTAAAATAAAATCTTTTTCATACAATTATCAGTTTAAAGGATGACCTGTTCTTATGGAAAATGAAAACTTAGACATTTAAAAGTGGTTTTAAAAATGGTGATTATTCAAAATTATCCTGTAAGTTCTCAACATTCTTCTGTAGTTGGGCAAGTCTCAAAACGACAGTTGGCAAGTAGGCTTAGCTTTTCCCCTATGGGTCTTGCCAAGTTTGTTGGAGAAAGGAGAGGACAAAATATTATATAGGCAAAATATCTTTTCACATTGTTCTTGTGTAGAAGTCATTTTATTTAACTACTTTAAAGTTACTATTCAAAGTTTTAGGAAAGTGAAAAGTAAATAGAAAATTAAGCATGGATATTTTGAACTTCTGGAGGAGGTCATTTATGATGATGGTCATTTATGATGATGACGATGATGTTAAAATTATGAAGAACAAGAAAGCTTTGAATGTTCTCACTGATGAGATTCAAGACTGAGAGAGATGGATTGCTCCTTTCAGCAGTGTCAGAGTAGCTAGGAGGAAAGGAATGATGATTTAGGCAATGGAAAAATACCCTAACCAATTCAAGGAAAATGCGATTAGTTGTTTCAACAAAGATTGACACAAGGAAGGAAATGGCCCTGTAAAATGGCTCCAGAGTGTGGGAGCCACTGGAGGCGTCAGACTGAGTCATGTGTTGATTCCCTAAGGCCATTTATTGAACATCTATCATGTGAATTTGTTTTATTTTAGAAAATATTGGGATAAACAAGTAAGGAAAACATACAGGCTGTGCCCTCAAAGCATATTTCACCCAAAGGCTATATCAGGATAAAAATTGAGAAGCTACTATATGTACACACCCACTTCCTTCCCATGCATAAGAGTGAAGAACAGAAACATACAGAAGTCCAAACATGCATGCAGAGAAAAATAGGAAGAAACAAAGGGACTTATCTGGACCTTTGGACTCTGTGCTTTAGCTGACGAAAATCACCTTCTACAAAGTCATGCCTCCTTCTAGTAACTGAGGGACATTCGAGTATAAAGACCTGGCTCCAATTTAGGATTACTGCGAAAGGCATATCCACAGCACTTTGTCAGGCAGGCGAAAACCTCCGTTGGTCCTGTACTTAGCTTGACTTCTCCCTCTGCCCACACCTGCCTCCTCCCCATGATTCTGTTGTACCAACCTCAAGAGCCTTCCTTGTTAAACACCTTGCCTGCCAATCTCACACCTTCTTTCTGGGAAGCCCAACCTGTAACAGCTCCTTGGGTCCATGAATGGCATGGCCTTCTTTTCAGATGCTCTGCCTCTCTCTGACTTTCTTCTTTCTGCCACACTTCCTCTTTACTTCTCTTTCCCTTGTCCATTCACTCTTCTTTTTTGTCATGCTCCTTTCTTTCACCAAAATGTAGATATAAAGCAAGTTTATTTTACATATGTATTGATTAGAGTTTATTGCACTTTATTATTTTTTATTGGTTCTTTTTAGTTATACGTGGCAGTAGAATCCATTTTGATAAAATTATACAAGCATTGAATATATCTTCTTCTAATTAGGACCCCATTATTGTGGGTGGACTCGATGGTAGGCATCACTTAGGTATTTTCATACACGTAAATAGGAAAATTATGTCAGATTCATGTTACCGTCTTTCCTATTCCCATCTCCTCTCCCTTCCATTCATTCTCCTTTGTCTAATCTACTAAGCTTCTCTTCTAACTCTCCTTTCTTTGTTTGTGGTTTAGCTTCCACATGTCATTAAAAATATTTGACCTTTGATTTTTTGGGATTGGCTTATTTCACTTAGCAGAATAGTCTCCAGATCCATCCATTTACTGGCAAAAGTCATAGTCATTCTTCTTTATGGCTGAGTAGTATTCCATTGTATTGCATTCTATTTTATATATATAAAATATATATATATATTTTAGTTGCAGATGGACACAATACCCTTATTTTATTTATTTATTTATATGTGGTGCCAGGGATCAAACCCAGTGCCTCATACATGCTAGGTAAGCACTCTACCACTGAGCCACAACCCCAGCCCTTACACTCTATTCTTAAAAAAATATTTTTCTATTTCTCTTTCTCTCATATTGTACTCTCTTTCCATTCCTTCTCATTTCTGTTTTAGAAAAATCTGTAACTCAACACTCATCATCAAAAACAAAAACTTAGCCCAAATAAACTATTGCATCTCATTTTTGACCTTTAGCTAGGGATGGCTGATGGGATTTAATGGCTTCACTGAGGAAGGTATATTTGAACTGAGCCCTAAATGACAAAGATCTGATTGTAGAATATTTTTGGTAGACGAAAAAGTGAGTATAGATATTCAGAGGTGGAAATGAGCTTTTGTATTGAGGAACAGAAAGAAATCCTGAGTGATCAGAGGATAATGAATAGGTAGGGGTGTGGGGAAAGTGGGCCTGGTAATGTGGGAGCCTTGGGGGATTTTATTCTATATAGATTACAAAGCCATTGGGATGTTTTCAGCTGAGTGTGACACAGTGGAATTTACACTTTTAGAAGATTGCCCGAGCAGCTGGGCAGAGGCTGGTCTGTAGTGCTGCAAGGCAGAAGCTGGTAGATTTTTGCAGGAACCTCAGTGAGTTGCAATGGTTGCTTAGATCTTGGTTGGAAGACATGGAGCAGATAAGACTTGCTGATGGATTGGAAATTAAGAAGAGAAATTGAAATGTGTTTTAGATATCTCGAACGAGTAGCAAGCACTTTGGATAGTAGCATCATATAGTGAGTTGAGAAAGGCTGGAAGAAGGCTGGGGGAGTGCTGTTTGTGAAAAAGAACCCCTTCAGGCTGTGTAACATTTAAGGTATGTCTCACAAGATGTGATATTGGCTTTTCCTATTGTTTAGGATTTTAGATTAGGTGGGGATAGTAGGTACCTATTGCCATCACTTTTTAAAGAGCTATTTGACCATCCTCACATGAAATGTCCCCGGATGGCCAAGATCAGGCCTGCACCTTATCCCCTCATATCCAACAGAAAAGGATTCTTTAAAGGTGGCACGGAAGCTGCAGAAGTAAGATGACATGACATTTCTTTCTTCCTTTTCTGGAGGTCAGAGTGTGCATTTTTCTATCCACAAGCTGAGAAGGCTCAGAGAGATTAGAGTCGCTTGTTGGAAGGGAAACACTAGCTTGCTCCTTGAACATGAGTAAATCGACTTTGCAAGTACTGTGTTCCTTCATTTTCCCAACTCTCATAGGTTGCAGGGGTTAGAGGGAAGGGCTGCTCGTGCTTGCTGTGTGTTGCGTTTATTGCTCTAGGTTTCTGTACTATTGCATTGTGAGATAGAGCTTCTACTGACCTTAACAAGTTTCAGATTGCATAAGAGAAATGCAAATGAATAGATTTTCTTACATGAAATTAATGTTAAAATCTTAGCTTTGATAATTCAACCCAATGACCTCATCTTTTATTTATTTATTTGGTACTAGGGATTGAACCCAGGGGCGCTTAACCACTGAGCCACATCCCCAGCCCTTTTTATGTTTTATTTTCAGACAAGGTCTTACTCAGTTGCTTAGGGCCTCACTAAATTGCTGAGGCTGACCTCGAATTTGCCTTAGCCACCCAAGCTGCTGGGATTACAGGCGTATGCCACCACATCGGGCATCTTTTAAAAAAGCTAGCTGAGGGCTCCACATGCTAATTGACCGTATTATGTTAAAGTTAAGATGTGGCAATGATAGAAACCCAGAATTTTGCCTCTTAGTGATTGTTTTTGCATGAACTATTTGTTGTCACATGAGTGTGAAAGAAACAAAATGGATTTTCGCTAGTTTGGGGATTATTTAAGCCAGTTCTTTTAGAAGATGGCCAGGAATGGGAGTAAGAACAGGATTTTTGTTTTGTTTTGTTTTGTTTGTTTACCAATTACTCAGAGATACTTACCCTTTGCTTCTTGGAAATTTTTAAGTTTGGAAATTCTCTGAGATTTTGGTTTAAATAGAAAAAATGTAGTTGAAGCGCTGCTGATCACATTGTGTCTTTCCCTTCCTCTTTACTTTTCTATGCCTTGTCTCCTATACCATCCCTTTTTATTCTCCTTTTGTCTTGCTGGCAGCTTGCAGATCCTCACCGTGCTAAATACATTCTTCCTGAACCATGCCTTAGCTGCCCCTTGCATAGAAAGGAGAGGGAAATAGCATGTGTGTTTCACCTTCACAGTGACATATTTCCCTTGGCATTGCATTTAATTAGATTATAGTGTATGTCATGCTGTGCAGTGCTGTGTTTTATTAAGGCCAAAATGTGGTTCCATGATAGAACATGCTGTAAGTCCTGCAGCGCGGTGCAACATGAAATTTGTAGCAACACCTGCGTCTGCTACATCGTAGATGGTAAGCACAAAACAAAATGTCTGTGTGAGGGAGAAAAAGGCCAGAGGAGCTGCTATTATCCAAGTAAAAATACTCTCAGCTTGAAGCATAAAAGCTAAGTTAATGGTAGAAAAAATTTGGCTTTTATAATAGCATCAGAATGGAGCTTTTCATTGTGGTTTAGCACTGTGCCCTAGTCCAGGCACTGCTGAAGGGCTGAGGTCACTGAAGGATTTGGGTGTTCATTTGGCCCCTCATCCATTTGTTCAATGAATATTTATTGATCACCTGCCTTTTACATAACATTGAGGGGATACCAAGTGTGTGGTTCCTTCCTCAGGGAGCTTGTCCTGCCGATCCACTTAGGAAACGTTATTTTCCTTATTGAAGTGGATTCTGGCTACAAAGATATAGCTTTCAAGAAAGAGTCTGATTCAACAAATGATTATTGAACCCTGGCTGACTCTAGGGAAAGAATTAGAATGGGTTCTTTCTATGTTCTATTCAGAACCTTGACTGTTTTTTTTTTTTTTTAAATCAACAGTTGCTTTTACCTCTCCTTATTTTTGCATTTTCTTCCTTTTACCAAATAGAGGAACTTATTTTCTCACCATAATCTGTAAATGATATGTGCACATTTTAAAACTGAGGTTACCTCATCCCTTGACTCTGTGTTTTCTCCTTCCTTCATAGCCTGTTTGGACCCTCTCATAGAAATGTGCCAAGAGATAACAAAATGGTATGGGAGGGAACCACTTGGTGGAAATGTATCCTGCTGCTTGTCCAGGGACAACATGATGGTCCCCGGTATCCACAGAGCACATGCTGATTTTATGTAGCCCATGCTCAGTCCTGGGCTGAGCCAGCCATTCATGAGCCAGGTTTGGTTTGAGCCTAATGCCATTAAGAAGTTTGGGTGAATGTTGATGATTGGTGTGTATGAGTTCTCAGCCCAGGAGCCAGGTCTAATTAGTCCAAGGGAAGGAGATTAAAAAGAAACACTGAAAAGAACACAATGAAGCCACTATTTCAGGTCATCTTTTTGATCTGAAACCTTGAAACATCATGAAATTGGACGTTGTTGCTGGCTAGCACCTGTCCTGTCAAAAGCTTGGGCTGAGGATGTTCCCCGTGAGGCAGGGTTTTGTTCCATTAACGGGCTGGTTCTGCCTTCCTAGGATGTTTTTCAGGAGGCAGTTGGTAGCTCTCTTCAGTGGGAATCACAGCAACTAGACAGTTATCACAAGACAGTTCAGTGATGGATGCGATAGTGGGGTTACTAGGATAACAGGTTGATCTATCCGAGTGGTGAGCCCCATTGAGGTCAATCTTGGTAGCCAAAGAAGCACAGTCCTGTTGTTCATGAGAAGTTCAGCCCAGAAGATGATCTATGGCTGTGAAGCAGATACCACCACAAAGAGGAGTTACTGACAGAATATGATAAATAACACAGCTAGATTATACATGAGAAGAGGCTTAAATCTTTCGAAAGCTAATGAATAGATGACAATGATAGCTCAGTCAGTGCTGATAAATAATGACAAGTTGCTGGATGGTGGAATACAGGACTAATTTGTGCACCATTCGGCATACGAGATTAAAAAAAAAAGTCAAGGAGTCAAGTATGTGTAACATTAAATATGAATGATTGAATGAAGATGGGACAAAGTGAAAGTCAAATCTGTATGTGCCATTAAATATGAGCCTGCAGTACCCAAAGGCATTTTTTTCAATCTCTTGAAGGATCCAAGGGTACCTGCCTTTGAAAGCAAATGTGTGTGTTTTTTAAATGTGAAAAAGAGTCAATGTAAAAAAAAAAAAAACAACTTTAAAAATGAACAGTATATTCAAAAAAGAATTGCTAATGTGACTTTTGATTCTGAACATTGGGAACAGTGTGAGTAGTATTGATATTTGGCTCTGAGAATGAGAGGCAAAGAACCAAAGAACAAAGAGCAGCCCTCGTCAGCAATGGACGAGAGTGGAATGGCAGATAATGAGGACAGGAGTGGAGCCAGACACACGGGCCTTAGATCTGGAGGATAAGAGACAGGAAAGGGCGCCGTCAGGACAGAGAAATGTGGAATCATGACGTCTTTGATGCGTCTTCTTCACATCAGGCTAGGTATGCTATAAAGGAGACCCAAAGAAATAAAAAAAGCACCATGCAAAGTGCTGTCTTTGAGTTCCATTAATGATGATGTGACAGAAGACAAAAGACCTACATCCATATGCAAAAACCCTTTGAAGACACCGATGAGTGAGATGTCACCACATCTTTTAGTGTTTATTAAATTGTATGGAATAGTGTGCTTGTTGGCGGCAACGAAGTATTTCTGACCAATTAGAAAACAGACAAACCACTTTGTATTAATTCAGGGAAAGTCACTTGTCTGAAAGTAAATGACAAAGTGATTAGAGTGGATTTTCCAATTTATTCAAATGAGAGTAGCATTACCCATGTCTAGATACCTTAGTCTCACTCCAGATGTGTAATTGTTGTCACCTGACAATAGACATTGATAAATTTTGTCTCACAGGGGTGATCAGAGAAGGTTCTCAGGAAAACAAAAGTTTAAATATGGGGAGATGAGATACTGTTATTGCTATTAGTTAAAAAGTAACACATAGCTAATTGACCTTTTCTGTCCCTTGGTTTTAAGTAAACGGAGGAGTTTTTATTCTATTTTAATGAGAAAAATAGGGTAATCAAAAGTAATAATTAAGAAAAAAATTTTTTAGCTGTAGTTGGACACAATGCCTTTATTTTATTTATTTATTTGTATATGGTGATGAGGAGCTATTTTTATATGGTGCTGAGAATCAAACCCAGCGCCTTGCACATGCTAGGTGAGCACTCTACCGCTGAGCCAAAACCCCAGCCCAGAAGTAATTTTTTTTTTTTCTGCATAGGTGATACCTACACATCTGTGAAATAGTGAATGATGCAATCCTTCACCATTTTCTCCCTTCTAAGAAAGGATCTCAGACTTAACAGTGTTGCCCTCTGCACCCTCATATTCTTTCTGCAATTAGCATCTCATCTGAGATGCAGAGATCTAGAATGGTGGGAAGGTGAGAGAAAATCCTGGCTCAGGGAATACTAGTGACTCTTTCACTACTCATGATAAACCTTAGCCACTTGGCCTCATTAAAAAACAAGATAAAACAAAGTCACAACCAGATAAACTCTTTGTGTCATTGACTGACAGGGAAATCTTTGTCTTTGAAAGCGCTGTTGGCTTGTATTACCAAGGCTTGCTTCACCAGACTTCCCTGGGGAAGGTAAAAGGTTAAATTCTTAAGAATGGCTGGGACCACAAAGGCAATTTAGTTGCCTGGAGAGAACACGTTAAAACATAGATCAGAAACTTTATTTTTCTGCTCATGAATTTGTTTAATCTGTCAACTATTTTTCTAGGTGCTGAGGCTATAGTGTTAAGCAAGTCAGATATATCCCTGGCTTCCTGGAGCTCATTCTAGTTTGGGGAGACAATGTAAATAAAGCAACTGGGCAGGGCTGGGGTTGTGGTTTAGCGGTAGAGCACTTGCCTAGCACGTGTGCGGCCTGGGTTCGATCCTCAGCACCATGTAAGAATAAAGGCATTAAAACGGATACAGAAACATATCAAAAATACAACACACCATGATCAAATGGGGTTCATTCCAGGGATGCAAGGGTGATTCAACATATGGAAAACAATAAATGTAATTCACCACATCAATAGACTCAAAGATAAGAACCATATGATTATCTCAATAGATGCAGGAAAAGCATTTGACAAAATACAGTACCCCTTCATGCTCAAAACACTAGAAAAAATAGGGATAACTGGAACATATCTCAACATCATAAAAGCTATATATGCTAATCCCCAGGCCAACATTATTCTAAATGGAGAAAAATTGAAAGCATTCCCTTTAAAAACTGGAACAAGACAGGGATGCCCTCTTTCACCATTTCTATTCAACATAGTAATTGAAATGCTGGCCAGAGCAATAAGACAGACGAAAGAAATTAAAGGGATACAGATAGGTAAAGTAGAACTCAAATTATCATTATTTGCTGATGATATGATTTTATACCTAGAAGACCCAAAAAATTCCACCAGAAAACTTCTAGAACTCATAAATGAATTCAGCAAAGTAGCAGGATACAAAATCAACACCCATAAATCTAAGGCATTTCTATATATCAGTGACAAATCCTCTGAAAGGGAAATGAGGAAAACTACCCCGTTTACAATAGCATAAAAAAAAAAAAAAATACTTGGGAATCAACTTAACCAAAGACGTGAAAGACCTCTATAATGAAGACTACAGAACACTAAAGAAAGAAATTATGGAAGACCTTAGAAGATGGAAAGATCTACCCTGTTCTTGGATAGGCAGAACTAATATTGTCAAAATGACCATACTACCAAAAGCACTATACAGATTTAATGCAATGCCAATCAAAATCCCAATGACATTCCTCATAGAAATATAAAAAGCAATCATGAAATTCATCTGGAAAAATAAGGGAAGCCGGGCGTGGTGGCGCACGCCTGTAATCCCAGCACTTTGGGAGGCTGAGGCAGGAGGATCGCGAGTTCAAAGCCAGCCTTAGCAATGGCGAGGCATTTAGCAACTCAGTGAGACCCTGTCTCTAAATAAAATACAAAAATGGGCTGGATGGGCTGGGGATGTGGCCCAGTGGTCGAGTGCCCCTGAGTTCAATCCCTGGTACCACAAGAAAAAAAAAAAAAAAAAAAAAAAAAAAAAAAAAAAAAAAAAAAACAACACTGAACAAAGAGAACCGAATAGCTAAAGCAATCCTTAGTAAGAGGAGTGAAGCAGGTGGCATTACTATACCAGACCTTAAATTATACTACATAGCAATAGTAACAAAAACAGCATGGTATTGGCACCAAAATAGGCCAGTAGACCAATGGTACAGAATAGAGGACACAGAGACTAACACATATAATTTCAGTTATCTTATATTAGACAAAGGTGCCAAAAATGTACATTGGAGAAAAGATAGCCTCTTCAACAAATGGTGCTGGGCAAACTGGAAATCCATATGCAATAAAATGAAATTAAACCTCTATCTCTCACCATGCACAAAATTCAACTCAAAGTGGATCAAGGATCTAGGAATTAGACCAGAGACACTACACCTAATAGAAGAAAAAGTAAGCTCTAATCTCGAACATGTTGGATTAGGTCCCAAGTTCCTTAATAAGAATCCTGTAGCACAAGAATTAATACCAAGAATCAATAAATGGGATAGACTCAAATTACAAAGCTTCTTCTCAGCCAAAGAAACAATCAGTGAGGTGAACAGAGAACCTACTAATTGGGAACAAATTTTTACCACATGCACGTCAGATAGAGCACTAATCTCTAGAATATATAAAGAACTCAAAAATCATAACACCAAAAAAAAAATCAAATAACCCAATCAATAAATGGGCCAAGGAACGGAACAGGCACTTCTCAGAAGAAGATATACAATCAATCAACAAATACATGAAAAAATGCTCAATCTCTCTGGCAATTAGAGAAAATGCAAATCAAAACCACTCTAAGATTTCATCTCACACCAGTCAGAATGGCAGCTATTAAGAACACAAACAACAATAAATGTTGGAGAGGATGTGGAGAAAAAGGCACACTCATACATTGTTGGTGGGACTGCATAATGGTGCAGCCAATATGGAAAACAGTGTGGAGATACCTTGGAAAACTTGGAATGGAACCACCTTGTGACCCAGCTATCCCACTCCTGGGTCTTTACCCAAAGGACTTAAAACAGCATACTACAGGGACACAGCCACATCAATGTTTATAGCAGTACAATTCACAATAGCTAAACTGTGGAACCAACCTAGATGTCCTTCAGTAGATGAATGGATAAAGAAAATGTGGTATATACACACAATGGAATATTACTCAGCAATAAGAGAGAATAAAATCATGGCATTTGCAGGAAAATGGATGGAGTTAGAGAATATAATGCTAAGTGAAGTTAGCCAATCCCAAAAAGCCAAATGGCAAATGTTTTCTCTGATATAAGGAGGCTGATTCACAGTGGGGTTGGGATGGGGAGCATAGGAGGATTAGAGGAACACTAGAATGGCCAATGGGGAGTGAGGGGAAGGGAGGGGGCAAAAGGGTGAAGGAAAAAAAAAAAAGATGGTAGAATGAGATGGATATCATTACCCTAAGTGCACGTATGAAGTCACGAATGGTGTGAATATACTTTGAATACAACCAGAGATTTGTAAAAAAGTGCTCAATATGTGTAATATGAAATGTAATGCATTCTGCTGTCATTTATAACATCTTAGAATAAAAAATAATTAAAAAAAAGAATAAAGGCATTGTGTACAACTAAAACAAATAATAAAAAAAAAGCAATGGGGCACTCACATGGGGGCATGTAGCGCTCATAATAATGCAGGTTGTCTGAGCCAGCGTACCAGATTCTGTACAATGAACGTGGACTCGTGGATTAGGAAAGGCTTGACTTGGACTGAAGGGTGTAGTGAACTTGATGAGGTTGAAGGTGAAGAGCATCCAGCCACGAGGATCACAATATGCAGGGAGCAAGCAAGAGCTTCTTAAAAGTCTCTACATAGACTACTGAGAAGAATGGGCTCTGGGGCTCCCTGCTCTATGAAATCCTAGTTCTACTATTTACTAGCTGAGTGAACATGGCTAGTTAACTTATCTGAGCTTCAATTCCTGAAAAGAAGTTTTTTAAAAAAAAAAAAAAAACAGTAAAAGGATAAAATAACCTCATTGGGTTGTTTTGAATGAAATGAGCTATTTCAGGTCAACTATTCTAAATAATAGTTATTTTTACCAGGAGACATCATTCTAAGTTCTTAGAATTTTTAGAGCCAGGAGATTCTTTTGGGGAAAGTTAAAATTTTATTGAAGTAATAAATACATGTGGTGAAAGAGTCAGAATTCTATAAGGCTTCTAACAAGAAAAAGCGGGCTCACCATTTCCACACTTGACATGTTCACTCCCAGGAAGCAATGGTTTTTATCCCCATGCTTCTAAATAATATGCCTGCATTACTACTTTTTTGAATTTTCAGTTTTAGGTGTTAGCTATTGACTTTCTTCTATGTAGGATAGATTTAACGTTGGCATGTCTTGTCTCCAGCCCTGCCATGTATATGTTAGATGAAATGATTATTTCTAATTATTTCTCAAACAAGTTTCCAAACTTCTCTAGTCCCTCATAGGAGCAGACAAGAAATCAACAGATGTTTGATATGTAAAAACCTGCCTCTTCCTGTCGTGTTTTCAGTCTTATAGCTATATGAGCGGAAATAGTGACTCAGGTAGTACACTATGATAAACTTTTCTTTCTTTTACAGTTTTTTATCTTAAACTTAACAATTATCTTTTGTTTATATATTTTCTTATTTTTCTATGTATCAATTACTAATTTTATCTCAAGCTCTTCAGTTGTGCATAGCTTATCTCAAGACATTTATACACATTTGGCCATCTAATTTTATTTTTTTTGGGGAAAAAAATCTCTCTTGTAGAATTTATTTTGGGTCTGCACTGATCTGCACTGCTTGCTTTTTAGGCCTGGCATGCAGCTCTTACCTTGCATCTTCCTTCTCTCTCATGTGGGATTGCCCTTCAGTTCTTTACCCTCTGAATTTCCTTTTCCCTTGATTATGTTTATTACTCATTCATATTTTGTCCTTTTATTTTGGTGGAGCACATATCCCAATAGTTTCCTAAGAAAAGATACATGGAATAATTTTTTAAAAAATATATGTTTTAGTTATACATGGACACAATATCTTTATTTTGTTTATTCATTTTTATGTGGTGCTGAGAATTGAACCCAGTGCCTCACATGTGTGAGGCAAGCGCTCTGCCACTGAGCTACAACCCTAGCCCTGGAATAAAATTAAAAAAAAATAAAATTTGTATCTTTATTCTGCCCTCACATTAGATTGATAATTTGGTTGGATATGAAGTTTCTGGTTGGAAGTATTTTTTTTTTCTCAGTATTTAAAAACATTTGTCTTTTAGGTCCAAGAGATGATGTTTATTTATTTTTTTCAATTAAAATTTTTATATTTATTTATTTTAAAAATTTGTTCTTTTTAGATGTACATGTTGGTAGAGTACATTTTGACATATTATACATACATGGAGTATAACTTCCCATTTTGAGGTTATACATAATGTGGAGTTACACTGGTTGTGTAATTCATATATGAACATAGGAAAGTTTTCTCTGATTTATTCTACTGTCTTTCCAATTCCCATCTTCCCTCTCTTCCCTTCATTCCCCTTTGTCTAATCCAATGAACTTCTATTCCTACCCCCACCCCTTTCGTGTGTTAGCATCTGTATATCAGAGAGAACATTTGGCCTTTGGTTTTTTGGATTGGATTATTTTATTTAGCATGATAGTCTCCATTTCTTTCTATTCATTTACCAGCAAATGCCATAATTTCATTCTTCTCGATGGCTGAGTAATAGTCCATTGTGTATATATACCATATTTTCTTTATCCATTCATCTGTTGAAGGGCACCTAGGTTGGTTCCATTGCTTAGCTATTGTAAATTGAGGTGCTATAAACATTTATGTGGCTGCATCACTATAGTATGCTGATTTTAAAAGTCCTTTGGGTATATACCCAGGAATGGGATAACTGGGTCAAATAGTGGCTCCACTCCAAGGTTTCTGAGGAATGTCCATACTGCTTTCCAGAGTGGTCACACCAATTTGCAGTCCCACCAACAATGTATGAGTGAACCTTTTCCCCCACGTCCTCGCTCACATTTATTGTTACTTGTATTGTTGATAATTGCCATTCTGACTGGAGTGAGATGGAATCTTAGTATAGTTTTAATTTGTATTTCTCTAATTGCTAGAGATGTTGAAAATTTTTTCATGTATTTGTTGAACATTTGTATTTCTTCTTCTGTGAAGTGCCTGTTTAATTTCCAAGAGACAACGTTAAGAAATCACTTCCATACAGATTCTTTATCCTGTGTAGGGAAACTTTTGCCCTCATTGTCTATTTGCTTGTTTTTGTGGTACCAGGGCCTTGTGTGGGCTAGGCAAATGTACTCCCACTGAGCTCTATCCCCATCCCTTTTCTGCCCTTTTTGGAAACTTACAGTAACTTTTCTTTGTCCTGTGGAATTTTCATAATGATACATGTCAGTGTTATTTCTATCCCTTGTACTGGACACTTTCAATAAAGAAACACATTTTTAATCACAAGGAATTTTCTTGAATTTTATCTTTGTTTTCCACTCCTCTGTTTTCTCTTTCTTTTCTTTCTAGAATTCTTATTTGGAAATAAAACTCCTGGATTGATGCACAGAATTTCATTTAATTAATTGTTTTCTTATTTTTCATCTCTGTTTTATTTCTCTTTTGCTAACATTTCCTTAAAATTATTATATCCTTTCTATGTTTTGAAAATTTTATTTCTGTTGTCATACTTTTAATTTCTAACATCTCTTCTTTTTGTGTTTGAATTTTCCCTCTGAAATACAGAATACCTTTCTTGTCTTATGGATGCAGCATATTCTTTTTTCTGATGATTATTTGTAAGTTTTATTGAAGTTTACTTCCTTCCTATAGCTCCCAAGCTGCTTTTTACAGATGCATTCCTCAAATGTCTACTGACTCTTGGCTATCTGCTCATGTTTAAGTGTGAGGAACTGGGACAGATTAGAAACTATGTTCAAGCAAATGGAGCTTTTCTGTTCTGGGTTTCACTATGGGGAGGTCTGGCTGGACTATTTCCTTAGGAAGCCTCTGGGTACCAGATATCAGTGTTATTAGGTCTGTTCTCTTATACCAGTCAGATTTCCAAAGAAGAATTTTCCCCTAATTGAGTGTTTGTGTGTGTGTCACTTACTTTTGTACGTGTGCCTGACCCTAACTGCCAGCATTCTGAGAACCAAGTAGAGTAAGAGCAAGTTAAGGTCTAAGGGTCTCAACATTGCTGTGTATATATTATGTATATATTCACTTAATTTCTCTTATTTTATTACAGTGCCTTCTGTCTCATTTGGGCCCATATTTCTCAGGGAAGAGACCCTCTGTTGTCTTCTGAAATAAAGTTTTATTCATCATCAAGAGGATAAAACTAGCTCCATTATTCACAGTTAGATATCGAGGAAGTTGAAATTAAAACATATTTTTATCTGAGAGTTATCTTAGTGATATTTCAATAGAACTTATTTTTATTATCATCAGCACCAATAACACCTTTTTCTATTGTATGGATTCAATATGGTGAGACTTCATGAAAGGCATGTTCAAATAATATTCTGTATGTTATTCCTCAATAATGATCGTTAGTTTTAATAAAACTATAATAGTAGTTTAAAAAGAATGATGATAGTTCATTCTCCATCTCTCAGGAGTTGATTGCCCAGTTTGGATATTATTTAGATTCTTTTGTCTTTTTTTTTTTTTTTTTTTTTTTCTGTATTGGCTATTGAACCCAGGGCCTTGCATATGGTAGGTGAGCTCTCTATCACTGAGGTATATCCCTAGCCCTTTTTACTGTTTATTTTGAGAAAGGGTCTAAGTTGCCAAGGCCGGCCTTGAGACTGTGATTTTCCTGCCTCAGCCTCCCGAGTAACTGATACTACAGGTGTGTGCCTGGCTTGATTTTTTTGATTTCTATTTTCCTCCTTTAGTATGCTTTACTTCTGGACTATTCATTTCTCATTAAGTCTGCTTCCATTCAGTTAAAAAGAAAAGCTAGGAAATAAATAGAAAAGATAGGAATAAAGTGTTGAGTCACCATTTTTGGTTAAGTTCAACAAACATTTCTGAAATGTGTTAGGCGTTGGGGTTATAAAAATAGGTCATAGTCTTCACTCCGACTAGCTCCATTATTCACAGATACTGAGGAAGTTGAAAATAAAACAGACAACAATTTTTGATTATCTGTATGTTTCATTTGATCTACCCTTTCTACTCATTTAAAAATGTTATTTTATTTTATTTTTTTTGTTTTACTTTTTTAGATGATGTTGAGGTGTGTGAGGACAAACTTGGTAATACCTGTGCCCAGACAACTTTCCTTATTAGTTAACAAATGACTGAAATCCGCCATTAATATTCATGACTTTCATTTAAGGGTCCAAACCCTATTAAAATATACAAACACATAGCTGTAGGACCCTCAGATTTTTTTTTTTCCGATCAATAGGTTTATCAGGTTGGAAAAGAAGAGAATCCAAGGCTCTTGGTCATCTATAGGAGAGGGTAAGGGATATATTGAGGGAGATTCAGGGAGAATTACATCTGAAAAGGAAGGCTGACAGCTCCAAGAGCAGGTCACCAATTTCTCAATGTTTTTATTCATTCACTTTGGGAGTCTTAATTTAAAAGAATATTTCATCTATTTTGTTCTTTTCTAGGAAACTAACAATCCTTGAATGGTCAATGTTATAATGCTTAACCAACTAGCATGTTTTATTAACCAGAACGTTTTTGTTGCCAACTACACTGGTAGTTATGGTCTATGGTAGATCCTTAGTTCATGTAGGGTGGAGACCACATGTGTCTTTTATATTCCTGTTAATGCCAACACCTGTCCCCTAGGCCGGGGGTTTGGGACCTCAGTTGAGGTTGTTGATTGACAGAATGAAGATGTTCTGACATCTTGCTTCATCCCATCCTGCATGTTTTTTCTTGGCTGAATGATTTTGAGGCTATTTCCCCCACTGAACTCTCAAATATCCCCTCTCCCCCATCCCACAAAACCTGTCAGGTCTTTATTACTTCTTGCAGTTGGAATTGCTGCCTAAAAGCTGAGAATAACTCCAGTCAATGGTTCATGGATTGTGAATAATCAGACCCTGCTACCAGCATTTACTAACATTATTAGGAGCTGGCATGTCAAAGGGACTGGGGAAGCTACATAAGTACTGTGTTTGGGAAAGTGAAGAGATTGTGGTCCCTCACTTTTGCAGAGAGCTCTCAGGAGATGGTCCTGTAGAGTAGGTTTGTTGAGGGGCAATAGGTTCAGACAGGATGCCCTTTTATTTATTTATTTATTTATTTATTTTAATGTTTATTTACTTTAGTTGTACACAATGCAATGCATTTATGTTTACGTGGTGCTGAGGATCGAACCCGGGCCAAGCACGTGCGAGGCAAGCGCTCTGCCGCTGAGCCACAACCCCAGCCCCAGGATGCCCTTTTAAATAATCATTCTTCCATATTCCTTCTTACCCATTACAAAAAAAAATGATTTTACCAGAGTGATTAATATGTAGGCTCCAGGGTCATTCTGCCTGGATTCAAATTCAAATTTCAATATTTACTAACTGATTTTTGAGAAAGTGACCTTAACCTTTCTATACCTCAATTTTCTCACTTCCCCATTTGTAGAATAGGGATAATGATATCTATCTCATAAGGTTACTTAAATGAGTTAATAAAAGTTAAATGCTTAAAATATAAGTGCCCAATCAGTGTGAGCCATTATCATTATTATCCAGATAATATAATTAAAATGTTCTCAGGAATCCAGGGGATTTGGAGAACCCCTGACCTCCAAGTCCCTCTGAATTGCTTCCCACTGGGAAGAAAATAAAGATCTGCTCTTTGTAAACCCTCATTGTCACTAGCTCACTAATTAGGTTTCTAACTCGTCATAGCCCAGAGGAGGACAGACAAAATTGGAGTGTGGAAGAAGGGAGTTGTACCTAAAAATATCAAGAAATTTGCTAAGATAAATTGTTGCTATGGAGGTAGGTGTGAGTTAGGAAGCAGCAGTGGACATGGGGCTAGATGGCCTCTGCCCTGGGCAAACCATTTAACCTCTCTGTCTCTCTGATTCCTCACTTGTAAAATGAGGATAAAAATATCTGTCTGCTGTGGAATTGATATTTGTCTTTCCAAAATTCATGTCAAAATCCTAATCCCAAGTGTGATGTTATGTGGAAATGGGGACTTTGGAAGACAATAAGATTTGATTAGGTCACGAGAGCGGGGGCCTCATGATGGAATGGATACCCTTGTAAAGAAGGGGTGGATACACAGGGTATGTCTTCATGCAATGCCAAGGAAGTCTCAGGTGAGGACATAGTGAGAAGATAGCAATCTGTAAATCCTCCCTAGACACTGAATTTGATGGTGCTTTAGTCAGCTTTTTTACCACTGTGAGCAAAAGACCTGACAAGAACAATTACAGGAGGAAAAGTTTATTTGGGGGCTCACGGTTTCAAAGGTCTCTGTTCATAGATGGCCAACTGCGTTGCTCTGGGCTCCAGGTGAGGCAGAACATCATGGCTGAAGAGTGTGGTGCAGGAAAGCAGCTTAAGACATGAACCAGGAAGGGGAGGGGTGGGGAGTGCTCTCCTTAGCATGGACAAAATATAAACCCCAAGGGCAGTCCCCCATCAATCTACCTCCTCCAGCCACACATTTCCTGCCTATAGTTACCACCTAGTTAATCCCCATCGGAGAACTAACATACTAATTAGGTTAATATTCTCCTAACCCAATCATTTCACCACTAAACTTTCTTGCATTATTTCTCATATGAGCTTTTGGGGGACACCTAATATCTGAACCATAACAGACATTTTGGAACCATAACAGAAAATTGGAACCTCAATTTTGGATTTCCCAACCCCCAGAGCTGTGCAAAAATAGATGCTTATTATTTAATAAATGTTTACGTAAATATTGGTTGTATCCAGTCTATGATATTTTGTCATAGCAGCCCAAATTGACTAATACACTGCCTCATGGAGCATTTTGAAGACTAATTACATACAAACACGAATGCATTCACATGTGTGTGCATGTATGCACACAGAACTCATATTCATTGAGCAGTTAGCATAATGCCTAGCACAGAGCATACATTTAATAAATATTAGCTTTTTAAAGGTTATACTATCAATAGTTGACTTTTCTTCCTAAGTCTATCTGGCCTAACCTTATAAGAAGGTTCAGTGTATTTGTGCTCCTGAAATCATGAGAATTCAATGTATAGCTAAGGAAAAAACCATGAAGAATGCACCAGAACTTCGTGGCTGTGGCCTCTGAGGATAGAGGCAAAAGAGAAAGAAAAAGTTGGTGCCTCACTTGGAGCATTAACCTGGTAGAGCAGCTCCTTTGACAAGTTGGAATTTATCTAACTATTGAATTTAGGGTAATCCTGAGCATCTGGGCAGAATATAGTAGAAGAATAAATCCTGAAAAGAGAGCTCTTTTCTTCAGACAATTGAATTCTCTCTACTGGTCATTTTTCTGGCCTTATCTCACCCTATTAGCTATTCTCTTAGATTAAAATCTTCCCCTTTGCCAGGTGTGGTAGTGCATACCTGTAATCTCAGCCTCTTCGGAATCTGAGGCTGGAAGATCACAAGTGTGAGGTTAGGGCAACTTAGACCTTGTTTCAAAATAAAAAAATAAAAAGGACTGGGGATGTAGCTCAGAGGTAGAGCATCCCTGAATTAAAAAACAAAAACAAAACAAAAACAAAAAACCATTTCCCTTGCCTTTTGGGACACTATCATCTTTCAGAATGTCTTCTCTATGATGACATATTTTAAGTCTCCTGTGTGATGCGGTCCTTTGCTTATCTCTCCAATGTCAATGATCCTCCAGGATCTGTTGTAATTCCTCCCCTCTACTCACACATCTGTGGCAGGGACAGCTATTTGTTTAGCTTCCTAGTTGTTTTATGTATATCCAATCTTTTCTTTGTTCTTAGTAATAGAACCTCAGTTTTAAAGGGACACATGTCCACTTTGGAAAAAGACATTGTTTTCCAGCCTCCCCTGCAGCAGTGTGGTATTTCAAGGAAGATTTTTTGTTTTCTCTTTACCTGTCATCTTCCTTATGACCTGCTGAGAAAATGTGATGGTGGAGTCTAGAAACTCTCCTGGACCATAAGATGAACTTGAGGATGGAACGTATGTTTTAGGGAAGAGGGGCAGAAAGAGACGGCCCTGCTAGAGAGTTGCCATATCAGCCTTAGATTCTCTACCTCCAGACTTCTTTTGTATGGGAGAGAAAGATAAACCCACATCTTGTTAAAGTTTTTGCTATTTTATTTCTTTCTGTTCTATTCCAGGCACAGGTGAACTTCAAAGAGTGCACAGGCACGAACCATCAGGTGGTTGATGAGAGGAGGAAGGATTGATGTGTAGAGGCCATACTTTATTTTGTGGGTATCACCCAAGGCTCTGAGATTCTTCTGCAGCTAGAGGGTCATGACAGAGGCCTGATAATGACTGAGATGAAACTTTCTGCCAGATCAGGGGATCAAAGCTAGATTCAAGTTGGCATGAAAAAAGGAAATGTTTCTTGCACATATACCTTAGTAGAGTAGGATTTGTCTTGCTACATCTATAGATGATCTTTTGTATAAGACATTCTTTAGTCTCCTTTATCCTCCTTAATATATTGAGGACATTTTTCCATGTCAATAAATACACATATATATCACTCCTCATTGTAGTCTCCCATCCAGATGTGCAGCAATATATTCAACCAATGCCCTTTCTTCTTTACTAGTCCTTGCCATCTAGTATTTCAGAAGGTATATTGGATTCTGGTGCCTGCTGTTCCTTGTGCATAAATTGGGTGACTCGTTCTGAATCTGACTCCTCTCTGGTGGCTTTAAGACTAACTTGGTGGCATATCTATGATCCTTGAGTAGATTGTGGTAGATGCTCTCCTGTCCCTTCCTTAGGTTTTGCAAGTCCATGATGGTGCAGGCCCTCTGAAAGGACCCCACCCCTCTTTGTGGAATGTACTATTGACATCCCTGTACATTCCCTTGCTATCCATCCTTTAAAGGCCAGCTCAAATGCCATCAACTACTTAATGTCTTCTCTGACCTATTTTCCCTTCTCCCAAATGGAAGCCATCTCTTCTTTTAACAGTTTAGCCACTTTCTTATGCTCCCCTTGTGACCTTGCCATTTCCTATCCACCTCTTTAGGTTCATAGCTTACCCTATCACTCCTCCATAGGTCTTGAGCTCCTTAGTGGAAAGATTGCTACCTGACTCCTTCTCTATCCCGGTGATCAGTGTCTTTTTACAACTAGGCCTTAGGAGGTATTTGTTGGATAAAGGGCACCCCTGTTGATTTTCTTTATGATAATTTACTGCTTATGGTACCCTTGAATCTCAGTATCATTTAGAGACTTGTCATTGTAATAAAATTTCAAGGCTCCAGAGGTAAATTTCGAGTGTCTGGAGACACACTGCTATGCTGCAGAAGCAGGTAGCAGGAAAGCCGAGATTTATAAGTGGTTTGGTGGGATGGCCCTGAGTTGTTTTGACCTTTCAAAAGATGATGAGAGCAAGAGTGGCTTTCCTACTGCCTTGGCAGCTGGAGACTATCTCAGGTTGCTCTTGGCCTGACCTCACCCACCTGTTAGGTTTTGTTAGCTTTAAAATATCCAATCAGAAATGCAATGTCTTAAAATGATCAGACAGGCCAGACTGGCCCAGGCCAAATCCTTTCAACCAGCTGACACATTAGGAATCTAGGGCACGAATTTCAGATGTGTTCACTGCCAGGTGGGGCTTCAAAGGGATGGAGGAGAAACAGATTACTTCTTTGCTGGGTGGGGATGTCTAGAGAGCTTAACGAGGCCGGCTCTGGGCTTTGCAGTCTGCTGATGGGAGGCCTGGTGTGACAGGCAGTTAATGTTTAAGGACAATGAACTGTCTTGCTGTGTGATCACCGCAAGATGGTCTTTTATGGTCTCATTGATGAGTCATCCTCCCTGGGCAATCAATTTTTAGCTTGCTATCCTTGCTCTGCTTTCCCTATGAATAAGTTTATTTATAATCTTCAAATCCTCTGTTCCTACCCAGTCTCTTGTTTTGAACTTTGGCTGGGTACTGGCTGGAAAACTTCAGGCTGTTCAGGTTCGGGTTATGTATTTCAAAGTCAAATCGTCTAGACATCTGTTATAGAAGTTGGTGTGGCTCTGCCGAGCATGTCACTTGGGAGATGAGTTTCTTTATGGCTGGCCTGGCATCGTTAATTTTAGTAAAAAGTTTTTGCATTACAGTTTTATACACTAATAGTCTGGAAGTGCTCCACATTACTAATCCCCCAGGCCTAGGGAAATGAAAGCCTCTGACAGAGCCTGTGACAAGAAAATATCACTAGCTCCAACACCTGATTACTCATTGATGTTTCCAGTGATTCTGCCAATGCCTGAGCCATCTGCTCCACCTTGACGGCTTTTCTCACTTGATAGGAGAATGTAAATATGCCAATAGTGCTGAGGAGCATAACAACAGCAACAACAGTAATGATGATGTCAGTGGCAATGGCCAACATTTATCATGTTGATCAATCACTGGGCTAGGTGCTCTGGGCGCATCAGTGGTTCCCATCCCCCACTGCATGTTGGAATCACCTGGAGAATTGACAACCAGTCACACTGGGGTCCCCACCTCTATCAGTTAAATCACAGTTTTCTTGTTCAACATTATTACCCAGATTTCCCTTTCGTGAACATTTTGAAAATGACAGATTAATTTCCCATGATTTTGAAAGTGATGTATACATACATAATAATTGTAGATTTTACATATATATATGTATATATATATATATATATATATCTTTCAGCAAAAAAGAAGCCATAAAATAAAATAAAAATAATATCTGATTTCACCATCTTGAAAACCTCTGTTGACATTTTTAAAACAACTTTGTTGAGGTCTAATTGACATGCAATAAACTGTACGTATTTAAAGGGTAAAAAGTGTAAAGTTTTGACACTCTATTAACATTTTGATGTTTCTTTTGATTTGTTTTCCCTCCTTCTTTCCCCTTTCCTTTCTCTTCCTCTTCCATATATGCAAACCACTCAAACATGCAATCAGTATTATACAGCATGAACTTTAAAAAAAAATCTTATTGTCTTTGTTAACATTTATGATGATCATTTTGCTGTATTATTTTATTTTAATAGGTAAGTTTAATTTCTGCACCAGATTCTGTTGTATGACTCCCTTGTTTAATTTAACTTTCCTCTGTTGGATAGTAATATAATTTCTACCTTTTTACTATTAGAAATAAAGGTGTCATCAGCTGGTATAAACTATCCTTGCCAGTTTAGACTATTGTAGTAGAGGACTTTGGTCAAGTTGGAAAATACATTGTGTCTCAGTTTTTTCATCTGAAAATAGGGCTAATGTTAATACCATATGGGAAGGTCGTTGTGATGAATAAATAAAATATTGCCTTAGCATAGCAATGTTTAGCACAGCATCAGCATTATATTTTTAATTTTTGACTTTCCTTTTTATTGGTGCAGCATATTTATACATAACAGTAAGGTTTGTTGTTATGTATTTATACATACATACAGCATAACAGTATAATTTGGAACACTCAGCATTTTTAAGTGTTCAACTTATATTAGCTATTGTCATTGTCATTTTGGGCATTTAGTTGTATTTGTATTTGTCCTTTCTTTATAATAAGTGGAACCTATTTGATCTCTAAAAACATATGTTATGCTTTTCTTCTCCTTTGGAAGTGACCCAATGGTGATAAAGATGTGGCAAAGTGCATGCATATTTTTGAATACGGTCACTGAATCTATTCAATAGTCCATCAACCAATTCGGCCTTTTAAAATGGGTTTTCAACCTTCTTAGATTTTCAAAGCTCCCCTCCAAACTGAAAAATTGGCATGGGCCCCACCTCCATTTGCTCCTTGCCTTCTCCCCTGTTGTATTCCTCACCTCTTAATGCATTCTGCTTACAGGGGACCAAGGTCACAGGTGACACACAGTAGAAGGTTCCATGGCTGCTTCCCCTGAGTGCTTAGTTGCCTTAGAACGGACTGAGACTTACCAGAAGTGGAGGGAACTGGAGATTGGAAGAAAAAATGTGGAGAATAGATGCTTTTGCTCCTGAGAGATGGAACCTTGGAGGGAAGCAGCAAGTTAAGGCCAGGGAAGAGGGAAAATGTGAGTAGTGGTCAGGTCACAGTGTGCTCTGCTCTGATAGAAGTAGAAATGAAGGGGTAGGAATATACTGGTGGCAGGAGTGGGATTGGGAGAATTAAAACAAGATGATGTGTTTCCCCTTTCATGTGCCTTTGTAAGTTGAAGAAGGTGTCCCACAGCTCCACATTATTGTGCAACTTTGGATCTTCTGATGGATGGGAGGCAACCCTGGCAGGCAGCTTCCAACATTTGCCGCTGGATTTGATTGAGGTCTGTGCAACAGACCTGGGATTGGGGTGGGATCAAGGCAACAGGTATTATCTCTTCCAATATTTCCAATATTTTGGTTTCTTTATCACTGTGGCAGGATAATTCATTTGACTGCCAATTAATGTTTTTCTTCATTTTTTTCTCTTCAGCAAATTGCTAGACCCTTAGCAAGCCTTGGAATCAGGGGTTCAGAGATTTTTATCCACATGGAAAACAGAAGCATCTAGGAATCAATGTCTGCTTCTTTTTTTGGAACAGCTAAACAGAAAAAACCATTATCCCAGTTTTTCTTGAAAGGGAAGGGAAAGAGGAGAGAAAGGTGACCAGAAATTGTGGAGTCTCATGTTCATCCTACACCCACACCTGGGCTCACAGCAGCACCTCAGAAGGTTTCAGGAGCTCAGAGGAGATGGCCATGCAGCAAGCCTAGGAAGGTGGACCTGAGACAGCACAAGCCCCAGCTGCAGCAAAGATTCTATGGCCGTCTACCTGGCATGGAAGCAGGGTGCCATCATATATCAAGGGACCACAACAGGCTTGATCAATGAGGATGGAACTGATAGCTACCATGAGCCAATATTAGTCCCTGCTGCCATTTCCTGGTGCTGCCTCTGGTTTCTCCATTCTGGTACATCTTTAGGAAAAGAGGCATTGCCAACCATGTCTGACTGACATTCCCTCTGGTCTGTCTGGCAAGACGAACATATGCAGTTAGAATTAAGTTGATTATAACAAATTAGAGAAGTGTGCATTTATTGCAAGTCTCAGTTTTCACACCCACTGAGATTTAATTCTCTCTGCATCTCAAAACTGAAGACAACATTTCCTCTTTTAACATGGAGCAGATATAGTCAGAATGACTATAAGGACTGTAAGTTCCACAAGGGCAGGGATATATCCAGCAATTACACTGTATGTCTCCAGTAAGTATTGGTTGAAGAAATGATGAGTGAATAAACAAACTATGAATGGTTATTTTTTCTTGATGTGCTCAAGAGGGAAAACTGAGACCATACCCTGGCTGCTGTCAATGTGATGTCATTCTCTACTTCTGTGGCTGCTCTAGTCCTGATGATTACTCTCAACTAACTCACCTAACAAAGAACTTGGACATGGACAACACCAGAGGCCAGCAAGTGCACTCTGAGGTCCCCTTAGTAGCGGGCTTCCCTGCGCACCACAGAGTGGAAGTCAGGAAAGGCAGACACATTTAATTACATTTCTTTAGGCTCACTGACTTGTCATTAGGCCTGTTGCCTAATTTCCTCTAGGCTCCTGCAGATTCTTTCTAGACACACAATCTAGGAGATATGCCTGCTTGGTAAATATCCCCAGGTGGCAGAGAAGGTCATATCCATGTCCGGAGCCCATCACCAGGGACACGGCTTGTCTTGGACCTGGCACCCTGTGGCTGCACAGAAGCAGCCTTCTGTTTTGGATTGACCCCTCCCATATTCCACAGTGCATGTAGCATAAAGCCCTGACTCAAGCCATTTTCCCCATTAGCACTACCTGTGCATGAATGCCTCATTGCATTCCAAATGTCAAACTCTAATGGAATAATAGGCTTTAACCTAGAGCAGACAGCAAGGCTGATCAGGTGTTAAAGAAGGATTATTAATGAAAATGAGAAAAACGGTATATTTAAGACAGAGTGTCAAACGAAGAGAACAGTGGGCTGGGATAATGGTTTCCTGCTGCTCGCGGGAGGCAGCTGCAGAGGCGCTACGTCTGCTTCATAACAGACGCAGGGTGCGCTGTCGCTGTCTCGGGGAGGGATGAAGATTCGCACCTTTCATCACAGGAGGGCAGCATGCCGCCTGAGCATTAGCTCTTTGCTTCTCACTGAGTCCCTGAGACAGATGTCACGGAGGGTGGTGGGAGAGACTCTGGCAGGAGGCTGTGTTCTGGATCTACCTCAGCATGGGGTTTGGAAAGCCAGGGTGATGCAAGCTGCTTCAGGACCAGAAAAATCCCAGGAAAGACTTAGAACCAGGAGAGCAGAGTTGAGCAGAGAGAAGCCTCACTTCAGTCCTGAAAGTGAATTCTGTTCATTTGCCACCTCCTTGCACGGTGACCTCAAGAAAGGTCCTTACCTATTCCGGTCCTAGTTTTACAGGGACAATAATGTTGGTTCTGCTTCTCTCAGGTGGTTGTGGTACGGTGGTAACAGATGTGAAAATGCTCTCAAATGGAAAAAAAATATATTTCACTCAATAAGTATTTATTTAACAACTTGGCAATTTTGCATCCACAATGTGGGAGGCACTGTGTTAACATGCAAAGATAAACATGTAAAAATGGGAAACATGGTTTTTGAATCTAAATGAGTACATGGTAAAGCAAGTGACAATAAATTTGCAAAGTACAATTTAAGAGCTCTAAGACTTCAGAGGAAGAAGAGCTCATTTCTGGCTTGAGGCTTAATGGAAAGCTGATTATGGAAACAGGAAGCAGGAAAGCTAGACTAAAGCCTGGGCAGACAGGGTGGAGGCAGCATTCCTGGTGCAGGGAACAGCATGAGCAAGACATGGAATGGAAAAGGCCCAGTGGTATTCAAGGAATGAAGAAGAGTTGGATTTTTGGAGTGAACGGGGCATCAGCAGATAGAGAAACATGAGGCTGGAATCTGAGGAAGCTAAGGACTCAGAGGATCATGAACGCTAGGATGAGAACTGTATTCATAGCTAATGAGGGACTCTTAATTTGGTTGGACAGTATAGTGCAGACCGAGCAAGGAAAGATAGGAGGCCCCTGTTAGGAGGCTGTTGGAATAGTCCCGAGGTGATATACTAAGGCTGGACGGGGAGGATAACAAGGAAATAAAAAGGAGGGAAAACAAAAGGTATGAAAAGGGAAGAAAGGAAAACCCTCAGGTGCCCATTGGATCTAAACATCCAGGGAAGAAAGAAGGTTGAGATTAGAAAGGAGAGGGGCTGAGAGTGAGCCTGAAGAGGTAAGGTGCATTTGGATGCCGAGGGTTTGTTTTGGCCATCCTATGGTGTCTGGCTTTATTCAGTAGGTACATGGAATCTGTGCAGCTTCTAAAAGAGACAATAATGTGGTTCGATTTGTTGCTTAGGAGTCAGAAAAACTGGTGGCAGAGAGAACTGTCAGAAAACTTTGTTGTTCAGATTAAAAAAAAAAAAAAAAACAAAAAAGAAAAAGAAAAGAAAAAGATGGGTTGTGACCCAGGGCAAAAGAGTTCTTTTTGAATTAGAGCTTACAGGAGAAGAGAGAGGAGGAGAAGATGACGCAGTTTTCTACCTTTGGAGAAAAGGTGGATGGTGACCTCCGTGACTGGAAGCCAGGAACACAGGCAGAGGGGTGGTCTTGTGGAAAACAGTGATTAATTCAGTTTGGACATGCTGAGTTTGAAGTGCTTTTAGAATATCCAGGTGAAGAAGTTCAGGTATAAATAGAAGCACATCTTATAGGATGAGAGCAGCACCACAGATGGGCTCTGGGCTCAGCCAGCCTTTATGAGGCCTGTTAGTCTACAAGGAGGGTGAATAACCACCACACCCTCCAGTCATTAGAACCCTGGGGAGGGGGACGTCGGAAGTGAATTTTTTTTACATAGGCAGGAGTCTTGGCAAAGGGCATGCATGAGGTAGGGTGATTCTGTGGCCTGTTATCACAGAAGTGATATCCTCACATACTGTGTAGAGGAAATTTCTCCATGTTTCTTGATCATTTCTTTATTGCTTATGAGTCTTAGAGAAAAAAAATCTTCCTCCCTACTCTCTGAGCTAAACTTTTTATCTGAACATATTACCAGGAGAGACATTTCTTTAAAAAAAACCATATATATTCATTGATGCATACTCATTGTATATGTTTATGGTGTACACTGACATTTCAATACATGTATGCAATGTATAATGATCAGATCAGGGTAGTTGGTGTAGCTATCATCTCAGAAACATGTCATTTCTTTGTGATGGGAATATTCAAAATCCTCTCTGTGAGCTATATAAAAAATGTTCAATCGACTGTTGGCAACCATAGTTACCCTACTGTGCCATACAACATGAGAAGTTATTCCTCCTATCCAACCTCACCCCTGTACCCGATGGTGGCCCTCTCTCCATCTCTCCCTCCTCCATACCCTTCCCAGCTTCTGGTGGATCGATTTATCATTCGGGAATGCTTTTAGGGTAGGTAACCAACAGAGGTTCAACACATAGGGGCTTGTTTTCTTATTTCGCAAAGAGTCTGCAGACAGGGCACTGAATTTGTTGGCTTGTGGTTGTCACATGACTTCCAGGCGGCAAGCAATATGCCCACCTGCATTGTGGGGAAAAAAGGGAGGAAACTATCTATGTTGATTTTTTTTTTCTTTCTCAGTCAGGGAATCATACACCTAACAAAAAATTCTGCAGAAGACCTCTTCTTACTTTTATTGGCTAGAATTCTTGGTCACCCCAGCTCTTTGAGTGTTTGGAAAGTGAATATTTAGCTTTTTCTAGTCTCTCTAATGGAGTCAGGCAAGGAAAGGGGCTGGGAATGGACGTGTTGTTCGCCAACCGAGTGTCTGCCACTCATTTCACATAGTCATGCCACTTTGTCTCAATCACAGCATTCATTGTTGTTAAAAACTGAAACCATGGCACCACATTATTTTGCTTTAAATTTTTTTTTCTCACATTTACAGACATTTGCATTTGTTATTTACTTCAGAGGAGTTAGAGTTTGTGATCTGAGGACCAGCATATCCTTCAGGGCTTCCCACACCGTCTGTGGTCATGGGTGAGAGGCACAGTGCCACTGCCGAGGTTCCTTTCCCCATTACTCCCCTCCCCTTACAGCCAGACAGACTATAGATAGGCATGAAACAGCTTTATTGGCAATAAACATGTTATAAGGCATTCAGGAAACTTGCTAAGGAGAATGGAGGTCTTCAGTTGTAAATAAACAAAAACAACAGTACAACAAAGCCACACCTCCAACTGTGGCCCAATCGTTGGTCACTGGGTGTCCAGAGATTCTCCTGGTGGCCAGCGTCACCCTGTTGATTAAATTTGTCTGCAATTCCTGGACTACAAGTAGTGGGACACTTGCTGTCCTTCTTCACACACTGGGACTTCCTGGGGGAGGAACATATATTTTCCCTGTCACCTCTCATTCTAGTTTTTCTCTCGTAAATATTTTAGTTTAGGATTCACGTCACTCAAATGATTATGTATGTGTCAAATAGTATTACAGATCTTATCATTTGGTGCTGGTTACTGCCCTCATTCATTCACTGTCTCAAAATACTGTCTTGAGAGGGCTCATGTATCTCTCAGACTTATCTGAGCCCTGGTTTGGTGCAGCAGATGGCCAGGCTGGGGCTGGGGGTGAAGCAAATGCCCGACTCTGAAATGAGCACCTCCTGAAATTTTATACATAGGACCCTCACTTCCAGTGTGGCTCTGGAGATGATAGCCCATCACAGAAATGCAAAATGCTGAAAATGGAATAATAAACATCTCTGTTCTTTAAGTCTCCAAGCCATTGCCATTTCTAGCCATTTTTCCTCTCAACTCCTCTCTGTGGCTCACTTCTTATTATCTTTTAGGATACTGATTACCACTCTTTCCTCCATTCCTCTTCCCTTATTTCCTGTCGACTCAGCCAGGCCATCTCCTCTGACCTTTACCCTGCATGTGAGAGGCCATCAAGATTTTGGCTAAACACGGACCTTGTTCTGCCTAAGAAGGGCTCAGGTGCAGTCCCATAATTATGGCCTGGGAATCTGTGGAGAAGTGGTTGATCAGTGTATTTGGATGGTGTCTCTGAAGATGGTTGAAGTCTGGAGGCAGCTGACCACACTCTGAAGGGACTTCTTGCTGGGAAGTGGTGTGGTGGGTGGACAGGGCACTGACCTAGAAGCTGGATGGGCCAGAGTTGTGGAGTTGGCTGAGTGCACGCTTGCAATCTGTAAGTTGTGTGTATTTGGCCAGTCTCTTACCATCTTTTTTGGGGCGTAGGGGTGGGGGTGGAGGAGTGCTGGGGATTGAATTCAGGGGCACTCAACCACTGAGCCACATCCCCAACCCTATTTTGTATTTGTTTAGAGACAGGGTCTCACTGAGTTGCTTAGGGCCTCGCTAAGTTGCTGAGGCTGGTTTGGAACTCACGATCCTCCTGTCTCAGCCTCCAGAGCCACCAGGATTAAAGGTATGTGCCACTGCGCCCGGCTTCTTACCATCTTGAGTCTCAATTTATTCATCTGTGAAAAGGTGTTGAGCTTATGTGAGATAAGATCTATGATGCTGTCTTTTAAACTGAGCACCACTTGAAAGGCCTGTTGTTAATGTAACAACAAAAATAAAGACAGGGGCTGGGGTTGTGGCTCAGCAGTAGAATGCTCGCCTAGCACATGCGCAGCCCTGGTTTGATCCTCAGCATCGTGTAGAAATAAATAAATAAAATAAAAGTATTGTGTCCAATTACAACTAAAAAATAGATATTAAAAAAATTAAAAAACAAAAAGGCCCAGAAATGATGGCTGAGGCACATTTCTTGTCTAAGCACAGGTTGTGCGCCAGGGATAGTATGACCTTGATTGAGGTGAGGGTACCAAAGACATGTTGGGCAGGAACGCAGGATGCCATGTTTTCTGCTGAACAACCCACCGCAGGAAATCACCTGCTTCCCACAGAGCTCCTCTCTCAAGAGCATCAATTAGGAAGGGGCTGAAGTGGCAAGGCCAATTAATGACTAATTGTCAAAAGTGCTAGAAGAATTTCAACCAGGTTCCTAATGATCACTTAAGAGACCATTTGGCGCACGTATAAAGTGGTGAAGCAACCCGAGGAAAATACACAAAAACTTCTTACCTCTTGGGGGGCTCACATTCAAGGGCATTTTGAAAGCATCTCTTGATTGGGAGTCTGCTGAGATGTGGATGCATAAATAATACTTGGACTCCCTCTGTTTATGTCCTGTCTCTGGATTTTGTTTCCAGTCTCAGCAAAAGGAACTGGGTGGACTTCTATGCAGTATTTAGCGCGAGTTTAGTGCTGGGAACATGTTTGACACTTGGCTCTGTTGGTTCCCTTCTATTTATGAGCAGCTGTCAATCTACTTTAAAACAAACGCTTTGCCTAACTGTAGAATCTCTTCCTTCCTGGCTGATTGTAACATGGAAAATTCTAGTTAAAAAAATCATCCCCCAAGAATTTTCTATCAGAAGTACTGTATTCCAGGAAATTAATTCCAATGAATGGAGCAAATACATTTGCCAGGAGCTGAGATGGAAATATGGCTTCTTAGGTGATGGAGATAGTCTTCAGAACTGTACTTTCCAGCATCACTGGGAGCCATCTGAATTCTCCTCTGAGAAGCACAGGGGAGTCTCTGCAAGCAGTGGCTTGTTGAAATGAGGAAGAGATGCTTCCATCATTCTAGTTTTATTTCAGAAGCATCTAATTAGAAATGACTTGGAATATCATTTGTGGAATTTTTAACAAGCTAGAAATTCTCATTTAGTTTATAGAAAATGGGAAGAGTGAAATCAACAAAATCTCTAATTAAGAAAGTGATACATAAAATATTAACCTTCTAGTTGTTTTGATTAAATGTTTCCTTTTCCTTCTTTCTTTCTTTTTTTTTTTTTTTGGTGGGGGTAGTAGGGGGTACCGGGTATTAAACTCAGGGGCAATTGACCACTGAGCAACATCCCAGCCCTATTTTGTATTTTTTTAAATTTAGAGACAGGGTCTCACTGAGTTGCTTAGAGCCTCACTTTTGCTGAGGCTGGCTTTGAACTCTCGATTCTCCAGCATCAGTCTCCTGAGCTACTGAGATTATAGATGTGAGCCACTGAGCCTGGCTTAAATGTTTCTTAATAGTGATATTAAAGAATTATTTAATTTGCTTGTTTCTATTGGTGCAGAATCATCCTGTTCTTTGGGAAAACTTATCATCCTGGTTGCAAAGAAAAGTAGTGGTCTTTGCTCTCAAAACTCTCAAGTCCCAAAGTAATAAGGTGGCACATTCTTTTTTGTGGTTCAGGACTTAATACATGAGGTAAATTCCTTTACCATTCATGTGGGATTGAGGTGTAAATAAAAAAAAAAAAATCACTGTATAGCAAAAGAGTCAAATGTGTTTTCTATGGTTTTAAAATTAGGGATGGTATGTAACAGTGAAATTACATTTTCAAAAATGGGACTGAATTTTAGGAAACTGGTACTATTTATTAGAAGGTGCTCGAAGCTGTGATTCAATAAAATGCCTGCATGAAGGGGAATTACAAATGTGGCTAGGACCAACTCCTGGTGACTTGAGAATATTACATCATTCTTTACTGTAAATGTTGATGTCAGTGTGTTATGATGCCTGTAATTCACCTTAAATGCTTTAGCATAGACTGGATCATATTAAGAATGTTAGTTAGGGGCTGGGATTGTGGCTCAGCAGTGGAGCACTCGCCTAGCGTGTGCGCGGCCCGGGGTTTGATCCTCAGCACCACATAAGAATAAACACATTGTGTACAACTAAAGCAAATAAATAAATATATATATATTTTTTTAAAAAAGAATGTTAGTTAGTTTAAGCCATATTTTAGGGGAAACCAGTTGGCCTAATCAGACGTTCATGATCCAGGAGTATCCAGTTAGCAATTAATCACAAAAGGCCATTCTCCAGACAGGGCTACTGGGAATATCTTTATATTTATTTTCAATCAACCCTAGAGGATTTGATGATTAGCATAATAGATGGTAGGCATGGGATTTAACAGGTAAAATTAATGACTTGTTAATTAGCATCATGGACCTGTGAAAAGACTCTCTTTAGAGAAATTTGTGTTATTCAACAAGTACGAATCAGTTAAAATACTTTGGAGACACTTTTCACCCTTTCTCAGAAAAGTATCCAAATCCGACAAGCCATCTTGCCTGAACCTTTAGGGGGGCCTCGGTGCCTGTCAGATGGCATCTGTTCCAACTACTCAGTTCTGCCTTTCTTAGGTAGCTGAGTTCCATCTGAACTTTATTTGCAAACTGTCATGCGGGGTGGGAGGGGTGGGGTGGGGCTCTGATCCAGGAAACAGACTCAGAATTTGGCTGCTGGAAGGAGAGGTGAGGCAGGGTGGGAATACTGGTCATCCTTGACTTAGAGGTGGCCATAGCCATTAGCCAGCCCCTAGCTTCAGCTTCAGCCCCCAGTCAGTTCCATTTTACTCTTCATTTTGTTCCTATTAGCCCCATTTTACCTGAGTCCCTTTTTATATGCAGGTCAAACAAAGAAAGAACATTGCCAACAGGTTACATAAGGGCTGGCGCATGCTCACAAGTTAATATTTATGACCTTGAGTCTATATGTTGAATCAGAGTGTTTTGGCCTTGACTAACCGTAACAGCCCTGGCTACACACTAAAAACATACATAGCCTGAGGAAAGTTTTGGAGAAGGAATCTTAACTTTACAACCATTTTGGGCCTGCCCCAACACAAACCCAGAATTGGATTTGGCCCATGGCTGGATGTTTGCCAACTGCTATAGATACTATTTCATCTGCCCCAGGTGAATCTTTTAAGCCATGTCAAACTATCTAAAATGATGGAGGCTTGGGATGTCAGTGAGCATTTGGAGCAAATTGTATGGACGATTTTGTAATTACTTGCTGATGAATGTTTGTATGTGTGGTCAAATTTGGTCCCAGCCTTGCTTCCATTATATGGTAATAGCAGGAAATTATATAATCCTCATACATCTAAAAAAGTCTGCTGGTTATGCTTATCTACCAACTTCATGGTTTTATAAACCAGATTGGCCTAGACCATGACCTTGTTCTTCTTGATCAAGGCTGGGATGCTTCTCTTAGATGATTGCCCCATTACTGCAGTGATTCAGGATTGTGCTGCATGTGGTAGGTGCCCATGGTAAGTGCTGATTTGCTGAAGCAGTGAATGGATTGATTTTTTGGCAATGTAGTTTGAGATAGGCTATTTCCTGGGATCCTGACGTGCACAGCATTTAAGTATCAGTGTGAGCATGAGAATCAGGTAGACATAGGGATTAAAAATTGTGTAAATTTATCGTATTGGTTTTGGTGATGTTAACCCATACATTTATCATCTGATGTTAAAAGTCCTGCTTCATATCAGGTTGCATGGAGTAGGAAAATGAAACAAAAATTATGAGCTTTGTATATAACTTAACTTTATGAACATGTTATTTATTTTATTTATTTTTATTTTTATTTTTTTTAAATATTTATTTATTTGCTTTAGTTGTACACAATGTGTTTATTTACGTAGTGCTGAGGATCGAACCTGGGTCGCGCATGTGCTAGGCGAGCACTCTACTGCTGAGCCACAACCCCCACCCATGTTATTTATTTTAGTTAGCATGGCTTGGAGGTGAAATTTTAATTTTCAAAGTGAGCTAATCTTCATTGTAGATAACTCCTAGAGGTAATTGAGATAATAGGTTGCTGACTGTAGCCCAGAGAATGGGGATGACTCCCTCCTTCTTATTTAGTTTTTCTTCTCCCCAACTTCCAGTGAGAATTTGCTTGTTCCAATGTTCTTTTAATCATTTGCACATTAAACAATCATTTATTAAGCACATGCATTGCATTGTGCTAGCTGCCCTGAAGACTCGAACCTGAAAAAGATGTCCTTGAGCTTGAGATCAGAGGGAAGATATGAGAGAAGACTTTTTCCTTTGGGGAAAATCATGCCATGCTCCATTTGATCTGGATATTTAAGGACTGGTAGGACTGATGGATGGGAAGGGCTTGCTGGTAGAAGGGGATGTGAAGAGACAGCAGATAAACGTTCTGGGTATGTTCTCATGAAGGTAAATAGTCTAAGGTCAGGCTTGGGGTAGGGGGTCCATTTTCATGTATATCTTGGGAGGTGAAGGGGGGTTTGTGAGAGAGCTGATAAGGAAGCTTGGGTGTTTGGATCACCACTACTCATGAGGATCTCTTTGGAAGGAGAATATTATTATAGGGAGGCAAGTGCTTGACAGTTGATGTAGCTTAAGTGTGGACATCTGTTGGCCGTTCTGAGAAGACAAGAACCAGAGCATGAAAATTGCATGAGGTTGAGTGTTACCTGGAGTGAAGAGAAAGCTATGTCACCAATGTGTCACTAAGGGTGCTACCCCACCCCCTCCCAAAACCAGGGGTTAGTTTGATAAACGCTGGAGAAAGAATGAGCTGAAATGCTAGTAGATTTTGTGATCTTCTTGTCCCTCACTGCCGAGACCACTGAGATGTGGATAGCTTCCTATGTAAAAGTCATAATATGCAGTCTTCTCAGGTACACTCCAAATCTTAATCAGTGGACATTTCAGGTCTACTGATGCAGAGTTTAGGTGTACACAATTTAATCTTTGCAATGATATTGGGGCAGATCTCCATAAAATAACCCCAGCAAGCTCAAAATAAGTAAATGGTCTGAATGGAGCAAAGTCAGGCCCAGCACTAAAGTCATTTTGGTTCCCAGTCCTCTACTTTTTCTACCACACCACTGCTGCCTCAGCAACTTGTCATTCTCTTCTCAAAGCAAGCTCTGAATATTTGCAAGTCGTGCCATATATTTGGCATCCTTTTGGATGAATGTGTTAGAAGCTCCTTGGGATTATTTCCAAGCCAAGAAAGTCTTTTCTGCACATGTGGATTTACACTTGTCATCCAAAAGTTTTCAAGAGAGAGGAGATGGTATGTATTTCAATATTTCAAGTATTCCCTGGCTTCTGTTAAAATTACCTTGGGTTTTGGGAAGATTTTGTTCATGTTTCAAACCTTCTTTTCCTGAGGTGCTATTCTGGATGGTCAGGTGATGAGCAGGAAGTTTCAAAAGAAAGAAAGAAAGAACGATACGTTTCAGGTTTGCTCCTTAATGATGTTCAAAAGAAGCTAGAGTAGCCGATTGAAGTGTGCACCTGCGGGCAGGATACTTTTTAATTTCCACTTAAAGTGGGGAGCAAGCCTGTGGGGAGCCAGCCTGACCTCATTTAGCTGGCAAAAGGTAGGTATGTGCATAGCTAATAATGAAAGTATCTTATATTTGTAAAGGTTTTTATGCTTTGAAAGTTCTTTGACACACTTTATTATATTTTTGATCCTTCCAATACTCCCAAGAGGAGGCCAGAATCATTATTGCCTCTTTGGGTACAAGGAAAATGAGACATAGAAAAATGCAGCAATATACCCTGTGTCACTTGTAATCCCACAATCACATTGGCACAATTATAGTTTTAGAGATCACATCTGGTGCTGTTGAAAACAACCACAAGATTTGGTGGAAAACTCCATTTTAAGTCAAAATGAAATCACTACAGTACTGGGTATCACTCCCAACTGTACTGGCTTAATTTCCCAACCAGGCAAAACACTTCATCCCTCTGGACCCATTCTATTTGTAAAATGAAGATGGCAAAAGAGCCCCACGTTTCCTCCAGGGCTTAACACTCTTTGCTTCCTATGCTGTTCATGGGGACATTTCATCACATGCTTCCTTACCCAACTTCCAGGGAAGTTCAAGCATGTTTTAGTTTGCTTCCCAGAAAGGGCTGGGATCGTTAGAATGTTGTAAGCATGTCTGAAATTTTTCAGATACGTTCCTTTTTCTCAAGAACCAGGTGAGGGGAACTCAACTCAACTAATACTGTCCATCTGTTTCCTTAACAATGAATGTGAAGTGTAGCCATGCTACGGTGTCATTAAAAATGCTTTCAAATCGTTTGGTAGAGATGCTTGTAAGAAAAAATGGAAAGAATGAAGGAAGAAAGAAGAAGTTATAAAATGCAAAACATGTGTTAGAAAAGAAATGGGCACCTACAAGGCGCAGAGGCAGAGCATTAGAGGTAGGGGGACTTCAGAGTTTTGGATTCTGCCTCCACACTTTGGGGGCCTGGATCTTATGCTTCAGAGAGGTGAAATAATCCCCGAAAGTTACACAGCTCGCAAGGCAGTGTCAGGGCTGGAACGTGGAGTCAATTTTTTTTTTTTTTTTTTTGGTACTGGGGATTAAACTCAGGGGCACTGGGCCACATCCCCATCCCTTTTTTGTATTTTATTAGAGACAGGGTCTCACTGAGTTGCTAAGTGCCTCGCCATTGCTGAGGCTGGCTTCAAACTCACGATCCTCCTGCCTCAGCCTCCCAAGTGCTGGGATTACAGGCATGTGCCACCGTGCCCGGCTTCAATTTTTGAAGTCTTATTATGTCAGGGCTTTAAAACTGTTATCTCCCAATGTTATAGGCTGAACTGTGTCCCTTTCCTGTCCTTCCCGCCACCCAGTTATATGCATTGTTCTCACCCCCCAGGAGCTAGGATTGCAGCTTTATTTGGGGATGGGGTCTTTGTAGAGGTCTTTAGGTAGACTTTGATCCAATATGATTGGTGTCCTTACAAAAAGAAATCGGACCCAGACAACTATATGGAGAGATCGTGATGGACAGGTGAACACAGCCATCTGGAAGTCAAGGAGAAAGTTCTGGATTGGATCCTCCTCTTATAGCCCTAGGAAGGGACTGACCTGCAAACACCTTGATCTCAGACTTCCTGACTTCACAGTCCTGTCATTAAAGCAACCCAGGTTGTGGTGCTTTGTTACCACTGCCCTAATGTTATAATTTAGATATGAGGTGTCCCCCAAAACCTCATGTCTGAGACAATGCAAGAAGGCTTAGAGGTGAAATGATTGGGTTACAAGAGGCTTGACCTAATCAGTGCATTAATCCCCTGGTCGGCATTAACTGGGTGGTAACTCTAGGCAGGTAGGGTGTGGCTGGAGGAGGCTAGGCATTCGGGCGTGCCTTTGGGGTATATATTTTGTGAGCTGAGTTTAGCTCTCTCTGCTTCTTGGTGCCATGTTCCCGGCTGCTTTTCTCCACCACACACTTCTGCTATGATGTTCTGCCTCACCTCAGGCTGGGAGGAATGGAGTCAGTCATCTACAAACTGAGACTTCTGAAACCGTGAGTCCCAAATAAACTGTTACTTTTTGCGATTGTTCTTGTCAGGTCTTTTGGTCACAACAGGGAAAAATGGACTAAAACGCCTAGCAAACCATCTTACTTGGCCCTCACTATTTTCCTCATTTGACAGTTCACAAGACTGAAATGCTGTGAGCTGGAGGAGTTGTGTCGATTCCAAAGTCAACGCATTTTTTGCTGTGTGAAGTGGCTCTGAGGTGTTGAAGGGTCAAAAGTCAAATGGGCCTCCCCTACCCCCTACACTATTCTGGTGTGAAATTGTCCACTGAAATCTTTAAAGCATGTAGTGACCACCCAGTTTTCTTTAGAGTTGAACCATATATTTTTTTCTTTCTTTTAAAAGAGAGGGTTTTTCCTCAAGTGCTTTAAGCTGTGAGAATTGGTAGGTCGTGGGTATAGGTAGATAAGCCCTTAGCTTTAGCTGTTGGAGAATTTAAACACTGGTGCATCAAGTGGTTTGTTTCTCTTTGAACCCGAATACTTACAGCTGCAACTAGAAATCGTATCATCAGTCAAGTGTCAGGTCACAGTTACACACAGGTTAAGAAGCTGTGCTTCTTCCCAATACCAGGAAACCCACTGTGAATGGGGTTAAAATGTGAGCCTAGGAGCCCCACTGCGGTGATATTTAGCAGTGTTAAAAGCTGTGTAGGCTGAGAAGATGTGCATCTGCACTTTCCTTGTTCTATTTCTTGGAATGGAATTCCAAAAAATAATTTCTCTCCATGGTGTAACATAGACTCTGATAGTTTATTTTTTCAAATCAATCACTGTTTTGTGGAAAAATTTTGTTGAATCATGTTTGGTAGAAAAAGCATCTTTAAGTACTCAACTTTTGTTTTGGTCTTTCAAAATCTCTAAACTTCAGCTTCCTTCACTGTGAAATGTGGTAAAATCTGCCCTCTGGGGCTATGATGGGGATGAAATGAGATGTGTGTTGGGAGATTTTGGAAAGTAGAAAGCCTTACACCAAAGTAAGATAGTGGTTTGTAGTCGGACTATAAATTTACCCAGATAAACATTTAAGATAGCCTCAGAATTTATTCATTCAGAAATCATAGCCAAGGCCCCTCCCTCTGATTTTCAAAGTTCTGAGAGTGCATCCCCCCGCCCCCCACCATGGGGAAAGTGCTGAGTGAATTCAAGGTCTTGATGTTATTAACCAGGTTGTACCTCCTTTCACATTGACAAATGGCTTACTGCTACGTCTAAAGGTTCCCACACTATTTGTTTTTGAGTTTGTGGACCTACTGAGTCAGGCATCACTTGTGCTCACACAGTCCATGGTTTGAGGTTAAAAAAAAAAAAAAAGAAAGAAAGCAAGTAGCTATGTTGCACCCATAGTGTCAAACCCAGCCACCTGCCCTGGTTTCCCACCATTCTCTCATCTAGCAATCTGGGTGAGTTTATGGCAGTCAGGGGAAAAGAACAGAAAACAGTCATGAGATTTGGGGGAGACTTGATGGGAGGGGGGGGTGGCAGAAGATGCATGTGGAAATGAGGAGTGTGGATTGGAGTCCAGGTGATGGTTGAGACTGTGGCTGAGGACAGGCTTTGTGGGTTTGAATTGCAGCCTCAGTTTTTCTCACCCATAAAATGGGAGTGATGAACTTCTAATGGTGAAATGAGCTACACTATAGGTACAAGGCCCTGGCTCTGCAGAAAGCAGGGGTCTGTGCTGGCTGCTATTATGCTTTTACTGTGGGGATCTCTTTGTATGACCTCTCCCCAGTTAGACCAGCCCCCTGAGGATGACTTATTCCTCTCTCTCACATGAATATTGTTGAGTGACTGAGTCTTCAGAGCTATAGAAGCACCGTTGCCCTTCACTGTCTCTTTGCTCTGTCTGTCCCTGTCACCATCGAGGAGAATGTGGAAGTACGTTGGAGGGGATTGTCTGGCCAGAAGTTGGCGTGGGAATGGGGTGGACAATGGCTTTGCTTTTGAAAATGTTTGGTTCTAGGTGTGGACAAGACATGCAGATGCAAATGGTTACGAATAGCTCCTTAGCGACAACAGCAGCAAGTTTTAAAAGTTAGGGGTCAAAAGAGGCATTGGAGGTTTGTTGTTATTTGGAATGTGTAGCAGTGTCTGCCCAGAACAAAGTGGCTGAATATAAAATTTGCCTTGGAGGAGCCACATCAAGGATAAGGTCATTTCTTTACAGATATTGAGTGGCTCATTTGTTATCACAGCCCTGCGCTGTCCTGCCTGAGCTGTTCTGGCTCTGCGTGGCCTCGTGGTTGCCATCTCCCATCTTTCCTGTTCTCCCGTGTCAGGGTTGTTAGGGTAGATGCCAGTCTGGATCCTAAGACAGGGAGTCACTGCAGGCGGGGACCATTTGTCCTTGCACTTCCTCCTTCCACCTCTCCCTTATCCACATTGATGGCAACAATGTAAACACTGGGTGGATGCTGGTGGATTTTAGTTCCTGCCTGCCTTCCCTTTTCCCTTTTCTCAAAGCCTGACTCACATTCCCACAGCTTTCAGGCTCTTGCATCTGGATACATTTTCTACAGTCACAACTGAACTACTAGATCAGCTCACATGCTATTAGGAATAGTAAATAAACATAATTCAGTGGTTTTTTACACCCTCAGTGGGTTTAAATTTTCCCAGCTCTGTTTTGAAGCCTTATTGATCTGTAACAGGAAACCGAGGGCTATTATCATAAATGCATTAGAATAGAGGGTCCTGCAAATCTATTCGGTGGCAGGATCTTGTACACTGTAACACCAGGTGGTCATGGAGAAATCGGACTTGATAGCTAAGGGTTGGCCTGTTTAGTGGGGACAGTCTGCTCTTTTGCTGTCACTGCTGGATGATACATTGGGGTCAGCTGTGAGGCTTATGTTCTGTGGATTTTGTATCTATCCCCTTACTTTTTGGTCACCTTGGATTTATGAAAAATGTTTTATTGGATTGGGAGGCTGAGGCAGGAGGATCACAAGTTCAAAGTCAGCTTCAGCAACTTAACAAGACCCTGTCTCAAATAAAAAAAGGGCTGAGATGTAGCTCAGTTTTTAAGTGCCCCTGGGTTAAACCCCTAATATTCCCCCCTCCCCCAACAAAGCTTTATTGGAGAATGGAGTTTGGTTGTTCTTTAGAAATTATATAATTTAAATTGTTGGTTGCAACAGACTTGGAATGTTGTAGGTAGATCCATAAAATTAAAATGTACTTTGGGATGTGTGTGTATGTGGAATATTAGGGGTGTATACCAGGGAGGGTTTAGGGAAGGTATAGAATCAGGAATGTTATTTCTTTCTTTTTAGGGGACAGGGGATTGAACTCAGGGGCACTCAATCACTAAGCCATTTCCCCAGCCCTCATTTTTTGTATTTTATTTAGAGACAGAGTCTCATTGAATTGCTTAGTACCTCACTTTTGCAGAGGCTGGCTTTGAAGTCAAGATCCTTCTGTCTCAGCCACTGGGATTACAGCGCCCGGCAGGAGGGCTACTTCTATGTTCAAGATAAAGACAAAATAATTTACTCTTGTCTCCTGGGAGGGGTAGGTGAAACCTGCATTCTGTACTTCTGGCTCTGTTTTGGTGGCTTAGTAGACATAGCCTACTTCTTTGGCATACCATGTCTAGAGGATTACATTGTGGATGTATATTGTGGATATTTACTTTTTCTGCCTTGTGAGAAAGATCCATCAGGCAGACCTGTGTCGGAACAGTACTTTGTTAGCCACCTACATTCTTGCACAAAGCAGGGGACTATGTAAGTCACAGTTTTCTGTCCATGTGTGAGTGAATGTAACATCAATAAACACTATAACTGTAAGGAAGGTAGCAATGAGTTTTTAACCAAAGTTGAAGGAATTATTATTATTATTATTATTTTAATATTTATTTATTTGCTTTAGTTGTACACAATGTGTTTATTTTTATGTGGTGCTGAGGATTGAACCCAGGCTGCGCATTGAGCGCTCTACCACTGAGCCACAATCCCAGCCCCGAAGGAAGAATTATTATAGAGAGAAAAATAAATTTATGAAGCAGCATTTCCCAGTGTGAGTTCCATGGAAGACTAATCCCCCCCATATGGGCAGTTGGAACTGTGTGGTTAATGTATTTGAGAAATGCTGTGAACCATTCCCTCCTCTTAGAAATTCACAATGTAAATTAATTTGTTAAAGGTTCTGAGAAGTCCTGCAGTAAAGCTATCTATTTAACTTTGTTTAGTCCAGTGTTTTCCAAACATAATTTAGTTTGGTATTATGCAAAGAAAAGTATTCCAATGAATATCCTGAATAATGGTGTTGCTTTCTAACATGTTTTGAAAGTGCTATAGTAAAATACAAGCCTTTGGGCAAGTGGGGAGAGAATTATTTTAAATTGTACTAATTCTGCCAAATCATTTGCTTCTCATCAAAAGCTATAAAATGCCCTATACTTAGTAATGCACAGAAGGTGATAATTTATAGTAGCTACTTTTTGCAGACTGAGCATTGGGGAAGAAATGCATCTCGGGGTTTCTGCAGTGGCACCAAATCTGTGTAGAAGCAAATAGAACAAGAACTAGTTTGATTTGCTAAATAATAGCACAGTCTGAACTCTGAGTAGCTGCATGAATAGAATTTGAGGTTTATCTCTAGTCATTAAACAATTATTTATTAGTTACCTACTAGTTTCCAGCACCATGTTAAACTCTGAAGACGAAACTCTGAAAAAGGCACAGCCCCCTCTTTCTAGGACTAGTAAGGGAGATGTTAAAAATATACAGACCATCCCGGATAGGGTGTTGGGGAACCACAAAGGAGAATTACCTCATCAAGTTTTATTGTACCCAAGAGCAAAGTTTGTCCAAAGGAAATTGACAGCAGCCAAGTAGAGGTGGGGGGGGTGAGGGAGAATTGGCAAGAGTATCCTGGGCAGAGGTAACAGCCTGTGCAATGCCTGGGGTTGGGGGAGAGCAAGTACAGTATGTGTGGAGATCTTGGAGATGAGTGGAGCTGGAGCGCCATGTGTTAGATGCAAGAGTGCCTAAAGAGAGGAGGTGCTCAGAAAAGTGTTACTGGATCAGGAAGGGCCCTGACTGCCATGCTGAAGGGGGTCTTGTGTCTCTGATTAGTACAAGAGACTAGTACAAAAAGGTAAATTGTCTTTAGGGGACCACCTCGGCAGGTGGACAGCTTAGGAAGAGGAACTGGATCAGTGGATGATGTAAACAAGACAGACAAGTGAGGAAGAGATTGTCCTGGACATTGCTCTCCCAAACCCACCAGTCTGTGGATTTCACCAATACCCGGGTCAGGAGAATCGGCAATTAGGCCAGAAGCACACTGGAGTCACACTTGAGTGTGCATGCATGTATCTCTTTATGTGCCCAAGCTTTTTTTTTTTTTTTTTAAGCTGATTTTGTTATTTATTAGAGAGTCTGCATTAACGTATTCTCAGCTAATCCTCATTTGTTCACGCATTTACTCTACAAGAATTTATTGAGCTTCTGGCAGTGGCAGGTGCTGAGGATATAATACATGACACAACAATTACAGTCTGCCCCACAGTCCAGAGTGGGAGACTGACATTACTCAACTAATCATACTCCTAATAAATGTAAGTTTACAACTGTGATAAGGGCCATGAAGGAGAAGCACATGGTGTCAGGAGATCTCGGTCCCCAGGGTCAGGAAAGGCACACATGGCAAGGTGAGCTTTCTGCCAACAGCTGAAGAATGAACAGGAATTAACCAGGTGCAGGGCAGGGGAGAGCAAATTGCATCTGTGGCAGGTGGTGACATGGTGCATTTAGGAGTTGGTGTGCCTTGAGCCCAGGGAGCAAAGGGGAGCAGAGCAACGGAGACTGGAGAGTGAAGAGGTCCCAGACTCTACAGAGCCGTGCAGATGTGTTAAGGAATTTATTTTTGTCCTGAGAGCAATAAGAAGCCAAAGAAGAGTTTTAAATCAGAGTTTACATCACCAGATTCATATTTTGAAAAGACGATGCTGGTCACATTGTGGAAAACATATTGGAAGGAGGGGACTGGGGTTGTGGCTCAGTGATAGAGTGCTTGCCTCATATGTGAGGCATTGGGTTTGATTCTCAGCACTACATATAAATAAATGAATAAAATAAAGGTCCATCAACAACTAAAAAAACATTAAAAACAATATACTGGAAGGAGCCTGAGTAGACGTGTATGTGTAGACCTGGCTATCGTGGAAACTGTTCTGAAGATGGCCTGGGCTAGGGTGGTAACAGCAGAGGTGGACAGAATTGAAAAGATTCAAAAGCCATTTAGGAAATAGGATTTACAGACATGTGATGTGTTTTGTATGGAGCACTAGAAGAAAGAAGTAGTCTCCTAAACTATGTGCAACCCAGCTAGAGAATACTGAATCAGACTGTAGGGGAAGGGCCGGGCAATCAGTGTTGGTCATGTGGCTGTGAAGCTGAGAGGAGGGCTCTGGGCTAAGATATAATCTGTGAGAATTGTTATTTAGGGAGTGGTTGATGCTATGGTGTATGTGAGGAGTCTTATGGAGAATGACTGAGCTGAGGAAAGTGTTGAGGTGCTCCAGGCCAAGGAGAGTGAGCCTTCGGCAGAGTCCGAGAGAGACCAGCCAGGATCAGCAGCATGAGGCACGAAAGGCAAAGGAAGAGATTATTTCAAGAAGAAAGACAACATCACCAGTGGTTGCCATGGAAATGTCAAGTAACATGGGGAATAAAATGAAACTGGATTTAGTAATACGGAGGTGATCATCGGCCTTTACTTCTAACAATTGCCTTGTTAGAGAGGGAGGAAGATTCCTGAATGGAATGCCTTTTATTAAGTTGGTAGTAAGGACTCCTCAGTCATGGATTGCAGAGGCAAACAAACTTGATGGATTTAGTGGCTGTGTGTAGTCACAGACCTGAGGCTCAGAGAAAGAGGGAGGGAGGGAGGGGAGAGAGAGAGAGAGAGAGAGAGAGAGACAGACAGACAGACAGACACACCAAGGAAACATCATCCTATATGCAATGATATGGAAATAGGTTCTTTCCTGTGGCCTCATGGGATAGACTCATGCACACACACTTAAGACTGTGTGTGTGTCTTAAGTTCCCTGAGAGTTAGGGTCATGTCTACCTTATATCTATTTCATCTTTGAATATTGAGTATTCAATAAACAATTGTTGAATTAGTATGCTTAAAATCTCTTGAAATAAATTTTAAAAGGCTGAAAATGCTTAACCAAAATTATCTTGTGTTGATGGAGTGAAATAGAAGAATTATAAGATCTTACACATAATATCTTATGTAAAAAAAAATCCTCTACTCTTATATTCCTCTTATAGAGAGCCTGAAAAAGAAATAGAAATGCCCCTTTTCTCCCCCAGAAGGCCACAGCTGATTAGCTTGGGTAGATATTGAATGCCTTTAAAATTCCTGCTAAGGTTGAACTCCTTGAATGTAATTTATTTTTTGTTTATCCTCTTGGGCAATGAGAGTAAGCATTTGTTTCAAACTTCTATTATCCCCACTTTATTGAACCACTCTGCAAAAACTGAAGCATGATTTGTGGTAATGTTTCATAACAGCCAGTATTAATAAAAACGGGTAAAAAGTTTTGCAGGTTCTTCAAAGACGAGGCTCTAAATTTTGGGAGAAGAAATGATACTATGGTTGCAATTCACAAAGTTGCTAAGTTAAATTCAGTTCTCTATTGGCTTATATTTCTGTCATTTGAGGAAGATAATCATGTAAAAATATTGAATACTTCATGCTTAAAGGCTATTTTGATCTTATGTGGCCATTGAGAGGTTGCTTTGTAGAATGCCATGTAATTTCAAAAGAAGGATCTATATTATCTCATTCCCTAGAGCAATAGCCCCCACCCCACCCCTGCACTGGCCAGGCAATAGTTTTCACACTGTTGTCTTGGGATCATCATCATCAGCAGCAGCAGCAGCAGTAGCAGCAGCAGCACTTGGGGAATTTATTAGGATGTAAATTCTGTGATTTCACCTGGACCCACAGAATTATGAACTCTGGGTTTGCGTTTTAGTGATTTCTGCAGCACTGCAGGTGATACTGATGTACCCAAATGTTTCAGAGCCACTGTTCTTGGGGTGTCAGTGTCTTGGAGTGTACATGTGTTGACACTGAAATATTGCATCCCAAAATAAACATTGAAAACTTATAGCAGCTCAATTCATGATAGCTAGACTATGGAACCAACCTAGGCATCCCTCAATAGATGAATGGATAAAGAAAATGTGGTATATATACTCAATGGAATATTACTCAGCTTTAAAGAAGGGTGAAATTATGGTATTTTCCAGTAAATGGTTGGAGTTGGAGAATATCATGCTAATATAAATAAGCTAATCCCACCATGGATGCTAATTCACAATAAGGCAGGGGACACTAGGGAAAAATAGCATTACCTTAGGTTAGGTAGATGGAAGTAAAGGGAGGGGAGGGAGGGGAGGTGGGGATGGGAAAGATAGTGAAATGAAACAGACATTATTACTGTATGTATATATGTGACTATATGACCATATGATTCTGCAACATTTACACTTAGAAAAATGAAAATTAATATCCCATCTATGTATGATATATCACGGTGCATAAATGCATTCTACTGTTATATATAACTAATTAAAACAAATAAAAAAATAAAAAGAGATGTCTACACACACACACAAACTCTTTTTTTTTATCACATGCAGGTTTTATTCCTATAGGTTTTTTTTCTTTTTTCAAATTTATTTTTTATTCTAAGTTGTTAGAAATGACAGCAGAATGTATTACATTTCATATTATACTCATAGAACACATTCTTACATATCTCTGGTTGTATGCAAAGTATATTCACACCATTCATGACTTCATACATGCACTTAGGGTAATGATATCCATCTCATTCTACTATCTTTTTTTTTTTTCTTCACCCTTTTGCCCCCTCCTATCCCCTCCCTCCCCATTGGCCATTTTAGGGTTCCTCTAATCCTCCTATGCTCCCCATCCCAACCCCACTGTGAATCGGCCTCCTTATATCAGAAAAAAACATTTGGCATTTGGCTTTTTGGGATTGGCTAGCTTCACTTAGCATTATATTCTCCAATTTCATCCATTTACCTGCGAATGTCATGATTTTATTCTTTCTTATTGCTGAGTAATACTCCATTACAAACACACAAACTCTTGAAGGGAGGAGCGAAGTCAGAACATTTTACGCACATTCTTTTGCACAACTACAGTGGCCTGGGTTCTGCCTACAGAATGGTCAGGCCTGTGCCTTACATCTGACATTCATGGATCCCAAGAACAGTAGTGTTGATGATTCATTCTTTGCTCTACTAGTTGAGGAACACACAGATGGCCTATTTTAAGTTGCCATGTAAAGAACTCTTCCTACAGCCAGGTGCTGTGCTAATAAGTACTTGGTTTACTGTATCTTTTAAATCATTGAAACCACCTATGTGTAGGCATTTTAATCTTCACATCACATATGAGGAAACTGAAGCTCAGAAACTAAAACTACTATGATTGTTGGTCACCATTAGCAAAGGGGCTTTCCCATGAGCATGGCACACATTTACCCAAAGCCATTACCTTGGGGTGTTAGAATTTCTACTCATGAATTTGGAGGGGGGGGGATACAAAGTTCAGTCTAGAGCGCTTTCCTTTTTCTCTCATATTCTCTGCTGTGACACTCCACTACAGATCTGAATACATTTTGTTATTTGCAAGCAATTTGAAGTTCACAGTATTAATTGTTACTCTGATTTATGCTGTGGGTTTGTATTATAAAGTTTTATTTTTCTCTTTGTTAGTTTGTATATTTTTGTGGAGGATGGAGACCTTTGTATTTAGGTGGCTGCATTATCTTATGGCGAGGTTTTTCAACCTTGGCATTCTTGTTCTTCTGGGCCAGATAATTCTTTCTTGTGGGGAGCTTCCCTGTGTGTTGTAGGATGATCAGCAGCCTCCCTGGTATCTACTCACTAGATGACAGTAGCAGACCTTCTCTCTGAGTTGTGATAACAAAAACTGTCAGTAGACATTGCTAAATGTCCCCCACTGGGGAAAGTCCCTCACCCTATGGGTATCACTGTTTTACAAGAACTCCTTCCATTTCTTTTTGCTCTACTTCTATACTTTCTTGGAACTTTTCTCAGTTTTATATTTTATTTCTATAATCATGATTCTGTTTTTGGTTCTTAGAGAGTTCCTTTAAAAAATGTAAAATGAAAAACTGTTTTCCCATGAATGAGATGTCTTTTCTTTTTCCTTTAGAATGTTATTTGTAGTTGTTTACTTATTGTTTTGATTTTTGCCTCTAGTAGATTTGTTTCCTCTAAGTTTTTCTTTTTCTTTTTTGTTTAATCCCACTGGTTGGCTTTCTTTGTCTTCATGTTAGGTGAGTTTTTCTAATGTCTGATCACCTTTGGTTAATAATTCATTTTTAACCAAAATGATAATACTCAATATAACAATACCAATATTCCACAAATCTGATCTTTTTATGTGCATGAGGCATATTTGATGGTCCTTCATGTAGGCTAAATAGATAGCCCCCCCCACCACACCATTACATTGGGGAATCCCTAATGTCAGTGTCTATGGATATTTTCTGTTGCCTTGATTTGTTTCAATTTTCTGCTTATATAGTTAGCATTTTGGGAAAGGATTCAGGGGAAGGGAGCAGAAGTGGAGGGTTGGGTGTCAGAGGTGTGATCTCACCTTGCAGTATGCAGACCTAGTTTTATGTTCTTGTCTTTTTAGTAAAGTGCTTCCCAAGCTTTGTGAAGTTCCTCTGACACTAAATCCTTCATGGTTTAATCTCTTCAGGTAGTAAAGCCATGGTCTTGTACTGGGGTACAGAGGGCTTTCTGGGGTTTAGCTCCCCTTTAAAAAACTTTGAGCCAATTCTCTTCAGTCTTACTCTTTTTCTTTTTCCTTAAAGACACCCAATGACTGCAGTTCTTGAGCATTTGCATGTTGCTATTTGATCTCTCATGTCCCCCAGGGCACTTAGACTCTTCTTGATGTGTTTTCTGGTTTCTATAAACCTGTTGTTTTAATGGTAGGGTGTTGAGATAAATGAAATACATTTGTCGCTTGGCATCCTCAAGGTATTGGTTCCAGGATCTCCTGTGTTTTGGTTTGGATCTGAGGTATCCCCCAAAAGCTCACATGTGAGACAATGCAAGGAGGTTCAGAAGAGAAATGGTTTGATTGTGAGAGTCTTACCCCAATTAGTGAATTAATCCCTGGTGGGATTCACTGAGTGGTAACTAGAGGCAGGTGGGGTGTGGCTGGAGGTAGTGGTTAATTGGGGACATGGTTATTTTGGGGTATATATTTTGTATCTGGAGCTGGAGTCTCTCTCTCTGCTTCTTTATCTCCATGATGTGAGCTGCTTCCCTCTGCCACACTCTCTGCCATGATGTTCAGCCTCATCTCAAGCGCCAAGAAATGGAGCTAGCCTTCTATGGACTAACACCTCTGAAACCATGAGCCCTCAAATAAACTCTTCTTCTTCTAAAATTGTTCTGGTCAGATCTTTTAGTCACAGCAGCAAAAAAGCTGACTAAAACACCTTGCATGTATGAAAATCCTTGGATGCTCAAATCCATTACATAAAATGCTATAATATTTGCATGTCACCTACGGGCATCATCCCAGACACTTTTAAATCAACTCAGATTACCTAGAAAGTGCTATGCAAATAATCATTAATACTGTATTGTTTAGGGAATAATGACAAGAAAAGAGGTCTGTACTTGTTCAGCATGGATTCATTTTTTAACAATTATGAAACCCAAGTATATAGAAGGTTGACTGTACTCAGAAGTATTTTTTGCAAATAGATGAATGTATCCAGTCCCTTGTGTTAATTGGAACGCCAACATATCATAGTTCATTGTTTAAAAAAAATTGTCCTTAGACCAGAAGCATCAGCATTATTTTGAAACTTGATAGAAATGCAAATTATTTAACTCTACCCCAGACCTCCTGAATCAGAAAATCTGGGGCCCAGCTTTAAATATTATCAGCCTTCCAGGTGGTTCTGAGGCACAATAAAGTTTGAGATACACCATTATAGGAGAAAATATAGAAGTTTCTAAAAATCAAAACATCTGTCTAAATTATCTACTACAAGGTTCAATGTTCTTTTAATCCTCCTCCCCCCCATTTGAGGAAAGCTATTTAGTGTTTCAGACTTCTAGCTTCTATGAGCTCATTTCTAAGACATCTGAGAACAAAAAGGGAATTTTAATTTGAAATATAATATTTAACTTTGCACTTTTACTTTTTATTTTTTATTATCTTCATGTTTTTAAAGATAAATGTTTCCTTTTTTTCCTAAAAGGTTGCTTATATATTTAGAATAATTTTTATTTCTTTGGTTTTCTTTTATACTCTGTTGCACCTTAACTTGAACTTAAATGTATTTCAATGACTTGTTTTCAATTTTTTGAATACTTTTTCTAGTTATTTTCTCAATACCTTACAGAACTCTAATTAAAATTCCTTACTTACTCCTATTTCCTCTCAACTCATTTTCCAAATGTCAATGTCTTCAGCTTTTCTTTCCTCATTTTTAACTACCTAACAAGAATAAATATTGGATGATTTTTTTTCCCTTTTCCACGTTAGAATACTTGTCATTACTTTTGAAGTTATAGAAAATGGGATGGGCTAGACAACCTTTTTCTTACTCAGACATAAGGTTTACCTTTCTTTGTCTTCCAGTATTTACAATTAGAGGCAACAAATTCAAACAAAGCAGGGTCTCTGGAATTCATAACTGCTAGCAGTTTGCCTAATTTTAGTGACAATAAGGGACATGCCAGTCCCCTCAACCCCCAACCATATCTGGCTTATAACATATAAGGGAAACACTTCTCACAATAAGTATCTTAGTGACTACATTTGTATAATTCTTGATAGTTTGAAAAAAATGTTATAATTTGCCTCATCAATCCTATGCAGGTAGAGTCAGTTGTTTTTATGTTTTACAGATGAGCAAGTAAGCTAAGTAGCTAACTGGGACACGATAATTGTGAAAGTGTGCCAGGACTGCTGTAATAAAATGCCACAGAGCAGGTGGCATAAAGGACAAACTGATTTGCTTATAGTTCTGGAGCTAGAAGTCCAAGACCAAGAAGTGGGTGGATCTGAGGCCCCTCTCCTCTCTCCTTGCTAGCAGCGGCTGCCTTTTTGCCTTCTCACAGGGTTTTTGAAAAATCCCCAGGGTCTGTGGGTCCTCATCTCATAAGGAGTCCAGTTGGGTGGATTAGGGTCTCCCTCAAGGCCTCACTTGATTGAGGCCTTGAACTGAACTTCCCTCAAAGCCCTGAATCTAAACGCAGTCACAGCCTGAGGCACAGAGGCTTGTGCTCTAACAGTAGATTTTAGGAGAGGCACAGTGCAACACATAAGGGTAGATTCAGGGAAGAACTGCTCCTGCAGGTATTGATGGTCTCAGAAGCTTCTGCACTGCAGGGATTCTAAAAGGCAACACTTGGCTGAAGGACTTGGCTGATCTCATTCATGGGCTGATCATTAGAAAAAGAGTAAAAGGTGAATCTAGGTCATTGAGCCACGCTATGTGGGGAAATTCAGGTGGGCTTGTGGAAGAAACTCCAGGGATGGGATGCCCAACAGACTGTCAGAAGAGGGGGCCGCTGACGGGTATTTGGTGACATTAGGTCTGCAGAGATGGAAGAGGTGTGAAAAAAGTGCTGAGAGAAATGGAATAGGGGGTTCTATTGACTAAATCAAGTGACTAAAGAGTTGTCAGCCCCATGGTCAGCTTCACTGATTTAGATACTGTGATTTTTAGATCACTGGCAACAGAATAATTATAGAACTGTCTCTCCTGATGCTCAAGAACACATGAAATATGATTCTCAAGACTTTTGCCTCTTGGTTGTCAAACTGAAGATATTGTATGAAGTCTAGAGATGGACTAGCAATGAAAGTGATGAATAGTCATCAAATGCATTTAATTGATATTAAAAATTACCATAAATCACTATGATTTTTTTCAGGGTAAATGATTACATGAACTCAAATGGGACAATAAAAGAAAAAGGAAAAACAAAAACAAAACAGAAAGACCCGCTCAAAGATACAAATATATAGTTTGACTCCTCCCACAGTGAGGAAAAAGCAAAGAATATATATTTTTCCTTATCTTTCTAAGACAAAAATAAAAAGATTGAACAATTGTTAGTTTTTTTTTTTTTTTTTAATACCAGGGATTGAACCCAGGGGCACTTAACCACTGAGCCAAAACTCCAGCCTTTTTTAAAATATTTTTTTAGAGACTGGGTCTTGCTAAATTGCTTAGGGCCTTGCTAAGTCACTGAGGCTGGCTTTGAATTTGCAATCCTCCTACTTCAGCCTCCTGAGTTGCTGGGATTACAGACATGCACCACTGTGCCCGGCATAGATTTTTATTACCTAGAAATATCTGATTATTCCGAGTTAATATACAGGGTTCAGTTTCTTGTTATATAGACCAGTGCTCTTCCAAAAAAAAAAAAAAAGTATAGTTTAAAATTTTCTAGTAGCCTCATTTAAAAAGTAAAAAGAAACAGGTAAAATTAATATCAATTATATATTTATCCCCATATATCCTAAACATTATAATGTAATTAATATAAAAACTTGTTTAGGTATTTTTGTTTTTGGTACTAGGGATTGAATCCAGGGGTGCTTAACCACAGAACCACATCCCCAGTCCTTTATATTTTTGATTTTTAGACAGGGACTCACCAAGTTGCTGAGGCTAGCTTCAAACTTGGGATTCTCCTGCCTCAGCCTCCCAAGTCTCTGGGATTACAGATGTGAGCCACCAGGCCCTGCTTGCACTCTTTTTCTCATAGACAGCCTTTGAATCTGATATATACTTTATATGTAGAGAAGATCAGAGCTCAAACTTGGATTTTCCATGTGTGGTGGACTCAGTAGCAGCAGTTGGCTATTTGACTGTCATGGACAGCTCAGATCTAGAAGAATCATGTATTTCATATGAATGTAAAATAATGTGTTTATAAAACATCTTTCTAAGGTTTGGAAATATTTTTTGATATCTTCCCAATATATTTTTGTAGTTTGCCTAATTACCTTGAAGGGTTTTGGGGATCGAATCTAAAACCATTTTTAGACTCAAATGACATTTCTTTGTGAAAGCTGGGAGAATTACAAGTGTTTGAACAAATGAGTTTGTTTTTCTTTCTGTTTGACACTAGAAACAATACATTTTGAATTTTAATTTAACATGTGCCCTGTATTTTCTTCCCTTGTGAAAGAAAAACACTGGTATTCTTTGAAGACCTGGGGGTTTAGAGCTAGAATAACCATGCCATGTTGGATATGCTTGGGTAATTATACTGTTTGCTTTAGTGTATTGGGGTGGAGTGGGATACAGCCTGCCGAGGATTTCCTCCATCCTTGTTTGGTGTGGAAGTAGTTGGGTGATTTCCTTGCTCTCAAGAGTGAATAGTAGCAGAGAAATCCACTGGACTTATGGGGATATTTGGGCAGACACAAGGGATATCTTCTGAGTGAGTGACAGACTGAATCAGGGTGAGACAGAGCCCTGACACATGCTTTCACAACTGGAAGGTATCTTTTTTTTTTTTAATCTACTTTTCTTTATTAGTATATTAGGACTAAAATAACAAATGCAACAGACCGAGGCTTAAACAAAATTTGATTTTTTTACAGTTATAGAAAATAGGGATCTGAGATTAAGTATGGGAGTCATATGTAATGTTTACTAAGCACTAAAGGCTTATAAATGCTAATTCACTTAATTCACATGGTAACTTTATGACATATGTGCTATTATCCCCAGCTCACAGGTGAGAAAGCAGAGACATAGAAGGATAAATTGACTCACTGGGTCTGATGGGTGGTGACTGGCAGAGTCAGGAATCAATCTAGGTGAGCTGGATCCACAGCTGTGCTCTTAACAGTTCTGCTCCTCTCAGCTGCTCTGACTGCCTCTGAGGGCCTCCTGATGGACCCCCTGACAGGGGGTCATTCCCCTGAAATCCAGTGTCAAAGAGGGCACTGAGGTTATGTTTTCACTGGTCCCTCAGACAGGAGATTAAGATGGGAAATTTATCAAAAATAAGAATGCAGCTTGGGATGTAACTCAGTGGTACAGAACTTACCTGGCATGCATGAAGTCCTGGGTTCAATCCTCAGAAACACACATGCATGTGCCATATTTTTCTTACATATCTGAGTTATAAATATGAGTTTCATAACTACTATACAAACATAATTTATTACTATTTGTTATGATTTAGATGTGAGTTGTCCCTCAAAACTCATGTGTGAGCTGGGGTTGTGGCTCAGTGGTAGCACGCTTGCCTGGTATGTGTGAGGCACTGGGTTCGATTCTCAGCACCACATACAAATAAATAAAATAAACGTCCATCATCATCATCAACAACAACAACAACAACAACAAAGCTCATGTGTGAGACAATGCAAGAAAGTTTAGAAGTGAAATGATTGGGTTATAAGAACTTTAACCTAACCAGTACATTAATCTCTGATGGGGATTAACTGGGTGGTAACTGTAGGCAGGTAGGGTGTGGCTGGAGGAGGTGGGTGTGTCTTTGGGGGGTAAATTATGTTCTGGTTGAACAGAGCTCTCTCTCTCTGCTTCCTGGTGCCATGTCCTGAGCTGTTTTTCTCTGCCATGCCTTTCCATCATGATGTCCTGCTCTACTAGAGCCCGGAAGAATGGAGTTGGCAGCTGTCTATGAACTGAGACCTCTGAAATTGTGAGCCCCCAAATAAATTTTTTCCTCCCCTAAAATTGTTCTTGTCAGGTCTTATGGTCACAGCAGTGAAAAAGCTGACTAAAACACCATCAATGATTGGTCTATGGGGTCTGTTTTGTTTATGTAGAGACTCTTCAGTTTTGGGGAATTCTGAAGAATGATGTGTTACTATAATGATAAAATATAGGACTGAGAGAATCTTCTGGGCTTTGGGCAGAGATAAAGCCACTCTCTTTTCACCACAATGATTGCCTAAAATTGAGTGCTAGCTCTCCTTTGCTTCTCTGTCAGAAGCTAGCACCAAGTCAGGCAGTGTCTTAAGGAGAAGCTACTTCCATTAGATATATTTCTGGAAGAGCTGAGATTTGCTGCAGCTCAGTATGAGTACAAAATGTTGGATATGGGCTAGCTCAAAAGATCAGGGATGAAAGTCTTAGAAACTTCTGCAACAAGGTTAAAAGATGCAAAAAGAATTAAAAATATTTTTCCCTTCTGTGTGAGCTTAAGAGAAATACATCCATTTGAGTATTATTTTTTCACGGCAGACATTAAGCTCTGTAGTTGCTTAATAAAGAACATGATTATTCACGTAGCCATTATTTCTGTGTGAGAAGCTGGTTATCTATTTCTCATAAAAATCCTAATGCAACGAAGTACACTCTGGTGTTTTCACATCTGTTGGTCTAGAACAAGGCTTGGCAAGCTTTTTCAGTGAAGGGCAGATAGTAAATATTATAGGCTTTGAGGGCCATGCATGCTCTTATGTGTTGCATAATGTTTGTTTTCCTTAATTATACCTTAAAAATGGAAAACTCTTCCTTTTAGCTCTCTGTAGTGCAATAAGGTATGGGCTGGATCTATCCTGTGGACTGTGCTTTCTAAAACTTGTATTGATACAATACAATAATGAATGTGAGTTTTGATAGGGGGTTTGAAGAACAGAAATCCTTATATATATCTATGGTGTCTTCTAACTTTAATGTCTATAGTAGTAGGTCAATTGTGTTGCATTTTAAGAAAGTAGTATTTTACTAAATTGATACAGTGTAAATAACTCAGATGTTTATAGAGTCCCTTCATATATTTAATGTATATATATATATATGCACATATACATACATGTGTATACATTTGAATTGATGTATAAAAATTGATTTCCTGATCTAGTATCCAATCTATTCTATACATTGAAACAAAACCTAATTAATTATGGAATAAAAATTTAGTACATATTTTTGAAACTTGGGGTGGCAGTGATAATAAATTATGTCCTTCTCTAGTTTTAATCCAATCAAACAAAACAATTTAACGAAGATCAAAATGTTGGGTTGCCGCTGGTAGAGCTGATGAAAATAGCTTAGACATGAGCTGCTCATTCCTGAACCCTGGAATGAAAGAGAATTGCTCACTAGTCTTTGGCTGCTCTGCATTATGGAGTCTCCCCAGACAGGGCAGAATCTTTGCTGCCATGCCTCAGATGCCTGTGTCATTGCTGGGAGGCATATCTGGAAGAGAGAAGGTCTGAGATCAGCATGCCCAGAGCCCATCTCCATTCAAAATTTGCTCATCACCCCAAGATAGTCAGAAACAGGAGGCTGAGCCTTTCCTACTGGAGCATTAGTTTTATTGTTCAAAGAAAAGATCCCTCCAAGGGAGAAGTGGGTGCTCATTTATGAATATACAAGCAAAATATTTTATATAAAATCAGATGAGGAGTAGATTGGCACTTTAGTTTTTTCTTACTCTGAAAAGGTAAATCTGGTTTGGTCTATGTGTGTTTTGCCCTGGTCAGTGACATTAAAGACAGTCTAATGATTACTATGCCACAAAATGCTGGAACTGATCTGGAATGGGTCACTTAGTCTGGTGGCAGCAGTGATGCCACCCAGCTTGGTACATCCAAGGGGTGCAATACTGGTAGTTGCCTAATAACTCACTCTGTGCCACTGTGCTTGGTCCTGGGGAAACAGTGGCAAACACTGCTCAGACATTCAAAGGCTGAAAACTTCATTGTAACTTCTGTCTGCTTAGAGTTCATTGAGGTCATTGGATGTATAGATGTACATATTTCTTTTTAGTCAAGTTTAATCTGGAAACTGAAGTCCATATGGCATTTTGTCCGATTTCCAAATTGTTTTACTTGAAAAGCATTTAAAGTCATGATTGCATTCATTTTACATTTCATGAAATGATATTAAAAGTTTTTCTTTAAGGAATATACAACAGCAGTGTAGGAAATTGGGTGGGACCAGCAGGTCCATTATCATTAATAGGTACTAAGTAAACATATAGCCTGTAGCATGTCACTGCTCACTAAGAAGAGGAGACAAACTGTACCAATTCTCTTTTAGCCCTGTGTCTACTTTTAACATACAAAAATGTAGTATTTTGGCTTTCCTTTGTATGTGTGATCAATGAGGAAGAGAAGTTTTGAATGGCAGGAAGGTTGTGTAAAAGGCCAGGAGCCAGAGATAAAATTTTTCTTATGTCACTGAGTAAATAATGAAATAGTGGTGTTGTAGCCAGGCATCAGAAGGAATAAGGGCACTGTGAATTTGGGGTCATCTTAGGTAATGCATGGAAGAGTCAGAACTAAACACCCCACATCTGTCATATGAACAAAATACAGGAGCTCTGGGGGGCTGCAAATTAGTTTTAGCTGAAGGGATATGATGTCATAAATTCACCTGTGCTCTGGGCATGGTGGCACATGCCTGTAATCCCAGCAACTTGGGAGGCTGGGGCAGGATGATTGCAAGTTCAAAGCCAACCTCATCAACATAGTGAGGCCCTAAGCAACTTAAGAGAGACCCTGTCTCAAAATGAAAAAATAAAGAGAGTTTGGGAATGTGGCTCAATGTTTAAGTGTCTGGGTTCAATCCCTGGTACCAAAAAAAAAAAAAAAAAAAAAAAAAAGGGATTTATTTAGCCTATTTGGTTATGAATCACAATAACTATCCTCAAAAATCATTGCTAGCTAAAGTATCCTGCCCAGTTCTCTGAGAGCTGCTTTTCCTCTCTCTCCGCACTTAGTTCTACATCTTTGGAGGACTATTTGCCCTATGACTATTCTCATACTAGTAACAAGGCAGCCTGAGACTTTTGAGCTTTTCCTCTTTTCTCTGATACACCAGTGAAATCAATTTACCTTGATTTAGGACTTCTGATTTCACCCCAGGACATAAATGACTCATGGCTGACCATGCTTCCCGAAGTGGATTTTTAACCTTTCTTTACTTAATATATTTATGATAAGGGTCAGAGACACTTCGTTCAAAAATAGCAGGGGGTCTAATAGCTTCTGAGAGTGAAAGATTCTTTCTTACCTTTTAATTTAAGAAAGTTTAAGACAACCCAGGAGTAGAAGTGGGCTGGGAGAACAGAGCAGGCCGAGGTTTGGCAGAAGTGTTGCTTGGTTGCCCAGCAGGGACAAAATGATTTAATAGAGAACAGATGATGTAAAGTAATAGAGTCCAAAAGATCAATTGATAGGTTCCACATGCCAGGAATGGAGCCCTCCTCCTGGAGACCTACATCCTTTCCTCTCCATCCTAATAGAGAGGGTGAGATGTCATCCAGCTGTCACATTGAAATATACCTCTTGGTAATGACTGCAGAATAGTGGGATATTTAAATGCTTTGTGGGGGAACATGTTACTCCTTTCTTCTTGATACGGTGGTTGGGGATGGAGGTCATGTGAGTTATATAGCATTAAAAAAAAGATAAAGAAGTGACATCTCACATGTACTTCTAGTGCAGACTCGCGAAATGGTACTGCTATTTCACAAAGGAGAGCTCAATTCTGCACAGAAATGAAAATATTGTGCATGTTGCTATGTACAAATGTGAATATTGCTAGAGTTAGCCTATAAGCTCATTGGAACACTTATTCTTTTTTATGGAATGAAGCATTGCCTGATACTAGAATCAAGTGTAAAACCAAATAAGACCTTTAAAAAAGCCTATAAAATTTCTCCTTAGACAATTGTGTATCCAGTTAATATGATACAGTATATCCATATTTATTGTCTGTGAAAAGATTTTATGAGGAATTTATTAAGAGAAAAAATGATTACCCAATGGGATGTATGCTGTGCTTATACTTTCCAAAAAGCATGTTTATATAAAAGTTTGGAAATATATGTATTAAAATGTTAATAGTAATCATGTGTGGGTGGTGGGATTATAAGGAGTTTTATCTTCTTCATTTTTTAAAAATTATTCTGTAAAGGAGATGTCTTATTTGTGTGATGAGAAATTTAAAATTAGAAATAAACCTTCTAGTAGGTTGAGTCTATGTCTCATAAATCTGAGGTTCCTTTATTCTACTTGAATTCTACCAGAAGGGTAGAACTTCTGTACTCAACTTTACTGAAATTTCATATCCCAGGTTCACCATTTCCAGTGCCTCTGCCTTCTTTAACAACCTAATGGCAAACGACATTGAGCAGCTGGAGCTTCTCGGTGGCTTCTCAAGGGCCTGATCAGGATTCTTATTCAACTGCCTGTCATACCTGTGATAAACTATATCATATCTGAAAGGGAGAAGGCATGAGGGATTATTCCTGTGGAAGACCTTTCTACTTCCACCTGTCTAAACCTGATGGAGCTCCAGTGTCTCTACTTCCATAAAGCTTTTCTTCACATTTCTAGAAAATGGAAGATTTATTTTTTGTCATAAGTGTATTTTCTTTAAAAAAGAATTATATGCAGGACGACCAGCTCAGAAATGTGGGTGTCCCTGCCTACTTAAGTGCATTAAAATCTGTCCATGTTTTTGAATTTTTTGCTGGAACAGTTGTCCTATGAGCAGAAAGTCTATTATCTTCCACTTGAAGTTCACCTATCTTACCATTCAACCTCCTGCTGCCCAAGAACTCGGGGGTTCATTCACTCAAAATGAGTATCTCCCAAATTAACTAGTTAACTGGTTCTTGAGGCTTGCAGTGCCTGGTCCCTGCACTGGACAGTGTGCCCAGATTTAGCTCTAGCATTACTGATCTAGTGCTTCCTCACAAGCTTGGTCATTGCCTCCTGAAGCACAGGACGTAGTCATGTGCTCTTCCTAAGCAGTCCTCACCAGCCCAAACCATTCATGTTTTGTTCATGAGCCTGAGTCCCCAGCCAGAGTCTGTCTTTTCCCGCCACTGTATCTTGGATACTTCTTGGTTTGCTCTAACAGGTAAATCTAGCTATAAACCTCAGAAAGCAGGGATGCCACCATATTGGTGCTGCTCGTCTCCTGCTTCCCAATGCTCTGCCATCCTTAGGAGAGATTACCCAGCAGGAGGATGTTCAGTGTTCTAGCACTGTGCTGGCTAATTTTCAGTAAAGGAAGTTGGGTTCTTACCATTCCACCAGAGGAAAGGGCAATATCTTTCTTAATGGTCAAATTTCCAACCTACTTGAGAATGACATTCCTGGTTTATGAGAGATTTACGTTGCAAAGGGGCAGATAAATAATTTATAATTGCATATTATCTAAAATAAATGTTCAAAGAAAAGAGAAATCAGGGAGTTGTGGTGAGGAAAATACCTATCTAAAGTTTAGACAAGCTGAGTGGAAAGCAAGGCCATCTTTATTGGTGGCAGCATTCATATCACAAAATATGAACAAAAAGGTTCTAACTCATCTCTCCCATACCCACATCCTAATGGGGGTCACTTTCCCTAAATCTACAGGGGTATGAATGAGTTTTCTATGGCAGGGGCCAACAGACTTCTTCCCTGTGGCAAATTTTGTCATATAATGGACATGGCGTAAGGTACTATCCTACATTTGGTAAGTGGATACTTTTCAAACAATGCTTTCATATAAAGAGAATAAAGACATTATACCTTCTCATGGGAATTCTAGATGACAAGTTGGTTAGTCCATATTTTTCTGGTAGAAAGAAAAAGTTGTTTGTTGCAACTTTATAAACATACTGGAACTGTTACCAAAAGCTCAGCCCTTGTCCCTGATGGTGATCCAATATCGAGGACACGGTTTTAAGAAAAAGGAAAAAGAAGTTTTATTGCTTTGCTAACAAAGGAGAAACACAGTGGATTCCTGTCCCAGAGGCTGTGATTTGGCTCATTAGGAGGAACATAAAAGGGATGATTCAAAGGCTACATTGCATATGTTCTCTCTTGTTAATTTGGAAGATTGTCATTGCTGAGGTCTCCTGGTTCCATCCCAAAGTCTGAATTACTTCATTCCTGGGGTGGCTGTGTGCTCAAGGACAGATAATGTTGCATAGGATGGGGAAGAAAGGTAATCCTGTTTCCCTGAGATTAGGGAGGGGGAGAGAGAAACAGAAAGAAACACGCTCTATTTAAAAAAATAAGTTATAATGGCAGAGCAGCAAGGGCTATATTCAAAGCATAAAGTGGACCACTGTTATCGAAACAGTGTTCTTTGTACACCTTCAGGTCAGCAACGCAGACTGAAATGTCTTAGCTGTCATCTCAGTGCCGTCGTCTCTAATATGAATTTAAAATGCATTGAAGTATATCTCATTTGTTCTTATTTGATGGTTAAAGGAACACATCAGGAAGCTTGCGAAATGTATTTGGTTGCTAGATTTTTGAGAGGCTTTAAAAAATTCCATATAATTTAAGGTCTCCATGAGGAATTATGTCCAGAATTGTTAGCTCTGTTTAGATCAAGACATAATTAAAAAAATAACAACCTCTTTGCAATTAGGAACTTGTTCTGTTGTCTCTCTATCAAGTCAGGTTCTACAAACATGAATGTTCCCAAGCACCTTCATAAGGGACATAGTGTGTTGTTCGTTCTATTCATCACCAGTGAGAAGTAACTTGACATTTCTATTGCTAATAACTCCCTTGCAAAGTATATTGACACTTCGGTCGTTTTTGAACCAAATCAACAAATAACAAGTACCTGTTCTGTGAAACCCACCCACGCAGATCTTGCTTGCAAATGATGCAGACTGCTGAGGAGCTAAGATACAGACATGTGGATAGAGGAATGATGATAGATTACTTAAGTAAATGTTCACCATATCAACAGATTTCATCTTGAAGCTATGTGGGTTTACAAAGTGAACTCTGCAGACATGAATTACTGCGTGCAGGCAGTGAGAGGATGACAAGAACATGGAAGAAATGGACTCATCTTTTTCCCTAAGCCTGCTTTGTCTTTCTGCCAATCTCTTTTGCTTAGCTTAGTGTACACATCTCAAATTTCCCCCCATGAACACACCTGTTCTCTCTTCTCTGATTTCTTATGTCCACCCTCCATTGCAGATAAGAAGATCCATGCTTAATGCTCTAAATTCACCATGTTTCCATATCAGCTCTCCTCTCAGAATGCCTTTGATTCCACCCCTTCACCCCGTGCCCCATTCCTTCTACTTTGCTGACTTCTCTTAGTTAAAACTTATGATCTCTTCTAGAAAGTTTACTTAGAACTCTTTGTCTTCCCTGATTTGTTTTTATTTTTTCTCTTTGGTGTTAAATTTTTTGAGTTCTTTGTACGTCCTGGAGATTAATGCTCTCTCTGAGGTGCAGGTGGTAAAGATTTTCTCCCATTCCGTAGGTTCTCTGTTCATGTTCTTGATTGTTTCCTTTGCTGTGAAGAAGCTTTTAGTTTGATGCCATCCCATTTATTGGTTCTTGAATTTATTTCTTGTGCTTAAGGAGTCTTATTGAGGAAGTCTGTTCCTGAGCTGACATGATGGAGAGTTGGGCCTACATTTTCTTCTAGTATGCACGGGGTCTCTAGTCTAATGCCAAGGTCTTTGATCCACTTTGAGTTGAGTTTTATGCAAAGTGAGATATAGGAGTCCAATATCAATCTACTACATATGGATTTCCAGTTTCCCCAGCACCATTTGTTGAAGAGGTTATCTTTTCTCCAATGTATGTGTATGGTGCCTTTGTCTAGTACGAGATAACTGTATTTATGTAGTTACATCTCTGCATCTTCTAATTTGTTCCATTTGTCTTCAGTTCCTTTTTTATGTCAATACCATGCCATTTTCAACAGATGAATGGGTAAAGAAAATGTGGTATATATACACAATGGAATATTCTTCTTTAAGAATGAAATGATGGCATGTTTTGGTAAATGGATGAAACTGGAGACTCTCGTGCTAAGTTAAATAAGCCAGTCCCAAAAAACCTAAGGTGGAATGTTCTCTCTAATATGTGGATGCTAACCCATAACAAGGGAGGATAGGGAGGGGAAGTGTAGAAGTTCATTGGATTAGACAAAGGGGAATGAAGGGAAGGGAAAGAGGATGGGAATAGGATAGACAGTAGAATAAATCAGACATAACTTTCCTATACTCATATATGAATACCCAACCAGCAAAACTCCACATCATGTTCAACCACAAGAATGGGATCAAAAATGTAATGAGTTGCACCCCATATATGTATAACATCTCAAAATACACCCTATTGTCATGTATATCTAAAAACAACAAATTAAAAAATATTTCACTAGAGTATATAATTGATAGTAGGAATTAAACTCTGATATAAGCTACTCTGCTATTAAGAACTAAAAGTCTTTAGAACAGATTGATTTTCTTGCTTTTACTCTTTAAAACTTTAAAATTTACACAATAAAGTGAGCCCTTTTTGGGTAGTGTATAGTTCTATGAGTTCCTTCACATATATATTTTCCTGTTCAGTAATTATTTTGTGAATGAATGAATGAGGCAGTTAGTATTTGGCTCAAAGTTTGCTCTCAATATATACTTATATGACTTATAGGACATATACGTGGACATATCTATATCAGCACTATAGATGTAGCTACCTTTCCCTAGCACTCAGTCTATGTGTTTTTGGGTAGCACACCTCTCACTAAATCAGTGCCGTTAGCAGACTCAGTTGGGGAATCCTGCTCTTTGGCCCTGTGCTTTAGTCTTGTTGCACATTGTGTGTTACACTTACAGACATCTTGTAGGTATTGTTAGAAATGAAAGCTCGTAGGCCTTACCTTAGACTTACTGCAGCCTCCTCTCTGGGGTAAGGTTCAGGAATTTACATTCCAACATGCTCTCCAGCTGGTGTCCATGCACATGAGTTTGTCAAACACTGCTGTAGATAGCTCTGCTATCTCCTTTTTGTAAAGAATGCCCTCTTGATGAGGTATCCTATTCCTTGGACATGATTCAAACCTAGGCTCCAAACCTGTCTTGAGGCTGCCTCCAAAATCTGAGTGGGTCTCTTTCTGTTTCATGATGGGACGGACAGCTGTTTGTAGGATGGAGCTTGGCCATCCAAGGGTGTCTACACATACATGTGTGAGGCCCCTCGCTAGGCAGCATGGAGCTGGGGAAGGAAAAGAAGGACAGTGCGCTGTAGTGTGGGGTCTGGCTTTTTTGTTCTGCTACTTCTAAACTTGAATGTGCCTTCTAGGTAATTTTGAAGTTATATTTATTGAAATTGTAGGAGAGAACATGTTTTATAACTGCTAGCTTGATTTTTATTATTTAGATATTCAAATACATGGTATGTGGACCCCTGATAAGGCCCATAAATGTTAAGGTTGAGTTTGTCCAGAATTCGAAATGTTAGTTTGCTTTCTATGTCTTCTGCTTGGTGGGGAACACCTTAGGGGAGAGGACCGGGTCCCATTTGACCCTTAACTTCATTATCTTATGCAGCGTCTGGCACAAGTGACTTAGTAAATGTGCCATGAATGGTGAATGAATGAACACTGTTAGAAGGTTGAGGCCATCAGGGAACACTTTGAGAGGGAGATGCCAGGCCCATGTGGTTGGTTCTTAGGCAGGGTCAGAGAGAACACGGCACAGATGCAGTGTCCCTGAACAGGCAATGCTTTCTACCATTGTCACGTAAATTGTTGGAATTAGGGAAAATTTAGAGGGTAGAACATCAGTATGAATTGATTTTTCAGATTCAATAAAACAAAATTATCTTTATAGTCCACACATAATTATTCTTGTGGACTAAATGTTTATATGCCCCTAAAATTCACATATTACAGTCCTAATCCCCAAATGTGACTGTATTTGGAGATAGGGCTTCTGAAGAAATTAAGGATAAATGAGGTCATAAGGATGGGGCCCTGATCTGGTAAGACTGGTGGCCTTATAAGAAGAAACACCAGAGCTCTACCTTACCTCCCCTTCCCACTCCCCTCTTTCTTTCTCTCTGCATCCATCTTTAGCATCTCTTTCTCATTCTCTGTGTACACACACTGTGTAAGAATATAGTGAGAAGGTGGCCATCTGCAAGCTAAGGAAGACAGTCCTCACCAGAAACTGAACCCTGCTGCAAGCTTGATCTTGGATTTTCTTGCCTCCAGAATCATGAGAAGGTAAATTTGTGTTGTTTAAACCATACAGTGTGTGGTATTTTGCTATGTCAGCCCAAGTTGACCAATACAGTGAGAAAGAGTACCAAATGCCATATATGAATTAGATGTAATGAAAACAGCTGTCAAACTAGTCTGAAACCTTGGCTTACTCTAATTAAGTGTTCAATACAAACTAATTAAATTAGCAGTTCTCAGGTGTTGGCTGTATAGACAGTATAAATTATGCATTGAGGCAGGAAGCTCTGTCTATACTAGGGCCTTATTTTGGTGGTTCTTGTTTTATGTGTGACATTTGGTTCTGGTTTTATTATAAAGCCTCATGTCAGATATATCAGAGTTGTAGCATAATTGAACAATTGCATGTGGTTATTGAATATTTAAATGGCTTTATATTTTGATTTTTTTCTTTCTTTGAAATTCTTCTTTTACTAACAAAGGCCACATCCCACAGACATTCTCAGATCTTGCTGGCTCAATATCAGGGAAAGCTGGAAAACAAAAGCTTTATAAATATAAGATGTATTATTAATGCTTGCTACTGTGAAATGTTGATAATAAATAGGAGCTGATGGCATCCACTGCAATTTCTCACTCAATTTTGATGATTGAGAAAGAACATAGATTTCCCAGCAGAGTGAAAACAGGTTGTCTTGCTTTTTGTTCTTCTTGCCAATAGTAGGTTGCAGTTCCATTGTCTCTTGCTAGTGTTGGCATAATGCATTTATTTGGACTGCCATTCAATTGTCATTTCAAAGGGACATCTGGCATTTGGACTGTTCTTGAGTGGCCATTGATTTTTTTCTCTCTAACATTTTATCTGATTCTCTTAATAAAGTTGATTGCCAGTAAGATGTGATCAATGAACCAATATTTATTAAGAACCTACTTTGTGTGCCAGACACTCAGCCAACTTGGGATGAATTTGTGAAGCATTGTGAAGTGTCCTGGCTCACAGAGAATCTAGAGTCCAACTGAGAAATTGGGACACATGTGCAAAATCACAGTGGGTCTCAACAGCCATGTGTGCTGAGTGCCAGTTGCACTGTGCAAAGCAGGCAATCTTTTGGGGATAGAATTGCTTCCAAGTGAGAGTTAAGGTAGTATACAGCATTACTACAATGTATTTTGAGCATTGGTTTTCAAGGTATATTGACCCTGGATTATAAGTATGAAAAGCAATTTATATCCCAACCATACTTACCGTGGGTGGGTTTCATTAAATCATATTCAACACTTTCTATCTGCTATGCACTTTGGTTGATTCTGCTCTATTCTATTCATTTTTAAAAACACTCTATTCTGCAAAAATATTTTTATGAAAAACAATGTTAGTTGAGAACACAATAAATTGTTAAATGCCCCAGTAAATGGTTAACATTTGGCATTAGTGTTCTCCAGAGAAATAGACCAATAAGTATACACACACACACACACACACACACACACACACACACACTATATACACACACTAAGGAAATGATTCATATGATTATGGAGGCTGAGAAGCCCTGAAGTCTCTCAATGGCAAGCTAGACACCTGGGAGAGCTGATGATCTAGTTCCAATCTGAGTCCAGAGGACTGAGGACCAGAAGAGCTGATGGTCTAAGTTCCAGAGTGAATATGATTCTAGAGGCAGGAAGACTAAAGTCCTAGCTTGAAGACAGGCAGAGTAAGAATTTTTTTCTTCCCCAGCGTTTTTTTTTTTTTTTTTTTTTTTTTTCCTGTTTAGACCTTTAGTGGTTGGATGAGTCTTGTCCACACTGGGAAAGGCCATTATCTTTACACAGTCTTTTGATTCAAATCTTTATTTCATCCAGAAACTTCATCACAGATACACCCAGAAATAACATTCAACTGGATATCTGGACACCCTGTGGCCCAGTCAAGCTAACATATAAAATTAACCATCACATACCCACAACCCCGAAAAACACTGCCTTAGCGGCCTGACTTTAAAATCCTGCAGCTATTCTCCCTTTTGCCGCCTGCCCTGTAACAGAAGGCTCCTGAAATTACTATTTCTTCTGCAGTGGAATAGCATGGGGTGCTTTTTGGCATCTGTGCAGTACAGGTAGTCCTTCTATAGCAATTTGAGGACTTCTCTCCCTTCTCCTTCCCACCCTCAAAAGGGTCATGATGGTGGCTATTTGTGAGAAGATACAAGTAAAGGAGAATAGTGGGAACCTTTGCTCAGCTTTCCATAGTCCACTTAATCATTTCATGGATTTTTTGATCAGGTTTGATTTTTATTCTGAGGGAAGTTGAAAGGGGTGTGTAGAGATGGGTTTGGGATGAGGGAGGAGGATTTTAATATTTCCATACCCTTGAGGGATTCTTTTTCTCATAGAAGATTAAAGTGATTATTCTTATAGTCACTTGAATATTAATATATCTTCAGGAAAGTTCTTTCTGGACAAATTTATCTGATGGTAGCTGCTCCTTAGGCTATCACCAGGTACTTTGCTGGAATAATGTTTCATTAAATGTTATCATTTGTTCATTCACTTAAACATTCACGGAGTATCTTGATACCTGAAATTTTCAGTCTTTTTTTCTTTTCTTTTCTTTTAAAAGACAAAAGTAGAAAAGCATTCCATGGAATTGCTTGGAATTTTATACAGGGGGCTGTAGGACAAAAAAGATACAACCCCCAACTTCCTGTGGAAGTAAGGTCAGTTTTATGGAGATAGTAAAGCTAGGAAAGTCCTAGGCATAGAAGCTGAATTTTTCATAGGGAGGGAAAAGGGTAAGTGAAACATCATATATATGGGGTGCTTTTTGGCATCTGTGTAGTACAGGTAGTCCTTCTATAGGAATTTGAGGACTTCTTTCCCTTCCCCTTCCCACCTCCAAAAGGCCATGAGGGCAGCTGTTTGTGAGAAGATAAAAGTAAAGGAGAATAGTGGGACCCCTTGCTCATTCATATATATATATATAAAGTGCCCAGTGCAAGAAGCTTTCTGTTGGGGAGGAGAGAGAGGAGACTGGAAAAATGTACAGCAGAGGTGGGATGATTTAGGAGCTTTATGCCACATGAAGAGTTTGGGCTTTATCCATAGAAGATTTTTATTAGTCAGGGTTCCCCAGAGAAACAGAACCAATAGAAATATATATAGATACTTCAAACGAGATTTATTAGTAGGGATTGGTTCATGTATCATAAAAATTGAGAAGACTCCTGACCTGCTGTCTGCAGGCTGGAGGTCCAGAGAAGATGATGGTGTATCCAGTTCAAACCTGAAGACCCAAGAACTGGAAGTGTTGATGTCTGAGGGCAGGGAATGCTGGATGTCCCAGCTGCAGCAGGAGGGAATTCACTATTCCTCTGCTTTTTTGTTCTATCTGAACTGGGTGCTGCCTACCCTCATTGATGAGGGTAAGCTTCTTTACTCAAGTCTACTGACTTAAATGCTAATATTTTCTGGAAATGCCCTCACAGATACACCCTGAAATAGTGTTTTGCCACCTATTTGGGCATACTTTAGCCCAGTAAGTTGACATACAAAAGTAATTATCACCTGCATTTAGGAATTATTAGAAGAAGATTACTATGATTAGAATTCACATTTTGGAAAGATCATAGTTACTTCATAAATGCTGTGTTTCTAAGGAATTTTTAGTAATACCCAAAGTTCTCACTGACAGACCATACACTTTTGGAGAAGGGAAAGGAGATGTGGAGTACAGATCCCTGTTTCTGAAAGTGATCTGAAAGTTTTGTGTGCATTGGAAGCACCTGAAGGACTTGTTAAAACACTGTTATGGTTTGGACATGAGGTCCCCAAGAGCTCCCATGTTAATGCAGGAATATTCACAGGTGAAAACATTGGATTGTGAGAGCTGTAATCGAATCAGTTCATCCTAGTTTGAATGGACTAACTGGTATAGATAGGTGGAGAAGAGCTGGAGGAGGTGGGTCATTTGGGACATGCCCTGGAAAGGTTCATTTTCCCTGAAGCCACTGTCCTTTTTTTTCTCTCTCTGCTTCCTGGCCACCATAAGTTGAGAGGTGCTACTCTGCCATGCCCTTCTGCCATGATATTCTGCCTCATTTTTTGCCCAGAAAAGTGGACTCACTGACCATGAACTGAACCTCTGAAACTATTAGCCCAAAATAGACATTTTTTCTCCTCTAAGTCATTCTTGTTGGGTATTTTGATCACAGCAATGAAAAGCTGACTAACACACAGGTTGCTAGCATCTACTCAAAGAGTTTCTGGATTAGTAGGTTTGGAGCAGGGCCTTAGAATTTGCATTTCTAGCAAATTCCCAGGTAATGCTGATGTTTCTGGGCCTTGTGCAGGCAAGGAAAGCACTCTACCAACTGAGCTATATCCCCAGCCCTCACTTTGCTCATTGAGTGCTGTGGTAGGAAGGATAATGGCCTTCAAAGATGTCCATGTTAATGTTATGTTAGATGGCAAACGGCAATTGAAGTTTCAGATGGAAATAATTTATAAATATTTTACTTAGCAATTCAATAAGTTAAGGGTGTTAAAGAGCTGTAACTAGGAAGATATTCACACAGGCCCAATGTCATCACAGGGTCCTTAAAATAAGAAGAGGGAGGTGGAAGAGGAGAATTAGAGGGCTATAGGACCACTGAAGAATACACCACTGGCTTTAAAGATGAAGGAAATGGGTTCACAAACTCAGATTGCATGTAGTGTCCAGTTGGAGGAAGGGGGCCATGAACTTGGGATGCAAATAGAGTCCAGATGCTGGAAAAAGAAAGAGAATGGGTCCTTTCTGGAGAAAGGAATACATGCCTCCTGACTCTTTGACAGTAGTTCACTAGGACAAATGTCAGGTCCTAGTAAAACTGCAAGAAAATAAAGTTGTATTATAAACACTAAGTTTGTGTTTTTTACAGTTTTGCTACAGCAGTAGAAGTAAATCCATACAGATTCCTCCCAGGTACTGCAGTAGGTACCGGGAGTAGAGAAGTGAAAACCAACTTAACTAACTTTCATATTTTTTTGGACCTGTTTCCAACTTAGGACCAATTAGAGAAAGCCAAATATGCTTCCCAACCAATCACATAAATGCCTTGCCTTCCGCTTCCCCATGTCAACATCCTCGATCAAAAGATATCTGAAACCCTGGCTCCCATTTTCTTACTATAAAGCTTTTTCATTCTCCTGCCTGCCAATCACAAGTATGGTGACTGACTCCCTTGCTATAGCAAGCACTGAATAAATATTCCCTGTTTGTTCTCATTTGGGTAACATTTGTTTATTTACATGATAGATACTATTCTCCCTGTTCCCCTTTTCTTACTGATTATTCTAATGCAGTTGTTCTTGTTCTTTTTGTGATACTAGGGGTTAAGCCCAGGGGTGCTTTGCTATTGAGCTTCATCCCCAGTTCCCCCTTTTCTTTAATTTTTAATTTTGAGACAGGGTTTCACTGAATAGCCTAGGTAGCCCTTGAATTGGCAATCCTCCTGCTTCAACTACCTGAGTCACTGGGGTTACAGGTGTGTGTCACCATGCCCAGCAAATGCAATGAGACATTTGGCAATATCTGGAGACAATTTTTGGTTATCATGGTGAGGGAGTGGTGTTGGCATCAAGAGAGTAGAGGCAAGGTTTGTTACTAAACATCCCCAAATGTGCAAAACATCATCAAAAAGAATGATCTGAACCAAAATGCTATTAGTGCTGAGGTTGAGAAACCCTGTCCTAATTATAGAGATTTCTGGATCCTGTGCAGGGAAGAGTGGTGTGTGTGTGTGTGTGTATGTGTGTGTGTGTGTATGTAAGGAGTCTTTTTATGTTGGTAGGACAAATACTAAAACAAGACAAAGGAAACCAGCAATCTATCTACATTGACACTGACTAGGCTCAGTCTTGTAGCAGACAGTCCTTGCTTCTGTTTCCAAAACAGGATATGACCTCTCTTTCCCTGAATGAACAGCAAAGCCTAGCATTTTATTTTGTTCCTCTACCTGTTAATTCTAGAGATTTATGTTATATGTAAAGAAACACCAATATTTGTATTTATCTTTACATATATATATATATATATATATATGAGATGACTCTTACATGAAATTTCCATGTATGTAATATAAAAATGATCTTCTCACTTCATAGTTAGATTGCATTGCCTGCACGTGTGCTTGCACATCCCCACACAAATTGGTTTTAGCTGGTTCAACGTACAAGACAATTTCCCCAATTCTCTCTCTCTACTCTCACCCCAGTCAAACAGGGTTTTAGTTTGAGCTTTATGTATGGGAGACACTCTCATCTCTGGATCTTCCAAGCTGATTTGGAATGCAAGCTGTCGAAGCCCACACATTCTCATGCATTTAAAACAGAGCTGTAGTTTGAGATTTCTTCCATAGATCGACCTCTAGTGTTTCCGATTGACAAGCTCAGGAAGAAAGAGGAGAGGTAAGGTGTTAACTGGGGAGAGAAGCATTCTCAATTCTTTTGCTCTGACATTTTGCAAGCTCACAGGTTAATTAATCAATTTCATTAAAAAAGAGCATGTTGCCATGGTATCATGAGGCATAGGAATACTACCATATTAGAATTTCAGGATATTTTTAATCTTTATGTACCTTCTTCCATTTTTTTTTTTTGAGTTGGAAAAGGCCTTAAAATTTCTTTCTTTCCTTTCTTTTAAAATGTGGTTTTCTGCAGTGTTTTCTGAGATAGAAGCACTAATGGAAACAGAGCTGCTTCTCTTCTTTGAGAACAAATAAGATCATGTTTGGAGCCCTAGTTTGGTGTAGTATTTGATTAAAAGATCCATGGAGGTCATTATACCAGTCTGCCTTCGATGCATGTGTTCTATACAAGAAGCCACTAATTTATCACCAGAGGTATGACCCAGGAGGAGTTTTATCTATAATGTATGTAACATATGCTGCAAGATTTCAAAATATTTCCAGGAACATATTCAGTCTAACATTTTCTTTCCTCATAGCATCACAGAAATATTTGCTGTTGATAAAATAGGTGACATTTTGCCCTAGAGTATAGTTTTCTAAAAGTGTCAAGAGAATTTAAAATGTCCAGTTTCATTTAAGGAAACTGTTAACTACTTGAAGTAACAAGCAACCCTCAGATCATATAAAGATCCCCTTTCTGGTATGTTTTCTGACTCCTAGTCATTAAAAATGTAGAAAAAGAAGGTGCAATGTAGTTTCTGAATTAGGTCAGAAGGAAATCTTCTTATTAAAGTAGACGAGGAATAGCAATAATGGAAGCAAGGCAGACACTCTCCTGCATCTTATGAAGGCTGTGAAAATGTGTGCAGAAATGCTTTCTTTCTTTTTTTTGATTTACTATAAAGTGTGTATGCTTAGTAGGATTTGGAATCTTATTAAAAAAGGAAAAATGAATACATGGGCCATATAAATGTGTGTCTGCCTTTTATAAGGGGCTAGTGTGTCCTCCTCTGCGCCTCATTTATGCATTGTTATTAATGTTTAATCTGTGGCTTAAATCATAGTGTTCATTTACAAGATATGCCCGCTGATAAGATGAATATTGGGGAAAGCTGACACCTCAGGTTTTTCATGTAGCTCAGCACTGTTAAGTGGTGCTTCTGGAAAAGCCTGTGTTTTCAAGGACAAAGGTAGTTTCTCAGCAATGCTATCTGTAAAGAACATCTCAAAAACTGAGTGTCTTTCAGTGCAGAAACCTTATCCACCACCAGTAAGAATCCTCATTTCCATTGCAGACTGGCTAAGGAGAACTGCTTTGTGACCTATTCTGGCCACTCAACTTCATGATGGCTCTGTCCTCCTATGGTTCCACATGAGCATAACAATTAGAATTGCATGGAAGCATGGCTGTGGACAGTCAGTCTACATATGAGTGAGAATTCAGTTCTGCAGCATAAAAAATGCCCTATTTTCAGCCATCTCCTGTATTTGAAAAAAATCATATGTTGCAAAAGTACTGAAAAGTTGTCGATGCATAGCTTGGTGGAATATTGGTAAGTGTGATTGCTGTGGCAAGGAGTTTTTGAATTATAATGAAAGTATTGTTGTAAATTAGACTTTTGGCTAGAATCATTGATCCAGGTAAATTCTGTCTGGTGTTGCATTTTTGTCATAAAACTTGTGACCTTCAGCTGCAATTGCACAATACAAACTCCAGCTCTCTATAATCTGACAATAGTCACTCAACTAGTATTGACAGCCCCTTAAGTGTTAGTGCTCCAGCTAGGAGTTGGAGATACTATTAAAAATAAGATAAAGTCCCTGTGTTCAGGATTAAAAAGCTTAGAATGTACTGGATGGAAGGACACAGACAAGAGAAGAGGTAATTAAAGTATTGTATGCATATAGGTAGCTTCTTTTCACTTTGGTTTGGAATGAGGGCTTACTGCAAATCTGTTGCAATCTACCATAGGAAGTTCTCCTAGAAAATGAACATTTAGTTCCTGTCTTAGTCCATTCAGACTCCTATAATAAAATATAAACTAGCTAGTTTATAGATTACCCAGAAACTTATTTCTTGTAGTTTTGGAGGCTGGGAAGTCTAAGATCAGGGAAATGGCAGATTCAATGTCTGGTAAGGGCCTGATTCTGGGTTTATAGGTGATTGTCTGTAAAACATTGTCTGGATAACTTTAGATGATAATAGGTCGTCTTCCTATCATCTCACATGGAGGAGGGAGAGAGGAATCTCTTTGGGGTCTCTTTTTTAAGGGCATCAATCCCATGAATCAGGGCTTCACCTTTATGACCTCCCACAGACTCCATCTCTTACTTTAGGGATACGGTTTCAACATATGAAATTTGAGGCAGGGAACAAATAGGTTCAGCCTATAGTAGTTCCTTTTCCAGTTGCTTTAGGAACACATAGGAGGGATGATATAGCATAGCATGGGGGAGTCCATATCCAGATAAACCAATATCTATGCTATATTCTAAAGGGTAGGTTGATATCAGTAATAAAGGTACCGAGGCTTCAAGGAAAAAGGGTATGGGGACAAAGATGGAGGGAGACAATCTGGGAGATAGATCTGTGGCTTGTTTGTGGGAGGTATGCTCAGATGGTGCATTTGCTGTAATGGAAATGTGACATGGGGTTGAGAATCATCTGTTTATTGATTTACACAGGCAGGGACTCCCCCTGGAGTGTCTCAAATGCACGTGACATGCATGAACACTGGATTTGCATCAGTGCACTGAAAGATGCAGAGCATTACACATGGCAGGATGAGTCCCTATTTATTGTGGACTGGGATAGAACCAAGAGTGCTGTTTGTTCCGGAAGGTAGGAAGTCTGGTGGGGGTTCATGAGGTTGGCTGGCTGGCTGGCTCTGAAGCCAGATTTAGCTGTGGCTAAATGACCTTCCACAGAAGTCATGCACAGTCATTTATTCTATCTCCCAACATGAGATCTATGTCTGTTAAACAGAGTCACACAATCCCAGTTCTACTGCTCACTTTCAAAACAATTAGGGGTCGTTAGCTAAAGTTGTATTAGATGACCCCTAAATGCACCACAAGGTCAGCTTTCATCCTACTTTGGGAGAAGATATATGTGAGAATGTTGATGAGGGCTCAGGAAGCCAGGGAAAATGACAGAACAGTTTACCTTCGTTTTCATAGTTCTATTCAGAGAAGGCAGTGATTTCTTTTTTCCCTTGACAATTATATTTTACTTTCCCATAAAGAAAAATGGTGCCAAATCTGGGTGTCATAATGTCTCCCCCTTATATTTTGTGTATGCCATTTACCACATTTATGAGCCCCTGGGCATTTTGCCAGGAGTCAATAGACTGGTCTTTGGTCAGGAGTCAGCATTTTCTGGGTACAGAGTCCCATAGTGGGAGTGTTGATGGGGACAAGGGAGTGGGTGTGGCCATAAGGGCCGGGTGCTCTCCTCCTGGGAGAGGCAGCAAGGCTGAATGAGACAGCACTGGAACAGTTATTTGATTGGTTGCCATGAAATCTGTATGCTTCAGTTCTCTTCTCCTCTTGGTAAGATCAAGGCACTAACTAAAGTCTACCCCATCCTCTTTACAGAACATTATAAATTCCAATGGAATTGATGATTTACTGTTAAAAGGCTCCAAGAATACTCTTTATCAATCCAAAAGAGTGAACTTGAGGACTCGGTGAAGAGGTTTTGGACATTTTACTACTTACTCCTTGGTGGTGGCAGGCCAGGATAGAATGGAGAGCCATGCTATGCTTACCAGCAGGAGGAACATGTAGGGTAGGTAGGTCACATGCCCACTGTGCAGGTGGCTTTCTTAAAATGTTTTGTGACTGTATTCCTTTACTTTAAAACCAAGATCACTCACTTCAGATCCTCTCCCAAGACTGGTGATAAGGGGAGTGGCCAGCTCTCCCTCTCCATTTCCCTCCTTACCACATTCTTTTAGAGACCTTCTTATTATAAGCTTCACAGTCACTGATTCATTTTTAAAAAAATTTTTTTTAGTTGTAGATGGACACAATGCCTTTATTTATTTATTTTTATGTGGTGCCGAGGATTGAACCCAATGCCTCAAGCATGCTAGGCAAGCATTCCACCACTGAGCCATAACCTCAGCCCCTCACTGATTCATTTTTAACCAACACTTACAAACAACAAACATTTATTTCTCACAGTTCTGGAGGCTGGTAGGCAAAGCAGTCCAATTCATGATGGCTGGGAAGAAGAGAAGGGGAGAGGGGGAGAGAGGGAGAGGAAAAGGGCTGGGGACAAGATCTGCCCATGCAGGGCACATCCCTGTGACCTACTTCCTTCAAATAGGCCCCACCTCCTACAGTTTCCATCACTCCCAATAATGCCATCAAATTCCTAATCCATCAATGGGTTAATCCACATGTGAGATCAGAGCCCTCATGATTTGATTATTTCCCCTGAGCTCCACCTCTGAACACTGCTACCTTGGGGACCAAGCCTTCAACACATGAGCCTTTGGGGGACTCTCAGATCCAAACCATACCAGGTACCAATCCCATTCAAGTGCTCTGCCCTCCTGATCTAATCACCCCTGGAGGCCCCACCTCCTAATACCATAACCTCGAGGGTTTATAACATATGAATTTTGGAGGGACATAAACATTAAGACCTTAGCAGTGGTGGATATGGTGGCACATGCTTGTAATCCCAGTGTCTCATGAGTTCAAAGCCAGTCTTAGCCAAAGTGAGGTGCTAAGCAACTCAGTAAGACCCTGTCTCTAAATAAAATACAATAAAGGGCTGGGGATATGGCTCAGTAGTTGAGCACCTCTGGATTCACTCCCAGTATCAAATAAACAAACAAAAAAACAAAAATAAAAGATCATAGCAGTTACATTATGTTGTGGCTCAAAAGGCCACAATATTTAAATAATTTAACAATAATTTTTTTAGACAATTGAATGTAAAAGACTTTAAGTCAAGCATTTAAAAATTACCACCCTTTAATTAAAAATCTTTCGAAATGTGTGACGCTTTTCATGGCTGTTAAAACTGTGTGACACTGTGTATGATAGTCTGAGGAGTTCCATTTTTATTTTTTAAATTAAGGGCCATATAGTAAATAGTTTTATACCTTGTGGTAAATGCAATCTCTGTCATCCCTACTGAACTTTGCTGTTGTAGCATGAAAGCAGCCATGGACAATTTGTTAACTAATGAGTGGCTGTGTTCTAATAAAATTTTATTTACATAGATCAGAATAGAGCTGAATTTGTCTCATGGGTTATATGAGGGTTGCCAACTCCTATTTTAGCCTGATTTCAAAGGATTAGGAAATGCAAACCAATTATTTTCCCAGAAGGTACTGAACTGGAGTATTTATGGAAGTTTAGCTGCTTGAGTACAATCATAAGATAGACAATCAGTTGTGTTTAGCCAGGTTTGGAGTTTCCAGAGGTGAGTTGATTGTACATAGTACAATAGTAAAGATGGGGGACAGGTGTTTTTAAGAAAATGATTAATTTATTCCCTTAGCTGGGTTAAAAAAAAAAGTTGGTTTTAGTGAAGTCAAGAAATCTTCAATCCCAGTGGCTCAGAGGCTGAGACAGGAGAATCATAAATTCAAAACCAGTCTCAGTAACTTGTAGACCAATGGTACAGAATAGAGGACACAGAGACTAACACATATAATTTCAGTTATCTTATATTAGACGTACATTGGAGAAAAGATAGCCTCTTCAACAAATGGTGCTGGGAAAACTGGAAATCCATATGCAACAAAATGAAATTAAACCCCCATTTCTCACCATGCACAAAATTCAACTCAAAGTGGATCAAGGACCTAGGAATTAGACCAGACACACTACGCCTATTAGAAGAAAAAGTAAGTTCTAATCTCCATCATGTTGGATTAGGCCCCAACTTCCTTAATGAGACTCCTATAACGCAAGAATTAATATCAAGAATCAATAAGTGGGATAGATTCCAACTAAAAAACTTCTTCTCAGCAAAAGAAACAATCAATGAGGTGAATAGAGAGCCTACTAATTGGGAACAAATTTTTATCACATCATGTCAGATAGAGCACTGATCTCTAGAATATGTAAAAAACTCAAAATTCTCAACACCAAGAAAACAAATAACCCAATCAATAAGTGGGCCAAGGAACTGAACAGACCCTTCTCAGAAGAAGATATACAATCAATCAACAAATACATGAAAAAATGTTCAACATCTCTGGCAGTTAGAATAGTTTTTTTTTTTTTCCTTTTTTTTTTTTTTTTTATTTAGCATTTTTTTTACATACAATTGCTTGCATACAGAGTATATTCGTACAATTCAGGTCTTCAATCATACATTTAGGAAAATGATATCCATCTCATTCAAACACCTTTTCTTTTCTTTTTCCTTTTCTCTTTTTTGATTTGCATTTCTCTAAGATTTCATTTCATTCCAGTTAGAATGGCAGCTATTAAGAACACAAACAACAATAAATGTTGGAGAGGATGTGGGGAAAAAGGCACACTCATACATTGCTGGTGGGCCTGCAAAATGGTGCAGCCAATCTGGAAAGCAGTATGTAGATTCCTTGGAAGACTGGGAATGGAACCACCATTTGACCCAGCTATCCTTCTCCTTGGTCTATACCCAGAGGACTTAAAAAACAGCATACTACAGAGACACAGCCACATCAATGTTTATAGCAGTACAATTCACAATAGCTAAACTGTGAACCAACCTAGATGCCCTTCAGTAGATGAATGGGTAAAGAAAATGTGGTATATATACAAAACAGAACATTGCTCTGCAATAAAGAGAATAAAATAATGACATTCTCAGGTAAATGGATGAAGTTGGAGAATATAATGCTAAGTGAAGTTAGCCAATCCCAAAAAGCCAAATGCCAAATGTTTCCTCTGATATAAAAAGGCTGATTCACTGTGGGTTTGGGATGGGGAGCATAGGAAGATCAGAGGAATAGTAGAAAGGCCAATGGGAAGGGAGGGCGTAAGAGGGCAAAAAAAAAAAAAAAAAAAAAAAAAAAAAAAGATGGGTAGAATGAGATAGATATCATTACCCTAAGTGCATGTATGAAGACACGGACGGTATGAATATACTTTGTATACAACCAGAGATATGTAAAAATGTGCTCTATATGTGTAATATGAATTGCAATGCAGTCTGCTGTCATATATAACAACCTGGAATAAAAGGAAAAAAAAAAAAAAGAAAAAAAAGCCTCAGCAAAAGCAAAGTGCTTAGCAAGTCAGTAAGACTCTAAATAAAATACAAAATAGGGTTGAGGTTGTGGCTCAGTGGTTGAGTGCCCCTGAGTTCAATTATCCCCTGTCCCCGCCCCCCCCCCCAAAGAAATCTTCACATGGAATAATAGTTTGAATATTGATAGTAATAATAATTTAATAGCAATAATAGTTTGAGCCAGAAGGATAATTGATGTTGGTCAGCAAGTGGGACACTTGAAAATTTTAGAGGTGCTCCAGCTGTTTTTATAGAGTCAGAGGTAGAGGAGAGATGGAAAAAAAAAAAAAAAAACTTATTAGAGGTAAAACAGTCAAATGAGAAGCCAAGGTGCTGAATGATTCATTCAGAATTGCAGATATTGAAGTCATCAAGAATGGTGATAGGTGTGAAAGTAGAGGGAAAGCCAGTATACTAGGTCCTAAATTAATTGGCAAATAAAGGAGAGTTCTTGGAAGGGCTGTAGGAGTAGAAACTTCAAGTGTGTTGAGTTTTTTTGTTTTGCTATATTATTTGGTGGAATGTAATTTAATCTCATTTCATGCATCTTGAAGCCATGGGGGAAAAGTTGCTATGTAACTGCTTTGGGAATTTATTTTTAATTTTTAAAATTAAAACCATTTACATAATGCATAAAAATTGTAAAGATTTATGGGGTGCCATGTGATGTTTTCATATGTGTGTACATTATATAACACTCAAGTCAGGATACACATATCTAGCTCCTTAAACAATTAAAACATTCAAAATCTTCCAGTTTTTCTAAAAAAATAAAGATATAGTACATTATCATTAATAGTCACCCTACTGGGCAGTAGGACACTAGAACTTCCTTTTCCCACCTAACTGAATACCTATTGACCACCCTTTCCTCATTTCTCCCTCCCACCTATTCTCTCTAGCCTCTGGTAGCCACTATTTTACTCTCAACTTGTCTTTCTGTGCCAGCTTATCCACTTAACATAACAATCTCTATGTGTTTTGTTTTTTTTTTTTTTTGGTCGTGCTTGAGATTGAACCCTGAGCCTTGTGCATGTGAGGCAAGCACTCTACCAACTGAGCTATATCCCCAGCCATGATCTTAGTTTTATTCATACTGTTGCAAAAGACAGGCTTTCCTCCTTTTCTTTGGTTTAATACTATTAAATTGAATATGTGTGCATTTTCTTTTATCTGTTCCTCAGTTGATGGACATCTGGATTGTTTCCATTCTTGGCTATTATGAATTGTGCTGCAGTAAAATGGGAATATAGATGTCTCTTTGACGTACTGATTTCATTTCCTTCAGACCCATACCCAGGAGTGGGTTGCTAGATCTTACGGTACTTCTATTTTTAATTATTTGAGGCTCCTCCACAATAATTGTATTAGTTGACCTTCCCACCAATAGGGTACAGGGGTCCTTTTTCTCCACATGCCTGCCAGCACATACTATCTTCTGTCTTTTTGATGACAGCCATTCCAGCTCAAGTGAGTGATATCTCATTGTAGTTTTGATTTGCATTTCCTTGATGATTAGTGATGTTGTGTATGTTTTCATTTACCTCTTGGCCATTTGTGTATCTTCTTTTGAAAAATGTCTGTGTAGATATGCTGTTCATTTTTAAATTGGGTTATTTGTTTTTATGTTTCAGTTCTTTATATGTTCTGGTAATTAGCCCCTTGTCAAATGTATAGTTCACAAATATTTTCTCCCATTCTATAGGCTGTCTCTTCACTCTGTTGATTGTTTCCTTTGCTGTGCAGAAGCTTTTTACTTTTTTGCTTTTGTGTTGCTAGGGATCAAAATCAGGGCCTTGTACATGCTAGGCAAGTGTTCTACCACTAAGTTATACCACCAGCCCTATGCAAAAGCTTCTTAGTCTATTTTTACTCTTGCTTTCTAAGCTTTGGGGGTCTTTAAAAAATCCTTTCCAAGTCCAATACTCTGAAGCATTTCCCTTTCATTAAGTATGTTTTCTTCTAGTAGTTCCAAAATATCCAGTCTTACATTTAGTTCTTTGATTGTTTTAAGTTGGTTTCTGTGTATGGTGAGAAATAGGCATATAGTTTCATTCTTTTGCATGTGGATATCCAATCTTCCCAGCACCATTTATTGAAAAGACTGTCCTTTCTCCAATTTATGTTCTTAGCATTTTTGTTGAAGATGAGTTGTGTTGTTTTTTTTTGGTACCAGGGATTGAACTCAGGGGCACTCAACCACTGGGCCACATCCCCAGCCCTTTTTGTATTTTATTTAGAGACAGGGTCTCACAGAGTTGCTAAGTGCCCCCCCCCCCCATTGCTGAAGCTGCCTTTGAACCTGCGATCCTCCTGCCTCAGCCTCCCAAGTGTTGGGGTTTTCGAAAGAAGGATTGGAACATTGGCTAGATACTCATCAATTCTATGGCTGCTTCTTCCTGGGCAAACAGGCTGTATTTCTGGGCTTTGTAATAGTGTGACCATATGATCAGTTCTAGTAACAGACCAGAGATGGCAGCAATGCTCAGCAATTGCATAACTATCCCTTAAAAATCTTCCATGTGAATACTCCATTCTCTCTCTCTTCCCTTCTCTTCTGGATGGATGCAGAGTCCGCTACAGGACTCCCAGGCCTTGGGGGATGATGAGTTACTAATGGGAGATTCCTGGGTCCCTAAATATATGTTGCTCTTGTTCACCAGATTGGATTTCACATGTGAAAGAAAGAAACTTTCATTACATCAAGTCATCAGCATTAATTTCTTTCACTTTTTTCTTAACTTTTTAAATTAATGCATCATTATTATACATGATAATTGAATTCATTGTGACATATTGGTACATGCACATGACGGAATTGGTGAACTTTATTCTCCAGTACTTTCCCTTCTTCTACTCTCTTGAGTTCCCTCACCCTTTGTTTTCCTTATCAGCATTACCTTCTAATACATGTACCTAACTTTAGGCTCTAAGGTACAAGGAATATGAGAGAAAAGAGCTTACCCAAACCCAAACCAAGCCAAAACATTTAGAGGGCTGCAGGGAACATCAAGGGACAGCTAGATGTCTGATTGTGACAACAGCAGGTTATCAAAACTGTCAACAATGGCAGTGTCAGTGACAATAGTGCCACTTCTCTGGCCTGTGCAGACTCCATCTTGGTTACTGGGAACACAGAGATCATTCTGGCTTGTTGGGGTGGCCACACTGTGGTGGCAACTCTGTTGAACTCTGCCTGTGAATACCCAAGCCTTTCCCACATGGATTGCTGCTGTCTACTGTCACTTGCCTGGCTATAATTTTCAGATCCCACGTGCACAGCCGTTTGGTACTTACCTGCTCCCTCAGTTTCCTCAGAGGTCATGTGGGATTGGAAGTCTTATCAGCCAGTTGCCTCAGCATTTCCTTAAGCCTAGTTTCCACATTTGAAGTATATGAACGCTAACAAACCATGTCTCAAGGGCTGGTGTAAGGATTAAACAAAATAATTCAGATGAGTAAATCCATTAGCATTTAAGGTCTACCATGTTGTAAACCCTCAATAAATGTTAAGTTTTATTATATTGTTACTGCTTGATTTATTCAGTAATCTGATTCATCCAACCCAAAGAAAGGAGGTTATTAGAGCACTCATTCACTGCAATCCCCACACCAGTAGACCAGTGTGGAAATGTTTAACTAGAAGTTCTGGAGATGGGGCCCAGCAAGTGGTACTTTTTAAAAAGTCCTGCGGGTCATTTTAAGGCACAATAAAGATTGAGAATCAATGCTTTTGAGCAGCTAAGTTATTCCTCTAACATCTCTTTACCCTTTTTAACAATGTTTTATTCTTTTCATTCTGGAAAAAAATTCTTAGGAGTTAATTTAGAGCCAGTGTGGTAGTGTACACTTATAATCCTAGCAACAACTTGGGAGGCTGAGGCAGGAGGATTGCAAATTTGAGGCCAGCCTCAGCAACTTAGGAATACCCTCTCTCAAAATTAAACTTAAAAAAGGGGGGAGGGCTAAAGATATAGTTGAGAGGTAGAGTGCCTCTGGGTTCTATGGTTCTATCCCTAGAATCCTCCTGTCCCCCAAAAGTCAATTTAATTTAATTTCTTAAAAAATTGAGAATAAAAGCAGCGAAAGTTCCCTAAGCCATTAAACATTGTTGTCTTCAATTGCCAGCAAGAGAGTGTCAGAGTGTCAGAGAGAGCATGACCCTGGGATCCAACCCTGGATTCATCTGCTACAAACTGACCCCTGTGGTTTGCCTTGTTTTCACCAAGACTACAGAATATATTTAACGGGCCAATGACCTTGCAGTCTAAATGCCTGCACTGACAGGGTGCTGGCAGGTTTACAGCTATAACCTCTTACTGCAAAAGACCAGTTAGATTGAATCTTTTTGCTGTTAGGAGTGGAGGTGCTGGTTTAAAAAGCAGCTCCACTCTTGCAGCCATCTTCTTAAATTTCTTGGTAGATGGCTCAGAGTCTGGGCTCAGATCCAGAATGGCTTGTCTGTGACTTCTTTGGGTTGATGCTCCATTTGTGCTTTCTAATGTGGCTGTCCTTTACCATTGGGCTTCATTAGGTCCTAAATCCTTTTTAGGGGAAGTAAAAGGAGCCACAGATACATACTGGCCATTCTGAATCTTATTGGTCCTATCCTCCTTTTTCTTTCTACTTTTCTTCCTCATCGTGTTCCTGTTGACTATTAGAGTTTAGAAGGAAGGAAGATCTTCTAGCCTGACCTCTCTCCCATGGAAGAGAGAACTGATGTCCTTTCACCCAGGCCATCCTGTTGCTCTCATTTCCAAGGTGACAAGGCTGTCTTCACATATCTCCACTCTCTGTCCTTTCTAAATGGATTTTTCTTTCGCTCACATTATATTGGTATAGATAGTCCTCTTTGGGAGTAGGGTAATCTTGGTGAATAATGGATTTTCCTCTGTAAGAGAGAAAGTGACAATTTCCAGTCCATTGGTGATGGTGGTAGCAAGAATTTGTGTCCTCAGAAATGCGTGGCCACTTTCTGGAGTAAGATAGTGGGTATTATGAGTCCTGTGTTTGGGTTTCATGATAAACATTTTCTTTAGAGCTGGGTTACTTTCCTTCCCTAAAGTTATAGTTAATTCAGGAGAGGTGACTTCATTGCTGGGGAGGACTGGGAGCTCCAGCAAATTTTCTGACATCCAGTGGCATTTGGTGGGGGTGTCAGGCTGCAGGCCTAGTCTTCTGGGCCAGCCAGCTGTCAAACATTTCTAATTAACAGATTTGAATACCAGCACCAGCTTTCACAGATGTCCGTTAGAGCCAGCTCTGGAACCCTCTCTAATTTCCTTTACTGGAGTCCCTTATCTTTTACTTGTGCTCTCTGCCTGCTCATCCTTCATGATTATTATCTCATTCAGTTTTGACTGATTGATGGAAAGCTTTAAGGCAGAGTGTTTTCAAAATCAAAGTGCATTTTTAGTGATTGGGTTTGTCTAAAGCCCAAAGGATCACAGCGTGGTGGTGCGCGCCTATAATCCCAGTACCTCAGGAGGCTGAGGCAGGAGGATCATGAGTTCAAAGCCAGCCTCAGCAACTTAGCAAGGCCCTAAACAACTCAGTGAGACCCTGTCTCAAAATAAAATATAAAAAAGGGCTGAGGATTTGGCTCAATGGTTAAGTGCACCTGGGTTTAATATCTGGTACCAAAAAAAAAAAAAAAAAAAAAAAAAAAGTCCAAAAGAATGAAACTCTAATGATAAGATGGCAGGCATCATGTTTAAAATTTTTCCAAGCTAGGCTCAGGTATGCCTGCTAAATTGGTGGTCTCCAGCATCCCCTGTCATTTATTTCCTGCAACAGCAGACTGCTCATCTGACCAGGGACCACTATGACTCTTGTGTGGAGCAGGCTTCAGGAGTCTGGGATAAGTACACATTTCTATTTGCTTTTTCACAACATCAAACTAATGATAATACACAGTCTGTGTAAGGTTCTGGTATGTGTGAATGAGTTAAAAATACCTTGGGTATTGACTGGTGAATGTTAGAAATCAAAATGATTTAACGGTAAAGAAAAAAGAGAAAGATGGACAAAATAAGGCAGGGCAAGAAGGAATAGATAGATGTAAGAGGTTGATTTAAGAAGTCCAGTCAAACATTGCCTACCTCTAGGGCATGTTCTCAGAAATGTGTCACAAGGTAATTTCACCATGAGAACATTGAGTGTATTTACACAAACTATCATGGCTACAATGTCATTAGGTGATGATATAATTGTATGGGACTACTGTTGTATATGCAGTCCATCATTGATGGAAATGTCATAATGAGACACATTATATACTGTTCTTCATGCCAGACGCAATAGAACATATGCAATATAATTCCATCTATATAAATTATAGAAGGTGCAAATTAATCTCTTTTCCAGAAGCACATTTTATATTTACCTAGGAAGGGACAGGGAGAAAAGTGGAGATTATAGTAAGGCTTGAGGACATTTGGGGATGATGGATATATTAATACATTAATTGTGATGGTTTCATGCTTTGTAGATAATTAAACCTTAATAAAGCTGTAAAAACCAAACAAACAAAAAGTTCTTTTCATTCTGGGATTGAATTCTGGTAAAGAATGTTTGTTCAAATAACTAGCCCTATGGAGGCTAGTTCTTTATTCTCCAGGCACTACTAGGTAGATGACAGAGACAGATGAAGGAAAAATGAGATGCAACTCTAGTGGGGTTTGCATCTCTGCTCCCTCATCTCTCTACTTCCATCTCCTTTGCAGTCCCTTCTCTTCTCTCCTCTTTCCTCTTCCCTCCCCAAAGTCACTAGAATGTGAAAGGCTACATCTGCTCCTGCAAAAGCTATTTTGCAGTGCAATTAAGCATTCCTCACCTTAGATCCCCAGGAAGCTGGGGACTTGTGTGATCACTGGCATAATGGATGGTGCCCAACATCCTGGCCCAGGTGTGTGGAGGCTGTGTATAGATCCACGTGGGCAGGAAGATGCTGCTTCCTGGCACACAACATGAGGCTGCCTGTTCCTCCTCGGGCCTCTTCAGAACTCAGAGCAGCTGCTACCCTCTAGGTGACCGACAAGTCCTGCCATCATTCACCTGCACAGGCCAGCTGACAAATGGAGCTGGTGCATTGCAGCCTGAATAAATAGTTGTGCAGCCATCTCTGGCTCCAGGCCGTGGCAAGAGAAGCACACACACTCACTGGCTTGATGGGCTTCTTTGAGGCTGGCGAGAAAACTGTTTAGGATTCGTATCCACACTCCTTCCAGCTTTTCAGAAAGCTTGAATGGCTGCTAGATATTTTCTCTAATATATGGTATCCATTTCCCAGTATGGATATAACAATTAACCAGAGTGTTCTAATCCCTTGCACATAATTATTTAGTTTCTGTCATTTTGGTTATTAAAAAGTACATCTGTTTATAATCTATAGAAATACTTAAGCATAATATCAGCAATAATAGGTAGCAATAAGTAGTACATTAGTTAGTTTAGTTTGACCATTCTGTGGCATTTTAGAATGAATCATTAATAAAATAGCAACACTATTATAATTTTGAACATTGAGTCCACGTTGAACATTTTGAAACTACTATGTTCTCCTCTGACTGGTTTGTCTGAACATTATTCCTTTGGAGATCTCAATTTATTTGCTAATGAATACCTCTATAAGAGGAAAAAATTATATAGACTAACTTTCTTTGTACCCTTCCAGCTTAATTGTACAACTATATTGTTGCAAATTGATGGAAACAGCCTTTTTTTTTTTTTCTCTCCATAACCAGCTCTGAATAGATGAGCAGAAATAGCTCTCTTCATGTCAGAAACGTTAATTAAACCATTCTGAAAATAAGCATGTGGCAGTATTGGCAGGACTGTAATTTAATCACATTTCTTGATCAACTGTCTTGGTGCTTCCTTGCAGGCTGGAGGTTAAGGTTTGCTGTGGGAATGTCTTGGGGATTTGGAAGATGGTGATCTTGAATCTTTTGAACTCCCCCACTAAAATGAAATCAAGGCTAGAGAAGGGCATATGGTTTATGAAATGCCATAAGAGTGAACAGGTCACTATCTACATATATATCTCATAATTTTTATTGTATTATTTAATAAAAAGTTATAGAGCTCATGTATTTGACAAGGATGCTCTAAGCATTCACAGATACCTATTCTTTTAATCCTAACAATAATCATATAAAATAGATCCTTCCATTAGTCTCATTTTATCTATGAGTAAAGTTAAGTCACTTTTTCAGCCTGGTTTGAACCCCAAAACAGGCTCCAAAGTCTGGTTCATCAATACTTTTTCATTTGAATCAGGAGTGCATATTTGGAAGGAGCCAGATTGCTCTTCATGTCCCGTTAGGCATGCTCCTCACTCCTGCATCCAGCCTTCCAAATAAATCTCTCCAGTGTAGTGGTCTGATCTCAAATGACTGGCCGTTCATGTGCTGTTCCTCAAATTACCTGTGTCATTCAGTTGTTCAGTATTTTCACCCAGAATTGATGGAAGACCTACCTTCCTGGCTTGCTTTAAAAAAAAACAAACAAAAACAAACAAACAAACAAAAAAACCAAGCAAACAAACAAAAGCCTGATCTTATGCTTCTCAACTACTCTTAGGCTTCTTTGCCCTTTTCTTCCATACTCACCAGCAGTCGGTTCTTCTGACCTGTTATAATAGGACCCTTTCACAAGTCATTGACGTGGGAGAATAGGAACTCAAATAGAAAAAGAAGCATAGGAAAGCTACATTAAAAGATTATTTTGGTTTTGATTTCTTGGTGGTCAATTCTGAATTGACCTCTAAGAACCACACCCCAAAACACACACCCCTTTTAGGGAGAGAGAGAGAGAGAGAGAGAGAGAGAGAGAGAGAGAGAGAGAACATTCTCATCTGTGTGTAGGTTGGGTGTTGAATGTAGCTCTGAGAGTTTACATTTTTCAATTGGGGGGAAATGATGAGATCTACCTGGTAGGATCAATACTCTCATTAGAAAAATAATCAATATTAAAGAATTTGTAATATGATGCTAACATCAAATACATTGAAAAGCAAGGGAGAAAAAGTTTTCCAATAGAATAGCATTTAATTAGGCTATAAACTATCCTTCTGTCATGTCAACACTTGCTCACCAGAGTGATTCTACAGTAAAATTATTTTTGTTGTTAGATGTACATTTATAAAGATCGGAATGCTCACAGCTTATTGAATTACAGAGGTCCCTTTACTCTTCTGTTTGCTGTGCAAATGTGTAGTTACTTCAAAGAAGAATGTGGGTTATGAAACCATCTAATCCACTTTTTGTTGGTAGTGATTCATTTATAAGGCTCTGAAAGCCTGGGATATTGGTCATTCATCTTTTTTCTTTTTTCTCTTTTATCCATCTGTGGTCATTTCACAAGTTTGGTTTAGCCACTTCCTTAAACATCTTTAAAATAAATGCTGTGATGGGTCACTTACAAGGAAATCTAAATTTCTGTAAGAGGTTTTAGCTATTAAAAGCCCTACCTTTAAATAACTATTGATCAGTATGTCTTTTAAAAAGGTTAGAGAAGTTCTGGCAGCATTGAATTAATTTGCTCACTTATCTTTACTCAAGAATAATGGGGGAAAAACCCAAACCAGAAATGGTATCAGCTTGGGACTGTGGTTGAGTCCTGAGAGCACAACCTCCTACCAACCCTTTGGCAAGAAGAGGTGTGCTGGTCAGCGGATCGACAACAAATATATTGTTTGTGCTGCTGAGGATTTTAGGCCACACTAGAATTCGGACACCTACCCTGTTTTCCTCAGCTCTGCAAACTTCTAGGCTAGAAATTCCCCTGGTCTCCCATGGCTCTGGCCAGCTCTCCAATGTCTACTGATTGTGTCTTGAGCTCAGAGGAACCAATATGATAGAAGAACCTGATGCCATATAGAATTTCTCTCTCAAGTAATTTGCTTTTACTTAGAACTTTTATGACTACCATAATTCTGTCCTGATGGCATCTTTTAATGATAGATTTAAGCAACTTCTTGCACAATGGGGTCTTTTATTTCTCTGTCTTTCCATATATTTAGGGCACACGTTTGGAGGTGGCATTGGTATGGCCTTACTGTTTGTTATCAAAATGTTTCCATATTTGTTGGTAAACACTCCATTGTCTTGAGCTTGTGGCCCATGCTCACTGGTCATCCTGGTCCTATCCCAGCAATTTCCCCACTGCCTACCTCCCAGAGCTAACCAACAGGAACCAGAACAAGATGTCCCCAAAACCCAGCTCAGGGGCTGGGGTCAACACCTTTCCTGACTGTTTGCTACCCTCTGCCCTTCTGGGTGTCAACTGTTTTTGAACTTCAACCTGCATATAGGAAACTAACATCAGCTGGGATTGGCTCTGGGCTGACCAGCAACCAGTGAAGATAAACACAAAGATTTTTGCAGACCAAACCATAGCGGAAGTTGTAAGACTTAGATGTATTCTAAGAAATAATGTGAGAGGTACATCAAACTTCATAGTGATCTTCTGGAAGGAGGAATTAACCATGAAACATCTGTTTAAAAGAAACTAGACTGCCTCTAACAGACTGTTCTCAACTGTCAGGTCAGTTTTTACTCCCTCTTACTCTGTGAAAGTTGTGAAGGTTATATCCTGAATATAGAGTATGATCAAGTACTAGCTGTTTGTCTTAATAAAGTAGTTGTAACTAATGTGTGTAGGTAGCTGGTGACTCAGAATCAGGCCTTGTCTTGGTCACAAAATGTAGGTTAAATTCAGGGCAGGCTGGAAATTTTCAAATAGGATTTTTGTACGTCAGGTATACAGATTACCTAAGATGAAGTTATTCATACATCTACTAAAGCCGGGGTGCAGTATAATGTAAATCATATGAGTACTGTTTTTTTTTTTTTTTTTGGTACCATGGATTGAACTCGGGCACTCGACCACTGGGGCCACATCCCCAGCCCTTTTTTGTATTTTTATTAGAGACAGGGTCTCACTGAGTTGCTAAGTGCCTCACTATTGCAGAGGCTGGCTTTGAACTCTCGATCCTCCTGCCTCAGCCTCCCAAGTGCTGGGATTACAGGCGTGCGCCACCACGCCCAGCTCAATCTTAATGTATGGCAGACACATTCTTAATGTATGGCAGACACATTTAAATTTGGACACATCTGAGAATGGATGTTTTTATTAGCTTGCTGGGTATTTGAGCAAAGTTGAGATTCAAGTCAATGATTCAAATAACATAACATTTAGGTCAGCTACTTTTGCTGCATTTTTCACATTCTCTCATTTGGTCTTTCCAAAAACACTGTGAAGGGTCATTGAACTTAACCATCAAGATGAAGCTCAGAGAGGCATCCCTTTTCACAGCAGATGTCTCAGAGAACTTGCTATGTGTGCATTTCTATGTGCTTCAGAATGTGGGTAAGTCATATCTTAGAAAACCTGATGCTCTTAGAAAACTTCTGTTTTAATGCCTACTGTTTGTATTTTTCTTTGGTAGTAAGTGGACATTTAAGCTCTACAAAAAGCAGAAATATTTAATAAAGTGGTTTGTGGATATGGATTTTTTTTATTATTTATTTATTTTTATTTTCTTTTTAAATTTTATTTATTCTTATTTGTTATACATGCTTGCAGAGTGCAATTCATTTCATATTACATATAAAGAGCACAGGTTTTCAAGTCACTGGTATTACATAAAGTATTTTCACACCATTTTTGTGTTTTTGTACATGTACTTAGTGTATTGATGTCTAACTCATTCTGCCATTATTCCTATCCCCTGCCCCATCCCCCTTCCCTCCCCTTTGTTCTATTTAACATTCCTTTATTCCTCTCATCTCCCTCCCTTGCCATTATAATTCAGTATCATCATAGCAAAGGAATCATTAGACCTTTGGTTTTTTGGGATTGGCTAACTTCACTTAGCATTATTTTCTCCAACTTCATCCATTTACCTGAAAATGGCATGATTTTATTCTCTTTTAGTGCTGAGTAGTGTTCCATTGTGTGTATATGCCAACTTTTCCCTATCCATTTGTCTATTGATGGTCATGGGGTTGTTTCCACAATCTAGCTATTGTGAATTATGCTGCTATAAACATTGATGTGGCTGTGTCCCTGTAGTAAAGCTGTTTTTAAGTCCTTTGGGTATAGATCGAGGAGTGGGATAGCTGGGTCAAATGGTGATTCCATTCCAAGTTTTCCTAGGAATCTCCATACTGCTTTCCAGATTGGCTGCACCAATTTGCAGCCCCACCAGCAATGTATGAGTATGCCCTTTTCCCGACATCCTCACCAGCATTTATTGTTTGTGTTTTTTTTAAAAATATTTGTATTTATTTGCTTTAGTTGTGCACAATGCGTTTTATTCAATGCGTTTTATTTGTACATGGTGCTGAGGATCGAACCCGGGTCACCCACATGCTAGGCGAGTGCTTTACCGCTGAGCCACAATCCCAGCCCTGTTTGTGTTTTTTTGATAGTTGCCATTTTGACTGGTATGAGATGAAATCTTAGAGTAGATTTGATTTGCATTACTCTAATTGCTAGATATGTTGAGCATTTTTTCATATATTTGTTGATTGATTGTATATCATCTTCTGAGAAGTTTCTGTTCAGTTCCTTAGTCCATTTATTGATTGGGTTGTTTGTTTTTTTTTTAATGTAAAGGGTTTTGAGAGCTTTATATATCCTTGAAGTTAATGTTCTGTCTGATGTGCTTCTGGTAAAGATTTGCTCCCATTCTATAGGTTCTCTGTTCACCTTGCTGATTGTTTCTTTTGCTGAGAAGAAGTTTTTGGTTTGAATCCATCCCATTTATTAATTCTTGGTTTTAATTCTTGCGCTATAAGGGCCTTATTGAGGAAGTTGGGGCCGAATCCAACATGATGAAGATTTGGGCCTACTTTTTCTTCTATTAGGTGCAAGGTTTCAGGTTTAATTCCTAGGTCCTTGATCCACTTTGAGTTGAGTTTTGTGCATGGAGAGAGAGAGAGCTTTAATTTCATTTTATTACATGAGGATTTCCAGTTTTCCCAACACCATTTGTTGAAGAGGTTGTCTTTTCTCCAATGTATGTTTTTGGCACCTTTGTCTAATATAAGGTAACTGTAGATGAGTGGGTTAGTCTCTGTGTCTTCTATTCTGTACCATTGGTCTACTGGTTTATTTTGGTGCCAATACCTTGCTATTTTAGTTACTATTGCTTTGTAGTACAATTTAAAGTTTGGAATAGTAATGCCACTAGCTTCACTCTTCTTGCCAAGAATTGCTTTGGCTATTCTCTTATTTTTCCAGATGAATTTCATGATTGCTTTTTCTGTTTCTATGAAGAATGATATTGGGATTTTGATTGGGATTGCATTGAAATTATATAGCGCTTTTGGTAGAAGAGTCATTTTGACAATATTAGTTCTACCTATCCATGAACAAGGTAGATCTTTCCATCTTCTAAGATCTTTAATTTCTTTCTTTAGCATGGTGTAGTTTTTGTTGTACAGGCCTTTTATTTCTTTTGTTAAGTTGATTCCCAAGTGTTTTTTTTTTTTTTCTTTTTTGAGGTTATAGTTAATGGGGTAGATTTTCTAGTTTCTCTTTCTGAGGATTTGTCACTGATATACAGAAATGCCTTTGACTTATGGGTATTTATTTTTATATCCAGCCACTTTGCTGAATTCATTTATTAGTTCTAGAAGACTTCCGGTGGAATTTCTTGGATCTTCTATGTATAGAATAATACCATTCGTGATATTGGTATTCATTAGTGATATTGTTCTGAAGTTTTCTTTCTTTGATTTGTCTGTGCCTGGTTTTGGAATCAGGGTAATGTTGGCCTCATAGAATGAGTCTGGAAGGGTTCCCTCTTTTTCTATTTCATGAAATAGTTTGAGAAGTATTGATGTTAGTTGTTCTTTAAAGGTCTTGTAGAACTCGGTTGTGTATCCATCTGGTCCTGGGCTTTTCTTGGCTGGTAGGTTTTTGTGGTGTCCTCTATTTCTTTTCTTGAAATTGATCTATTTAAATTGTGTATACCATCCTGATTTAGTTTGGGTAAACTGTATGTTTCTAGAAATTTGTTGATGCCTTCATTATTTTCTATTTTATTGGAGTATAAATTTTCAAAATAATTTCTAATTATCTTCTGTATTTCCGTGGTGTCCTTTGTGATGTTTCCTTTTTCATCACAGATATTGGTAATTTGAGCTTTTTCTCTCCTTTTCTTAGTTAGCATAGCTAATGGTTTATCAATTTTACTTATTTTTTCAAAGAACCAACTTCTGGTTCTGTCAATTTTTTCAATTGTGTTTTTTGTTTTAATTTTATTGATTTCGGCTCTTATTTTAATTACTTCCTATCTTCTACTGCTTTTGGGGTTAATTTGTTCTTCTTTTTCTAGGGCTTTGAGGTGTAATGTTAGTTCATTTATTTGTTGACCTTTTCTTCTATGAAGGAATAAATTCTATGCAATGAACTTTCCTCTTAGTACTACCTTCATAGTGTCCCAGAGATTTCAATATGTTATATCAGTGTTCTCATTTACCTCTAAGAATTTTTTAATCTCCTTCTTCTTTTTTTTTTTTTGGTACCAGGGATTGAACTCAGAGGCACTCGACCACTGAGCCACATCCCCAGCTCTTTTTGTAGTTTTATTAGAGTCAGGTCTCACTGAGTTGCTAAGTGCCTCACCATTGCTGAGGTTGGCTTTGAATTCGTGATCCTCCTGCCTCAGCCTCCCAAGTGCTGGGATTACAGGCGTGCGCCACCACGCCCAGCTTAATCTCCTTCTTGATGTCTTCTGCAACTCATTGCTCATTCAGTAGCATATTATTTAGTCTCCAGGTGTTGGAGTAGGTTTTGTTTCTTATTTTATCATTGATTTCTAATTTCATTTCATTGTGATCTGATAAGATGCAGGGTAGTATCTCTACTTTTTTATATTTGCTTAAAGTTACTTTATGGTATATTATATGGTCTGTTTTAGAGAATGATCCATGTGCTGCTGAGAAGAAAGTGTATTGACTCTTTGATGGATAATATACTCTATATATGTCAGTTAAATCTAAGTTATTGATTGTATCATTGAGTTCTACAGTTTCTTTGTTTAGCTTTTGTTTGGAAGATCTATCCAGTGGTGAAAGAGATGTGTTAAAATCACCTAGAATTATTGTGTTGTGGTCTATTTGACTCTTGAACTTGAGAAGAATTTGTTTGATGAACGTGGATGCTCCGTTATTTGGGGCATATATATTTATAACAGTTATTTCTTGTTGACATATGATTCCCTTAAGCAGTATGAAATGTCCATCTTTATCTCTTTTGATTAGCTTTGGCTTAAAAACTACTTTATTTGATATGAGGATGGAAATCCCTGCTTGCTTACGTAGTCCGTGTGAGTGGTATATTTTATCCCATCCTTTCACCTTCAGTCTGTTGGCGTCTTTCTTATGAGATGTGTCTCTTGAAGGCAGCATATTGTTGGGTCTTTTTTTTTTTAATCCAATCTATCAGCTTATGTCTTTTAATTGGTGAGTTTAGGCCATTAACATTCAGGGTTATTATTGAGATATGATTTATATTACCAGTCACTTTTAAATTTAATTTCATTTAATTTAAGTTTTGGTATTTAGCTTGACTTGATTTCTCCTTTTGTTAGTTTTTCCTTTATTGTATTTCTTCCCCTTGCAGATTTTCATTGTTTTTCATTTCCTCCTCGTGGAATATTTTGTCAAGAATGTTCTGTAGTGCTGGCTTTCTTGTTGTGAATTCTTTTAGCTTTTGCTTATCATGGAAGGTTTTTATTTCATCATCAAATCTGAAGCTTAATTTTGCTGGATATAAGATTCTTGGTCGGCATCCCTTATTGCAGGAGCCCTGTTTGGGGAGATGGCTAAGATTGTGGTTGACTATGGGCCATGGAGATGTTTGGGCATTGCCGCCTTCTGTAGTCTCACGAGACTTGGCCCAGGATCTTCAGAGACTTGGGCCGAGATTGCTGATCGGGTCGGCGACATTTGGTGTGTGGGTTTTTGGTGGTGTGTGGTACATGTTAAAGTCGTTGTTAGAGCCAGAGAGAGAAGTTATCAGAATAAAAAGCCTGTTTGTTTCCAGTTCGCCTCTGAACTTCTTCCCACGGCTTCGTTGCTCCAAGTGGCCATCACTTCAGGCGGCAACACCTTATCTTTTAGAGCCTGGTATATGTTGTTCCAGGACCTCCTGGCTTTGAGGGTCTGGATTGAAAAATCTGCTGAGATGCAAATTAGTTTTCCTTTATAGGTTATCTGATTTTTCTCTCTTATAGCCTTGAAAATTCTATCCTTATTTTGTATGCTAGGCATTTTCATTATAATGTGCCTTGGTGTACATCTGTTGTAATTTTGTACATTTGGCATCCTATAGGCCTCTTGTATTTTTCAAATTTGTTCTTCTTGTTTGGGAAATTTTCTGATATTATTTCATTGAAGAGATTTTGCATTCCTTTGGTTTGATTCTCTGCACCTTCCTCTATTCCAATAAATCTTATATTCGATCTTCTGATGGTATCCCATAATTCTTGGATATTATGTTCATGGTTTCTTACCATCTTCACTGTGTGGTCAACTTTATTTTCAGTATTATATATTTTTTCCTCGTTGTCTGAGGTCCTGTCTTCAAAGTGATCCAATCTGTTGGTAATACTATCTATTGAGTTTTTTAAATGGCTTATTGTTTCTTTCAATTCAAGTATTTCTGTTTGGTTTTTTTCTCAGACTATCTCTTTCTTGAAGTAATCTTTTGCTACCTGTATTTGTTCTCTTATCTCTTTGTTGGAGAGATAAATTTTTGCCTGTATCTGCTCACTTAGGTCATTTTTTAAATCCCAAATAATTTTAATTATGTATATTCAGAACTCCTTCTCTGACATTTCACCTACTGTGCTTTCTATGGATTATATTAATGTAGTATCTTGGTTTGTTTTGGACATTTTACTCCTTTGTTTTTTCATGGTGTATATGTGTTTTCCTCTCTTGCAGTGAAAGTCTGAGGTATTACGGCTTCTGCTCTATTATCTTATAGCGTCCTTACAGGTTACCCGATACCTCACTTTTCAGAGAAAGATCAATATTACAGCATTCAATGTTCCCAACGTGTTACTATATATCAGTTAGCTTCTATTTTTATACTTACAGTTTTGTCACTTTAAACAGAAATGATGAGATCAGTTATCTTCTACCATATAGTCAGTATGTTCGTGTGGTAGTTTACAGTTTCTAATGGTAGTGGGGGGTGCTTAGGGGTTGGCTAAGACTTTTGTGAAGTATGATGTGAGAAAATAGAGGTATTAGATTATTTGACTAGTCAGAGGGTAATTATGAGAACTTGGGTACTAGTAGGAGAAACAAGAGATAGGCATCCCCATGTAATACTCCCTGTGTCTGGGCCTGGGGCCTGTTCCCTGACCTGCAGGCAGAGGTGGTAGCTCCTGGTGGAAGCTCTGAAGTGGGCAGGCAGTGTAGGGAACACACTCAGGTAGCTCTGGAAATGGATATTGTGTGGGATTAGGAAAAGAGGAGGAACAGATTCAAGACATGAAGGGTATTGAGGTCATAAGACTTCCCTCTGTAGGTCAAAAGAAATTCCTTGGTGTCTATTTGTAGTTTTAGGTTGAAAAGTTAAGAGTAGACAAATTGAGATTTGAAAATATTTGTCAAATGAGCGTTCATTATTGCCAGGTTTTTTACATGCAATTTTCTATCCAATCCTTGAAATGATGCTACAAGCTTATTATGAATTATAATGCATACTACTATTATAAATACAACTTGAATAAAAAATAAATTAATTAATTAAAAAAAGAATGATGTTAATGATGTTAATCTCATTTCATCGATGAATTACCTAAAGTTGTGTGATATTATGTATATCACCTGGCCAGAATCAGAGATTTGAGCACACTCTTGCACTTCTATGGAGCAAAGTGTGGAACTCTCACTTTTATGAATATGAAAACTAAGAGCCAGTCTTGACTGGAAACCTGCTCTCCTTTCTAGTTTCCAACTTAGTTTAGCACTGAAAAGATGACTATTGAATTTTTAAATATTACAGTTCATTTCATTTAAGCCAACATGGACCTATAATGCTTTTAGTATCATATTTCAAGGTCTCTTATGAATATGAATATGGTGTCAAAATTTCTTATGCCATAGAGAAACTTTAAGACAGAGCAGTTGAAAAATAATTGAAACTGCTATTAAGAATAGAACTCTATGTCGATGAGACAGTATGTTGAAGACAAATGCTCTATATGTTAAAATCTTCATTTATAAGTAAATTATAAATACTACAAATGTTTGATACATGTCTAAGATTTTTGTTATTAAATGCATGCTGGTCCAAGCTCCTAGGAAACATCACTTATTGCATTGACTGCATATCAGCAGCTGCTTTTTGCAAACCACAGATTCTGTCAGAAACCATCAAGCAGTTCTAATTCAGAGGTCAGCTACTGCAAGGTGATTCATTAGCTCCTTAATCATACAAATATGGCCAAAGCCACACTCCCTCAGTGCAGATAATGGAGATGGCAAACAAGTTCTACATGCACCAGTATGCTGACTTTTGAAAGCAATCTATCCTTTTAGGGCGAGTCTCCTTTTCTTTTTTCGGAGGCGACGATTATCCTACAACCCCACCCCTCCCTGCCCCCAAGATAGCAGCTCTGCTAAATATTTCTTTTATTCTAGTTGCTCAAGGATTTGTTGTAAGCATTATAAAGTGTCAGATCAGTCTTACAAATTATTTAAATAAAATCTGAAAAGTGATTTGGCTTGCAGAGTTTGCCTAGACTTTGCCTGCATTTCCACTTGCCCAACTCTCACGGTTAACCATCTGTCTCATTGGCCAGGGGAGCAGAACATTCACACTGTTTCTCTTGTTTCTTTTTTAATTTGGAAATGTGAATTGTATTTAAAATTTTATTTTGGTTAGAACATTTCACATGAGATCTACCCTTTTAATTTTTTAAGTGTAAAATACAGTATTGCTAACTATAGGCACAATGTTTGTACAACAGATCTCTGGAATTTGTCATCTGGTGTAACTGAAATTTCGTACCCACTGATTAGTGACTCCCTGATTTCTCCTCTCACCTAGCCCCTGGCAACAGCTATGCTATTCTTTGCTTCTGTGAGTTTGATTACTTTAGATACCTCATATAAGTTTATTGGCTTATTTTACTTAACAGAAAGCACAATTAAAAATTGGCTAAGTACTTGAATAGACATTTCTCCAAAGAAAACATAAATGGCCAGTGAGTATATGAGAAATCACTAATCACCAGGGAAATACAAATATAACCTCATACTTGCTAGGATGACCATTTTAAATTATATATTAAAAAAAGAGTTATTTCAACCGCTATGGAAAGCAGTATGGAGATTTCTTGGATAACTGGGAATGGAACCACCCTGTGACCCAGCTATCCCACTCCTGGGTCTATTCCCAAAGGACTTAAAAATAGCATATTACAGTGACACAGCCACTTCAATGTTTATAGCAGCACAATTCATAATAGGTAGGTTGTGGAACCAACCTAGTTGTCCCTCAGTAGATGAGTGGATAAAGAGAATGTGGTATATATACAAAATGGAATTTTACTCAGCAATAAAAGAGAATAAAATAATGGCATTTGCAGGTAAATGGATGAAGTTGGATAATATAATGCAAAGTGAAATTAGTCAATCTCAAAAGTCCAAATACCTAATATTTTCTCTGATATAAGGAGGCTAGTTCACAGTGTTGTTGGATAGGGGTACATAGGAGGATTAGAGGAACACTAGAAATGGTCAAAGGAAAGGTAAGGGAAGGGAGGGCGCAAGGGGGGAGAGAGGGGGAAAAAAAAAGAAAAAAAAATGGTGGTTGAATGAGATGGATATCATTATCCTAAATGCATGATTGAAGATCTGAATGGTACTTATATACTTTGTATACAAACAGTTATATATAAAAAGATGCTATATATGTGCATTATGAATTGTAATACATACTACTATTATAAATAAAAAAAGAAAAAGAAAAAAAGAGTTAAATGTTGGTGAGGATGTGAAATAAACGAAACCCTTGTTGGCAATGCAAAGTGGTGCAGATGCTATGGAAAACAATATGGTGGTTCCTGAAAAAAAAAAAATTAAAACTACCATTTTTGTCTAGTAATCTTACTTTCTAATTATTTATTCAAAATATTTGAAATCAGTACTGTAAGAGGTACCAGCCCCCATTCATGATAGCACTATTTGCTGTGTGGAGCCTACCTCAATATCCATTGACAGATGAATGGATAAAAAATAATTTGGTATATAAACAAAATGAACTATTATGTAGTCATAAAAAGAATGAGATCTTGCCAAATAGGGCAACATGGATGAATCTTGAAGGCATCGTGCGAAGTGAATTAACACACTAATTTTTTTTTATTAAAGACCCACCATGATTAGGGCCCACAGACCCATTGTGTTCTCTTGCTGCGTGGCCATTGAGATCTATCCTTCCATCTCAATGGTAAAGTGGATCCCACTCTCTTTTCCAACTTATCCCAAGGAATTGCTTCTTTCTTACTAAAAATACTTGAAATTTGAGAATTATTAGCACTTCTACAGAGCATTTCCTCAGTGGTTTTCTGCACAAATAGCTTCTGTCTCTTAAGTTTCCTTTTGTATCTCTGAGTGTTTTTCTTTTCTTTTCTTTCTTTTTTTAAAAAACTTCCTTTGTTGGAATCAGAATTTTTGGGAAGAATTGGAAAGTTTTCAGAATGTTAGGATTAAGGGAAACCAGAGAGCAGTGGTGTAGCTCTCCCTTCTCCAAAAAAGTGTTTGCTACATCAACACATCTGCTGTATGACTGGGGCATAGAGTTGCACCCCAGTAACATAAGTGTTGTAGAGTGGCAGTAGCCTTGTCAGCAACATTGCCATTGCTAAGGCTTGAGCATAGACATTATGAGAGTCTTCCTCCCACAAAAGCATTCAGGATTATCTTCTGAACTATGTAAAGAATAAAACAAGAGAGGCCACATATTTTCCATTTCCTTGAGTTCCTCTGCCAGGTTTTAATGGCTCTGCAGGTTGAGGGTTACTGTATTTCTAGAACATGGAAGCATAATTTGAAGGTAATGTCTATCCAAAAGGAGTTATAAAAGTAAAAGGTGGAAGTCCAACATTCACTTTTACATGAGACAAACCAACAGTCTTGTTTTCATGCGAAAACCAAGGGAGTAAACATGGAAGTTTGTTTTGCTCAGGATTATCTTTGATGGTTTAATGAGTCTTCACAAAATTTCAGGTGCATTCCCAATTCTCAGCTCTGCCCATAACTGCATATTTTAATTACTCTGGAGCATAGAAGGAGATTTTGTTAATCCTTAGCTGTAACATGCTTGAGTGATTTGAATACTTCAGACCCCCAGCCAGTGGTATGCGTATTCGATATTGAGGCTACATTAACTATGCAAGGGGCCAAATGAGGACCTGTGAGAATGGTTTTCAAAATGTGGTCTCAGCATAAGGGATGTATTGTTAAGTCAAAACAACTCCACAAATGTCCAATGGAATCTGCAATCTCCTATAACCTCGAACCAAATATTCATGGATAAGCCTCTCAGGATGAAACCATCACTTCTAATATGTTTTGGCATATATTTTTTAAATAAGTTTATTTAAAAATTTAAAAAGACTGAAGTAAGTTTGCTATAGAGTAGAGATGCCCTTCACTGAGATGTTTTATTTGTAAGAGATCAGTTTATATCATGAATCCAAATAAAGACTGTTTCTTGGGATCCCAATTTCCTGAATTGGGTTATGGTGGCCCCTCTCCCCTGCTTTTGTCCCAGCTGAAATTTTTGTTTGAGTTTGGAAGGCAATGCATATTAATAGGGGATGAAGAAGAGATTGATTTGAAAGGTTGCTTAGAAACTTGCATGCTGAGCAGTCCTATTTGCCTGACAGTGCTGTCCTCTGCTAGGGTTTGCCTGGGAACCAGCTCTCAATGCTGAGGCTGCTGCTGTGGCTGAAAACATTTTTGGAAGTCTCTCTTCAGAAATAGTAACAAAGATTAGTTTGTAAACCACAAAAAACTTTTTCTTTTTGATAACTCCTTTTTGAAAATGAATTCTATTTACCTCACTTACAAAATTTTGTTTCAAATGATGTTTGGCTATTTAAAAAAGACAAACTTGGAACATAAAAAGGATATTGAGGAAACATCCTCATAAAAAGGAAACTGAGCTGGGCGTGGTGGCTCATGCGTGTAATCCCAGCCCTTGGGTGGCTGAGACAGGGATCATGAGTTCAAAGCCAGCCTCAGCAATGGCAAGGCACTTAGCAACTCAGTGAAACCCTGTCTCTAATAAAATACAAAAAAAAGGGCTGGGGATGTGGCCCAGTGGTTGAGTGCCCCTGAGTTCAATCCCCAGTAACCCTCCCCCGCCGAGAAAAAAAGGAAACTGAGGAAATCTGAATAAACTATGGACTTTAGTTAAGACTAATGTTTGGTACATTAATTGTAACCAATGTATCATGCTAATTTAAGATGTTAATAGGAGAAATGAGATATGAGGTATTTAGAAACTCTATTTTTGTAATAATGTCATCATTATAAAATTATTCCATAATGAATAGTCTTTATAAAAGGACAAATTTTACATTCAGGACATGTTGCCTATCTCTGATACCTCTCATTGAATGAGAAAGGAGGAAACTAGAAATAAAACAACATGCTTAGAATTTTATGTATATATTCTCATTTAATTCTCACAATAGTCCTATAGCAGTAGTTGTTATTTTGATTTTACAGAAGAAAGAAAAAAAGATACTCAGAAAGATTAAATGACGTGGCCAAGGAAATATAGCTAGTCTGTGGTAAATATTAGGATTCAGATTCATTTTCTTCTGGGTCTAAATTCTTTATACCATATTATCATATTTATTCCATACAAATATTTTGTAGGCTTTAAAATTAATTCCCAAAGTGCAGTTTCCAAAGCAGTATCAAGTACAAATTGCCAAAACACAACTACTTTGAACAGGGTAACACTGATCTGAATGTAAAATGCCTGTATTTATTTTTGAAATCAGTCATATTCTTTTATAATTATTCTTATTAATTTTCTGGTAAATTCCTTAATGGCGACAGATGTTTCATATTTGGAGGAAATATTTTGTTTTCAGGAACAGTGGCTCTCTTGGATGAAGTCCCTTTCTGTCATTGGGCCAAAGCATCCATTTGGTAGAAAGGCCAAAGGTATAGAAATCAGGTTGGCTCTTGGAAATGTGGGGTCCAAATGAATGCTTTGTGTTAATGGAAGATCCAGAACTTCTGTCAACATCATGGTTTCTTCAGCAGTGACCACGGAGAAGTAGAGGACCTGTTGATAATGATCTGTAGAAAGTAGGTTTTCAGACCTGTGGTGGAGGCCACTGGGTTTCCATGGAGCCAGTCACGCTCCCAGCTTCTGTGAGTATAGACTGCTGGCAGCTCACCAATGAGTCAAATCCCTCCTCAGGAGTTACCCTCTGATGGAGGGACATGTCTCATCATAGTTTTGTGCTGTGGGGCGGCCGGCATCCATTGACTGATTGAGTTTGGGCTCATAAAGGCCTGGTGAAGGGCCTTTCTGAAGGAGCACCCAGCTCCAGAGTTCCCCCGCCCCCCACAGTCACCTGAAATTTCTTACATTGCAGGTTTGTCTTTTGCTAAGTGTTGATCCAAGTGTGCTGCTCAGTAAACTATCTGTATCTGAATCTCAGAGCTGGTTTCCAGGGGAGAACAGTCTATGACAACTTCTCAAGGTACTACTGTCTTTTCTCCTTATGGGGAGAAACCAGTATGTTTCAAATACTTTCTTTAATGTGTAGACACCACTTTTCCCAGGAAGTCTTTTCTAACTAGGTTAGTGCCCCCTGTAGGAGTTCCTTCAGTCTCAGATATTTGCCTGGTATAGCATTTATGCCACCAACATGTAATTTCTTTTTTTTTCTTTTCTTCTATAAATCCCCCACAAATGTGACTCTTTGAGGATTGGAACTGGGTCTTGAACATCTCTGCATCATGAATGCCTGCCTTGGTGCCTTGATTGCAGTAGAAACCCAGAAAACATTTGTGGAATGAATTGTATTTAAATGTGATAAATTAGTCAAGCCCCTTTTAAAATCTTTTATGCATGTTGGGTTTCCTCCAAAGTTTATTTGTCATGAAGCCCTAAGTTTGATAGGGTTATTCTGAAAACTTTATTTCTTGTTTGTCAACACCAGTTGACTTTAAAAAACTGGGCAAAGAGTTGAAAGGAATAAAATCCTGGAAGAAAGAAATTCTGAAAGAAACAAATTCATCCTAAAGAAAGAAATCTAGAAAGAAATCCTGGAAACAGGGATTTGCTTCCAGAGCAAAGATTTTAATTTGTAATTGATTCTGAAATAGAGACATAAATATTACAGCAATTGATCTAGAAGCTATGATGATTCCTTCCAACCGAGGAGTCACTTCTTACAACTGGAGGAAATTTTACTGTGATCTAAATAATGCAACTTTGTTTTTATGGATAATGAAATTGTCACATAGCACTTAAGGCTTACTCTAAGCTATGGCACAATAGCCATAGCCTCTGGCTCACCATACCATTCATTCCTCTTTCCTCTGATTCTCCATTGCCTGTTTTGTTTGTGCCATCTATTAAGTGTTGGTCATGGATGGGTCTTGAGTACCTGGCCATTGGCACCTTGAACAAAGGACAAACTAGAACACACAGACATACTAACCAGAAAAATCTCTGTGACTTCCCATTTAGAAAAAAAGACTTTGTGAAGGTGTGGGTTTCTTAGGCTCACAGAGACTTAATTTCTGGGCCCTCTATCTGCTGACTATCATGAACAATGGCCTTTGAATCAATACCTTATATAGTTTCTCACTCCCTAAAGCCCGTGATAGATGTTTCCTCTTGCCTTCTCTTACTAGTCATTTAAAGTCCCAATTTGGTGTACTGCTTTGCCTATTGGTCTATATTTTGTAGTGTTTTTCACGTTATGATAACCTTACAACTCAAGTGGAAGAGGAGAATTTATAATGATGGAATGTATTTGTGTAATTACTGGCTGCTGAAATTTTCACCTAGTTTGAGAGGTAGGTAGATCTAGTTAACACTGAAAAATCTCCTTTGACCCTGGAGGAGTTTTAAATCTCCATTCAATCTCCTTCATATAAGCAATGCTTTCCTCATTACTAAAATAACCTAGGAACTAATGAAGAAAAGCAAGTTGTTTGGCTTGTGTCTTATGTAACACAGCTGATTTTCTTACTACTTTCCATATCCACACAACTTTATATTCAATCCCATAACAACCTTTCTCTGTGTTGAATGCTAGTAATTCTATTTTGCTGATGTTTAACTCTTCAAACATGTCTCATCTTCTTAGTTAGAATAAATTCTCCCCGAGAGAAAGATTCCTGTCTTGTATATTTTTTAATCTTTTAAAATGCTCACATTTGCATATAACATGCAGAAATGCTTTGCATATAACATGCTGGGCTAAATATATATTTATTATATCAGCATTCACTCTACTTCCTTTTTATCTGCATAAAAGGACTAGAAGGCTAAGAGCTACATTTCTTGTACTCCTTTTTAGCTTGGGTGTTGATGTGATATATTTTCATCCAGAAAGATTATTCATGGGATTGCAAGTGAGATAGAGAACATCTTTCTAGAGATGTCAGCTGACAAACCAGCTCCGGAGGATGAAGGTATTTTCAGCAGCCGGGGGGCATGTGGCACTCTCAGGCAACCAACCTGTAGGTGTGGGGCCACAGATTGTCATAGTAGTTCAAAAACCTCTGAACCATAATGAAGGGAGCATGACTTTGAAACAAAACAATCCAGTCAGTGGCAACTCCCTGACTTTAATTTCCCCAGCCCTTTCAATGATTTTGAAAATACCTAATTTCTTATTAAACCTGTTCTTATCGAAATGCTTGAAGTGTTTTCTGTTTCTTACATTGAATCTTGACTGATACTTTAGCTGCCCACCTCATTTGTTGATGTAGTAAAAATACATCATGCCCCTACAAGATTATGCAAAAAAAAAAAATTGCATTATAGTTCTGCTTGTTTTTATGTTTCTAAGTTCAATAAACTACCAAGCCTTTAAAAATTTGAAGGACTCATCTACACAGTATCCCTTTAACCACTTTGATGGCTCAGTGAGTCCCTGGATACTGTAAAACAAGCACAAACATTGAGTTGGTCAGTAACAAAGAATTACAGTAAATAAGATACCATAGACAGTAGAATTTTGAGTTAAACTATGAATATTTATTGGTAGCTGAACCTTTCCAAGAGGATCTGAAATTATTTACTCAACATCCCAGTTTAACAGTGAACAATTCATTTATTTAAACCTGCTAAGTCTCCCCCAAGTGCTTTTGATCTTATGGCACAAATCCACACATGCTAAGGTTGGATATTGTGGACTATTTAATTTTCTGAATGTAATTTTAGGGAAATTATATCTTTTACAAATAGCGGACTTATCATGGGAAGAACTCAAAACACATTGAGAGATGATTAATGAAGCGTGAACATAAATCCTTTGGCTGTCCCCAAATCACACTCCCAATAGTGGAGGGAGGACAACACCCCAGTAGTCTTGGTTCTAGTCCACTGTGCTGTCTGCTATGCTGCCTTGTGCTGTTGGCCGCTTGGATCTGTCAGTACCCGAATCCCTTTTAAATGCACTTTCTGTAGTTCTTTCTCACGCACGTCTTCCCTGCTGGTCTGTAAATGAGGACTACATCTATTTGCTTGGCAATCTTCGTTTTCCTAGTATAATGGTAGCTAGTGTTAACAAGGTACTTTGCTATTTACAAATATCTTTCACAAATCTTAATTATCTCAGTCTCTCATAACCTTGTGAGGTACATAAGGCAAGCAGATATCATATTATCCTTATTTTACAGACAAGTATCCAGGAGACAGTCATTATGAAGAACATTATGGTGGTTCCTCAAAAAACTAAAAATAGAACCAGCATATGTTCCAGCCATCCCCCTTCTGGGTACAGATACAGACACAGATGTTTTTTAAATGAAGGAAAGAATCACTTTCGATTTTTAAAAAAATGACTTCTCTATTGTTAATTATATTCTATAAATATTGTTATTACAGAGTTGAACCATTGTGTCTAAAAATTAAATGTCAATAATATTAAGATGCGTAAGATTCAAGATGGTCTGTGGTAATGGGTGACCTGGTAAACAGATTTTTCCCACAGGTGCGTCTTTATTACCTGCTTTTGCAAATTAACATGATTTATGAGCAGGAGGTTTAAAAAAAGTTACTTCCCAGGAGAATTTTTGAACTTGACCAATCTTTACAGTCGAGATTTTTGAACCCATGGCAAAGGGATGATCCTGGTCTCTGGTTTCTTGGCTATTCTGGTCCACTAGCTATTAATTATTCAAGGGCAAAGAAACTATGACTTATTTATTTGTAAATCAGGTACAAAGTGTCAAGAACACAGACAAATGTCTACTAAGCTACGCTGGTGGTTCTTATTCCAAAGTTCCTCTGAATTCATGATCTTTTTGGGGGGCAGGGTGGGGTTTCTGGGTATTGAACCCAGGGTCTCATGCTAGGCATGTGCTCTACCACGCAGCCATAACTCATCATCTTTTAAGATACTTCATCAAATGCTTCACCTCAAATGCTAATGTGTATCTCCAGCCCTTCATTTGGAATTCTCTTTTAGTATAAAAGCAATCAATTTTTCCCTGGCATGATGGCTCTTTATGAAAGCTTGCTGTTTATCGCGTCTGCTCCCATTATTCTCTCTCCTTACACATTTAATTCACTCTTCTACTTTATTTTCCTTTTGTTAGCTGCTATTGGTAAATCACAAAGTACAGGCAGAATGCCAGTGGAACATTTTCCTCTTCTGTTCTAGACACATGCTCTTTAGCCAGAACATTTTTTTAATGTAAAATTGAGAGGAATGGACGAAACACTGAGTCATTCTCCAGGACTCTGGGGAAAACCTGGTCCTGTGGCAAGAACTCAGCTTCCTTACCTGTCCTACCTGTGTTTGCACTGGGCTATCCCATCAGATACAGGATTCAGGGTCCTGATGATGCTGACCCTTCCATTCTACTGGAATGTTTGACAACTGCGTGAAAATTTTCAGGGAACAAGGTAATCTGAGGCTGGTGGTCTCATGCTTCCTGTTGTCATTCCATTTTCACACATCCTCTTCCTTTTCAAAGGAAAAAAAAAAGCCTTGTGTTTTTGAGGAGTTCAATTTGGAGTAGATTCTTTTTTGGTATCTAAGTTCTGAGTATTTTTTTTTTTTTTTTTAAATATCTCCTACTGCTCACATTGTCCTAAAAGTCTAAGAGCAACAGACTTGCCATCTATTTGCTTTTCTTTTTCTTGAGAAATTCCCAGAAGATTCCTTTCTCAGAAATAGAGGCTTCAGTTGTGCCTACTCCTTGTTACTAATGCTCAATGAGAGAGTTGGCAACACTGAAGCAATCAGCTACTAGCAATGACATTTGGGTCATTAGTGGTTTGTAGATGTTGAGAATGCAGTATCTCAAAATGGGATGGAGTGGAAAAGCCAAATTCAAATTGATAAGGGGACTGTACATGTGCTTCATTTAACTTCAGACAGATTTTTGACTACTTGTGTCATATGCAAATGTGTACAACAATGCTTGAAATTGGATTTCCATTTCACTTAATTAGATTAGTGCAAGACCTGCATAATAATCAATAGTTAGTAGTCTTGCTACTACAGGGGTTCAGAATTTCAAAATGATGGCTGGTTTTGAAGTTTCGTCTGTCCCAGGAGAATGGCCAATTGGCTGATTTTGGATGTAGCTATGGTTGGTATTACTTATACTTGTTGTTCAAGTAAAGCACTTCAATTTTCTTTCATTCAGGTTGATAGACATTAAAAATAGAAATGTGTTTTTTAAAAATTCTGAAGAAATAATTAGGATTTAAAAAAATTAGACTGTGCTATAAATAAATAAATAAATAAATAAATAAATAAATAAATTCAAGTACTACTTTTTTTCCCTGAGTTTTTAAGAAAATGGGTAATGAAACCTCACTGCATGTTTTCTCTCCAACATGAATAATAGGAACTTGAAATCCATTATAATTACAATTAGGGTGTTTTCTCTCCAGGTTTTAGATATATACAGTGTGTGGTCTGCAAAGAGAACAGCTTTACATAATTACAAAAGACAAGGAAGATTGGTTTCAGAAAAGCCAATGGTGGAACAGACGATTACACATAAAATTCTGGGCAAGAAGAAAATGACAATACCGAGAGAACGAGAGAGAGCTCAAGAGAGCGATACTAAGAACCCATTCAGAAATCAAGAAAACCCAAATAGCATTTATCCAAGCAGACAGCAGCTCTGCAGTGTTCTATTAAGCAAAAGGAAGGCAGATGTTCCATCTTGTCCCTGTTGGGAGGTTTTTGTTTGTAGCTTGTGATGTTTTTAAATAAGACTTTCTAAGTACTGCTTTCTAAAAGGAAAGAAAATTTCATGACAGGCTAGAGGAGTTTAGGCCACTCTGGTAGCTCTCAGATGTGCAGTTCACACTTTGACTTAGAAGTAACATGTAGAGATGGAAAAAGTTCAAGGCCTCAGTTAAGGACTCTGTGACCACCCTGCCATGAAGTAGGCTTTGTACCTTTTCAAGACTCGGTTTCTTCATTTGTTAAGCAGGATGATAGTAACACACTGTGAAATTGGTACACCTCTTTACTGTACAAAATTTTTTTTTATCTGTAAAAAATTATTTTATGGCTCTAGAGAATATCTAAATAAAGGAACTTCATTTTTTGATGTAAGTTAAGTCTTGATTACTTCTCATATTCTGGCCCTGCTATTTCTCTTTCATTTTTCTTGGAGTGTTTATGATGATGCAATAAGACCAAGTATAGTTGATTATTTTGAAAGGTATAAAGGGCTACCTAGAAATCCAGGTGGGTCTTATTGTTAGTCAACATCAGATCTTGGAACAAATTCAAAATTTTGCTCAAAATATCTATAAATCATCCATTTAGTCTGAGGCAGAATCCTAGGGGTAATTTTGTTAGCCCAAAATAAATAAGCTATGGAGATAGAATTTGAATTCAGGTCAGTCCAATCAGGGTCCATAGTACTTATGACAATCTATAAATGTGTAAATGGTGGGAATGTCCAATAATTAAACATCATGGGACGGTGATGATGTCATGTAACCTTATTTTTTCTTTCAGGTTCTTTATCCTCAATGGGGTAAAGCTCAGACCTTCTTCCTTACTCCTCATAATAGGCATTTAATGTCAATGAAGAAGTACTCTGAAGCATTTGTTTTTACCAAGGAGTCATAGGGGTTATAGCCTCAGTAATTATTTGATAAGGGAAATATACATTTTACCTACATTTACCTACCTATACATTTACCTTTTATGTGAGACCTGTGTAATTAGAGTTTTAACAATGCTGGAAGTCTAAATGTGGTTTTGAAAATCTGTGAATGGCTGAGGTTGCCTTAAATTTTATATTCTAAATTATTAGCAATGTCACAAAATCCCAAGAAGATAAGAATCTGTAAAAAGATCAGCTTTATTATTAAATATGGAGTGTTTGTAATGATCTATGAATAGTGGTGGTGGTGGTGGTGGTATTGGGTGTGTTTGTATTTAAGTTGGAAGAGGAGCAGTGCTATGGGTGGGACCTTGTTGACAACACTTCTGCAGTGCCATCTTTTTTGAGGCAGAGTTTAAACTCCCATGGAAGCTGGCAACAGAATGAGGTCAACATTCTCTTAGGACTACGTGAGCTAGATTCAGGTCTGTGCTCAGGATCCATAAGTATTACGTATATAAGAGAGAGAATGACCTGATGCTCTGTTACAGACTGGATGTGGAATTGCAAGGAAACAGAAGGAACCCAAGATGTATCAAAGATTTCCAAGTTGGGTCCCTGGGAATGTAGGAACAGGAATAGAAGCAGGCTTGGCAGGGAAGAGTTTTTTATATTGGGACATATTGTTTGTGAGATGGCACTGAGCTAAGGATGACAATAGCCTCTCAGAACAGTATTCCTCAAGGGTGGATGTCTGTACTTGATGTGAAGAGTAGGGATTTATTAGCTTTATGCATATGGGGTCACCTGTGGGAGGAGAAGGACATTGGAATAGAATATCCATGAGATTATCTTATCACTAGGTTTTAAACAGAGGCAAGTACAGAAAGAAGAGGGGAAAATGGCACTAGAAAATAAATTGGGGTGCAGTCCTAGCCAACACAACTGCATACTCCTGCTTCAGGGCATTAGCCATGCTCTTTGCTGGACTATTTCTTCCCCCATCAAGCTATGTGGGTAGGTCATTATTACATCACCCCTTTCAGAACTTTGCTGAAATGACACCTTCTCCATGAAACCTTCAGTGACTGCCCCACTTAAAACTGCCATCTTCCCCACGTTCAGTATTCTCTATCCCCCTGCCTTGCATTATTTTTTTCTAAGGCACTTTTCACCTTCTGACATACTATAAGTTTTGCTTAATGGTTGTTTAATGTTGCTCTTTATCCATTAGAATTGCAAGCTCCATGAGGGTGTGGATTATTTTATTTCTGTACTCTTTGAGACTGTCTGACACACAGTAGGAGCTCCAAAAAATACTTGTTTAGAGAATGAATAGGCTTACAGAGACCTAAGGACACAGATCTCTTGTGAGCATTAGCCTTGAAAATGCAGGAGGAACCATTTTTTGGTGGGAGCGTAAGAAAAAGATGATGAGCTAAAACTTGATGAGCAGGGAACTTGAAGCCACTTTTTGTGACTAGAAAATGTTTAAAGAAGACAAATAGCAAAACCATTTGTCTTCCAGAGAGGATAATTTAGAATATTAATGGGGCTGCTGATAAGTTAGTCAAGAAAATTAAGGATGCACTTGCAGTGTTTGTGCAGGTGGAGATTGATGACAAGAGAACTGGTTTGGAGGGAGAGCGGCATGTTAGGACAACAGGCAGACTCTGGCTCAGTTCAGCTGGGCAAAATGATCTCTCATGTGTACGCAGGTTGTTGTAAATGGGAGGTCAAGCCTGGCTTCTTAAAGTACTTTGCTGAAATGTCTAACTCAAAGTTAAGGATTAGACCAGAGAAACTACCTGAGTGCAGAAAATGAAAAGAATGAATATTTCAGATTTAGTAAATATGAAATTAAATAGTTTTATAGGAAAAAAATACTCAGAACAATATAACTAAAATTAGAAAAAAACTTCAAGAATATATAGAAATATATTAAAAATCCGGTTTTAACTTAAAAATCGTTATTGTTGAATTTTAAAAGGATACAAACTAGTTGTGGGCAGACCTTTTAAGTATCCCTCTTGGATCCTCAAAAGGGCTGATGGACTTCCTAGCAATGCAGTTTTCCACTTTGGGAAGTCCCTTCCGTTTCCAACACCTGAACTGAAATGACATTGCAAGGTCTGGGGAAAGGCCTGCAATCTTGGCATGAAGTACAAGAGATAGATGCTCCGTTTAATTACTTTCTGTTCAAATAATGAGTGGACCAACGTAATGTGTATTTAAAAGTCTGTATTTTATCATTTTGGTAAAACTATATTGTTATATTATGTGCATGTATAAATATGTAACAAGAAGTCCCACCATTATGTTCAATGATAACACACTAATAAAAAAATGTGGAAGAAATATTTATATTGTAAAATGCAAATGATTGCATACTGTTTATATATGTTAACTTTTTCTTGGAAGGAGAATTTAGATGAATGTACATCCTCAAGAGTGGTAATACCTGCTTTATCTTTTCAAGGGCTGATGATGTTCAGGGATCCTTCATTTTTTAATCTAGTCAGTAAATACAAATCTGGATAGTGGCACTGATGCAGGGCTGGGCTGGTCTTAACTAGAGGAGGCATTCCACTCTATTCCTCTGTTTTCTCCTTTAAATGCTACAAGGCTTTTTCCATACATTCTTCTGATGCCATTCAGGGCTCTTTAGTTACAAGCAACAGATGTCAGTTCTGGCTAATTTGCATCAAAAAGAATTGCTTGAATGGTGGGGGTGGATACCCTGTGGCTTAGGGAGAAGATCCAGTGTCCATATTGGAACAGACAGGAACCAGGCAGCTCTGGATGCTCTTGGTGGCGGAAATGCCTGCCAGTGTCTTGCCCAGGCTGAGCTCTCAAATCAACTTCTTCCAGGGGTTCTCAGTGTTTGTACACATGGCTTATGATTCTCATTCTAGGAGGGGAATATGTTTTGTCCTGTTGGGCTAGGGGAAGATAGGGCTTCTACTTAACATTTACCCATTACCTGATCCAACAGGGAAGAGGTAATTCTCCCTAATGAAATCACAGAAGGTGAAATAGATGTCGGCAGTGAAACCAAGGTCCAGAACTACTGTGGATCAAGAGAGCCCCCACAAATTAAGCAAACTGCTTTCCCCTTTAGGTGGCCACAGTAGTCTAATTTCTCTGCTTCACATTTTCTCTTGGACACTTCTAGTCCCTTGATGCTTTCTTTGTTTTGATAGTTTATCAGAGTGCCAGTAGATAATTAGTTGATTCTTTGTTTTGGTGTGTTCTGTGAGGAAATTATGGAGGTTTCTAGCTCTCATCTGCTAATCTATAGGTGAACAAAAATAGGGTTTATAGTAAAAGGATTTAGGCAGGAAGCTATTAAATAGTGACCTAGAGTTCCTGCTTCTAATAACTTTAATGCTGTTGCTTCGTTATTTTGTGTCTCAGTAGGAGTCTGTCTTCAGCTTGATCCACATTCAGGAAGTCTTTCTAACATGAGGGATTTATTTTTGCTAGGTTTTGCTACAGGAGTACTGTGTAACAGATAGCTCCCAGTCTCAGTGACATGCAACATTTATTTCTACTCAATGGTCTGAGGTCTAGTAACTCTGATGGGCTCCACTGTGCTCAATTGAGTTTAGCTGGGATTGGTTGAGCTCAGCTCTAGGCTGCTGTTTGGTTTAGATTTGGTCTGAAAATGATCTTATTCTGGAACCAGTGGCTCCCCAAGACATGCTGGTCTTACGGTGGGTACAGAAGTGCAAGGGATACAGAGAGGTACCAGACCTCTTAAATCCTTAGCATGGAGCACACATGTGTTATTTCTATGCATGTTCCACTGACCAAGCCCAGTGTTGGAGAAGCCATGGCAAGGGTAGAAACAAAAGGACAAATTGTCAGCAACCAATACTGTCTTCTACAGGCTTTAAGTAATTCTCTCTCTCTTTTTTTTTAAAAAAATATTTATTTATTTGTTTTTAGTTGTACACGAAGCGTTTATTTGTACATGGTGCTGAGGATCCAACCCGGGCCGCGCACGTGTTAGGCGAGCGCTCTACCTCTGAGCCACAATCCCAGCCCCAAGTAATTCTCTTTTTATCTTTACTCAAGCTGCATATGGATGGCCACAGAAAGCAGGCAGCTGAATGTTTTGGTTAGAAAAAGAATAGCACTACACTGAGATTACTGATGGAATAAGAAAGGAGAAAATATTTACATGGAAATTCATCCATTTAAATTTTGGTTTGTAAATAGAGTGGCAAAGTAAGGATTCAGTACCCAGCAATATGAGACCAGAAGCATAAAGGGAATAGTGTGTAGATGATAGAAGACCTGAATAGCATGATGCAAACATGAGCACCCAGATCATACCAACCTCTATTCTCTTGGCATACTGGTTAGATTTTAATCACATGCAGTGAGAAGGAACTGGAGATCAGTTTCAGGACCAACTGTTTACATTATATAGTTTTCATATAAGCCTATATAGTGAAATCCTTGATTCAGAGAAGACTTTGCAAAAATCTTTGACACAAAACTATGCCTATATAACAGTACCTACTACAATATTCTCCAAACATAGTATGCATATATATTTTTTTCCAGAGTGACTCACAAGTCATTTGCAGTGAAAGATTTGATTATCTTTATTATGCCCTTGGTTGTAGATACCAGAGCTGTGTTGGCAGCACCTAATTATTAAGGTCAAATGCTGATGCTCGGGATGAGGTTGTGGGTTGGTGGTAGAGTGCTTGCCTAGCATGTGTGTGAGGCATTGGGTTGATCCTTGGCACCACATAAAAATAAAGGTTATTGTGTCCACCTACAATTAAAAAGCAAATATATATTTTTTAAAAATTCTGATGCTCAAAAGTATGCAAAACCAGGGAAGCAAGCTAGATATTTTACAGAATGCCATGTGTGTCTCTGTGTGTTTATGAATATGGAACATTTTATTCTTTTATATTCCCCTAAAGTCTGCACACTCCAAATAAAGCAATTTATTTCAAATATAAAGTTACTAAGCAATGCATATAGCTATAGAACTAAATATTTGAGCACAAATAATGGAAAGGCAGATCCTAAACAATATTTTGATTACCCCTACAATGATCTCTGACTTGACCAGCACTGTAATGTGTAGGTAGAATACAAGGTGGGAAGCTACCAGGAAAATTCATCCAAACATACTTTTTGAGCATGTTCTAAAACACTGGCTGGTCTCACAATTTAATCTCAGTCATAGCATATAGAATGCTGTCTTAAGTAGTTTATTTTTCTCTTAGGATTGTATGTCACCTCTCCTTCCTTAATGTGCAATCTCCCTAGAACATCATTTGTCTCAAACCTATAAAATGGAAACAATAACAACAGCATTATTAATATTAATAATAACAGTAGTACAAAATAATAACACTGCTACATATGTTTCTCTAAAGACAAGAGGTTTTGTAAGAGAAAAGAGCCTTCTAATTGGTAGCATGTTGCATATTGCTATTTATGCATAAAGAAATAACTTGGGCATCATTCAGTTCTAGGATAAACAAAACTGGGGCAAACCAAACATTTCAGCAATTGAATACATGTAGAAATGTGGAGTAATATTTTATGATGTATTGGTTTCCTGGGGCTGCCATAATAAATTAACTCAAACCTGGTGTCTGAAAATAACAGAAATTTATTCATGCACAGTTCTGGAAGCTTGATGTGCAAAGCCAAGGCCTTGGCAGGGTCATGCTCTCTCTGAATGCCCTAAGGAAGAATCTTCCTTTGCCTTTTCCCAGCTTATAGTGTTTCTTGGCAATCTTTAGTGTTCCTTAGCTTGTAGCTGCATCACCCTATCTCTGCCATCCATCCCTTCTTCCAAGTCTATGTTTGTATGTTTCCAAATCTCCTTTCCTTATGAGGACATCAATTATTAGACTTAAGCTCCAAACCTAACTCAATTTGACCTCATCTTAACTTGATTACATCTACAAAGACCCTATTTTCAAAGAAGGTCACATTCACATGTGTCAAGGGTTAGGACTTTAGCATATCTTTTTGAAGATATAATTCAACCTGCTACAGATGCATATCAGAGCGATCAAATGACAATCTCATTAGTTGACAAGTTGTTATCAGTGGATCAGCAATAAACTGAAGTTGATCCCTGCTTATTCTTTTTTGAATGGAGAATTAGAAAAGTAAGGTTCTCAAAGGCCAAATGTTCTCTCTGATAAGTGGATGCTGATCCATAATGGGGAGGTGGGGGGGAGATACATGGGAAAATGAAGAATGGGGTGGGGAGGGGGTGTAGGGGTAGGAAAGACTGGAATGAGATGGACATCATTACCCTAGGTACATGTATGACTGCACATGTGGTGTGACGCTACATCACGTGCAACCATAGAAATGTAAAGTTATGCTGCAATTGTGTACAATGAATCAAAATGCATTCTGCTGTCATATATACCTAATTAAAATAAATTGAAAAATAAACAAAGAATACCTACCAAAAAAAAAAAAAAAAAAAAAGAAAAGTAAGGTTCTAAACAATGAAAAATGCTGCAGACCAGGTTTGGAAGAACAAGACAAATTGATCGTGAAAGGTTATGACTCTTAATTGTTTTCAGATAATAATTGAAAATTTCAACCTGATACAGATAAACATTAGGTCCAGGGACAAAAAACTGGTTGAAAGAGAAATTCAAATAATCATGCAGCATACTAATCAAGAGTGGGATTAGTATATAAAATCCTTGAAAATGATCAGGCTAGAACATTTCTCCTTTTTTAAAAAGAAATTGATTAGGATAAAGATGCTCCAGCAAGAGAGGAGACTACAAATATGAAATAATGTTGTTATCATATGTATTCTATGAATTGACAGGGTTTTAAAGCGCATGATATTTAGATCTACAAGTATAAGGAAATAGAGCTGTTTGAGGTGGTAATTCCAGTAGGCTTAAATGCTACCATGGTTTGACTTAACCCAGTGAAAAATGCATACATGCTTTTTACACCTCTGTTTTACAGAGGTGGTAATTTTTTATCTAGTTTATAGGTGATCTCATTCTCTATCTGAATTAACAATGAAGCATTTTAAGCAAACTAAAGGAGATTATTTCAAAACTTTAGTCTGTAGAACTACTACAATTTTATCACTCAGTCTTGGTCCATAGGAAGATGGTATTTTGAATACATGGTAGGGTATAATGGCAGATCTTGTTTTGTAAAACCTTTTCTTTGTGTGCTCTATATTCATAGAATTTAGATTACATCTATAAGGATGTAATCTTTGATAAACACTGATGACAGAGTTAATATTGCATTGGTACATGAGTTGTTAGAAATGTAGGGCTTAATGGGTAGGTGTTAGCTTGGCAACCAGGCCCTATAGGGGTTGACTTTGGTTGCTGTAATGGTTAAATTGGATGTCAACTTGACTAGTCTGTGGTGCCTGGTTGTCTTTGGTAAGTCACTAGTCTAGATGTTGTTTCACTATATTGGAGAGGCGATGAACATCTACAACCATTGATTTTGTGTAAAAGAGATTACCCTCCGTAAGGTGAGGGCGCATCCAATCAGTTGAAAGTCTAAGAGCCTAAACTGAAGTTTCCCAAAGAAGGACTTCTGCTTCAACACTGTAACATAGAAATACTACCTGCATTTTTAGCTGCCGGCCTGCTCTACAAATTTTTAGACTTGCCATATATAGCTTATTGGATCTGAGTCTCTGGAGAACCCCAAATCATACAGTTTCTTTAGACAGCATTTGAACATCTTCAACCTCAAAGTTCAGAGAAATTTCTAAAAATATGATGGGGTTGAAAATGTTGCAACATCTACTCTGACTCTCTTTCTACTGTAGGGCAGTGTATGGAAGGCTGAATTCCCAGGCAGGAGCAAGTTTATTGGAGGCTACTTTTAAAAGTACTGGAACCTTGAGGGACATTGCCACTTCTATGCTCTTGGCTTAGGGTTTTCTCTTCCATGATTATTTAAGGGGTTGCTTAACATAAGGTTTAATAATGGTTAAAAAAAAAAAAGTTGAGGAAAAACCCCCCTATACTTTCTGGTGTATCATTACACACAAAATACATACATGCATATTATTCATAGGTAGATGCTAATATTGAAGGGTTATGGAAAATAATATTCCTAAAAGATAACTCCTAGGGGAAAAAATGAAAAGACAGTGTAGCTGGGGAGGTGGGAGAGAAATTAAATAAACCTCTATGGTAAATCCTCTTCCAGGAACAATGGGCCCTGAAGGAACCAAGTGAATACTGAAAGCTGGGCTCTGGACTTTTACCCTTTCCCATGGCCCATGAGTCCTGGAAGGATTAAAGCAAATAGTGAAGCTCTGGGAAACAGTGAATCCCAGAGGAAGAAAAAAAAGCAATGGGTGGGATTTGAGTATTCATCCCTCAGGATCTGAGCTCCTATCTTGCCTGGTAACAATGAGTTGCAAACTTATTACACCTGCCTTCCTGAGTTAAAAATTTAACCTGCACAACTAGTTCCCTGACTGTCCGATTGGCATATCCACAGTTTCCAATGATTAATTCACCCTCCTTGTAAACTATAAGACTCCTTCTGTAACCTGCGGACCATTTTCGTACCCAGAAAATGAGCCCCTCCAGTGCCTGATTGATTGACTCTGCTGCAGAATAATGGAAAGCTTGCTGATCCGTTTGAGGTCTGCTTCCATCCCGGTTATTTGTGTTTTCATGATGGTGCTGAAACCGTGTTGGTTATTTTTGCTTACAAATATGATCAACTATACAATAAGCTACAAAAATGTCATTTTGTGATTCTGACGTCTATATTGTTACTATGTAATCATGTTACTGATGAGGCCCCACCAGCGGGGCATTGTCCTTGTTTTACCTTGTTCAGTCTGTCAGGTTTCATCATCTTGGTTCTGTATGTGGACAGACAGTGTTTGATTCCCATGACTTTCCACAGCAGCATTTATTGTCTGTATTACCCAGGTTACTTCCTTACGCATTAAGTTTCTTATATAAAGCATAATTATCAACTTCTCTGTTTACAGTTTCCTAAGTAACACCTTTAATAGTTTACACTGGATATATTTTTCTCTAGCTATCTCAGGCATTCATTGCTTTACTCAGAGATATTTCCTGAATGCCTATGCTGGTTACTGTGCAAGGTAATGAATGAATAAAATAGATGTTGTATTAGTTTGCTGGGACTGCCTTAACAAAATATCACAAGCCAGGTGGTTTAAAACAATAGAAATTAACTTTATCGCAGTTCTGGAGGCTGGAAATTCAAGACCAAGGTGCCAGTGGTTTGGATTCTCCTGAGGCCTCTTCACCTAGCAAATGGTCTGCTTCCTGCGGTACTGGGTCTGTCCTCACATGGCCTTTCCTCTGCCTGTGTGCTTCTGCTGTCTTCTTAGAAAGTATGTTGGAATTAAGGCCCCACCCTTGGAACCTCATTTGACCATAATTACCTCTTTACTCTAAATACGGTTCCGTGGGGATGTGTGGAGTAAAGGTTTCAACATACAAGTTTTGAAGGACAAAATTTAGTCTGAAACAGGTGTCCTTGCACTTGCCAGGTTCACAGTTCCTGAACAATAAAGGTCTTCAAACTGATGGCATGTTGACCTTCTATATGCCCTCTTCTGAGAGCTGTGAATTATTTAGGAACTGATCTACCTGGGAATCATGCCTTTTCTCTACTTTGCTAGGAGATTGAGATGGGAAACTATTCCTCTCTAAAATACTTTCTGTGTGACATTAATAAGATTCCTCTTGAACTCATCCAACTCACTAGCAAACAACAACAACAAAACATCCAAATATCCTAATTAAGAAATGGGCATTCATGATATCTTGACTTTCTTGTATGGGTTGTTCACCTTCATTCCCATCCTGTTTTTCATCCATAAATTCCCACTGCTTATGTAATGGCAGGGTAATACACTGGACTCCAACTGAACTCTCATCTTCATAACTTAGAAGCTAGTATAATGGATTTGGGTTTATAAAGACTAAGAGTGAAATTCTTTATTATAGATATGAATTTCTTAGGCATATTTAAATTCCTTGACTTTATATTTAAAATAAGAATATTAAGACCTTATTTATTTTGCTTATAGGTTATTGTATTACTTAATACAATGTAAGTCAGGTCCTAAACACAGTCCCGGGCCATAGCAAGTTTGGTCATAGCAAGTTTTCAAAAAGTACCATTTACTTTTCTCTTGCCTGTTAATTTTTTTGACATTGAAATATTATGACATGTTGTTATTGGTTCCACTCATTTAACACATAGTTTTCGCCTTTCATTGTTGGTTGACTTCTTTCTTTTGCACAGATCTTATTATGCTCTAGATTACTCCTTTATTGAAGTTAGTGGCCATGATTTATATTCCTTTATATTTCTCTTATCACCTAGAATAGTGATTTACAACACATCGATTATCTGCGTTTCTCTAAACTCATCATTCATGTTCATGCCATGGTGATTATGTGCTTCTTCCTTGGCTCTTTCTTTTATTCTCAACCTATCATTTTTAAAAATATTTATTTATTTGTTTTTAGTTGTACACAATGTCTTTGTTTTTACGTGGTGCTGAGGATTGAACCCAGGCTGTGCACATGCTAGGCAAGCGCTCTACCGCTGAGTCACAACCCCAGCCCCTTAACCTACCATTTAAAAAAAAAAAAAAAAATCTCAGCACGGGTTTTTCAGTGATTTATCCAATAGATATTTATTAAGAATCTATGACATGCTAGGCATGATGCTCTGCTCTGTGGATTCATTGATGAAATAAAACCAACATGTTTTCTGACTTGTGGAACTTATATCCTAGTCGGGAAAACTGACATGTGTCACATATTCACATAAACAAATGCACCTGTTTCCGTGAGAAAACTGGCATGTTATCAAAAACTCATAGATTGTTATGTGCCATGATGGGCAACTATAATAGGGAAATTTGACAGGGATATTTGATACCTAAAGAATGAGTAAAAATCATTTGTCTGGAGAGGTAATGGAGGACCATGGTAAAGGAGGGAACATGGTGGGTATGACGAAAGGCAGACCTTTGTTCTTAATTTGGAGAGTGAGTCTAAGGGTGGGTCAGGCCAGGAGTTGGGCAGAGATGGGTAGAGCCACCTCTCTGATCATCTGCTGTACACATGTTATGATCTGAATTATAATCTGAAAATTTTTCATGCTTTTAAAATTTTATCTTAGAATAGGTACCTATTTGGGGAATGTCCTCCAGGAAGAACCACAGAGTTTGGGGTAGTTTGTTACCCCAGCAAAAGGTAATGATACAAGGTTTTTGTAGGCTGGTGGTGTGAAGGTTTTGTCCATATAATTCTCTCTAAAAACAAAAACAAAAGTGATCTTCTAGTTTATTCACTTCTTAATTCCATGTACAGTTAAACAAAGTCACAAAAATTCTGAATAAATAATTTTAAAACAGTGTTCTTTTATTTATTAGTTCCTTTGATCCTCCCTTCCTCTCACATTGATGGTGACAATCTTGGGATTGTCTGAAATAATGAATTTGAAGGTGAAAGAAACACCCTTACTATCACCTCTGCCAGTAGGCTTACAACCTTTGTATGTGGGCATAAATGTAATATCCTGCTGGAGCATTTATTTCCCAGCCACCTAATGTCCCTAATTCTCTGCTTCCGAGGGAGGTACTGAAGCTGTAGACTTTTCAACAGCAACGTTCTAAATCACAGGACTCCTAATAAATCTTTATTTCAGGCTATAGGCGTAAGGTGCCTCCTTTAGCAAAATTGAATTGCCTTCCACCTCTGCTTGCAGACTGGCTAGCACTGGTCTGAGTTTAACCTTTTCTTATAGCACATTGCTGAAGGTGGGAAGAATAATCACCAGTATCCTAATTCTTTCCTATCATTTCCCTTAATGTTATATCTTCTTGGGCATGTGATCTGTTTCAAGGTGATAGGTTTCCGTTTGGTCAAGAATTTTGATTGACCAAATCTATCTTATGAAATGAGAGTAACTGTATTTCCATCATGCAATATCTAGAGAATTTTCACCTCTGCCCACCACATCAATAAGTCACTACTGAGTGTTCTTTTTCTTTTTAAGTGCTACCATTTGCAGCGCTCACTTCTGGGTATCTTCATTCCAAATCACTTTGGATCAAATTTAGCTAGGATTTACAGATTAATCAACATAACAGTGGCTTCTATAAGATAAAAGTATATTTCTGTATAACATAGAAGACTCCAGGGGAAGGTGATGTAGGATTTGTATGGTAGTTTCAGGATTCAACTCCTTCTCTTTTGATTCTCTGACATTCTTAACTTACTGACTCATGATCCAAGATAGCTGCTTGGACCCTTGTCATCATACCCACTTTTGAGTCAGTTGTAAGAAAAAGAGAAAGAAGAACATGCCTCTTTCCTTTAAGTATATTATTAGAATTTGTTCACACAACTTCTATCCATACCCTATGGCCAGCAATTAGTCACCTGGCTATGCTAAACTGTGAGGACAGATGAAAAATGTTTTCATTTTGGGTTGTCATATGTTCAGAGTAGCTACTGTTTTCATCCTCTTTAAAATCACTTAACTATGTTTTGTATATCTTTACATAGTTTTTCTCATGAATTTAAACTTTAAGTGAACTGTGCTATGTGAGGGAAACATTAGTAGGACTTAATCAGAAAAAAAATCATTTTGGGATAATAAAACTGAGAAGATTCAGGCTTGCCTGCGTCCTTGGGATTTGAACTTCACTCATCCCTGCTGAATAAACCCTTCCCACCCCGAGTCCTTGTTAACCTTGCTGACAGCCAGGGCTGACCCTCCCAGAAGGACTTATTATTTGTATTTTGGGGAGGCAATTAGAAGCATATAGTATCATTTAAATTTGATAAGAACCCCAGTTGAGCAATGCCAAAGCTCTTTTCTGCATCTCATCTCAGTAATCTGAACACAAAGATCCCCGCCCCCCCACCCCGCCACCAGTTCAGCAAACTTTGTCAAATCTTATTCTAGAAGAAAAGTCTATTTGTTCAAATGAAAAATTCTTTTTGTTTATGAACAACAAATTGATAAGAAATAAGGACACTGTACTTAAGAGAAAGATTAATAAAGGCATTCAGATGATAAAAGCTCACTACATTCATTCACTCAAAAATATTCATTTAGCACTTATGTGACAAACACAGCACTAGCTGTGGTGGATATTGTCATGTGCAAAACAACCATGACTGACTGTTTTTGGCTGAATAATTACCCACAAGGACATCTAAATTCTAATCCATGGAACCTGTGAGTATGTTACTTTTTGTGGTAAAAGAGACTTTTACCAAATGCAGTGGAGCCAACGATCTTAAATTTGAGAGATTATTCTGGATTATCCGTAATTATATATCCTAAGTATTGGATATGGAAAATGAAAACCCCCCAAATAGTGATTCCTTGGAGAAAGAAAAGAATGGAAAGCCATACAATGATGACTTTCTTCTCTCCCAAGATAAATCCTTCCCAGACGCTGGCCACAGGCAGGGAGACAGTGTCTCATCCAACCTCGGAGTGATAGTGTCTAGGAAACACTAATCTCTTCCAAGACAACTCCTCTCCAGGTGCCGGCCACTGATCCCCCAGCTTGAGGACTCAAATTCCTGAGTGCACTACATCACCCACAACCTATATAATAAGCCCAGTCCCCTTCTTTGTTCAGTGGCTCACTTTCCACCAGGAAAGTGGGTCTGTTCCCATAGGTGTAAGTCCTGTTCTCGAATAAAGGCTGAAATGGTCTGTGAAGTTTGCATCTGGCCTGGCCTCTTTGTTCTGACACTAAGAAGGAGGCAGAGGGAGAGAAGATGAAGAAGGCCATGTGGTGAAGTGAGGGACAAAGGGTGAAGGGGTACAGAGCCAGGAGCCAAGGAAAGGGACACCTGCCAGGCAAAGGAGAATAGCAGTGAAAAGGACTCTCTCCCCAGAGCCCCAGGGCAAGCGTGACCTCACCCACATTTCAATTTCAGCTCAGCCAGCAAAACTGATGGCCAACTTCCGGCCTTGAGAAGTGTGAGAAAATAAATTTCTGTTGGTATAAGCCACTAAGTGTGTGGTAATTTATGACAGCAGCCACAGGAAAGGAAAACATTGCTTTTTACAGAGTTTTATTGTCTAGTGGGTTAAAAGGTGATTGGGATGAAGAATGTACCGGCATCAAATCAGAAATTTGAAAGAGCAGAGTGGATTGGTCTGGAAGAGTCGGGGAGGCAAAGTCAGGGGGTGGCTGAGGTACTGGGTCAGTTAGCCTCTTCCCAGTGGAGAGTGCTTTAATGGGGACGGGGATGTTGTGGCAAGAGAGGAGGTGAAATGAACCCTTAGGCGGGTGCTAGAGGAAGAAGGCACAAGTCATGCGGATTCTGATAACACATCACTCTATTCAGGACCCATCCTGGTGCTCTCAGGATTTGAATGTTTTATCTTATTATTTTGTTTCTCTCCTAAGCAATACTTCACGTGTAGGACTTGGTTTTACATGTCAGTGCTCCTGCAGATTTCTTTCGCTTCCTCTCCCCTGACCTCTAGCTATATGTATCTATCCACCTACTCAATATTTCCACTTGTATAATAACAAGAATCTAAAATTTGTCATTCTAAAACTGAGCCCCAGTATTCTTATCTTAAGCCTTTCCACAGTCCATAAATGACAACTCTTTTTTTCAACATTGTTCAACTCAGACACCTTGGCGCTCTCTTTGACTCCTGTTTTCTCTCATGCCTTACTGCAGGAAATACTGAATGGGAAACAAATTCAGAATCTGATCTCTTCCTATTTTTTTTAAGGTGGAAGCAAAGTATTTTTTAATCAAAACACATGATTCAATAGGTTAACATAAAATCCTGAAAGGATTGGCAAACAAAGTATACACTGTGGATGTTATAGTGTATTGTCATTCAAACTTACTACTTTGACTTTAAAATTCTATACTCTTTTAATATGCACATTTACAAGTCAATATTCAAATTTTAATTCTGATCTCTTCTAGTTATCTACACTGCTACTTCCATTTTCCAAGCTACTGTTGTTGCTCATCTATGTTGTTGTAGCCAATTTCAGTTGACTAGTTCCCCCCCACTGCCTTGTGATTATTCCCAACACAATGAACAGAATGATTCTGATAACGTATATCACTTAATGCTTTCCAGTGGTTCCTCCTTTTGCATAGGGCAGAACTGGTGGTTTGTTAGGCTCTTCAAGATCCATACCTCACACCCTGCATGGAGACGTGGCTTGCTGATGCACTGCTCTCTCCCTGGTCATTCTGAAAATGCCAGGCGTGCACTCACCCCAGGCCCTACAGCTCCTCTCTCTGTCATCATCTTCTCCCAGATGAGCATATAGCTGGTTTTCTCATCATCAAGTCTAGACTTCAACATCACTCTTAGCAAGGTCTTTTCTGATCACTATGTTTAATATTGCACACTCTCCTAATTGTCTTCCACTCTAGTACTTTCTATTTTTTTTTTATTCATAGCACATATTACACTTTAGTACTTCGTAACTTCTTTTTTCCCCCATTATTTAAAAGTCTTTCCCTCCCCCATGGAAAGTAAGTTCTACAAGGGAAAAAATTTTACTTATTTTGTTTATTAATTTATTCTTAGTACCTAAAACATTTCCTGACATGTCAGAAGTGCTTAATAAGTAGTACTTGAGTGAATGAGTGAGTGAATGCTGGGTTATGACAGTTTTATTTGAAGATATTTTAGTGCTTCTCAGTCAGGTTCAGAAGCTCATTTGACATTTATAACATATTCAGAGCCATTAGATCTGGTATCCTGCTGCATCTCAGACAGGAGGGGCAGCACACTGAGAAGCTTGTCTATAAGCAGTGAACATCAGCACATCTGAACATCTACTGAAAGAATGAACTTGTGTCATTCTTATTTAAGATGATTGTATTTAACCCTGCCCCACATTTTAGAGCTTCCAAGGTGGCATGCTAAGATGTTGGTACCCTCAGCACTGAAGGCTGGGGTAACTGGAAAATCAAGGCAGCTGTCTTTGGAGGGAGCAGTCTTATCTGGGGTGTCTCAGAGGATGGCTAAGCAGAATGTCTGGTGCCATGGATTCCCCATGTGTGCTGTGGATAGGAAGGACTTCTGGTACTTATCCAGCCTAACTTCTACACTGGGGTATGCCTGCCACCTCATCATCTCCTCCAGCAGCCTGCTGCAGAACATTCTGCTTTTTACCAGGTATAAGAAGTCTGGGTATTGCTGGGTGTCTTAAGGATGTGGCCAAGTGTGCAGGTTAAGGAGGGGCCAATGGGGATGGGTGTGAGGCCAGGAGACTGGATGGATTCTTATGACTCCACCTCCAGAAAGAAATCAAGAAACTCTTGTCAAATATTAAATACTTTGGTCTATTCTCCGTAAACAGGCCCTTTACCTAATATCCAAACTAGTATAAGTGTTTTGTTCTACTAATATATGTGTTCTACAAATCAGGGCTTCATCATTAATTTGAAATACTTGATATAAAAAGTTCAATTGGATTTAAAATCTCTTCATGTTATTATAAGAAATTGCATAGCTACTTTTGTCAATGGAAGAGCTCTTAAATTCCTTAAATATAATTTCAACTGTTGTAAATTTTTGAATGGTTGCATAAAAGGGATTTAATTCTTCTTTTTTAAAATAATCACCTAGTAGTAAGAACAAAGTTTCTCACTGATGATACTCATCAAGAATTTATACAGATCATCATTAAAATGTCTGGAATAGAAATTAAATAAAATGATTTTAAACTCTAACCATGCATATAACTTTTATATCAGGTTTTTTGATGGTTAAAATGGCTTCATTAAAAAGGTTGAAAGACTTTAATTGGAAATTTTTAGAGATCCTGTATTTAATAGCTTCCCTAATTCTTTGCGTATTATTTTTGTTATAAATATTATAAGGAAATGGTAATGACTTTTTAAACCAGGTTCCATGTAAAGGACTCTCAGTCTCTTCCAGTTTACTTCAGGGTGTTATGCAAATATCACTTTTTGTGTTCTTTTAAAAAATAGTGGTAAAATACATATAACATAAAATTTACCATCTTGGGCATTTTAATCCTACAGTTTAGTAGTGTTAAGATATGTATACATTGATGTACAACCAATATCCAGAATGCTTTTCATGCTGTGAAACTAAAGTCGATACCCACTAAATTGCTGCTCATCATTCTTTCCTTTCAGCTTTGCCATTCCTCTGGTCATAAGTGAAAAGGAAGCACCGAGGATAAGTTAATACAGAAGACCAAAATAATTTAAGAAAAATTCGTTAAGAAATGAAACATATTAAAATATATTTGGTTAGAGTTTTGTCCTAAATAAAAGGTAGAGCTACAAAATGATGACTGAGAACGATTTGTATATTTCTTGTTTAAAATTACAACCCATTGTATCAGGAGAATTAGATATGCATGACTCAGTCCTCAAGATGAACACAGAATCCCCATTTACCTTTTGTTTCTATGAATTTTGACTACTCTAGGTATTTCCTAAGTTATAACTGGCTTATTTCACTTAGCATAATGTCTTCAAGATTCTTCCATGTAGAAGCAGGTATCAGAAATTCCTCTCTTTTAAAGGATAAATGACATTCCACTGTGTGTATATACCACATTTCCATTCATCTGATGATGGGCTTTTGTTTTGCTTTTACTTTTTGGATTTTGTGAATAATGTTATTATGAACATAGGTGTACACTATCTTTTTGAGTCCCTGATTTCTTTTGGTTATATATCCAGAAGTGGGAATTGCTAGACCATAATTCTATTTTTAATTTTTTGAGAAACCACCATAGTATTTTCCATAATAGCTGCACCATTTTACACTCCCACTGCTAATAGTGCACATGAGTACCAGTTTCTCCACATCCTTGTCAGTGCTTGTTATTTTCTGTTTTTTTTTTTTTTTTAAATAGTATCTACCCTAACAGATATGAGGCAGTCTGTGTGTTCTTTAGCATGAACAAGATAGATAGCATGCTATCTATTCTGTCTGTCCCTTCTTCTCTCATTTATATGGACTCTCTGAGGGTAACAAGGTGCAATACAACCCAACGTAATCCAGGACAATTGCCAGAAGAGTTGGCTTTACTATATTCATGAAGTTGATGCTGCCAAGCAAGGCCGTTTTGACTCATTAAATTTTGGTTTATTTCTACTATGCCTGGCTAATGGAGACACACAATATCTTGTAAAATCTCAATATTCACTGGTATAACCCTCATTTGAGAAATTTTAATGTATAATGCAAAACTTTTCTTATGTGATCTTGATAATTGTCCTCTGTGAATTTATCCCCAGTGCTTTCTTTTCACTTACAACTATAGGTGTGTCAAAGCTCAACACTCATTTCTTTGTTAGCATGCATAATTCTTCATCTTATTGACCATGATGTGTTCTTCCTGAGGACTGAATCAGGCATACCTAAGACTCCTGATAGGATGTATTATAATTTTATATGAGAAACATATAGACTATTTTCAGATATTCATTGTTTTATAAATATACCATTTATGTAGGAAAAAGCTCTGACCAAATAAACTTTAATATATTTAACTTCTTAACCCAATAAATTACTTTTCCCTTGATTAGTCAGTAAATTTCATCTTGATTAATGTTGCCCAGCAGATGATATCTCCAGGCTGAGGGAGAGAGAAATCTGATTTTCAGAAATATTCAGTAGTTCAATATAGCTACTCATTATTTTTTATCTACAGTTTTGTTTTGATTCTGGAAATTCTGATCAAAATAAAAACCAAGCCCCCCCTCACCAAAATTAAATAGGTAAACAACTTGGTTGATGTGTAGTTGCTAAATGTTTTTTTTCAAATCCAAAGATAATGTCAGTTTTTCCCTTTTGAGTCCCTTCTCTATTGCTCTTCATTGGCATTGTTCTAGATCAGCCTAACATTGTTTCATAGAGTAGCCTTCCTCTAATTACACCTAAGTGCTTGACGAGATTAGAATACCTTCTTACTTCTCATTACCCATGTTTGAAAAGGAAAATTCACTCTGTGAAAGATGTAATTTTTTTTTTTCTTTTTAGGGAGCAAGTGAATATTCATTGAGATGAAAATATCATTTTATGTCATGGTACCCAGTGAGCATTTACAGATAAATCATTTTCTGGATAAATTTTATTCACAAAGGAGTCTGTATCTTGCTTTTCACATTGTTATACCCTAATAAGCACAGGTGTTCTCCACTGCACTGCTAAAGGAATGACTATAAGATTCAATTCCCTTTATCCAGAATCCTCTCCAGGGGCAGTTCTCTGTAGAGAGGCCCTTTGTCATATGGCATAGTGATTGGAAAGCAGCTGACTGGTGACAGAGCAGAGACTGGACACGGCTTTATTTTTATATTTGAGACAGGGTTTCATGAAGTTGCTGAGGGCCTTGCTACATTGCTGAGCCTGCCTTTGAATTTGTGATCCTTCTGTCTCAATCTGCCAAGCTCCTGGGATTACAGGCATGTGCCACTATGCCCAGCTCCTTTTAAAAAACATTCTTGTCTTTTTTTCTAAAAAAATTGTTTTATTGTGGTAAGAATATGAGAAAATATGAAATCTACCCTCTTAAAATTTTAAGTGTATAATAGAATTTTATAATTTTAAAAATTTTTAGATAAAAATTTAGATTTGCATGAAGTTATAAGAAATAATACAAAGAGATCCTTTCTATCATTTCCCAGTTTCCCCTCATGATATCATCTTGTAAAACTACTACAATATGAGAACCAGGATATTGATAGTAATTCACTCAGGATCCAGAACTTTTCTATTACCACAAAGACATCTCAGGTTTGTTTGTTTCTCCTTCCTTCCTTTTTTTTTTTTTTTTTTTTTTTTTGGTACTGGGGATTTAACCCAGGGTGCTCTGCCACTGAACTATAGTCATAGCCCTTTTTATTTTGAGAGAGGGTCTTGATAAGTTGCCCAGGCTGGGCTTTAACTTGAGATTTTCCTTCCTCAGCCTCCTGAGTAGTTGGGTCTGATTTCCTTTTTTATAGCCACATTCATTTCCCTCCTGCTCCCAACTGCCTCTCCCCTAGGATCCACCAGTCCTTTTTCCCTTCCTATAATTTTTTCATTTCAAGAATATTATATAAGGAGATTCAAGATGGCAGTTTAGAGGAAGGGTGCATTCCTAGTTGCTCTGTGGCTCAGGATTTAGGCAGCAGGAATATGCTTCTCAGTGATGTGTATAACAGAGGATATCACTAAAATCCATTGGAGAATAAGAGTGTCTTAGAGACTCAGACATTTGGGTACACGAAACAAAGAAGAAAGAGCACGTTGGAGGCAAACCAGTTGTGGCAGCAGTGGTGGTAGTGGCACTGGTTCACCACAGAGGGGAGGGAGAATGTTAGCGGAATTTGCAGGAAGGGACCGAGGCTCGAACTGTCGTATAGGAAAAGGAAAGGGGTTTATTGAATTACCAAAGAAACACATGGAGGGGATGAGGACAAACCGCGGGGAACGGACGGGAGCTGGAGCACGCGGGAGCGGAGAGCAGGAGCAGGGAGCGGCAGGAACCAGGGGAGAGCAGGAACAAAAAGGGGCGATTTCAGTCCGGGGCTGGCTTAAATAGAGTAGGGGTCATAAAACCCCCTTGGAGTGAGTCCTTGTCCTATAGGCCAGCAGAGGTCATGGGGGGGAGATAGTGGTAGTGGACAAGGGACTTGCTGGTCAGGTTTTTGGTCACGCTGAGGATCCCGGGAGCCGTAGTTTTTCACAAGGCACCTGGGGAGGTGTGGCCTTCTGCCTGGGAGGCGCGGCCTTCTGCCTAGAACCAACAGAGAACCTAGAGAGAAACACAGTGGACAGATTTGGTATGGAAAAACCACAGATTAGAAAAGCAGCCTGAACTCAGCTGATCTAGAGGCTTCACCATAAAGCAGTATTTGAAATGTACTCTGTGCTTCTCAACTGGCAGTGGAGAGCAGACGTAAGAGCCACCTTAAGGCGGCCATCCTGCCACTTCTGCTGCAGAGCCACAAGATCAGAGCAACATTGCCCAACTGTTCTAGCAAGCACCTACTATGTGTACTATGGTGTACTTAGCAGAACAGGAGTGAAACTGTACCTAGTGGATTCAAGTTGGAAAAGGGAAGGTGAGCCCGACTTGCCTTTCCCTTGGGTCCGGCAGCTCACATGACCAGCTGAAGTGGGTTGGGAATCTAAACAGGCAGGAGGCAGGATCAGGTTCCTGTTCCCTGGAGTCAAAGAATGAGCACTGCAAATGCTGCCACTGCCAAGATAAGCAAGCAAGCAAGAATTTTATTTAAAAAAAAAAGTGAGAGAAAGATTCAGGACTCCTGGCACAGTGTACCTGGAGGGGCAAGAGTGCTGTTATAGTGCTACTCTTTTTAAAGGTACATGAGGAGAAATTGACAAGCTCCTCTTGATTGTTTTGTTTTTCTTTGGCAGGGTACCAGGGATTGAACTCAGGGGCCCTCAACCACTGAGCCACATCCCAGCCATGTTTTGTATTTTATTTAGAGACAGGGTCTCACTGAGTTGCTTAGTGCCTTGCCAATGATGAGGCTGACTTTGAATTCACAATCCTCCTGTCTCAGTCTCCTGAGCTGCTGGGATTACAGGCATGCACCAGTGCACCCAGCTTGATTGTTTTTTGATATTTTAGTTTTCCTGCAGTAGGAGTGGGCTGGATTATGGACTCTGCAATCAAGATGGAGACCTACACCTTTTTTGAGAAATAGGAACTGTCTTATAATATGTTGGGCATATTAAAATGGCTGTCCTCATGCTTGCCTTCTTGTCAGCCTTACTGTCCCTTTCCTAATCTCCACTGCTTATTCTTTCCTGTTTCACAGGTGTGGATATACTCAGGGACTAAGCCTGGGAAGACTGTTTTTGTGGGCAGCAGAGTGTGTGGAAAATTGGCTCCCCTCCCCCATGAGTATAATTTTGGGGAGCCTCCTGAGATCCAGACTCCTTACAGAGATCAGCAACTGCCAGGACCTAGAGATGTGTTGATCTAATCTCTCCAGAGCAGATACCACCCAAGAAAGCCCCTAAGGTCTGAGTAGACTTCAATTTCAGTCACTGGAACTCCTCCCATAGAACCCTGCAGCAATCCCATGCTGGGAGTGCATTGATCTAGTCTATGAAGATGAAACTCCAACTAACAGTATTTCCCACTCCATCCTACTTTATATTGGTGAGAAGAGAAGCTGAGTCTTATCAACCAACTTCAGTCTTAGGCCACTCCAACTGGCAGCTGGGAGAGCAACACAAAAAGAAGAAGGGGTTAACAACTGCTAACCCTTTTTCTATCTCTGTCTCTGTCTCTCTCTGTCTCTCTGTCTCTGTCTCTGTCTCTCTGTGTGTGTGTGTGTGTGTGTGTGTCTTTCTCTCTTCCCCTTATCTCAGTACATAGCCCAAGAAGAAATGGAAAAAAAAAAAAGACATTTGGGGAGCTAGGCAGGTATGGTATAGATCTAATCAGATCTTGGGCTTTGTTGTGTGGTGTCTGCTCTGGAGAGATGAGATCAACACACCTGTTGAGCCTAGCAGTTGCTGATCTCTGTCAGGAATGAAAAGATTGGCAGAAGGGAGCAAGGCAGTGATTCCCAGTCTCTTCACAGCACAGAGAGAAGGCAGTGAAGGAAAAACAGAGTTGAGAGAACTTTACTACAAATTACACCTGGATTTGAGGAACTGTGGAGAACAACATCAATAAGCTTTTCATTTCTCATAAGATTGGATAGTATGAGGCTGAGCTCTGAAGTGATTATAGTAAATAGGGTTTTAGTGGCTTCTCTCAAAGTGGTACTGATACTGGGATCAGCAGAGGTCACACATTAACTTAAAGTGTCAATATTTGGAGAAGAAGCTCACAAAGTAGTCCCTTTCTTAAAAGAAGAAGTGATAACTATCCCAGCAGATGGGTAGACATACAAACAATATGAAAAAGCAAGGGAAGAAATCACCCCAAATAGCCCATAATGCTTCAGCAACTGACTCCCTAGATACCATAGTGGAGGAAATGTCCGAGAAAGAATTTAGAAAGTTCACAGTGAAAATATTCTAAGAGCTAAAAAAGATGTAAGGAGTGAAATCAGAGAGAAAATACAGGAAGTAAAAGATCTCTTCAATAAAGAGAGATTCTGAAAAAGAACCAAATGGAAATCCTGGCAATGAAAGACTCACTAAATCAAATTGAAACTTCAATGGAAAGCATCACCAACAGATTAGATCACTTTGAAGATAAATTTTCAGGCCTTGAAGATAAAGTATATAATTTGAAAATAAAGTCAGCCATAAAGAAAAGATTTTAAGAAACAATGCACTATAATATTTAAATCTGGAATGATATGAAGAGGCCAAATTTAAGAATAATTAGGATAGACAAAATCTCTGAAATATAAGGTAAAAGAATGCACAATCTTTCCAATAAAATATCAGAAAAATTTTCAAACCTTAAGAATGAGATGGAAATTCAAATACAAGAGCCACATAGGATTCCAATTACATAAAATATCAATAGATCCACTTCAAGACACACTATAATGAAAATGCCTAACATACAGAATAAGGATAGGATTTTAAAAGCTGCAAGATAAATGTGGCTGGTCACATTTAAGGATAAATCAAATCCAGATTTCAACTGATTTCTCAACCCAGGCCCTAAAAGCCAGGAAGACTTGGAAAAATATATACTGACCTCTGAAAGAAAAATGAATGCCAATCAAGAATACTATACCCAGAAAAAAATTAAACTTTAGAATTGAAGATGAAATTAAAACCTTTCATGATAAACAGAAGCTAAAAAAATACATAGCCAGAAAGCCTGCACCACAAAGCACACTCAATGAAATATTTCATAAAGAAGAAATGAAAAATAAAAATGAAAATAATCAGAGGGAAGAATTACACTAGAGAATAGTCAATTAAAGAAGAACCAAGTCTGATTTAAGCATTAGAAATAAATCAAATGGCAGGAAATAAAAATCATCTTTATAACAACATTGAATATAAATGGTCTAAACTCTTCAATTAAATGATAGAGGTTAGCAGATTGGATTAAAAAATAAGACCAACAATATGCTGTCTGCAAGAGACTCACCTCACAGGTAGAGATATCCACAGACTCAAGGTGAAAGGATGGGAAAAAAACAAACACACAAATAGTACTCATAAATAAGCAGGGGTAGCTATTCTCATATTAGATAAAGTGGACATCAAGCCAAAATTAATCAGAAGAGACAAAAAGTTTGCTTCATATTGATTAAGGGAATCAAACAACAAAATATAATGATAGTAAATATTAGGCCCCAAACAATGGTGCATCTACATACATAATATTAAGAATCAAATAGACCACAATGCAATAATACTGGGTGACTTTAACATAACTCTCTTACCACTTGATAGATCATCCAAACATAAACTAAGATTCTATAGCTCTAAAAAAAATGCAATTAATATGGATCTAACAGACATGTATGGAATATTCATCCATGAATGACTAAATTAACTTACTTCTTAGCAGCACCTGAAACACTTTCTAAAATAGACCATATTTTAAGTTACAAAGCAAATCTTAGCAAATACAAAAAAAAGATAACACCTTACATTCTATCATATCATAATGAAATTAAATCAGAATCAATGATAAAAACACACTAACACCTGGAGATTAAATAATATACTTTTGAATGACAAATGGATAGCAGAAGAAATCAGGAGTGAAGTAAAAAAGTTCTTAGAAATAAATGCAAATAGGGATACAACATATCAAAATCTCTGGGACAGCAAGAAGGCACTTCTAAGAGGAATTTATAGCATTGAGTTCAAACATCAAAAGAATAGAAAGATACCAAATAAATAAGCTAACATTACATCTCAAGGCCCTAGAAAAAGAACAAGCTAACACCAAAATTAGTAGAAGACAGGAAATAGATTCTCACCAAAATACGAGTGTCATTCTTCATGAAATGAGAAAAAGCAGTTCTGAATTTCATTTGGAAAAACAAGAGGTCCAGAATAGCCAAAGCAATCCTTAGTGCAAAGAGTGAAGCTGGAGGCATCACAACACCATACCTCAAAATACACTACAGAGCTATAGTAACAAAATCAGCATAGTACTGGTATCTGAACAAGCATGAAGACCAATGGAATGGAATAAAAGACAGATATAAAACTATATAAATATAGTTATCTGACACTAGAGAAAGGTTTCAAAAACATACATTGGAGAAAAGACAACTTTTTAAACAAATGGTCCTGGGAAAACTAGTTATCCATACATAGAAGAATGAAATTAGACCCTTATCTCTCACCGTGCATGCCGCTTTACTTATTAAAGGGGCCGAGGTCTAAAGCCACCCCCCTTTTGGGCCCAAAAGGAGGCTCTTTCTGACCAGCAGAAAGAGTTAAAGTAGCCTACCTGACGAATACAGGCCTAGCGGGCAAAAGTCGCTGGAGTGCCTTCTCCCCCCGCCGCCCGTTTGCCGGACACAAGGCCACTCGCGGGGAGTTTAGTCGGAAGCAGTGCCAAATTCACCGTTATTAAAGATGGACTGAACTTATAAAGGCCTAAACATAACCAATTAGTGACCAGCAGGGCAGTTCCAAATCTCAGGATACATCATAGCCACGCCCCCTGCTTAGCCCCGGTCCTCCACAGGGCGTGGTAAGCAACCAGAGCCCATCCCCTTGGCAGACAGTGTCAGGAAAGTCCCAACACGTGCACAAAAAAAATCAACTCAGAATGTATCAAAAATCTAGGAATTAGACCAGAGACTATGCGATTCCTAGAAGAAAACGTAGGATCAATAACAGTCCATGATATAGGCACAGAAAATAACTGCCGGGGTCCAGCCCTAGCAGGGTCGGGGGTCTTCCTGGTCCAGGGGATGTGACGGGGTAAACAGTGTCGGTGATAGAATGGACAACAACCACACAGACTCACAGGCCAGTGCAGAATGCTGACAACTTTATTGATTTCACACACAGTTTTTATATATTTTTTTAAAGCATATCATGCCAAGAAAGTAGTTACCGAAAACCCTTAGAACTCTTAGTACAGAACAGGCCTATTGGGAAATGTAATTATATGAATTAATGACCCCTACCATAATTCCTACTATTGTTCTAAATCTATGAATATGATCAGTAAAGTTGATCTGAAGTTCCCATTCCTACCTAAATGTACTTAACAATATTCATCACCTTATGTTTCATAATAGTAAACATGCCAGTCCTTTGACTCTATTCTTGCCTAAGTTAAACTTTAAGTTCGGGTTAGTCAAGAGGGCAGTGATCTCAGTGGTTGCCATGGCAAATTTCCTTGTAGATAATTGCCATATTGTTTAGTAAAGTAAATCTTACTAGAACGGGGTCACAGGCACCAAAGGGACTTTTTCTCATGGGGTCTCTTTGGCAGGAAGTACTTTGATATTATTCTGTTTCTGATTACTATCAGTGAGACTAAGTGCTTTTTGCATACTCATAACTGGAGAAACAGGTGGCTCTATGACTGTTCTCATATATAACAATACATGTTTAAAGCAATCACCCCAGGAAAAAGACACATCACACGGTGGCAGAAAATTATTTACTGTTTGTGGTAGGGAAGGGGTTATGGTTTCTAATATTTTATTAATATTCTCAGAAAATGCTGTAGAATTCCCCTCACCCCAAGCAATCACCACTAGAAAATTTATTGAGTATTATATTATTAAGAAGATAGTGCAGAAAAGGCACCAGAACCCAGAGGCAGACATCTGGCATTTTCCTGAGATGATGAGACCTTGCAAACATCATTCTCCCAGTGGATCCTTGTCAAACACTGGTTGGATTGCCAGGCGCCCTCGCAAATAACTTTCCCAGTAGGACCCCTAAAGCTCAGGAAATAATGACAAGAGTTAATAAATGGATGGCATCAAATTGAAAGTCTTCTGCATAGCAAAGGAAACTATTAGGATTGTGAAAAAAGAACTTACAAAATGGGAGAAAATCTTTGCTAGCTACTTTTCTGACAGAGGATTAATATCTAAAATATATAAAGAACTAAAAAAACTTCACACCAAAAAATCATATAACACAATAAATGGGCAAATGAATTAAACACACTTCTCAAAAGAAAAAATACAAATGGCCAACAAATATATGAAAAAATGTTCAACATCATTAGCAATTAGGGAAATGCAAATCAAAACTGCACTGAGATTTCATTTCATACCAGTCAGGATGGCAGTCATCAAGAATATAAATAATAATAAATGCTGGAGAAGATGTGGAGAAAAAGGAATACTTTTACACTGTTGGTGAGTTTGTAAATTAGTACTGATTATGGAAATCAGTATGGAGGTTCCTCAAAAGACTAGGCTTGGAACCATTCTATGACCCAGCTATACCACTCCTTGGTATTTATCCTAAAGAATTGGATTTATCATACTCCCATGATATATGAATACCCAGCTGAGGTGTCCATCAATGGATGAATGGATAAAAGAATGTGGTATATATACACAATGGATTTTTTTCAGCCATAGAGAAAAATGAAATTATATCATTTGCAGGAAAATGGATGGAATCAGAGACCATTATGTTAAGTGAAAAAAGTCAAATTCAGAAGGTCAAGGGTCATATATTTTCTTTCATGTGTGGAAGCTAGAGAAGAAAAAAGTCAGGGAGCAGGGGTCTCATGAAAATCAAAGGGAGATTAGTGGGGGAAAGAGATGGGGTTAAGGAGGAGTGGGGAAGTGCTGGGGAGTGATATGGGTAACAGTTAATCCCATCATTATGTACAACTATAATGCACCAATAAAAATGTTGAAATAAAAGAATATTACACAAAAGGGAACATTATAATATCATTTTGGGTTCATCTTTTTAGAACTCAGTAAAATTCTCTGGAAATTCATCCAAGTTGTTGTATGAAGTAATGATTTTTTTTTTTTTTTTTGGTGGTGCTGGGGATTGAATCCAGGAACTTGTGCATGCTGCAAGGCAAGCACTCTACCACCTGAGCTATATCCCCAGCTAAAGTAATGATTTTTTTAAAATTGCTGAGAAATATTCCATGATATGAATATAACACAAAGTTTAAATCATTTATCATTTGAAGGGCATCTGGATTGTTTTCAGTTTTTTATCTATTGTATATACAATATATATATATATATTGGGGTAAAGTTCTGTGTGAACCTAAGTCTTGATTTCTTTGGGATGGATGCCTAGGAGTGCAGTTGCTGGGTAGTAAGGTAAATTTAGATTTTTAAAATCAACTGCCAAGCTTTTGTACAATAATTGTACCACTTTACATTTCCACTAGCAATGTAATAATGATCCAGTTTCTTTACATTCTCACTGGCGTAAGGTATGGTCCCTATTTTTTATTTTATACATTTTGATAGGCATGTAGTGAATTCTCATTGTGGTTTTAGCTTGCATTGTGTGAAGCTGAATTTTTTAAATTGTATTTGTCAGCCATATAGTCTCTTCGGTGAACTAGCTCTTCCAGTCTTGTTTCCATTTTTCAATTGCATTACTTTGAAAGTCCTTTATATTCTAAAGTAGTCTTTTGCTGGAAATATAGTTTGTATACATTTTCTCCCACATGGTACTTTTCCCTTTCATTCTCTTTCCCATGTCTTTTACACAACAGATGTTTTTAATTTTGATGAAGTCTAATTTATCAACTTTTCTTTTTATGAACTGTGCTTTTGGTGTTAAGCTTAAGAATTCTTTGCCTTGCACTAGATTGTAAACATCTTACAATTTTTCTTACTAAGAGTTTTATAGTTACACTTTTTAGAGTTAAGTCTGTGATCCATTTGAGTCAATATTTTGTAGAAGGGGTGAGAGACTCAGATTTTATATATATTTTGTCCATGAATATCCAGTTGCTTCAGCATCCCTTGTTGGAAAGGCTATCTTTCCGTCATTGAATTGCTTTCAAACCTTTATCAACAATCAGATATATTTGTGAGGTTCTTTTTTTTAAAAATTTTTTAATTTATTTTTTATTTATAATAGTAGTATGTATTACAATTCATAATGCACATATATAGCATCTTTTTACATACAACTGTTTGTATACAAAGTATATTCGTACCATTCAGGTCTTCAATCAGGCATTTAGGATAATGATATCCATCTCATTCAACCACCTTTTCTTTTTTTTTCCCCTTTTTCCCCCTTCCTCCCCCCTTGCTCCCTCCCTTCCCCTCCCTTCCCTTTGACCATTCTAGTGTTCCTCTAATCCTCCTATGTACCCCCATCCAACAACACTGTGAACTAGCCTCCTTATATCAGAGAAAACATTTGGTACTTGGATTTTTGAGATTGACTAATTTCACTTAGCATTATATTCTCCAACTTCATCCATTTACCTGCAAATGCCATTAATTTATTCTCTTTTATTGCCGAGTAAAATTCCATTTTGTATATATACCACATTCTCTTTATCCACTCATCTACTGAGGGAAATCTAGGTTGGTTCCACAACCTACCTATTGTGAATTGTGCTGCTATAAACATTGAAGTGGATGTGTCACTGTAATATGCTGTTTTTAAGTCCGTTGGGAATAGACAGGAGTAGGATGGCTGGGTCATAGGGTGGTTCCATTCCCAGTTTTCCAAGAAGTCTCCATACTGCTTTCCATAACGGTTGCACCATTTTGCAGTCCCACCAGCAATATATGAGTGTGCCTTTTCCCCCACATCCTCTCCAACATTTATTGTTGTTTGTGTTCTTGATAGCTGCCATTCTGACTGGAGTGAAATGAAATCTTAGAGTAGTTTTGATTCTCATTTCTCTAATTGCCAGTGATGTTGAGCATTTTTTTCATGTATTTGTTGATTAATTGTGTATGTTCTTCTGAGAAGTGTCTTTTCAATTCCTTAGCCCATTTATTGATTGGGTTATTTGTTTTTTTGGTGTTAAGTTTTTTGGGTTCTTTATATATTCTAGAAATTAGTGCTGTATCTGATGTGCATGTATTAAATATTTGTTCCCAATTAGTTGGCTCTCTATTCACCTCGATCATTGTTTCTTTTGCTGAAAAGAAGCTTTTTAGTTTAAATCTATCCCATTCATTAATTATTGGTATTAATTCTTGCACTACAGGATTCTTATTAAGGAACTTGGGGCCTAATCCAACATGTTGGAAATTAGAGCTTACTTTTTCTTCTATTAGGTATATTGTTTCTGGTCTAATTCCTAGGTCCTTGATCCACTTTGAATTGAGTTTTGTGCATGGTGAGAGAGAAGGGTTTAATTTCATTTTGTTGCATATGGATTTCCAGTTTTCCCAGCACCATTTGTTGAAGAGGCTGTCCTTTCTCCACTGTACATTTTTGGCGCCTTTGTCTAATATACGATAGCTAAAATTATATGTATTAGTCTCTGTGTCCTCAATTCTGTACCATTGGTCTACCAGTCTGTTTTGGTGCCAATACCATGCTGTTTTTGTTATTATTGCTCTATAGTATAATTTAAAGTCTGGTATGGTGATGCCACCTGCTTCACTTTTCTTGCTCAGGATTGCTTTGGCTGTTCTGGGTCTCTTACTTTTCCAGATGAATTTCATGACTCTTTTTCTATTTCTTTGAAGAATGACATTGGGATTTTGATTGGAATTGCATTAAATCTGTATAATGCTTTTGGTAGTATGGACATTTTGACAATATTAATTCTACCTATCCAAGAGCAAGGTAGGTCTTTCCATCTTCTAAGTTCTTCTATGATTTCTTTCTTTAGTGTTCTATAGTTTTTGTTATAGAGGTCTTTCACCTCTTTCATTAAGTTGATTCCCAGGTATTTTATTTTATTTTTTTATGCTATTATAAATGGAGTAGTTTTCATCATTTCCCTTTCAGAGGCTTTGTCGCTGATGTACACAAATGCCTTTGACTTATGTGTATTGATTTTGTATCCTGCAACTTTGCCAAATTCATTTACTAGTTGTAAAAGTTTTCTGGTAGAGTTTTTTGGGTCTTGTAGGTAGATTATCCTGTCATCAGCAAATAGTGCTAATTTGAGCTCTTCTTTTCCTATCTGGATCCCTTTAATTTCTTTCGTCTGTCTAATTGCTCTGGCCAGAGTTTCAAGTACTATGTTAAATAGCAATGGTGAAAGGGGGCATCCCTGTCTTGTTCCAGTTTTTAGAGGGAATGCTTTCAATTTTTCTCCATTTAAGATAATGTTAGCTCAGGGCCTTGCACAAATAGCTTTTATAATGTTGAGATATGTTCCTGATATTCCTAGTTTTTCCAGTGTTTTGAACATAAAGGAGTGTTCTATTTTGTCAAATGCTTCTTATGCCTCTATTGAGATGATCATATGTTTTTTATCTTTAAGTCTATTGATATGATGTATTATGTTTATTGATTTCTGAATGTTGAACCAGCCTTGTATCCCTGGAATAAACCCCACTTGATCGTGGTGCACTATCTTTTTGATATGTTTCTGTATTCGATTTGCCAGAATTTTGTTGAGGATTTTTGCATCTATGTTCATTAAAGATATTGGCCTGAAGTTTTCTTTTTTGGATGTGTCTTTGCCTGGCTTTGGAATTAATGTAATATTGGCCTCATAGAAAGAGTCTGGAAGAGCTCCCTCTTTTTCTATTTCTTGAAATAGTTTGAAGAGCATTGGTATTAATTCTTCTTTGAAAGTCTTGTAGAACTCGGCTGTAAACTCATCAGGTCCTGGACTTTTCCTTGTTGGTAGCTGTTTGATGATGTCTTCTATTTCTTCGCTTGTAATGGATCTGTTTAAATTGTGAATAGCCTCCAGTTCCAGTTTAGGCAAATCATACGAGTCTAGAAATCTGTCAATGCTTTCAATATTTTCTATTTTATTAGAGTACAAGTTTTCAAAGTAATTTCTAATTATCGTCTGTAATCTGAGGTGTTTGTTGTGATATTCCCTTTTTCATCACGAATGTTAGTAATTTGGGTATTTTTTCTTCTTCTTTTTGTTAGCATCACTAAGGGTCTGTCAGTTTTGTTTATTTTTTCAAGGAACCAACTTTTAGTTTTGTCATTTCTTTGAATGGTTTCCTTAGTCTCAATTTCATTAATTTCTGCTCTGATTTTAATTATTTCCTGTCTTCTACTGCTCTTGGTGTTGGTCTGTTCTTCTTTTTCTAGTGCTTTGAGGTGTGATGTTAAGTCATTTATTTGTTGGGGTTTTTATTTTTTTCTCTTAAGGAATGAACTCAGTGCAATGAATTTTCCTCTTACTACTGCCTTCATAGTGTCCCAGAGATTTCTATACGATGTATCTGTGTTCTCATTTACCTCTAGGAATTTTTTAAAACAAACAAACAAAAAAAGTCAAACCCAGGAACAAGTCTTGAACAAAATGGACCCTGGGAAGCCCTTCTTTTTTCCCTTCCAGTTTAAGCCAATTGTCCTGGATCACGTCTGGACAGTCAGAGATCCTGTTAGTGGAGTCAAGGCTGCACCTTTGGCCAGTGGCAGAATGGCACAGCGGAAGAGTGGCTCAGGGGGATTGTGTGTCAGCAGATGAATGGCACCAGGTAAGGGACCCTCCAGAAGGCACCCTTTCCCCATGCCCACCCACAGTTGTAGCTTCTTGGGGCTGCTGTGCTGGCCTCCAACACACCTTCCCCTGCTGCTTGCCCGAGTCTCACCCAGGTGTGTGCTGTTCTCAGAGTGCTGGTGGATCCCTGGATGTCTGCAGCTGCTTTTCCTTTTTTCCTTGTTTCTTTGTCCTGATCAGCCACTGCTTTCTTCAAAGATGGCGGTGCTCTCCTCGGGCTCAACAGCAGTTCCGCAGACCTCTTGTTCAGGTCATAGCTGGGCAGGTCACAGTTCCCCCAGGAGTGAAGGGGGCTTTTCCTCTGGTCAGGTCCTGCCTGTGGCAGCAGGGAGCTGCTACTCTGGGCCCTGTAGGCCAGGCAAACTGGTGGCTGGGTCCGTGAGGTTCTATTTCTGGGTTTTCTATTGTGTGCTATTGATTTATATGTCTGTTCCTTTGACAATACCACATAGTCTTGATTACTGTAGCTAGATTATAATTCTTGTAAACCAGCAGATAAATTTATTCCACTTTATTCTCCTTTTTTTTCAAAATTGTTTTAGCAATTCTAGTTCCTTTGCCTTTCCATATAAATTTTAGTATAATATTGTCTATATTTGCCAGAATATCTTGCTGGTATTTTGATAAGAGTTTTCTTAAATGTGTATAACAACTAATAAATGGACATCTTTACCCTGTTAAAACTTGTAATCCAGAAACATGTTTATTTATTTAGATATTTTTCAGCAGTTTAGTAGCATTTAGTAGTTTTCTGTATACAAGTCCTATACATGTTTAATGCTTATGTTTTTATTGACTTTAAGCAATACTGTTTTAAATTTCATTGTCCACATATTTATTGCTAGTGTATAGACATGTAATTTTAAAAATTTATTTGTTCTAATCATTTATACATGACAGCAGAATGCTCTTTGATTCATTATACACAAATTGAGCACAATTTTTCACTTCTCTGGTTATATAATTTTTTAAAATGTTTTTCTTATATCCTGTGATCTTCATGAACTCACTTATTAGTTTCAGAACGTTTTTTAAAAAACTTTTTTTGTAGAGTATTTGTAAATAGGGACATAGGGACAGTTTTATTTCTTTCTTTCCAATATGTATGACTTTTACTTCTTTTTCTTGACTTAATACAATGGAAAGAACTTCCTAATGTTATGGTGAATAAGAGCACTCAGAGCAGATTAGCCTTCATTGCTCCTGATCTTGGGAAATAATTAAGTTTTGCATCAGTGGGTATAATGCTTATTGTAAATGTTCTCTCCCCTTCTGGGTAAGTGGAGTTCCCTTCTACTATTTCTTAGTTTTTGTTATAAATGAATGTTGAATTTTTTCAAATGCTATTTCTTCATCAATTGATGTAATCATTGTGATTTTTCTTCTTTAGTTTGTTTATGTGGTAGTTTATATGGACTGGTTTGCAAATATTTAATTGCCCTTGTATTTATGGTATAAGATTTACTTGGTCATAATTTATATTTCTTTTCATATTTTGCTCTATTATATTTCTTAATATTATGTTAAGGGTGTTTTCATCTATATCCATGAGAGATACTGTTTTATAATTTTCTTTCTTTCTTTCTTTCTTTCTTTTTTTTTTTTTTTTTACTGTTCTTGTCTGGTATTGCTGTCAGAGTAATATTAACTTCTTAAGATGAAATGAGAATTGTTACCTTCCCTTGTAGTTTCTGGAAGGGATTGTGTAGAACTGGTATTAAATACGCTTTAAACATAGGTTAAAATTTTCTGATGAAAACATCTGAGCCTTGATATTTCTTTTTTATGAATATTTGAATTATGAATTAAATTTTCTTAATAGTTATATTCAAATGAACTATATCATATTGGGTATGTTATGATAGCAGGTACTTTTCAAAGACTGTCCATTTCATCTAAGTTGCCAAAATTATGCATGTAGAATTATTTGTAATTTTTTCCTTAGCCTACCTTTTTGAAGTTTTCAGGTTCTCTAGTGATACCCTTGTTTCATTTCTAATATTGATAATTTGTGTCTTGTCTCTTTTTTCATTTTTTAGTCTTGCCATATGTTTGTAAACTCTTATCTTTTCAAGGAATTAGCTCTTTGTTTTATTTATTTTCCAATTTCTGATTTAATTGATGTTTGTTTTTACCTTCATACCCTTCTTGCTGCTCACCCAAAGGCTTATTTTGCTTTTCATTTTCTAGGCCGTTGAGCTGGGATTTTCCTTTGTTGATTTGAGACATTTACATTTCTTAATGTACATACTGAGTTTATAAATTTGGCTGTCAGTAGTACTACTTTAATGGTGACCTACAAAATTCTGTTTGTTACATTTTCATTTTCACTCAGTTCAATGTATTTTTCAGTTCCCTTGAGACTTCCCATTTTACTCTTAGATAACTTATAAATGTGCTGTTTTACCAAATATTTTAAAAATTTCCTGTTATCTTTACATTATTTCTTTCTAATTCAGTTCCATTGTGGTTAGCACAATTTGTAGGCTTTCAATTCTTTCATATTTTTTTGCAGTTTGTTTTATAGCTCAGTTTATGGTATATCTTGGATCATGTATATCCCCCTTTTGGGGGGGCAGGTAAGTACTCTCTAAATGTTGATTAAATATTATTGGTTGCTGGTGTAATTAAGGTCTTCTGTATCTTGGCTAACTTTCTGTCTAATTGTTCTTTCAGTTGAGAGGTGATGACATCTTTAACTGAAATGGTGGATTTGTCTATTTCTCTATTTAGTTATGTCAGTTTTTTGTTTCACATATTTCATAGCTTTGAATTTAATATTGATATGCCTTCTTATTGAATTGATATTTTTATCATTATAGAATGTCCTGCTTTGTCTTTGGTAAATTTTTTGCTTTGAATTTTACTTTATCTGATGTTAATTTTTTCATTTGTATTTTCTTTTAATTCATGTACAGAATGGTACATCTTTTCCCATTCTTTTAATTTAAAACCTATCTATATAATTATATTTGAAGTAAATTTCTGTAGAAGTTTATAACCTGTAGTTGGGTTGTGTATTTTAATTAACATAATCAATCAAGCTTTGTTTATTAATTGGTATACTTAAACCTTTATGCTTAATGTAATTTGTTAATATGTTAGGATTTAAGTCTTCTATTTTAATTTTTGTTTTCTCTTTTTTTTTTTTTTTTGATTTGTCTCTTTTACATGCCTTCAAGTGATCTCTTCAACAGGTTTTAGAATTTTATTTTGATTTATCTATAGAGTTTTTACATTATTTGCCTTATTACATATTTCTTTTAGTAGTTGTTCTAGGTTTAACATTAAATATACACATATATCAAAATCTTACTAGTCTATCATTTTACTGGTTCAAGTAGAGTATAAAAACTTTAATTTCCCTTTAAATTATTTACCTGTTTTTGCTAATAATATATAATTACCCTAAATATTTCTTTTACAGATAGTTAGAACCACATCAGAGAGTGTTATAATTTTTCTTTCAACCATCAAAGACAGTTCAGAAATCAAGGAGAAAAGGGAAGTCTGTTGTATTCATTTATATTTTTGTTTACCTTTGTTAATTTCCTATTGCTGTTGTAATAAATCGGTATAAACTTACTGGAACTAAAACATAAATTTATTGTAGCTTTGAAGGTCAGAAATCTGATATAAATTTCACTGGGCTGAAACTGAGCTATTGACAGGACTGTGTTTTTTTCTGAAGGCTGTTGGGGAGAGTCTGATTCATTGTCTTTTCTAGCTTTTTGAGGCCATTTGCTTGGCTTATGGCCCATTTCTTCATCTTCAACGTCAGTGGCACAGTACCTTTATATCTTTTTCTCTGTTTCCAACTCTACTTCTAATGTCACATCACTTTATATGACTTTGACTTATTGCTTTTCTCTTATAAATATCTTATGATTATAATAGGCATACCTGGATAATCCAGGATAATCTTCCCATCTCAAAATTTACAATCTAATCATGTTTGCATTGTCTTTGATGTCATGTAAGGTCATATTTAGTGATTTGGAGGAGCACTATGTTGATATCTTTGGGGAAATCATTATTCCTTTGAATATTCTCTGTCCCCTATGATGGTTCATGTTCATCCTGTATCCAAAGTACATTCATCTCATTCTAACATTCTCCAAAGTTTCAACCATTGTTAATTCAAAGTTCAAATTGTCATCTAACTCCTTTGGCTCAAAATTTCCAAACCTCATAATCTAAATCATGATTCATTCTGGTACAAGATACCTCTCTCTATATACCTGTGAAATTAGAAAACAAATTATCTCCTCTCAATGATGGCATATGTACATGATACCAATTTTTCTATTCAAAAAGGAAAAATGAATGAAAAATAATGTATCATCATTCCTAAGCAATCTTGAAATCCAGCAGGACAAACTCTATTAGGGTTTGAGGCCTGATAGCAATCTCCTGTGGCTCTCAGCTCTACTCTATGGGCCATTATTCTTTCTATACACTGATGTTCCAAGTTTCTTTTTTTGCTTTCTTCCTTCCTGTTTAGAGAACTTCTTTTAGTTCTTCTTTAGGGTAGGTGTACTGGCAAAAACATTCTCAATTTTCCTTCTTCTGAGAATGTCTTGATTTGCCCTTCACATGTAAAGGAAATTTGCACTGCAGCAAAAAGATGCACTTGATGGGCTGGGGTTGTAGCTCAGTGGTAGAGCGCTTGCCTAGCACGTGTGAGGCACTGGGTTCAAGCCTCAGCACCACACAAAAAAATAAATGAAATAAAGGTATTGTGTCTATCTACAACTGAAAAAACAAAAAAAGATGCACTTGAAAATGTGCCATTTCCTTCTGGCCTCTGTGGTCTCTGATGAGAGGTCTACTGTTAATCTAATTGCTTTTCCATTTTCATTAAGATCACATTTCTTACTCCTTTTAAGATTTTTTTTTTTTTGTCTTCAGTTTTCAGAAACTTCACTATGATGCATGAGTGTGCATTTCTTTGACTTTATCCCTTTTGGAGTTCAATCTTGTGAATCAATCTTCTAGAATCTCTAGGTATAGGCTTTTTGCCAAATTTGAGAAGTTTTTGGCCATAATTCTTCAGGAAACTTTTTCATTGCTGCCTTTCTTTCTTTCTGGAACTCTGATGTCACAAATGCTCACCATTTTAGTATGTAGTCTCACAGGTTCCTGTAGTTTTGTTCATTGCTTTTAGTATTTTGTTGTTCAGAATGTATGATTTTACTAACCTGTCTTCCAGTGCATTCTTTCCTCTGTCCTCACCATTCTGCAATTGAGGCTGTTCATGGAGGATTTCTTTTTTTGGTATTATATTTTTCAGTTCAAAAATTTCCATAAAGTTCTGCTTTGTATTTCCAGTTGGTTTGTCTTCTTTTTCTTTGCTCTACATTTTCTATTTCTTTGCTGAGATGCTGAGACTTTCTTTTGTTTTAAGAATGTTTATAATTGTAATTGAAACATTTTTATGATGGCTGCTTTAAAATCTTTTCCAGATAATTCTTTTGTCTTGCTCTTTACATCCATCGATTGTCTCTTTTCATTCAGTTTGAGTTATTTCTGGTTGTTGGCATGATGAGTAACTTTCACCTTAAACCTTACACTTTGGTTTGAGACTCTGGATTGTATTTAAAAATGTTTTAGCTGTTATCTGTTATCTATTGACATTGGCCAGTGTTGCATTATTTCTAGGTAAGGGGAGGTAAATGTGAGGGTTCTCCATTTGGCCTTCATTGCTACCCACTTGAGGGGGTTCTGAGTGGGGAAGAATTCTGGTCCTGTGTGATTGCCACTGACATTGTAGCAGGAGTATGTTTCTTACTGCCTGGAGAGGGCAAAAGTCTTGGCTTTCTCCTCAATGTTCCTTGACCCCACTCTGAGAGGAAGAGCATTTGATGATGGTTGAAGTATTACAGGCCTGCAAGGGTGGAAGTCTAAGGTCACTGCTTGGCTTTTTCTTTCGTTAGCTCCGTAGATATGTTTGGAGCACCTCACCACAACATCATGAGGGCTGAAGTGTGAGCTCCCCACTTGGTCTTTTCTATGGTGGGGGGTAGGAATAGGGCCATAGGTTAATTATTTTTTTCTATTTGGCCATGGTGATCATTGTCTAAAAGATTTTTATTTTTCTAGATTATCCTTCCCTGGTTCTTTGGCCAGATAGAGCAGGATTTTGCTATGGATTTTGTTGTTGTCATTGATGTTGTTTTTTGTTTTTAGTCTGTGCCTATTGGTATTTTTTTGTTATCAGCTTCAAGTTTGAGAAATATGAAGAAAAAACAAACAAAAACCCAGGAAACTTACTACTGAGTTCTTCAGCTCCCAAGTTCTGCCTTCCTTGATGTGTAGTACCTGGACTTTTAGCTGTGTATGACAGGAGGAATAAGGAAGAGGCATAAGCCTTCTAAATAAGTCTAGATGAGCACCATCTAGTTTCTCAGGTTGTGCTGTCAAGTTGATGTCCTATTACTATGTTTAGTATTTCCTAGGTTGAGTCATTTATGTAAATATTACATGGAACTAATGTTATATTGTATGATGTCTTTAAAAGACACTGAATAAGCCAGTGTAAATAGCTCCTATTAAATTTGTATAGTCTTCTAATAAGTTAAGTGGTTTGTATGCTTGAATCCTAATAGTATGTCACATGGACTAGTCCCCATTTCAGCTTTTGGGTTCTCAAATCTTACAGGGACAATTAGGTGATAGTCATGACATTCTCCATCATTAATGGCTGCATATTGATTAGGCCTTATACATCTTGATGTCAGAAAATTTTGAGGTGATCAATAGTTTCATAGTATTCCACCAAAAGCTTTATCTTATTTTCAACAATAAGTATACCTTATTTATTTATTTATGTTCTTAGCTTTTACAAGAATTACTGAATTGGAATTATTCTATTCTTTAAATATCAAATATTTTGTATTTTTTGAAATTAAGTACTAGTATGAAAATAGAATTATTAAATAAAACCATTGGAGATTTATATTTGTTTACCTACAATTTACAGAGCCTGCTGTGGCTTGGAGGTAGATTTGTAAGTCCCAACCATTTTTCCATGGCAGTTTTTGAATGACCTCAACTTTATAAGTACATGATAGAAATTGTGAAATACTTTTAAAAAGTGGTTTTCCATATTTTTCTAAGAAAAATTAAAAGTAGTATACTTTTATTCTGACTCCAAAGCCAAGTTGGAGAATTTAGTTCTACACATTCAAAATCTTTACAAGCCTGTTTTTTGTAATTGCCTTCTTTGGTGTATTGCTCTCTGTATGTGTTGGGATTTTGAGAAGGTTTCATCTCAAATTTGGGAGATTTGGAAGCTGAATTCAATTTAGTTCTTCATGACCTTCAAATACACCTATTGCCCCAGCAATCCTTTTGTGCTCCAGTTCTGTAGAAGGCTCTGGATCATTTATGAGTCTTTTCATTTGCTTTACTCAAAAGCTTACAGGATCAGCATTTCATCATTTCTCTAGATTTTGCCACCTTCTCAATTTCCTCAGCTAGGTCTGAAAGTCCCATAGTAGATCTCCTGCAACCCGATAATACAAAAGTTATTTAATTATCTCTATTTTGTCTCTCTATTCTGGCAAGATTCAACTCTAATTTGTTCTTTTCCCCCAACTTGTTAGGATCTTCAGTGCTGAACAATAAATTCCCAGGTAGATATCCATGAGAATTATTTTTATTGTGCTTGCATTCAATCCTTGTCATCATGATCTATCATATTTCCACCCTTGCTCCTAAGTCATAGTGCATCCCATGTCTATGTGTTCTTGTTCTAGTTTTAGCACTGCTACCCTATTTTTCTGTAGCTACAACCCAGACATGATGTATGTGAAGACATGTCTCTGAAGATACCCATGTCACCTCAGTTCCTGATTGCCTCTAGCCCTGGAGGCCATGTCTGTGTGCTGCATTCTCCTGCTAGACCCTAGCTTTTCCTCTGACACAAAGCAGGCTCTAAAGTGTCTGGAAGATGTGTGAGCTTTCTATGTCTTTTGGGCATGCCTTATTCTCGCTGCCCAGGTATCATTTTGCTTCCATAGGCGTTTCATCTGACAGAGTTTTAAATTTCATTGAAAATGGAGAAAAACTTACAAAGAAACTTAACCTAAGCATAGCCAATTCATATACATCAATGTGCCATAAACCAAGGTTTCCCTTTTGAAATTTTTAGTGACCTCACCATGACACCTTTTTATGGTACAGAAGCTCAGATATCTTGTGTGGTCCTATACTTATGTTCATCTCATAAATTGTTAGTTCACATTTTGAGTTTAGAATTTGAGATTTTAATTCTCATCGCTGATAGCCACAGTGCCATTTACTGGGGAGACTATTATAGAATATGAGACAAGTGAGCTCCAGTCCTAGAGTTGGACTTCCTGGGTCTAAGCTGGCTTCTGTCCTTTACTAACAGTGTGGACTTAGGCAAGTAAATTAATCTTCCTAAGATCATTTTATTTTTACAAACTGGGAATAGCAATGATAATAAAATATATGTCTTAGAGTTTATTGAAAATTAAACAAAACAATGTATGGGAAGGAAAATCCTTAGCACAGTTCCTGCCATATTGTAACTTCCCAATAAATTCTATGATTTTTAAATTATATGTTCATGCAAAATTCATATTTAGAATTCGGAGTTTCACACTATCAGTCAATCAGAGCCATTAGGCTTGTTTAGTTTTACATTGTCAAGTAACTAAAAAGATCTATGATGAACTGTCAACCACACACCTGAAAGACAGTACTCTATAAACAATGAGGTTCATGGTCAAGGTTACAAGTTGCCTATGGCAGTTCATTTCCAAAACCAAGCATAGATGTGGTTCTCAGGGTATATCACCAGGGCAAGTAATAGAAAAGTAAATTCTTGGGCCCAACTAAATCAGAAGCTCTGGATTGAGGCCCAGCACCTTATGCTTTTGGAAGTCCTGCAGGGGATTCTGATGCACATTCAAGTGCAGGAACTGCTGCTGAATTAAGGTTTGAACCACTGCATTTCCTGTCTCATGGATCTTGCTCCTGTGTTTACTGTTCTTCCTGCTCTCATGCTCACTAGATGCCTTTAGCTGTTAGGAACCTAAGAGACTCAAGATAGAACTATAGGTTTGTGTTAGATTTAGGGGAAAAAATTTTTTTAAGGTCTTCCTTATAGGAAGAAAGATCTAAAGGGAGGAAAAAGTCAACAGCTGAACCAAGCATTCGCATCTGCTGGGAATAGTCACCAGAATTGTCTTGATTATGTCATTTGATTATTTGCTTTTCTGTTCAATAGCAACGCAGCCTTGGGACTTTTATTTTCCTTTCTTGGAAATAATCCTGTAGAAAGCAGGATTTGTTAGTGTCTATGACTGCCTTGTGGACTCTTATTTTAAGGAGCCTCTTAATTTAATCTTTATATAATCCTTTTTCTCTGTTAGTGTTCCAATGCTCATTTCAACACATGAATAAATTTAGAGTGACTGCTTAAAAGCATTTTGGCTTCTTAAAAGCATTTTGGGTACAGCCTGGGCAGTTGTAAATATAATTTCATTTATTCTGAGAGCAGATAATTTCTGGATAAACAGTAATTCAGTTGCTAAAAGCTATCTTCATCATGTTTTCACATTTTTCTAAGCATGCAAAGTGAAGCATAAACATTATATAGAATTGAGAAAGAAAATATTGGATATTATGTAAATTTGGTATATGAATTCTCAAGAAATAGCATGTTCTTTCCATTTACTTATATGAGAATACTAATATATTTGAATACCCAGGGAGAGAATTAGCTTTAGAGTAGATCAAACTGCATAACCCTGGGTCTGCCACCTCCTTGGCTTGGTATTTGGGAAAGTTGTTTAATATACTAAATCTCAATTGCTCATGTTTAAAATGAAGAGATTAAGGCCAATTTCAGAGGTTGTTGAGGAGTAGGTGAGATAACAAAGGTAAAGTATCTGACATACCATAAGAGAGCTCTAAAAGTATTGTCACTACATCTGAGGTATTTTAAATATCACATAGTTTCGATTTGCTTTCAGTTATCTTTCTAATTGATGTGGAAATTTTTATGCATATAATGTATGGTTTCTTCTTTGAATCTTTGAATTTCTCTACGAGGTATATGAAATAGATCTCTTTAATATGTGCATTTTAGCAGAGAAAGTGTTTCAATGACCAGCCTATGGCTAGGTCAAATACTGATTTATAAAACTCTGGAATTAGATGTAGGAGTGACTGATCTTGGATACCATCTACTTCTCTCTTTAACACATAAACCACATGTTACAAATAACATGTCCAGGGCTTCATAGTTCACATAGTATCACCTAGGAACTGTTAGATGGCAGAAATGTGTCATCTCAAATGTCCAAAGCTCATGAGCTTGGCATATGAAGCTCTGCGTGTGGCCTTTATTTATAGTTTTACCATATTGCTGCCTTTGTCTGGAAGACCCCTACCATTCTCTCATTTTCTTTTTTGGAGGGTACAGGGGATTGAACTCAGGGGCACTAGACCACTGAGCCACATCCCCAGCCCTATTTTGTATTTTATTTAGATACAGGGTCTCACTGAGTTACTTAGCACCTCACTTTTGCTAAGGCTGGCTTTGAACTTGTGATCCTCCTGCCTCAGCCTTCTGAGGTGCTGGGATCACAGGCATGTGCCACTGCACCTGGCATCCTATTTTCAACATACTAATTCTGACTGCAGATCACAGAATAGGAGCCTTTGAAGGCCTTGTGATAATTTATCTACTTCTCACTCCTACATAACCCCAAGTCTGCAGTGCTTCTACATCATATGTTTGTCATAACTCTGACTGCATTGTATTACAATGATAGATCAATATGTGTGTCTACTGTATTATAAAACTCTCACATGTTGGCTACATGTCTTATTTCTCTATTTTCAGTACCTAGAGCAGGGTTGGACACATTTTATGTGTTCAGCAAATGCTTATTGAACTGAGCCATTGTTTGGCTTCCGTGAGTTGCTGTTCAGATTGTCTTTACTTACATGTCATTGTGATCTTCTCTTCTAATACTGTACTTTCAGACTAGAATGCATACGAACCAAGGTTTATCTGAAAAAGCAGCTACAAAATTGGACTTATCGTTAATTTGTTCTTTTCTTTATATCTTTACTATTTAAGTGTACATTCTTAAGGATTTTAGATTAGCTTTGCCTATTTGTGTAGTTCATATAAATGGGAACATATATGGCTGTGTACAGAAATCTGATTTTTGTTGTTGTTGTAAAAGACATATAATAGTCCCTCTTTTAGCATTTTTAAGTGCACAGTTCAGCAGTTAAGTATATTCACATTGTTGTGAAACAGCTCTTGCACATATGAAGCCTTATACATATAAACCACCATCTTCTTTTCTATTTTCTTTCAGCCCCTGGAAGCAACTTCTATTTTTGGTTTCTGTGAATTTGACTACTTGGGATACCTCGCATATGAGTGGGATCATATAATTTTTAATCTTTTTCTGACTGAGAATTAGGACTTCATATATCTTTTTTTGAGGGGGTACAATACAACTCATAATGCTTAGCAAACATTCTTTGACAGCATTCATATGGTATTTAAATGAAGACTTATTGACCTTAAAATCCAAAAGTCTTTATATTTTCATGGAGAATATGTTCTATGGGGATGGGTAGCTATAGGCAAAAGGAGGCGGCGGTGGTGCATGCCTGTAATCCCCAGCACTTTGGGAGGCTGAGGCAGGAGGATCGTGAGTTCAAAGCCAGCCTCAGCAATGGCAAGGCACTTAGCAATTCAGTAAGACTCTGTCTCTAAATAAAATACAAAATAGGGCTGGGGATGTGGCTCAGTGGTCGAGTGCCCCTGAGTTCAATCCCCTGTAACCTCCCCTCAAAAAATGGAATGTATACATGAAACACTTCTGTCATATACTGAAGAATGATGGTCTTGAGAAAAATCAGTGTGTGATTAAGTTTTAAGTTGAACTAGCCACTTATTTATGGAATACCATTTTTACTTGAAATAACTACACACAAAGGATGGTTCTTCAGACTTGTGCATTTGGTGAACAGCCACTTTTGTGAAAATGAATGAAGTGAGCCTGTTTCTTCAACAATAAACAACACACAGCAATTGTTGCTAGTGATGACATTCAAGTGATGTCAGAATTTTGGAAAACTTGTATTTGTCTTGGTGAGCTTGACATTTTCCCACTGGTTGAAGACTCTCTCTCTTTTTGGTACCAGGGATTGAACTCAGGGGCACTCGAGCACTGAATCAGATCCCCAGCCCTATTTTGTATTTTATTTAGAGACAGGGTCTGAGATGCTTAGTGCCTCATCATTGCTGAGGTTGGCTTTGAACTCATGATCTCTTGTCTCAGCCTCCCAAGCACGTGCCACCAAGCCCCCAAAAGACTTTCTTGATAAGGTCAGTGATCATGTTAATGAAAGTGACTTTTTTGGTATGTCATTTTATTTCATTTACTTTTTATTTTTTCATTGACATATAAAATTGTGCATATTTATAGGATACCATGTGATGTTTCAATACATATTTCTACAATATTTATATCAGTATAAGCATACTTATTTTCATTTATTATTTGTTTGTGGTAAAACCATTCAAAGTCCTTTGGCTTTTTGACATATATAATATATTAACATTATCTATTGTTATCCAAATGTAAGAACACCAAACTTATTTCTCCTATAGAACTGTACCAGCATCCATTGATCAATCAGCCTCCGGCGAGTGCAATACCCCTTCTCAACATCTATAAGCATTTTTGTTGTTGATTTTTTTAGATTTTGCACATGAGTTAGATCATGGGAGCACTTGTCTTTCTATGCCTCGCTTATTTCCCTTTACATAAATATCCTCCAGTTCCATCCATGTTATCAAAAGTAACAGAATTTCACTCATTTTTATGGCTGAATACTATTACATGGTGTAGATGTACCACTTTCTCTTTATCCATTCTTCAGTTGATGGACACTTGGGCTGTTTCCATTTCTTGGTGTGGCTTGTTTTGCAATAAACGTGGGAGTGCGGATGTCTCTTTGATGTATGGATTTCATTTCCTTTGGATATATACCACATAGTGGGATTGCTAGACCCATATGGTAGTTCTATTTTTATCTTTTAAAGAAACTTCCGTGCTGATTGCCATAATAGCTCTGCTAATTTACAATGGAGTGTGATGTTTAAATATTATATGATGAAAGTTACTAACATTTGGAATATCTGAATAACTCATTAAACAATGTTTTCCAAATGGCCAAAGCATGATATTACAAATGTGTCAAAACCTACCTAATTTTAATGTAACAGAGTATAAAGTTAATTGATATCATTCTGAATTTCACATTGCAACCAAACTTTAAAGAACTACCACTTGCTGAGTTTGTATATAGTATTAAAAAATTAAAACCCAATGGAATATTACTCAGCCATAAAGAAGATTGAAATGATGGCATTTGCCTGTAAATGGATGGAGCTAGAGAATATCATGCTAAACAAAATAAGCCTATCCCAAAAACCAAGGGCCAGATGTTTTCTCTGATATGTGGATACTAATTCACAATAAGGGGGGAGGGGCTAGGGAAGAATAGAATTACTTTGGATTAGGTAGAGGGGAGTGAAGGATAGTAGAATGAATCAGACATTATTACCTTATGTACATATATGATTATGTGACCGGTGTGATTCTACATCATGTACAACCAGAAGAATGAAATTATACTCCATTTATGTATGATGTGTCAATGTGCATTCTACTGTCATGTATAACTAATTGGAACAAATAAAAGGAAAAAAAGGCTATTAAACTATTCCTCCCTTTTCTAGTTTTCCATCTGTGTAAAGAAAGGCTTTCTTGGCATCTGTCAGTTAGATCAAATTAAAGGAGGAAAAGTTTTATTTTGGCTCACAGTTTGAAGGTCTCAGTCCCTGGTTGGTGGCCTCCATTGCTGTGGGCCTGAGATGCGGCAGAATGTTATGGTGAACGAGCACAACAGAGGAAACCTATTAGTTCATGGCAGCTGGGAAGCAGTGTGGCAGGGGCCAGAAAAAAGGGGCCAGGCCAGAGAGAAGATAAACCCTTTCAGGGCATGCCCCTGGTGACTTCCCAACTAGGTCCCACCTGGTTGTCCATTTAGCCATCAGTGGATTAATCCAAGGGTGAGGTCAGAGCCTTCATGATCCAATTACTTCCCCAAAGCCTCACATCTGAATGCAGGAGACTTTGGAGAACATTTCAGATCCAAATCATAATAATATTGTTCACCAAAAGAACATGGTGCAGTAGATTGCATGAGAATCCAGTAGTTTTCTGTCAAGCCTAAGAGTAAAAGATATTTTCAAATATACAGAATATTTGCAAAACAACTTAAAAAGAATATCATGGAGTTCATTTGAAAGTATGACCATTATTTCACAGAAACCCGTTGGGGGAGAGATGTAGTGGCAGAGATGTAGTGAAGGGGGTGCAGAACTCAGTTGGATTTTCCAATCAACTGGATATATCAGCAGGGATTTTATACATTTATATAAATGTATAACACTTGTTTATAGGCAAGATTTTTTAGGGGGGGGGGAGACTCCTTTACAGTTTACTAAGTAGGTTGCACCATCTTAAATATTCAAATATTCAAGAAAATATACCTGCTTTGTCTTTCTTCTTAACTTTAGACACAGAGATTTGACCTTTTATTACTTTCCCTCAGGAGTACTGATTTTGTATTTAACCAACTTCTCTGCAAAATTAATTATAACTTACAGCTTGACATCTTTTAGATGCATCAAAAGAATTTCTAGAATATTGTATTTCATGAGCATTATGCAGGTCCACTATTTCTTGTCTTGGTAAAAATGTGATACTCTTGAATGTGATCTGGTCCTACACTAAATTTGAAATGCTGGTCAGATGATTACTAGTGCATACAGAATGAATCTCACAATTCTATTTACAAAGCCACAGATACAAATAAAAAGAATTTACATCTGAATCATTATTTAAGATCTGTGTTCTTTAAATTCTTCCTATGACCATTTATTGACAATTTCCAAATACATTGAGCCTACATTCATACTCCCATAGAAAGAAATCTGATGAAATGAAATGAATGGGATATAAAATTAATATATGAATGAAGTATTGATGCAAATAAACATAAGGTCTGTTGTCCATAGTTTTCTGAAATTGAAAACAGAAGCCCTGGGGCAACAAAAAATACTGAAATACAAAGTTAACCATTAAGGCTTAACTATTTGAACAAATTAAAACTACTAATTTAATCATGTGTGTGCCAGTGAGAGTCATTGAAATTGCTACCTATCTCCAAGTTTTACACATGGATGAAAAATATTTCTACATCTAACACCTGAAGTTTTTGGAACTTACATGTATAAGACCTCTCATAGGAAGTCATTTATCTTTACTCCTTAAATCTTTAAATTATTTTAAGTGTTCAACGTTGCACGCAGTCTTCATGAAATGGACCTGGGTCTCCCTCCAGGGCCACATATCCCCACTCTTCCCTGTGGACTCAATATTCCAGTCATGTTAAACGCTAAAATTTCCTAAACATGACAATCTTTTTCCTTTATATTCAAAACCATTTATATATAATGCTCTCTCTATTCCAAATTCCCCTTATTTTTTCTTTTATTTATTTATTTTTTAAATTCTAAGTTGCTATAAATGACAGCAGAACACATTACATTTAATATTAATATACTTATAGAGCACATTTTTACATATCTCTGGTTGTATACAAAGTATATTCACACCATTCGTGTCTTCATACATGCACTTAGGGTAATGATATCCATCTCATTCCCTAGCCAACATCAAATCATTTTTTCAAAATAATAGAAACAACATCTTCTATTGTGCTTACTGTGAGGAAGATAATGTTCTAAGCACTTTTACACATTTAAATTCATTTAATCCTTAAAACAATTATATGAGATAGGAACTATTATTACTCTCATTTTAAAGAAGAAACTGAGCAACAGAAAGCTAAAATATTAGCCCAAGTTCATCCAGCTTGTAAATGGTGGAGTCATGCTTTGAATCCAGGCAGTGTGGTTCTAGAGTCTATATTCTTGATTTTCTTATAATTCTGTCACCTTCTGTGATGTTGTTGAGCACAGAAATGCTTTGATCTTTGTTACTAGCTCATACTTTGGTTATAGCACTTGTACTGCTGCCATTTAATTGTTTTCACTTCTATTCCCTTATGGGTAAACAATAAAACTATGAAGAGCAGAACCGGGTTTTATTCAGTTTCGTATACTTGGTAGGTTACCTGGAAGAGTGCTTATTGAAGAAATGAATTGGACAATTTGGAACAAAACCAAAATGAAAAATAAAGCATTGAATATTCCGTCCTGCTTGAAAATTGGATTAAAGCTCTATATACTTTTCATGGACTGACTACGTTTCAGAAAAATTTCACTTTTCTGATTTGGGGTTGATTCGCTAGCAGAGTCAAAGACAGTTGGACATCCACTGTAATTTGTGAATGTTAGAATGAATTACAGAATTTCTATTTATCACCCCTTCCCCCCCACCCCCCCGCTTTTTTTGTTAAGGAAACTGAGCCAGTCCAATGAATTGACTTCCCCCAAATCAGAGATTTATAGCAGGGTAGGGATAAGAACCTGGTCCTCCCGATCCCCAGTGTGAATTTTCCAATAGGAAATATGAAACTTCTTCCTTAGACTCTACAGTTGTTAGATTGTTGGTCTCAGTTTCTGTGCTCAGGGCGTTTGAGTTCTATAATGAATGCAGTATGTGTGTTCAAAAAAAAAAACTAAAAAACAGTTCTAAAGAGTTGAGTTTCTTTACAGGTCAAACTTGCTTTGTTAAGTTTTTTCTTTCTGTCAAACAAGTTTCAAAATTTACAAATGAATCCCTTTTTGATTACACAGAAGTGCTTCCATGCTATCTCATTAAAGATGAATATTTCTCCCTTTAAATTTTAAATGTAACTGGAAGATGAGCTGCCAAAAACGTGAAATGTTGTTACAGAAGCAGCTTTCTTTAAATTCAGGGTAAAATGGAAATCCTACTTTTTAAAAAAAGACTTTTATCCAAGGTATCATTTATAATTAATTTTGTTAAAGTTTTCACTAATGGCAACTAAAATATTTCAATAAGAATGTATAAAGAGAAAAAGGAAAATGGGGCGGGGGAGGTGGGTAAGCCTGGAAAAACTTTCTGCAAATGCTAAATGTATTGGAATGAACTGTAAATCTAAAAAGAGTATAGATTAGACAGTATTATTTGAAAAGCTACAGTTAACATTTGTCTTTGAAGGCCATGGTCAATGTAGTAGCTACCATATTTCAATCTAACTTGATTGGAATTGGCACAGGCATGATTTAAAAGATTTAAAATATTTAAGTGCCCTTAAAAATATAGATGAGGGTTTGCTTATGGTGCAACTCTCATCTGTACCACTTTAAAGATTCAAAAGACTTAATCTTTAAGATCTGGTAGGTTTTAATGCAATGTGAGAACTGTTTCTCTATGCCTACAAGGTCTGAAGAGTATTCTACTTCCTTACAAAAGTCAGTAAATATTAAATCAAAGAAGATCATAAAGTCAATTGCAATTAAATCTGATTTTTTATGCCCATATGCTTGTGTTCTAGTTTCAGTGAGATGTGACCTTCTCAACTCTTCTCAACTAAATGTTTTCAGCTCCTGAATATAAGCAGAAGTAAAAATACTTCCTTTTTGTGTTCATTAAAGTAACACCTTTGTTTGAAAAGACAGCCTTTCTAGGTGGAAACCTACTTGTTTAATTGGGACTTGTGCTTGATAAAATGGCTTTTCTTTTACTTAAATTATTTAATCCTGAGAATTTATTTTTCAAGTTTCTTTTTCTCACTAGTTTCCATTTCCTAAGGTAAATAGATTTGTAGTCCACTTTGGGGGAAAAAAATTCAAACAACAACAACAACAGTCTATATTTCAGTGGAGAGTCTGCTGTGGAAACTCTTTCCCCAACTATTTGGGCAAGTCAAGAGTGTATTTTAGTGCAATCCCATTGCCTTCAGATAAGAAATGACATTCTCAAAAATGTTTTTGAAAGATGCTTTTTACAGAATGGATTGAGCTTTTCTCTGGGTACTGTATTTTGTAAAAAGGCATATAGCTTCTTGCTGATTCAGACGGAAGTATCTGTAACAACCAGAAATAAAAAATGGTTAGAGCTATTCCTGTAGAGAGACATGGAAAATAAAGCAAGAGCGAATGGATCTTGCTGACTATATAAACATTTCAATTAAATCTCACTTGTATTTATTGATTGCATTCTATTCAAGTATTGAATTAGGCTCTTTAACCCTAAAATGGCCTGCACTGGACCATAGGAATATCAGAACCAAAATAAAGAATTGCAACATGGGAACCAAGAGAGAAGAAAAAGGAATTTGAGAACCCAAACTGGAATGGAATGGGAACATGAGACAGAATCAAAACAAACCAAAAACAAAAAAAAGGAGAACAGAATAGGAAGCCAGGAGTTGGAGGCTGGGGCCTTCTTGCTCTTCTTCTACCACCCATGTGCTCTTGACTGACCTGACTGGGGAGTGTCTTGGAACTCTAATAAGAATAATATGTAGAGAGACACCCTTAAAAATTAACTGTGGGTTGTAAATGTAAGGTAACATTCTCAATTATTATTTGTTAGTTATATTATTTTCTTTACCTTTCAGAGACTTAAAGAACATAAAGGCCCCGTCCCATTTCAATAAACCCTTTGGAAAACCATGTATTTCCAATGGTCAGATAATGACCATACAACGTTATTCCAGAGAAAACTAATTTCTGATAGGATTTGAGCTACAAAAGCACAAGTAAACAGCACTCAGAGCAGGTTTTGCTAAATCCAGTTCTGAAACGGGGATGGACATGTTTCCTAAGCTTTATCTGAACTGTTGATCTATTTCAGGATGTGATGGATATGCTCAAGATTTCATCAGCTTTGACCTCTGGTGCCTTACGTCTTTGTTTCTTGTTGCCCTTGTTTAATCAAAGCCACAGATTAAAGTCACTTCTGTAATGTAGTTGGATGAGGCAGTAAAAGTTAAGGAGGCTATTTATAAGAAAAAGGGAGAAGAAGTAACCCAGTGTGTTCTTTTATAGCCCAAAGCTAGATGGTTTCTTATTGATCCGATATGAAATAGGATGTTTTCCACCTTTGAATTTCTTCAGAGTTTTATGCATTGAAACAATGTGGATCCAGAAGAAAATATATATTTAAAAAAAATATGTAAGGACCTGAAAAAGAAAAATGATAACTAACAGAGCATGCTTAAGAGATTTCTGTAGATGTCGTCTTATGAATAAAAGCAAGCCTTTTTTCAAAGGGAAACATAAAGTCAAAGTCTTCAGGCAAACAGATGATTTCCAAAAACCAAGGATAGATACTTGTAAGAGAGAGGAGGAGATGCACCATACTCCTAGATGAAATAAAAGTATTTATTGCAAACGTTAACATGATCTTCTTAATCATTTATAGATTTTTCTTATCTGAAATTCTAAGGTGAATGCTCAGAATGAATTTCATAAATCCTAGTTCTGGGATTAGAGAAGACTAGAAAGGGAGGCTAGAATGGGATAACATTGTCAACAATTAATTCAAATAGACTGTGCTGAAGCCCTGGCCCTGTGTGCCCCCTCATTGTTACTGAGTTCCATTGTTTCATGAACGACAATAGTGCAGCAAAGCACACTAGTGCTATAGGATGGATTTGAAAGAAGAATACATTAACACTGTGACCAAGAGAATTGATGGTCTTATGGGAAGACCTGGCTTTCAGTCTACTTTTCCATGTCATTCCTTCTTGTAATTCAAGTCACTTCATCTATAAAATGGGAATGAAAGCACTACTTTATGCAAGAGGAGGATGTTTTTAGATTAGCCACTTTCATTTCCACACCCTATTTTTCTATCTAGATCTGAATAGGCCAATTTCATTATGTTAAGATGAAATAAAGTATATTAAGAAGTTTTCTTTTTCTTTCTTTCTTTTTGATCATAGTTAGAGCTCAGGTTTGGAGTCCTAGCTGGAACAAAACTATAGGTGATTTTCTGAGTTCATAGTCATCTGGCTTCTGTGGTTAATGCAGGAATTGTCTTTCCTTATGCACTTATGGAATGTGATACTTTTATTTTCTTGTTCAATAAATTTTATTTATCTGATTAGAAAGTATGATTTTCCACTATTTAAAAAAAGAAATGTTTTGACTGGAGTTGTAGTTCAGTGATAGATCACTTGCCTAGCATGTTTGAGGCACTGGGTTTGATCTTCAGCACCACATTAAAATAAGTGAAATAAATGTATCATGTCCATCAACAACAACAACAACAACAACAACAACAACAAAAATAACAACAACAAAAATGTGAGCATATTAAGAGCTGATTGACTTCCAGGTTGCACCATTTCTTTTCCATGAGATAACCAGTAAAAAATTTCTGTGAGGTACAGGCTAATTCTTTTTTTTCCCAAATTTATTTTTTATTCTAAGTTGTTAGAAATGACAGCAGGATGCATTACATTTCATATTATACTCGTAAAGCACATTTTTACATATCTCTGGTTGTATACAAAGTATATTCACACCATTCGTGACTTCATACATGCATTTAGGGTAATGATATCCATTTCATTCTACCATCATTTTTTTTTTTTTCTTTTCTTCACCCTTTTGCCCCCTCCCTTCCCCTCCCTTCCCATTGGCCATTCTAGTATTTCTCTAATCTTCCTATGCTCCCCATCCCAACCCCACTGTGAATCGGCCTCCTTATATCAGAGAAAACATTTGGCATTTGGCTTTTTGGGATTGGCTAACTTCATTAGCATTATATTCTCTAACTCCATCCATTTACCTGTGAATGCCATAATTTTAGTCTCTCTTATTGCTGAGTAATACTCCATTGTGTACCATATTTTCCTTATCCATTCATCAACTAAAGGGCATCTAGGTTGGTTCCACAGTTTAGCTATTGTGAATTGTGCTGCTATAAACATTGATGTGGCTGTGTCTCTGTAGTATGCTGTTTTAAGTCCTTTGGGTAAAGACCAAGCTGCACCATTTTGCAGTTTCACCAACACTGTATGAGTGTGCCTTTTTCTCCACATCCTCGCCAATATTTATTGTTGTTTGTGTTCTTAATAGCTGCCATTCTGACTGGTGTGAGATGAAATCTTAGAGTGGTTTTGTTCTCTAATCGCCAGAGATGTTGAACATTTTTTCAAGTGTTTGTTGACTGATTGTATATCTTCTTCTGAGAAGTGTCTGTTCAATTCCTTGGCCCATTTATTGATTGGGTTATTTGTTTTTTTGGTGTTAAGATTTTTAAGTTATTTACATATTCTAGAGATTAGTGCTCTGACATGCATGTGGTAAAATTTTGTTCCCAATTAGTAGGCTCTCTATTCACCTCACTGATTGTATCTTTTGCTGAGAAGAAGCTTTGTAATTTGAATCTATCCCATTTATTGATTCTTGATATTAATTCTTGTGCTACAGGAGTCTTATTAAGGAACTCGGGGCCTAATCCAACATGTTGGAGATTAGGGTTTACTTTTTCTTCTATTAGGTGTAGTTTCTCTAGTCTAATTCCTAGATCCTTGATCCACTTTGAGTTGAATTTTGTGCCTGGTGAGAGATAGAGGTTTAATTTCATTTTGTTGCATATGGATTTCCAGTTTTCCAAGCACCATTTGTTGAAGAGGCCATCTTTTCTCCAATGTACGTTTTTGGTGCCTTTGTCTAATATAAGATAACTGAATTATAAGTGTTAGTCTCTGTGTCCTCTATTCTGTACCATTGGTCTACCAGCCTATTTTGGTGCCAATACCATGCTGTTTTTGTTATTATTGCTCTGTAGTATAATTTAAGGTCTGGTATAGTGATGCCACCTGCTTCACTCCTCTTGCTAAGGATTGCTTTAGCTATTCTGGGTCTCTTATTTTTCTAAATGAATCTCATGACTGCTTTTTCTATTTCTATGAGGAATGTCATTGGAATTTTTTTTTTTTTTTTTGGTACCAGGGATTGAACTCAGGGGCACTCGTCCACTGGGTCACATCCCCAGCCCTTTTTTGTATTTTATTAGAGACAGGGTCTCACTGAGTTGCTAAGTGCCTCGCCATTGCTGAGGCTGGCTTTGAACTCGCAATCCTCCTGCCTCAGCCTCCCAAAGTGTTGGGATTACAGGCGTGCACCACCGCGCCCGGCTGTCATTGGGATTTTGATTGGGATTGCATTAAATCTGTATAATGCTTTAAGTAGTATGGTCATTTTGACAATATTAGTTCTGCCTATTCAAGAACAGGGTAGATCTCTCCATCTTCTAAGGTCTTCCATAATTTCTTTCTTTAATGTTCTGTAGTTTTTATTATAGAGGTCTTTCACGTCTTTGGTTAAATTGATTCCCAAGTATTTTGTTTATTTATTTTTTGATACTATTGTAAATGGGGTAGTTTTCCTCATTTCCCTTTCAGAGGATTTGTCACTGATATATAGAAATGCCTTAGATTTATGGGTGTTGATTTTATATCCTGCTACTTTGCTGGATTCATTTATGAGTTCTAGAAGATTTCTGATGGAATTTTTTGGAACTTGTAGGTATAAAATCATATTATCAGCAAATAATGATAATTTGAGTTCTACTTTACCTATCTGTATCCCTTTAAATTCTTTCGTCTGTCTTATTGCTCTGGCCAGCATTTCAATTACTATGTTAAATAGAAGTGGTGAAAGAGGGCATCCCTGTCTTGTTCCAGTTTTTAAAGGGAATGCTTTCAATTTTTCTCCATTTAGAATAATGTTGGCCTGGGGATTAGCATATATAGCTTTTACAATGTTGAGATATCTTCCTGTTATCCCTAGTTTTTCTAGACTTTTGAACATGAAGGGGTGCTGTATTTTGTCAAATGCTTTTTCTGCATCTATTGAGATAATCATATGGTTCTTATCTTTGAGTCTATTGATGTGATAAATTACATTTATTGATTTCCATATGCTGAACCATCCCTGCATCCCTGGAATGAACCCCACTTGATCATGGTGTATTATATTTTTGAAATGTTTTTGTATTTATTTTGCCAGAATTTTATTGAGAATTTTTGTATCTATGTTCATTAAAGATATGGGTCGGAGGTTTTCTTTTTTTTGATGTGTCTTTGCCTGGTTTGGGGATCAGGTGGAAGTGCTCCCTCTTTTTCTATTTCCTGAAACAAATTGAAGAGTATTGGTATCAGTTCTTCTTTAAAGGTCTTGTAGAACTCAGTTGTGTATCCATCTGGTCCTGGGCATTTCTTGGTTGGTAGGCTTCTGATGGCATCTTCTATTTCGTTGCTTGAAATTGGTCTGTTCAAATTGTGTATATCATCCTGCTTTAATTTGGGCAGATCATACAATTCTAGGACTTTGTCGATGCCTTTGGTGTTTTGTATTTTGTTGGAGTACAAATTTTCAAAATAATTTTGAATTATTTTCTGTATTTCCCTAGTATTTGTTGTGATATTTCCATTTTCATCACATATGTTAGTAATTTGAGTTTTCTCTCTCCTTCTCTTTGTTAGCCTGGCTAAGGGTCTGTCAATTTTATTTATTTTTTCAAAGAACCAACTTTTTGTTTTGTCATTTTTCAATTGTTTCTTTTCTTTCCATTTCATTAATTTCAGCTCTGATTTTAATTATTTTTTGTCTTCTACCAGTTTTGGTGTTGGATTTTTCATCTTTTTCTAGAACTTTGAGATATAATCTTAAGTCATTTATTTGTTGACTTTTTCTTCTTTTGAGAAATGAACTTAATGCAATGAACTTTCCTCTTAGAACTGCCTTCATAGTGTCCCAGAGATTTCGGTATGTTGTGTCTGTGTTCTCATTCACTTTTAGGAACTTTCTAATTTCATCTTTGATGTCATCTGCCACATTGTTCATCCACTAGCATATTATTTAGTCTCCAGATGTTGGAGTAGCTTTTATTTCTTATTTTATCATTGATTTCTAATTTTATTCGATTATGGTCTGACAGAATGCAGGGTAGTATCCCTACTTTTTTATATTTGCTAAGAGTTATTTTGTGGTGTAGTTTATGGTCTATTTTAGAGAAGGATCCATGTGCTGCTAAGAAGAAAGTGTATTTGCTTGTTGAAGGATGAAATATTCTATATAAGTCATTTAAGTCTAAGTTGTTTATTGTATTTTTGATTTCTATAGTTTCTTTGTTCAGCTTTTGTTTGGAAGATCTACCCAGTGGTGAAAGGGTTAAAGTCACCCAGAATTATTGTGTTGTGGTCAATTTGACTCTTAAACTTGAGGAGAGTTTGTTTGATGAACATGGATGCTCCATTGTTTGGGGCATATATTTTTATAATTGTTAAGTCTTGTTGGTGTATGGTTCCCTTGAGCAGTATATAGTGACCATCTTTATCCCTTTTGATTGACTTCAGCTCGAAGTCACCTTTATTTGATATGAGGATGGAAACCCCTGCTTGTTTTCTCAGTCCATGTGAGTGGTAGGATTTCTCCCAACCTTTTACCCTCAGCCTATGGATGTCTTTTCCTATGAGATGAGTCTCTTGGAGGCAGCATATTGTTGGGTCTGTTTTCTTGATCCAATTTGCTAGTCTATGTCTTTTGATTGGTGAGTTTAGACAACTAACATTTAGAGCTATTATTGAGATGTGTTTTGTATTCCCAGCCATTTTTGTTTATTTTTAGTATTTAACTTGACATGGTTTTTCTTCTGATTGTTTTTCCTTTAGTGTAATACCTCTCTCTGTTGATTTTCATCATTGTTATTCTTTTCCTCTTCATGGAATATATTGCCGAGGATGTTCTGTAGTGTTGGCTTTCTACTTGTAAATTCTTTTAACTTTTGTTTATCATGGAAGGTTTTTATTTTGTCCTCAAATCTAAAGCTTAATTTTGCTGGGTATAAGATTCTTGGTTGGCATCCCTTTTCCTTCAGAGCTTGGAATATGTTTGTAGGAGCCCTGTTTGGGGAGATGGCTTGAATTGCGGTTGACTATGGGCCATGGAGATTTGGGCATTGTTGCCTTCCGTAGTCTCACGGGACTTGGCCCGGGATCTCGAGTGACTTGGCCGAGATTGCTGATCGGGTCAGCACCATTTTGGTGGTGTGTGCGGCACGTGTTAGTTGTTGTTAGAGCCAGAGAGAAAAGTTATCAGAATAAAATGCTGTTTGTCTCCAGTTTGCCTCTAAACTTCTTCCCGCGGCTTCGTTGCTCCAAGCGGCCATCGCTTCAGGCAACAACATATGTTGTTCCATGATCTCCTATCTTTGAGTGTCTGAGTTGAAAAATCTGTTGTGATACAAATTGGTCTCCCCCTATGTGTGATCTGATTCCTCTCTTTTGCGGCCTTTAAAATTCTATCCTTGTTCTGTATGCTAGGCATTTTCATTTTAATGTGTCTTGCTCCCTCCCTTGCCCTCCCTTTCCTTTGACCATTCTAGTGTTCCTCTAATCCTATGTACCCCCATCCAATCACACTGTGAACTAACCTCCTTATATCAGAGAAAACATTTGGTGTTTGGATTTTTGAGATTGACTAATTTCACTTAGCATTATATTCTCCAACTTCATCCATTTACCTGCAAATGCCATTATTTTATTCTCTCTTATTGCTGAGTAAAATTCCATTTTGTATATATACCACATTTTCTTTATCCACTCATCTACTGAGGGACATCTAGGTTGGTTCCACAACCTAGCTATTATGAATTGTGCTGCTATAAACATTGAAGTGGCTGTGTCACTGTAATATGCTGTTTTTAAGTCTTTTGGGAACAGACCCAGGAGTGGGATGGCTGGGTCATAGGGTGGTTCCATTCCCATTTTCCCAAGAAATCTCCATATTGCTTTCCATAGCGGTTGCACCATTTTGCAGTCCCACCAGCAATGTATGAGTGTGCCTTTTTCCCCACATCCTCTCCAACATTTATTGTTGTTTGTGTTCTTGATAGCTGCCATTCTGACTGGAGGGAAATGAAATCTTAGAGTAGTTTTGATTTGCATTTCTCTAATTGCCAGAGAGGTTGAGCATTTTTTCATGTATTTGTTGATTGATTGTATATCTTCTTCTGAGAAGTGTCTTTTCAGTTCCTTAGCCCATTTATTGATTGGGTTATTTTCTTTTTTGGTGTAAAGTTTTTTGAGTTCTTTATATATTCTAGAAATTAGTGCTCTATCTGATGTGCATGTATTAAATATTTGTTCCCAATTAGTTGGCTCTCTGTTCACCTCACTGATTGTTTCTTTTGCTGAGAAGAAGCTTTTTAGCTTAAATCTATCCAATTCATTAATTCTTGGTAATAGTTCTTGCGCTACAGGATTCTTATTAAGGAACTTGGGGCCTAATCCGACATGTTGGAAATTGGAGCTTACTTTTTCTATTAGGCGTATTGTCTCAGATCTAATTCCTAGGTCCTTGATCCACTTTGAATTGAGTTTTGTGCATGGTGAGAGATACAACTTTAATTTCATTTTGTTGCATATGGATTTCCAGTTTTTCCAGCACCATTTGTTGAAGAGGCTATCCTTTCTCCACTGTACATTTTTTGCACCTTTGTTTAATATAAGATAACTGAAATTATATGTGTTAGTCTCTGTGTCCTCAATTCTGTACCATTGGTCCACCCGTCTGTTTTGGTGCCAATACCATGCTGTTTTAGTTACTGTTGCTCTATAGTATAATTTAAAGTCCGGTATGGTGATGCCCCCTGCTTCACTTTTCTTGCTCAGGATTGCTTTGGCTATTCTGGGTCTCTTATTTTTCCAGATGAATTTCATGATTACTTTTTCTATTTCTTTGAAAAATGACATTGGAATTTTGATTGGAATTGCATTAAATCTGTATAATGCCTTTGGTAGTATGGACATTTTGACAATATTGACTCTACCTATCCAAGAGCAAGGTAGGTCTTTCCATCTTCTGAGTTCTTCTATGATTTCTTTCTTTAGTGTTCTATAATTTTCTTTATAGAGGTCTTTCACCTCTTTTGTTAAGTTGATTCCCAGGTATTTTATTTTTTTTTGATGCTATTGTAAATGGGGTCATTTTCATCATTTCCCTTTCAGAGGAATTGTCACTGATGTATAAAAATACCTTTGACTTATGGGTATTGATTTTGTATCCTGCTACTTTGCCGAATTCATTTACTAGTTGTAAAAGATTTCTGGTAGAGTTTTTTGGGTCTTCTAGGTATATTATCATGTCATCAGCAAATAGTGCTAATTTGAGCTCTTCTTTCCCTATGTGGATCCCTTTAATTTCCTTCGTCTGTCTAATTGCTCTGGCTAGAGTTTCCAGTACTATGTTAAATAGCAGTGGTGAAAGGGGGCATCCCTGTCTTGTTCCAGTTTTTAGAGGAAATGCTTTCAATTTTTCTCCATTTAAGATAATGTTAGCTCTGGGCCTTGCATAAATAGCTTTTATAATGTTGAGATATGTTCCTAATATTCCTAGTTTTTCTAGTGTTTTGAACATAAAGGGGTGCTGTATTTTGTCACATGCTTTTTCTGCATTTATTGAGACAATCATATGATTTTTATCTTTAAGTCTATTGATGTGATGTATTATGTTTATTGATTTCCGAATATTGAACCAGTCTTGCATCCCTAGAATAAACCCCACTTGATCATGGTGCACTATCTTTTTGATATGTTTTTGTATTCAATTTGCCAGAATTTTGTTGAGGATTTTTGCATCTATGTTCATTAAAGATATTGGCCTGAAGTTTTCTTTTTTGGATGTGTCTTTGCCTGGCTTTGGAATTAATGTAATATTGGCCTCATAGAAAGAGTCTGGAAGAGCTCCCTCTTTTTCTGTTTCTTGAAATAGTTTGAAGAGCATTGGTATTAATTCTTCTTTGAAAGTCTTGTAGAACTCAGCTGTAAACCCATCAGGTCCTGGACTTTTCCTTGTTGGTAGCTTTTTGATGACATCTTCTATTTCTTCACTTGTAATTGATCTGTTTAAATTGTGTATAGCCTCCAGATCCAGTTTAGGCAAATCATATGACTCTAGAAATCTGTCAATGCATTCAGTATTTTCTATTTTATTAGAGTACAAGTTTTCAAAGTAATTTCTAATTATATTCTGTATATCTGAGGTGTTTGTTGTGATATTCCCTTTTTTATCACGAATGTTAGTAATTTGAGTTTTTTCTCTTCTTCTTTTTGTTAGCATTGCTAAGGGTCTGTCAATTTGGTTTATTTTTTCAAAGAACCAACTTTTAGTTTTGTCAATTCTTTGAATGGTTTCCTTAGTCTCAATTTCATTAATTTCTGCTCTGATTTTAATTATTTCCTGTCTTCTGCTATTCTTGGTGATGATCTGTTCTTCTTTTTCTAGTGCTTTGAGGTGTGATGTTAAGTCATTTATTTGCTGTTTTTTTTTTTTTCCTTTTAAGGAATGAACTCAGTGCAATGAATTTTCCTCTTACTACTGCCTTCATAGTGTCCCAGAGAATTCTATACAATGTATCTGTGTTCTCATTTACCTCTAGGAATTTTTTGATCTCCTCTTTGGTGTCTTCTTCAACCCCTTGTTCATTCAGTAGCATGTTGTTTAGCTTCCAGTTGATGGAGTAGTTTTTCTTATTCCTTGTTTTGTCATTGATTTCCAATTTCATTCCTTTATGGTCCGATAGCATGCAGAGTAGTATCTCTATTTTTTTATATTTGCTGAGAGTTGCCTTTTGACATAATATATGGTCTATTTTGGAGAAGGAGCCATGTGCTACTGAGAAAAAAGTGTATTCTTTTACTGTGGGATGAAATATTCTATATATGTCCGTTAAGTCTAAGTTATTAATTGTTTTAAGGAGGCCTACGGTTTCTTTATTTAGCTTTTGTTTGGATGATCTATCTATTGGTGAGAGAGGTGTGTTGAAATCCCCTAGAATAACTGTGTTGTGGTCTATTTTACTCTTGAATTTGAGAAGAGTTTGTTTGATGAATGTAGGTGCTCCATTATTTGGGGCATATAGATTTATGATTGTTATATCCTGTTGATGGATGGTTCCCTTAAGTAATAAGAAATATCCATCTTTGTCCCTCTTGATTAGTTTTGGTTTGAAGTCTACCTTATTTGATATGAGAATGGAAACCCCTGCTTGCTTCTGCAGGCCATGTGAGTGATAAGCCTTTTCCCAGCCTTTCTCCTTCAGTCTATTTATGTCTTTTTCCATGAGGTGTGTTTCTTGTAGACAGCAAATTGTTGGGTCATTTCTTTTAATCCACTCAGATAATCTGTGTCTTTTGAATGGTGAGTTTAGGCCGTTAACATTCAGGGTTATTATTGAAATGTGATTTTTATTCCCATCCATTTTTATTTGTAATATGATCTTTAGCTTGATTTGGTTTCTCTTCTGGTTGGTATTTCCCTTAGTTTAATATCTCCCTTTGTTGATTTTCATTGTTATTTTTCTCTTCTTCTTCATGAAAAATTTTGCCCAGGATGTTCAGAAGTGCTGGCTTTCGAGCTGCATAATCTTTTAACTTTTGCTTGTCATGGAAGGTTTTCATTTCATCTTCAAATCTAAAGCTCAATTTTGCTGGATATAAGATTCTTGGTTGACTTCCCTTTTCTTTCGGAACTTGAAATATGCTATTCCAGGATCTTCTTGCTTTTACGGTCTGGGTAGAAAAGTCTGAACATAGTCTGATTGGTTTCCCCTTATATGTAATCTGCTTCCTTTCTCTTGTGGCTTTTAATATTCTCTCCTTGCTCAGTATATTAGGCATTTTCATTATAATGTGTCTTGGTGTGGATCTGTTGTGATTTTGTATGTTTGGTGTTCGGTAAGCCTCTTGAACTTGGTTTTCCCATTCATTCCTCAAGTTTGGAAAATTTTCTGTAATTATTTCATTAAATAAATTGTTCATTCCTTTGGCTTGAAACTCTGCCCCCTCCTCTACCCCAATCACTCTTATGTTTGGTCTTTTTATGTTGTCCCATAATTCTTGGATGTTCTGTTCTTGGTTTCTTACCATTTTTTCTGTGTAATCTAGATTTTTCTCTAGGGTATATATTTTGTCCTCATTGTCTGAGGTTCTTCCAAGTGATCTACTCTGTTGGTGATACTTTCGATTGAGCTTTTATTTTGGTTTATTGCTTCTTTCATTTCCGGAATTTCTGTTTGGTTTCTCTTTAGAGCATCTATCTCCCTATTGAAGTAATCTTTTACTTCCTGTATTTGTTTATGGAGTTCTTTGTCAAAATGATATTTCGCCATCTGTACTTGCTCCCTCATCTTATTTTTTAGTTCATTCTTAAGTTCTGCAAGCATTTGGCAAATGTAATTTCTAAATTCCATCTCTGTCATTTCACCAACTGTGCATGCCATGGAATCTACTCAGGAGGTATATTGATTTGTTTGTGCCACTATCCTTCCTTGTTTCTTCATCTTGCTTGTATGTCTATTCTTCTTGCACTATGGGACCTTGACTATTTTGATTTTACCTTAGAACCTTACGTTGCTCCTGTAGTATAATGCTATCAGATTCCCTTATATTTCCTTTACACTTTAAAATCAGACACTTTCTATTCAGAGAATCCAAGTTTGATCACAATGTACAGATTTAGTTAACTTAGATAGTGTTTCCAATTTAGTCTGTAAGCTTCTAATGGGGCTTTATAGATTCAAGTAATGGACACAGAGGTGATATGTTTAGTAAGAGGGAAGTGAGTGAACTGACTTGTTCTTTCTTAGAAAGTATGAAAAGAGAGTTCTATAGAAGTGGTTTATTATCAGCAGATGAGAGAGGAAATAGTGAATGATTAGGTGGAAAGTCCAATTTATATATAAACCTAATTTATGCATCGGTTGAGAGAAGAAATAAAGAAAGATTGAGAAAAAGAAAAAGAAAAAAAAATAAAAAAGAAAAAAAAAAGGAAGAAAAAGAAAAAAAGTGACCAAGGAGTAGAAATTAGTATGAGAAAGAGTGAGTCTAGAAAATAGAGAATACACTATCTATAACACCACTTTGCTATATATTTCAATCATACTCGTTCAAAAAAATCCCAATTTCTGTGTATAACTTGTTTTTGCCTTTGTTGAGTATGCAATGGCAGGGTGTAAATAGGGAAGATGAAGGAAGAAGAAAAAATACTAAAGTGAGAAGGAAGAAAAGAAAGACAGCAAAGAGGAGCAGAAGCAAACAAACACACTGTCAATCAACACAACACAAAACAAAACAACAACAACAAAAAAACAAAACCAGAAACTAACAAACAACCCCCCCCAAGAACAACAAAACAAACAAAAAAACAAGCAAACAAAAACGTTGAAACCAGGAATAAGTCTCAAGCCAAATGGACCCTTGGAAGCCCTTCTTATTTCCCTTCCAGATTAAGCCAATTGACCCGGAACATATCCAGTCAGCAATCCTGTTAGTGGAGTCAAGGCTACACCTTTGGCCCTTTGCAGAATGGCACAGTGGAAGAGTGGAGGGGGCTTATCCTCAGGATGGGCCCTGCGTGCAGCAGCAGGGAGCTGCCACTCTGGGCCCTGCAGGCCAGGCAAACTGGCAGCTGGATCTCTCCTTCCCGCAGGCGGGCGGATGCCTACCTCTTGCTCTGGTCACCGCTGGGCGGGTCGCGGGGAGTGGAGGTGGTGCTTCCCCAGGTCTAGCCCTGTGTGCAGCAGCAGGGAGCTGCCACTCTGGGCCCTGCAGGCCAGGCAAACTGGCAGCTGGATCTCTCCTTCCCGCAGGTAGGCGGATGCCTACCTCTTGCTCTGGTCACCGCTGGGCGGGTCGCGGGGAGTGTAGGAGGTACTTCCCCAGGTCTGGCCCTGCATGCAGCAGCAGGGAGCTCTGTATTTGGTTTTCCAATTCATTCTTCATGCTTGGGAAATTTTCTGATATTATCTCATTGAAGAGGTTGTGCATTCCTTTGGTTTGAAACTCTGTGCCTTCCTTTATCCCAATTACTCTTAGATTTGGTCTTTTGATGCTGTCCCATACTTCTTGGATGCTCTGTTCATGGTTTCCTACTATCTTCATTATGTGGTCAACTGTATTTTTAAGATTATATACTTTGTGTTCATTGTCTAAAGTTCTTTCTTCCAGTTGATCTAGTATATTGGTGATGCCTTCAATTGTGTTTTTTATTTGGTTAATTGTTTCCTTCATTTCAAGGATTTTTGACTGTGTTTTTTTTTTTTAGAGTTTCTATCTCTTTTTTGAAGTAATCTTTTGCTACCTGTGTTTGCTCTCTTACATCTTTGTTGTAGTGGTCAATTTTTGCCTGTATTTGTTCATTTAGGTCATTCTTTGATTCACAGATCATTTTAATTATGAATCTTCTGAACTCCTTCTCTGATATTTCATCAACTTCGCTGAACATGGGTTTTGTTATTGTAGAATCCTGGTTTGTTTGGGGTACTTTCCTCCCTTGTTTTTTCATGTTGTCTATTTGCCTTACTTTCTTGCAGTGTGGATCTGAGATATTACAGTTTCTTCCCTATAGTCTTATAATATCCTTGCAGGTTGTTTGTGCCTCCCCTTATTATTGTGCTATCAGAACCTGCTGTTGTCCCTCAAAGTATGCTACCTGGGGCTGGGTCCACGCAGTCTGGTGTGGGTCCAACTGGTTGAGTCTGAGCTCCTGTGGTGGTCTGCTGGGCCTGGAATCACTCTAATGCAGGATCCCAGGACTGCCCTGGCCCACCTGGAATCAAGCAGAGTTGGTGGGTCTGTCCTTGCTGGCTCCTGCTCTGGGGTAGAAGTCAGCATGATTGGCTGGAGCCTGGGCCTGGTGGCACTCTAATTTAGGCCCCTGGGACTGTCCTGGGAACACCTGAACTCAAGGCAGAGTTGTCGGGTCTGTCCTTGCTGGCTCCTGCTCTGGGGCAGAGGTCAGCATGACTGGCTGTAGCCTGGTCACACACCAGCGGGGGTCAGTGGGACTGACCTGGGGCTGACCGCGCTGGGGTGGAGGTCAGCGGGACTGACCTGGGCCTGGTGTCACTCCAATGCAGGATCCGGGACTGCCCTGGGCCCGCCTGGACTCAAGCAGATTTGGCAGGTCTGTCCTTGCTGGCTCCTGCTCTGGGGCAAAGGTCCTGGAATGTCATTCTTTAAGTCACCATTTCTCTGTCATTTTGTCAAGACATGCAGTTTGACTTTGTTGTGAAAACTGACAATTATATAGATTTGTTTATTTGTTTATAATTCCTTGACATGCCTTCAGTTACTTGAGACTTCAGAAAAATCACAGTGAAGAATTACTACTCGGATTAGATGTGTGCTCCTTGACTCTAACAGGAGGTAGTTAGCCTGTTCTTTATCAAATGAATTATGTATAACATGTTCAAACATCTCGTTCAAGCTCAAGCATTAACAAAGAAAATCATATATCTTTTCACCTTAACCATTTGATAAAATCTATTTTGGCTACTGCACATTTTACTGTAGTATTTTCCTTCGATAATTCCGTATTTCAGTACCACCTCCTTCCTGTAATAATTGGTATTTTTGAATTGAGGCAGGTTTCCTACCCTCATTTCCTTAACAAATGATAGCTTCTACTTCATTTTACTCTTGGTTCAGGATTTTATTGCCAAGTGACTCAAATAAATCTTTTAAAGAATGACAAATTCAAAGGAACAACCAACCATCTTTGTTTGATGCATTTAAATAGGGAAATTCACTTTTGGAAGACTTGATCCTTTACATTTTAAGCTTTCGTGTAGAATGTAAGAAACACAAGATAGTAACCTTCACCCCACTAAGTAATCTGGTTCTGGACATGAAGAGGCGGAGCCCTGAAGTTCAGCTTGGTTTTCCTACTTATTCATAGTCTTGGTTATTTATTTATTTTTTAGGATGGCTTTATTATCAGCCTATATTGATGTCAAATAGATTAATTTTCTCTTTTACTTGTTATGCAAAGAAAGGATACGTTTTTGTAAAAATTATGATACTCCTTCATGTTGTCTTACTCAACTAGAACCCTGATTTGGGGGATACAGCACATGTGCACACGTGTACACACACACACACACACCTACACACACAGGTAAAATCATGCATCTTAAATTCACCATGGCTTGTATTTTTTTTCCGATGACTAAGGCTTGGAAAATTTCTACATTAGAATATACATATAGATGTTCTTTTTAAAAATAAAAGTACATGTTATATACATTATAGTATAATGTTATATTGATACTTGTTTTCATTCAGGTAATATATTAGAAATATTTCTTCAGATTAATGCATATTAATGTACCTCAAAGTAGCTACTCACCTGTTAAGGGATAGTTGTTTTCAATTTTTACTGTTAAAATGTGAATTGGCATTGTTTTTGTATCTTTGTTACAAGGTTGAATAATACATGTAGACATAAGGGGTCAAGGGTGTGAACATTTTCAATTTTAATAGGTAATACTATATTTATTCTGAAAAGGATGTCACTAATTTATATGGCCACCCATGGTTGCATGAAAGTCCCCATTTCTGAATATTTTCACTACTACTGGATTTTATTAATCACTTTAATTTTTGCCAATCCAATAGGATAAGATATCTTATTATTTTAATATATCTTTTCATTATTACCAATGAGTTTGAGACTCTTTCACTTAGTTCTTCTTTATATTGCCTTTTCATTACCTTAGCCCATCTTTTCTATTCCATCTTTTCTATTCAATTGTCAGTTAATTTTTTGACCCACTGAAGTTCTTAGGACAATTCATATCAATTTTGTTTTTAATTTTTAAAATGATGTCTTAAATCTCAAATAGTCAACTGTATCTTTTTCTGGAGTTTTTGTGGATGGCTTTAGAAGTCTAGGTATATATATATTTTTTTCTAATGTGATTATGACTAAGTCTGCCATGCTTGTGCCATGGGTTGATTCTAAAACTAAAATGTACTGAAAAGAATGTACAATATTATGATTATATTGATATTGTTTACTTCAAAACCAAGTAGTATGTTTGGGTCCTTAGACCCAAATCTATTAACACTAACCACTAACCCTTGATTCTCAGAGGCACTGTTTTTCTCAGTATCAAGGAAAAATGGAATCTCTTTCCTTTTTATTTTTTGGTACCCAGGATTGAACTCAGGGGCACTTGATCACTGAGCCACATCCCCAGCCGTATTTTGTTATTTTATTTAGAGACAGGGTTTCATTGAGTTGCTTAGCACCTCACCTTTGCTGAGGCTGGCTTTGAACTTGTGATCCTCCTGTCTCAGCCTCCCCAGCTGCTGGGATTACAGGTTTATGCCACCATACCTAACTTTCTCTCTTTTAAAGTACTCCAACACCTGATCAAAAGCCACATCACATTTTAGTTTGCTTCATGTATAGAGTATTATTAATTCCACAGCTCTTGGTTTTTCTTAGCATTTGTAATCATTTTTCATTGGTTAGCAGTATAGACAGGAAAGTCAGTAGTCAAAAGTCATACAAACTTAACTTTGAGATATCTGGCTTTAATTTTTATGTGCTGATCAATAGGATTCAATCAGGGGACATATGAAGTATTAATTTATTAAGATACTAAAGATTTTTGGATAGGAAAATACACATGAAACCAACGTGGTTAAAAGTAGGCCAGGATCTCTGATTTTTCTTGGTCTCATTTTGAGAACTTGTCTTCACTACTGGGTCTCCTTTGGGTGTGCAACTCATCTGTCCGTTAGTCAGTCCTTCTGAAATCTAGGATGCAGTTAGAAATCAAGGAACTCTTGCATTCCCATTGAAAAGTGAGTTCTAAATTGGGTTGATCCCATGGAAACTATCTGTTTCTCTATGGGGCAGGAGGAAAAGGTCTGGGAAAATGTACATCCTCTCCAAGTGGCTCAGGGAAGTGAGGAGGAGGTTTTTGAGAAAGCCTTTAAATCTCTGAAAAGTCTTGTTACCAACCCAGCAACGTGACTGTAATGTGACACAGAATAATGTACAATAAGGCCTTTCAAAAATCAAGCAATTGCCACAGTTAGGGTTATTTTAAGATACTGGAGACTTCCTTAGGTTTTCTTACTGCAGCATTATTTTTAAAATGATAGATTATATGTTTAGAATAGGGGCAGGTGGTAAGAAAAATGGGAATGCCAGCTTTAGAGCATAAATTTAGAAGAAAAGTTCTCTGAAAGATGAAATGAACTAACATGCTGCTTGGGTTCATTTGCTCCAATTTTCCCTCTGGTTTCCTGTGACTAAATGATCTACTAATCCTTAGTAGTGCCTGTGGTTTGCAGATCCTTACCAATATTTTTATACAAGGTTTAAAGGCTCATCTCATTTATATATCTCTCATGCTTAAAACTAGCAATACAAATAAACAAATACCAAACAAAAAAAACTAGAAACCTAAGTTTGAATTCATTTATCTTTGATGTTGGCCATCTTTGCTGTGTATCCAGGCTAATAATCCGTGCATCTAGTGTTAGCATTAATATCTACTAAGAATAAATGGATTCTCAGCTTAATATTTGGTCTGTTATAACTCAGCATGACTGTTATCAACCTGTTAAGTAACTAAGCAAGCCATGCTAAAGGCTGGGTGTACTTAAATGGAAGTCATAAAAATTATGTTTTATGAAGCTGGAGTGGTTGTCATGGTTGTCTAAGTTTATGTGCTTATTAAGTCCTGGACAAGCCACCAATAACCATGTGGCTTTGTCTTTTGAAGTAATAGCAAATTAATAATCTAGAGGAGGAGTGGATAGGGCTGATAATGTACTTTAGTTAATATGCAGTTCATTTCAGCATGTTCTTTGAATTTAAATACTTGGGGGTGGCTGTGACTGAAATTACATAGCAGCAGGAATGAAAATATTTTCTGTGAAAAATGAGTGGCTGAGAACATTAAACTAGTTTTTATTAGAGAAAATATGAATTCTCTCACAGAGACCACTGCTGATCACTTTAAGAAAAACCTGAAAAATGGAGTGACTTGTCAAATTTGTATGAGGTGACATTTTTGAATACCTTTGATTTAAAGTTTCAATGCAAAGGGGGTTTAATGCTATGTTAAGAAAAACAGAACCTCTAATTTATACTACACAGAACAATGGTTATGAAAAAGAAAATGGCTAGAAATTATAGAACAAATTATGTTTATTTTCAGACATCCTCTGAAGAAAAACATAAGCAAGCATTGGAATTATTGGGCTAGAAAAACTGAAAACCAGTATGTAAAAATTAAAGCGATCATTGCCATGGATTTCTACCTTTAACTTCCACACGTGATATTTTCCCCTTCCAAATTTTTCAGATGCCCTCAAGTTTACCATCATATCAGAATTTATTTCACCTCAAATAATTAAATGTTATTGTATCTATTTATAATATTATTGTAGCTGTTTACAATAGGTATAGTAATTGTCATTTAGTATTTTGGAATATAAAAGATGAAATTCTTCAACCTAGGATATACTACAGACAGTCCCCAGCTCAGCATGGTTCAACTTAAGATTTTTAACCTTACTACGGTGCAAAAGCAATATGCATTCCATAGAAACTTCACTTTGAATTTTGATTTTTGATCTTTTCCTGATCACAGATATGCAGTGCAATATTCTCTCCTTGAGGCTGGATGGTGGCAGCTTTCTGTAGCTCCCAGTCAGCCAAGTGACCAGGAGGGGGAAACTGATATGCTAATGTCTACTGTGTCACTACGTCATGAAATTTGGTGTATTTAATGAAATTTCAAAGTTTTCAATTATCTATGAGTTTAATAGGATATAACCCTGTAACTTCATTATTTCACCGCGTAAAAGCAAAATAGATGCTTCCAAGGGATTGGCTGGTTAGATCTGCCTGGGGCAAGAAACTCAGGAAAATCCCAACTTTTTCTGTGGTGGAAATGACCTCTAGATCAAGGGAAGATCTCAGGGCTATTTATTAATATGGCAAATTCTTACATTATGAAAAAGTGGTCCTGTATTGGAATGCAGAGGTTCTGCTTCCTGATTGCTGAATAATAAGAGGCGGGACAAGTTGGTCCACACATCAGGTTTCTTTTTTTGAAAGGAAAAGAATACTCTTGAATGTTTCTGTAACAACAGTGTCAAGAACGATTAAAATTAGTAACAATCTGATCTTCCTTCAAATACCAACATGTTCTACTCTTTTGACATCTATTTTTGTGGCCTTTTATTCTTAATTATGTTTTCATATGTCTAGTTGTCAGAAGTTTTATAGTAAGTAAAGGATCCCTATTTTCTGTTAAGAAATCTTACAATTATCTTGAAGAAATAAAATATATGGCTATAAAGGAAAGATTGTGTGCCTATGTAGTCCATATGGCACATGTGAATATATCATATTATTTTCTGATTTCTGGCTGGAATGTTTCCCCAAGATGTATGCTTGCATCTTGTTTTATCTATTTACCAGTTTTGTAAAAATGAGGTAAGTCACTTAACTTGTTGGAACTGGAGTTTTTCATCTGTAATGTGGGGATTACAGTGTTTCCCTCACAAATCATGGATGTGAATGCATTTGGTAAACTGTATAGCACTATATAAAAGTATGATATTGTTACTGAATCTCTAGGGTCTTTGACTGAATTTCCATTTTCAATGTTCAGTTTTAATCTCAATCTCTCTGAAACAAGTCCCTTGATTTTTTTGGGATCAGACTATGATAATTTGTTCTCAAGTGAAATCATACCATGGAAGTTTGTCACTATAAGCACTCTAACTGGCATGGTGGGCAATTTCTTTGTCTTTGGACTTTCCTCCTACCTGGGTGAATATTTGTCTGATATAATTAAGAATTGTTGAGCATTGACCACAGGCATGCTTTGAAACTTTTTATGTAGACTTGGTTTCATATATTGGAAGGCAGAGGGTAGTAGCATGTGACAACTCTGTACCATGAATCTCAAGCGTGTGAAAGATGTGTTCTAATTTGTTATTATGAAGGCAGCCTCAGTCTGAATACTATTGTGCAGGCTTCCCTTTTTTTCTCTGAGACATGTACCATGCCATAAGAACTGAAGGCAAAGACACATTTGGAATTTTAGAATCTTCCTTGCTACGCACCCACATCCAGTGACTCCAGCTTGGTGAGGTCGAGCTTCCTTCCCCTCTTCTTCTAATTGGGTAACATCTTTTTTTAATCAGAGCAGCTCAGACTGCATGTGATGGAAGGTCAACACTAAGCTGATTTTCTTATTTTCTTCCTCCACATTATTTTTCAAATAAAATTGGATCTAATCATTTTGTGAAGAGTTTAATATATTTTAATTTAGTTTTCAACTTTGCAGAAATAGAGATTCACTGATACTTATAGATTTTAAAGTGGACTATTACTATACGCTACAATTAAGATAAGCAGTCACTACTTCCTTGCTGTTATGGAACACTTAGATCTATGCAATAATGGCAAAGGTATCTCTGTTTCCTTTAGTGATACAGTTTTTGGTATCAGTGACTAAAATTGTCGTCAAATATAATTATTTATTTTTTTTAAAAAAAGTGTTTATTCTTTGTTGTGTTAGATTGAGTTATATATTAAACAGGCAGGAACCATCAAGCAAGACTTTAGTGATAATCTTTTATTGAAATGTGATCTTTATTCTCTAAAAGTCCATGTTCTTTCTATCTAGGAGTATCCTCCTGCACCAAGTCATGTAAATTATTGGAGAGAGAATATATTTCATGATAAAAACACTCAAACTAGTTATAGAAGGTAACTTTCTCAGTTTGATAAAGGAAATCTGAAAAAACCCACAGCATCATGGCTAGTGATGAATCTAGAATGCTTTCTCCTAAGATCAGGGGCAAGATGAAGATACATGCTCTCACTATTTCCCCTCAACTTTGTGTTACAGGTTCTAGCCAGGGCAGTTTGACCACAAAAAACAAAACAAAATAACAACAACAGCAACAATAACAACAAAAACAAGGCATCAGAATAGAAAGAAATAGATTTTTTTTTCCTATTTGCAAATGACTTGATTTTGCATGTAAAAAAGTCCTAGTGAATCCACTTAAAAATTGTTTGAATGAATTAACAAGTTAAAATGAGATTGTAGAATACAAGATCAATATACCCAAATCAATTTTACTTTCACACACTATGAACAAGTAATTTAAAAAATTGAATAACCAATTCCTCTCATAATAGTATCAAAAAGAATAAAAAACTTAGGGAAAGTTTTAGCAAAATAATAGCAAGACTCATAAGCTTAAAACTACAAAATATTATAGAAAGAAATTTTAAAAGATTGAAATAAAGGGAAAGCTATCCCTTGTTCATGGATTGGTAGGCTTGGTATTGCTAAGATGGTGTTATGGTTTAGCTAAAAAGCTCATGTGTTAATCAAACTTAAAGGTAAGAAATTGGGTTATTAGGTTTAGGCTCTTATCAGTGCATTGAATGTATTAACTTGGTAGTAACTGTAGGCAGGTAGGATGTGGCTAGAAGAGGTAGGCCACTGGGTGTGCCTTTGGGGTATATGTTTTTGTCCCTGGTGAACAGAGCTTACTCTGCTTCTTAGTGCTTTGTTATGAGCTGCTTTCCTCCACCACAACCTTTGACCATGGTGTTCTGCCTCACCTTGGGCTCAGAGCTATGGAGTTGGCTGTCTGTGGACTGAAATGGTTGCAGGAATCAAAGAAAGAGTGGCAAATGGCATTTGTAGGGTGGGAGAACTCAAACTTTATTTTACACTGGCAGGCCCAGAGATCAGACTCCAAATTCTGAGCTCCCATCTCCATTTTCTCACAATGATTATAGGCTATCTGGTGCCATAAAATTTCTAGTCTACATCATATATGGTTGTGCACGGGGTTTCTAGCAGGAAGCATGTTACAGAAGCAGAGTGGTTCAAAGTCTTAGATGTAAGAGCTTTATCTCTAAAACTCTTCAATGAAAATACAGGAGTAAACCTATATGATCTTGGGATAGAGAGTGCTTTCCAAGATGTGACATTAAAAGCACAAATAACAAAGGAAATAATTTAAATTGATAATCTCCAATTAAAAATTTTTGTGCTGCAAGTTATATCATCAAAAAATTGAAAAGACAACCCACAGAATTGGAAAAATACTTGCAAATCATAGATCTGGTAAGAGATTTGTGTGAAGAATCTATAAAAAATTATAATAGTCAATCCAATTAAAAACTGGGTAAAGCCTATGAATTGATATTTCTCCAAAAAATATACTAGTGGGTAATAAGCACATGAAAAGGTGATCAACATCATTAGTCTTTAGGGAAATGCAAATAAAAATCACAGTGAGATACCACTTCACACCCACTAGGATGGCTATTAGAAAAATAACAAGTGTTAACAAACACATGGAGAAACTGGAATCCTCTTTATTTGAAAATGGAAAACATCCATTCAGGCCTTGAAAATGAAATGACCTAGCAATCTACTCCTAGGTATATTCTATTTATTGATTGATTGATCGTTCTATGGAATGAACCCAGGGGCACTCTACCACTGAGCTACATCCCCTACTATTTTATTATTACTGATTTTAAAATTTTGAGATAGGCTCTCACTAAGTTGCTGAAGCTGAACTTGAATTTGCAATTCTCCTGCCTCAGCCTCTTGAGTTTCTGGGATTATAGGCAGGTGCCACCACACCTGGCCTTTTAGTTACATTCTTAAAAGAAAAAAAATACAAGTCTACAAATTTGCACAAAAATTTCCATATCATTATTCACTGTAGTTAAAAAGTGAAGTGAGGAAGATGGCCGACAGGAAGGAGGTGCTCTCTGGATGAAGCTGCTGAAGGACGCGGAGTGGGAAGTTTGAGCGCATTGCTGGCGGTTCTATTGCAACTGAAAGGGAGCCGAGACATTCCTGCACCTCTGGACAGCGAAATACAAGGTTCTACAGGACCACAACAAGCAGAGGCAGAGTCGCAGGGGTCCACAGCCTGAAGCAGCGCTGTCTGTGCTACAGGCGCAGGGGCCGATACCATCTCGGCAAAGAGACGATCCACCCAGCGGCTTTGAAACCGATAGGTGAGGAGGGATAAAAAGAGGCCTAGAGGCGTGGGCGGTGTCCACGTGGAGCTCTTTTGCACTGCTTGCCAAGCCAACCCCCACACGCTCTGGAGTGACACAAGGGTCTGCGGAGCTGCTGTTGAATGGGAGAACACCGCCATCTTTGAGAAGTGCAGTGGCTGACTCAGACAAAGGGGAAAAGACGGAGGAGACAACAGCTGCAGACATCCAGGGAGCCCCAGCGCCCTGAAGACAGCGCACACCTGGGTGAGACTCGGGTAACCAGCAGGGGAGGGCGTGTCTGAGGCCAGCCCAGCGGCCACAAGAAGCTACAACTGTGGGTGGGCATGGGGAAAGGGTGCCTTCTGGAGGGTCCCCTTCCCGGTGCCATTCATCTGTTGACACACAACCGCCCTGAGCCAATCTTCCCCCTGAGCCATTCAGCCACTGGCCTAGGGTGCAGACTTGACTTCACTAACAGGGTCGCAGACTATCTGGACGTGGTTCAATGCAGTTGGCTTAAACTGGAAAGGGAAAAGAGAGGGGGGCTTCCCAGGGCCCGTTTTGTTTGAGACTTGGGGTTCGACTTTTTTTTTGTTTGTTTTGGTTGGTCTGCTTGTGTTATTGGTTTTTGGGGTTTTTTGTTAGATTGTTTGTTGTTCTTTTTCTTTTTTTGGCTTTGTTCTGTTTTGCTTTTTTTTGCATTGATTGTCAATGTGTTTGATTGTTTGCTTCTGCTCCTTTTCTCATTCCTTCTTTTCTTCCTTCTCACTTTGGCATCTCTTCTTCCTCCTTCATCTTTCATATTTGCACCCTGCCAGTGCATACTAAACAGAGGCAAAACAAGCTTTATGCAGAATTTGGGATTTCTAGAAACGGCACAATTGAACTGGATAGCAAAGAGGTGTTATATATAGTTTACTCTCCATTTTCTTGATTCTCTCTCTCCTCTCTCTTACACCAATTTCTACTCTTTTATCATTTTTTTCTTCTTTTCCATCTTACTTTATATATAAATGGGTCTCTCCACCTAAGTGTCAACTCCATTCTCTATCTTCTCTCTTCTACTGATACTAAACCACTTCCAGTAAACCATGTCAATAGAACTCTCCTTTCATACTTTCCAAGAAAGAACAATTCAAGACACTTCCTTCTTCTTAAACATAATACCTCTGTATCCAATACTTGAAGCTATAAAGCCCCATCAGAAGCGTACAGAGTAAATTGGAAATAATATCTGGGTTAACAAAATCTGTACATTGTGATCAAAATGGAATTTGCTGAATAGAAAGTGTTAGGTTTTAAAGAGTAAAGGAATTATAAGGGGAGCTGATAGCTTTGTACTACAGGAACAATATAAGGCATTAAGGTAAAATCGAAACCGTCAAGGTCCCACAGTGCAGGAAGAAAAGACACACAGCAGCATGAAAAAACAAGGGAAGAAAGTGACACAATCAAATCAAGATTCCTCATCAGTAGATTTCATGACAAACACAGTTGATCAAATGCCAGAGATGGAATTTAGAAATTAATATGCCAAATGTTTAGGGAACTTAAGAATGAACTCAAAAATGAGATGAGGGAGCAAGTACAGGAGGCAAAAGATCATTTTGACAAAGAACTCCAAAAACAAATACAGGAAGTAAAAGATTACTTCAATAGGGAAATAGAGGCTCTAAAGAGAAATCAAATAGAAATTCCAGAAATGAAAGAAGCAATAAACCAAAATAAAAGTTCAATTGAAAGCATCTCCAACAGAGTAGACCACTTGGAGGAAAGAACCTCAGACAATGAAGACAAAATATTTGTCCTAGAGAAGAATTTAGACCATACAGCAAAACTCGTTGGAAATCAAGAACATAACATCCAAGAATTATGGGACAGCATAAAAAGACCAAACTTAAGAGTGATTGACATAGAGGAAGGGGCAGAGTTTCAAGCTAAAGGAATGAGTAATTTATTTAACGAAATAATTACAGAAAATTTTCCAAACTTGAGGAATGAATGGGAAAACCAAGTTCAAGAGGCATACCGAACACCAAACAAACAAAATCTCAACAGATCCACATTATAATGAAAATGCCTAATATTCTGAGCAAGGAGAGAATACTAAAAGCCGCAAGAGAAAGGAAGCAGATCACATATAGGGGGAAACCAATCAGACTATGTTCAGATTTTTCAACCCAGACCTTAAAAGCAAGAAAATCCTGGAATAGCATATTTCAAGCTCTGAAAGAAAAGGGATGTCAACCAAGAATCTTATATCCAGCAAAATTGAGCTTTAGATTCGAAGATGAAATAAAAACCTTCCACGACAAGCAAAAGTTAAAAGATTTCACAACTCGAAAGCCAGCACTTCTGAACATCCTGGGCAACATTTTTCATGAAGAAGAAGAGAAAGATGATAATGAAAATCAACAAAGGGAGATATTAAACTAAAGGAAATACCAACCAGAAGAGAAACCAAATCAAGCTAAAGACCATAATTCAAATAAAAATGGATGGGAATAAAAATCACATCTCAATAATAACCCTGAATGTTAATGGCCTAAACTCGCCAATCAAAAGACACAGATTATCAGAATGGATTAAAAGAAACGACCCAACAATTTGCTGTCTCCAAGAAACACACCTCATAGAAAAAGACATCAACAGACTGAAAGTGAAAGGCTGGGAAAAGTCTTATCACTCACATGGCCGGCGGAAGCAAGCAGGGGTTTCCATTCTCATATCAAATAAGGTAGACTTCAAACCAAAACTAATCAAGAGGGACAAAGATGGATATTTCTTATTACTTAAGGGAACCATTCATCAACAGGATATAACAATCATAAATCTATATGCCCCAAATAATGGAGCACCTACATTCATCAAACAAACGCTTCTCAAGTTCAAGAGTAAAATAGACCACAACACAGTTATTCTAGGGGACTTCAACACACCTCTCTCACCAATGGATAGATCATCCAAACAAAAGCTAAACAAAGAAATTTTAAGCCTCCTTAAAACAATTAACAATTTAGACCTAACTGACATATATAGAATATTTCATCCCTCAGTAAACGAATACACATTTTTCTCAGCAGCACATGGCTCCTTCTCCAAAATAGACCATATATTATGTCACAAGGCAACTCTCAGCAAATATAAAAAAATAGAGATACTACCCTGCATGCTATTGGACCATAAAGGGATGAAATTGGAAATCAACGACAAAACAAGGAATGAGAAAAACTACTCCATCAACTGGAAGCTAAACAACATGCTACTGAATGAACAAGGGGTTGAAGAAGACATCAAAGAGGAGATCAAAAAATTCCTAGAGGTAAATGAGAACACAGATACATTGTATAGAAATCTCTGGGATACTATGAAGGCAGTAGTAAGAGGAAAATTCATTGCACTGAGTTCATTCCTTAAGAGGAAAAAAACCCAACAAATAAATGACTTAACATCACACCTCAAAGCATTAGAAAAAGAAGAACAGACCAACACCACACGAGCAGTAGAAGACAGGAAATAATTAAAATCAGAGCAGAAATTAATGAAATCGAGACTAAGGAAACCATTCAAAGAATTGACAAAACTAAAAGTTGGTTCTTTGAAAAAATAAACCAAATTGACAGACCCTTAGCGATGCTAACGAAAAGAAGAAGAGAAAAAACTCAAATTACTAACATTCGTGATGAAAAAGGGAATATCACAACAAACACCTCAGATATACAGAATATAATTAGAAATTACTTTGAAAACTTGTACTCTAATAAAATAGAAAATATTGAATGCATTGACAGATTTCTAGAGTCATATGATTTGCCTAAACTGGATGTGGAGGCTATACACAATTTAAACAGATCAATTACAAGCGAAGAAATAGAAGATGTCATCAAAAAGCTACCAACAAGGAAAAGTCCAGGACCTGATGGGTTTACAGCCGAGTTCTATAAGACTTTCAAAGAAGAACTAATACCAATGCTCTTCAAACTATTCCAAGAAATAGAAAAAGAGGGAGCTCTTCCAGACTCTTTCTATGAGGCCAATATCACATTAATTCCAAAGCCAGGCAAAGACACATCCAAAAAAGAAAACTTCAGGCCAATATCTTTAATGAACATAGATGCAAAAATCCTCAACAAAATCCTGGCAAATCGGATACAAAAACATATCAAAAAGATAGTGCACCATGATCAAGTGGGGTTTATCCCAGGGATGCAAGGCTGGTTCAACATTCGGAAATCAATAAACATAATACACCACATCAATAGACTTAAAGACAAAAATCATATGATCATCTCAATAGACGCAGAAAAAGCATTTGACAAAATACAACACCCCTTTATGTTCAAAACTCTGGAAAAACTAGGAATATCAGGAACATATCTCAACATTATAAAAGCTATATATGCAAGGCACCGAGCTAACATTATCTTAAATGGAGAAAAATTGAAAGCATTCCCTCTAAAAACTGGAACAAGACAGGGATGCCCCCTTTCACCACTGCTATTTAACATAGTACTGGAAACTCTGGCCAGAGCAATTAGACAGACGAAAGAAATTAAAGGGATCCAGATAGGAAAAGAAGAGCTCAAATTAGCACTATTTGCTGATGACATGATAATCTTCCTAGAAGACCCAAAAAACTCTACCAGAAAACTTTTACAACTAGTAAATGAATTTGGCAAAGTTGCAGGATACAAAATCAACACACATAAGTCAAAGGCATTTTTGTACATCAGCAACAAAGACTCTGAAGGGAAATGATGAAAACTACCCCATTTACAATAGCATAAAAAAAAAAATACCTGGGAATCAACCTAACGAAAGAGGTGAAAGACCTCTATAACGAAAATTATAGAACACTAAAGAAAGAAATCATAGATGAACTCAGAAGATGGAAAGACCTACCTTGCTCTTGGATAGGTAGAATTAATATTGTCAAAATGTCCATACTACCAAAAGCATTATACAGATTTAATGCAATTCCAATCAAAATCCCAATGTCATTCTTCAAAGAAATAGAAATAGCAGTCATGAAATTCATCTGGAAAAATAAGAGACCCCGAATAGCCAAAGCAATCCTGAGCAAGAAAAGTGAAGCAGGGGGCATCACCATACTGGACCTTAAATTATACTATAGAGCAATAGTACCAAAAACAGCATGGTATTGGCACCAAAACAGACTGGTGGACCAATGGTACAGAATTGAGGACACAGTAACTAATACATATAATTTCAGCTATCTTATATTAGACAAAGGTGCCAAAAATCTACAGTGGAGAAAGGATAGCCTCTTCAACAAATGGTGCTGGGAAAACTGGAAATCCATATGCACTAAATTGAAATTAAATCCTTATCTCTCACCATGCACAAAACTCAATTCAAAATGGATCAAGGACCTAGGAATTAGACCAGAGACAGTACGCCTAATAGAAGAAAAAGCAAGCTCCAATTTCCAACATGTCGGATTAGGCCCCAAGTTTCTTAATAAGAATCCTGTAGTGCAAGAATTATTACCAAGAATTAATGAATGGGATAGATTTAAACTAAAAAGCTTCTTCTCAGCAAAAGAAACCATCAGTGTGGTGAATAGAGAGCCAACTAATTGGGAACAAATATTTAGTACATGCACATCAGACAGAGCACTAATTTCTAGAATATATAAAGAGCTCAAAAAACTTTACACCAAAAAAACAAATAACCCAATCAATAAATGGGCTAAGGAATTGAGAAGACACCTCTAAGAAGAAGATACACAATTAAGTAACAAATACATGAAAAAATGTTCAACATCGCTGGCAATTAGAGAAATGCAAATCAAAACTACTCTTAGATTTCACTTCACTCCAGTCAGAATGGCAGCTGTCAAGAACACAAGCAACAATAAATGTTGGAGAGGATGTGGGGAAAAAGGCACACTCATACATTGCTGGTAGGACTGCAAAATGGTGCAACCATTATGGAAAGCAGTATGGAGATTTCTTGGAAAACTGGGAATGGAGCCACCCTATGACCCAGCCATCCCACTCCTGGGTCTATTCCCAAAGGACTTAAAAAACAGCATATTACAGTGACACAGCTATCTCAATGTTTGTAGCTGCGCAATTCACAATAGCTAGGTTGTGGAACCAACCTAGATGTCCCTCAGTAAATGAGTGGATTAAGAAAATGTGGTATATACGCACAATGGAATTTTACTCAGCAATAAAAGAAAATAAATTAATGGCATTTGCAGGTAAATGGATGAAGTTGGAAGACATAATGCTAAGTGAAGTTAGTCAGTCTCAAAAATCCAAGTACCAAATGTTTTCTCTGATATAAGGAGGCTAGTTCATAGTATTGTTGGATGGGGGGGGTACATAGGAGGACTAGAGGAACACTAGAATGGTCAAAGGGAAGGAAGGGTAAGGGGGGGAGCAAGGGGGGAGGTGAAGGAGCCCCAATTAGGGAGATGGCTATTGCGGTCAGCTGGAAGCCATAAGTTCCACCTGATAATAAGTATGTATGTGACGCACCTGTAAATGCACGTGAGGCACCCGCAAAGCTAAAGGTATATAACCGGGTGAAAGCGGTTGGAGTCAGGAGAAGAATGAATCATTCAGTCAGTCATGCAGTCGCTCGGTCGGAAGAAGAGTTCGGGTCGGAGAAGAAGAAAAGAATCAGAGCGGCCAGAATGTAGGCAGAGCGGTTACAGAAGAGAAACCAGATAGAAGAAGTAATTCCTGGTTAGAGTCAGGCCAAGGCTCCCGAGGAAGAAAGAAGAAAGAACAAAGAAGAAAGAAGCTCTAAAAGCTAAGCTCTCTCTCTCTCTAAAGAAGAAATCTCTCTCTTTCAAGCTCTCTCTCTTTCTCTCTAAGCTCTAAGAAGATGAAGAAGAAAAAGCTCTATCTTTCTCTCTAAAGAAGAAAAAGCTATCTCTAATCTTTCTCTCTAAGCTCTAAGAAGAAGAAAAATCTTTCTTTCTCTCTCTAAGCTCTCTTTAAGAAAGTAGAAGTAAAAGTAGTAATAGCTTTACTCTCCCTCCGAGAGTTTTCCTCCCGCGGCGTTGTGGCTGGCCACGACAGGCAGCTTACAGGGAGGGAGGGGGAGAAAAGGAAAAAAAAAAAAAGAAAAGGTGGTTGAATGAGACGAATTTCATTTTCCTAAATGCATGATTGAAGACCTGAATTGTACGAATATACTTTGTATACAAACAGTTGTATGTAAAAAGATGCTAAATTCATGCACTATGAGTTGTACACATCAAAAATTATTTAAAAAATAATAATAATAAAAAAAGTGAAGTGAACCAAATTGTCTGTCAGATGATGAATGAATAAAATATGGTATATCCATGCCATGGAAAATCATTCAGCCATAACAAGGGATGAAGTACTGATGCTATGAAGTGGATGAATCATGAAACATTGTGTTAAGTGAAAGAAGCCAGTCACAATAGGCCACACATTATATAAGTAAGTCCCTATAAAGGAAATGCCAACAATTGGCAAGCTCATAGAGAGATAAAGTGAATTTGTTGTTTCTTGGGTCTGTGAAGGAAAAATATGAATGATTGCTAATGGTTACAGAGTTTCCTTTTGAGGGTATGAAAATGTTCCAAATTTTTAATATGTGAATTATATCTCAATAAATTCTTACTGCTAAAACCAACATGACCATCTCTGTGTTGTACCAGAGTATTTTTTAATTTCAGCAGTGGCAATAAGGAAAAGCAATTTCTGTCTTCATTTTAAGACTCTGATGAGTCCCACAGCAATGTAGTTGCATATTTAAATATAGTTCTTGAAGGTTTATCCCTTAGGGTCCAAATATTAGTTCATAGCAAGAGGACAGTTTATAAATTTGTCTTTACTCTGGACATGATTGGTGATAGTTTTTTATTCAGAGTCTTGAACTTCAGAAAATTCTAATTTATGCAGAAAAGTTAATACGTGTTGAAGAACAGGTAAAGATGGATTCTTCCCCTTCTTTTATACATGAGTTAAGGTTTTAATTTTTTCTTTTTTACAAAATATTGCCAAGGTTTGACTTTTATTCAGTGTCTGGGTGGAGATGACAAAAGGAAGAAAGAAAGTCTTTTATTCACTTACTTATATATTTATTCAAGAAGCATTTATAAGAGTCTCCCAGACATTGTGCTAGGCTTTGAGAAGACAGAGAACACTATGAGAAGTGACACGTCAAGGGCTGCTTAATCTAGTATTGTCACTCTGCTTATAATTCAGCCAGACAGACTTATCTTTGAATGCACTCATTATCAGGTTAAACAACTAGAAACTTGGTGCTACTTGTAAGGCACTCACCTTAAATCACAAGCTTCCCTGGGATTCCTGGTAGTTTATACTAGCCTTTTTAATAGTGTACTGATGAGACACAGCTAAATCATCTTTAAGGATTCTGTACAAACTCCCAAATCTCATCAGGATGTAACTGTAGAATGACCCTCAAAGATGATGTTATCTGTTAAACTATGAACTAAAATTAACTAATCCATATGTTTGCAACTGGAGTCACTAAATTCATTGGCAGATGTAAAATGCTGCAAATCAGATGTTTTTCCTCCATCACCTTATTGACTTATGGTTCTTGGTCCTTTTCCATGGAGGAGTAGAGTGTAAACTGAATGTGATGAATGCCATTTGTGGAATATGCTCCCTCACAATTTTTCAAATCCCCAAATTCATCCAAGTTTCTTTTAAAAATGAAATAGTGAATAGACACAAAGTAATATATACAAAATATGAGTTAGGCATATAAAAGAATGAACACTTTTATGTGTCTCACCTGTTTTCAGGAAGAACATGGTCATTATTTTGCAATCCCTTTGTGCATTCTCCTTGAATCCTGTCTTCTTCCTAGAGGCAGGTTTGGCTGTAAATTCACATTTGTCTTATTTGCTTTTCTAATGGTTTTATTTTTTACCTCCTCAAGTAATAGAAGTTACTTTTGACAGGTTTGAACTTTATCAAAATAGAGTCAACCTGTATTCTTTTGCATTTCCCTCTTTTTTAGGGGTCAAATGTATATTTGCAAGAATCATCTGTATGTTTTCAAGTAGCTCTTGTTCATTAATTTTTACTGCTGTATAACATTCTTATATGAGAACATAATATAGAAAATTTATCTGCTTTTGATTGGCATTTGTATTTTTATAGAGTTCAGTTATTTTGGAAATGTCATACTGAACCTTTTACATCTGACTTCTGGGCTCAGAAATACACAGTTCTTTATCTAGTGAATAAAAGCACTGTCTTGGACTGAGGTTGTGGCTCAGTGCTAGAGCACTCGCCTAGCATGTGTGAGGGGCTGGGTTCGATCCTCAGCATCACATAAAAATAAATAAATAAAATAAAGGTATTGTGTCTAACTACAATTAAAAAATATTTTTAAAAAGGAGCAATGTCTTTAATAGGCAGCAACACTATTTTTCTTTGCAGTGATACCATGTTAGATATCCACAAGCAGTACATAAGCATTTCTGGGCCTCTGTGTTTTCGCCAAAGAATGCTTTTAAAATTTGTTTTCAGACTTGAATTTTTTTTCTCTAATCCATAAAGTGTGTAGTGGCAACTCAATGTGATTTTAATTGCATTTTACAGACTATTTAATGAAGTTATGGTGACTTCATATCTTTATTGATTATTTGCATTTATTCTTTTTTTTACCCCTATGGTACTGGGAATTGAACCAGGGGTGCTCTACTACTGAGCTACATTCCTAATCCTTTTAAAAATATAGTTAGAGGGGGCCTGAAGTTTGTGATCTTTTGCCTCAGCCTATTGAGCCACTCTGATTATAGGCATGTGCCACTGCATCTAGCTTGCATTTATTCCTTTTTGAAGGGCATGCCCAAGGCTTTTGTCCATATTTTCAAGTTGAATTATCTTCTGTTTTCTTAATGATTTGTAGGACTCCTTATATTCTATAAACTCCTTGCTGATGGTGAGGGCAAATATATTCTGCTCTGTGGTTTGCCTTTTCCTTTTTTGTAGATGTTACAGATTTTCAGTTTTAAGAAGTTCTTAATTTGATGTAGTTAAGTTGATCAATCTTTTAATTTAGGATTAGACTTTCTTGGGTTTTAGAATACCTTCTTTATCTGGAGGACATACAGATATTGTCCTAAATTATCTTATAAAATCTTTACAGTTTTGCCTTTCATATTAAGGCATTTAGTCTATATGGAACCGATTTTTTTTTTTAAAAAAATATGGGTATAAGATTCAGCTTTTTTTTTTTTTCCTTTTGGTAGTACTGGGGATTGTACTTAGAGTTCCTCTACCACTGAGCTATAGCTAGTGGTATAGCTCTTCTTATTTTGAAGCAGTGTCTTGCTAAGTTGCTGAGGCTGGCCTTAATGTTGTGATCCTCCTACCTCAGTCTCCTGAGTAGCTGGGATTGCAGGTGTGGACCACCATGTCCAGCTAGAGATTCAGGTTTTATTTTTTGCATACTCACTTGTCCTAAGCACTGTTTCTGGAAAATCTGTTCTTTCCCCCTGCTTGTTTCTGCCATCTTTTTCATATATCAAATTGTACATGCGATATATGATCACCATGCTGATCACTGTAGGTTTATCATATGTCTTGGTATCATCAAAGCAAGGAATTGAGTTTTGAAATTTCACTTATTTGTCATTTCTAGAAGTTATTTTAATTTTTCTCATATTTACTGGTAATTGCTTTGGTCTTTCGATATTTATTCATGTCTTCCATAATTTTTAAAACCTATTACTCTTTATTCAGTGTTCTGTGTTTGATATTGGTAGTGTTAAATGGCTTTTGGGTCTGATGGTGCTGCTGTTTCTTTGGCTTTCACACATGGTGCTTTGTTTCCTTGCATGTTTGATAATTTTTTTACTTTGAATTAATTTCTTAGAACTTTATTTTCTGAGGTTTGTTTTGAAGGTAGGTTTCTACAAAGAAGATTTGTAACATTTCTCTCATTCTGTACTCCTGTGACCACTTTAAGTTAAGATGGCACAAATTCAGGCTGTAAAGACATAGAAGAATACCTCAAGGTAAAAAATACACAGCACCAAGTATCTTACAGTTTAGATTTACATTCTCTAGTGGAGTAGGTTTATCTCTACTCAGTACTAAATGGTAACCATCTGTTGACCCAAATTTTGGGGAAGTTCTCATTTGGGAAGTTCAGATTTCCTCTTTGGACAGGCCCTGGGTTTTGTCTCTGGTTTTCTGTTTTCTGTGAGGATTTGAAAACCCAGGTTCACCTAGTTTGGCTAATGCTCACAAGGCAAAGAGAAATTATTTTTTCTCTAGGTTCCTCAGCGTGTTCCTGATTTTCATGTGAGCTTAATATATGAAGAAAGACTTTAAAAATGATTTTTATCTGTCATTTTAATTTTCATCAGGTAAACTGGGGTATCTGGTATGCCTTGCTACATGAAACAGAATACCTCACACATAGCTTTGCCAATACCACTGTGAAATCAATTAGTGTAAGTCTTATTGACATATAAAAATAGTCCATATAAGTAGGGTGACTGTTAACTTTGTTACTCTAAACAGGACACATCTTCAAGGGAGAGAGAGAACAATTAACAATTACATATGAATCAGGCATAATGTGGGACTCTTCCAGGCCGTAAGGACACAATGTATGCTACATATGGGGATGTACAATGCACACTGCATCTGGGATCATGGGTAAATTGATTTTCTCACCTTTGAATTCAGACCAGATACTGTTGATTTGATCATCTTGAATACATGGAGTTTCTTCCAGTAGAGGGGATAGAATATGATTAGAGTTATACTTAGTTTAAATTCTAGTTTTGCCATTTGTTACTTCTTGTTTGTCCTTAAGTGAATTATTTAACTTTTCTTAGGTTTAGTTTTCAGGTTTATGTATGTTTGTATGATATGGGATAATAAGCTATTTTTTAGTGTTGTAATGAAGAGTGTGTAACATACCTGGTAGATTACTTCACATACTCTTAATAATAGTAGCTATTATCACTGCGATCATGAATTATGTACAAGAGATTGATACTGATGGGGGTGGAGGTTCCTAATTGGAGTCCAGGTTCCTGGTGTCCTGAACAAAGAATTGAGCATGACATGCACAGCAAAGATTTATTTAAAGTGAAAGTACACTCTGTAGAGTTGAGTGGGCAGAGAGAGAGAGAGAGAGAGAGAGAGAGAGAGAGAGAGAGAGAGAGGAGAGAGAGGAGGGGGCTCAAGGCCCTAATGTCTGGGAGAGTCTTTTTGTTTCACATGCTGACCTCTGCCTTAGTCCCTTCTCTGTGGACCTGATTGAAGACCTTGCTCTATTTGTTTTCATGGGTTACTTTATTTTCACCTAATTAGAAAACTGAACTTGTGGTGGGAGTTGCCATAGCAATAAGCCCTCAGTGGCAGGAGTTGCCCTGGCAATGGGTCTTAATCATGGACGTGATGATTCAATTTTCGGTCTTCTATTCTGGTTGCATTTTCCTTGTGCCCTGCCTCTGTCATCTTGACATTCCTAAACTCCTATCTCCAGATTCCTCCGGGACTGAGGAATTCAGTACTGTAATCCCAAACATCGACAGTAATTCAGGGCAATAGGCTTACGAACTGGAAAATGACATAGTTAAGAAAGAAGATATAATTGTAAACAAAATTTATGGTGAGGCTTGTGATCAGTACTGCGAAGGTACCTGTGTGGAACTAATTGCTAAACTTGTTGATTCCTGTGATTAAAAACTGCCCATTTATGAGAAGTCATTCCTTTTTGTAGTTCATGGCTCTATAAGCTATTTCTGGTCCTCAGAAGAATATTATAGTCTTAAGGAGGAAGAAAACTGTAGTTTAAAAAACAGCTTTCTCATTCAAGTGTTGATCTAATTTGTAAGATTTACATATCTCTTCACTGAATCCTGACACTTCATTGCTTTACCTAGTCTTAGATGAAGTGAGTACTTTGAGAAACTTATTGTAGCCCGTATTTGCAACCCTTGGATTTTCAAGAATTCTTTATCTATTTGCTTCAGCATAGAATAAAAGCATATGAATTTCAGGAAAAGACTAACAACCAACATTTCCATTTGCCTTAAAGTGGTATTTTGATTCATTAAGCCAGAGTCTGCAATAAAATGTGTAATATAAGTATTCGAGAGGGTTTACACTGCTGTTATTACTTGGCTAGTTTTTTCTTTGGAAATACGTATCATACTAATAGTATCATAGAAACAGTAATGTAAATTTTGAAATGAATTTTTAACCACTAATAGATTAGCATATTTATATTTTTAATAGTGTTTACAACCTTTGTGTACTCCCATATGTAATCTTTAGATGATGTAATTATAGAATTGATACAGTTTTTAATTTTGCTTCTCCTTAAGAGGAGACTTATCATTAATAAAAGGAGGTTGGATTTGATTAGTGCATATTGTATGCACACGTGGAAATATCACACTGAACCCCACTAATATGTACAATTAACACATGTTAATAAAAATAATTATTTTCAAAAAAGTATCTTATTCTCACCACCAGAAATATGTCATTTTAGTTATACACACACACACACACACACACACACACACACATTTTAATATTTATTTGCTTTAGTTGTACACAATGCCTTTATTTTTATGTGGTGCTGAGGATTGAACCCTGGCTGCACATGTGCTAGGCGAGCGCTCTACTGCTGAGCCACAATCCCAGCCCATATATATATTTTTCTTTTTCTTTTTTTAACTAGCAGTCTTTGTGTGAAACCCAAGGAATTCTCTTTGAGCTGGTATCAGTAGAGAGTAAACCCAGTATGTGTTGTTACCACCGTTCTTTTCTATCTACCCCCCATGTCAATATAATTTTATCATTTTTCATCTCTTAAATACTTTGTTCAATTTTGAACAGAAAGTCTGACCAGTATTTCTGTGATTCTTGCTAAGTTGTTTGACTCAGTAATGAACAGTGGGTGTCGTATGTCCTTGAATTATTTACCATGTACTGAAGAAAGATTTCCTTTCATTGGTTTTAAAGTTAATATCATATTTTATTATTTTCATATAGACAAATGACCAGAATAAAAGCTTAGTAAATTTCTTGGCCATCATTTTGAGATTAACTTTTTTTAATGCCACCAGTGATTTAGTTTTTCCCAATTATATAACCTGTAGTAGTTTTTTATTCAATCATCTATCATTTTATTTTTTTCACAAACCATATATTTCTCTATCAGGTATCTCTATCTGCATATCAAATCACCCAAAAACGTAGTAGTATTTTTCTATCATTTTAAATTTCTAATTAGTTATACATGACTATAGAATGCATTTTGACGTATTGAACACAAATGGAGCACAACTTCTCATTCCTCTGGCCATATGTGATGCAGAGTCACACTGGTTGTGCAATCATACATGTATATACGGTAGTAATGTCTGTCTCATTTCACCATCCTTCCCACCCCCAAACCCCTCTCCTTATTCCCCTCTGCCCAATCCAAAGTTTCTCCATTCTTCCCTAGCACTCCCTACCCCCATTATGGATCATATCCGCTTATCAGAGAAAACATTTGGCCTTTGGTTTGGGGGGATTGGCTTATTTCAATTAGCATGATAGTCTCCAGTTGCATCCATTTACTGGCAAATGCCATAATTTCATTCTTCTTTAAGGCTGAGTAATGTTCCATTGTGTATATATACCATATCTTCTTTATCCATTCATCTTTTGAAAGGCACCTAGATTGGTTCTATAGTCTAGCTATTGTGAATTAAGCTTCTATAAACATTGATGTGGCTGTATCATTATAGTATGCTGATTTTAAATCCTTTGGGTATAAACCTAAGAGTGGGATGACTGGGTGAAATGGTGGTTCCATTCCAAGTTTTCTGAGGAATCTTCATACTGCTTTCCACAGTGGCTACACCAATTTTCATTCCACCAGTAATGTATGAGTGTACATTTCCCCCTATCTCCTCACCAACACTTATTGTTGCTGGTATTCTTAATGATTGCCATTCTGACTGGAGTGAGACAAAATCTTAGAGTAGTTTTGATTTGCATTTCTCTAATTGTTAGAGATGTTGAACATTTTTTCATATATTTGTTGATTGATTGTATTTCATCTTCTGTGAAGTGTCTGTTTAGCTCCTTAACCCATTATTGATTAGGTTATTTGTTTTCTTGGTGTTAAGTTTTTTGAGTTCTTTATGTATCCTGGAGATTAATGCTTTATCTGAGGTTCATGTGGTTAAAGATTTTCTCCCATTCTGTAGGCTAACTCTTCATGTTATTGATTGTTGTTTTGTTTGCTGGGAAGAAGCTTTTTAGTTTGAATCCATCCCATTTATTAATTCTTGATTTTACTTCTTGTGCTTTAGGAGTCTTTTTAAGGAGGTCAGGTCCTAAGCTGACATGATGAAGATTTGTGCCTACTTTTTTTCTTCTTTTAGGCTCAGAGTCTCTGTTCTAGTGCCTAAATCTTTGATCTACTTTGAATTGATTTTTGTGCAATGTGAGAGAGAGAGAGAGAGGTTTAATTTCATTTTGCTACACATGGATTTCCAGTTTTCCCAGTAGCATTTGCTGAAGAGCCTATCTCTTCTCCAATGTATGTTCATGGTGCCTTTGTGTAGTATGAGATAACTGTATTTATGTGTGTTTTGTCTCTGTGTCTTCCATTCTGTACCATTGGTCTACATATCCATTTTGGTGCCAATACCATGTGGTTTTTGTTACTATTGCTCTGTAGTATAGTTTAAGCTCTGGTATTGTGATGCCTCCTGTTTTGCTCTTCTTGCTAAGAATTGCTTTGGCTATTCTGGGTCTCTTATTTTTCAAAATGAATTTCGTGATTGTTTTTTCTAGTTCTATGAAGAATGTCATTGGTATTTTAATAGGAATTGCATTGAATCTGTGTAATGCTTTTGGTAGTATGGCTATTTTGACAATATTAATTCTGCCCATCTAAGAACATGGGAGATCTTTCCATCTTCTAAGATCTTCTTCAATTTCTTTTAGTGTGCTGTACTTTTCATTGTAAAGATCTTTCACCTCTTTTGTTAGATTGATTAGACTAAAATACAAGAATCATGATCATCTTAACAGATGCAGAAACAGCATTTAACAAAATACAGCACCTCTTCATGTTCAAAACACTAGAAAAGCTAGGGATTTAGTAGGAATATACCTCAACATTGTAAAAGCTATCTATGCTAAACCCAAGGCCAACATCATTCTAAATGGAGAGAAATTGAAAGCATTCCCTCCAAAAAATTGAACAAGGATACCCTCTTTCACCACTTCTATTCAACATAGTCCTTGAAACTCTAGCCAGAGCAATTAGACAGATAAAGAAAAAGGGATATGAATAAGAAAAGAACTCAAACTATCAATATTTGCTGAGAACATGATTCCATGTTTAGAAGATCCAAAATATTCCACCAGAAAACTTCTAGAACTCATGAATACAGCAAAGTAGCAGGATATAAAATCAACATCCATAAATCAAGCGTGTTCCTATACATCAGTAATGAATCCACTGCAAGAGAAATTAGGAAAACTACCCCATTCACAGTAACCTCATCAACAACAACAACAGCAACAATAACCAAAAAAGAAAAAGAAAAAGGAAAAAAAAAAACCAGTGATGATTCTGCTGGTTGACAGTTTGGCTGGTGGTTCATCTCCGGTCCTTGTTTTGCTTTTCTTCAGCCAGTTTTGGCTCCGGATTTGAACCCAGCTGTTGGGGCAGTAGGAGTGGCTGGTTTATAATGCTGCAATTTGGATGGCTAGAGTGTCTGGGGCTCTCTTATATGGTGTCCCAATTTTCAGCAAGTTAGCTCAGGTGAGTTCTTATGGTGACCAGTTTGCAAGGGTGAGACAGCAGAGGTAGAAGAATGGAAGCTGTGCACTTTCTTGAGGCTGAAAGTGTTGTAGAATCAAATGTCTAGGCTGCTTGCTGTTTTCATACCAATATTCCAGACAAGCGTTGGTAGTATGGAATCAGGTTTATTTAAAGCCCACATTGAAGAAGATAAGATAGCTCCTCAAAGTTCTATCTTCCTGGGCTCAGGGCTAGAGGTTTTTTTTTTTTTTGTTTTTAATAGGAGGGAGGAAGGAAGCACAGAGGCTGCCGGCAGGGAGGGGTCTTCTTCAGAACATCACTATGGATTTCCATTTTCTGTAGCTAGTTACTAATGGAGGGTATTAGCAAGGCATCCCCGATTCTGTGAATCGAAGAGAGGTTTATCAGTTTATATCTAGGTGGGGCTTCTCTTCAGCCACAGGATTAAGGAGAGGTAGAAGGGCTTAAGCCCTTCCCTTCATTTATTTGTTTTAGTGCACAGGTTCATTTATTTTTTTTCCCACATTTTTATTGATGCATTATAGTTGTACATAATGATAGGATTTGTTAGATATTTGTACGTGCACACAATATAACAATGCAATTTGGCTAATATCCCTCCCCAGCGCTTCCCACCTCCTTCTACACCTCCCAATCCCTGGTCCCTTTTCTACTCATGATGCACATTTCCCATTCTTTTTTCTTCTCTAGATTCCACATGTGAGAGAAAATATATGACCCTTGACTTTCTGAGTTTGACTTATTTTACTTAACGTAATGGGCTCTAGTTCCATCCATTTTCCTACAAATGATGTCATTTCATTTCTCTTTATGGCTGAATAAAACTCATTGTTTTTACACACACACACACACACACACACACACACACACACACACACACACACACATCTTCATTATCCATTCATCATGAACACCTAAGGCACTTCCCTTTAAAGGGAAGGAAGGGGGAATGACGGACAATTTTAAGGAAGCCCCTATTACAAAGGGATCCACACCTTACCAGAATGGCATAAAGATTACTTTAAACCAAAGACTTCTGAGATACCGCAGGTGTAGAAAGATGCCTTCTGAGCTTCTCTCACCTGATTCAAGCCAGCTTGCTGAGAATGAAGCTGCCATATGTCACCTCCCTGTCCCTGGGGAGCTTCCTGTCAGGATGGAAGCTGACCATCAGCACTGGGATGAGAAACTGGGTCAACAAACTTTATCAGCAGCTTTTATTTATTTATTTTATTTATTATTTCCATTTATTTCCCTGGAGAAGCCCATTTGTGGCCACAGAAGCCCTGTCCCCCTCTCCTTTCCCTGTTAAGGCAATGGGTCAACCTCTACCACCAGCTGTTCTGGGAGTCACTCTTTATTGAGTACTCCACCTGCTTGTGGGTTTAAACCTTTTCTTGTGTTAATCTGTCTGTTGGAGACTATCATGCTAAGTGAAATAAGCCAATCCCCCAAAACCAAAGGCCTCCTATTCTCTCTGATATGTGGATGCTGACTCACAATAGGCTGGGGGTGGGAGGAGAGAGGATGGAGGTTCACTGGATTGGATGGTTGGGGGAAAGGGAGGGAGGAGGATGGGAATGGAAGAGAGAATAGAATGAACTGGACATAACTTTCCTGTATTCGTATATTAATACTTGACCAGTGCAACTCTACATCATGTACAACTACAAAAATGGGAAGTTATTCTCCAGATATGTACAATAATATAAAAATACATTCTACTGGGCTGGGGTTATGGCTCAGTGGTAGAGCACTTGCCTAGCACCTGTGAGGCACTGTGTTCTATCCTCAGCACCACATAAAAATTAAATAAAGTTACGTCCATCTAAAAAATAAAAACATTGTTGAAAGATTATGTCATGCCCTATTGGGTGGCCTGTACCCTCCCTTCTCACTGAAACAGCCCCCAATTACGGGGCAACTGAAGCAGTCAAAAGGCAATAAACCAATTAAGGGGGCAGGAAATTGAGGCAAAATAGGGGGGGCTCATCTTTCTTAAAATCTCCAACTCTGTGAATGCTGCACCATCTCTTTGAGGAGTTTCAGTGCAGTTCCTGTGCTGTCAGTCAAAAGTCAAATGGTGGACCTGGGCGGAAATCTTCTGGAAATTTGCCAGGGACGCCCCCAAAACTGGAGGGCAGGGGTTTCCTCTTCTGAGAGGACCCACTCTCTCCACTTTCCTATCCCTTCTAATAAACTCAGGCCTTTTACTTTGAGCTCCACGTCTGAAATCTTTTTGGCATGATTGTAAGAATCGGAGTTAAAGAGTGGGCCTCCATGCTGCCTCTGCCCTGTAATGCTACCCGCTACCTGAACTTTTCTCCGTTCTTATTTATAAAAGGTAGGCTCATGTGCATACTATTTAAGCTTACATTTTCACTGAGTAACATATTGTGAAAATGTGCAATATAAAAATTTATCTCTAGTTTCATATTTAGTATTGGTATTCAATACTATACAAGAGAATAAATTGAAGTAATGACCTATTTCTGGACATTTTCATTATTTTCAATTTCCTAGTATAATAAAAAATGCTATAATAAACATGATTGTAGCTGTTCTTTTGTGTTTACCTTTCATATTTTCCCCTTCAGGTAATTTTCATGAAGTGGAAGTGCATTTTAAAGATTATGTACATTAAAATTCCTTTTTAAAGGTTACTGAAGTATTTAGTTTAAAAATCAAATAAGTGTTCAAATTCTGCTTCTCTCAAGGCTCATTCCAGAGATAATTACTTACAGGAATTTTAGGTGTCTTATCTGGTATTTATATCTCTACTTACTGTGTCTATATTAATACCATATACTGATATTCCTATTTCTTAATTTTTAATCATTTGATAAGATTTCTATGAATTAGTCACTATTTTAAACATAAACTCCTGGGAAGAACTCTAAAACACCACTAATATGGTCAGATACCTCAGAAATCTATCAGTTAGAACTTTGGGGCTATATTCCTTCTTACACTTTCTATACCAATGCTCTATTCACTATGAGCATTTGTTGTTATTCTTGAAATCCTCTGCCTAGACGCTGAGTCAGATTCCTGTTTCCTGGATCCTCTGTTTTTATGATTATTACTTTATTCTACTCTTTTAAGTGGAGTATATCCTCTAATAACTTCCCAAGAAATGATTAAGATACTTTAAAAAATATTTTTATTAGTAAAAATTTGAGATTTTTTCCTTGAGATAGGGTTTTCCTAAGTTGGCCTTGAACTTGTGATCCTGTGATCCTCTGGCCTTAACCTTCAAAGTTGATGGGATTATAGGTATGTTCCACCATGTCTGTCTTGAGATATATAAATATATACATACATATATGTAATATATATATATGTGTATATATATATGTAATATATATATATGTGTATATATATGTATATATGTAGATAGATAGATTTTTTTTTTTGCTGGGGATTGAACCTAGGGATGCTTAACCACTGAGCGATATCCCCATCCCTTTTTATGTCTTTTTATGTTTTATTTTGAGACAGGATCTCAGTGGATTGCTTAGGGTCTCACTGAGTTGCTGAGGCTGGCTTTGAACTTGCAATCTCCTGCCTCAACCTCCTGAGCTGCTGGGATTACAGGCCTGGGTCAGCGCACCTGGCAAGAGATATATTTTTAAAAAGCTTTTATAGTTTGAAAAAGTTTTTATACCATACTCACATTTGGTACATGGTATGATTTGGTATGAAAATGTGTTGGGAGTAATTTTTTCCCTCACAATTTAGAAGTCATGTTTTTCACTGTCTTCTAGCTTCCAGTGTTGAATTTTTTTAACCATTCTGATTCTTAATCTTTTGTATACACCCTTTAATTTTTCTGGAGGTGTTAAGATGTATTGTTAATATGATGTTTCATGATTACATGTCCTGATGTCATTCTTTTTAAACTGTATTTTTGGTCATTCTATGAATTCTTCCAATCTGTAAATTCATGACTTTATGTTCTTTGTTTCTTGAATCATTTCTTGCTAAATTCTTTCTCTCCTTCCTTACCCTTCTGTTCTTTCTATAACTCCCATTATTCAAGGGTTAGACCACATTGCAAGATCCTCTTTGATTCATATCTTTCCTCTACTATTTTTGAAAACTGTATGTTATGTTTAACTGGAGACTTTCTCAGTGTTATAGTTAAACCTTTATTAACTTTATTTTTGTAATTATTTCCCATCATATTTTAGAATTTCTCACAGCTTTCTTGTGACTCTGAATTCTCTCCTCTTCTATTTCTCTTTACCTTTTTTCATTAAGTAATATTTTGTTCTTTTCTTTCTGGCTTATCAGTCATTTTTTTCCTACTCTTGCCTTGATTGCCTCTGTGTCATCCACATTTCTCTTTTTGGGTTTGTTTTGATCTCTACTTTATGTAAGAGGTGTGTCTCAAATATCTCATGACCTTCCTTTCTATCTTTAAGAGTGGAGTCAGTATTTTGGCAGGGCTTGTGGACAGATATCTTTCTTAGGGTGAGTGGATTGAGGAAGGTGGGGTAACCAGGCTATTTTGCTAGGAAATCTCCAAATTTTAATTTCAATATTGTTTTCTTTTAATTTAGACAATTTTTCCAGAAAAGACCCCTCAGGCTCCTTTCTGAGATGGTGTAAAGAAAGCTAGGAAACAGTTTCCTAGGCTTCAGAGAAGAAGGGAGTTAGAGTGTTCACTGCAGCAAATCAGATCTGTGATTATAAATCCCATTTTCAGTAAGGGGCCTCATTTGATTCCTCTGCTATTTCATTGTACTCAGTTCAGACACTCTTAGGATCAGTCTTTCCAGAACACAGTGTTGACATTTTCATGTTACCATTCTTTAAACTGGAGATATCCTTTTGGTGTGAGGATTCAAAAGAGCTTTAGTATACACAAACGTTTTGTGCAAAATATTGAGGTTAGGTACATAAAGGAAGTATATCTTTAGGGATACCTTCCCAAAGATCAGGGTCTAATTTGATGATTTTGACATTTGAACAGTGACGGTCTTTGAATTTCCAATTATGCAAACCCTATCCCCTTTCAATCCTCTTAAAATATGTATATATAATATTACATATTATTTTAAACATTTTATGTAAGGGATCATTTACATGTAAGTAAAAACTAAAGCAGAAGGGAAAATTTCACATCAGCTTCCCTCTCTTTGTTCCATTGAAAACAAAAGACATTGTTCTAGTAACATACTGAAGTGGGCTGTTATTGTCAGATTCTCAGTTGGTGGGGATCATTATGAGGAGTGCCCTTGTTAAAAATTTATGAATGTAGAGAATTATTTTGAAACAATATATGTAAATAATCCAGATGAATTTGGACCAGGGTGAGCAATCTGTCTAGAATGCTGAGGAGATGACTACTACTTTCATCTCCACTGGCTGAGCTATAGGCAAGAGCCGTCCATTTTCTGAGGGAGTAATGGTCTAGGTCAGGTTGAAGAAGAAATTGTTACATTTCCATTCCCTGTCAGCTGTGAGACAAATTAGGAAGTATAAGTGTGATGAGTTCTTGTTATTTATTTGACCTAATTTTGATACTATCTTTTGATCAAGATTAACAATAGTTTGTGACTAATCTCAATTTAGGTCTATGGATCATGAATTAGGTGATTGATTCTGAAATGATAAACATGTTCTATAAAGCAAGTGAGAATATCGCTTTATTGAATGTCTACTTTGGAATGCTTTGGAAGCTATATTCAAATTGATATTAGATTATTAGTACAGTTGTATATTATATTACTTTGAATGATAGCATGCAGGATAATATTTGGGCAGTAATTAAACCTAGAGATATAAAATGTGTTCTGGACCAATTCTGTCAGTTCCAACCAAGTCTTCCACTATGTTTGAGAACATGAATATTTGCAGTCATAACTTGGGTTGAACATATGAGGAAAGATTACAAAACAAAAGGAAAAGATCATGATGGAAGCTATAGAAGGATATCATGTAAATACAACTTAGTATATTATACACATTACCAATTAACAATGAACTCAGCATTGTTCAGTCTATCCCACATACTGTGTTTGGTGGGAACCACTAGACAGGTTTCATGTTTTATTGTCTGTTTTTCACTTAGTTGTAAACACTATCTTAATCCTAAAGGATCAGTGTAGTATGAAAAGATATCAATCGTTTACCAAAGGTGAAGTTTACAGTGTGCCTTTTCTAAGTGCTAGCTTTTTCTAAGAAGAGATAAGATTCCCATTTGAGCAAGTTGTAGAGGAGCTTTGCCAAGTGTATTGCTGTAGTGTTATGTTCACTTCATGATGAAAATAAAGCATCTGTTCACTGGGTGATAGGCCGGCACAGGAACTTCCCTTGTAGAGGGATGTGATTATACAAGTTTCTCAGATGTGGCAATTTATGGCAATGTGAGTTATCAAGATCTCTTGGTGCAGTCTGATTCAGAATGGATCAAATGAGACTCTTCATACATGTTCTTTGATTTGGACTTATTAGCCAGTTTAGTTTTGTGGGCTTTGGTGTAACTTTCTGCAAGCCAGCTTTGACCTATGAATACTAAGATTAAGCAATATTTGTAAGAATTTGACAATATAAAGAGCTATTATTATTATCAGGTAACTGAAATAAAAGTTTTAACCAGCCTATTGGGCCTCTTATGATTATTTTATTAGCATAATCCAGTTTTCCAATTTGGCATGCCTTTTTAGGTCATGGAATTTGTGTAAATCAGATCTTAGGACCAAAGTAAAATTGGCAGAAATTTTAGACAATTTTCTCATTAAAATGCCTTTTTCCCTTTTAATTTTTCCTGTAATATGAAGATGATGTGGATAGTACAGGGATTTTGATATGTTCAAGAATCTACTGTTTGTTTTTTAACCTGATTTGTGGGATGATTCAGAATAACAGAACTACAAACAGCAATTCTTTTTTCATTGCAATAAGATCATTTTTTTTCTGTGAGGATAGTCATCTGTAAATACAGAAATAAACATACTGTCACTAGATTATAGTCATTTCAATTTATCTTGGAAAATCAAATACTTTTGTAAAAACAGAAAGTTCTCAGGGACCAAGTTTAGTCTTAATTCTTCTTACAATTTTTTCTGTCATGAACTTGACAGATCAAGTTTATGAAATGACAGTCTTAAGCAGATTTCACAAAATTGGAGGCAAATCAACATTTCTCTTCTGATTTATTATCTCCTTTGCTTATGTGAGACATAGGGCACATGGACAAGATAAGGAAGAATAATCTGAGGAGAAATCAGACTATTATCTGGAGTTGGCTGTAGATTATTAACATTTTAAAAATACTCTCTGTATTACGCCTCTAAAGAAACTCCCAGGAGAGGATCTCAGGGTGCCAAGGGAAGTGCTACAGCTTCTTTTATCAGGACCCTGGGGAATCAGAAAACTTCCGACTCAATGATTTCAGAATAATACTGCAGGAGCCCTGATTGGGGAGATGGCTGAGATTGCAGTTGGCTGCGGGCCATAGAGATATTCGGACATTGCCGCCTTCCATGGTCTCACGGGACTTGGCCCGGGATCTCGTGGGACTTGGCCCGGGATCTCGTGAGACTTGAGCCAAGATCGGATTGGGCAGGCGCCATGTTGTTGGTGGGTTTTTTGGTGGTGTGTGGTGCGTGATAGAGAGAAGTTATCAGAATAAAAGGCCTGTTTGTTTCCAGTTTGCCTCTGAACTTTTTCCCGCGGCTTCGTTGCTCCAAGTGGCAATCGCTTAAGGCAGCAACATAATACCAATTTGTTTTCAATCAAGATATTAGAAATTGAGAGTCACAGCTGTTGGCTATAGGAACACCTTGATTTCATTGCAATCCAGGTATCAGCCACTAAAATTTCCATTAAGAGAACTCCCTTGCTACTCTCCCCCTGCATATCCTGCTCCCAAATGCAAGTTTCATGTAAATATGTATGACTGGGAGAATCTAATTCAGATCTGGATCTCAAGTTTCAAGGGTTTATTTAGATGTACTCTTAGGTTTTCTATCTTGTGTGGTGCAGAGGGTTGGCATCCATGCCAAACAAATCTAGTTAGTTTTGACATATTTTTAAAATTTTGAACTATGAGATTAGTTATAAAAAATCACAAATTAAATTAAAATACCCTGATGGATTTCAACTACTGGTAATGATAAAGTAGTCTAGACCTAGCCCTACCACCATAAATAGTTGTAAAACTGGACAAAATGTATTAAACAACTATTTTCAGATGTTGGTTAATAGTTAGCACAGGACATTGAGAGAATATAATTTTGTAATATGAGTACAGCTTTTGCCTTGAATCACTTTTTTGGCCTTTTACACAGGGAGGTAGAGTCCAAACAGAAGTGGTCTATAGGAATTGGAAATATGCTTTTGACTCTCTTTGGATCTTTAGGTTAAAAAAATTATGTTATATAAACTCCTTCAGAAAACAGAAGAGGAAAAGAACACACTTGAAGAGAAGAACTTAAAACACTGTGACAGAATAGAGCATTACAAGGCAAGAAAATATCCTCATGAACACAGATGCAATAAATCCTTAACAAGATATTAGCATATTGAATGGATAATACATTCTAATCAAGAGGGTTTGATCCAATGAATGCAAGTTTGGTACAATGTTAAAAATTAATCAGTAAAATTCACCATGTCTAAGACTTATAGGAATAAAATCATCATCTCAAAAGATTCTTAGAAAAAAAAAATAACTTGATAAACTTCAACACCAATACATGATAAAAGACATTCAGAAAAGGAGGCATAGAAGGAGCCCTTCTTGTTAAAGGGAATCTATGAAAACCCTACAGCTAACATCATCCTTAATGGCAAAGACAAAGATTTCCCCTAAGCTCAGAAAGAAAGCACAGATTCCACACTTTGCTGAAGGTTCTAGCGAGGGCCAATGTGGGACAGAATAGTCTCTATTCATGGACAAAGGGAAGTAAAAAGAGGGAAAAAAGAAAATAAACAACATTCAGTTACTATATACAATAATAATTTTATTGCTTACCCCACTAGAATGTAGCTTTCATAAATGAAAAGAGGTAAAAACAAATTTCATTTATAATAGCAACAAAATTATAATACTTGGACATAAATTTAATTTAAGATGTGCAAAACCTTTACATTGAAAACCACAAGAGATTTCTAAGAAATTAAAAATCAGAATACCATATTTATGGTGTGGAAAAATAGTGCTAAGATTCCACATTTCTACAAACATCTCTAGATCTAAGACAATTTCAATCAAAATATCAGCAGATTTTTAAAATAGTCAATTCTAAAATTCATTTAGAAATGCATAAATTATAATGTCTAAGATGATTTAAAAGATTGAATATTTTCAATACCATATTTTAGATTTATTAAAGTTATATTAATCAAGGGTTGATATAAAAATAATTGAAGAGATTGTTAAAATAATATCATGTCTGGAATTTTTGCTGAAATGACTTTTGACAAAGGCATCAGGCCAATTCAGTGGGGATAGTATTCCAATAGCTATGTGGGAACAACTGGATATCAATAATGAAGAAAAATAAACCGTATTTCCCTACTCATACCATTCACAAGAATTAACTTGATATAAACCATAAAACTAAACATGAAACACAAAACTATAAAGTTTATAAAATAAAGCATAGTAGGGTATTTTAAGAACATTAGATGTTTCCTGGATAGGACTCAGAAAGCACCAACATTAAAAGATAAAAGCAATAAATTGATTTTACCAGCCTTAAATTTTCTCATCAAAACTCATAATTAAGAAAATGAACCTCAAAACCCCAGATAAGGAGAGAGGGTCTACAGTATAGAAATTGGACTAAAATTTGTATTCAGATTATATCAAAACTCCTATAATTTAATAATAAAATATTTATAGCTCAATTGAAAATAGGCAAAAGATTTGAACAGATATCTCACAGAGGACACTGAATACATTTCCAATAAGTCCATGCAAAAATGTTCAGCATTAGTGGTCATCAGAGAAATTTAAATTAAAACCACAGTGAGAGATCACTACACATAGCATTGGAAATGACTAACAGCAACTAAAAGGACAATGCCAAGTGTTGGGGAGTATGTGGAACAACCAGAACTCTCACACATCGCAGGTGTAAAGTGAAAACAAAACAAAACAGAATAAATTTTAGAAACTGGTTTGGCAGTACATTATAAAGTTAAACACACTCACCATATGCCCCAGCAATCCACTTTTAAGTATATATCCAAAAGGAATGAAAGTATATACCCACAAATAGATGAATACCAAAAAAATTGCATGTAGTATCCAAATTGGAAAGGAAGAAGTGAAACTGTCTCTATTTGCAGATGATATGATATTATATATAGAATTTACTAAAAAACTTACTAAAAACTATCAGAACTATAAGTGAGCTCAGTAAGGATTTAAAATAAATCATCAATAGGCAAAAATCAATTGTATTTCTATTATTAGCAATGAATAATTAAAAAATAAGAGTTCTATTTCCAATAGCATAAAATAGTAAAATGCTTAAGAATAAATTTTACAAAAATGTACAAGACTTATACTTTAAAAACTACTAATCATTATTGATTGATATGAAAGAAGCTCTAAATAATGGAAAGACATTCACAAAATTATAATAATACAACAATAAAAAGGTAAATAAATAACCCAATTGTAGGCAAAGGGTCTGAATGGACATCTTGTCAAAGATCACATGCAGATGGCTAACATGTACAGGAAAAGATATTTGATATGACTAGTCATTAGAGAAAGTGCAAATCAAAATCATAGTGAGAAATCAAAAGATGATAAGATTATGGATGAGTTGCAACCATTATACATTGCTTTATGATGTAAAATGTGCAGCCACTTTGAAAAAGAGCATGGTAGTTCCTAAAATGTTAAGTATGAGCCAGTAATTCTACTCTTAGGTCCTTTTCAAGAGTGATGAAATGATAGTTCCACATGAAAACATGCAAACAAATGTTCATAGCAGCATTATTCATATTAGTAATGGATAAATAAAATATGGTATACCCACACAATAGAATATTATTAGACCATAAAAAGAAGTGAAGTACTGACATAACATGGATGAATCTTGAAAACATTTTATTCACTGAGAAAGTTTATAGTTATCAAAGATTACATATTACATGATTACATTTATATGAAGTATCTAAAATAGCTGTGGCTACAGAGACAGAAAGTAGATTAGTGATATACACAATGGAATATTATTCAACATTAAAAGAGAATAAAATCATGGCATTTGCAGGTAAATGGATGGAACTGGAGAATATAATGCTAAGTAAAATTAGCCAAACCCAAAAAACCAAATGCTGAATGATTTCTCTGATTTAAGGATGCTGATTGATAATATGCTGCAGGGATGGGAAGATTAGATGAACTCTAGATAGGGAAGAGTGGAGAAGAGGAAGGAAGGAAGGGAGAAGGCATTTGGGTAGGAAAGATGGTGGAATGTGATGGACATCATTACCATAAGTCCATGTATGAAGACACGAATGAGGTAACTCTACTTTGTATACAACCAGAGATATGAAAAATTGTGCTCTATATGTGTAATGTGAATTGTAATGCATTCTGTTGTCATATATAATAAATTAAAATTTTATATATATATATATATATATATATATATATATATATATATATATGAGCAAAGTAGATTAGTGGCTTCCTAAGGCTGGGGCAGTGGGGTGGCTTCCTAGGTCTGGGGCAGTGGGGTAGCTTCCTAGGTCTGGGGCAGTGGGGTGGGATAGAAGAGCTGGAACGGAGAATGGGCAGTGAATACTAATGGGTATAGGGTTTCCTTTTGGTTGGTGAAACTTTCTAAAATTGTGATGATGACTACATAACTCTGAACATAGTAAGAATTATTGAATATCACCCAGAGTGGAAAATCCTCATTAAATGGGTGAATTGTATGGCCTTTTATCTCAATAGAATTGTTAAAAAGGAAAGAATGCATATACCAGCTTTATTCAAAATAACCCCAAACTGGGGGAAAAAAAATCTACCTATAGGAGAATAGGCAAATTGTGGGATATTCATACAGTGAACTCTACTGCCCAATAAAAATAAATGATCTACTGTTACATTGACATGGATGAATTAAAAAAAAAAACATGCTGAGTGAAAAAATGCAGGTGCACAAGAGTGCATACTGATGATTCCATTTATATGAAGTAAAAAAACAGGAAAAACTAAACATTGACAAAATAAATCAGAACAGGGAAAGGGATTGAGTGGGATGGCATCCAGGGAGCTTTCTGGAATGGTTTCTGGAATGGTTAGTGAGTTCCATATTTTGATAGGAGTTTGGCTTACACATACATTTACATTTTTTTCAAAACTGCCTGGAGTGTTGGAATGGGTTGAATCTCAATTAGACCTGGGTAGGCCTCACTTAGATGACAGTCAAACACACTTTTCAAGAGTGGTGCATTTGAGCACCCAGGGAAAAATAGGATCCAGGCAGAGCAAACAAGCCCCACAAGAGTCCTATAATGGAAATTTGGCAGGCATATTTAGGAACAAGGAGGCTAAAGTGGAAGCTGGCTAAAGTGAGCAAGTGGATAGAGGGGTAGGATATTAGGTTGGAGGTGTATTGGGGGAAGGGCAGGATATAGTGTAGGGCCTGGTGGAGTGAAATTCCCTTTGGCTTTTACTGTGAATGCAATGGGCACCAACCAGACATGCTCTGACTGGTATTTTCGTAGGATCATTTTGCTACATTTCTATAGGGGAACAATCTCAGAATCAAGGAGACTACTTAAGAGGCTACTGCAGTAAGAATGGGAGAGGTTGTTGGTTTGGACCCCAGTGGGAGTAATGGAAGCAAGCTGGAATCTTGAGTCTGCAGACTATGTGCACAGCAGGCTTGTTGTTGCTCTTGGTGGTAGTGGGGACTGAGGATACATTTTGGACATGCCGAAGTTAGTATTCAAGTGCACTTCAAGTAGATAGTTGGATTTATATGTGTGGGAGCAGGGAAATAGTTGGATTAGAGTTGGTGTATGTATTGACAGTGTGTGACTGTTGTGTGTTGGAGAAAGTACAAAGGGAGAAGAGCAATAGTCTGGGGCACTTTCTTGATTTTAAAAGTATAACTTTGGCATTTCGCTATCAGGGATTGTGTTTTCTGTAGCTTCTTCTGTGAAGGTGTCTCTTACCAAGTTACAGAAGTTCCCTGTCAGAGAACTCTGTTTTTGGTTTTGTTTTTAATCATCAGTTGTTGAATTTTTATCAAGCAGTTGTTCTGTATCTATTGAGATAATCATGTGATTTCCTCCCCTTTAATCTAATTGATTTTTTTCCCCCTATTAAACCAACCTTACATTTCCTGGACTAAACTAAACTTGGTTAGAACATATCAGCCTGTTTATATAATGCTGGATTAGTTTGCTACTACTTAGTTGAGGATTTTAAACCTGTGTTTATGATTTAAATAGACTGTAATATTCCTTTTTGTGTTGCTTTTGTAGGATTTTGGCATATGCCATGGCCCTCTCATTGCTCAGCCATGGCCTTTAATTCAGAAACCAGAGGAGAAGCGATGGGGAAACAGAAACATATAGAGAGAAAAAGGTGGGGCCAGGGTGTTCTCCATCCCTTGATGAGGGATGAATGACCCAGAGCTAGCTCAACACGTTTATTATATAGATTTTATAAAAAAAAAAATCATTTGTGAGAGGGCTGGGGTTGTGGCTCAGTGGTGGAGAGCTCACCTAGCACGTGCACGGCCTGGGTTCAAACCTCAGCAGCACTTAAAAATAAAGGCATTGTGTTCAACTAAAACAAATAAATAAATATTTTAAAAAGGTGAATTGTCTTTAAAAGAATCATTTTTGAGAAAGTTTCAGCAAAACAGACAATCTGAAGGACACAGGACTGGTGAGATATTTTAGGTCATCTTGGGTTGCTCAGAATTCTCTATTCGTGGGAGTTGGTGTCTGACCTCAAGGCCTCAACTGGTAACAGCTGTGTGCCTTTGCATGCAGTCTCCGTCTCCTCTGGCTGGCGTCACCTTAGCAACTGGGCCATTTGGCCTTGTACCTTCCCACAGGAAGTTCCCAGTACAATGCAGCCATGAGGGAGTCAGACCATGCATCATTCAAATCACCACTCTCCACAGGCACAAAAATTATTTTCGTAAGATAAAATGAGTAGGGGAGTATTTCTTTGGTTTCTTCCCTCTGAATGAGGGAAGCTTGTGAAAGCTTGGCATTTTTTTGTACTTTCAAAGTTGGTTGAACTTGTTGGAAAATCTCTATAAGCCTGAAGTATCTTTAGGGGAACAATTTTTAGACTATGAATTAAAATTTTCGAATACTTACATTTTAAGAATATACACACACGCATCACACACACACACACACGCACGCACGCACGCACGCACACACATATTTATTTTTAATTTTTTTTTTGATGTGGTGCTGGGGATTGAACCCAGGGCTTGTACATGTGAGGGAAGCACTCTACCAACTGAGCTATATCCCCAGCCCCAGTAAGTGATAGTTTTTGTGGGAGTTAGTATATTTTATTTAGAGTTTCTGTATAGTTCAAAAATTATTTGATTGCATTTTTGTACATCTGCATCTCTAACAAGGCTTCCGTTTCAATCCTGACATTTTTCTTTTAATTTGATTGATTTTGCCAGATGTTTATACTCAGTTTTAAACTTCAGCTTTGCTTCTTTCTATATTTTTGTTTTTCATTTTATTAATTTTCACCTCTATCTCATTGTTTCTTTGGGTATGATTTACTCTTTTTTCTAACTTTTTAAGAGAGTTACTTAGCTCATTGACTTTTATCTTTCCTTTTTAAAACCAGTATACGTACACTGTTTTCTTTTGAAGTACTGTTCTAGAAATATCCAGAAATTTTATTGAGTAGCTCCTTGTTTCATCTATTTGAGAATATTTTCTATTTTCTTTTATGTCTACTTTTCTTATGTTTTAAAATAAAAATAATTTTTAAATTTACAGAACAGGGATTTCTAGTTATCATCTTTAAAATATTAATTTTAACCACAATACACTGATTTCAGATTTAATCTTCAAAATTTTTGAGACTCCTTTATTGATCATCAGATGTTAAACTTCTGTAAACTCTAGGTGTACATTGTTAAAATGTGTGTTTGAAACTTTGGGGTGGTGTGTCCATCAGCTCAATTTTAATAATGTAGCTCAAATACATTGTGTTCTCATGGATGTTTTGTTAGGTTGTTCAAAGAAATGTGTAATATTTCTTATGATTTGCCTACTTACTATTTTAGTTCTATTAATATTATTTCTTGGTATATTTTGAGGGTATTGTTGTCACTGATGTCTTTAAACATCCTGTCTCCTTAAAGATCAAAGAACGAAATTTTAATTTTTAAGGAAATTATAAATTTCATTTAAGTTTTCAAATGAATTTGCTTTAAAGATGTTCAAAGTAGGTTTGTGATTAATAATTCTTTGTGTTTGATGGTTAGTTCTCTCTTTACAATCATTTTAAAATCTCTTATACCTATGCTTTATTTTTAAAATTAAGTTTCTGGTCATTTATTTTGTTGATTATTTTAAATAAATAGTTTTCTATCTCATTAATTGGATTTTAATTTACTTTGTTCTTTTTCTGACTTTTTTGAGTTGGAAATTTATGCATTTTTTTTCTTTTTCTATTTTTATTGAATAAATATTTAAGGCTATGAATTTATGATTACTGATTTTTTTATATATAATAGATAGACTCTCCATTTACAATATGAATTTTCCCTTTGATTTAAGTGTTGTTTAATAGATAGCCTTTTTTTTTGGTGGGGAGGCCACCAAGGATTAAACTCATGAGCACTCGACCACTGAGCCACATCCTCACTCCTATTTTGTATTTTATTTAGAGACAGGGTCTCATTGAGTTGGTTAGTGCCTCTATTGTGCTGAGGCTGGCTTTAAACTTGTGATCCTCCTGTCTCAGCCTCCCTAGCAGCTGGGATTACAGGTGTGCACCACTGTGCCTGGCGATAATAGATAGCTTTTAAAATGATATTTGTGCATTACTGTTATACATAATGGGTTCATTTTGACATAATCATGCATACATGGAATTTAATTTACTCTAGTTCAGTCCCCAGTGCCTCTCCTTTCTCTCCCCTTTTTCCCTCCCCTTATTCCCCTCCTACTCTCCTGGTCTTTCACTCATTTATTTATTTCTGATTGGTGTTTTATAGATATATTGTGGCATATTTATACATGCACATAGAGTAATTTTGTCAAATTCATTCATATTTTCTTCACTTCCCTGCTGCTTTCCCCTCCCCTTGAATCTCCTTCTTGTACTTCCTGTAGAAATCTTTTGAATTTACAGACATAATGATCTCTTTAAAATTTTTGAAGGGAGTTTAGGGATGTAGTTCAGTGATAGAGTGGTTGTCTATCATGTATGAGGTTCCTGGGTTCAATAATTTTTTAAAGAAATTATTAAAATTTAATTTTACTGCATTTTTACCAGATAAAATTATTTGATTTCTGTGTGACATATCATTGAAAATAAGTTAATTGAGGTTAACGTTTATGTGTGCTTGAGAAAGGTAAATTCTTTGGATGTAAAGCTTTTTATTTATAAATATAGTATAATTTTTTTTCTACTTTATCTTCTTATAATATGAGTGGTATATTAGAGTCTCTTCTTTATTAGCCTATTTCTGTCTTCTTGTATATACTTTGCTTTTTGCTTTATGAAGATAATTGCTTATATGGTATATATAAATATTAAAATATATATTTGCTGATATTATGTCTTTATTTTGGGCTGTGGCTTTTAGCATTATAAAGTGTTCTTTTGGGTCTCATTTATTGCATTAATCAACTTTGTTTATTATTAATATTGCAACTTCTTTTATTTTTTCCATTTAGCAGGTATATCTTTAGCCATCCATTATTTTATTTCATTTTATTCTTTTGTTTTTTTGCTTTTTCAGTATTGGGGATGAACCTAGGGACACTCAACCAGTGAACTACACTCACTCACAGCCCCTTTTATATTTTATTTTGAGATATGGTCTCACTAAGTTGCTGAGGCTGGTCTAGAATTTGTGATACTCCCGCCTCAGACTCCCGAGAACCTGGGATTATAGGCATGTACCACCATGCCAGGATGTTATGTCATTTTTAAATTCTAAGATTCTTTGCATTTTTATCTTATATTTTGTTTACTATATCTTTTTAAAATCTTATTCTCTATTGTGCATTTTGTAACTTAGTTTTTATTTTTTAGCTTATTTTCCCTTTTTCTTCAATTATGTTCTGGTGTTTAATTTAACTCTTTTTTTTTCATGACTTCCTAGTTTTGGTCAATTTCTATTCTGAAATTTTAAATTTGGGATTTGTAACTTTTTTCATACATGCAATTATTGCTTTAGTGACATTTCCTTCCTATTGGACAAAGTTTCCTCTGGTGTGAGTGTGCCTGTGTCTATACCTATAAACAGGTTAGCAATGGCTCTGGGTCATTTATTTTTTAATTTTTGATTTGTTCTTATTAGCTATACATGGCAGTAGGGTGCATTTGGACACATTGTACACAAATAGAGTACAGCTTCTCATTCCTCTGGCTGACCATGGTGCAAAGTCACACCAGTAGTGTAATCATACATGTATATAAGGTAATAATGACCATATCACTCCACTGTCCTTCCCATCCCCACACCCTCTCACTCCCCTCTGCACAATCCAAAGTCCCTTCATTCTTTCCCACCCCACCCCCCAACCCTCCATGATGGATTAGCATCTGCTTATCAGAGAAAACATTTGGCATTTAGTTCTTTGGGTTTGGCTTATTTTGCTTAGCATGATATTCTTCAGTTCCATCCCTTTACCAGCAAATGCCATAATTTCATTCTTCTTTACAGCTGAGTAATGTTCCATTGTGTATATGTACCACATTTTCTTTATCCATTCATCTGTTTAAGGGCATTTAGGTTGGTTCCATAGTTTAGCTATTGTGAATAGAACTGCTAGAAAGAGTGATGTGGCTGTGTTACTGTAGTATGCTGATTTTAAGTCCTTTGGGTATAAACCAAGGAGTGGGATAACTGTGTCAAATGGTGCTTCCAATACAAGTTTTTTGAAAAATCTCCATACTGCTTTCCATAGTGGTTGCACCAATTTTCATTCCCACCAGCAATGTGTGAGTGTGCCTTTTTCCCCACATCGTCTCCAACACATATTGTTGCTTGTATTCTGATAATTGCCATTCTGACCGGAGTGAGATGAAATTTACCTCTAAGTATTTTTTTTATTTCATCTCTGAATTCTTTTGCTATCCATTTATTATTCAATAGCATATTATTTTGTCTCCAGGTGTTAGAGTAGCTTCTACTATCATTGATTTCTAATTTCATTATAATCTGATAGAATGCAGGGTATTCTTTTCTTGTATTTACTAGGGTTGGTTTATGGCATAAGATAAGGTCTATGGGAAGGATCCTTGTGCTGCTGAGAAGAAAGTATATTTGCTCAATGATAGATGAACTATTCCATATGTGTCTGTTAAGTCTAAATTATTGATTGTATTATTTAGTTCTCTAGTTTTTTTGTTTAGTTTTTGTTAGGAGGATCTATCCAGTAGTGAGAGAGGTGTCTTAAAGTCCCCCAGCATTATTGTGTTGTGATCTATTTGGTTCTTGAAATTGAGAAGGTTTTGTTTGATGTATGTAGATGATTCATTGTTTGGGGCATAAATATTTATGATTGTTATGTCTTGTTGATATATAATTTCCTTAAACAGTATGCAATGTCCCTCTTTGTCCCTTCTGATTAACTTTGGCTTGAAGTTCACTTTATCTGATATGAGGATAGAAACCTCTGCTTGTTTATATGGTCCATGTGAGTGATATGATTTTTCCCATCCTTTCACCTTCGGTCTGTGAATGTCTTTGCCTATGAGGTGAGCCTCTTGGAGACAGCATATTGTTGGATCATTTTTAAAAATACAATCTGCCAGTCTATGTCTTTTGGTTGATGAGTTTAGGCCATTAATGTTCAAGGTTATTATTGAGATGTGATTTGTGTTCCTGGTCATTTTGATTTATTTCTAGTTTTTAATTTTAGTTAGTTTCTCCTTTGATTGACTATTCCTTTAATGTAGTTTCTCCCTTTGCTCATTTTCACTTAAAAAATTTTTTTTTTCATTTCATCTTTAATGAATATTTTGTTGAGAATATTCTCTAGTGCAGGCTTTCTAGTTGTGAATTCTTTTAATTTTTGTTTATCATGGAGGGTTTTTATTTCTCTTCAAATCTGAAGCTTAATTTTGCTGGATATAGGATTCTTGGTTAGCATCCATTTTCTTTCAGAGTTTGTTATATATTATTACATGACTTGTATCTTTCAGGGTCTGGGTTGAGAAATCAGCTGAGATCTATATTGGTTTCCCCCTATATGTAATCTGATGCTTTTCTCTCTTAAAATTCTATCCTTATTCTGTATGCTATGCATTTTTGTTATCATGTGCCTGGATGTTGATCTGTTGTAATTTTGCACATTTGGGGTCTTGTAAGCCTCTTGTTATTGATTTTTCCGTTTCATTCTTTAGATTTGGAAATTTTTCTGATATTATGTCATTGAAAAGATTGTGCATCCCTTTTATTTGTAGCTGTGCCTCTTAATCTATCCCAATAAATCTTAAATTTGTTCTTTTCATGTTATCCTATAATTCTTGGAAGTTCTGTTCATGGTTTATTTCTTTTCTTTTTTGTACCGGGGATTGAATTGAGGGGCACTCGACCACTGGGCCACATCCTCAGGCCTTTTTTTGTATTTTTTATTAGAGACAGGGTCTTACTGAGTTGCTAAGTGCCTTGCCATTGCTGAGGCTGGCTTTGAACTCATGATCCTCCTGCCTCAGCCTCCCAAGTGCTGGGATTACAGGTGTGTGCCACCGCACCCAGCTCGTCTGTTCATGGTTTCTTAACATCTCTCTGTGGTCAACTCTGTTTTCAAGATTATATATTTTGTCTTCGTTGCCTGAGGTTCTGTCTTCCAAGTGGTCTAGTCTGTTGGTAATGCTTTCTATTGAATTTTTAATTTGGTTTATTGTTTCCTTTATTTCAAGGATTTCTGTTTCCTCTCCAGAATTTCTCTCTCTTTATTGAAATGATCTTTTGCTACCCATATTTGCTCTCTTACAATGTTATTTTGCAAATCAGTTTAAATATGTACCTTTCTAAACTCCTTCTCTGACATTTCTTCCACTGTGATGTTGATGGATTCTGTTTTATTCAGCCAAACCAATATCTTTTGTTAAGTTAAAAATATAAGTTTATAGAAGTAAATGCAAGCATAGTATTTATAAAGTTAAAGCATTTTATTATATTAGAGGAATGATATATTAGTTTTGGATAATACATATGATCAAATTATAGCTATCTGAAGCTATAAAGAAATCACATTGGTTTCTTTTTTTATTCCTTTTATGCTTTTATATAAAAAATCACCAACTATGTAGATCATTGAAAAAGGCAACTGTCAAATAAAGGCATTGTTGAGCAGAGCAACTTTTTGGGTGGAATATAAATCCAAAATTATGGGGAAATCTTTTAGCAAAGACTTCAGGCTTTCACATGCTTCAGCCTTTGAATGAACATATCACCCTTAAAAGCAGAGAGATTGGATGTTTCTTTGCATAAATGGTGGATAATATTCAGTCTTTGGTGTCATTTCAGTTTTGTGAAACATTATATTGAAATATTTGGTTATGCTTTGAAAATGTATTTAATAATGCATTATTGTCTACTTTTGTGGGTGAAGAAAAACAAGTGTTAGGAAAGCTTAAGTTATCTTAGACTGAGCCATTTATATTACAGTTTGGTCTTCTTATGAAAGCCTACTATCTTATCTTCTACATTAAAAAAATCATAGTATTTTAGAATACTTAGGTTTAAGCTAGTAAATATGCTAAATACTAAGAGATGCTACCTAATAAAGTCATATGAAATAATAGAATCATGCCTCCTGTAGTTACCAATGTCATGGAAAATATTTTTATCTTTTCTCTAATTTTAAAAACTCATGAGTACCTTTCTACTCAACAGCAGAATCCATGGTTGATTAGCAGTTGTATATTCATGCTAATTTCCTCTCGGAGTCCACCGATATGTCATAGGCTTAGTGGCTTCAATTTTATTATATTTGTGTCTGGCTATTTGCTTTAAAACTGAATTAAGAGCAGCTGACTGAAGCCTGTTTCTGAAAGATCCACATGTGCATGACATTCAGTAGAAACTTGTTTATTCCTTAGTAATGTTCTTCTTTATTGTATATTCCATAGCTGATGCTGGTCAATTCTGGTCCCAATGTATCTTTCCTTCATCTACATTTTAGCTCAAGGTTTTCAGCATTAAAAATAATAATAATAAAAAAAACCTTCATGGAGTATATTTCTTAATTTCATCTGTATTAACAGCACATTCATACTCTGAACATCAGTAGTTTTTTCGATTCTAATTTCAATGTCTGTCAGACACTCATGTGATAGTTATTTGTTCTCACATTTTTTATGTGTTGTATTAATTTCCTGTGGTTGCTGTAACAGATCACTACCAATTTAGTGGAGTAAAACAATACTCAGTGATTCTTTCACAGAGGTCAGAACTCCCAAATCACTTTCATTGGGCTAAAATCAAGATGTCAGCAAGAGTGGGCTCTTGGGGACGCTCTCTGGGAGAATCTGTTTCCATAGTTTTTCCATTCTCTGCAGTTACATTCTTTGCATTCCTTGGCTTGTGTCCTCCACTCCCTCCATTTTCTTTTCTTTCTTTTTTTTGGCTACTGGGGGTTGAACTCAGGGGTATTCAAACACTGAGCCACATTCCCAACCCTATTTTGTATTTTATTTAGAGACAGGGTCTCTGAATTGCTTAGTGCCTTGCTGTTGCTGAGAGTGGCTTTGAACTCGTGATCCTCCTGCCTCAGCCTCACTAGCCCCTGGGATTATAAGCATTTGCCACTGCGCCTGGCCACCCCCTCCATTTTCAAAGGCACCAGTCTCGTATTTTGCTTCAAATTCATATTCCTTTCTTCTTTTGTGCCCAAACTCCCTTTGCCTCCCTCTTAGAAGAACACTTGTAATTACATGTAGGTCCCATTCAGATGATTCTGCATAATGTTTCCTCTCAAGATCCTGCACAATCACGTCTGCAAAGTCCCTTTTGTAATTGAAGGTTATATTCACAGATTCCAGGGGTTAAGGCTTGAATATGTTTGAAGACCATTATTCAGTCTACTATATATGTGTATATCATGGATATTTTAATAGATCATTTAATAATGTTCATTTTCTACTTGCTTTCCTGCATAATAGTTTTTTGCTAACTTTTGGGCTGCCCTTAAAGGCTTCATGGCAATGATGTAATTGGTATCTTTTACTCTATGGAGAATATCTCTAAAGTTTTTGTCTGTTTTTTACTTTGCCTTATTGTTTATTTCTTATTGAAGAACATTTTTTTTTTTTTTGTAGTAAACATTTGTTGCTTTTAGTCGTCCATATCCCAAGCATTCCATCCTTGCTATTAGGAGCTAGTGTTTTTTTTTTTTTTTTTAATGTTTATTTATTTGCTTTAGTTGTACACAATTCAATGCATTTATGTTTACTTGGTGCTGAGGATCGAACCCGGGTCGCGCACGTGCTAGGTGAGCGCTCTACTGCTGAGCCATAATCCCAGCCCCAGGAGCTAGTGTTCTTTTTGGAGGTTTTCCCCATTTTATCTAGAGTTGCTGGTGCTTGGAGGACAGGATACTTTCAAAAGTACAATATATGTGGATTTTGAAATCATCAAGACTTAATGACAGGAATGGAGGTGGAGAATAAGAGTTAAGAAGCAGAAACTCTAGAGAATGACAATAAAGGGTCAATAATGTTTTTAAGGCTGGAGGTGTAGCTCAGTGGTAGAGGACTTTCCTAGCATGTTCAGGGCCCTAGGTTTAATTCCCAGAATCCCCATCCCCCAAACACACATCACATGCACGTGTGCACACACACAAGTGGGAATTTTTTTTTTTTTTTACTTGATGGTTTGAACTTCTGGGAGGATTTTATTAATTTTTCAGAGATGATGAGTTCCCATGTATTTGAGTTTGGAAAAAAAAAGACACAGTAACTGATAAATTGTGTTGTTGGAAAACAGCAAGATTTTGTATACAGAAATAAAGTGAAGAGAGTATCTGGAGTGAAGGCTCAGGGTGGGTATTTTGCTGAGGCCAATGGTTACTCCAGTGTTCTAAGGTTTTCAGTGTGGTTGAGGTGGGTGTCTGTTCCCTATTTGACAGCGTGCACAGCTGTAGAGTGGTGGGAGTCCAAGTGAGGAGAGGTGGCCTGAGAGCATGGGCTTCTCAGGGTAGCTGGGTAAACAGGAGTGTGAGGCACAGTGTCAAGTGTGATGGTAACACTTGTGGCCATGGCAAAAGCCCAGACCCTTAGGTAGTGTAACTCGTGTGGTAGGAGCACTAAGCCCACGTCTCCTGACTTCCTGTGGAGAAGCTTTCTGGTCTTTCTTATTATATGGCTTGCTCCTGTTCCTCTGGGAATGAGAGGGTCCTATGATTTGTGAGTCTGAAGGGGGAAGTGCCTTTCTGGATGGTAACTTGGATCTTCTTCTGCTCCAGTGTCTCTGACTCAGGCAGTGGAGAAGGGTGTTGTTTCTGCCTTGGTTTCTTTTGCAGAACCTCAGAGATGCTTTTGTTTCTACCCATTTTCAAGCCTGGATTCTTAGGTATGGGCTGATTTTACATAAGCACTTAATTGTTCTTGAACTAAATTCCCATTTTTTAAATTATAAATAAAGTCAGTTACAACCAAGTTATTTAAATTAAGCATCATAACCAATATGATCATTTAGTCCTTGTTGTAGAGAAACTTCATTGGTTAGACAGAAAGGTCATCATGCTTCACTAGAAAAAGGCTAAAATGGTTGCAATATTAATTTTTGAATTCTATTACAGACAGTGCACAGGGCAATCAATCACCAGTCCAGGAAAATCCAGTTTTCAGATAATTGTCATTGTACTTTGTATTCCCACTCTGCTGTGTTGAATGCTGATGTGAAATCCTCAATCACAGATTCACTTGGATGAGCAGGTGCAAATTCACTTTCTGCAAGCTCCCTGGGGTCAGGCATTACTATGTTTATGACATTCTTTCTGGGTTGTACTTTTTACATTGTATTTTTCAGTCTTATTTTTATTCAGTTATGCATAGTATTAGAATCATTATTTCATTTTGTGAAATAATGTCATAATAGCCTATAATGCCAAAAGAGCATAAGTTTAACAACTATAAACAATCACATATATAAATATTAATGCATTGGCTCAGGCTGACTACATTCTTTTAACAAATGTCAGCCAAAATAAACTGACCAATGTAATCTTAAAAACATATATATGAACTTTGTAGACTTAATGATTGGTAAGACTCTCACAGGGGTTTTGTGAAAAATCATAATTAATCTTATTGTTCTGGTTACATACTGTTGTATAACAAGGAAACTGCTAGGGTTTGAATGTATTCCCCAATGTTTATATGTTGGAAAATTTATACCCAATGCCACAGTGTTGGGAGATGAGACCTAATTCCAGTTGATTAAGCCATAAGGACTTTGCTTTCATGAATGAATGAAGTCCCTATTGCAAAAGAGTGTCTAGCAATTGTGAGATTGGATTTGTTACCAAAACAGGTTTGGTTATTCTCTTGCTCTCACTCTTGCCCTCTCTTACACTTCCACCTTTTACTATGGTGCCCTTGCTATATGTGAGACCCTTAATCTTGAACTTTTCTGGTCTCTAGAACTGTAAGGAATAAATTTATTTCTTTTATAAACTATCCAGGCTGCAGTATTTTGTTTTAGTAACATAAAATGGTTAAATCTCTATCCCAGAACTCAGTGACTTAAAACAGCACTATCACGCTACAAATGTCAGTTCTGTGGGTTAGAATTTGTCCAAGGGCTTGGCTGGTTTGACTGGTATGAGTGGTATTCCATGATGGAACCTGGGTTGAGATTCCAAGATGCTTCACTCACAAGCGTGTAGATTTAGTGGGAAGGACTGGAAGGATAGGATCAGCGAGGACCTGCCCCTTCTCGGGGCAACCTTAAATCTCTCCTTGTCATATATAAGATAGGTATATTTCTTGCACAATTTAAATAAATTTTAAAATAAATTATCCTTAAATAATTTATTTAAACTTGTTTAAAAAATTTTAACTGATATATAAAATTGTACACATGTGTGGGGTAGCATGTGATGTTTCCATACATGTATACATACATGATGCTCAAAATCAGAGCATGTCCATCTCCTCAAATATTTATCATTTCTTAGTGGTAAAAACATTTAAAATCCTTTCTTCTAGCTTTAAGAAAATATGCAGTTCATAGTCATTGTCTGTAGTCTCCCAACAGTACAAGATGGATCCTTTGGTTGTTTCCATTTCTTGGGTGTTGTAAATGTCTCTTTGACAAACTGATTTCATTTCCTTTGAATATATACCCCATAGTGGAATTGCTGGATCCTATATAGTTCGTCCACCCTTCCTTCCTTCCTTCCTTCCTTCCTTCCTTCCTTCCTTCCTTCCTTCCTTCCATCCTTCCTTCCTTCCTTCCTTCCTTCCTTCCTTCCTTCCTTCCATCCTTCCTTCCCTCCAATCCACTAATCACATGTAGGAGTTCCCTTTTCCCAACATTCTCATCAGCATACAACTCTTCTCTTTTTGATAATAGCCATTCTAACTGAAGTGAGGTGATGTCATTGTGGTTTTGATTTGTATTTTCCTGATTATTAGTTTATTAGTGATATTGAACATTTTTTTATATATATACCTGTTGGGCATTTGTGTCTTCTTTTGAGAAATGTCTGTTTAGGTCTGTTGCCCATCTTTAAGTTGTGTTATTATTGTTGTTATTATTATCAATTGTTTGCTATTGAATTAAGTTCCTTATATATTCAGGACACTAATCCCTTATCAGATGTATAGTTTACAAATATCTTCTCACATTCTACAGGTTTTATCTTGATTCTCTTGATTGTTTCCTTTGCTGAGCTGAAGTTTTCTAATTTGATATAATCTCATTTGTCTATTTTTGCTTTCATTTCCTATGCTTTTAAGGTCTTGTCTCCAAAATTCTTGCCCATCCCAATGTCCTGAGGTGTTTCCCTTATGTTTTCTCCTAGCAATTTTATAGTTCCAGGTCTTACAGTTAGGTCTTTGATACATTTTGCATTGATTTTTGAATATAGTGAGAGAGAGGTAGGGGAGGGAGGGAGGTAGAGAAGTCTAGTTTAATTCTTCTGCATGTGGATATCTAGTTTTCCCAGGATTATTTATGAAAAAGCCTGTCCTTTTTCCAGTGTGTGCTCTTAGCACCTATGTGGAAGGTCAGTTAGCTGTCTCTGCGTGAGTTAATTTTTAGGCTCTCCATTTTCTTTCATTGGTCTGTGTGCCCACATTATGATTTGATTACTATTACTTTGTAGTATTTTGAAGTCAGGTAGTATACTCAAGATGGTTTTAGCTATCCAGAGTCTATGCATGTGGGTGGGGGTGGGGGTTTTCCATATGAATACGAAGATTATTTTTTCTAGTTCTGTGAAGAAAGTCACTGATATGTTGGTAGAGATTTAATTGAATCTGTAAACCACTTTGGGGAGTATGGACATTTTAACAATATTGATTTTTCCAGTCCCTCCATGTGGGATGTCTTTCCACTTCTTTGTGTCTTATTCAATTTCTTTTATCAAAATGTTTTTATGTGTTCTCTCTCTCTCTCTCTCTCTCTCTCTCTCTCTCTCTCTCTCTCTCTCTTTCAACAGATCTTCAACCTCTTTGGTTAAATTTACTCCCAAATAGCTTTTGGAAATTGGTTTATTTTCTTGATTTCTCTTTCAGATAATACAATATTGATATGTAGCAGTGCTACTATTTTTTTATGTTGAATTTGTATCCAGTAACTCTGATGAATTTGCTAATTAGTGGTAATAGATTTTTTATGGAGTATTTGTAATTTTCTTTTCTTTTCCTTTTCTTTCTTTTTTTGGTACTGAGGATTGAACTCAGGCATGCTTAACCACTAAGCCACATCCCCAGCCTTTTTATTATTTTATTTTGAGACAGGATCTTGTTCAGTGGCTTAGGTCCTTGCTAAGGTGCTGAGGCCGACTTTGAACTTGTGGTCCTCCTGCTCAGCCTCATGAGCTGCTGGGATTACAGATGGATATCACCATGTCCAGTTGCATTCAATTAAAGTATTAAGACCAGGTTGGCTTCAAGGGAGGAGAATTAGGTTCTGTCTCAATAAAAGAAGTGTTAAATGTATTATGACTATCTTTATCCACATTGTGAAATTTATTAAATGAATGTGAACAACTTCATTCCATTGTTTTTGTCTCTGTAGTAAATTTCATGTGGATGACTTCTGATTACTTGTACTCCATTGACCACATTTTAAGAAATGATTTGTCTAGAAAATGAAGTTGGTTGTAAAGAAATTTCATGAAGCTCCTGAGCACAAGTGCTAATTAAAAACACAAAATGCAATCTCTATCACTACTAGGGAGGCAATATAGTGTAATTGTGTGGTCTCTGGAGGTAAACTGCTTGGAGTTCAAAGCCAGATGCTGACTTAGCAGCTGTGTTATATGGACAGATGTCTTGATTTGTCTGGTTTTGCTTATTTTCTTCCTCTCTATCTAGAAATAATAGTATCTTCTATTTCATCAATTTTTTAATATTAAAAAATGGAAGTAAGAAACAGCATAAAGCTACATGGTATCACTTGATATGTGTTAGCCACAATTATTAATAGTGATAAATTTATTTGGACTCTTGAATTTTACTAATAATGAGCATTACCTTAAGAACTACAGATATTTAGGGGTTGAGCTATTAAAAAGGTGTTAATTTGTGCTTTTCAATGATTTAAAAAAATCTGTTAGTTTTCTTTTCTCTTGATTTCTGTAGCAGAAAATTGAAGAGCAAGAGAGAATTAGGCTGTAGGGATTGTCTTGTCCAGTCAATAGTATAGAATGGAGAGATGGAAACAGTGGGTCAATATATTAAGAAACAAAAACAAAATGAAATAAAATAAACAAAAAAATCCAAATCAAGTCAAAACAAAGCATGCCCTTTTCTTTCAGGCAGATTGTTTATATGCCCTTCTGTTTTTTCTATCAGTATAAATTCCATCATAGAATTCTTTTCCATAGTAAGTGCTTTGAACATAACATGAATAGTGAATAAACATTAGGCTATCAAAGCTTTTGTTCTAGACTTCTTATATCACTGGGGTTTACAATTGGCTGTATGTGACATAAACCTATAAATACACTGGCTTAAGCAAGACAGAAGATGCTTTCCATCTCACAGAGATTCTGGGGATAGGCATTTCAGAGCCTATGTGGCAACTTGTAGTTTATGGACATAGGTTCTGTCTATCCTGTGGCTCTGTCACACATGTCTTCCATTCCTAAAGACAAAAATCTAGAATGAATTCTGGACCTCCATTTTCTTTCCTATTCTAAAGAAAAAGAAAGGGAGTAGAGAGAATATGCCTTCCTACCTTAAGAACACTTTCTGGAGGACCCACGTGACTCTTGTTTATGGTCCCTGAGGTTCTTTCTGACACCCAGTGTGTGGTGTCTTTCCACATCAGTTCTCTAGTTCTCTGACATCAATTTGTCAATTCACTCCTGGCACTATCTTCCTGGAGTTGGTGTCAAATCTCACAAGTTAAAGGGCTTAATCCCACAAGTTACTACTTCCATTTCAGATGCAAGATGCAAAGGAGATGCCCAAGATATCCACATTTTCCTTCACCCTCCAAATTCAGGTGTATCCCACCCTCCCGCCCCTTCAGTTTTCAAATTTTTCTGTGGTGACTCACAGAATTTAGAAAAGCCTTTCAATCATATTTACTGGTTTAATATAAAGAATATTGTGAATATCCAGATAAATAAGTACATAGGGTAAGGTCTGCTTCCAAGGGCAGGAGCCTCTATCCTCTTGGGGTGGAGGTGTGACACCTCCTGGCATGCAGATGTGTTCCCTAACCAGGAAGCTTCCAGAATCTCATCATTCAATAGTTTTTTAAAGGCAATCTTCAAATCCTTGCTTTTCCTCTCCACCGGTCCATGGTGTTGAAAGTTCCCACTCCATCCTGAGGCTATCTGTAGGCCCCACTCTGAGTCACCTCATTAGCATAAATTCAGATATGGTTGAAAGGACTCACATAATGGAGTATACTCCTATCACTCAGTACATTCTAAGGGTTTTATGAGCTATGGGCTCAGGAACTGGGGACAAAGACTAAGTATTTATTTTTTTTATACCATAAACCTATTTACATTTTTTTTTTTAGTTATAGGATGACCTCATCTAGCTTAAGGGAGACTTAAAAATGTTTTCAGTGGGGATTTTATTGTCAAGGAATAAGGGAAGAATGGATAATGGGGGGAAACATCTCTGTTTCCTTATGAATGAACTTCCTATTCAGAAATGAAAGTTCCTGGAAGTCAGCCTTGATATTTTTAGGAAGAACCTAGGTCCCCTTGGAATAGCTTTATGAATGTTGGAATTAGCCTCACTGTTTTTGGAGCCTTGAACACTTGTGAAAGACTGATTATTGTTAATTAGTCTAGACTTCTATCTGGAGTGCTAGTCTTTGGCCCTGCTTGTCCCTAAGTCACCAGTGACTTCATTCAATTTTTATTTCTTCAGGCATTCAGTTCTGCAGATATGCATATATGTAGTTCTAAAGGTTATACCTACTTTCTTGATATTTTTATTAATGGGCATTTTTAAACATTTTTCTAAATATTCAGCACTATGCATAATACACTATCTCATCTTGTTCTACTCTTGATTAACTAAAACAAATTTGTTTCTTCAGGAGAACCATCTTTATTGTACCTCCAACACACTTGTCTTTGAATTTCATGTTTTATCTGTTTGACTTATTAATTTATGTCTGATATATTTCTATACTTTAAAAAATCTCCTAAACATAAATTCATAAATTTCTGTAACATACCAACTTATTAGTCTCAATGAAGGACTTATCAAAGTCCATTGAGAAACTACCTTCATACCAATGACACATGCTGTTTAGTTTCTCTGTAGTCTCTTTCTTAGCAGTGACTCACTTTCAGACTGTCTATGTGGTTCACATTCAGGCTTACTTAGAAATATCATAGTGCTGGACTTTGTATTTAGGGCTGTGTGTTCTTTCAGTGATTTATCACCTTCTTTGCTCTCACTTTTACCAGTGAGAGCATGCTTCCTTTTACATGGAGCTGGCAGGGCCTGGACTCCTTCAATCATGATTATACCTTGTCAGTGTTTTCTTACTATTGACCCATGTCAGTGTTTTAAAAACATAGAAATGTAGGGTTATTATTTGTGATATGTTTCAGAAAGAGCTGCCTATTTTATGACATTGGGGTATGTTTGGGTGATTGAAATGTTTGGAAGTTTGCCACACTGTGAGGAGTAGTAGCTGTGAGATACTCAAAGACTTACAAAGGCAGCTGTCCTCTGGTGGGGCCAGCACAAATTTTGTGACTAAACACATAGTCTACTGGGAGAATTAGTTGGGTCATGTGTGTGGAAAGGTCTTTTGGGGAAGCCTCAAAATTTTGTAAAATGAAAGTAAACAAATACTTTGGGAAGCTAAACTAACTAAGGTGTTTTGTGGGAGTTTACACAGAGCATTCAGCCTCTTATGTGGGTTCAGTTCACAGTATCAGTAACTATTGGTCAGCTGAATTCACAGTTCTTACCAGTCACTTTAGACAATTTTACTGAATTAGCTAATTCTCCAGATAGCAAAATATGGAATTACGTATTCAATTATGGTGTCCCTTAAAAATTAAATCACAAACAATAATTTTCTTTGCAACCAACCCCAATTTTTTTGAACACTGAGAATATTTTTGTCTAATTTTTTCTTATGTATTAACTTCAGGGCAATTCTGTATGTGTTATCATTGCCTTTCTTTTTTAACTTTGGATCTCTTAATGGGCTTCGTCTTTATTCTGATGGGTTCCCTGAATCTAAGTGGAGCAGGGTACCAGTCTGAACTCAAGGAAGGCTTCATCAGATATTGGGATTAGTGGGAGACCACTGGATTGATTCCAATTCATTTATTCCATCAATAATACCTGAGTACTTATGATGGTCCAGTTGATGTTCTAGCCATTTGGGATAAGCAGTGGCCAAGACAGAAAAGAAAATCCCTATTCTCATGGAGTGTGTATTCTTTCTGATTTGGGGAGGCATGGATGTAGAAGAGACAGTCAATAATTTTTGGAACTACATTTATAATAGAATCTATGCAGCCTGAAAATAGACACCTCTAGCTAGAGGACAGGAGCCGTTTACTGATAGACAGCTGATATAATCAGAAAGCCTTAATCTTACTGGGGAGTAGCTGTCCTAGGGTTGTTCTAAAGACTGAACATACTGAACTTATGACTCAGTTCAGTGATTTCAATGGTGAATGGTAGTGAGTGTGTATGTGTGTGTGTGTGTGTGTCTTTTGCTCTAGTTGTACTCATGTCCTATCCTGGAATCTATTACTCCATAGTAATTGTGTGTTGTTTTTAAGACTGTAACATCTTTGAAGGCAGGGACCACATCTTAGATATCCTGTTCCCTTAACTGGACCATATAAGAGCTCAGTTAAGACTAACTGACTGAATAAATAGCTTTTTATTCTTTATTCTTTTGCTACTCTGTTTTCTTGTCATGTTTATATGATGAGAGAAGATGAAAAGCCTAATTTTTTCAGGAGATTTGTTCAACAAAAATTATACACAATTGTGAAAGAAATACCTACTGACTACTACTTCACTCAGAATGTTTTAAAACATAATTAATTTTTAAAATTGAAGTAAAATAAAAATGTATATATCATGGACAATATGTGTTTTTTTGAAATATGCACACATTGTGGAAAGGCTAAATCAAGCTAATCAACATATGCATTATCTCTAATACTTACCTTTATTTTTGTGGTGAGAACACTTAAAATCTATTTTCAATAATTTCAAAGAATATAATACATTGTTACTAACTATAACCACCATGCTGTGGCTCTTGAACATTTTCCTTCTAACTGTAATTTTGTATTATTTGATGAATATCAACCAATTCTCCCTCCCATTTTCACCACCCCAGCCACAAATAACTATCATTGTACTCCCTACTTATAGGATTTCATTTTTTTTTTTTTGAGTCCATATGTAAGTAAGATCATGTAGTATTTGAATGAATGTTTTTGTACCTGGCTTATTTTACCTTAGCATAATGTCCTTCCATTCCATGCATATTGTCATAAGTAACAGTAACAGGGTTTCCTTCTTTTTTAGGCCAAATAGTATTCCATTGTGTACATATACCACATTTTCTTTATTCTTTTTTTTTACCCCCAGAGGCAACCAACAGCAAAAGTTTTATTTAAAGGACAGAAGAGAGGTAGAGATACACACACCTCTGGAGTTGTTGCCTGAGGGAGTGGAGGTGTCTTGAGCATTTTATAGATTTCAGGTTTTCTTTCTTCTCATGTCCCCTCCTCCTTTTTTCTTGCCTACATGACCAAGTGACTGAAAGAGCAGGGGGTGATTGCTTATGTTGGAAAATGTGATCCTTCTGCTCCCCCAGAGGCTGTTAGCAACCGGGTGATGGGGAGTGCTATCTACCTATTTCCTTTTCTTGGATAATCAGCTACCAGTTCTTTGCCCTGGTCTCATTCCCCTGTTGGATTAAGGGAACCCTTATTAGTGTAAGAGGAAATGGATGATAATTGCTCTATCTGCTTCAAGCTGGGAGGGGATGATGTGAAGCAAGCAGTTTGGGTTTTCCTTTTAAAAAGGAATATTTGGGTCAGTTGAGGGGTCCATGACAAAAGTCTGGTTCAGAAAGAACAAATTGCAAAGTAATCTGAGAGTCAGGTGCTTCTATGAGAGAAACAAAATGACATGAGTACTGGAATGAGATTAATAGAAAATAATGCCATAGCATCTGAAACATCAGTGAATATCATGATGATGATAGAAACCAATAATTTTTTTTTTTTTTAACCAGGAGATGCAAGAGCTAAAAAGTTATTCCCATGACAAGGCCCCTGAGGACCTGGATTCTATTTGGGAATGTAAATCTTTAAGGATATTATGTTGCCAGAGTTATCATGAATGTAAACATAACACTTAAAGTTTTTATAATGTCATAGATGCCCCAAAAGATGTAGTTAAGATATCTGATGTCATCTGATTTTTGTAAAATACCTTCCTATTAATTTTTATTTTATAAAATACTTCTGTGTTTAGTAGAGATCCCTTTATTTCTGTCATTTGGGGCTAGATGATCATATTCACAAACACAGATAAAGTCTGCCTATGGAGGAGGTTAGGAAGATTTGTAAACCTTAAATTGACTAAAAAGCTTTTAACTCTGATAATCTCTTTTGATAGTTATCAGGCACTCCTGTCTAAGAATCCCTCTTTTATAGCCACCAGTCTTACTTACTCTTGGCAGGGCTGACACAAGTGTGTATCTTAAGTTATATTAAAAGAACTATTGTCTTTCCTTTTATATGCCCAGGTGTGGCTGTACTTTGGTTATAATGGTTTTTGCTAGGTGTTTACGATCAAGCTGGTTGAATTGACCTTGTTTCTATCTATTGTTAAGAGTCAGCTGAATTCCCTCAGGGGGTCACTCTTCTGAACTTCAGAGCAGGGTCTTTGCTCCTCTAGTGTCATCTGCCCCAATAGGTAAGGGTCTTGTTGACCATGTGGCTTCCCTTGTAAGCATCAGGCAGATCTCCTTCTCCAAAGACTCTCCTCTCTGCAGCATGTGACTGGTCAGCTTTCTGTTCTCCAGGGTCTCCTTGATCCCTCTGATTGGGAGATCAAGTGGCCCAGAGTTGCAAAGCTCTCCTCAGAGACATCCCCTTGCTCCCTGGGTTTAAGCTGACTTTGCCATTCATCTTTTGATGGGCACTAGATTCATTCGATACCTGGTTATTGTGAATAATGCTACAATGAACCTGGGGGTACAGATGTCTCTTTGATATACTGATTTCATTTTCCTTGGACATGAACTCAGTAATGAGATTGCTGGATCATGTGATGTTCTATTTTTAATTCTTTGGGGAACCTCCCCACTTTCCATAATGGCTATACTAATTTAAACTCCCCCTAACAGCGTGGGAATGTTCTTTTTTCCCAAACATCCTTGTTATATTTAGTCTTTTTCAAAATAGCCATTCTATATTTCTTTGTGGTTTTGATTTGTTTTTCTCTGATGATTAGTGATATTGAACAATTTTTCTTATACTCATTGACCATCGTATGTCTTCTTTTATGAAATGCTTATTTAAACTTTTTGTCCATTTTTAAAATGGGGTTATTTGTTTTCTTGCTATTGAGTTTGTTAGAGTTTCTTATATATTTTGCATCTTAACTCCTTATTAAATGTATGGTTTGCAAATATTTTCTTTCATCCCATAGATTGTTTCTACATTCTGTTGTTTGTTGTTGATTGTTTCCTTAGTTATGTAGAAACTTTTGTTTGATGTAAGCCATTTAGGTATTTTTGTTTTTGTTGCCTGTGGTGTTGTCTTCATATCCATAAAAATCTTTGCCTATACCAATGCATTGGAGCATTTCCCATTTTCTTCTAAATGTTTTATAATATCAGGTCTTACATTTAAGACAATCCATTTTGAATTATTTTTTATATTTGGTGTAGGAAAATAGATAAATCCATTTTGAATTGTATTTTATTTTATTTTTATTTTTTAAAAATTTTTTATTATTCTAATTTGTTATACATGTTTGCAGAGTACATTTCATTTCATATTACATAAGAAGAGCACAATTTTTCAAGTTGCTAGTTTAATATATAAAGTATTTTTTACAACAATTGTGTCTTCATACATGTATTTAGGGTAATCATGGATAAATCAGTCTGCCATTATTCCTATCCCCTTGCCCTCACCCTTCCCTCCCCCCTCTTTGTTCTATTTAAAGCTCTTTTATTCCTCTCATCCCCTCTCTCTTGCCTTTATAAGTTAGTATCTTCATATCAAAGAGATCATTCAACCTTTGGTTTTTTAGGATTGGCTAACTTCACTTAGCATTATTTTCTCCAAATCCATCCATTTACCTGCAAATGCCATAATTTTATTCTCTTTTAGTGCTGAGTAGTGTTCCATTGTGTATATATACAAAAGTTTCCCTATCCATTCATCTGTAGATGGGCATCGGGGTTGGTTCCACAATCTAGCTATTGTGAATTGTGCTGCTATAAACATTGATGTGACTGTGTCCCTGTAATAAGCTGTTTTTTAAGTCCTTTGGGAATAGGCCAAGGAATGGGATAGCTGGGTCAAATGGTGGCTCCATTCCCAGTTTTCCGAGGAATCTCCATACTACTTTCCAGATTGGCTTCACCAATTTGCAGTTCCACCAGCAATGTATGAGTGTGCCTTTTCCCCAACATCCTCGCCAGCATTTATTGTTGTTTGTTTTTTTGATAGCTGCCAATCTGACTGGAGTAAGATGAAATCTTAGAGTTGTTTTTATTTGCATTTCTCTAATCGCTAGAGATGTTGAACATTTTTTCATATATTTGCTGATATTTTGTAAATCATCTTCTGAGAAGTGTCTGTTTAGCTCCTTGGCCCATTTATTGATTGGGTTCTTTGTTTTTTTGGTGTTAAGGCTTTTAAGAGCTTTATATATCCTTGAGGTTAGTGTTCTGTCTGATATGCTTGTGGTAAAGATTTGCTCCCATTCTATAGGTCCTCTATTCACCTCATTGATTGTTTCTTTTGCTGAGAAGAAGCTTTTTAGTTTGAATCCATCCCATTTATTTATTTATTTATTTTTCATTTTTAAATTTTTTTTGGTACCGGGGATTGAACTCAGGGGCACTCGACCACTGGGTCACATCCCCAGCCCTTTTTTGTATTTTATTAGAGAGAGGGTCTCACTGAGTTACTAAGTGCCTCACCATTGCTGAGGCTGGTTTTGAACTCGCGATCCTCCTGCCTCAGCCTCCCAAAGTGCTGGGATTACAGGCATGCGCCACTGCGCCTGGCTCCAGCCCATTTATTGATTCTTGTTTTTAGTTCTTGCGCTATAGGAGTCTTATTGAGAAAGTTGGAGCCTAAACAACATAATGGAGATTTGGGCCTACTTTTTCTTCCATTAGGTGCAAGGTCTCTTGTTTAATTCCTAGGTCCTTGATCCACTTTGAGTTAAGTTTTGTGCATGGTGAGAGAAAGAGATTTAATTTCATTTTATTACATGAGGATTTCCAGTTTTCCCAACACCACTTGTTGAAGAGGCTGTCTTTTCTCCAGTGAACAATTTTGGCAACTTTGTCTAATATAAAATATCTGTAGGTGTGTGGGTTCATCTCTGAGTCTTCTATTCTGTACCATTGGTCAACTCGTCTATTTTGATGCCAATACCATGCTGTTTTTGTTACTATTGCTTTGTAGTACAATTTAAGGTCTGGAATAGTAATGCCACCCTCTTCATTCTTATTGCTAAGAATCGCTTTGGCTATTCTGGGTCTCTTATTTTTCCAGATGAATTTAATTGGTATTGCATTGAATCTGTAGAGTGCTTTTGGGAGAATGGTCATTTTGACAATATTAGTTCTACCTATCCATGAACAAGGTAGATCTTTACACCTTCTAAGATCTTTATTAATTTCTTTCTTTAGTGTGCTGTAGTTTTCATTGTAGAGGTCTTTTACGTCTTTTGTTAAGTTGATTCCCAAATATTTTATTTTTTTTGAGGCTATAGGAAATGGGTGGATTTCCTAGTTTCTCTTTCTGAGGATTTGTCACTCATGTACAGAAATGCCTTTGATTTATGGGTATTGATTTTATATGCAGCTATGTAGCTGAATTCATTTATTAGATTTAGAAGATTTATGGTGGAATTTTTTGGATCTTCTATGTATAGAATCATATTGTCTGCAAATAGTGATAATTTGAGTTCTTCTTTTCCTATCCATATCCCATTAATTTCTTTTGTCTGTCTCATTTCTCTGGCTAGGGCTTCAAGAACTATGTTAAATAGGAGTGGTGAAAGAGGGCATCCCTGTCTTGTTCCAGTTTTTAGAGGGAATGCTTTCAATTTTTGTTCATTTAGGATGATATTGGCCTGGGGCTTAGCATAGATGGCCTTTACAGTGTTGAGGTATATTCCTCTTACCCCTATTTTTTCTAGCATTTTGAACATGAAGGGATGTTGTATTTTGTCAAATGCTTTCTCTGCATCTATTGAGATGATCATATGATTTTTATCTTTGAGACTGTTGATGTGATGAATTACATTTATTGATTTCCTTATATTGAACCAACCTTGCATCCCTAGAATGGACCCCACTTGATTGTGATGCATTATCTTCTTGATGTGTTTTTGTATTCGATTTGCCAGAATTTTATTGAGAATTTTTGCATCTATATGCTTTAGAGATATTGGTCTGAAGTTTTCTTTTCTTGATTTGTCTCTGTCTGGTTTTGGAATCAGGGTGATATTGGCCTCATAGAATGAGTCTGGGAGTGTTCCCTCTTTTTCTATTTCATGAAATAGTTTGAGAAGTATTGGTATTAGTTCTTCTTTAAAGGTCTTATAGAACTCAGCTGCGTATCCATCTGGTCCTGGGCTTTTCTTGGTTGGTAAGTTTTTTATGGCATCCTCTACATCTTTGCTTGAAATCGACCTATTTAAATTGTGTATATCATCTTGATTTAGTTTGGGCATATCATATGTCTCTAGAAATTTGTTGATGCCTTCATTATTTTCTATTTTATTGGAGTATAATTTTTCAAAATAATTTCTAATTATCTTATGTATTTCTGTAGTGTCCATCGTGATATTACCTTTTTCATCGTAGATATTGGTAATTTGTGTTTTCTCTCTTCTTTGTTAGCATAACTAAAGGTCTATCAATTTTATTTATATTTTCAAAGAACCAACTTTTTGTTCTGTCAATTTTTTCAATTTTTTTTTAGTTTCAATTTCATTAATTTCAGCTCTGATTGAATTATTTCCTGTCTTCTACTTCTTTTGGGGTTGATTTGTTCTTCTTTTTCTAGGGCTTTGAGATGTAATGTTAGTTTATTTATTTGTTGACTTTTTGTTTTTTGAAGGAATGAGCTCCATGCAATGAACTTTCCTCTTAGTACTGCCTTTAGGGTGTCCCAGAGATTGCGGTATGTTGTATTATTGTTCTCATTTACCTCTAAGAATTTCTTAATCTCCTTCTTGATGTCTTCTGCAACCCATTGATCATTCAATAGCATATTATTAAGTCTTCAGGTGTTAGTGTAGCTTTTTTTTCTATCATTGATTTCTAATTTCATTCCATTATGATCTGATAGAATGCAAGGTAGTATCCCTAGTTTTTAATATTTGCTTAGAGTTGCTTTATGGCATAATATATGGTCTATTTTTGAGAATGATCCATGTGCTGCTGAGAAGAAAGTGTATTGGCTCATTGATGGGTGCTATACTCTATATATGTCAGTTAAGTCTAAATTATTAATTGTATTATTGAGTTTTATAGTTTCTTTGTTTAACTTTTGTTTGGAAGATATATCCAGTGGTGAAAGAGGTGGGCTAAAATCACCTAGAATTATTGTGTTGTGGTCTATTTGATTCTTGAACTTGAGAAGAGTTTGATTGATGAATGTAGATGCTCCATTATTTGGGGCATATATATTTATAACAATTATATCTTGTTGATCTATGATTCCCTTAAGCAGTATGAAATGTCCATCTTTATCTCTTTTGATTAACTTTGGCTTGAAGTCTACTTTATTGGCTATGAGGATGGAGACCGCTGCCTGCTTATGTAGACCATGTTAGTGATATATTTTATCCCATCCTTTCACCTTTAGTGTATGGGCGTCTTTTCGTATGAGATGTGTCTCTTGAAGGCAACAAATTGTTGTGTCTGTTTTTTTAATCCAGTCTATTAGCTTATGTCTTTTAATTGGTGAGTTTAGGCCATTAACATTCAGGGTTATTATTGAGACATAATTTGTATTACCCGTCATTTTTAATTTTTTATTATGTTTGGTATTTAGTTTGACTTGGTTTTTCCTTTGGTTGGTTTTCCCCCTTATTGTAGTTCTTCCCTTTGCAGATTTTCATTATTGTTTTTCATTTCCTCCTTGTGGAATATTTTACCAAGATGTTCTGTAGAGCAGACTTTCTTGTTGTAAATTCTTTTAGCTTTTGTTTATCATGGAAGGTTTTTATTTCATCCTCAAATCTAAAGCTTAATTTTGCTGGATATAAAATTATTGGTTGGCATCCCCTATTTTTTAGAGCCTGGTATATGTTGTTCCTGGCTCTCCTGGCTTTGAGGGTCTGGATTGAAAAATCTGCTGAGATGCGAATTGGTTTTCCCTTATAGGTAATTTGACTTTTCTCTCTTGCACCCTTTAAAATTCTATTTTTATTTTGTATGCTAGGCCTGTATTTGCTCTCTTATCTCTTTGTTGGAGAGATCAATTTTTGCCTGTATCTGTTCACTTAGGGCATTTTTTAAATCCCTTATCTTTTTAATTATGTGTATCTAGAACTCTTTCTCTGACATTTCACCTACTGTGCTTTCTATGGTTTCTATTGTTGTAGTATCTTGGTGGTTTGCTTGGGGCATTTTCCTCCCTTGTTTCCTCATGATGTCTATGTGTTTTCCTCTCTTGCAAGGTAAGCCTGAGGTATTACAACTTCTGCCCTTTTGTCTTATACGTTCCCTCCAGTTTACCCAGAACCTCACTTTTTAGGGAAATATCAATATTAGATCTTTCAATGTACCCAATGCGTGTCCATATATCAGTTAGTTTCTATTTTTATATTTACAGTTTTGTCGCTATAAACATAAATGATGAGAACAGTTATCTTATTCCATATAGTCTCTATTTTTGTGTGGTGGTTCACAGTATCTGATGAAAGAAGGGGGGACTTAGAGGTTGGCTTAAATGTTTATGAAGTAAGATGTGAGAAAATAGAGGTATTAGATCATTTGACTAGTGAGAGTATAATCATTAGAATTTGGCTGTTAGTAGAATAAGCAAGAGATAGACAACCCCATGTAAGATTCCCTGTTAGTTCACAACATCATAACTGGTTGCACCTTTTGGTGCATCCTGGTCTCTAGGGACCTTAGTGATATCTTACCAGGACCTTTTTGTTGTTCCTTGTTAGTAGTGTTGCTAACTCAGTTTTGTGGCAGGCCTATAATTATATTGGTGTTGGGTTGAGTAGCTATGGGATCCCAGTTCAGTGGGTTTCTCTGGGCAGATGCGAGTTGCCTCTTGGATTTGCGGGCGTGGAGGGAGCCTTTCTCTCTAGATCCCCTCCTGGCCGCAGTGTGGTAGAGCGGGCAGTCTGGCTTTCTTCTTTCCACTCTCCTCTTCCTGGGTTTCCTCCCAGTCTAGTTGTTTTGGTGGGGGTTGGGCAAGTGGGCAGCAGGGCCCTTCCACACGGTGAAGCCTGCAGTTCCTGGTCCTGGTGTGTTGGGGACATTAAGAACACGTCAGCCGAAAGAATAGAAGTCGAGGAAATGAAAACCTAACTCTCTGGCTGTCTCCCACTTCCTGATATGTGGACTTGGCCTAGCCAAGGGGTGTTGCCCTGACATATGACGAGAAATCAGACCACCACAAGGATAGGCTAGTGGCTGTTCCGCAAATGTGATCCGCTCGTGCTCCCTATGCTTGTGCATGTGAACTGTTCATGTCCCGCTGACCTTTCTGCTGATTGGCCTATGTCTTCTATAAAGGCCGTCCAACTTCCTCAATAAATGTGCTCCTGCCTTGACCGGTCTCCCTGACGTGTCTGATTGTCCTCCAATAGGAGGGCTGGGTGTGGGCGGTCAGTCAACTCTTACTTTTCCTGATCCGTCCCTGTTGGGGCGTGCTCCCCCCCCTTCTCTTGAAGGTTGAGAGGAATCGGGGGCTAAAAACCCCAACACTGGTGATAGTGTGAGCCCGCAGCCAGGCGAGCTGGTGGCTGGGTCGCTCCTTCCTGCGGGTGCCTACTGCTTGTTCAGGTCACAGCTGGGCAGGTCGCAGTTCCCCAAAGAATGGACAGGGTCCTTCCTGTGGTCGGGTCCTGTCTGCTGCAGGGAGCTGTGATTCCCAGCCTCGGAGGCGATGACTGAGCTGGCGGCCAGGCTAGCTGGTGGCTGGATCCTTGAATTGTATTTTATATATGATGTAGGGTATTTCATTCTTTACATAGATATCTAGTATTCCCCAAACTAAGAGACTGTCCTGTCCATGTTGTATGTTCTTGAAGACTTTGTTAAGAATCAGTTGACTATAAGTGTATGCACTTATTTCTGAACTTTTAATTCTGTTTGTTAATCTATTGGTTTGTTTTTATGCCATTACCATACTGTTTTGATAACTATAACTTTGTACTGTATTTTGAAGTCAGCATGATACCTTCAACTTCATTCTTTTTGCTTACATTTACTTTGGCTACTTGGGGTTTTTGTGGTTTAGGATTGTTTATACATTTCTTTGAAAATTTTCATTTCAATTTTTGATAGTGATTGTATCAAATCTGTAAATTACTTTAAGTACTGTAGATATTTTGGCAATATTTTTAATTCTTCCAATCCATGAGCATGGGACATCTTCCAATTTCTTTGTGTCTTTTTAAAATTTTTCATCAGTGATTTATAATTTAAATGAATAGGTCTTTCACTTTCTTGGTTAAATTTATTCCCATGTATTTTATTATTTTTGTACCTATTATAAGTAGGATATATTTTTTAATTTTTTTATGTAGTTTGTTATTAGTGTATAGAAATGCAATTGATTTTTGTATGTTTCTTTTTGAGAGGAGATATATTTAATTAATTATTTTTAATTTATTGTTGCATTTTAGTTATACATATTAATGGGATTTGTTGTTACATATTCATGCTTGCACACAACATAAGTGGTCAATTTCATTCTGTAATGTTTATTTTTGTATCCTGAAACTTTATTAAACTTATTTATTCTAACAGTTTTTTTGATGTGTTTTTTAGGGTCTTTTTTTGTTAAATACTTCCCACATACTGTTTTCTTTTAAGTTTGACAAAAATCCATGCAGGAGATTGCTTGGAAAACTGGGAATGGAACCACCCTATGACCCAGCCATCCCACTCCTGGGTCTATTCCCAAAGGACTTAAAAACAGCATATTACAGTGACACAGCCATCTCAATGTTTGTAGCTGCGCAATTCACAATAGCTAGGTTGTGGAACCAACCTAGATGTCCTTCAGTAAATGAGTGGATTAAGAAAATGTGGTATATACGCACAATGGAATTTTACTCAGCAATAAAAGAAAATAAATTAATGGCATTTGCAGGTAAATGGATGAAGTTGGAAGACATAATGCTAAGTGAAGTTAGTCAGTCTCAAAAATCCAAGTACCAAATGTTTTCTCTGATATAAGGAGGCTAGTTCATAGTATTGTTGCATGGGGGGGTACATAGGAGGACTAGAGGAACACTAGAATGGTCAAAGGGAAGGGAGGGGAAGGGAGGGAGCAAGGGGGGAGGGAGGGGGAGAAAAGGAAAAAAATAGAAATAAGAAAAGGTGGTTGAATGACATGGATATCATTTTCCTAAATGCATGATTGAAGACCTGAATTGTACGAATATACTTTGTATACATCAGTTGTATGTAAAAAGATGCTAAATATATGCACTATGAGTTGTACATATTAAAAATTATAAAAATAAAAAAATACAAAAAAAAAAATCCATGCAGTGAGATTGTTATTGATATCTTCTGAATGAGTTAGGGGAATTAAGTATTAGGCTTTTTATAGTGTGTTCTTGTCCTTTTGAAGTATTTTTTATGGGTTTATTTCCTTTCTAGTGTTAGTCTAAAAAAAAAAAAACTTGCACATCTTGGCTTTTTTCCAGTTATATTCAGTGAAGCTCTTAATTAATGCATGTAACCCAAATCAACATCATCACTATTTAGAAAAATAAACTGTTCTAACATAATAGTGGTGAATCTTACAAAATCCAAGTCATATTTTAACAAAACTCCTCCATAAATCAAGGCAACTTTGGGGTTTTACTCCACATTCCTGCCATTTTGATCATTCTGCTATCAACAAATCTTAGTGATTTTAGTTAAAATTTACAAATCTGAAGAAACTGGAATTAGATTTTTCTGGGATAGGTCTATATCTACTCTTGAACCAAATTATTACAGGCAGTAAAGGTCATAGAATAGAAATATGTCTATTGAGTGTCCTGAATGTTGTGATCATTTTCAGAAATAGGAGGCTAGTCAGAGATCCCAAGTGTCCACTGAAACTCTTGAGATCAACCCATTAATAACAAAGGAAAACAAATTTTGGTACTATTCATCAGATTGCCCTGATCTTTTCAGTAATAGTACTTTAACTTTATGAACTAATTGAAAATGAAGAATCATTAAACTTATTTTAGAGATAATAAGATTAAGGCTCAGAATTTAAGTAATTTTTTTCATATATAAAGAGCTTGTAAGTTTAGATCTCAAAATCCAAACTTCATATTTTTTCTATCTCATCATGATATACTTCTCTATATTATTTTATTTAATCCTCATGATGACTCTGTGAAAGTGGTGTAGTGTCTTTATTTTATATCCTTCTGTTCAGTAAAATGAGGCATAAGAAACTTGGCTGTACTTCAAGATATTTCAGGATGAGCTAGTTTATTATTGATTGACTGCAGGAAATCCCATATCCCAAACACCCACTCAATTGGTTCACCTAAAATATTATATCCTCCCTTCTCCTAGTGGTAATTCTCACATTCAATATAAAGAAATAATATTTAGAAAACAAAGACAACATGTCCTTGACATCTTCACTTTGGCAATGTTTGTTTAATGAATTTAATTGACATGTTACCAAAATATTTTATAAATATATAACTCTAAATGTATGTATTAATAATTCTTTGATTCTAAGGCATATTTTCTCTTGCTAAAATTTTAGCATTATTAAAAGTGGGCTTGATTCTTTCAGATAATATCAAGTTGTATTTTAATTTGTAACATTAAAAAATTATATACAACATAATGTATACAGCTTACATTTGATGGATTCTTAGATTTTATAAAGTAATTGTATGGATCCAGAAATATGTAATGTAATGTAACAGGCAATTCCAGATCCCTGTATTGCAGATTTCTTCCACCCAGTACAGCAGTAAGAAAAATGAATAAAGCTACACAAAAATCATCAAAATAACTTGGTAATAGAGAATGCCCAAACTTTAAAATAACTGTAAGTTTAAAAAATGGAAATGTCAAATCTCAGTGATCTCTCATATTTCTCATTTCCAACAAGTCTTTGTGGAAAAGGAAGAGAAACTTACAAACCTGGGAGAAGAGAAAAGAGTGGAACTGGCAACTGGTCTAAGGTTGATTTAAAATTGTCTGCAGAAGTAGTAAGTCCACACTAAGTCTGAAAATGAAAAAAAAAAAAAAGTGGCATATCGGTATGGTCTACAAGAAAACGACTTAAAAATATGTGTGATTGGTTCACCTGTTCTCCTATATTGTCCTCTTTTGTGTCATTTGAAAAATGCCACTCTATCTTACATCCAGTATTGAGAAATGCATTAAAAGTCATCTTTGCCTTTTAAATAACCCTTTGATAGCTAAAGATAACTTCAAATAAATGCTTTCATTTGAATTAAATGGCCCAGGAAAAGACAATACTCCTACAGATGACTGATAAGCTCAAAGTACTATGAAGTAAGTACTCACAATTAAGCAGAAAAAGAAGAAAGTTTTAAAAAGAAATGTGTATCTTTCTTTTGGCAAATTGAGTTGCTTGGAATCAAACAGTTTAAAAAGCCAAGTTTTGATAGAGAAAAAAATATATGTGTGTGTGTGTATGTGTGTGTGTGTGTGTTTGTGTATCCAACAAAGGAAATAAAAGGCTCTAATCTAGATTTAAAGATACTGTGACTATTATAGACTCAACATAACCTTTGAACCTTCAATGTTATACTGGCAAGAAGTCTTTCAATGTTCTTTTCAAATGTGGTTAAGGAAAATAATAGAACTAGAAGGAAATACCAGAGTATTGAGCTAAGAGCATAAAGAATAATGGATTGTAGTGGCAAAATCAGGCCTTAATAGGGAATATTTCTTAATTCCAGGGTAGGGTTTCTGATGACAAAAATTTTCCCGTATGCTCTTAGAACTGCTTTGAACTGGGGACATCTGTGTGCCTTACATTCTTTATTCTGATTGTGAATATTTATTTGCAAAGAAATTTGTAGTGCCTAATCCTTCCCATGGGAAATGTGCTTTTCTTCCCCTTTGATGTTCAATAATGAGACATTTTGAAGTTGCAGAATATAAGTGCAAGATATTTTAGAATTAAAAAAAAATACATGGGAGCAGGGAAACAGCTGATCTGCAAATGATTATATAACATGAAGGTAAAATAAAACTTTGTTGTTATAAGAAACTGAAATTTTGGGTTGTTACAACAGCAAAACATGACAAAAGCTGACTAATTTCTAATTATATTAATGTTTTTAAAACATGATTAGTCTAGTTACAATTAAAGGATTAGAAAGAGCAGATATAGAGAAAGTCAAGAAAACCTATCCAGCATTCTGAGAGACATGATGATGCCTTAGACTTAGGTAGTTATGATGAAATCAGAGAGAATGGAAAGAACTATATATTTGATTATATATATATGTGATAAATATATATGTGATAAATACACCAGAAATTAATTTTAGATTTTTTATAGAAACAACTGGATAAGTAATATGGGAAAAAGTTTAATAAGAGTATACATAGGGTAGAATAGAAAGGCATGGAGACACTAAGCTTAGTTCTAGATGTGTATGGCCTGTTAATATAGAACTTACATAGGAAGTTGGACGTATGAATTCCAAAGAGTATATATATATATGTGTATATATATATATATATATGTATATATATATATATATATGAAAAATTGGAATCTATCAGCATTCAGATGGAGGCCATATGAATGGTTGAGACAGCCAAGAAAAAAGTGTAGAATGAGAAATTAAAGATAGCTTACAACAAGGTCCTGAGAAGTACAGTCATTTAGAGACCAACATGTAAGTGGCTTCCAAAAGTGAAATTCCCAAGTATTTTTGTATTGTGATCTATCTGAGCTTTTATGTTAAATAGTGTTTGTTTTACATAATTAGGTGCCTAAATGTTTGAGGCATAAATATTTACCATCATTATATTCTCTTGTGGGATTTATCCTTTTAGCAGTATGGTATGACCTTTATTGTCTCTTCTACCTAATTTTGGCTTGAAGTCTGTGTTATCAGATATGAAAGTTGACACTCCTGCTTGCTTTCAGTCTCAATTGAATGGAATATTATTTTCTATCCTTTTACTTTCAGCCTGGGAGTGTCTTTGCTTGAGAGGTGTGTCCCTTGCAGGCAACATCTAGTTTGATTGTGTTCTTTAATTCAGTGTGCTAGTCTATGTCTTTTAATTTGAGAGTTTAGACTGTTTATGTGCAATATTATTATAGAAGGGTGTTAATTATTTCTTGCCATTTTGATATATTTCTAATGTTTTAAGTCAATCCTAATTCTCATTTGCTTGAGATTTATCCTTTCCCAATGTCTGCAATGTATTTTAGTCTTATTCTCTGAGTAGAATTTCTTTAAGTATCTTCTGCAATGCTAGCTTGGTAGTCATTTTTTTTTTCATTTGTGGTATTGGGGTTTGAACCCAGGTCTTGCACTTGCTAGACAAGAGCTCTTTGAGCTAAATCCATGGCACTTTTTACTTTTTATTTTGAGACATGCCCTTGCTAAGTTGCCCAGACTGACCTCAAATTTACAATCCTCTTGTCTCAATCTCCTGAGTCACTGGGATTATAGGTGTGATTTACCATGGCTGGTTATGAGTTTTAGTTTGTTCATCTTGGAAGGTTTTGATTTCATCTTCAACTCTGAAGGATTGCTTTGTTGTATATAACAATCTTGATTATTAGGTAATTTCTTTCATGGCTTGAAACACATTTTTCTAAGACCACCTGAATTTTATCACTTCTGTGGAGAAATCAGATGTTATTCTGATGGTTTACTTCTAAATGTGACCTGATATTTCTCTCTTAAGGCTTTTAAAATTCTATCTCTATTCTGTATATTTGGCATTTTAATTGTGCCATGAAGAGGTTCTTTTTGGTCTTGCCTATTTGGGGTTCTAAATTTCTTGAGTATCTAGATGCTCTCTTACTCCCGAGGTTTGAAAATTTTTCTTTTATTATTTCACCAAATAGGTTATCATGATATTAGCCTGTATCTCTGCTCTTTCCTTGATGTTAATTATTATTGTTTGGTGTCTTAAAATTGACCCAGATTTCCTGTATATTCTGGTTATGTTTTCTTTTCTTTTTCCTTTAATAATATCTGAATATTCTAGGCTGACCTTGTCTTCAGGCTCTGAGATTCTATTTTCTACTTGATTCAATCTATTGATCAGACTTTCAACTGAATTTTTAAATTTGATTTATTGAATCATTAATTTCCAAGATCTCTGTTTGGCTCTTTTTCAGAATTTCTGTCTCTTTACTGAAATGCTCTTTCAAAATATTCTATATTTTCTCTCTGAGTTGATTACTTAGGCCTTATTTTAATTCATTAATCACTTTGACAACCAACTTCTTGAGTTATTTGCCTGATCTTTTATGCTTCTATCCACTATAATATATGTGGATTCAGTTATTGGGGGATTGCAAACTTCTGGAGGCACTTTTTTGGTCTGTTCTTTATGTTTTATGAGATCCTATATTTGTGCATTAAGATGGATTTCTCTTCTTCTTTCATATGAAGGTCCTTTAGTGAGTGGTTATCTACTTGTAATAAGCCCTGAACTGGCAGTATAGCTTTTCAACATATTCAATCACATAAGTTCATTCATCAGTATCACTTTGGGAGAAGAGAGTAACTGCCAGTAACAGTGGCAATTTAAGAGAAAAGCATATATCAACATATACTTAAAAAGTTATTACTAATGATCTCCATAACTCTGTTAACCAAAGGAAATATGAGAAATAACATGGAATAGGCTGAAAAGATTAAGCAGTAATGGTAGAACACTAAATTGATTTGGAAGAAATTATTGAAAATAGATAAAGAAAATAGATACAAAGAAAAAAGAAAGGAAAAGGGTGAGGGAGAGAAGGAAGACACAAAAATAAATAAGAGAAAGAATGATGAATGAGAGGGGAAGTGAATGTGATGGGAAAGAAGAAAAGAGATATCAATTAGATCTAATTGACAGAGTACATAAAAGCAGAACTCTGAAGTAATGCGAAATGTGGAAAGAAGCTAGAATCAGTTTACATCAAACAGCTAATGCAACAACACTCAAAAAAAAAAAAAAAAAGACTCAGTTTTCTTCTTGCTGAGGTTTTTAAACTAGAGACACTTTCTGGGATTTTGATTTTAGAATCACCCAACTAAGAGGAAATTTGTCTGACACAAATGTCATGCTGTGTGTTCTCAACTCTGACAAAACAAACCAAACTTGTTAGGGGAGCTAACCTCTACTCTCTCCTCGCCTGGCAGCAATAATTGGGGGTAGTGTCCATTTCAGAGCAGAATTCATTCTTCAAGTGACTTTGTTATGGTAACTGGGGATAGGGATGTAAATTTGGCCATGATGCTGGCACACCTGTCTGAACATCCTGTGGAACCTAAGTCTGTATGCTGGGGAAAACGTGTGTGGGACATGTCAGCCTCTCCTAAAGGCCCTTCTGGGTGTGGGGGAGTTGGCATGGGTCTCATAGTAGAATATTGCAGGGTCAGTACTTACCATCTGACCCTCATCCATCCCAGTTTTACCTCCTGTCATCTGTGCTCCTTATCACAGACTCCAGACTGTGAATTTCAAAATGAAAGTAGCTTTTGCTTTTTCTCCTCTGCAGAAGCATAGATTGGCAGCCATGGCTCTTGTCATTATCCATAGCTTCCCCTAAATCTATGTTACAGTCTCACTCCTGTGTCTGGACTGATTCGAAAGTTGGACACCTAATGATTCAGTGAAAAGTAAGTCCCGTGTGGCTGTTGGGTTTTTCCTATTCAAAAGAAAGTATGCCAAGTACAAGGCAAAAACAGTAAATAAATAAAATTAAAAGAAAGAGAAAGAGAACAAAAATTGAAGGCCAAAGTGAAACTATGGGTACCGCCACTCAGAAAGTTCAAACAAAGGTCCTTTTAAGCTGTTGCCAGTTTATTATTTTCATTATATCTGATGGAAAGTGCCAAGACTTTCTTTCATGCTGGTGGAGAAAGCTTATTTCAATACAGGGGTGGAAGGATGGCTTAATATATGCAAATCAATACTTATAATTTTCCCCATAAATGATACTAAGGACAAAAACATGCGATCATCCTACTAGATACAAAAAAGTCTTCAACAAAATTCAGCACCAGTTAATGGTCAAAACACTGAACAAACTAGGGATAGAAGAAACTTATATCAACATAATAAAGGCCATATATGACCAACCTAAAGCCAACCTTATACTGAATGGGAATAAACTGAAAGCATTTTCTCTGAAATCAGGAACAAACTAGATGTCCACTTTCATCATTCCTGTTCAATATGGTACTTAATATTTTAACTGGAGAAATTAATCAAGAGAAGGAAATAGATGGAATATAAATAGGAGAGGAAGAAGTTAAATTATCACTGTTTACAGATAGTGTGATTCTAAACTTAGAATGAACCAAATAGTTCCACCAGAAAACTTCTATATCTGATACTCAAATTAAGCAGGATAGAAAATCAATAGCTTTTCTATAGACCAATAATTAATCTACTGAACAGGAAATCAGGAAAACAATCAACTGCCAATAGCCTTAAAAACAATACCTAGGAATAAACCTAACCAAGTAGGTGAAAAACCTCTACAATAAAAATTGTAGAACACTTTAGTAAGAAATTGAAGAAGAAACTAGAAGCTTGCAAGACCTTGCATGTTCATGGATAGGCAAAATTAACGTTTTAAATGGTTATATTATCAAATTGGATATTCAAGCGATCTACAGATTAAATGCAGTCCCTAACAAAATATAAATGATATTCTTTGCAGAACTAGAATAAGCAGTCCTAAAACTCATATGGAAAAATAAAAGCCCCATAATAGCTAAAACAATTCTGAGCAAAAAGAGCAATGCTAGGCTGAGTATGGTGGCACATGCCTGTAATCCCAGTGGCTTGGGAGGCTGGAGCAAGAGGATTGCAAGTTCAAAGCCAGCCTCAGCAACTAAGCGAGGCCCTAAGCAACTTATTGAGACCTTGTCTCAATAAAAACTAAAACAGGGCTGGGGATGTGGCTCAGTGGTTGAGTGCCCCTGGGTTTAATCCTTAGTACCAAAACAAACAAACAAACAAAAGGAAAAAACCAGAAAGATAGACCTATGGAATAGACTGGAAGACACCAAGACAAACTTACAGTAATCTGATCCTTGACAAAAGTGCCAAAACCTATGTTGGAGAAAAGATGGCCTTTTTAATGTGATGTTGAGGAAATTGGATATTCATATGTAGAAGAATGAAACTAAATCTCTATCTCTCACCCTGCATAAAAGTCTACTCACTGAATCAAAGACCTTGAAATTAAACCAGAAACTTTGTAACTACTAGAAGAAAACTAGGGGAATAATTCAGGACTTTCTCAATAGGACTCCTAAACCTCAGAAAAATTACCAAGAATTAATAAATGGAGTGGCTTCAAATTATAAAGCTTCTGCATAGCAAAGAAAATAATAGTGTAAAAATAGAGCCTACAGAATGGGAGAAAAATCTTTGCCAGGTAAGAGGATATATATCCAGAACATGCAAAGAACTAAAAATCTTACGCCAGAAAAACAAATAATCAATAAATGAGCAAATGAATTAAACACATACATCTTTATGAGGAAGAAATAAAAATGGCTAACAAATATATGAGGAAATATTCAACATCTTTAACAGTCAGGGAAATGCAAATAAAAAACTACACTGAGATTTCATCTCATTTGAGTTAGAATGACAATCATCAAGAACATAAATAATAGATGCTGGTGAAGATGATGGGAAAAGGAACACTTATATATTATTGATGGGATTGTATAGCATTAACCACTAGGGAAATCGTCATGGAAGTTTGCTGAACAGACTAGGAATTGTATGATCCAGTTATGTCACTTCCTGGTATTTATCCAAAAGAATTAGAGTTAGCATACTATAGTGATAAATGCATACCTGTTTACAGTGGCACAATTCACACTCTCCAAAGTATGAACCCTGTCTAGGTGTCTATCAACAGGTGAAAGGATAAAGAAAACATGATATATATTCACCATTGAGATTTTCTTTTTCAGCCGTAAAGAATGGATGCAGGAAAATGGATAGAATTAGAGACCATTCTCTTAAGTAAAATAAGCCAAACTCAAAGTCATATGTCATGTGTTTTTTCTCATATGTAGAGGGTAAATAGCCAAAAGGGGGGGGAAGGGAACTCATGAAAATGGAAAGAGAGACCAGTAGAGTAGATGAAGGGAATTGGGGAGAGAGACAGAAAAGGAAAGTGAAATTGATCAAATTGTGTGCATGTACAAATATGTCACTGTGAATCCCACTATCAAGTATAATTACAATGTACCAATGAAAATTTAAAAAATAAATGAATTAAATAACATAAAAAAATTCAATTCCTGAATTTCAATAGCTATCTTTGAAGGGCTTAGCATCCTCATAGGGCTGGTGACTATCTTATTAGACAGAGATATCAGACCTTTCTCTCATTGCAGAAAGTACTATTTTTGGACAGCTGTGTTCAAGGTAATGTTCAATCATTAAAAAAAAATTGTAAATAGTAAATGAAAAAAATGTCAACACTGGCATTCACTGCTCAGTAATAATGAATGCTATTTTTTTTTCTTTTTGGTGTATGTTTAACACTGGTAAGGCTATATAAGGCTTTAGGTGTTTGTAAGTATGATTAGTTATATTTAGATCTGGAAACTTGAAAAAATTTCCACAATTTACATCTTCTCTACCCATGCTTTCTACCATTATTCTTTCAAGTAGTCAGTCTTTCCCTTAACTGTCTACTGTGAATAATTAAAATTCTGTGGTCACTTACCCACCTCCAGAGTCCAATGTAATCACGGAAGAGTTTGAGCTCTGTAAATATTATGGGAATCCAGAATCTGAGTTTAAAAGGCCCACTGAATCCTCTATTTTGGCTTCTTTTCGTGTGGTCTTTTATAACTACCCATTTTTAAATGTGACTTTTTTATGTAAGGATAAAAAAAAATGCTTATTTTTCACCCTGGATCAGACATTTTAAATTGTAGATTTAGTTATGTTTAGCATAATCAAAAAAGACCCAAGACTGTGAGTTTATTTGGCAAAGCTTTTTTCCTGGTTATAGCTATGAACAGTAGTGGGCTTCTAAACAGATACCTGGCACTCTCTGCGTTGAGGCAGACTTCTTTGTCCATGATTGCATCTCTTTTATTTTTCTTCCTCATAGCAAGAAAATGATAGAGTTGTAGTATTAAAGCCAATTTATTATCACATTCTCTATTCATAAAATCACATCCCTAAAGCCTTTGGAATTAATTTGAAGAAGAGTTCAGTTTTATAGTTGATGCATTTTCTTTTTTCTTCTTCCCCAACTTTAAACACAATGAGCTTTGTCCAACTAAATATATGAAGTAATTTTAATTTATTGAAATACTTTTATGTTTTGCTTTGGCCCAAACAAATCACAAACCATTTGTCAAGGGACAAGAAAGCAAGGAAATTAAAATTAGCTAGCTCTGTAAACAAGAAGTAATTAAAAAAACCTCTTTGAATTATTTATACTGTTTTTAATGTTGGAATTATCCTTCATCTTTTCACATTCCCTTGTAAGGTTTTTCATAAAGCAACACTGAAGAAAGTATTAATGAATTAAAAATTCTCTACTTTTAGTGGGAAACAATGTATTGTCTTGTCAAATTTATTTCTCATTTTGAATTAGAGGTGACCTCAATGAATACTGATATGGTTGCTGATTTTGCCAAAGTCATTTGTTAGAACTATTTTCCTTTCGGGACTTGAGCTTTCTCCTTACACAAAAATCTCAAGCGAAATTAGGGAAAGAATGAAGGTGTTATTTATTTTTTTCATTTTAAATTTGTCTCTTTCTTGTACAAATAGGAGTTTGGTATGCATGTGTGGACGTTGATTTCCCAGGACACTTGCAGTGCTACACATGCTAAAGTTTAGAAAGTGGAGTTTTTGAAATCAGAAATCATTGTTTTGCTTTTTAGTGGCTGTTCAACTTTGGAAAATTATTTCATTTCCCTGAGCTTCATTTTCCTTATGTCTAAAATAGGGATGGTATGATTTCCTTTGTAGATCTGGGGGATTGTACATAATAAACATAATGCCTGAGAATGGCATCTGGCTAACAGAATGGGATCAGTGAAGGAGTACTGCTGTTTTTTGAAAGAGGTTAGCTTTATACAGTGGCATTGAGACTACAGTTGTGCAAAAGATCAATTTTTCCCAAAGGTTTATTTTTAAAAAGTTGAAATGATTTCAGTACAGTGGCAGAAAAAATGGTTGAGGCAAACAGAAATATCACAATTCCTTATCCTTTTCTAAGTACTTGAAGCTAATGCTTTAAACTGGGGAAGAATAGCTGTCTGAACAGCTATTGTTGAAGATACCATTTTTTTTTTTTTTTACTTTAAACACAATCTTCTGCAGTAGTTAAAATAATCATCCTTGTGTGAAAATATTGAATGATTCTGGGTCCTGGCTGCCAAGTAAAATTGGAGCACACATTCATATAATTTGATGACCATTGAGGATTGAATCAGAAGTGTAAAAGTGTTACTTAAATTATTAAGTTTGATGATCAAAGTATAAACAGGATACTAATTAATCAATTTATTGGTAATCTCAACTTTTAACTATTGGCTTTTATCTATGTTATAGCTCTTTGAATAATGCATTTTGGGTACAAGTTAACAATTATGAAATGACTATACAGATACATTGAAATTGAACACTTTATAGTAAGTGCTCGGTGGATTATTTCTCATTGTTAAGAGTAACAGGCAGTAGACCAAGCAATGGGAGAAAGCTAGATGAAACTGTGATAATGAATTAAAGTTAGAGACATTAAACTAAACTCATGATTTACTTGACATAGATGCATATGGACACATATTTATAGATATGTGCATATGCATAATTTAGTATGTGCACATATATTTCTTTGCTGTGTCAGCTAAGAAGTTCTACAAGCAATGACACCCCAGCAGTAATGAGCACACTTAGTAGTAATGAGCACACTCAGCACTTATGCTAGTTTCTTATACCGTTTTTCCAATCAAAAGAACAAGGATTTCTTGGAGAAGTGGCTGATTCTGGGGCAAGAAAAGGAACAAATAAGATGAGCCTAAGTAGTTCATAGTACCAGAAAGTAAGAAATGCCCAGAAAGCAAAACAAAGTTAAACAAACTCTTATGGTTTGGATCTGGAGTGTTCCCTAAAGGCTTATGCTTTGAAGGCTTGGTTGCCAGTGTAGCAATGTTCAGAGGTGGGGCTTTTGGGAAGTCATTGGATAATGAGGGTACTAACCTTATCGGTGGATTAAAGCACTGGGTTGATGAATTCATAATTTTATGGCATTTTTGAGATGTAGTGGAAACTTTAGGAAGTGGGGTTTATTTGAAGGAAGTAGGTCAGTAGAGATGTGTCCTTAAACAGTATCTCACATTCCTGGCTCCTTCTCCTGCCCCCCCACCCCCCACTCTCTCTCTCTCTCTCTCTCTCTCTCTCTCTCTCTCTCTCTCTCTCTCTCTCTCTCTCTCTCTCTGTTTCCTGGCCACCAAGCATTTAGGTGAGCAGCTTTATTTCACCCTTAACTACCTACCATGATGTTCTGCCTCACCACAAGCCCACAGTGATAGGGCCTAGTGACTGTGGACTGAAACCTCTGAAACTGTGAGCCTAAATATATTTTTCCTCCTTAAATTGTTTTTCTCAGGTGTTTTATCACAGTGACAGAAAGCTAACTAACATATAAACAAAAAGACTGATGGAAAAAGAACCACACTGATGGAACCATGTCAAAAGGTCAAAGGAGCCAACTGAAAGAGTTTGCATGATCAAAGCTGGAACAATTGAGCAATAAAGTAATATTGGATTATATTTCAAAGCAAAAAATAAGTACAAAAGAGTCCTTACTAATATAAGCAAACGGTTGAATCATAAATCAATGGGAGAGAATTAACAAATATCCTGTGAGAAAGAATTCTGAATAATTTATGTAGAAAACTCTATCCTTAAGGATGTGGAGTGACCTCCTCACCCTATAAATATGGGCTTTGTATAGTGACTTCCTTCCCAAGAGCAAAGTAAGGAAAGGGAGCAGAGGAGAAAGAGTAACTTTATGGTGGAAAAACATGACAAATTCAAACTTAGATGATCAAGGTCAAGACCAACATTCACAAATCATGTTTATAGTATGCACGTTTGATACAAAGTGAGATAAATGCTCTTTTACCTCTGTGGTCTTCCTCCCCCCAAATCCCTATCCTGTCTAATCATAATAAAAACATGAGATGAAATCTAGAAGACTCACAAAATATTCACAAGTATTCCTCAAAACTATCAAGGTCATTAGAAAAGGAAACTCTGAGAAATTGTCCTAGTTTAAATGAACTTAGGAGGCATGTGACTAAATGCAAAGTGATATCCTGGAATAGAGAAGAAATATTAGGTAAAGACAGGAAATTTGTGTAAAATGTGGGCTTTAGTTAAAGATAATGTATGGACTTGATAATAATGTGTCAGAGTCTGGTCACTACCACCCACTCCTATCACATCACCAGTGGCCAGATGGTAGGTGTAGCTTGCATACTTAAATTGTTAACTTGCAACTTATCTAAGGCAATTAAATATTTTTTCTTAAAGCATATTTTTGGGATTTTCTTCAGAATTTTTAAAGTTTTAGAAAGACTAATCTTTGTTCTCTTTGGTTCTAAATAATTTAAAATAAATTATAATTATCTTCTTGGTTGACAATGTTTTCATGAATTTTTAATTTTTGCAAAATAGATGAAAACAAATCTTCATGAAAACCCGTGAACATTTTAGAAATTTTGTACCCCATGTTTTCTTTACAGTTACATATTTTTTACAAGTTACTTGCTATCTAAATGTTCTACTTCAATTTTTTCCTAGGTGATAAGTCTTTTTTTCTTTTGTTTTTCTCTGTTCTGGCATTACTTTAAGTATTTATTTATTTTAGTCAGATATTCTAAATTTGACTTAAAGTGTAAGAAGAAATGCAGCTGTGCTGTTGAAGTAAATAATCTGAATTTAATGAATGCAAGAAAATTTACCACACACATGTGATATGTGAAGCACTGTGTTAGGCATTGGATGTGGCACAGTGAACAAAACTGTTTTTCCTCATGGAGCTTCCATTTTAATGAGGGATAAGATTTTAAAAACCGATTATAATTTAGTCTGCTGCAGTGGGTAAGAAATACTGTGTGTCAAGGAAGCCAGAGTGAGAAAGAGGTGGAGGTTGAGGTGGAATTTGAAGCAGGCAACAGAAGTCATCCTTAAGGAAATGAGTAATTATGTTTAATCATGGTAGGCATTAAGCAGGTCAGTGGTTCTCACCAGGGCTTTTGGGAGCTCTGTTTGTGGGAGTGTTTGAGTTTGTCAGATTAATGGGAGTTGCTGCTAGCACATGGTATTTGGATCAGAGGATGACAGATGGACAGTAATGTGTGGGATGGTTCCACACAATTAGCTACTATTTTGTACAACTTTCAAAAGTCCCACCAGACATTTTTATATAGGTTGCATAGCTGGTCTGCAGGAAAACCATACTGTTCATATTTTCTACTTTGACAACCAGTAATTTGTCTTGGCCTGATAGTTAAGATCATTTTGATCTTTCATCATATATAAATAAGTACATTCCATTATGACTTACCCTGGTATAAGTTTTGAGTGTACACGCTTATCCTTGCTCTTCCATTTTCCTGTATTCCTCTGATAATTGACCTCTTAAATTCAAATTTACTTATTAATAACAGGAGTAAATATCAGATTATATCATAATGGCTTCCGGCATAGCCCTTCTCAAGCATTTATCTACAGAAATATGTAACAATTTATTGTAAATTACTTTCCTGTTGTTTCTCCTTTATATTAAACCCAAAACATAGATATGAATTTTAAAAATTTAATATTATAGGTGTCAGAGATAGTATATTCCATATGGTGTTTGTTGCAGGAGAGCAATGGGGGAATTAGAAAATACTTGTTATAAAAAGGGAAGATTTGATGTGATTGCATTTGAGACTGTCACTATAGTCAGGAGCACTCTAGAGCCTCACATGCAGAAACCATGCATGCGGAATTTCTTGTTATGTATGGGATACTTCAACACATTAAAGAATAATCCTACACCCCACATATATTTTACAAATTCCAAGCTCTTTCTTGTAGGCCCTATGATTTCTCTGAAAGAATATCAAACTCCCTATTCTTTCCTCTGTTAATCTGTAATTTGTTTGGAATATTATTTCTATTTCAACAAAGGCTATTTTGCTCTTTCTTTTTATCATATACAAACGTGGCTAGTCTATTATGACTTATTCTGTTACTGAATTTTATTCTCGTTCCTACTGATGACTCTGTTTTTTTATTTTCCTACTCTTCAATGTGCTTTTCATTTTCTTCTTGTAAGTTTAGATTTACTGATTAAGGTAAGCAGGTTTAAACATCTGAGAGTACTTCCTTATGTTTTCCAGTAGACTGCACAATCATTCACATATATTGAAATATGTATTATTTTAAGTTAATTTCCTTTATTTGCACTTTATATTAATATACCTTTAGCTAACATTTGGAATGAAAACCAAACTATATATTTTGTTTTAAAAATATCTAAAGATCTTGGTTACATGGGCTAAAGGCCTCTAAGAATTGCAGTGAAGAACATTTGTGGATATGGTTTCAGGTGACAGAAACAAGTTCATTGCTTTTCCCGAATTCAAAGAACTTTAATTGTAAAAAGCTATGCTTTACAATTTAGTAAGCTATAAAAGTTATGTACCTGGATTCAGAGCTTTCCCTTGTCCATCTTAGTTTAACTGAACCCCAATTTTCCACTCGGTCTGGCTGATACATGAAGTTCATATCTACTTATCACTTATAATTCAATTTAATTATTTAAAAATTTAAAAATTTAAAATTTAAAATTAAAAAAAAATTTCCAGATTCAACAGCAAATTCTGCAATATCAGGCCACCCTGCTAAGAGGAAACTGGTAGTTTTCCTAATTTCAAGTTCCCTTTTCCTTTTAATCTTTGAACATAACTACTTTATGCAGAAAAATTGTTATATAAGATATAAATTATTTTTACAAATAAGATCTTCTAAGTGATTTAAAAATATTTCATGCTCAGTGCAGAAAATTCAGAAAGTTGGGAAACAACAATGAAAAAATCATACTTTCATCTAATTATTTTTGTAAAGTTTTTCCAGGTTTTATATATATAATCAATATTTAGATGAATATGTTCATAGGTTGATTTGTTTATTTATGTATTCATGATGGTGTAGGCATCACTCTAGGTTTTGGGATTATGGCTGGGGTGAGATAATCAAGATCACCACTGTCATGAGGCCTACCCTTGAGTTAAGGAATGATCAACAAGTAATTAAACAAATATGATAATTGCAGGTAGGAATTAACATTATGAAAAACTTAAAGTACAGAATGAGTATGGGAAGTAGGTAGCTCGCAGAGCAAGAATAGACTTTAGTCTATTCTTGAAAATAGGCCTCATTGTGGGCCAATTTGATCCAAGACCTGGATAAGAGATATCTAGTACAAAGGTCTTGATGTGGGGTCAAGCTGGTTGGGTATGCTTGATGACCAGAATAAAGAACTGTTTGGAGCTTCGTGCATAAAATGGAGAGAGGCATGTGTTAGAGTTGAGATTGTGCAGTCTTAAAGGCCTGGAAGGAAATCCAATTTTATTTTTAATTGTGATGGTAAGCTATTGGAAAATGACAGTGTCTGATTTCTGTTTGAAGATGTTTGTTTTGGGTTCTCTATATGGATAGATTATAGGACACCAAGAAAAGTGTCTTAGTAAGAACAAGCTAACTGTTTTAACAAGCATCACCCAGTCATGGTGGTTTAATACAACAATGAAACCTCACTTAATAGGCCAGTGCTGTGTGTTGATTGGGAAAAGTTTTACTCCACACTGTCTTTTAGGGACTCAAACTCCTTTCATCATGGGATGCCATCATTTTCATTCAACACATGGCCTTCAAGTTAGTACAGAAGGGGAAAGAGAATGAAGGGAGGATCAGCAGAGTCCTGGAAATGGTAACAAATGGTAACAACATACCTACTACTGGCCAGAATTTAGTCAGTGGCTCTTGCACAAAGTTTCTTCAATGAAATGGGAAAATGGAGTCTTCCTTCACTTTGCCACACAGAAAACAAGCTAGGATGCTGTTCCAATAGCCCATTCAAGAGGCTAAAGTAGACTGGGATATTTGTTCAATGAATTTATTATTTTATTTGGACTAAACAGTGTTTTAGGTGCTAGTAAAAGAGAATAAGGCAAAATTTCTGCCCTGTGGGAGCTTATTCTTTACTGATAGCAATAAACAGAAAAACAAGCCAAGAAAATTAACTCCACACATATATATGATTTTAATATGGTAACTAGGTATTGTGAAGTAAAAAAAAAGCAAAACAAAGGAAGATAGAATGATAGTGGATAAGGTGAAATGTATTGTGTATATAAATGTATATATACACGTTTATCTGTATCTATGCCTATATCCATACACATCTTTACAAATATCTAGTCCTATGAAGATAGTCTCCTCATTACAGACTTTTCTAGTGTATATTTATCAATTAATACATGTTCATTTCTGCCAAAAAAACAAAACCAAAACCAAAAAACAAACTCCAGAAACCTATTTCCACGTATGCAGTAGCTCTTGTGGAAAAGACAACACTTTAATTAGTTGCGCTCTTTCTCTACCTTCTGCCATTTTTAAAGAATTGTTTTGTCCAGGAGCTGAGCCTCTTGGATACTCAGATAATTCTCCAGGGAAACATCTCTAGTTTTTCTTCTGAGACCCATCTTCGACTCCCATTGAAGAGGGCTCCTCAAACACTGCTTCCTCTCCAGCTGCATTTCTTAAGGCACAATGACAGTGTCCTGTGTGTGTGTGTGTGTGTGTGTGTGTGTGTGTGTGTGTGTGTGTGTGTTTAGAGAACTGGTAATGCATATACTATAATGATAAAATCATTTTATATAGATCAATACTTAAAAATTTCATTGACATCAATGGTTTTGATGAATATTCATGTAGGGAAGAGGTTTTATACATATTCTTCCCTAATTTCAGATTTCCCTTCATTGGCTTTTTAAGATATGTGGCTTCATTTTTAAATATCTTTTTGGCAGCTTTGAGATTCTCAGTTTTAATATGTACTAATGATAATTAAAATAAGATGCTTTGGAAGAGAAAAAGGAAGTAATTGTCTGGCAGAGCACATGTAAGGGTTTTGTAAACCTTAAAGGGATAAAAATGCTGAAAGGAGGGAACAGAATCCAAACCTCAAAGCTGTGATCCTGTAGCTGCCAGAAGAGAGGGCTTCACTGAGAACAAGTGACAGGTTGAGCTGATGCTTTTAAATCATCAAATCTAAAAAGCACTGGGCTTTGGATAGAGAAATGGGAGCAGAAAGAAGGGGGTAGTATATTTAATGAAACTGAGCTGATTGCAAACACAATTAAAATGTAACAAAAAGAAATCCTGGTAGTTTCTGGATATGCAAAAATGGTACATGAAAGTTTATCTTGCAGTTCCCATTGTTCCTGTCTTAAGATGTATACAAACTTATTTAGTTGGATGGGGATATTGTTTTATTTCAGAGAATGGAAAAAGGGCATGTAAATGCTTTTTCTCATTTCATTTGTGATCTTATTCCACCTTTATATCCCCTAAACACCTTTCATTTATTAATTTTCTACTGTAGAAATTCCCAGGACCCTGAGTCTCATGTTTGGGAATAAGTGTTTATCTATATAATTTGTCAAAGTAGTTATAAAATTACAAGTGGATCATATTCTAAAAATTCAGCTAAAAGCCAGATGGATATGTAGAATTAAGAAGTATAGCTACATGTAAGATGATAAATCAAGAGAGTCCCTGGTCAGCCTTAAACTGTGCATACAACATCCACTTAACTGACCGTATTAGTTTGTTGCTGTTTTGTTTTTAGTTTGGAGCCGGGCGTGGTGGCGCACGCCTGTAATCCCAGCACTTTGGGAGGCTGAGGCAGGAGGATCGCGAGTTCAAAGCCAGCCTCAGCAATGGCGAGGCACTTAGTAACTCAGTGAGACCCTGTCTCTAAATAAAATACAAAAAAAAGGTCTGGGGATGTGACCCAGTGGTCGAGTGCCCCTGAGTTCAATCCCCGGTACCAAAAAAAAAAAAAAAAAAAAAGGCTCAAGTTCTTTAGAAGGGTTTGCATTTTGCAAAAAACAATGTTTGATAACTCAATTGTGAATCTATTGAATGGAAGTTTAAATTCAAAAATTAAATAATAAAATATACATAAAACATTGAGTACAGTGCCAGAAACGTCCTAAATATCAATTCTCATTGTATTCCTGGTAGAACAAAATAAAAATTAAGAAAAAAGAATTGCAATGTGGGGAAGATATGACAATGCATAGGGGGTGTTACAGTTTAGACCCTGCGAGGAACACAGAATCTGGGTGGAACAAATGGCCCTATGTGGGAAAAGATGGGCTTCAGGCAATTTGAATGTGGCAGTGGTAGATTTGTTAAGGTAGGACTCAAAATCCTTTGTTTTTATTTTCCTTGAAGAAATAGAACCTTGTTGTCCACATTTTCATGTTTCTGACAAAATGTTTGTTTTCCTGATACTTTGGTACATTAAGCTTAATCTTTGGGTGGGGGTTCCAAGAGCCCTGGTATTCCTTAACATTTCACTTTTGTTTTGAAATTGGCTACAAGCTTTTAAACTCCCTCTCCTCATTGGATTCTATATAAGTTTAAACCCTATACTCTGGTACTTTTTGCTTGGCTTAGTGGAGGGAGGGAGAATAATTTTTATGAGTTACATGTAAGTTGGAAATGTCTTATATAGTTTCTTTGGAAGGTTGCAGTTGTTTTCTTATGCACATTTCAAACTCTCTGAATATCTTGAGAAGAGCATGACATGTAAACTTAGACCCAATTTATGCAAAAAAGAAAAGTGAATCAAAAGGAGCAGTGATACTCATATTTTTCTATATTATGCACTATATAGGAAGGATGTTTCTTTTTTTAAAGTTTGGTCATGTTTCTACCTTTTGATTTCTTTAGAGGATATTCCAATGTCTCTGGATAAGTTGCATTTTCTTCTTCACAAGTTTCTTTTAGGGATCTTAAGATGCTTTAAATGTATTATTAATAAGTAGCACAATTCAATATTTATGTGTCTTCCACATTATATTAGTCAGAGTGCATATTCTTTTGTATTTTCAGTTTTATAGGAAATAATTTTAATTTTTCCACTTCACTTATCCCCTTCTCAATTGCCCATTACAAGTTTGGCTATTCTATTAAGTTTCATTCAAGTTTCTATTATATATTTCTCTTTTCTTCAAAAACCCTTCCTTCAAAGTCCATCATATCTAATGTTATTGCTCTTTCTACAGACATTCATCAATATTTGAAAGCTGCAATATTATGAATTTTGGCCATCTCGGCTCTCCAACTTAGATATCACATCTGGTCCATTTATAGTTATAATTGTGTCTGACCCTTCTGACTCTTCAACAGTCTGGGTAAGGAGAAATCATGTATTAGTTTAATAAAAAACTGCTTTACTTCATGTTTTCTTATTAATAAAGAGATAATTCCAAATCACATAATAATTCTCTGTGGACTTAAAAAAAATACTTTTTATAAAGCTGCATGATCTTTGATAGCATTTAAAATGAACATCTGGAAATGAATCTGATTGAACTTATAATAGTGTTTAGCAGATGAGTACCTTGTTTTATAATTAGGTGTTGAGGGTGGTGATAAGGAGATTCCTTCTTCTTTTGTTATTATATAAGCTATAACAATTTTTCTGAACAGCAATCTTATTTTTTACAGGATTTAAAATATTACTTATATATATTCATTGTAGTATAAGTAGGAAGCAGAGAAAAACAAAACTAAGAAAAGGGAAAATATCTGTTTCCTTTCTAAGTGAGTAATTATTAAGATTTTGAAGTAAAGTTTCCCCAAACTTTATGGGCATATGTACGAATGATTTTCTATTAGAAATGAGATCAGATTAAAAGAGCAATGTTCTTTAATTCAGAAGTCTGCCTCTATTTGAATTTGTAGGATAAAATGTCCTGACATTTCTAAGCTGAAGATGACATCAAATGAATCAATTAGGAACTCCTGTAGGGACTAAGTATTTGGTGTTAATGTAAGGTCAGCACCTATGACAGATCCATTGTGCTTCAAGGTGTCAGAAAATAAATGTCACTATTTACCAGGGTGGTGGGGGGACTGTTAGTCTTGATATAATATGAAGTGAAACAGAGTACCTAAGAAAGGTGAAATAAATAGAGAAAGTGGGCTTTGTGCCCGAAGGCCTGGATATGCAGGCATGGCAGAATGCTTTGAGGTTGGCAGGCAGGATAGCCCATATTGGTAATAATATCACTGAAGCATTATTGGGCAGTGCATTGAGTTAAAAGATTGTTTTTGTCTCACTTCATATAAGAGAAAATGCTCTTAGCCTCCTCTATTCAGTGTAAACAGTCCTCTTGTTAATACTGGAATTTCTTATCCCTGAAGAGTACTTCATTTGCTGACAACAATCTGTATTGCAGTATAATTTGGTTTTTATCATTTGCTGAGATTGTACTGATTAAGGAAATAGTGCAACTTCATAAAAGATGAAGATTCTGTCTCTTTCCATTAAAGATGGATTATATGGAGAGCAGAGGAAATGAACATATTCAAGCATATCTCATGCTTCTAAGTCCTACTTCTGAAGATGATAAATAACTGTATATAATTGTATGTATTTTTGTTTTCATAAGTATTGACTCTGATACTTATTATATCATTAGAGTAAATTCATGGTGATGTCACTTATTAATTTTTAAGTGCTGTGTGAGAAAAATTTCTCTATTAGCTGATTTAACCATTTCTTTTATTAAATGAGTATAGGACTAACACGAGGCAAAATCCAGTTCTTAAAATTACAGCTTTTCATGATTCTACATGATTGTGGTTAAATATTATAACTTTACAGACATAACCCTAGGATAATAACTGACTGAAATAAATTAAGCTTATACTTACCATTTACCTTCTTATTGTTTAACAGATCATTAATAATATTCCTTACTAATAGTAGGTTTCTGAAAGATGATACATAGCTTAATGTAGATTATTTACTGAAATCTTGTAGCCAAACTATTTTGGAAATATTTGGAAAAATGAGATGGTATCTAAGATTAAGCATAAAATTAGAATGTGTCAGTAAATAACAAATATATCAAATTAATAGTGAAATTAGAACTTTGTTGAGACAAATTTAATATGTTAGAGTCAGGAAATATTACTTACTTTGTTGTAATATCTGCAAGGAATAATCAGACTTTCTCACTAACAAAGTAGTACCATTTTTAAGATTAATGGTGTTTCAGTTTTTGAGCAACTGCCAGTTTTTGAGGTCTGTGAGGATCTCAAGTGATCTTGACTTACTTGTCCTTTAAGTTTGTTCTGAGGGTCTGTCCTGAGTACTTCATAGTTATTGACTCAGGGCAGATTTCTTATCCCCCAATCTTGTCTTGAATAAAGTAGATCTGTATCTTTCAGGGTAGATGATTGTTTCTTATAATCTTACATGATACCTAGATGAAGAGACCTCTTCATGATCAGGATTGGTGCAGGGAAGTTTCCTATGTTTCCATGCTCTTTAAACTTGCATACAAGATAGGTAATACCTAGTTGAGAATGTCATTAATAGGTGTCTTTTACTGGGCGTAATATATGTCTGGTTGTGCAAGTAACATGTGAGATAAATATTTTATGGTAGAAGAGATGATGTCCAGAGTGGTAAGTGGACTGTACATTTTCATAGACAGAGAGCAACAGAATTGGATTAAAACCCAGGTTAAACTGAGCCCAGATCCTATGTGTATTTTCAGGCTATTTCCCATGTGTGAAGCGAGGAAGCATGCAAAGGGAAATAGTAAATACCTGGGAGGCAGTGATGCATAGTATCACGCCAAAACAGCCTCCCTCTTTGGAGGCTAGGTGAACTGTGCATGTACTTGCAACATCTAAGTTATTATTAAATAAAAGCAAATAAAAGAAGAGATTTATGTTCATGTGTGAGGAAGGTCCTTAGAAACCAGCACATTTGCCAACTAGGATTTGGTTCATGAATTGGTATTGATTCCATTCTGAGGCAGGGACAGATACCATAATGCCATAGATTGACACACGAATTGTGTTACATTCTACCAAATATGGACAAATTTGTTGTGAATTTTGTGTGAAAATACTTCTAATCTATTTTTGTGAAGTGACTTTAGACTTGACAGATAATACAGACACCAATGCTTTGGAAATGTCAATGTGACGAATGGTTTTCTTTAGACTTTTCATCCACCCAAAGATTTATTATTCTAATCATGCAATTGCACAATAGAAAATCTACTGCAGAGATGGATAGAACTGTTTAGACACAGACAACCTATATATTTAAAAAAAAAAAGTGAGACGGAGACTAAGACTGTTTAAAAAAGAAGTTGACTCACTGGTTCACCTTCCAGTAATTGCCCAGTCAGCATCTAGCTCTGCTATACAGACTGAGAGCACAATTCATCTTCTTGATGCTATTCCTGCCTTTAAACTTGTGCTTGTGCTTTGAGATGTACCTTATTGGTCAGACAGCAATTCGGTTAAATGAATTCAATTTGTTTCTGACTCTACAGGGCTTCATTCTTCATGGCAGGAATTTCTGGTAGGGGCACTTTTGTAGCTTCTCTAAGGTGTGTGGCAGGAGAAATTTCCATCCTTAGACCAAGGAAGAAGGTCAAGAGGACAATGGTCAGTTTTGTTCAGAAGAGATTAATGGCTATCCACTTGTTTTCATGGAGAACAAATTTCATCACTAAATGAACAGCAAGACTAGAGGGTGAGCAAGGCCTCTGCCCTCTCTTGTGTATACCTGGAGTAAGAATGCAGACAGCACATCTCTTCTAATAAAGATTGGTTGTCAAGTAACTCATTTAAATTCTCTGTGTTGATTGATTTAGAGCCCACAAGTCCAGTATGATTGTAGTTTTAGTTTTATTATAAATAATAAAAAAAAGATTGGAACCAACATAATGAATTTGTTTTATTAAAGTGACAGAAACTTTAAGGACTGTGTTGGTCAGCTTCTTCTCACTGTGACCAAAATACCTGATGGAACCAATTTAAAGGAAGAAAGGTTTGTTTGGGCTCATGGTTTCAGTGTGTGTCAGCTGGCTCCATTGCTCTGGGCCTGAGATGAGGCAGAACATCATGGTGGGAGGGCAGGGTGGAGGAATGCTGCTCAGCTCATGGTAGGCTGAAAGCGGGGACAGAGGGGAAAGGAAGATAATGAAAAGAAGAGAGAGAGAGAGAGAGAAACCCTTCCAGGGACCTTAGTGACCTACTTCCTCCAACTAGATTCCATGTACCAATACTCCATTCAGCTATCCATGGATTAATATGTTGATGAGGTCATAGCCCTCAAGATGCAGTTACTTCCTGAAAGCCCTACCTCTGGACACATGAGATCCAAACCATAATAGACACACAGGGAATTTCCTATACGCTATACATGACTGGGATCTCCCACTAATAAAAAATAAATTGGTCAGGACCTGTATACTTTAATTTCTTTGTTTATTTGCTCATTTCACCCATTGGAATTTTAATGCATCAGCAATCAAATTGAATTTAGTTTAACTTTTACTTGAGTAGAAGGATTTCTGTAGAAAATAGCAAATGGATATATGAATTTTGATTGTACAGTTCTCTTTTTCCTAAATATTCATTACATCTCTGCCTCAGATTTCCTAACTACGTACCTAGAGACCTGAAGACACTGAAGTAAATTCTCAGGATATTCTAAATCTTTGAAGGAATTCACAATACTCAACATCTTGTGGATACTACATGGACTGCAAGATGAAGGTAGTTCACAGTTTCGAATTTAGATTGCATTAGAGTCTTTCAATTGTATCATATTTTGCAAATCAGTGGTTGCTAATCAAATATCTTGGAGGAATCAATGTGGAACATCAAATGAGGGTAGCAGTCTCAACTGCTTATAAAGTTTGAGAAGTTGTATAACACCTCTGAAGTGCACACCTCATATTGAATATGAAACTATAATCTTTTCAAGTTTATGTATTTGCTTCTTTCAATTGTATCCTAAGTTGTTAGAACATAGATACTTGTTAAGTTGTTTGGACCTAATTCTAATATATGGAATGGTTAGATATTTATTTTGATATAGGGGTGCCATGAAATAATACCAAGATACAAAGGGTGCTGAACCAAGAAAATTTGTGGGCCCTTGACCTATGCTAATAATATAATGAAGATGTAGTAGCAGATTGAAATGCCCCATGGAAGACAAACAGTTTTAACTGTGGTTTCTTGTTGATTGTTTTAAGCATCATTTTATCTTTATAAGATTAGAACATTCATCTTGATATTGTTGTCAAAGACCAAATTGAGAAGTTATACTAGAATTTTCTTTGTCTAGTTCATTATGAGGAATGAGGCATTGTCAGGCATGTAATAAGCACTCAAAATATTTGTGGAATGAACAAAAGTATATGAATTATATTTAACCAGAAGATAATTGTTTCATATCAAATTATTTTCAATTCTCATTAGATTAGCTTTTTTTCTCTTTTTTAAAATATTTATTTATTTACTTTAGTTGTACACAATGCAATGCATTTATGTTTACATGGTGCCGAGGATCGAACCCGGGCCGCACACGTGCAAGGCGAGCGCTCTGCCGCTGAGCCACAACCCCAGCCCCTAGATTACCTTTTATCATCAGAATTATCTCAAGGAATTTAGGCTATTGTCCAAATAACTGAGTTAAAACAAATAACCCATGTTTTCTTATACATCATTAGCAGGTTGTTCTGATATGGAGGAACAGATACCTTACTATGTGTTATCACTTATGCCAAGAGTGGCAATGGCTTCTTTGACTTGTTAATTTTATTTTCTCCTGTTAAGGTGGGAATGATGTCCAAATGTTCATTAAAAGCAAGAAGAAATGCATGTAAGAAATTTAAATGTAAATTACTTGAAAGGATGTAAAATAAAAAGGAAAATCTTCCTCCCCAGAACCTGTAGATCTCTGCCACAAATTGTATCCTCTTACTGATGATTACTATGGCAGACAGACTCCAAGATAGCTGTCTTGATGATTCCTAGCTCCTGGAATTCATACCCTTGGGTAATCACCTTCCTTTGAGTGTGGGCAGAATCTATGACTTATTTTTAAATAATCAAATATGGAAAAGGTGATGAAATGTCACTTTCGTGACAGTATTACATAATATTTGTAACTTCTGTCTTGTTAGTAAACTCCTTCAATAGTTTCTCCATTTTGTTGCTTTAGATGAAGAAAGCTACTATGGAGAGGCCCACATGGAAGGAATTCTTTTTAGTGCTAAATAGTATTCCAGTATGTATATGTACCACATATTCTTTGTCTATGTATCAGCTGATAAACACTCAGGTTGTTTCCATTTCTTGATGATTGTGAACACTTCTACGGTGAACATGGGAAGATAGATGTCTTGACAGACTGATGGCATTTCCTTTGGACATATACCCAGTAGCATGATTGTTGGATCATATGGTAATTCTATTTTTAATTTTTTGAGGAACATCCATGCTGTTTTCCATAATGGCTATTCTAATTTACATTCCCACCAACAGTGTGCAAGTGTTCCCTTTTTTATACATCCTTGCCAACATGTCATATTTTGACTGTTTGATAATTGTCATTCTTACCCTGGAGAGGTGATATCTCATTGTTGTTTCCCTAATGATTAGTGATGCTGAGCAATTTTCTACATACCTATTGGCTATTTGTATCTTCTTTTGGGACATGTCTACTTAGATTTATTGCCCATTTTAAATTATTATCATTTTTATTTGCTATTGAGTTGTTTGAATTCCTTCTTAAATCTGGGTATTAACCACTTGTCAGATGTGTAGTTAGCAAATATTTCCTCCCATTCCATAGATTGTCTCTTCATTCTGTTGATTGTTTCCTTTTCTGTATAGAGGCTTTTTAGTTTAATACAATCTACCTACTGTTTTTTTTCTTCTTGTGCTTTTGGGGTGTTATTAAAAAATTCTTGTTTTTTTCCAATGTCCTAAAGAGTTTCCCCTAGATTCTTTTCCACTAGCTTTATAGTTTCAAGACTTATATTTAAATCTTTAATTCATTTGAGATGATATTTGAATTTGGTAAAAAAGATGAAGTCTGGTTTCATTCTTCTGCATGTGAACATTCAATTTAGCATGAGACTATTTTTAAGGTCTTAGATGAGGCAGATGGCAAGATAGGTAGGATTAATGTCTGTTAAGTTTAATGGTAAGGAGGAATTGTGGTATTATAACATTTGGATACTTTGTTAAAAACTAAGACTGATTGTGATGTGTCAGGTTGAATTCCTGGAAATGGAGCTGCGATAAACATTATGGAAAAGATTATATAACATAAATTTTTATATTTTTTTCTTAAAGTGAGACTCTGTATACATTTTGTTTTGATCCACTTATAATGGACATGACTCTTTTTTTTTTTCTTTTTAAATTGGTGATGGGGATTGAACTCATTATCTATGAATTCCAGTCAAGCACTCTCCCACTGAGCTACATCCTAGCACATGGGAATGAGTCTTAAGATCTAGTCATTACATTTATTCATCTTATGTATTTAAATTTAAATCAGCCTATTTCAAGTGGTAATGTATATTGTTATCCATACAAATACTCATCATTAATGTTTTACTTTGACTAATTTTTCAGATTATGGAATAATTAACATTGGCCCTTTACATTTAAGTTTTCCATTGACCGTTAAGTCAAAATTCAAGAGTATCAAGTGACTTTATAATTATTCTGCTATATAACAACAAATACTCTTCTAGCAATTATTGGTTGGGATTGCTAGATGTAGAGATAAGTGAAGAGTAGTCCTGATACTTGAGGATTTTAGTTTATGGTAGTAACCCCCAAAATTAACTGTTGATAAAACCTCTTGGACGGTATGTTACAAATTGAGTTTCTTAGATTACCTACAGGGATTTGGACTCATTGGCCTGAGGTAGGGATACATTTCAGCAAGCATGTTCCACATGACTGTGATGCAGATCACCTGCAGACAGCATTTGACTAAACACTGGCTTACTGGACCACATGCACAGGCCTATTATCTCTCCCCTCCTCACTCCTCCTGTCCTATTCTACTGGAGGAAAGTTTGGAGAAGTTTAACACATAGAAAACATTTATTTCTGTATCAGGGATCTTAATAGCAAACAATAAAAATTAACTCTGGCTGTTTGAAGTGGAAAAAGAACATGTTAAAGGGAATTAAGAAGCTCAGAGTACCTCTGGGAAGGTTGGAGAATTAGGCATAAAGACTAAGCAACCAGAAACAATACCTGAAATCAACCTGAGAGCTGTTCCTGAGGATAAACCATCACTGCATGCAGACCACAGACGTTGTGGCTGGCATAGACAATAACCCCAATTCTAGGTACTACGTGGTGTCACCAGAAGCTCTATTCCTGCTGCCCGCACCCCATCTAGAAAATGCATCGTACCACTCTCACTAGGAAGCGTTACACATAGTGCTTTGCTTTAGTCAGCTTTCTTATTGCTGTGACCAAAAGACCTGACAAGAACAATTTTATAGGAGAAAAATTTACTAGGCGTTCATGGTTTCAGAGGGCTCAATCCATAGACAATCAACTGTATAGATCTGGATCCAAGGTGAGGCAGAATGGTGTGACAGAGAAAAGCAGCTCAGGACATGGCAACAAGGAAGCAGAGAGAGCTCCCATTACCAGGGACAAAATACTCCAAAGGCACGTTCCTAGTGACCTACTTTCTTCAGCCATACACTACCTACCTAAGGTTACTACCCAGTTAATCCACATCAGTGTATTCACCCACTGATTAGGTTGTACCTCTGAAAATTCTTGCCTGTCTCATGCATGAGCTTTTGGGGGATACCTCATATCTAAACAATAACAGGCATGTTTTACTGGTTTGATTAAAATATCAGCCTATCTGTGCTCCACTCCAAGATGGCTGGGAAAGAAATATTTGGCTTCTCCAGTATGAGATGGTCTCTGCCAAAAGGCATGGAGCAATGGATCCACTACACATAAGAAGGATGTTTGAAGGAACTGTGTTATTAAAAAGAATAGCAGACTATCTATACCACCTTTTTTATATTTGAATTTGGGAACACATAGAACTTTCTTGTGTTGCTGATTATCAATTTGTTGTGTGTTAAATTAATGGTCCCATGATTGAGAATCAATTGTTATCATATGAAAACTTTCACATATGATTTATAAAAGCCATTTAAAATTTTTGTTTTATGTCCTTTTGACTTCAGAAAATTTCATTTAAACACTAAGTCTAATATCCATGTTGGTTAGAAAAAAAATTTCTCTGTCTTCCTCCCTAGGAAAAATTTAGTAAATAAAGGAAACTTTTTTTTTTTTTTTTTTGTTTTGAGAGAACTTTTTTTCTGAGAATTTTGTGGGAGGAATTAGTGTTTAAAAGGAGAAAAAAAATTTCTTCTTCCAAAGGAGAAATTCTATTGAGCCAAAAACGTTTTCTATTGTGAGAGTAAACCTTGGATGACTCAGGTTTTTATGTTTTTCTCAATGTGTTCCTTACATAAGAGCATGTAAAAATTTCTCCATTCATTGGGATGGTATATGCCCTGCAGGTTGATTTTATTCTTTGTCCTTGAGCTTCTTTGTTGATAGGTTCTATAATAAGAAGTATACTTGGGAAAGAAACTCTAAATTTGACATCCTTAAAACAGTAAAACATGGAGCAGTTGGTTAAAAAGTACTTCATTTGTTCATTTAAAAACATTTATTGAGTGCCTACTCTACAAAAATGTTTTATCACTTCGCCATTACCCTTAAGAAGCTCACAGAGATGTGGAAACCAAGAAATAGTTGGATTATTAAAAAATATGAAAGAAGAAATATACAGCATGATGAAAGTAGAGAAAGGGCATATTTAACTTTAAACCAGAGGTCTCAAAACTAACTTTTAGAACAGATAATTCCTTTGAGTATCTTAAAGACCAAGAAGGAGTTAGGTAAATTCTAGAAATGAGAGGTATTCCAGGGAATAGTGTGGTCCAGGGGCAGGAATGAAGGGATATTTTGGGAAACTGTAGGAAGAACAGACAATGAGATAGGATTAGCAGAGGTAAGATTGGATGGGCAGGTCCAATGAGGCCCGTCCCTGAGGACACTGGAGAACCCCTGAAGGAGTTAAATAAAGTAATAATCAAATTATACATGTGTTCTTTATTTATTTAAATACAGAGAGATAACATGGTAGATAATGATGGTAGGAATGAGATTAGATATTGTAGCAATATCCCATCAGCAAATGAAGAGGCTGGAGCAAACAAGAGAATTGATGAGACATAGATAGTAATTGGGTATGAGGGGTGCAGGAAAGGTTAAGTCAAAGATTTCCAGACACCTGAATAGGTTTGCCATTCTCCAGTACAAGGGAGGGATTTCTTTAGGGGAACAATGAATTTAGTTTTGATGTGTATTGGTAAAGACATCTAAGGAGAAATGCACAGTTGGCAATTGATTATATGGGATTGGAACTCAAGGTAGATATGGATTGGCTAAGCATGGATTTCTTAGGACTTAGGTTATAGTTCAAGGTACTGATGAGGGTGAGATTTCCCAGTGAGATAGTGAGAAGGGGGCAACAAATGGATATCTAAGAGTTACAAGCATATGAGGAGGTTGAAGAAGTGGAGTCCATGAAGGAAACTGTCAGATTGTAATGAGGGACCCTTATTCTCATGCCCAATGCTCCAAATCCCTTTGTCCTATACTTATTCTTCCCAAATGAATTGAACTAGGACCTATCTCTTTTCACTAATTTGGGTCTTCTCTTCTGCAGAGTAAGCATTTCAGTCTGCTTTGTGCTTTATGGTAATAACCCTATCTTTTGTGGGACACCCTGAGGCTGTCCAGCTGTGAGTAAATATGTTAATTCCATGTACATTATTAATCGACCTTCTTGACTCTGCATCTCTAATCAGTGATTCTCCGTGGGAGTAGATTTCTGCTCACCCCTTCTTCCTTAGACATTTGGCAGTGTCTTGAGATAGTTTGGTTTTTACAACTGGAGGGAAGGAAAGGGTGCTACTGGCATCTCATAGGTAGAAGCCAGGGATGATGGTAGACATCCTGCGGAGCACACAGCAGCTCCCATTCCTCTAACAGAGGATTTTTCTGCTCAATATGTCCATGGTGCTCAGATTGAGAATGGCTGATCTAAGTCATATTCTTCTATGGTGTATATTAATGAAAAAGTAATATTGCTATCTCCAGTCTGGCTCCTGAGTTTGTTTCTAGTTGGCTACAGATTTCGGTGGGGAAGAGAAGAACACTATCTCTATATTGGGCCTCCTAAATAAAGGAGGAGTGTTGAGAAGACAAGAGAGAAAGTAGAAAGGTGTAAGGGAAACCAGGAAGATATCATTCTTAAGAGAGGCTGTCAGAATCCATTGTGTCGGGGAGGTCTAGTGAAACAGGAACACACAGGTGTACTTAGGACTTAATATCCATGTCTTTAGCAATGACCTCCGACAAAGGCATTTGAGTCCAAGGCAGAAGTTGGAGTACACTGCCTTGAGGAGTAAATAGATGGTGAGGGGATGGAGAGTCAGGGTTGGATTCTTTCTCTGGCTATTGAGGGGAAGCGAGAGAGGATGACAGCTAGATGGGAGAACAGGTATAAAGAGGACAAATGTGTTTGTAGTAAACAGAGAGGCTGGTAGAGAGGGTATTGGAAGATCAGGGGGAAAAGGGAATATGTTTAGAATGAAGTCCTTGAGAAGGATACAGAAAGAGAAAATCCAGATCACATTTGAAAGGATCATGTTTATTCAGGAGAAGTGATTCTTCTTCCATGAATATGAAGATGTAGGATTAAGCCTAGCTTGGTGAAACCTAGGCTTTTTGGGGTGAAGGGAAGACAGAGAAGTAGCAAGTCTCCCTTGGCTGCTTTTCTTCTTTGCCAGATTTTAAGTTGGTGGCATTTTCTAGGACCTCAGAGAAGTGGTAGAGTAGGGAATCTAAAGGGAACTCTGAAAGTTTGAAAAATAAAAATCAAATAAGAGGAGGAACTAACAAGGGGTTGTTCCATCAGCCTTCTGTAGTGTTTCAGAGAAGCTTCTGGGGAGCTGGGAGGAGAAGTGAGTCTATTCGCTCATATGCTAAAACCAAATCCAGACAGGAATCCCAAGGCAAAGGAGCCCAGTGGGGAAGGATGACAATACTCCCACCTTCCTGCTTCTTTCCTGACCCCTATGACCAAATTTCTAGAATCATCATCTGGGGAGTCTTGACTTTTTTCCATAAAAATTAACATATCTTAAATAGCATGTGAATTTGTCCTGCCACCTTCCCATGGCTGGTAAGATTCTTGGTACTTTAGTAGATGACCTATCTCAGACTTAAGTTCATCATGTCTAGGATTTGCCCACTGGTAACAATAACTTTTATATCAGTGATTACAAACTATGGTTCCTAGAAATGCTGCTGTTTGCATACCAAGTTGTTGGAATTTCTATGACTACTTTAATAGCTCGTAGAGACAACATGATTGAACATTTGAAATAGGTCTCATACTGAGATACCCAGGAAAAGGCAGCCCTCAAGGCAATCACCTGCTTCACTTTCTTGCATGCATGAGTTTAGAATACTTTGCTCCACTGATTTGGGTTTCTGAAATGCTGGTGATACCTCTATTCAAAAATCCTAGCACAAATGGGGCTTGAATGTTTTCATTTGCATCTCTAAACTCCCACAAAGGTGATAAAGTTATTTTACCCACTGGTAAATGTAATAAACAGTGATATTCAGATAGTGCACATTTAAGCTTGCCTTTTCTCTTTACATAAAAGTGCATGCTAATGGCCACTGGATAATTAAAATTAAACCACATTCAATAGATAAACAAATTAAAGCAAAGCAAATTGTGTGCATGCCTCCCTAAACAGCACACATGTTATCAGAGAGGGCAACCCTAATTATTCAAGGATATAGCAAGAGCTATTGAAGGAGCTATTGATTTTTTTTAAGATAAGAAAATATCTTCAGTATTAATGGGTAGTATTTGTTTACAAGCCACATTCTTTGTAATATTGTAGAAATTAAAAAGGAAGTTGGATCAAAGATACCTAAACCATACATACTAATCAGGATTTGCAAACTGATATATCATGAGCTGATAATATTATTAACATTTATTTTTAATTGCAAGTTAATATATGAATTTATTTCCTTTGTAAGATATTACAATAATTCTGACCAATTTACAAATCCATCTGTTCTTCACAGGTAACACTTGTTCATGGTTTCGTGTGGACACTTTCAGATGTTTTTAATGCATTTAAAGCATATTTATATGTTTACACATACATGAGTTACAATATTGTCAGGTTTTGTTTACTTCTTTTTCCTTTGGATCCCCAAATAAATGGGATAACTTCTAACATATATTTATTGTCCAATTGTATACCTTAGAGATTTTTGATTATGGTACATGCAAATCTACCTCAATTTTTCTACTATTTCATTCCTTTTCCTCTTCATATGTGTGTATCAGACAATAAATATCTTTGATTAAAAAATCAAACAGAATGAGAAAGTCATAATTAAGTGTGTCAATATCCTGCTGCATGGCTCTAGTCCTGTCTTGGAAACACTCTCAGAGATAACCACTCTGAGAAGTTGCTGGTTATTATCTTATAATAAGTTTTACTCTTTAATAAAATGACAATAAATGTATTCAAAAGTTCATCTTTTTTGAATTGTCCACCTTGTAGCCATTGATATAAATGGTACCATGTCATACCCTAACTTCCCATCTACTCATATATTTTTTCTCCATGAGGGCTCTTCTTCTTTCTCTTTTACTTTTAGTTTGAATGTCTAGTTTTTGACCTCTATTTTTTAACTTTAATATTATTACTATCATACATATTTATGGGTTATGATGTAATAATTCAATATACATATACAACGTGTACTGATCGAATATGGGTAGTTAGGCATTTCCATCCTCTTAAACATTTTAAAAAATTTAATAGTAGCACATAATAACTACATATTTATGACATTTAAATACATGTATGCAGTGTGTATTGATCAAATCAGGGTAATTAACCTTTTCATTTCTTTAGTCAAAGCAATCTTGAGCAAAAAGGACAAATCTGGGGGCAAAATGCTCAGTGACTTCAAAAATACTATAAAGCTATAGTTATGAAAAAAGCATGTAAACAATCCATCCGCAGTCACAAAATATACTCTTGTATCTCATCAGCACATGGAACATTCTGTAGGACAGATCATATGATAGGTCACAAAATAAATTTTAACAAAATTTAAAAATATTGCAACTGTATTGATTATCTTTTCTGACCACAATGCAACAAAGCTAGAAATCAGTAACTAGACAAAATTTGGAAACTACACAAATACATGGAAATTAAACAATCTATTTTTGAATAACTAATGAATGGATCAAGGAAGAAATCAAGTAGGAAATTTAAAAATTTCTTAAAAACAAATGAAAATGGAGACACAACATCCCAAAACCTATGGGATACTGCGAAAGCAGCACCAAGAGGGGAAGTTTATAATAATCAATGCCCACATCAAAAAGTAGAAAAAAATATCAGATAAACAACTTATCATGGCATCACAAGGAACTAGGGAAACAAGAACAAACTAAAGCCAAAATTAGTTTTAAAAAAAATGATGAGAAGAGAAAGATGAAATAGAGACAGGAAGAAAAAAAACCCTAAAAATTCAATGAAACAAAGAACTGGGTTTTGAACAGATTTAAAAAATAAAAATAAAAAGGATGAACCCTTAGCTGGATGAACTAAGAAAAGGAGAGAAGATTCAAATAAATAAAATCAGAAATAAAAGGGTGACATTACAACAAATGCCACAGAAATACAAAAGATCATCAGAGCTTATTATTAACAATTACATGCTACTGAATTTGATAATCTAGAAGAAATGGTCAAATGCCTAGACACATGTACCTTATCAAGACTGAATCTTGAAGACATAGAACACATGGATAGACCAAAAGCAAGTAGTGAGATTGAGATAATAATAAAAGGCCTCCCATCACATAAAAGCCAAGGACTTCATAGCTTCACTTCTGCATATACCAAGAATTTAAACAATAAGTAATACCAATATTCCTTAAGTTACTCCAAAAACTAGAAGAGGAAGAATTTTTTTCCCAAACATATTCTATGAGAATGAGAATTACCCTGATACCAAAAGCATATAAAGATACAACAATAACAACAACAAAAGAAAACTACAGCTAATATATTTGAAAAAAATAGAACAACAACAACAAAATTCTCAACAAAATACTAGAAAACCAAATCCAGCCACATATTAAAAATATTATTCATCATGATCAAGTGGGATTCATCCCAGGGAAGCAAGGATAGTTGAATAAATGGGAATTAATAAATGTGATATACCATATCAACAGAATGAAGAATGAAAACCAGATGGTTATTTTAACTGATTCAGAAAAGGCATTTTATGGGGAAAGGAACTAAACAGATACTTCCCAAAAGAAGAAATATGAATGGCCAACAAATATATGAAAAAATGTTCAACATCTCTAGCAATTAGAGAAATGCAAATCAAAACTACCCCGAAATTTTATCTCACTCCATTCACAATGGCAATTATCAACAATACAAATAACAATAAATATTGGCGAGGATGTGGGAAAAAGGGTACACTCATACTTGTTGGTGGGACTGCAAATTGGTGCAGCCACTATGGAAAACAGTATGTAGATTCCTCAGAAAACTGGGAATGGAACCACCATTTGACCCAGCTATCCTACTCCTCATTATATATTCAAAGGATTTAAAATTAGCATATTACAGTGATGCAGCCACATGAATGTTTATAGCGGCACAATTCACCATAGCTAAGCTATGGAACCAACTTAGGTGCCCTTCTACAGATAAATGAATAAAGAAAACATGGTAAATATTCACAATGGAACATTGCTCAGCCATAAAGAAGAATGACTTCATGACATTTGCCAGTAAATGGATGGATCTGAAGACTATTATACTAAGTGAAATAAACCAATCTCAAAAAATCAAAGGCAGAATGTTCTCTCTGGTATGTGGATGCTGACTCACAAGAAGAGGGAGGGGAAGAATAGAAGTTCAGAGGATTAGACAAAGGGAAGGAAGGGGGGATAGGAATAGGAAAGACAGTGGAATGAATCTGACATAATTTTCCTATATACATATATGAGTATATCATTGTGAATCCCACCATTGTATACATCCACAACACTGGAGCCCTAATTAGAATGAGATATTCCACGCATGTATACTTTTTTCAAAATGGACTCTACTGTCATATATAAAACTAAAAAGAACCACTAAAACAAAAGAAAATAATTCAAATTCATACAGTAAAAGAAACCGAATAAAATGGTTGTTTTTCCTGTGGAACATTTTTCCTGTGTATAAGCCATATATTTTATTTATTTGTATGTTTCATATTTTTTGTTGAATCCAAACTTTTGAATATTATATATTTGAGTATTATAACTCAGGAGAGGCATTTGACAAAATTCAACATCCCTGCATGACAAAAAATGCTGATTCAATTAGGCATACAAAGAATGTACCTCAATATAATAAAGGCCATGTATAATAAGTATAAGCTAATATTATATAAAATGGAAAAAACTCAAAGATTTTCCCTCTAAGACCTGGAACAAGACAAGGATGCCCACTTTTACCACTTTTATTTTAACCCAACATTAGAAATCCTAGCCAGAGCACTTAGGCAAGAGAAAGAAATGAAGGACTTTCATATTGGAAAAGAAGTCTAATTGTTGCTATTTAAATTGACATGATTGTGTATATAGAAAAATCTCAAAATTCCACCCCAAACTATTACAACTAATAAATTATTTCAGCAAAGCTGCAAGATACAAAATGAAAACTCAAAAATTAGTAGCATCATTATATGCTAATATTGAATTATCTGAAATAGAAATCAAGAAAGCAATCCCACTTATAATAACTACAACATTATTATCTAAGAATAAATTTAATCAAAGAGGTGAAAGATCTCTGCAATGAACATTATTAAACATTTGTCATAGGGCTGGGAATATAGCTCAGTTGGTAGAGTGCTTGCCTTGCATGCACAAGGCCTGGGTTCAATCTCTAGCACCATAAAAAAAATTATCATAGAATTTGAAGAGGACACAAAAAAGTGGGAAGACATCCTGTGTTCTTGGATTGGAACAATCAACTTTGTTAAAATGGCCATACTAACTCAAAGTGATGTATGGATTCAGTATAATCCTTATCAAAATAACAGTGCCTTCTTCACAGAACTAGAGTTAAATTTATATGGAAATGCAAAATACCTAAATAGCCAAGTGATTTTGAGCCAAAAGAACAAAGCATAAAATATACTCTTGTAGTATACAAGAATATAAGTATACTCTTGTAGTAAACTTGTATGACCATTCTAGAGAACCTATGGAGCTTCCTTAAAGACAAAAAATACATCTATCATATGATCCAGAAATCCCACTACTGTTTCTATATTCAATGGAGATAATATGAACATATCAAAGAGCTACCTGGACTTTTATGTTTATTGTTGTGCTATTCTTTATTTTTTTAATTTTGCATCTTTTATTTTAATGGAACGTGGTAACATATATTTTGCATTGGAAATACCACATGTTTACATTATGAACATCAGTAAGTTTCATAAATTTATTTTAGGAAGAAATTTGTCAGGGGGTATAAATACATTCTTATTCAGTAATCAACATTCTGGGAATCTTTTCTGGATTTGATAATCCTAAAGGCAGGAAAATATATAAGAATGGAGATGTTAATGTGTGTGTGTGTGTGTGTGTGTGTGTGTGTGTGTGTGTTTAAAGATCACTGTTGAAAGAAGCCTTAATGTCCAACACAGTACAGGTTAAATAAATGGTGACATATCCATTGCTTAAATGAATTGCTTGGATATTGAACGAACCTAAATGCTTATCAATGGATGAATGGATAAAGAAATATGGTGAATATAAACAATGGAATTGTATTCAGCCATCAAAAAGAAAATTATCCTGTCATTTGCAGCAAAATGGATGGAACTGGGTAACATAATATTAAGTGAAATAAATTAAAAGACAATCCCATGTATTCTCTATGGATACTAAAAACTGTTGACCTGAATATAGAATAGTGTTTGCTAGAGGCTAGGAAGGATGGGGTGAGAAGGGGGATAGAAGAAGGTTGGATAGTGGGAAAGAGATAGAATTTATAAATTCTATTGTTTTATGGCACAGTGAAAGGACCATAGTTCATAAGAAGCTATGATATATTTTATGAATAACTAGAAAAGAGGAGCTCAAAGGCTCCAAACACAGAATAATGTTCTATTTTCAAAAATTTCTTGCCACTATTGCACATTTAGTTTTCTCCAAGAAGTTTAAGATCAATTTATCAGATTTGATGAAAATCTTATAAATTTTCAGTTGATCCATCTTGCTAAATAACAAGTGTTTTTCCATGGCTCTTGTCAAGTTACATTGACCAAATGTTCTGTTTAAATTTGGCATTCTTGTTATAAATATTTATATGAAGTTATTTTAGGTTAGCTTGTTTGATGACTCAGCTTTGGAGATATGGTTGCCAGATACAATAGGATGCCTAGTTAAATTCGAATATCTGATAAATAATTTATTACGTTATATGTACTATTTGGGAAACTTGTTTCATACAATATTTACAGCATTATTATACTGAAAATCATTTGTTGTTTATATAGATTTAAATTTAACTAGGTGTCTTATACTTTCGTTTGCAACAATTGGTGACCCATCTGGGAAGGTTTTTCAAACAGATATAGATGTGGTATGTAGATACCAATGATAACATTGTGTTCTGATAAAGGAAATGGCAAAAAATAGAAGAAAGTCAGTTTCAGATAGAAAGGTTTTGAGATTTTCATTTGTGTACTTTGTTCAGGGTTGTAAATGCTTAATTTTTCAACTTCTCTCTTCAATGTAAGCCCCTGTTAGAAAGTAAACACATTGCAAAAAGTCATATCATGTTAAACAGAAGTTATTTTAGGATTTCTGCCACTTTTTGTGATACATATTTGGATTAGTTTCAGCATTTTTTAGTACAAATACTTAAGGTAATGAAAAAACTGGGAGTTAGGTCCTGAGTTTGAATATTACCTCTGTCACTAAATAAATGTGTGACTACAACAGTAATTAGAACACTTGTCCATGTATTGGTTATTTTTTTCTAGGTATGCAATGGGGTTTCACATCACAGTCTGAAAGACCCCTGATTTGCTTTGTCTAATAAAATATGAGTGGAAACTTTAAGAATTAAATTTCCATTGTCTGGGTCCCTATCCCTGCTGGACTTACTTTGGAAGTATGTGTTAAAATGGAACTTGAAGGGATTGGGTCCCTGAAGGACTCTTAGGAGTAGATCTTACCTTTCAGATGACCCACAAAAAATATATAAGATTAAAATTTAAAGCATCAGTTTTAAGCCCATTTGTTACTATGTCTAACATATCCGACACTGACAGAAACAGGAATTGTGCATTGAAATGGGTAGTTGCTGCATTAAAATCTATAATGTGGGATTGACTTATTGGTTGGATCCAGGTTGGTAGATTATTATAGTCTAAACAGATGGTAAACTGTCTCCTGTGATAATTTGGAAAGGAGTTAATGTACCTATTTTATTTGTATCTCTAGAAGATGATGTAGAAAATAAAATGTTAGCAATGTGTGTGTTGGTAGTTTAGCTTTGTTTGATAAGTATTTCAAGAGAAATGAAGTCATATAAGAATTGATCAGTTGGCAAGTTTAAAAAAAAAGAATAGAGAGTCCATGGACTCAAAAAATTGTACACTTATAAGAGATAACTTCCTCCTGATACCAAAGAGTAAAAATAAAACCGATAAAACTTTTGGTCAAGAAAACCTTATTAAACTCAAATATATGGCCATTGTATTTATTGTTAAATCTTCTGAGTGAATAAAATATCTCCTTCAATGTCCAGTTAGAGTTATGACACTGAGTAAATCCTTTCAATTGGACAAAATATAAAAGATTAATGTGAGCAGAGGCCTCTGCTAACCTTTGTTGGACATATAATGAAAACAAGAAATGAGCATTATTTTTTTAAGCCAATGAGTTCTTGGGCTTCCAGGACAGATGTATTGATTTTAACCTCTTGTCTTGTTCTTCTGTAAAATGGGATTAATTATGCTTGTCTAGCATATTCCACAAAAGAATTATAAAAATCACAGATTTATTCACCAGCATATATTTCTTGAACATCTTTCATGTGCTAAGCTTGTCCTAGGCTTTTGGAAATCAAACCTGACTTTTTCTTATAAAGTCCAAAAAATTAAAAATACTGTGTGATCATTAAGCATGATGGGCTTTTGGCTCACAGAGGAAGATTAGCTCTCTCAGCACTGGGAGTGAAGCTGTCAAAGAATAATTACTAGAGGAGATGATGTGCATTGAATCTTAAAGAATACCTGAGAGTTATGTCTAGGTAAAGGGCATATCAGTGATGGAAAGTGGTATGAAAGAGGCAGTTAGTAAGTGCTATGGGGTGGTGGTGGGTAATGTTGGAGGGGTGGGGAGAGGGTAGGTCTATTCTGTCATAAATCAAGGAATTTGTCCTTTCCTAAATCAACCACGAATCATTGAACAATTTTAAGTATGGAGAGAAATGGAATAAAATTTATATTTTCAGAAATACCACTATGGAAACAATGGAGAGTGGTTTAGAGGGGTAGAAGTTATCGGGTAGAAGTGTATGAGCCAATACAGAAAAAATAAGGTGGTGGCAATGGATATGGAGAGAATGGGAAGTATTTAAGAGATATTTTGAAACATTTAAGAAGTGGAATCACTAGAATTTGAGGACTGGTCAATTCTGAGGTCTCTGATAAAGGTAGGAGGAGAGGTGGCAATTCTATATACTGAGGATGGAGTATAGGAAGCGGAAGACTGAAGAAAAGATGGTGTGTTCGTTGTTGCCAGTGTGGTTTGTTATTAACCTGTGTGTTATACAAGAAGAAAAGTTCAATAAGCAATTTGCTTTATATAACCTGCTCCCAGACTGAGAAGGAAGCATAAATGCTAGAATCATTATCACTAACAACTAAGAAATAGGTGCAGTCTGGTTTTGTTGATATTATCTAGGTAGAGTGAGGGATGAGCATGGAGGACCAAGGGTGAAGCCATGGGGAACATAAATATTTCATTAAATGTAACAGCTGATTTTTTTAATTGAATACTTACCATGTACAAGTCATTGTGCCAAGAGATTTACATCTATTATTTTATTTAATTTTAACACTATCCTATAAGATGGTTACTATTATTATTCTTGTTTTATAGAGGAGAAAAGCAGAACCTCTGAAAGGTAACTTGCCTAAGGGTCATGGAGCTGGTTTAAAGGTAGAGCTGGTTAATGGTAGAGTTGGGACTCAAACTTGTTTGACTAAATCTAAAATCTACAAACTTAGCCATTGTGTCAGGGAATGAGCCATGAAAACAACAGGGAAGTGTGACTAGGAGGTGAAGGGGAACCTGGATGAGGTGGGTCTATTAAAAAGCTACAGGAGGAAAGACTTTCAGGGACAATTTGGTGAGTGACAGATTACATGGTGAAAGGTTCTGAGTGCTGTAAAGAGATTAAGGAAGATAAATGCCTGAGTGTTTTGCGTGGGTGAAGTGACATTAGTGGTCATGCAAGAGTGGAAGCCAATTTAACGTGTGTTAAGGAGGGACTAGAGATTATAGGGTAAAGAAGGCAGTATAGACTGTATTCTAGAAGTTAGTTCTAAAAGGAAGAAGACAGATGGTAGATTTGTGGCCGGAGTGACTTGAGTTTTGGCATTAGTATGTGGTTGTGTTCTGTGTTGTTTTGTTTTGATTTTTAATGGGAAATATGTGATCATTTTTAGAAGTTAGTGGAACAGAATCAGTAGAGTAAGGAGGAAAGAGAAAAAGATGATTACTATGGGGAAATGGGAGAAGAAGAAAGTGAACTTGCATTAAAAAAGGAGGGAAATAACTAGGAAGGTGCAGAGTCAGGGAAATTTTCAGGGGAATAAGAGAAAGTTGATGTATTTCTTCCATAGACATGAAGACACTTTGAGAGGGACAAGCTTTATGTGTATACAAATCAAGCCTTTAAAATATTGGTAATATGACTTTTTCAAGTTACCCAGTATATCAAATGAAAGCAAGCAAGCCTTAAAAATTTGTGAGATTCTGTATCTGGAGAGGTAGGAAGGATGTCCTGTTTCTTTTTTCTTTCTTTCTTTTTCAGTCTGCATCACAGTTTTTGCTTTGTAGCTCAAGGACAGACATGATTTTAGACTATGGCCTTAGTTGTTGTTAAAAGGAATTGCATTGGCTACATGCTATAGGTTTGAATGAAATCAATAGATATTTTTGAGAAACAGACACTGGCAATCTCCTCTAGAAACATCCCTCAGTCGATCTGTCTTGGATCCTTTTATCTTGACTTGATAAGTGATACAGAAAACCCTGTGTGTTAGTCTGCTTGGGTTGCTGTAGCTAAATACCATCGACTAGGCAACTTAAACAAAAACCAATCATTTCTCACAGTTCTGTAGGCTGGCATGTCTGAGGTCAGGATACCAGCAAGGTGGGTTCTGTTGAGGATCACCTCCTGGCTTGTAGTAGGCTGCCTTCTTACTATGTCCTGATATAGAAGGAAAAGAGGGGAAGACAGAGGGAGGAAGGAAGGGAGCAAGAATGCAAACACTCTCTGATGTTGGTGTCTTCTTGTAAGGGCACTAATCCCCTCAAGAGAACCCCATCCTGTGACCTCATCTCAATGAAAGGCCCTTTCTCTAAAGGGCATCACATTGAGGGTTAGGGGTTCATATAAATTTTGGTGGGCTTAAACACTCAGTCTATAACACCCCAGGATCCCAGAAGTTTTGTTTCTTTAGAGATAACCCCTACTCTTTCATACTTTTATATTGTCCAGTTAAATCAGAACCTTGGTTATCTGTACTTACTCAGGAGGGTTCAGGTGGTTTTATACTTCTAAAAAATTACTGTACTTTGTGAAGTCAATGTGAAATACCATTTGTCTTTTTTAAGTTATATTTTATTACAAGCTTTATGTAGTTTATTTTTTATTTGTTCTAATTAGTTGTATATGACAGTAGAATGCATTCTGACACATCATACACATATGGAGCATAACTTCTCATTCTTCTGGTTGTACATGTTGTAGAATCACACTGGTCATGTAATCACATATACACACAGGGTAATAACGTCCAATTCATTCTACAGTCCTTCCTACTCCCACACCCCCTCCCCTCTCTTCACTCTTCTCTGTTCTCTGCTTAATCCAAAATACTTCTCTTTTTTCCATTTGTCTTTTTTTTTTTTTTTTTTTTTTTTTTTTAGTACTGCGGATTGACTCAGGGGCACTTGACCACTGGGCCACATCCCCATCCCCCCCCTTTTTTTTTTTTTTTTGAATTTTATTAGAGACAGGGTCTCACTGAGTTGCTAAGTGCCTCACCATTGCTGAGGCTGGCTTTGAACTCGCGATCCTCCTGCCTCAGCCTCCCAAGTGCTGGAATTACAGGCATGCGCCACCACGCCTGACTCCATTTGTCTTTTTTTAAACCTCCCAACTTCTTTGACATAAAAATACATTCCAAAAAAAAAAAAAAGAAATACTGGTATATGCTTAGCAAAACATAGGACAGTAATGAATGTGTGTTTCTTTTAACCCCTAAGACTTCTGAGTCTACCTCCTGCCTTTTGGAAAGTTCTTTGTCATTTACTTGTTTTTAAATTTGTTTTTTGCTGTGTACTCACAGGGATTTTTATTTTCTTCAGGCAATATTTCCTAAAATCAGAAGCAGGGGTTTTGTTGACTACTGCTTGCCTGTTACTTCTATGCAATGCTGTTTTTTTTTTCTCTTTCTTTTTTTTCAGTCTACTGTAGAGTGTCAAAACAGTCTTCTAGATAGCTGAATTATTAAAATGTCTGGGGGCAACCAGGGACCTGGAGAAGGACCCCACAAAAGTTGAGTTGGCATCTGGGAGAGCAATGCCTCTGGCTACCTAGTGACAGATGAGGTAACTCCAAACACAGGATGTTTTCCAAGCTTGTTGCTGGCAGACCCATAATGTCTGAGCGATCAGTGACGAAAATGGACAGGCCTCAACATGACAGGCATGGTGTTCAGAAATCTGATTGTGCTGTTTGATACGAAAGGTCATGTCGGAACTACCATTTCCCTCTCAGAATTCAAATGTTACATGATTTTAGCAGCAAACATTTCCCACCTCCATTGACTGCTTTAGTTTGTTTTACTGTGATAATACTTAAAAAGTTATGAGGTTGCTTTATTGCTGACTCTTGGCTGAGCATATTTTGCAGATTCAGTATGTAAATGTGGCCCTGGAGACTACTTATGGCACAGGTGGTGCTGTTGGAAGGCTTGGATGAGACTGGGCCCTGGGCCTGGTACAAGTCATTTAGCCTGTGTAGGCCTCAGTCTTTCTCTTTGTGGAAAAAGGAATTGGATTAGATGATACTAATCCAATTGATCTGCAGTTTTATGATTTCTATAAAGTATATTTGAGAATACTGCTTGGCACATAGAAAGTAATATAAAAATGTTGGCTATTATTTTATCATTCTTGTTATATCACCATCACAGTCAACTCCAAGATTTATTAATACCCAGCTGAGCAAAGCAATGCTGAGGGAAGACTGTGAAAGATTCAGAACCTCCTTATTCTTCTCATGTTCTAAACTATGCCCACTGATCAAATCATATCTACAGAGGGATGGGATTGTGGACCCATATTGATCACGCTGGTTGTTTAAATCAGGAAAATGAACTCACTAAAGTTGTTTCTTACTCATGTCATGGTCTAATGCAAAATAAATGGCCATCCTTGGAGATATTCCTCTGAGCCAAGGACACGGTTTCCTTCCATTGTGTGGCACTGCCATCTTAAATGCGGGTCTGCAAAGTTACAATGGAGAGGAGAGAGGTGCTCTGTCCAAACCCAGATGCACTTTGCATTGCCGGCACCAAGTTATATGGTCCCAACCTAATTTCAAAGGTAGGTAGGTAGGTAAGGCTTATAGAGTTTCTGTGTGTGCAGGAAGGGGAAAACAGGTTAACACACGCTCTCTTATATATGGTCCTGCAGACTCATTTTTATGGAGTTCTGACCAAGTCAGTATGAGAAACTGTTTGATGCTGCAGTATCTTATTTTTATTGTATGAGTGCCATTGAATTGTGTCCTCTTCATGTGAAGCTCTTGGTTTGATCTTTGTTTAATAATAGTTCTCACTCCCCTGGGAAAATTGTTAGTGTTTCTCTTATGGAAACTGAATTGAGACCAAGTTTCCCTTTTCAGGTTGGCAGGCTGCAAGGAGGAAAACAGCCAAATTTGTGGCCCATCTGTAGAAATTACATTCCTTACTCAATTTTATGTTCCATAGACTTAGTTTCCCCATGTTTTTTCTTTCACAACTGGTTCATGTTATTTTTATTGTATTTTAAAAGTCACTATAAACCTTTTTATGGAATAAGATAAAATACAAGTGAATAACTAAACACACTTGTTTATGTAGAGATATATCTCATGGAAATGTTTATCACCAAGTCCATTAATTGATGAATATATGCTTTCTTAACCCTATGGGAGATGACACCCTTCATTCACCATGGCTCAATTTGGTAGTGGTTCTCAACTCAGGAGATAGGGATAGAATCCATAGGAAGGCTTATCAGAATGTTCAGTGAGGAGGGGAGAGAGGAAGTGGGTTTCACCTCACCTCCTCCTTTAATATCAATGGTACAGATAGACATTTGAATAGCAGTGCATCCCATTCATGGCAATATTAGCATAGCTCTATTCTTTCATAAAACACAAAATATAAAAAGAATGTTTTATATTTATCTTATGTGTAAATCTTTAAGAAGAGGGAGAGTCCCCTCTTTTCATGGTATCAGGTTACTTTACTGGAATTCATGTTCCAAGTGTTAATCTGAAGAGTTGTTCTTGAGCTGAGGTGGGTTTCTCCTTGGCATCATTTTGGCCAGAGGGAAGCCAGGTGCAAGCCTGCTGTGGGACCTATCTCTTTTCTTCTGGGGGAAAGCATTAACTGGATTATCCTTCCCTAATATCACTTCTAATTACCATAAGAAGGTTTTATCTTCTTTTCTTTGTCTGCTTTTTCCAGGAAAACAGCTTCAGGGTGTCCAGGGAAAGACAGAATGCCAGAGAAAGAATATTCTCTGAATGGCAAGCACTTTTAAAGAAATTATGTCTTGTTTTTCCTTACTACATATTTCGTGAATTTGAGTTATAAATTGGAAAAAAAAAAAAAAAAACTGACTAGCTTAGCCAATACACTTATACAGACTTCACAAGCAAAGAGAGGAAATGTATGTACCTTATGGATAAACCAGATAAAACAAGATGCAAGATGGAGCATTTATGATCAGTTACCTTGTGCTCAGATCCTCCCAGCTAAGCCTCTAGCCATTTTTGTGGTTGGCCAGTGCTGCTTTATCACACACCTCTGCCTTATTGGATGAGTGGTGGCTAGCCTCTAAGATGTCACCCAGTGGTCCCACCTCCTGGTTGTACCATGGTGAGTCTATTATAGAGGGCAGAAATGATAGTAGTTCACTTCTGAGATGGCATTATAAGAAATTTGTTTCTATCTTGAGTATTACCTCTCACTTGGATCTCTTTCTCTGGAGAAAGTAGGCTACCTGACTGTAAGCAGCCCCTTCCAGAAGTGAGGAATTGAAACCTCTGGCCAAAGTCAGTGAGAAAATGAGGCCTGCCAATAACCACACAGATGATCTTGGATGCAGATTCTCTAGTCCAGTAGAGTCTTTAGATAACTACTGCCCCAGATGACCACTTGACTGCAACCTAGTGAGAAAAACTGAGCCAAACCTCCAAGCTAAGCTCCTCCCAGATTCTTGACTTCAGAAACTGCTGGAGATAGTAAGTGCTTGTTGTTTTCATTTGCTAAATTTTGGGGGTAATTTGTTATGTAGCAATAGATGATAACTAATATAGATGAGACAGAATGGACATAAATCTTTTCTTCCACACATCAAGAAATAAATCATTGGTTTTTGCCTGAGTGTTCAGCGATACCTGACTTTTCTTTAAACTTCAATTTCTTTCTTCCTTTCCACCTTAATAAATATACTTATCACCTGATACAGCAAATTAGATTCTCTACTAATGTTGAAACCCATTTGACAGTATCTTGGAGTAGTGATTGAAGAGATGAGATTTCTCCCAATGCTTAATATAAAAAGAATTCCCTCCAACAAATCATGTAGTAATGGTCATTATTAATTATCATCCAGGCAGCTCCCTTTGCTCTCCCCTTCTCTGGGGATGCTTCTCTTTTGGGAAGTATAGATTAAGACAGAATCAGCTTCTGAATATACTGCTCTGTAGTTAGCGTTTCTCTCACTATGTTCTATTTTTTTCCTGTTAGTTTTAGAATAATGAACAAAGAACTTGTTTTAGGAGTCAGATAGTCTGCCTCATTTTAGCATAAGATGTTGTGAAGAATCATAGGACATTATCAGTTTTACTTCCTTGTTTTCTCATCTACAAGAGCTGAACAGGAAGCTTCCCTGAGGCAAATGGAGCCCAGTGTACCTTTTGGTGCTCTATTTAAATGGAACCTCTCTAACATTTTACTAATGTGCAGATACATACAACTACTACTTTTGTACAGCATGGTAAACAGTTTTTTTTTTTTTTTGTTATCTCAGAGACTCAGGTGAGAAACTAAAGTCTCTATGATTTGTCCAAAGCTATCTTCTGTTTAGAAGCACTCATGACTGGAATCTCCATTTCCCACCTCAATTCCAGGGTTCAGCATTCAATTAGTTGAATCCAATTCCAATCCTTACATATGCAAGGAATGACTTTCATGCATTTTGTATGGCTCAGATAGAGAAATCCCATGAAACTTCAGAAATGGGGCTTTTTTTGAGGTAGATGTCCAGTTTTTGACCAGTATTAAAGTTTGAACAGGTCCATGTAGATTTGTTACTATTTTATAAAATCAATTTTTACTTAAAATTTTGCTTCTTCTAAAACTGAACTATCACGTGACAAAAATATTCAGAATGTGTTTGGATATTGGCCTTGCTGTAGAAATAAAACAGATCCCTGGAAAATCACTTTTATTTGAACCTGCCCGAATTTGTTTAAGTCTACCTTTGCAGAACCTCTGCTGAAGTATGTCTAAAGGGGCATACATTTATTTATAGAGATTCAGTTTATAAGCAGGGGCAACCCCCCATCCTGTGCACAGCTAAAAGTAGAATTAATCATCGGCAATGTGCCTTGTTTCTGTTCTATTTGTCCATGGAGGACATTAATCAGTGCTTCCTTGGAAACAATGTTCTTGTTATATGGGTTAAAATTGTAATGAATCTAAAGAGAGGCAAATGAGTAGATCTAAAAATAGATTGCTATTCAGCAAAATCTATACCCCTTCCCCTTAGACACAATACTGTTGGTTGACTATCCATAGTAGTCAAGGGCATAGAGTTTTGCAAGGCTTTGCCCCTTTCTTTGGTTCACATATGGGCACACCCAAAGACCCTGTAGGACCACGGGTCTCTGGTGGGGAGCAATTAAAATGCCAGATTCCAGCTGTGCTGTACCTTTTGTATTTTTTCTAACATTAATTTTTACATGATCCAAGGCAAATAAGCAACTGGGAAACCTGATTAGTCTTCTTAAGGTTTCCTCTGTGGACTATCTCTTTTCTCCCCAATGAAGGGATTGTTTTACAATTCTGCTGTATGCATATTAAACATTCATTCATTATCTGAAAAGGAGGGAGTATTCCTAAATAACATACACATAATTCCCAGTTAGATAATTTTAATTTTAATCATTATGCAAATGTAATGAGTCTACCTTTAATTTTTGTTGCTACCTAAGTTGGATGTCCTCCAAAATTATTTTAAAAAATAGCATGATTTCAAAATACCTAAAACAGCATAGAAAAGATTTTCTTACAAATGCAGACCAGATAGGTTTTAAATGACATTAGTGATTCCATTATTTATGAATAAATGCAATTTGGGACTATATGTAATATTTGAATGAAAAATTTTCCAAGGTCATTACTATCATCATTGCTTTGGTCAGGACTTTTCAAACCAAGGGTCTTCCATATCTGCTGCTGTACTAGACTTGGGGGAATTTGTGCGTTCTGAACATATAGGCATGTGTACACTCCATTGCCGGTGAGACCTGTGCCCTATAGCCTATTGGACTACTCAACCAAGATGCCCTGGATCCTGTGACTGTCTTAGGGACCCTTTCTTCCAGAGGCACTCATGCCCTAGCAGTCCACTCTGTTCCTATGCCTAGTCTTCCTGAGTCTTGAGGCTCAGTAGGATATGGGGGTCTAGAATAGGACTGCAGTTAATATTTGTTGAATGAAGGATTGATCTTAGAAGTGAGCTCAAGAGTCAGTAATAAACATTTGCCCAAATCTAATTCTGTTAATACCATTTTCTGCTAAAAGTTCTACCACTTACTGGCATGGCCTTTTGTCCTCTGAGAGGCTGCAATTGTGTCTTTGTATTAGAATGGTCCCCCTAAAGAAAAAGACTGAGGTGGGAGAAAGTCTTCAGCTCGTCTCAGAGTGCAGGTTCAAGGCAAGGGGAGGGTTATGAAATATGTGGGGCCCACAGTGGGCTTTAGAGAATCCATCCTCCCCTGAGATGTTGTGCAAGGTTTTAGTGTTTATCCACATATGTATGTATTCTTTTTTACAGGATCTATAGTGTTTATAAGAATTTTAAAAGAGTTGGGGTTCCAAAACTGTGAAGAATCGCTGCTATAGAGACTGCCAGACATAATGCAGACAGATTTTGTGACTGAACTACTAATGCTACTAGTACCTAGGTTGTGGGGTTTTAAGGATGCAATTAAGAAAGTGGTTAATTAGAAATAGTTTGCTATTAGACACAAGATGCTATTTGAGTAAAAAGTCATGATACTCCACCAAATCTTCTTGGAATGCCTCATTTAAGTGAGTAGCTGACTGACTTTGTTTCAGATATGGAAGTTCTTTATTTGTTTTGCCATCATGGACCCTGGAAAAGAAGTTCAGTGATAATGGAACACGTGCAAATTACGTCTTTCAGTACAGTGGAAATGTAGGTGTCATTCTTCATTCTTTGTACCCTAGTATGGTCTGATCTCTCATGCCTGAAATGTATTTGCTTTAGGAATCTATCTTTTCTATGGGCCATATGCTCATGAAAAAAAAAAAAAAGGAAATTTCTAGAAGGTAAAATAAGATTAGCACATTGTGTTTCATCTTCATGGTGAAATGCAGATTTCTTGTTAAAAGGCAAATCCTTCTTTTGTAAAAAAAAAAAAAAAAAAAAGTTGAATATAAAGGTGCTTAAGTGAGATTGACAGATTGACTTTGAAGAACTAAGAGACACTAATAAAATTTGATTATGAATTATATAAACTCCCTTTTATGTCTATATGTATATGTACAGTCCATCACACATTGCTTAGATCAGGGGTATGTTCCTCAGCCCATTTTTTTGTTGTGTGAACATCACAGAGTGTACTTACATAAAATTGGATGGCTATGACATAATTAGGCATAATCTTACAGAGAACTTCCTTCCTATAAGCAGTTCATTGTTGGTTAAACTCTTATGTTGTGCATGGCTATATGTGTACATGCATACATATGTGTATTTTCTCCGTCTCTCTCTCTCTCACACACACATGTGCTTACACATAAATACAATATAGCAAAAAAAAAAAAAAAAAAAAAAAGAACAGAATGTCAGGCAGTCTTTTTTTTTTTTTTTCCTACTAGGAATTCGGCTTGGGGGTGCTTTAACACTCAGTCATGTCCTGAGCCTATTTTATTTTGTATTTTGAGACAGGGTCTTGCTAAGTTGCTTGGGGCATCATTAAATTGCTGAGACTGGCCTTGAACTTGCAATCCTCTTGCCTCAGACTCCTGAATCATTGGGATTACAGCTGTGCTCCACCATGCCTGACTGCCTAGTTGTTGTTGTTGTTTTTTTTTTTATAGAGCTTAATAAATATTGTTTTTACTGAGACAGTTTAATCAGTAAGTGGTTTAAGTCATTTATTTGTTTATTCATTAATTTGTTTAGTAGTCATCTGAGCATAATAAACACGCTAGGGCCTTTATTCATCCCTGATATAAAAATATAAGTAAGAAGTGATCTTTTCTCAAAAGTTTGCCTTTAACTCCAGGGGAAACACTAAACAGGGCCCAATATACTAGAAGTCAGTATTGTCAATGGATGTCAAAAAACAGGGCAGGATTTGAAGTGAGCTCTCCTCAGTGTAAACTTGGTGCCCATTATTTATTAGCCTTGTGCCCAAGGTCAGTTGCTGCAACATCATAGGCCTCAGGTTTTGCCTCAAAATTAAATAGTGCATCTCACAGGTAAAGGACTTAGTAGTATGTCAATAAATGCTGTACAAATGTAAATCACTTGATGATTATTAAAAACACTGTTGAACAAAGTACTTGGGAGTGCAGAGAAGGGAACTATGAAAAATGACTAGAAAGGCTCTGGATAGATAATGTGGAAAATACAGGCTTTGTCTGGTGGGTCTGGTTGAGAAGGATCTCCCAAGGAATAGATGATATATAAACATGAGGGTGCTTGGGGAATGGGTCAAACTGTGCCCAGGGGGCTGTCTAGAGCACTTGCATTACTTCCGTTCATGTGTTCAACATATTTTTCATCTTTCTTATAGAACTAGAATTTGGTTTTTAAAGATTTTTCTTTCCTTGACATAAAAAAATAGTATAGTGAGTAACTGTTGTATAACAACTTTGCCCTCTTTCCTCCCAACTAGCTAGTCTCCCAATGTGCATTTATTAATGTCATAATTTCACTAATAAATATAGATTTTATCTAGAAATATATTCCAATTTACCCTTTTTCTTATATTTATGTTCAATGCTATAGATGATGTTTAAGATTTTTAATTTTTCTATCTTTATTTCAGAGAATATTTTTCAAAAAGATTTATACTTTCTGTCAGCTCTTTTATATAGCATTATTATTTTATATACAGTGTTGTTTGCATATATAATTTGCTACTAAATCCTATTTTTACTTACTATTTTCATTGAAGTGTATATCTCAGTCTACCTCACTACTCTAAGGCCATAAGCTTGTGATATTTATATGTAGTGTATGTGCATGTGAGCACATATATGTATCTTAACACTTGGAGATGTGAGAGATGTGTTTTAAGTAAAAAAACCTCTCCTAATTTCCTGAAATTTTTTCTGAGATACTGAGAAAAGCAGTGTACAGAAGTGGCAATATGATAAAGACTAATTAGTAACATGATTAATCAGAAAAAATACTCTATTTCTTTAATCCACAAACTTATGCTATCATTTTTATTAAAATATATTTACCTACAATTCCTTATTTCTTAAATTTAGCCTAAATTCTTCAAGGTCTTGAGCCTGGGATACCTGAAATGTTAGATAATAGAGGTAATGTATCTAACATGGTAAATAAGATTTTGTTAATTTAAGGACAATATACATTGGAAAAGACTTTGAATTTATAATAAAATCTTCACTGGTTAATATTTTAAAAATCAACTCATATTGTCAATGCCTTCAAATGTTTTTAGAAAATATAATACTCTGCACACAAAAATATTTAGCAAGTGTGAGACTTAATTTTTAGATTTATTTTAGGAATGCATACTCATGTTTAATAAAATTCTTATCTATGAAAATGTCTGTGAAGATTTTAATGCTATTAATCTAATTGAAACTATTTGATTACACTGAGATGAATGTTAAAATGACTAATATTTTTTGGAGACCAATTTAATTTGCTTTTAAGTACTATAGCAAATGACATTCTTCTACATCTCTGAATGGTATTGATGTTTATGTGTTCAGGTGTTGCACAAATTAAGGAACTAAATCACTTTCATAGGTAGGAGTTAAATGTGGTAAAGAAGTCATTAAAGTAATTTACAGCTGATGATATGTCAAAGCAGTTTCCTATGAAATCCTACAGCGATGGGAGGGAGTATGAATCATTGAGAATTAAAGATTTTTCATCTCTAATTACTTTAGCTCTCTTAGGAACCACACATAAATTTTTAATGTAAAAATAAAGACAACAAAGACCAAAGAGGAATGGTACACTGATGCTGACTTACTTATGTTTTTGTTTTTCAAGGGTAGAATTCTGGGATCAAGTTGAATTTGTTTACTTGACTTTCAGTGCCTTCTCCCTTCATCTTCCCTAGAACATCAACAGTAAACTGTTCATAAGGTCGATGAGATTTTATATGTGTCCTATTCATTTTACTAAAATTATTGGGGACTGCCTAGCATGCCTTCTGTCAATTTAGGTTTTTAAATTAAAAAAATTAATGAAAGTTAAATAAACTTTTATACCAAAAAATGATTTCTGACACTACTGAATTGTATATAAACTCAAATATATTAATTACTTATTTATATTATTACTTAGAGTTGCAGTGGGCAGCTATTGTTTTGGTCATGCAGCAACAAATTACTATAGTTTGGATAACATCACCCCATTTTTTCCTCTAGGGAATCATCTTTTCCCTAGTTTTCATTGGCGAGTTTGTGACCAGTCAGAACATTATATTCCCATAGCTATGGTGGTTGGTTCAGGGATGGGGACAGATATTTTGTCACTGTAAGGACCATGATAATGAAGTTAATATGGAAAAGAGTAGAATAAAAATCAGGGAGAGGACATGTCCCAGAGAATTATTGAACCTCTGGAAAAGAAAACCAAGATTTTTCTGTTATTTCTCCCAAGAAGTTCCCCTGTTCATTTATGTCAGTTTGAATTGGATTTTCTGTCACTTGCAACTGAAAGAATCCTAACCAAAATATGCACAGAATTTTTGAGTTGGAAATCAATGAGTTGCAGAAGTAGCAGAGTTTAAAATGAAGTACGGCGTCATTCCTATAGCAATTTCAGAAGCAGGGAATTTTTTTCCTCTTGAAATATCATTTCTTTCCAAATAAGATTGCTAAAACTTATGCCTAGATGTAGGCATGTATAAAGAATCAATCTGGCAGTTTGAAAATAAAAATCCTGACAAAGTAATCCAAGTTCTTTTATGTTTTCTGCGATAAATGATCTTTTTCCATATTGTGATTCTGAGATGAAGACAAATTTGGGTTTTATTTTATTCAGTAGTCCTAGGGGAATATGGAAGTATCCACACCTGCTGTGCCCAGTGCTTAGGACAGCAGAGAAGGCTGCCTCTGATCACCCAGACTTGCAGGCACAGAGCTGGGCTAGCCATGGCCATGTGCATACCCTGAATGCAGCACTGGACCAGCCTGGCTAGAGAAAATGCTCAAATTTGTGGGGACATGGAGGTCTGCATGCAAGCCCTGGGATGTATGACTTTTTAATAGAGGTGGCAGCTGGCTTACCTAGCCCTGAGGAATAATTTCCCTCAATTTTGATATATCTCTCACTCATGGAGCACCTTACTCAATCTGCTTAACTTGGTGGTGGGTGGGTAGCTTATCATAATATTATTTCATTGTGTTATATATTTAAATGCTTTTTGTATTTTATCCATCCTTTGCTAGCCCTTTTGGTAAGATCATGGCATCTTTGACCTCAGTCTACCATGTTGACATAATGAGAAATCTACAGTGTTTTAAGATTTTAAATCCCATAGTTGTTGCCACAAGTATTTCAGTCATTATAGAATTGTCAGGTTGTGTGAAAAATGTGAGAAAACCAGGCCCAGCAAAGGGGTCCTGAGGTATGTTGTGGGAGAAGAAGGGGTGGAAGAAGGGACGGATATTCACGCAGCCCAACCAGTATCTCCCTTTCTGAAAATATGAAAGCTTTTTAGAAAGTAATAGTGTTCATGGCCCCTTATCTAACCCCACTCTTTCCCTCTTCCTTCCTCTTCTCACTCTTGAGTGAATATTTATTCTACTTTTTTCTATGAGATTGATTTTTTTTTTTTTAGTTTCCACAAATGAGTGAGAACATGTGGTATGTGTCATGCTGTCCCTGTCTTATTTCACTTAACATGTTTTCAGCTTCCATCTATGTTGCTACAAATGATAGGATTTTGTTATTTTTGATGGCCAAATAATATTTCATAGTATGTACCACTTTTTTTGGAATATCTGACAGTGGACATCTAGATTGATTGCATATGTTGGTTATTGTGACTAGGATGGGAGTGCAGTGTCAGTTTGATATGTTGATATAATTTGGATATATACCTAGTAGTGGGACTGCTGGACCATATGGTTGTTTTAGTTTTAGTTGCCTAAGGAATCTCTATCCTGTTTTCTGTAGTGGCTGTACTAATTTACACTTCCACTAAGAGTGTGTAAGAGTTGCCCTTTCTCTTCTTCTTCCCCAGCATTTTTTTTTGTCTTTTTGATAAAATCCATTCTAACTGGAGTGTGATAACACTTCCTTGTGGTTTTGATTTGCCTTTCTCTAGTGATTATAGGTGTTGGGCATTTTTCATATACCTGTTGGCCATTTGCATTCTTTCTTTTAAGAAATATCTATTTAGTTCTGAGAAATGCAAATCAAAACTACTCTAAGATTTCATTTCACTCCAGTCAGAATGGCAGCTATCAAGAACACAAGCAACAATAAATGTTGGAGAGGATGTGGGGAAAAAGGCACACTCATACATTGCTGGTGGAACTGCAAAATGGTGCAACCATTATGGAAAGCAGTATGGAGATTTCTTGGAAAACTGGGAATGGAACCACCCTATGACTCAGCCATCCCACTCCTGGGTCTATTCCCAAAGGACTTAAAAACAGCATATTACAGTGACACAGCCACTTCAATGTTTATAGCAGCACAATTCACAATAGGTAGGTTGTGGAACCAACCTGGATGTCCCTCAGTAGATGAGTGGATAAAGAAAATGTGGTATATACACAAAATGGAATTTTACTCAGCAATAAAAGAGAATAAAATAATGGCATTTGCAGGTAAATGGATGAAGTTGGAGAATATAATGCTAAGTGAAATTAGTCTATCTCAAAAATCCAAATACGAATGTTTTCTCTGATATAAGGAGGCTAGTTCACAGTGTTGTTAGATGGGGGGTACATCGGAGGATTAGAGGAACACTAGAATGGTCAAAGGAAAGGGAGGGGAAGGGAGGGTGCAAGAGGGGAAGGGGGGAGGAAAAAAAGAAAAAAAATTGGTGGTTGAATGAGATGGATATCATTATCCTAAATGCATGAATGAAGATCTGAATGGTACTTATATACTTTGTATACAAACAGTTGTATGTAAAAAGATGCTATATATGTGCATTATGAATTGTAATACATACTACTATTATCAATAAAAAAGAAAAAATATCTATTTAGAACATTTATTCATATTTAAATTGGATTATTATTATTTTATTTTGCTATTGAGTTCCTTATGTATTCTGGGTATTAATTCATTGTTGGATGAATAGTTTGTAAATACTTTCTCCCATTCTGCTGGTTGTATCTCAAATAAATGCTAAAAGGAGCTTATCAAATTTAATTAAAACGTGTTGCTATTTGGTTTGGAATTACAATAGATTTTATTGCTCTAAAATTTTAGGAAGAATTGGTACCTTTATTATCTTGAGTCTTAGTACTACTACACCTAAAATGATACTTCTATTTTTAAATGGTCTTCTTCAATATCTTTCAATAATGTTTAAGTTTCTCCAAAAATAAATCACACACATTTTGGTATCATGGGTACCTTATATATTTATTGGCTGCCTATTATTTCCAGTTTCCTCCTCCTTTTCTACGTAAGTAATTAGATACTGCCCTTTTGTTTCTTTTTAAATGAAAACTTTCCTTGTTTTGGAGATTTAAAAAAATTATATTTTCTAACTTTCCCCCATTGTAAAGTTGTGAAAATGTAGAGGACAATTAATACATGCCATGTTCTGCCTTGACAGCTGGTCAGAAATTAAGGAAAAATTAATTGCACTAAACACACTGCTTTGACAAACATGTCAGAAGCCATGATTTACTACTGTGTCTAGACTGTTTCAGACAATGAAACAGGTTGGCAGGGCAGCCAGGGTTATGACAGATGTAGCTGACTGATCATCATTGAAAAGCAGCATTAATAATCTACTTTCAGAGGATGTAAACATAGGTAAATGGAAGGTTGCCTTTCTAAGTAGAGAAGTTGGAAATTTTGCTTCAATTTAGCTGTTCTTTCTTCCCAAACTGCTTACACATAGGCCATTCTAATGCTATGATACAGAATTAGCCTTGTTCTAGGAATATTTTTGCATTACTGACTTAAATTATTCCGAACAACACTAAAAACCTCTATCTAGAAAACAAATCTCAAAGAGCAGAGATTTATCACAAATACCAGCATGGCCTCTTGCCATCATCTTTGAATCTGTCTACGGGCTTAGAATCAAGCAGCTAAATATAGCAGCGACAGCTGTGTCTCAAGTGGAGGTGAAGGCCAGTTATTCTCCAGACAGAGCATATTCTAGACACTTAAGAAAATATAAGGAACAATAAGCAAATAGTAACTAAGAAGTAGTTTCAGCAAATCTTTGAATCTAGATCCGTTGCCTGCTTATCACTTAACACAATGTAAGGAAAAATAAACAAGGACTAATTAATAAGTAACTTAGAAAAACTTTGAATCTGGATCAATTGCCCACTTGGTTCTGTGTGAGGCATTTCCAAGGTATTTGCTTCTGCCCATTTATGCCACCAGGATCTTTGGGTAGTTTCAGGACTGATGAAATGACACTCTATGTAAAAACCCTGAAAGTATACAATTCATAAATTTTGAATTTTTTTAAGTCACTGACTGAGCCAAGTAGTTTATTTTCCAAGAACAGGTATAACAAGTAGTGATTTTCAAACATTTTTAAATATCATTATCATAGGAAGAAATTCATTATAATCAAGGACTAGTATGCAAACCTATACATATGAAAAGTCAAAAAGTTCAACAAAATAATACTAATTCTAGCAATATGCTAGATACATGATTTGCCTATACTATCCTATTCTATTTAAGTTTTAAAAATGGCTTTTGTAGCCGGGTGTGGTGGTGCACGTTTGTAATCCTAGCACTTGGGAGGCTGAGGCAGGAGGATCGTGAGTTCAAAGCCAGCCTCAGCAATGGCGAGGCACTTAGCACCTCAGTGAGACCCTGTCTCTAATAAAATACAAAAAAAGGGCCGGGGATGTGGCCCAGTGGTCAAGTGCCCCTGAGTTCAATCCCCGGTACCAAAAAAAAAAAAAAAAAAAAAAAAAAGCCTTTTGTAATTCATAAAACCCATTTTACAACACAATGTGGAAAATCTGCTTTTAAAAAATACTAGCCAAGAATAAAAAGTCACAAAACTATTGTCAGGGCTAATGCTGCTGTTTTTTATAAATAAAGTTTTATTGGAACACATTTGTGTTCTTTCATTAACTTACTGGCTGTGGTTGATTTTGTGTAGTTATGGTAGAGACCATATGGCCCAGAAAGACTGAAGTATTTACTGTCTGTTCCTTTACAAAATAAATTACTCTCCTCTGCTCTGGAACAAAGAAAGGCAGTTTAGGTATATAAATAAGTATACAAATGTAATTTTTGCACATATTTGCACTTATATTCATATTTTTATTACACTTTCTCATCTGCTTGTAGGTCTCATTGGTATTCTCAAGTAATCTCAGTGGCAATAACAATATACTAAGGCCACCTAAAATGTGTCCACTGAAGACAAGTGCTTAGTGGACACTGCCATTGAAATGTGTGAAATGCAAGAAGGTTTCAAGGCTGGATATTATAGGGAGATTGTGGATCCTTATAGCAGTGCTGGGCAATTTAAGGAAAGAATGGCAATAAGGAATTCTTAGAGCTTTAAAGCTAAGAGAAAACGAAGAAATTCTCATCTTGCAGGTTGTTGACATAATTTCAGTTGATTTCATGGCTTCATTAAATCTACAAAAAGAGATGTTGTTTGTTGCAAATATGGTGGGGATTTGGTAAAAATGTCCACTGAAGTGATGGATCCTGTGGGGAAAGACTATGATTCAGGTGGAGCATGGGTATGCATACATGACCACAAGATGAGAGGCCAGGAGTGCGGCATAGTGATTGCGAGACAAGTCTAGGGAATGTCAGGAAAGGAGGAGTCACAGCAGAGCTGGGGAAATCATAGAGTGTGATTTACTGAGAGTTAGGAAGGATGTGGGCCTGGGATCCAGTGGCCTCTCAGGCTAGAACAATCACAAAATCTTCCCAGGACTCCCGAGTTCTTATTAGTGAAAAGGAAGTTAGATTACAACTTATTTTTAGAATTACCTCTTTTTTTTTTTTTTTTTTTTTTTTTTTACATTTTATGGTTTCACATTCACAAAAGAAATAAGAATTAAAGCAAAATTGTATAGAATTGAGCATTTTAGTATAAGGGGGGATGTATTTCTGGAGGTCAGAAGAATGGAACAGGAGAGTAAGTTTGGGGATGCAGAGTAGTTTGTCCTAAAAATTATAACTAAAATATCAGAAGGCAGATGTTTGTAAATCTAAGTTGTCAGTACTACGTGGTGGATAGAGGGAACAATATAATTGGATCTGGGTTTCTTGTGAAAGGTGCTGAATTTCATTATCTTTCTATAAATGCAGTTCACTCGATTCCTTGAATTTTCTTATATGAGGCTTTTGGTCAGTATCATTCCTCAACCTCTCATTCTGGTGCTATTTATCCATCAAATATAAAAAGGTACAGTAAAGGATGATTCAATTTCCCTGCAGTTTTAACATTAAAGTTATGTAGCTGTGTTTTTGGCTACTTGAAGGAGGTTTCCTAGCCTAGTGGCTGGGGTCTATAAATAGTGACATTACCCAACTTCACAAGGACCTGCACAGATGAAGTGCATGAGTCTATATCATGATATTTTGAACGTATACATTTAGAAGAAAATTGTGTGGACTGTGTAATATTTGGGGTTGCACCAAATTGACAAATTGAAAACTTATAACTTTATCATAGTCATAGGGAAGTGGAAGGTGACATTTCAATATTCTTAAATTTACAGAATCATACTTTTTCTTTTTTTGGTACCAGGGATTGAACCCACGTGTGCTTAATCACTGAGCCACATCTCTATCCCTTTTTATTTTGTATTTTTGAGACAGGGTCTCACTAAGTTGCCTAAGGCCTTGCGAAATTGCTGAGACTGGTCTTGACCTTGAGATCCTCCTCTCAGCCTCTCAAGCTGCTGGGATTGTAGACGTGCACCACCATGCCTGCCAGAAACATAATTTAAACTCATTAATGGTCGCAGCATTTTAGGGGTTAACAGTTTTTGTGCAGAATTGAGGCTAAGTCATTTGTTTTGGTTTTAATAATGTATCTTCACAAGATTGCTTTTTTTCTTATTAGCTGCCTTTTTATTTCAAAGGCTATCAGGAAGTATTAGAGACATTATTTGGATTAAAATACTAGATAGTTGCTTTCTATTTATAGTTTTAATCAGGCCTCAAATGATTCATGTCTGACATTAAATGCAGTATAACAATGAGTATTGAAAATTGCCGTCTTGAAGCTACCAGCATGACTGTTCTTGTTGTCTGCTTTCACAGAAATATTTCTAAGGATGATTGGAATTGTGTATAAATAATCACACTGTAAATATTTGTGTCACTTTTTCCTTTCAAATCAAGGATCTTATCAACAGAAATGGCATTAGCTCCGTAACAGCAGTGCTTGAATAAATACCTTTAGTAAATAGAATATTATTTCTCTTATACTTCTCAAGAGAAGATAAATTAAAAGCAGTATGAATTATCATATTATTTGTTGTATCATCCTGGAATAGTGACATAGCTTCATGTACTTGTGTGACAATGGAGACAAGCTGTTATGGAATAATGCCTGAGTTTCACATTAATTCATTAAGTGTTATTCATCATTGAGTGATAGACTAGTTGTGTGATGTTTTGGAAGGAGACCCACACAGTTTAGGTAGATCACATGCATTTTATTCTATGCCTGTTGCACTTCTCTGAGATCCTCATTAACATTATCAGTGCCCTTTATTACATGCACACAGCACCCTAGCAATATGGAATATGGGTCGTACAAGTCTTGGACATCAGAAGGTTCATCTAGATTTTGCAGTTAATGGGTATTTAAACAAACTTGGAGTCATAATCTTTGTAGATATAAGTGGAAATGCTATAATACTCAAGTAGTCTCTGAATTACAACATCCTTTCACTACCTCCCTAAACTTGAAGATGTTAGTTTTTCATTGTGGAGTAGTGTGATTGGGATGACTTTTGATATTACCTAAGGATATGTTATATAAACATGTTTGAAGCACAAATAGCCTGCTACTGGTTGAATGTTTGTGTCTAAATTCATACACTGAAATTTAATCCCCAATGTTATAGCATTTGGAGATACGGCTTAGAGATGTGATTAGGTCATGAGAATCAGGATGAATGGGATCAGTTATCACATAAAAGGCCTCAGAAAGCTTCTTTCCCCCTTCTACCATATGATGATCCACAGAAAGACAGCCAAGTATGAACCAGGAAATGGGCCTTTACCAGAAACAGAATCTGCCTGATTCTTGGACTTCCCAGCTCCCAAACTGTGAGAAAGAAATAGCTATTGTTTATAAGTCACCCATTTTTTTCTGTTATTCTGTTAGAGCAGCACTTTGGGCTAAAACAAAGCTACAATGCAAATATGGAGCAAAACAGGGAAAAACTGACAGTGTGAACTATGAGGAAAAAGAAATAAATTATGGGTCATGTTTAGGAGACCTAGCCATGCCCTCACTACAAAATTTCTTTGTTGAATTTGCCATACTACAAAGACAACTAAAAGCAAAATAAAAATTACCTTGGTCAAAACATCTGAAGATACTGGAAGTGGAGATGTAAGAGGGAACAGCTTTGCCTCCTTCTGGTTGTAACTGTGGAGAAACTCATTAAGACACCTTGAGGCTTTCAGGAAAGACTTCTTCCTTCCTTCTTTCGCTCGTTCACTTACTCATCAGTTATTGAGTGTAGGACTGGTCTAAGCACTAGAAGTATTTAATGAAACAAAGCAGACACAGTCTCTTCCATGGTGAAATTGACATTCTAGTGAGGATAGATAGTAAACAAACAAATGCATAATTTCTTTCTGCATAGTAGAATAAGCACCATGGAGAAAAATGAAGCAAGATAGATGAAATAGAGTGTGACAGGGAGAGAGACTGCTATTTATAAAGCTGGGGGATATGGGATTAAGAAGCTTCCTTCTTGAATTGAAGGTACTGCAGGATGTGACTATAGCAAGAGAGGATCTAAAAGGAAGATGGAGAATGCAGGGAATAGAGAGCTATATCACGAGAGGAGTTCTTGATTAAGTGCAGATGGAGGATATAGTACAAAAGTGAAAGCTTGAACTTGGGAATGTAGATTAGCAGGTTGATTAAAATTGAAATCAGTGGAAAGGTGATATTATTAGTGCTGCCGAGATTTGACCATGGAAGTAGAAGCTGAGTTGAGGTCAAGGGTAAGGTCCTTAGGAGAGACAAGCTCACGGACCAAGGGACCAGGGTATTTTTTGCACAGTTCCTAGTATATACTAAAATCACACATGCACACAAATTATAACAGGAGTGGTGCTTCAGAAAATTATAGGAAGTGCTGAATTCTTCAAAGAATAAAGAACAGGCTTAGTGGTTTTGTAGATGACTATAATAATATTTAAACAAATAAAGATATGTCATTCACCATTTAGGTGAAAGGCTGGTGAATAGTCCTTGACTAAGTTGATCCAGTGAGTCTATCCATTATCTGGAACTTCAGGGACATTGAATCCCAGGTGGTATATAAAATTGATAGTTGAATGAGGACAGTTGAGTTGATAAACAGCAGAAATGGGCCATCAAATGAGGCAGGGCTGGGGCAAAGTGTGTGACATATAACCAGAGGATCTGAGGGCAGGGGTGCAAGAGCATAGAGAGTACAGGAATTGGGCATTTTAAGGTTACCTAGAGATGAGAAGGTAGATAGGGCAGGTATGCCAGTGGTTGTAACATCTGGGGTTGGGGGAGGTCTCTATGGTATGACATTGGTTGTCCAGCTCTACTTACTTAAAGGGCCAAGATCAGAGCAGACAATGTCCATGTGCCAAATAATACCATCTCTCCTATATAATGACTTTAAAAAATTATGAGCATCCCAACCTGTCCAGAATCCCATCTTTCCATTCTGACCACTGCTTATAAAAGATCTTGCGTTTATCATCCAGTCAGCCTCTTTTATTTGGACATATTGGCATATGAAAGTTAAAAAGCGTTTTATTTTTCTTCCACTAAGAATGTTAAAATCAGTTTTACTGGAAAAACTAAGGGTTCTCATCTGAGATTGCCCCCTGGAGGACATTGAGAACGACCAGGCAGCATCTGCCTACTATTTCAGGGAGGATCAACATTAATTAATGTGAGTAGAGAAGGGCAGATTGGGAGAGGTCCTGTTTACCCCACTGATGCTCTTGGGACCCTTGTGGCTGTTGTCATTTGCAATGACATTTAAAATTCTCTCTGCTTTTCCATCATGCGGTCGGTCTGTTTCTTCATTGGGTCCCTTTATGTTCGCAGCCTGTGTAAGATTTTTTCCCCGTCTAAAAAAAGCTGCTTAAAATGCAGAACCTTGTTTCCCATCTCCTCTTTTTACTTCCTGCTGCTGTTCTTGAAAATAATTGCTGTATATAGTCAATCCACAAAGCATGAGAATAGGTAGAACCTTTACAGATTCTACATTATAAATTTAAGATTGCAATCTCTTCATTTTCACAAATGCCAAAGATGAGGGTCTCTGCTTTCATTTCTTTCCTGTCAAAAGGACTAAATTTAGTTGGTTGATTTACTTTTTATCATCCAAACATTAATTTTGCAAAGCAAAGAAACTTTTCCAGATGGACTTTAAAAAGATAATATATCTGATCCCGAAAGCCCAAAATCAGAGATAATACATTAGAGATTTTGTCGGGGAGTGAATCTTATTTTTTTCTTCCTTCATGTTCTCATTTATCATTTAGTAGATTTCCTTTCTATATGCAGAAAAAAGGTGTGAGAGTCTGCATTTTCCTGTATTTTCTATTAAAGTGAAACAGGCATATATCTCTAACATTTTACCATGCAGTGAAGGCTATAAATAAAGTCTTAGAACTTTGACTCTTAGCCTTGATATCAAGATATTATTAATTTTTTCCCTAATTTTTGGTGCTTATTTGTGAGATAGATACACTTATTGGAAATAAAGATCCCTGAAGGTTGTATGTGTGAGAGTAACAAGTTCTGAATTGATGTGTTACAAAGCTCTTGGCATGGCCCTAAAGGGATTGTCTCTCATTTCCTTAACACCCTAATAGATTTTTCAAAGTTCCTGTTCCAAATTTTCTCACAGCTATCCAGCCTTTATCTCCCAAACATGCCTTAAGAAATTTTGTCTCCTTACCTGAGGAGATTTCAAAGCCATCTTTGAAACCATTTTATTCTCTCAGTTTCCTTTGGCACCAAACTCCCTTAATCTTTCAAGGCAAACCACAGCATTATAAGTATAACATGGTCATGATTTGAAACCTTTTGAATTGACTGTCAGCCAAACTGTTTTTAGGGCCATTCAACTGCAGTAGATGCTTTTCGGGAATCAATATGAAAAGAACTATCTCTAATCCTATAATAACCTCTTTTGGTCTTGGTTCTATATTTATACTTAACCAATACTTACTGTGAAGAATTTCAACATGCTTTTTGCATTGATATGTTTTTAAATTTTGATTTAAGGTAGATTTTAAGGGAGTCATGGGTGTTATGCTTGCTGAATTTTAGTATGTTTGAAAATGTTACTGATGTTGCAAATTGGAAGTATCCCAATGTCAAGATTTAAAATTAGAGTTTTGAAAGTTCTTTTATAATCTGTATATCAGGTAAAACATTGAGGATGTGTAAGTGTAAAGAAGACTTGGAGGAGAAATCTTAGCAGTATTAGCTGGAAATTTAGTTCATAATTGACCTAGCAACAAAATATAGACCCACTGAAATTCATTAATTTAACAAATATTTATTGAGCACTCGCTCGCTGTGTACCCATGCATTATTTTAGGATACAGTAGTGAAAAATAGAGGCCTAATGAACTCATTTTCTCCAAGACAATAAACTGGATTATTTGATAAGATACAGATAAGTGCTAAGGAGAAAAAAAAAAATGAAGGAGAAAAGGGGATACAAACCTTGGCCTAGAGTGTGCCACTTCAGGGTGACAAGGAGAGTCCTCACTGAAGATGTGATTTTCAAGTCAAGACTGGTACTGGAAGAGGGAAAGAGCTTGCTTTTTGAAGTGAAGGCTAGTGAGGAAGTGATACTCTGTGAGCTCATATGTTGTCATGGCTGCTTTCTTTACTTGGTCCTTTGCTTAGGGGTCAAAGTTGAAACCTGGTGAGACCTCCCAAGGAGGTTTTTTTTTTTTTTTTTTTTTTTTTTGAAGTTGGACACAATACCTTTATTTTATTTATTTATTTTTATGTGATGCTAAGGATCAAACCCAGTGCCTCGCATGTACTAGGCGAGCACTGTACTGTACACTGAGCCCCAAACCCAAACCCAACCCCAACCTTCCAAGGAGGTTTTGTGCCAGTGGTGTGTTTCTCCTTTGTGGACTTGAAAATCTTTGCCTTGGGTAATAGTGACCTTGAAATTAATGTTAAAGTTGGAAATGACCCTAGAAACAATGTTGTTCAACTCTCACTGTATAATGAGAAGATTTAATGGCATCGAAAATGTGTGTTAAACTGAGTTGACCAAAATAATATTGTGAAAACCTAGTACTAAATCCACATCTTTTTTCCAATAAGGAAAATAATACTTTACCTCCTCCTGGTTGTGGTGGTCATTAAAGACCCATTTTAATTTCAATATATAAGATGTGGCAGAAAAGTTATAGTCTTTTAAAAGTTATAGTCTTATATATTTCTCTGCTCATTTCCCTTCACTGTCATTCCTGTTTTCTTTTTCAAATTTAAATTAAATTTATTCTTTTTTTTTGTGATGCTGGGGATTGAACCCAGGCAGGGCCTTGTGCATGCGAGGCAAGCACTCTACCAACTGAGCTATATCCCCAGCCCTAAATTAAATTTATTACACATAAAAACATAATAATTGTACATATTCATGGGGTACCATGTGATGTTTCAATACATATAAACATTGTATAATGTTTAAATCAGAGTAAATATATCTGTTTCTTCAAACATTTATTGTTTCTTTATGGTGAAAACATTCAAAATCCTTCTAGCATTTTGAAATACATAGTATGTTATTGTTACCTGTAGTTACCCTACAGTGCAATAGCACACCAGAATTTCTTCCTAATGTCTAATGATAACTTAGTACTCCTATCTAATAACTTAGCTTTGATTAATCTTCACCCTCCCTACCACTCTCTCCAGCCTCTATTCTATTGTTTCTATGGTATCAACTTTTTATATTCCAAATATGAGTGAGGTCATGCAGTACTTGTCTTTCTGTGCCTGGCTTATTTCACTTAACATAATGATTTCCAATATCATTCATGTCACAAATGACTTGTTCTTTAAAAATGATGCACTTCGGAATGGCATTAATTTCTTAATACATTGGCAGTAACACACAATCCCCATGATAGAAGATTTAGGTTCCCCATTTCTTTTTACAGATTAAAAAAAAAAAAATTCTGTTTTTGTTTTGTTTTGTGCTTTCTCTTGAAGGGGACAGAGCAGCTGTTTTTCTCCAAGCTATTGATTTGGATTCAGCTGTAGTGATTAATTAATTATTTAAATAATTACTAGAGCATCATGCAGCTCAAGCATGTTCTGCTCCACAAAAGATATTTGTGGTTGAGTGTAGGAGCACACGTGTATTTCAGACAGGATCTGTTTCAGCAAGGACCAAGCACAATGTATTCTGCAAGCTCTTCTGTTTAACGCAAAATGCCCCTCTAAACTTTCTAATTAGCAAATTTGAATTTTTAGTCTATTGTATACCTAATTTCATGGTACTGTAGACACTGGGCTTGGGATTAGTAGCATTTTGGTTTGGTCAGCAAGGTAATTGGAAATGAAGTAAACCCCTATTATTGCAATAAGCTACATCATCTCCCTTATACACGCATTGCACCCTAGAGGTGGTTTCTACAATGTGTAGTCACAAAGGACATCCTCAGAGACTCTTTTCTGCCGGTCTCACTGAAAACTTACCAGGATGCTTTCAAGATCACAATAATGAAAATTAGAAGAGGATATATGCTGTGATTCATGGAAGGACATTGCCTTACCTGAGTGAAGAATGATGTTTTATGCATGTGCGTGTGTGTTTATGTACTCGTGCATATAAGCACATGTGTGTGTTTAGCATGTAATTACTTGTATTTTTCTTCCTGCCTCTTGTTGTTTCAAAACAGCCCAATCTTCCATTACTATCCCAGGACTAACTAGAGGTTAAAAAAAATTAAAAACATAAATATCCTTAAAGGAATTATGCTTTTCAAGATTGATACACTAAATTATTTCAACTATTTGAGATTTTTTAAAACCTGAAAACCCTAGGGGAAGAATGTTTTTCATATTTAATCATTTTACATATACAAGTTATGATTTCTTTAGTTAGCTCAAATATAATCAGCAGTTAATCCTTGAGGTAATGTTCTCCAAAAGATGTAGCTAGCATAGTGCTGAATACAGTGAACACTCAGTAAATACATGTGGATTAGTTGACCATGGACATTGTACATTTCTTTTCATTAATTTTTTTATTTAATTGTCCAACATATGCCTGTAGAATATGGCAAATGGGTCCATTGTGCTTTAGGTTCTGAGAGATACAGTGGTGCACAAGAGGCAGTCTTTGTCTTTAATGAACTCTGTTTTCACAGGATTAACAGGAAACTTCCTAAGGCCATTTAATTATATATGCTATGTTTAAGCATCCCCAAAGCAAATCTAACCCTCTAGATTAGTGCCAGAGATACAAAGACAATGAATCCTATCCTCAGGGAACTCACAGAACAATTAGAGAGTAAAACCTACACGTATGGATACAAATCTAGGAATGTTTGGCCTGTAGGATAACAAATGAATGCTGCCCATTTTGTCCTTTCTTCTCTATTCCAGACAAATGCTCCAGACTCTTTGATAATTCCATTCATACATTCCTAATTCTTCTAGTGACTTATATTTTCACACTAAGAATTCCTCCCTCACTTACTTTCATCTTTTGCCTTTCATTTTAAACTTCTATCTCATGTTCTGTCACAATTTCAAAGGAAAAATATCTAGTCATTCTATGCCCCCAGATTCTTTTCTGCTTGGAAGAATAATAATCATTCAACATAGGGACTGAACCCCTCCCCCAACTCCTCAGGTATCATCTCCATTAAACTATTTAAGCCCTTTTTGCTCCCCCCCTTTTTAAAACAATTTCAGACTGCATCTGCGAAGATCCAATTATTGCCACAAACTCTTTAATCAACTCAGTGACCTTCATCCCACTGTAGGCAAAGACCCACAGAGGTAATGTTACCAGAAGTGAATACTTCATATTTGATTTGATGAAAGGATAAAAATCACTCTATTCAAAACAGAGAGTCCAAAGTGTTCTGTGACTTTTTATTTAACAAAATCCTGGATTGGGTTTGATTTGTGAATGATTGTCCTTGCATGAGGTCAATTATAATATAGGACAATGTTAGCCTCTTCAAGTTAGTTGTGCATGGGAAAGAGATACAATTTGCTAGAACAGTGAGGGAAGAATGGAGGAAAGAGAGATTCAGGATAGTTTTTTATTTTTTGGTTCCTTATTGGAGATGCTAGATTCAGATTTTCAAGTGTGAATACTGCAGGTCAGACTGCTTGGTGTAAGGCAGAGTGTATTATTTATTCTATAGATGACTGAGCAGGGAATGGTATTTTGGCAAATCCAAGGACTCTGTTTTCATGACTAGATCAGAAATAAATTTCCTTTCTTGTAGATGTCTAAATAACATATGCCCATAAAGACTTCTGATCAAACATTTCATGTATGGAAAAGGAGTAAAATCTTGTATTAAATTTGTTTGTTATATTCTGTGTTTATATATAGAGAGTTATTTAATTCTCCTCTGGGCAATTAGAATTGTGTCTACTGGGTTTTACTGCCTCCATTTTCTCCTAATTCCAATCAGTTTTGCAATCTGCTCTTGGACTAATCTTTGAGAAACTCACATCGCTCATCTGTTCAAATCTCTAAATGGCCTCATGTTGTTTCTGTAATAAGAGTCACATATTTTATCTTGATATTCTAAAATATTCAATAGACCTCATTAATATTATTTAATATTATTTATTACTTCCTTTTACTTGTTGTGTTTCAATCAAATGAAACTTCTGCTGTTTGCCACATCTAGCACAAACTTTGCCATTTCTAAATCCTTTCTTTAAATGCCTTATTTTACTAAAATGCACATTCTTTGATCTTACATCTAAAGGCTTTCTACTTCAGGACTGAAACACAACTATTTTTGCAAAGTCTTTCCAGAATCTCCACTAATATAAGTCATCTCTCTCTTTCACCTAAATTCTTAGCATATTTTGTGTATTTTTATAGGTCAATGTTTTTGGTATACATTAATATATGTTTCTGTATACATATGTGCATGTCTACACGCATATATACATTGTCAGTGGGAAGATCCAATGAGATCACCTTATTTTCTAACTAGGAGACCTGTCTTGTATTTTTTAGTCTATTCTATAGATACAGTCTTCTTTGGAGCTCACACTCAAGCAGAGTCAGGAAGGTGTTGTATGAGAATTAAATATGAGGGGTGGAACACAGAAATCATATAGCATTAACACCAGAAGAGGAGGGCTCTATCCTGAGTGGAAATACTAAGAGCACATACAAGGTCTTGGGAGTTGCAGCACTGGCTACCCAAGAATCAATAGAAAGGGGCTTGGCAAGTGGCCAATACCAGAATTAAAGATACCATTTTTTTTTTTTTTTTTTTTGGTACTGGGGATTGAACTCAGGGGCACTTGACCACTGGGACACATCCCCAGCCCTTTTTTGTATTTTATTATAGACAGGGTCTCACTGAGATGCTAAGTGCCTCGCCATTGCTGAGGCTGGCTTTGAACTTGTGATCCTCCTGCCTCAGCCACCCAAGTGCTGTGATTACAGGCGTGCGCTACTGCGCCCGGCTGAAGATACCACTTCTAGGGTACAAAATAAATAAATTAGAAGGTGGAGGTTCTCCTTGGAGGCTCAGTGGTTAAGGGAAAGAAGGAGGAAGGTGAAGACATGAGTATTACTGAAATAATATAGTCTGGGAGAATTTTAAGAGAAAAGGATGTCATCTATTTCTTTGTAAGAGAAAAAAACTGCCCTTTATTTTAGCAATAAAGAGGGAGAACCACCCTAACCCTGGTCTCCCCATCCACATAGGATCTCTTCTTGCTCCTGGACTAGGAAAATCTAAGAGAAATAAATATGAAAAAAAAAAGAAAGAAAGAAACACAACATTCACACAGAGACACTCTAAGAGATAATAGGCAAAGAAGAGAAAAACTATTTGTAACATTAAAACATTTGAAAAATTATAGTCATAAAACAAAACTGTAAAACAGTGCTTCAAAATGAATTAAAAGTAATTTAAAAAGCAAAGCAATTGCAATTATGAAAGAGTACCATGAATTAGAAATTTAAAACAGAATACAAACAAAAACAATAGAAAGTTATGTAACAAAATTATCAGAATGCAGGAGAGAAGTGAACAGACAAAAGCATCTTAGAAATTAAAAATATAAGAAATCGCTTTTAGCTGCTCAGCTGCTCTAACAAAATACCATAAACTGCAGGGTTTAAATAATAGAAATTTACTTTCTCATCATTCTGGAGGCTGAAAGATCCAAGAACAAGGGCCGGCAGGGTTTGGTTTCAGGTGAGCACCTACTTCCTGGCTTGCAGACATAGTGGGGTCACCTGGCCTTTTCCTCCTGCACAAAGGGACAACACTCTTTCCCCTCTCCCTCCCTCTTCTTGTATATCTACTGACCCTACCAGAATGGACACCACCCTTGTACTAAATTTAACCTCAACTACTCCTAAAGACCTAATATCTAAATACTGTCATATTGGGGGCTTCAACATATGATTTTTTTTCAGAGGGGTACATAATTCAATCCATAGCATGGTCAAAAGAAAATATATGTCTGAAAGTGCTGTAGGAGATGTGCAGGATAGATACGGAGAAAAGCCAAGGAAAGAAAACAAAAGAAGAGATTAAAAACAATCAAAGAGAAAGTTATAAATATAGAAGACAAGTAGGAAGATACAAACACATAATTTGGATGTTTCTGGAGAGCAAAAGCAAAAATGGGGCAAGACTAACATTTAAAACCATACTCAAGAAAAAAGTTTAAAATAAGACCTGAAGAGATAATGACAAGGTTAATTTTTTTTAACTCACAAATATTGACCCAGACTGTTTATTTCTGAAACACAGCAAAGAAAGAAGACTAAGCCTTTTACAAAAGAAAGCAAGTGGATTGACATCAGACTTCTTAACAGAAACATTCAACATGAGAAACTAAAGGAGTGACATTTTCAAAATACTCAAGAAAGGGAATAAAGTAGCTTATTTCAAGTTGTCCTTCAAGTCCAAAGTCTATATAAAAGCCATGGAATATTCCAAAACTCAGGGAGTATTGTACCTCAAAAGCTCTTCTCAAGGAAACTGCACAGATTGAGTTTTATAAAAAAGTGATAGTGGAGACTTCAACAAAGAGATTGGCGATGAGTACATTTTAAAACAAATTGTGGATAAGGGGTAAAGTTTGTTAGTGTCATATGCTATACTGAGGTAAAAGTGACACTACTAAAACAAGGAGGAAAAGCAGAGAGAAAGGAGTTAGATGATGACATTGGATATCATTTAAAGCTGATAAGTAACAGAACCTTAAATATATTTAGGAGTGCAAAGATTTCAAAAAATACTTTGAAAGAACTTGTCAAAAAAGGGATGGAAAAACTGTATAGAAAAAAAAAATATAAATACACATGTGCATTAGCTTTCTATCACAATGTGACAAAACACCTGAGACAAACAACTTAAACGGAAGAAAGACTTATTTTGTCTCATAGTTTCAGAGGTTTTAGTCCATGGTCACTTGGCCTGGTTGCTTTGGGTATGTGGCAGGGCTGAACAGCATGGCAGGGATCATGTGGTAAAACAAAGCTGCTCACCTCATGATGGCCAGGAAGCAAAAGAGAGAAAGAGGGCTGGTCATAATATCTCCCTCATAGGCACACCTCCAGTGACCTAACTTCCTTCTACGAGGCTCCATCTCTTAAAGTTCCACCAATGCCAAATAACACCATCAGCTAGAGACTAAGCCTTTTAATACATGAGCCTCTGGGGTACACTTAAGATCCAAACCATAGCAATGTGAAAATATAATCTAAATGAAATTTCCTGTAAGTAGAAAATATGTATTTATAGGAAATATATGTATAGTAAGTTTTCTGAATTACGTATATATGAAATGTGTAATATATATTTATAGGAAATATGTTTAACTATGAATCTTATGTATATTTCCTATATGTGCTGAACATTTTTATTATTTTCTCAAGTCAGATCATTTAAAGTAGCAGGTATGAATAGTACTAAACTATAATTTAGAACTGGTAGGATCCAAAGAAGTTCTTTGGTCAGTCAACTTTTTTCTCAGTGTGCCATCTCATTTTATAAAATGGATTCACTTCATACACACTCATATCATGAATACGTTTCGGCCCATTGTTACCAAGGAGAGAAAAAGAAACTTGGAAACATTTAAGAAGGGAAGCAATCATTGCAGTCTATGAAAGTTCATCTTATATTTAAAAAGTGCTAGGCACTTCTTTCACTTATTTGTTTTTAACCTTCTGAAAATTAAAAACACACAGATGGCCAATCTGGATCATTATGAATTTCGTTAACTGAATTGAAATTTTCTCTAGATTGGTATCAAACTTGTGCTGTGTGGCTGTGGCAGTAGTTCAGGGACCAGGGCATAAAAAAGTGCCCTCTCCACTCAATAACCAGAAAACTAATTTGATGTTCCTATTGACTTGAATCTGTCTGCTTTATATCTTGAGCCTATGAGTGTGTGACCTCTTCTGCAGAGATCTGCTGCTTCTGGGCATTTTGTAAAGTGCTGAAATTATCAGGAATACTGCTCTCTGAGCTTTGCAAAACAATGGAGAGTATTTTCTATCTACTTCTTGCAGTGATTCCCCAATAATAAATTGAAAGTATATGTTTTAATTTCATGACAGTTTAGTTTTGGAGAACCAGCTTCAGGTATTTAGGTTTTTAACTATTATTCTTTATCTGTCATTCTTTATGATTCATTGTTTCTCTCAGCTTTAATTTCTTTTCCACTCTGTTTCTTAACAGACAGCTCCAAGTTTTCCTGAGTCATCCTATTTTTTTTGAAACAATGTGGAAATAAAAAAAAGATAATATTTGGCCAGAATCTCAATCTTGAAGCTCCATCCATTTCCTAATGTGGTTAGTTTACCAACCAGGCAATTAAGAAACTGGCCTTCCCTTTCATTGTCTTAGAAAATTAGGGAAATTTTCCTCATGGTTAAATTGCATTTCTGGAAACAATTGAGGAGGCTTTTTGTAATTTGTGTAAAACTTTTGTTTTCCTTGAGCTTTTGTACATACATTAGCCATTTAAAGAAATAAAGAACTCATTTTTAATCTTTTCCCTTCCTTTTCTTCCCTAATTGTCCTTTTGAAATCTTGCCAATCAAGATGGGCTGTTTCCGTGTATGGAATAATATGCTTCTGTTTTAGCCATTTAAATAATAACATGTGCTTCTAAGGTTATGGAGTCATTTAGTAGTTTGTTCCTTGACTCTCAGCATCTATCTTTACCTGGTAGCCTTGAACCACTTTCTGGATACATTTATTTCCCCATGTCCTGGATCTTTACAGATTGCAAGAAGTCTAAAACAGCTTAGAGAGGAAATAACTTCTGTCCAGGCATTTGCACCATGTCACTGTCTTCTCTTCATAATAACTGTTATTTTTGATTCTTGAACTGACCTCTGAGACCCTAGGTCTTACCTATTTGGATCAATTTGCTGTGTGTACTGTCCTAACTGAATTCCCTCTCCAAACCCCTCTGCTCATCCTGCCCTGGTGCTTCCTCATCTGTTTGGCTATGACTAGTGCAATGCTTTCTTCATTCCTGTATCCTCTAACATGGAATCTTGCCTGGAGTGGGGACTTGGTAAATATTGCTGAATGATAGTATTGGTCATATTACATGGTAAGTTTGTTGTAGGCGAGTTGGAAATGCTATGTTGTAGAGAATTGGTAAGGAATCTTTGTGTGAGAAGCCAAAAGGGATGAAGTGATTGAACAGGATATGCTTATACATTATCTTTCTTCTTCCTCTTCTGTATGTATTTACATTGAGCTTCCATGTTGGTCAGTGAACAACTGGAAATAGACTATCCTCTGGGTCACACTGTCATTGGCTACTCAAACTTTCCAGTTTCTACCCTTTATTTTCCTTCCAGAATGATATGAATTCTAAACATAGAAGAGGCTATTCTCATTTTGTAGACAGAGTGAAATGTCTACATAACCCTGGATAGAGGGAGGAATTTTGGTCATGAGATGCCTAAAGTACCATGAAGATGTATAAAATATTCAAATCTTAATTGCTTTGATGGGATTAAATGCTTTAGGAGAATTGAGATAATATAGGCTGTGCCTTCAATGAGCAGGATTATAGGGGCAGAGAAGCAAGGAGAGAGGTGTCAGACATGAGTTGAAGATTGAGATGCCTCAATATGCGTAGTTCCTGACCTATTCAGTTGTTAAGAGTACCTTTGGGGAAGTCACAGGGGATCTTTCTTCAAGACTTGAGTCACTAGTGACCTTAGAAATGAGCTTTTGTGACTATTCAGCTATTGGCACAGGATTCCCCATGAATACATGTATGTGCTTTGCTGCTAGTCAGATGATGGACATAACTCTGCCCTTCTGTTACCACCAAGAATCCCTTCTTCGAGGCTTTCCAGAGCCAGGAACTATCTCTTTATACTTCCAACTTAAATGCATCGTGGGTTTGTGTGGCTGCTTTAAGATAGAGACTTGTTTTCTTTTTCTTTTTCTTTCCTGCTCCTTATCTTGCCTTAGCCTTAGACTAGGAAAATGAAAACCCCGGGGGCACTTTGGGAGCTTCTGCAACCCAGACAGCAGGGGCCTGAAGAGCTCTCTCCTCTGTCTGTTTTTATGTCCTTTCAAAATGTCAGTTAGCACCTTTAAAATAAAGTCTGCCATCAAAGATACACACTCCTCTCCTCCCTGTCTGGTGTGCCAAAGATAGACATTACTCTGTCTGCTTCAGTTCTCAGCTTCCTGTCATGTTTGGCAAAAATTTAATTGCCTCTCCTTTCAGAACAACTTTTTATTTGTTTTCTTAGCTTCAACATCTCCTCTAAAGGAAAGTTTCTGTAGCAAGGGAATGTACACAGCTTTTGTTTCCACAGTTTCATGATTGGCTTTCCAATGTCCTTTACAGTGAAATTTTGTGCCCAGAAAAGATGCCACAGGAGCCAGGCAGTGTTGGTTTATTCAAGGGTGACAGTTCACAGAGGGAGCCACATTTACTCAGGTTACCTTCAGGCTCTGTGTCTATTGCAGGTAGCAAGACATATGCAGTGCCGTGGAGTATAGGTGCCATCTATTACCTTGCTAAGTTGCATTAGGTAATAATGATAGTAATACTCCCTGCTACCTTGCAAAGTTGAATTAAGTAATAATGATAGTAATACTCCCTCTCACTAGGTTTCTTATATCTCAGATTTATGTCCCCTCTCTTTTGAAGGTGTTTGCCCTGTATCCTGGTGATTTTAAACTGACTTTTCAAAACCTGGCTCAAATGTCATGTGGAATCGATACTGCTTTCTCCTCTGTTTCCACTGCACTTCTCACATGGGTTGATTGCAGTCCTTTAGTGCATCGGTGCGTGATAGAAGTTCTCATTGTACATGTGCCTCATAGCTTAGCACCCTGCCTCTTCCCATCCTAGATGGTTAGGAAATGTCTCTCCTTCCTTATTCATAACCTTAACATCTAGTCCAAGGTCTCATACATAGTTTAGTGCTCATTTGAAAGCTATTTATTAAATAAATGAATAAATGTGACTGGTGCTTTTGCACATGGCTTTCACAGTTCATTCAAATGCTTTCAAGCATCATACCATCCCATGCAAAAATTTATGCGGGACCAAAGAGTGAAGGCAATAGGTAAGTTTTGAGAGAGAGAGAGGGGGGGGGGAGAGAGAGAGAGAGAGAGAGAGAGAGAGAGAGAGAGAGAGAGAGAGAAAGAAAGAGAGTAAAGGGAAGAGACTAACTGCTCTGGAGTTCTGTGAAAGAAGTCAGAATCTCTTAAGATTAATAAAGGGAACAATAAGCCTTTACGATGAAAGAAACAAGAGGGAATATATTTGGAAGGGTAACAGGATACACATGACATTTTGAGAGGGTAATGAGGGTTCGAATGGAAGATTTGGAGGTGGCGGTGAAGGCACTGCCACTTGTCTTTACGTGGAAAGGTGTGACAAATGTAGAAGTCCACCTCAGGGAAAAGAAACAAAACAAAACAAACAGACCAGAGACATTTCATCTAGAACTAGAATTCCCTGAAATCTGGGGAAGAGATTGTGGGTAATCTGGGTGAGAGATGAACAAGCCTGGACCATCTTGTCACACTCTTCCAGACAGACATCAGCCGGAAGAGCATCTCTGGGTCTGTGACTCTGGTGTGCCTCTTCCATGACCCAGTGCACAGCATGCTGGGTCAGGAGAGGTTGTTTGGAGGAGGCATGACTGGAGCGTTCTTTCTTTTCCTCACGTTTTCTCTCTGACCTGGGGAAAATCACTAACCCTCAGTGGGTCTCAGTTGATTTATCTGTAATATGGTAAAAATGGCATTTTATCTGCCTGAAGGTGAGGATTTGGGCTGAATGATCTATTGAGTTCTTCAGCTACTATAAAAATCCATATATCTTCCTGGAAATTCTACATTGTTTCAATTTATTTGGATTTTCTCAAGACTCCATTTAAATTATTTTATTGTCAAGGTTCATGATAGATATTTGTCACAAAGGCCATGTAGGTCATGTGACCCTAAGCATGACCACCTTGGAAGACTTTCTTATTTCTAGTGTTGAAAATCTATATTCAAGCCAGATAAGCTTTATATTTTAATGAGAGGGTCACATGTTGAAAGTAACTTTTTCCTTAAGATGTGAAATATATAGGTCTAGATGATGTTTAAATATTACAGAGTGGTAGAATTTTCAGATGAATATGCTTTTCTTTAACTTTGAAGAGATCTTGGCACTGTTGAGTTTGTCAAAGTAGTGTCTGGATTTCTAAGGAATTAGAAGTTTTTGAAGGATAAATAAGACTATTTCTTTAAAAAATTTTAACTTTTAAATGGAAATTTTAAAACAACTAGTATAATCTCTTTTCATTTCCACCCTTCCAATAATATACAATATTATTGTTTAAAAATATAATTATATATGTTTAAAAATATAATTTTAATGGCAAATTAATGTATGTATTGATTATAAGAAAAATGAAAATGAAGAAAATCCTAAAGCAGAAAATTAAAATGACTCCCTAGAAAATAGTTAATATAAACATTAACATTGCTCAGTGTATCTATAAGTCTATTTTTTCCGTCTTGTGTGTATGTGTCCATATATATAGGATCACATGTAACATATATACTTATCCTTAATACATACATATGCAAGTATGCATGTGTATGTATGCATGTGTATGTATGCATATAACTTAATAATTTATTATTTCTGAGTCATCCAAATTATTTTTAATTTTGAGAGAAAAATGCAAATAACAAAGAAAATAACCAAAACACAGGAAAAAATTAAAATTACTCCTTACCTTCCTTTTCTTACACAAAATTCTACTTTTCATGGGTAACCACTTTCAATTATTTGTCTAGACACTCTAATTAATATACTTAGGCATCTGTTTCTCATTTTATCCCCATTATCAGCCTACTCTCTATTAACAGATGAGAAATGTAGGATTAAATGCCTACCTTTCTTTCTCTTCCTTCTACTTCCTCATTTTAGAGGTTATATTATTACTATCTTTTTACTTTCAGTGGGTTCACTCATAACTATAATTCACATACTCAAAATCTCATAATAAATTCACTCTGGAAGGTATACAGTGGCTTTCCCCTGTGTGCGATGAAGAAAGAACACATGCCATTGCCCTTTGGATTTTTCCCTCCATCCATTAGCCTTACATCATCAAGGTGGTTGACACTGATATTGTGACATGTAACTATAATTGTGCTTTCTATGTTTGGCTTTGAAGTTTATTATCAAAATTGAAAGCCAATGAGATAATGTCATTGGTAAAAACACAGGATCACTTTCTGGCTGAAATGTTGTAATTTTGGACAAGCTACTTAACATCTCTGGGCCTCAATTTCTTCATAGGTAAGATGGCCATAAAACTGTACCTATATCATTGCTATGGGCATTAAGTGAGGATTTATTGTGTCCCTAGAACAATGTATGACACATCATAAGTGCTCAGTAATATTTCTTGGAAGGCCCAGGACTGTGAATGGACCAGTATCTCTAAACCCATGCTGCTTGAGGGAGAATGTTCTAGGAATCAAAGGAAAATAGTTTTTTCTTTTCTTCTGTACATGCCATCAAATATTCAAAATCATGGGGTATTTCAGATGTTACTTCACATTTTGTCTTTCTTAGGCAACATGTTTTTTTTTTTTTGCCTGTAGTTTCCTATAATTTGGATATTCATAGAGGAGAGGAATTCCCTTACTGTATTGTTAAACTCTTCCAAGGGCTGGGGCTGTGGCTCAGCGGCAGAGCGTTCGCCTCGCACGTGTGCGGCCCAGGTTCGATCCTCAGCATCCGCGTAAACATAAAATGCATTGCATTGTGTGCAACTAAACTCTTCCAGGAGCGTATTTACTAAAATAATTTTAATAGAAATTGAAAATTTAGCAGCAACCAAGAAAGGATTTCTTTTTATAGATGATCGAATTTGATTTGATATTTACCTTGAGACTGCCATGGGTCTGTTAAGAACCAGATTTAATTCTCTGTCTGTCTTTGAAGGCCAGCCCAATAGTCACAAGCAATGCTGATTCACTTTTTTTTTCCTGTGGTATACTGTGTATCTCTTGTTATTCTGATTTAATGTATTGGAGTGGCTGTTTATAGCCCTGACTTCCCAAGGGTTTTCTTCCTCTGGAAAACTTCTTAGAGAAATTAACTGCATGGCCTTTTGTCCCTTCAGATTGGTGCTTCAACTTCTTACTTTTTCTGCTGCATCTCTCACCCTTTATTCAAGGCCCAGGCTCCTTGACTTAATTTTGTAGTTGCTCAAATAGCCTTAGTGACGTGGGTCTCTGAAAGGAGCAGTGCAGGAAAGCCCTCTTCAGGGCATCCATGTGCAGGAGTAGTAAACATGTCTGCTTCTGGGTCAGGTCTGAGGAAGTAATGAAAGATGATCTGGGTAGGGAGATTGCAGGTGTCAGGGAAATTGTGAAGAAGGTACAGTAATTTGCTCAGGAATTTGAAATGTACTCTGTTTTGCAGAGAATTGTTGCAGTTATTTTAGTAGGAAAGTGTTATGATAAGATTTGCATTTCAGAAAAAAAGAACTTTGGTTTTTGAAGTTTTGAAGATGATTACAAGGAGAGACTGGAGAGAGGGAGAACAGATTGAGGCTCTTGTATTTCAGTTTTTTTGGCTGTGGAAACTTACTATCAAAACACTTTTTAATAGAATTAATGGGACACACTATTCAGTTGAATGTGACAGATAAAAGAAAGAGGAGTTGAAGACACAGTTCTAATGTGAGCATAAGAGAGGTTTTGGGGGAGATAAAAAATCCAGCTTTTAGACATTGGCATTTTTGTGCCTGTGGAATATCCAAATAGAGATGGGGAGTCGGTAATTGGAAACCAAGGACTGCAGAATGACAGAGATGAGACCTAGACACGTAGATCTAAGAATAATCTGTGTAGAGGCTGCAGCCAATGAAATTGGATAGGCTGTTTTTAGAGAGACTTATGCCATAGTATAAGAAGAGGCCTGAGAGCAGAAAGGCCCATGGACCACAGTGTTTAACAGATGATTGGAAGAGGAATCCGTGGAAGAGCATCTTGTGTACGGCTCTGTCTCATGCAAATATATGTGAGTGGGCTGTATGAAATTAGAAGGAGAACATAGAAATGAGGAAGTGAAAACAGAAGAACCAGTGACCAGGACACCAAAGGCAGAGAGAAATGTGTGCAAGAACAACACAATTAAATTGAACTCAAATAAAAAGTGCCCTCTGATTTGAAAATTAAAATGTCCTTTTTTACTTCAGCAAGAGTTTATGTTTTAGTGAACGGGTGAAGCCAGAGATATCTTTCAATGGATGGAGGAAGTTGTGCTAGACAAAAGGGGGACAGTGAGATATATTAGTTTTTTAATAAATTGGACTGTTAAAGAAAAAAAGATGATATTTATAAGGTAAAAGATGAAAATATTTGCCAATAAGCATTCATATTTAATAATTTTGTGGCAAATGGAGTAGACAGAGAAGAAAAAGACTGTTCAGAATGAAGAATAGAAGGAAAGACAAGAAACAATAACCTTTTACTTGACATTGAACATTCAATACTTGGTTTTGGTTACTTTGTGTATGTAGGTGTGTCATTTACCCACAAGAAGACTGTTAAGAGACAGCGGTCAGTCTACTTAATACATGGCCTATGTATATGGTTATTATTGCATAAGCATAACCATTTAATACAGCCATTTATAAAGGAGGTATTTGGAAGCAACTCTGGATAATTCTCTCTGTTTTTGTTTTTAAAGTAGTCAATTTTGAAGCAGGGCTACAGATCTGTTAGCAGTTGGCTCAGGTCTCTTGCTATGTAAGTGCCACATAGTCAGTCACGCGCTTGAATTGGTCCATTCTGTTTTGAAAGATTTGGACATCATCATTTTTTTTTTTTTCTCAATAAGAAACTTGGCTCTGTCTTTGGTAAGATTAGCGAGCTGTTAACTCTACAGTTTGGATCCAGAGAGGCTATTTGGTCTTCAAAAGGAAGACAAAAGTGTGACATGATCCCAGTCCTTCCATTTTCTGTTCTAAAGCTTCCTTTACAGTGGGCAAGGACATCCCTTCCAAAAAGCTGGTGGGTCAGCGTTGCTGTTCCCAGGGAAGCCCTGTGGCCACAGAGCCTTCCTCTAGGATTCACTGGCTTTTCAATCTCTATCACCACTCCCCTTCTTTCATTAAGGAAAAGGGGAAGAAATGTTTTACAGTTTGCCTTGAACTCGATGGTGCCAGTAGATGTCACTCTGGATAGCAGGATAGAGCATCTCTGTTCTTATCTGTGGTTCAGAATAGCCTGTGGCATTCCTGCTCCCAGCCACTTTCGAGCATCTCAGGACTGACACATCTGAATTATGACATTCTCTGCATTGCCAGTTTTACTTCTATGCTGTGGAATAAGAGGGCTGGGAGAGCTGCCATTTCGTCTCGTTCTCATTCAGCTAGAATGCCAAGTGCTTACACAGTTACACCAATCAACCAGGCAAGAAGAAAATGGTTCAGGGAAAAAATGGAGGAAATACATATTTTAAAGCAGCACATCTGAATTCATTGCACAGGCACACGAACTGCCTTTCCTTTAGGTGGAGAGGAGGCAGTTAACCCTTGGCTGAGTGAGTGTATGTATGTGGACCTTGACTAAAGTAAGTAAACTGACCTCTCCCTGCCTATAGAATCTCATTTTCCACTCTGGCCCTCCATCAGCGATCCTCAACCAAGCTGTTAAAATAGGAAAAAATGAAGTCTTCCTAAAATTCTCAGAGGTCAATAAAATTAATGAGTCATTTTTTCTCCATTTTTTCCCCCTGTGCTCTATTCACTCTCCACAAAGCTTTGGGATCTGCTTCAGCACATGACCAAATCAATGTGCAAATAGAAAAGAGGAAATGCTGAGGAAAGGATCAGTAGTTGGATACAATTGTGTTTCTGAAAACGTGCACTTGTGGTTTCCATGCTGTATGTAGTTTTATTTCATCATGTTTTATTTTAAAATGTTGCATTATGGATAGTGTATGTGATACTGTATGTATCAGTTGATGGCTTTCTGTCACCCCAAACAAGAGTGAGGACTTGTACTCTGCATGTGCTACTCTCTACAGCTAGTCTTGGATACTCATTTTACCCTATGCATACTCTACTGAGGCCTAGATCATAGTTCTCTGTTGAACTTCTATCATTGACTTGGAATGCCCCACCATCTTCCTTACTTTTGTATACAATTTAGACAATATTTAGGGCCCATTTCAAATCCTACCTCTCCCCATAAGAAAATCTTAGTGGGCAATGGGAATTATAAAGAAGAGGAAGAACAAGATGGTACATACAGGAATATAAGATCTTTCCCTGGGAGGTTAGTATGTGACAGATTTTGGGGCTCAATTTAAGCGTCCTAAGAGCTTATGGGAAGAAAGATCACTTCCAGCTATTGTGATGAAGCACGTTTAATCGAGGAGGTAGAATTGATATTCAGTTCCTTGAAGGATGAGATGTGGCTCTCTAGCAAAAAGTGAAGAGGAAGGTCTTCTAGGGAAAAAGAATATATAAAGAAAAACAGAGACATGAGCAAGGCACAAGGAATCAGGTGACCACAAAGCCAATTTGTTTAGAATCTAGGACCGATGCCTGGGAGTAATGATAAGATTAATATGACTTCTTACCCTCATTCCTTCTCTGGCAGTCAACAACCTACTTTGTGTGTATGAATGTGATCCCTCTAGGGAAGTGGAATCACGATATATATATCTATATATATACATGTGTATATATATATATCTATATATATATAACATATATATGTCACTTATATATGATATATAGATATATATCTATATCTATTTATATACATATAATATATATCCTCATATATATACACACATATATATGTATACAGATCTATCAATATATATGTGACATATATATATATATTCATATACCTCTATATCATACACACATGTATCTCTTTAGTTATTCTTTTTACTAGTAGGCTTTAAGCTCTTATATCTTCTTGAATACAAATCAATATAAGAGGCATTTTTATTAATAATAACAACAACAACTACAATAAAAGAGAAAATATTTGGATTCTTTGTGTATCCTGTCAAGGTTTGAGAGACTACAACTGTTACTGATCTTACTGGTATGGAGTTAGCTTAGAAGATGTTATAAAAAGCAAATAAAAAAAGATACTAAATATATGCACTATGAGTTGTACATATTAAAAATTATAAAAATAAAATTATATATAAAAAAAAGAAAAGAAAGGAAAAAAAAAACTCCAAGGGAGAGTCTTAAAGATGCAATGCTCTATGAAGCAGGAAGGAGGAGAAAGAGACACAGATAATGTTGCTTTAGTTAATGTTTTCTTAGTATTGTCAATATAATTTCCTTCTTGAAGGCTTGTATCTGTCTTTTCAAATAACATGGTATTGAATAAGTGAAGAACTTTCAATACTAGAAATAATTTTCTCCCTAACATTTGTATTTTTTTTTTTTTTTTTTTTTTTTTTGGTACCTGGGATTGAACTCAGGGGCACTCGACCACTGGGTCACATCCCCAGCCCTTTTTTGTATTTTATTTAGAGACAGGGTCTCACTGAGTTGCTAAGTGCCTCGCCATTGCTGAGGCTGGCTTTGAACTCGCGATCCTCCTGCCTCAGCCTCCCAAAGTGCTGGGATTACAGGCGTGCGCCACCGTGCCCGGCTAACATTTGTATTTTTTAAATATTATTTCAATACTTCTTTTCTGCCCCCAGAGTTTTCTCTTTGCTGTGCACCTTTGTGTTTTCTCATGCTTAAGACAACTTCAGCATTTTACAAAATGAGAATGAATATGCTACCAGGGGCTTTCTTTTAAAATTCATAATGTATTATTCTCAGAAATTAATATATTTACTTACTTGGGAAATATCCATAGAGTAGTCTACAATTTAGATCTACAGGGAAATAAATGAATGACTTTCCATTATGTGAAAAGTTTCAAACTAAATCTTCTAGAATCCTCAGTGTTGACTATTCCATTATATAATGTAGTGAGCTATTGGATTGTCTCATAAGTTATAAAATCCTTATTAATCAAAACATGTTGGTGCAAAGCAGAGGATTAATTGTTTGCTTTGAAAATTAAGGAAAGGGCACATAGAAAAGAAAAATGGTATTAAATAGCACAGTATTTCACACTGTTTGGAATTAATGAGCATTGTGATCACCTTAGTTGAGTTCCTGACCTTTACCATATTATCAAAATTCATTATGTGCAGAAAAATCTATGGAGATTTCAGATCCATTTGTTATGGACATGGATGGCTTGAGAAAATTATTGTGAAGCTTTAGAAACTTCAAGAATTCTATCATCTCACTTAAGGTCACATAGACAGTAACTTCTAATGGTAACATACCTTATTTATTTGGTTGTAATTGAAAGTTGCAAAACAATTTAATTTATAACATTAGGGAAGACATAGTCATCCTTTTTACAGAACTTGTCATTTTGCAGCAGTGATTTCTTCTCTTAGACACCTAACCTTTGTACTTTTTATGGTAAGTGACATCTGCCACCTATGTGAGAACAAACACTGTTTTTCACCTTCCTATCAGGAACAGAATTAAAGTAAATTGAATTTAGGAATTGGTAAGTAAGTATATATAGGATAAATTTCATATCCACTCCACTGACAAGTTTTTAAAACTAAAAAGGCTAAACATGAAATTACATTTTGGTTAAAAGAAACCATAATGTAATTTTTGGTTTAAACTTTTATTATTAAAAATTGTGACTAGCACTTATAAGGATACAGAATATTTTAATTTCCATTCCTCTTTGTTAGTGCATCCCTTTCTTTCCATCCCCATATTCTCCCTGTAAAAGTAGCACATAAGTACAATTATTACTACTATGCTTCTGATTCAAGACTGCAATGATTTCTGAAGGCCCAAGTGTAAAATACATATGGAAATTCCAATTTTATATTACAGATGTAAGAAGGAAAAAATCACCTATAAATTAGCTCTATTAGATCTAAGTTAGATTCAATATTGCCAGATTTTCTTCATTGGAGGCTATAGATTGGGAACTTCTTATCTTGACTACCCAGGAGCAAAAATTCAATCTTTCAAGGCAAGAATCAGTTATGGATTCTTTTCTCTCTAGAATGAAATAACAAAAGCTACAGTGGCTCTGGCAGTACTAATTTTTGCCCTGATAATGCTCTGTGCTGGAGCCACATCTCTCTAGAATATCAATACTTGATCTGTTATTTCAGATGTACTTGTGAGGTGCTCTAAGGAAAATAATAATACTAACAATCACTGATGTTTGAGTGCTGCCTATGTGTAAAGCACCATTCTAATCTCTTAACAGGTATTACATTATCACAACAAACAAATGCATTAAGTTTGTGTTATCTCATTCTCTGGATGAGAAAACTCGGACATATGTTATTTGGTCTTATTGCTTTGTGTCCTTTTTTAAAAAGCATAGTTATCATCTTGCCTAAGGTAAACCCAGGACTCATGTGTTTGGAACAAGATTCATATTTAAATAGAGAAGATGTATTTTAACATGAGAAAAGTGGAAGAATTTTAGTAGTTTTCCTAAGGATGATACTCCAATGTTATGAGTTAAGAATTAATTTTACCCTTTGCTGTGAACTGTAAAACCAGTTTGGTATTGTAGAATATTCCCAACAGCTAGCAGTCTTGAACTACAGATTATAAGCCAAAATATCCTGTGTAATATTTAGGTCTACTCTTTTATATTGCTTTAATTTTTTAAAAACTTATATGGATATGGTCATTGTGTGTATTTTTAATGATACTGAATCTAATTTTTAAAAAAAAGTTAGATTTTTTGTTTTAACTTTTGACTAATGTATATGAATACCACATTACACACTTGACAGATGTGTCTATCAGTCAATTGTATAAGAATTTCCACATTTAAATTGATGCTTTAGGTTTTGTTTAACTGTTAGGCCAATTAAGTTGGTATAGAAATTTGAAGCTAACTGTGATATTTACAACAGATATTTCTCATAAAATTAGTCAAGAAATTAGAATCCATCTGAATGAAAGGAATTGAGATTTCCTATAAGACTGAGGTTGTCTGTGACTAATTTCTAGATTGACAACTGGATGAGACCTTCTGGGAGTTCTTTAAGAATGGGTATTTCTGTCATTAAAATCCTAGGAGTCCAGAGTTCTGAGTTCTACTTTCAACTCTACCATGAGTTTAAACAAGTTATGTTGGGTTTCAGTTTCCTCAGCCACAAAGTGGAAGGAAGGATTGGATCAAATCACTTTCATAGCCCCTTTCAGCATTGAATGAAAAGCAGAAATGGTCTAGATCAGCTTTACCACAGTTGGAAGGGGAGTTAAATGAATCTGCAATGATAGGAATCAAAACTATTTGTTGAGTCTTCATGATAAACCTGTAAGCCAACCACTGTTCTAAGAACATAGTCACTGATTAATTTTTATTCAACACTGGGTTAGTGAATAGGCACGACATGGGGAAATTTGCTGAAGGTCCTGCAGCTAGTAGAGGGTGGACCAGAGATCTCAAGCCAGTGAGATCTGAGGAGCCTAGAGATGGAACAGTGAAACTCTGCCCTCCTGGAAGAATCAGAGAACTTCCATGTAAAATGTCCCTTTTCTGCTTTCTCATCTCAGGAGGAATAATGAAAAAGATGAAGAAATACTTCATAGCTGGAAATTCAACCCTAAATCTCTTTGGGGACTACTTTATCACCTTAAATGATTTTTGGAACATTCTTCTTTCATGCTTAAGCAGGATTCTGATATAGTATGATATTGGCAGAGGTTGTAAAGTGTCTGTCATGTTGGCATTATAGTGCTACCCTGGGCTTTTCCACTGTTCAACTCAAAGCAATATTTATATAAAAGATCACAGAGGCTGAATCACAAAGCCTTTCTCATTCCACCCTTGCTGGTGGCACTTGAATATGTCAATTTCAAGCAGCCCATGGACTGTGTGTGACCAGATGGGGAAACAGAAGAAATGCTGCACAGATGTGCTCCTTCTGGAGGGAATAAAAAAATACAAAAGCATAGTCCTCAAAGCACATTATGTACTAGACATCTCTGTGCATTTTAAATGCATTTAAAATCTACATTATTTGCTATAAGATTTTCTTCAGTATGGAGATTTCTAGTTAATTTCATCCTTGTTTACAAATTACGAACAATTTCTTGGAGTCTATTGAAAATTGAAAGAAATATCCAGTTAATGGGTTAGTAAGAATCGCTCAGAAATGAGAGTAAAGCATGACAATTATAATGCAATTTACCAACATTTCATTTAGAAGACTTCCTTTACTATGTTAGGGAGGTCTGCCCCCACTGGTTCAGGCCACCTGTTTTAACAATCAGACTCGGGGATCTGACTTTCAGTGACTTTTTAGAAAAATTTATTCTAATTAAGCTAGAGGTAAAAGTTCATTCCATTATGTTGGGCCTTTTGATTTTCTGTGATAGGAAGATTAATGACAGTCATTGTGTTCTAATCTCTTCCTCTTACCCTTTGGTTGGGGATGGATTCCCCTGGCCCCCTTTGGTTATGGGATGGTTGAACACTTGCCATCCAACACTGGACAGGTGTGATCAACAGCAGTTGACTAATCCCACCTACTTACAGCTCAGGGAAAAGTGTGCCACAGGCCATGAGGGACCACAGAGTGAACAAGTGTGGGCTGTAGGAAGCAGGCTCTGTGGTATCAAGGGGTTGGAGTGACCCCTATCTCCCATTGGAGGATGTAATTGGTTTGTTTGAATACTTCCATGGGCTGGAGGTTAACTGAAACAACAAGCAGTAATTGCACCTGGTCTCTTGATAAGTATGGCTCTTTGGTAGTGGGATCTCATCTGTGGAGTGGGGGGAGGCCTTTTTATTTATTTCACTTGTCAAAGCAGCTCATAGGATTAGGTTTTCACTTTAGGACTAACACACCTCATACTGTTAAGTTCAACCATTGCATTTAGTGTCTAGTTCTTCCCTCCTCTGTTGGTCTGCTTGGACAGACTAACCAAACCAAACAAAATAAAATAAAACAACAAAACACAAGAAAACACAGGCTGGATGGTTTAAGCAGAAATGTTTTCACAGTTCTAGGGTCTGGAAGTCCATGATGAAGGTGCTGTCCAAATTAATTTTAGGTGAGGGCTCTCTTCCTGGCTTTTTAATACCTACTTTCTAAGTATAACCTCACATGTGACCTTTACTCAGTATGGTGGGTGTTTGGAGAGCTTGAGAGAGACAGGAGAGCATGAGAGAGAAAGCAAGCACTCCCTGGTGACCCTTCTAAACGAGTAGTAATCCTATCAGAATAGGGTCTCACCCTTATGTCCCCATTTAAGCCATTTCCACTTACAGCCATATTGGTATTAGGATTTCAACATATGAATTTGGGGATACACAAGCATTTACTTCACAACACCTGATGCTTTAAAATATTCCTCACACTTTTAATAATTATTAATATCTTTTTATGATAGAGTAAATCTTGGATATTGCTAGTACCTACCCATAGTGGCACAAAATCAGTTCTCTAGGATTATTTATTGAATTGAATTAAGGAGATGTGAATTTAGATTTTGTTTAAGGCACTCAACATAACCAACTTTCCTCTAGATTTTTCTTGAAATTAATTTCTGAATATCATTAGTTAAGCAAATAAATATCTGATTTTGGATTTGGTCATCACATTATTATTATTAATATTATTGTTGTTATTATTGTTTATGTGTTATTTTTGTTGTGTTTTCGCCAGCATGGAATATTAAACATTGTATTAGTTTTGATTGTTTGATTCAGAGTTTAGTATTTTCTGCTTCTTGGAATTTCATCTGTAATGTGGGAGCATTGATACCTATCCCATCTCCAGCCTGTGATGATTACATGATAGCATGAATATGAGAGTTCTTCATAAAGTATGAACATTGCACATACTATAGCAGTACTTCAACTTGCTGTTCTAACATCTATCTGCTATTAAAAATGCCAATTCCCAGCTAGGCTCTGTGGTACACACCTATCTATAATCCCAGCAACTTGGGATGCTGAGATGGGAGGATCAAAAGTTCAAGACTAGCTTTACCAATTTAATGAGTCCCTGTGTTAAACCCCTAGTGTCAAAAAAAAAAAAAAAAAAAAAAGTCAATTCCATTTTCCTACATTTTACTCAGTATTCAAAGTGGATTAAGGACCTAGGCATTAGACCAGAGACCCTGCACCTACTTGAAGAAAAAGTAGGCCAAATTTTCCATCATGTAAGCTTAGGAACCGAATTCCTAAACAAGACTCCTAAAGCACAAGAAGTAAAGTCAAGAATCAATAAATGGGAAGGTATCAAACTAAAAAGCTTCAGAGCAAATAATCAAAAATGCAAAGAGAGAGCCTGCAAAATGGGAGAAAATCTTTGCCACCTACACTTCAGAGCATTAATCTCCAAGATATACAATGAACTAAGCCCCCACCCCCAAAATAACCCAATCAATAAATGGGCAAAGGAACTGAAAAGATACTTCACAGAAGAAATACAAATCGTCAAAAAATATATGAAAAAAATTCAATATCTCTAGCAATTAGAGAAATGCAAATTAAAACTATACTCAGATTTCACCTCATGCCAGTCAGAATAGCAACTATCCAAGAATACAAGTAGCCATAAATGTTGGTGAGGATATGGGGAAAATGGTACACTCATCCATTGCTGGTGGGATTGCAAATTGGTATAACCACTCTGGAGAGCAGTATGGAGATTCCTTAGAAAACTTGGAATGGAACCACCATTTGACCCAGCTATCCCACTCCTCAGTTTATACACATAGGACTTAAAATCAGCATACTATAGTGATGCAGCCACATTAATGTTTATAGCAGCTCAATTCACAATAGCTAAACTATGGAACCAACAAATCCTAGGTGCCCTTCAACAGATGAATGGATAAAGAAAATGTGGTACATATACACAAGGGAATATTACTTAGCCATAAAGAAAAATGAAATTATGGCATTTTCTGCTAAGTGGATGCAATTGCAGACTATCATGCTAAGTGAAATAAGTCAATCCCCAAAATCCAAAAGCTGAATATTCTCTCTGATATGTGGATGCTAACACACACTAAGGGGGAGGGAGGGAGGAATAGAAGTTCACTGGATGGACAAAGTGGAATGAAGAGAAGAGAGGGTGGGATGTGAATAAGAAAAACAGTAGAATTAATCTGACATAACTTTTCTATGTTCATATATGATACACAACAAGTCTAACTCCACATCATGTACAACCAAAAGAATGGAAAGTTACACTCCATGTATGTATAATATGTCAAAATACATTCTACTGTCATATGTAATAACTAAAAAGAACAAAAATAAAAAAAATTACTGAGATATAGTAGTATGTGGCCCAGGAATCTGCATTTTGGTGAAACCTCAGGTGGTTCTAATGTACATTAAAATCTGAGAACCAATGCACTCTTTCAAACTAAATTTAGGTGAATAGAAATGAATGATAACATCCATCAGGGATATCTAAGTTCACAAAGAGATGCGAATTTTCAATTGAAAACAAGTAAATAATGAAAATGAGCAACTACCCACCTCTAGCAGGAAGGCTGTAGATATACTTCATTTACACTGTCTACATTCTCCACATTCAGAACTATGGATTTAGTCTTTTCCAGATCAACAGGGCTTCAGAAACATGTGGGAGCTTTCAATGTGTGTACTCGTGGGCCTCATGTCTGGAGAACTTTATTCTGTAGGTCTGTGGCAGGATCCAGAGACTTGTTTTACAGATGCTCACATGATGGCTAGAAAGATTTGGGCAGACTATTTAATTATAATGAAACTGTAAGTGGTTGTTAACTTGACAAATTTCACATTTCTTCACATAACAAGCTTCTGATATTTTAATATCAGTTTTGAATTATGCAATATAGCATTAATTTGTCTTGGTATACAAAATTTGGGTTCAAAAAACTGACAGCTTACTGTAGTCCCTGCAGCTTTTTTATTCTACATTGGATTGAGTGTATCGATTTGAAATGAAGTGACTTTTTATTTTGAATAAGGATGTACAATTTAAAGCAGGAGACCCTGGCAGTCTAGCAGTTTTGACTGAATGATTTTTGAATTCCAAAGTCTGTGGCTTTTCTTTATTGTCCTTTCTTTGATCCTTGGGCTTTAGGGGAATCTGGACACACAACCTATTCTAAACCTATCTGAGAATCTACTTAGTGAAATAGAGTCTTTATTAGTAGGCTTTATTCAATTCCAAAGAAGTAGGTTTTAAATACTTTAAACTTTCACCAATTCAAATACATATCATATTTATGATCAAGTTCATTCTGATGCATTTTTTGGAAATATCAAATTATTTGTTCCCAGTGTATGCTAGGGATCTAAGTATTAGGGATGCTACTGCTTAGTTTAACACTGAAACTTGTACATGGAGCAGGGAATAGTTTAAAGCTTTATAAAGCAAGCCAAATATTAGCTTAAAATTCAGATTCTGTGAAATGATACTTTAAAGAACTATTAAAATTTTTATGTGACTCATGGTTGCATCTTCAGAGGCTTTTACATATTATCTTGAATTTTATAACATATCTAAAAACTGGGCAGGATATATGTTGCTACCCTCCCTTTGGAGAGGAAGGGATGGAGGTAGGTTAAACTAATGTGGGTCATGGACTCAATTAGTGTTTTAATCTATTTTCTGTCCTACAACAGAATACCTAAGGCTGGGGAATTTGGAATGAGCATAAATTTATTGGCTCACAGTATAGAAGGTGGGACGACCCAGAGCACAGTGCCAACTCTGCCAAGGACCTTCATGCTGCATCGCCCCATGGTGGAAGGGTAAGGGCAAGAGAGAGAGGGGACCAGGCTTACTTTTACAACTCCACTTTCACAATAAGGGCAGAATCCATTCATGAGGGCAGAGCTCTTATATCCTAATTCCTCTGAATAGCCCCACCTCTCATTGTTGCAGTGGGGATTAAATTTCTAAGACATAAACTTTGGGGGACACCTTGAAACCACAGCAGTTAGGCTCATACTTTGTATTAAACCCCAGGTCTTCCAAGCTTAGTTCACTTCTCACTGAATTAGGTAGACCTAGGCATAAAACAGATACCAGCCATATATTAAAAGGAGGCCATTGTTACATGGCAAGAAAATGAGTTTGTGTTGGATTTTGAAAGCATCAAATAAAATTTCTATCTTCTCTAGCTGTTTCTTCTGCCATTCAGAAATTAACAGTGGGTAAAAAAAGTTTTTGCCCCCTTCCTGGTGTGTGAGCTTCTTCTCAGTATTGCAGCCCAAGTTCTTCCTTCTTTGGTCACTTTACACAAATATGATTGATGAGGACTTTACAGGCTTCCAAGAACAGAAGTAATTTAAAGGTTCTAAGTTCTATTAGTAATTTTAGATAAGATCCAGAAAGTATTTAGACTCATTAATAGAATGGACTGTATGGAATCAACTAGATACATTTAGTGTGTTCTGTGTATGTGTTCATTAGAAAACAATGCAGAACACTGAAGCATAGATAATTATTGTTTTGAGAGCTCTGGATAATTAAAGAGCAATCTCAGTTTGTTAGCATATAGGTCTTTAAATTTATTTCCTCTTGTTTACTGATTATATTATAAAATTCTTCTTTTGAAAAAGAGTAAGGGCTGTCTTTAGTCACCACTGACTTCAAGAGACCTTTCAGGTAGAGATAGAGTAGAAGACCTAGAGAAGGGAATAAACTCAGAATCTTTGAGCATTGACATCATCAGCAACTGTTCTCTGCAGAGGTATTGCCCATTAGGAAGAACTTGCTGCCCCATGAAACTTTATGCATATGTATCCTCTTAACTTTTCCCCACCTTACATGATCTGAGAACCTCATGAAATTATATGCAAAATATCTTTTAAAAATTCATTTATTTATTTCAATTAGGTATATATGACAGCGGAACGCATTTTGGTTCATTGTACACAATTGCAACATAACTTTACATTTCTATGGTTGTACATGATGTAGCATCACAGCTTATGTGTAGTCATACATGTACCTAGGGTAATGATGTCCATCTCATTCTAACATCTTTCCTGTCCCCCTGCACCCTCTTACCCTCCCTCCCCTTTGCCCAATCAAAGTTCCTCTATTTTCCCCATGCCTCCCCCCTACCCATTATGGATCAGCATCCACTTATCAGAGAGAACATTTGGCCTTTGGTTTTTTGGGGATTAGCTTACTTCGTTTAGCATGATATTCTCCAACTCCATCCATTTCCCTGCAAATGCCATAATTTTATTCTCTTTTAGTGCTGAGTAATATTCCATTGTGTATATATACCACAGTTTCTTTGTCCATTCATCTATTGAAGGGCATCTGGGTTGGTTCCACAGTTTAGCTATTGTGAATTAAGGTGCTATGAATACTGATGTGGCTGTGTTACTGTAATATGCTGATTTTAAGACCTTTGGGTATAGACTGAGCAGTGGGATAGCTGGGTTAAACGGTGGTTCCATTCCAAGTTTTCTAAGGAATCTCTATATTGCTTTGCAGATTAATTTCACCAATTTGCAGTCCCACCAGCAATGTATGAGTGTGCCTTTTCCCCCATATCCTTGCCACCATTTATTGTTGTCTGTAGTCTTGATAGTTGCTATTCTACTGGCGTGAGAGGAAATCTTAGAGTAGTTTTGATTTGCATTTCTCTAATTACTAGAGATGTTAAACATTTTTTCATATATTTGTTGATCAAGTGTATATCTTCTTCTTAGAAGTATCTGTTCACTTCCTTAGTCCACTTATTGATTGGGTTGTTTGTTTTTTTGGTGTTAAGTTGTTTGAGTTCTTTATATATCCTGGAGATTAGTGCTCTGACGTGTGTGTATGCAAAATATTTTTAAGGTCAGGGATGAATACAGAATTTCTGGGTTTCAGAGCAGAATTGAAAATATAGAGTCTTTTGTCCAAAGAGTAAGAAAAAGGCCTTCTTAAAAATTAATTTTAATATCTTGAAGGTATAAAATGTAAAGCTTTTTCCCTTCTTCCATGGTTTGTTTTTTGACTTGCCATTTTAAATTTCTAACTAAAGAAAAAGAAAACCACTAAAATTATTAGCATGAATTTTGTCATTCATATTTACATTTCATAAAGCCATGTTTTAAAATACAAATTTAAGTGCATTTATCCTCTTAGTAGAATTGACAAATCCTAAATTGCCACAATTCCTATTTTGTAGTTGTTGATTTGTATGTATTTTGTTCTTACTGAACAGTGAAAATACTACACAAAACTTAACTCAATTTCTTTTACTTCACTTCTACTACACACCTATAATTCCTCTCTACCTATGGCTTTCTACTACGTAAGAAAGGACATAAAAGAAAGGAACTGTGTGTTGCCCTATCCTTTTTTATTTCTGTGTCATCATTTTCAGTTTAGGCTGTTGGCTAACAGATGGAAGTAACAGAAACAAGAAAGCATGCAGTAGAGTTTCCTGGTTTTAATGTTTCTTAGAACACCATTGTCTTTGTTCTGCCCTGCTTACTGAGTTACCAAGTAGTTTGTGTAACTTGTCTATCTTGTCTTTTCCTTTGAGACTTGCTGAGCTCCCACACACCATGAGTCCACTGGAATTCTGTGATTATGAGATGTTGTGAATGCTGTATGCAAATGGCAAGGCAAGGACTGGGGACCTGTATATTCTGCTCTTTCATGCTTTTCTACCCCCTTGGACTCCTCTTATGAACCACAAGTCAAAGAGAAATTTATGAATTTCAAGATGGCAACATCTGAGTAATAAAACAAGCATTGGAACCATCTAGGCAAGGGACTCTGTGTGACCACATAGGTTGTAAGCCTGGGAGATTGATTTGTATAGGTAGGTGTGTGTGTGTGTGTGTGTGTGTGTGTGTGTGTGTGTGTGTGCATGTACACACAAAATAGCCATTGCAACTTTTTTTTTTTTTTTTCCTGACAAGAGACCTCTTTTTCAGATTTTCAAAGTAGGATTTGACTTTGTGGAAACAAATAAAAGGATGATATTTATTTTTCTAGCCACATGTGACCCAAGACATTACTTATCACTGAGCAACAACTGATTTTGCCAAAAGCATTATTTTTGAAAATTTAAGAGAGTCTCGGATTTCCTTTGACCATTATAGGGTCTGGTTCTCCTCCAGCTTTCTAGTCCAGAGGGACAGAATTCAGGACACGAACCTGAGAGAAGTCAGAAAAGAACCTTACCACTGTGCAGGGAAGGTGGTAATAGTCTTTGTACATTCTTTTTTCTTGTTTCAACAACCAAGGAACTGACATAAAGCAAATGGATTACTGATGCCACTCACAATGCATTCATGGAGTGCCACCCCTCTGAAGAGTTTACTGAAAGGAAGTATGGGTGTAACAATATTAAAAATTATTTGAGCTTGGACATTTGTCAATTCCTTTTTTTTTGTATCTGAGAGAAATGAATTCTAGGAAGTCTTTTGCCTTGCAAGTGCATCGTCATTGAAAAGCATGACCTGACTTCTGTCCCTCTGGACTATAAAGCTGTAGGAGAAAGGGGCCCTATAATAGCCAAAGGAAACCCAAAACTCTATAAAATTTTTGAAAATAATGCTTTTGGAAAAATCAGTTGTTGCTCAGTGATAAGTAGCGTCTTGGGTCACATGTGCCTGGAAAAAGAAATTGCCTGCATCCTGCTTCATCACCTCTCTTAGGCACTGATATCACACAGTGTAAAAATGGGTGTTTTATGCATGAAAAGGACACTAACATTTGTGTGCACCATTCTGAAGTCTTTGCTGCTGGTGGATGCTGTGATAATTACACACAAATATTCATTTAGTCTGCCAACCATTTCTTTGTAATTGACAGTTGCTGACTCCTGGGCTCACTGGAGAATTTTACACTTGGTGCAGCCCAATAAAAGCCAGGAGTGGGTTTGTATACATCGCTCTGTCAGGCGGACACAGTTGTGGGATGTTGGAATCATTCATTACAGCCTTTGCTGCATCATGCCACACAACCCCAGCCAGGACTCCGTTGTATGAAGGATTGTTTTCAAGCTTTTAAAGTAAGATGGTTTGTACTCTGAGATAAAAACTAGGAGTGTTACACATTTATGACTCTTGCAATATTTTTTCTTAGCCATTTGAGAACATGGAGAGATTTTTTAAACTTTATTAATCTACACTCATAGGTGGAAATAAAATATTCACCTTTTTAATTTTGCCTAATGGTGACTGGAATGAATGCACCCGAGAAAGACAACACAGTCACAGTAGGCTGTAAAATGCAAACTTCTTCTGTTTCTGACATAAGACAGTCAAGGTTGAGAATATTTTAGAGGTTACTTTTCCCCAGTAAGTTTCAGACTCAATACAATGTCAGAAACAGTCAACATAATGTATCATTGCTATTCAACAAATGAAGCAGTCCCTGTTTACAATAAAAGCATATGGTAATTTAGAAACATCAAAACACATACTATAAACATTCTGGTACTGAAATATTTGTCTAAAGGCTTGACTGATCAGTTACATTTTATATGCTTTATGAAATATTCCTTTTCCTTATGTGTCAGAAAATAAAGGCAAAGGATACAAATGAATGCATATGACAGGGTGAGAATGATGACTGGCACATTGAAATGCGTCATTGCTCAATGCAGCCCTTCCTGCCTTTTTTTTTTTTTTAATTTGAGGAAATAAAAAGTCTGTGACCTTTATAAGTGTCTAATTTTGTGATAAGAGGTTTATTAACTTTTTCTTGCACTGCTTGGTTAGGATTGCATTTCCATTTCCTCATCAGTCCCAACTTTTAGAATGGATGGTAATCACAAACCCTCTCTCCAGGCATCCACTATGAGTTCAGATAAAATGCCCAGAACTTTTGTTGGGAACATATATATTTTTCGTACAACCATAGAAATGAAAAGTTGTGCTCCATTTGTGTACAATGAATCAAAATGTATTCTGCTGTCATATATATCTTGTTAGAATAAATAAATAAATAAAATGCAATATGTGTATGTGTATGTATATACATATATACACATTTTTCTTTATAGGGCTTGCTGTTTGTATTCTACTTTAGCCATATACAGCAAGTTCCCTTGAACAAGGAGGTTATAGTAGGGTGACTTAAAGTGTTCATAAAGGCAAAGAAATCTGTATTTGACCAGGCAATTTCTTTCCTTCTCTGAGCATCAGGGTCTCATCTGTAAAGGGATGCTGTTAATATTTCATATCTTATTCCTCAGAGGATTACTATGAACATTACCTGAGTTAATATATATCCGTAGTGCCCTACATGGCCTTACATGATTCCTGCCTTTAGTCCTTGTTTTCTCAATATGGAAATTCTCTTTACTTCTATAATATGTTACATGATTTTGTTTAAGACAGTTTAAGATGGAGCCCTTCAATGAGTCTGCACTGCTTGGCCAATTTGACAGCTGTAACCTTGGTCTTTCATGTGGTCTCTGCTCTTACTTGTGCTGATTGTACTTTTCTGGGGTTCATGTAAATTTTAAATTTCAAAGGGATTACTCTTTTCTATATCGTACCCCTTTAAACAATGCTGAATCTCAGTTTCTCCCTTGTGTCTCTCTTCTGATACATACCTATATGGTCTTAATAATCATTATTTGGAAGTTAGTATAAAAGTGGTTAGGTTTGGAAATCTGGCTTTAATGGTATGTTCTTATCCTTCTTTTTCTCTGCCTTGGTGTTTCTTTATGTGCCATTTCAAATATTTTCAATTATATTTATGTAGAAATTCAATTGTGGGCATTTAGTTCGACGTGTTTTTAAATATCTTCACACTAACGTGTAGACATTGAATTGCTGGAGATCTTTCTAATATCAAACCTAAAGAGTTCACTGTCTAGACAAAATTTGGAGAATGCTTTCTGTCAAGGACCAGGCTTAGATAGTAAATATTTTAGACTTTGATGGCCACACCTGGTTGCGTTTGTCACATATTCTCTCTCTCTTTTGTTTCAGTGTTTCTGTTCAACAACCCTTTAACAATATCTACAACATTTTTAGCTTACTGTACAATAACAGGCATTGGGAAGATTTGGCCCAGGGGCATATTCATGACTTTTAATCTCATTAGATCACTTTAGTCAGTTCTTCATGGCTCCACTGAACAGAACTTCTAGTGCATTCCAAATATAGTACTCTTCAGTTTTTAAGGATTAAATTTCCCTTGTGTAAACTATTGAAAAATAGTTCAAAAAATGTGAACTACGGGCCAAGAAGAACTTGAGGAGTGTTCCTTCAGTACTCTAGTTCTCCTACTGTCATTGCTGGTTTAACAACACTTGGGTTGACCATAACAGTTTGTGACAGGTGTTCATTCATGGATGCCTCCCCAATTAATCTCTGTGTCTCCACAGACTTAGGTTAATTGTGTTTGTACTCAGTGTTCCAGGTGGAGTCTTTGACATGACGCTAGGGATACTTCTGACTCCTGGGGGGAGACTAGGAATGCTCCCTGTGGATTAAACCCCAGAATTTTCCTTGAAGTCAAGCTCAAATGTCATATTTTTCCTTCAAGGTTTTTTTTACTCTCAAGGTCTCTTAATTTTCTGAGCCCCAAGATGCCTGATTTTCACTTGCATGCCTTTTAATACCTTTCTGTCTTTCCTTGTAGCTATTTGAGTCTCTTTTTTTACCTACAGTGTTAGTGCTTATGCAGGAACAATTGGTTTTGTTCCTCAGGTGCCCCTTTAGCACAGTGTCTCTCCCATGGCAGGTGTTCAGAAACACTGAACCCAATTCGAAATCTACTGATAACCAAATAACACATTTTTCACCAAGTCTTCTGCTGGCTTTTTAAGAGGAAAGACCAATCCTGCTAAATGATTTAATAAAAATCTCTTTCATTCAAGTAGTGCCTAAGGAGGAATGGCGTCTACAGTATATTTTTTCTGAGTCTATTGCCTTGGCAGTCTTGTCAATTTTGATACACTTAACTATTTTTGAGTCAATGATGAATTCCCAAAGTCTAGCACTTAAGATTCTAGTAGTTATTTTTAGTTAAACAGTGTCTAAAACTGACTTAGAATTTTTTTTTTTTAAAATTCTTAAAATGTTTCTGTCTTGTTTGTAAGTCAAGGAAGCTCTTCCAAAGGAATATCAAGATGGTTCAAACTTTCCATTACAAATTGAAGGGCTGTACTAACCCCCCCCTTCCTGGCCGCAGAAGTTTGATTTGTTTTTTTCCCATGTGGTCACACCTTTACCTGGCCACCCTTAGCAGCATGCAGGTTTAGCAGTGAAGGTTTGCAATTCAATGAAGTTAGCAGGAGATGGGCAAGACTGAGTGAGGCAGAAAGAACTTCAGGCCCATGGTGTGATTTTAGTGACCCTCAGGATCAACCTGCTTCCTTATTGTCCCTGAGCAGGTAACTCCAAGTTCTCAGGAAGTCACCTATCTCAGAATAGGGTGGGGTGGAAGGTCCATACCACCCTGGGGAATTAAAAAAGGAGCAGCCAGAAATGGCTGTGCAGTTAAACTGTCACACTAAGCTGAGGTTGGGAGTATCGGGGAGCTCAGTGAAGGTCCTCATGTGGTGGGGTCTGCAAGGATCAATTATTTATTTTTTTGAAACTTTTTTTTTTTTTTTTTTTGGTTGAATAGTGGGCATGTCTTTCAGAAAGGAAAACGCCTGTCATACTAGTTCTCAGACAAAAGGATTAAATGAAAGTGTCTCTGATGACACCATGTATTAATTTAAATTTACACTTGAGTATATAGGAGTTGTCAAAACCTGAATGTGGGGAGGACGGGACTTGAGAACTCTGAAGGGAACAGCAAAGAAGGGAGAAGGGAAGAAAATTAATGGAAAAAAAATCCGATTCTGTGCCAAAGAACCTATTACTGTACCTGAAACATGCAGCAATTCAATGTGTGTGTGTGTGTGTGTGTGTGTGTGTGTGTGTGTGTTTTGAACTGGAAACCTGAAATACATCCCTCTCCCAATTAAAAAAAAATTAAATCTAAAACTCAACCTCTAGGGTCAGTGAATTTTATTTTTGAGTTTAGTAAACTAAGTACTGCCTTGGCTGAGTAATTATAATTAAAGTTACAAACAATGATAGTTAATATGCCCTTCCCCCCAATTTCTTATTAGTTTACTCCTGGTGCTACTGAAAATCTCAGGCCTTTAGTCCTATGTATGGCCCAATGTAATCTGGCCATCACAAATTTTTATAGGCTAGAAAAATTTTTATTAAGTGTGCTAAACATTGTAATACTAAAGATGATAGTATAAGGAATATAACAAGTTTACGGAGGTAGTTAGGCAAGGTGTGTTCTAGCCATGGGAAGCTGCCACAATCCATAGGACAATAGACAATCCTGGGGGAATGGTTTAACTGGACCCTCTAACTGTGTTTTCTATCCTCCTAAAGGAAGTGGCCACTTTGGCAGAGGGACGACTTCATAGGGACAGCTGGGAATGGGTAACAACCACAACTAAGACCACCTCACATTCCTCTGCTTGACTGAATTTTAGACAGAATTTTCTTCTGACAGTAGGTCCCTGTACTTTCCTTTCCTAGAGCATTTGCTTTAGAAAATGTGCAATTGTAAATCAATCCTCTATCTCTTTGAGATGTAAGTCTTCTCTCAACTTCTTGCAAATTTTCAACCCAAGAAATATCTTTGTTAAGGACCCCAGGATCATCTATTTAAGTGTAAACACCACGAGCACCCCCATCTTCCAGTCCCTTCCATGAGTGCCAGTTAGCACCCAAAGATGACATAATCACATAGAAAACACTGCTAACTCAGCAATAACATTCTAGAACCAACACATTGGCCATCCTCCCCACTAACAGATACCAGCTCACTTTAAAATCCATCCCACCTCTTGGTCTGTGTTCTCTCTCCTACTACTGGTGATAGTATCAGAATAAAATCAACTTCTGTTTGCTCATCTATCCTGTGTTGATTTTTCTTCAGCAATAACCATCTCACCTGCCAACATGTATGTCTTAAAATGATTAAAGTGATTTTGTATTATTAAAAACAGATGTGATCTGTTTTTTACAACCAAATTTTAAAAGCGTATCTCATTTTGGAGACCTTGCAAACTTTGTATTGCATTTAATATCAAACATAAATGTGGGCAAGGGATATGTAAGTGAATGTATTTGTGTTCCTAATCAGGGGCCTGTTGCTAGAAAGATCACTGAAAAATTATGAACTTTTGGATTTTTTCCCCTTTTTGATCTGTTTCCTATATTCTTACTCTGATCTGAGAACTAGTCCAGTGAACACAGCTCTATTTGCACTAGAGTACCTGCTCACAGCCACTTAATCATCCAGCAAGGCAGATGTGTTCTTTGTGAAGAGAAAGACAAACAGTTTCTCACCACATGGAATATGGTCTCACTGCTTGGAGAGACCTCTGTTTGTATAGGAAATAGCTTTCCTTAACTTTACCATGAAGAAGAGGAGGGTGGGGAACTCACTGAAAAAGTCATACCTTAAAATGCCTTCAGAGAATGTAGTAGGTTTTTGCCATGGTGAAGGGGCATTCCTTAGAGTACTTGTTACAGATAGTTTGGAGGCCAGGAGAATGGACTTAAGGAGATATCTGAATAAAGTGTTTGTCTTAGCAAACAAAGGAGAAGCAAGGTCTCATTTGACCAACTGGAAGGTAAGGTTTTAGTTGGTGGTCATCCATAAGAATTCAAAATGGTTCTTCTATTGCATGAAAAGTATTTTATTCAGCTTTTTGCTTTCCCTGACTCCATTGTTCTGGGTTTCAGGTGAGGAGAAACATCGTGGTGGAAGGGTATGGAGGAGAAAAGCAGTTCAGACTGAGGACGTGGCACCAGGAAGCAGAGAGAGAGAGAGAGAGAAAGGGGGAGGGAGGGAGAAAACTCCACTCATCCACTCAGCAGGGACAAAATATATACCCCAAAGGCACATATGCAGTGACCTGCCTCCTCCAGTCACACCCTACCTGCCTACAGTTACTACCCAATTAATTCATTGAAGTGGATTAATGCACTCATTAGGTTAAAGCTCTCATAACTAATCATCTTACCTCTAAACTTTCTTGCATTGTCTTATACCTGAGTTTTTAGGGGACACTCATATCTAAACCATTACACCCTGTGATAAACCAGTGAATTTCCTCAAGCTGCTCAGATGTACCCTGGAGATTAAATTTTTATCTTAGCCTTGTGAATGGGGTATAATGTGAGGCTGGGCCATCAGTCCCTGACAATGACGATGGTTTGGGCCTCTCCTAACATAGAGCCCATGGACGAAAGGTGCTATACTTGAAGTGGACTCGTAAGGAAACCAGTCTTTTTCTTAATTGAATTAATATTGACAGCCTGCCTGCCTATGATATAATGGGGGCCAGGGGGGAATGATTAAGGAATATACCCTGCCTTTTGGTAGAAACATGTCAAAAAGAAACTGCTGGTTACATAAGTGACAACAGATCTGCTTCAAAATTGTCATGTGCGATGCAGCAGAGATTATATGGGTGAGTTCTTCTTGTCAGCTAAACCACTTTGTGTCTCAGGTTCACCTTAAGCGGATCCATTTGTGGTCCATTTTCTCTGTTATTTGCTTTAAAGTTGAGGGCAAGGATAAAATCTGCTGAGAGAGGAAGTTGATAATCTGGTACACAGCTGTAGCTTTTCTCTCTTTAGTAATAGAAGACACACCAAGGGTCACAACAGTGACTAAGACTTCTCTAGGAAAGAAGTTTTCTCTTATTGCCTCAGATGGTTTTAAATATTCAAAATCACCAGCTAGATCAGAATTGCCAGTGAGGTTTCTCTGCTCACTGGGAAACTGAGGGAGGACTGAGTTCTCTGCCTGCCTGAGAGTCGCAGGAGCAGGAAACAGGCTTCTCTGGGTCTGGTCAGTGTGTGGAAAGAAGCTGGTGCCTGCTGCGTTGTTTTCTTGCTTATAGAAATCCCACAGGAGCTTTGTTTCCTCTCATGGAAAATCAGTCTCATGAGAGAAGATGAACAGAGTAGAAGAGATGAAACATCACATGTCAATGAGGGGTTATATGATCAGAAAGGGCAGGATGGTTCTTATGTGTTCTTTTAATTCATTAGCTCAATGCTCTTTTCTGTGCCTCATTATTATTCCAATAGTTGACCTATTTTATACATTTTATTTTTGCACAAAATAGCCTGCTATATAAATGTAGTTTATGTTCCCCTCTTGACATTAATCCCAACTAATTTGGTTCTGTTAATAAAGTAACTAATTAATGCATCGATCTCTTCTTTTAAATCACTGAGGGTTTCACATGCCAATCGTTGTGCTAGGGACTGTCAGATAGGGAATACATATAACTTTTTCTACACTGATTTCTTTTTGTACTTTTAAGATACAGCCATAATCATGTGATATGGGATTGTATTTTGTTTATAATTATACTCTTCATATTCTTTTGGCTTTCCAACTAGATTTTAATTTCTGGGTGGTTAGGGTTTAATACTTTTGTCACATTTTCTACAGTACCACAAAGAAGATAAGGCACATAATAGATCCTCAGTTATTTTCTTTTGCTTGATTGTTTCCTTGGCTCAACTTTTTTTTTATTAATTAATTCATTTTAATTAGGTATATATGATAGCAGATTGCATTTTGTTTTATTGTACACAATTGCAGCACAACTTTACATTTCTATGGTTGCATATAATGTAGTATCACACCATATGTGCAGTCATACATGTACCTAGGGTGATGATATCCATCTCATTCCACCAACTTTCTTGCCCCCATGAACCCTCCCTACCCTCTCTCCCTTTGCCCAAAATTTCTCCATTTTCCCCATGCCTCCCCCCTCCCTGTTATGGATCAGCATCCACTTATCAGAGAGAACATTCGGCCTTTGGTTTATTGGGATTGGCTTACTTCGCTTAGCATGATATCTCCAACTCCATCCATTTATCTGCAAATGCCATAATTTTATTCTCTTTTAATGCTGAGTAATAATATTCCATTGTGTACATATACCACAGTTTCTTTATCCATTCATCTATGGGAGAACATCTAGGTTGCTTCCATAGTTTAGCTATTGTGAATTGAGCTGCTATGAACATTGATGTGGCTATGTTACTATATAGTATGCTGATTTTAAGTCCTTTGGCTATAGACCAAGGAGTGGGATAGCTGGGTCAAATGGTGGTTCCATTTGAAGTTTTCTAAGGAATCTCCATACTGCTTTCCAGATTGGTTGCACTAATTTGCAGTCCCACCAGCAATGTATGAGTGTGCCTTTTCCCCCACATCCTTGCTAACATTTATTGTTGTCTATAGTCTTGATAGTTGCCATTCTGACAGGAGTGAGATGAAATCTTAGTTTTGATTTGCATTTCTCTAATTACTAGAGATTTTGAACATTTTTTCATATATTTGTTGATTGAATGCATATCTTCTTCTAAAAAGTGTCTGTTCAGTTCCTTATTCCATTTTATTGATTGGGTTGTTTTGTTTTGTTTTGTTGGTGTTAAGTTTTTTGAGTTCTTTATATATCCTGGAGATTAGTGCTCTGACGTGTGTGTGGCAAAAACTGGCTCCTAAAATGTAGACTTTCTGTTCACCTCATTGATTGTTTCTTTTGCTGAGAAGAAGCTTTTTAGTTTGAGTCCATCCCATTTATTAATTCTTGATTTTATTTCTTGTGCTATAGGAGTCTTGTTAAGGAAGTCAGGGCCTAATCTGACATGATAAAGATTTGGGCCTACGTTTTCCCTCTTTAAGGCGTAGAGTCTCTGGAATAATTACTAGGTCCTTGATCCACTTTGAGTTGCCCTCAGCTCAACTTTGAAAGTGTACTCCATGTGCTGAACTGTGATGACTTTTTGGATCTCCAGATGATGATGATGATGATGATGATGATGATGATGATGATGATTTTACTATGCTTTCTCTTGCCTTTTAACCTGAGTTCTGATCATGGCATCGCATGGGAAGATGCACTGTAACTTTGAGAAAACCCAGAAGGTAAGTAAGAAAAGAACTGAGCAGATCTGAGCTCACCCCAGGAAGGAAGCAGCACAGACAGGGGCACACAGGCAAGTAATCAGTGTCCATGTTCTTCCCCCACACCCCACTGGATATTTGGCAAACCTGGAATCATTCTTTGATTCCTTTCATTCACTCTCATTCTCTTTCATTCTATGGCCAGCATATTAGTAACACCTGTCAACACTGCTTCATCACAGATCCCCTAACCAACCACAGAACACAGCCCCTGCTGTTCACGGCACCATTTTTTTTCTGGACCTTTGCAATGTTCTTCTTACTGCTGTGCTTGCCTCCATTCTTGCTTTCCCTTCAGGCTCTTTTCTACACAGCAGCCATTTCATGTCACTTCTGTGCTTGAATCTCTCTTTTGACAGAAGGTCACAGTTGATTCCCACTCCTCAGCATGAAGCTTGGTCTCCAGTCCCTGCCTGGACTGGCCCTTGTCTATCACAGCAACCCTGCGTTCTCCTCTTCTTCCCACCTCTTGTGCCCCAGTCCTCTGCTCCTAGAGCACACCAGCCTTATTCACACACCAGGGCTTTTGTGTTTACTGTTTCTGCTGCTCCAATTTTCCTCTGCTTCCCCCTTTGATTTACTAATGGCTCTGTCTCTCACTTCATTTAGTTCTGTGCTCGAATTTTACCTCTTCTGATAGACCTCGTTTGCTGGTTCCTTTGTTTGAACACAGGCCCAGTCATTCTTTTTCTTTTTACCCTGCTGCTTTATTACTTTTTTTTTAAAATAAATGCTTGTCATTACCTGAGATTATATTGTTTGTTTGTTCACTTAGAGTTTTTGTTCTACTAGAAAGTAAACTAAATGAGGGTCACCGCATTAATAATGGCAGCATATAGTGGGCACGAAACAAGATTTGCTGAATGAATTAACAAGCAAAGTAATCAAGGCCACAGCCATTTCTGGGGGTGTTCAGTTGGCACAATGGCCTAGTTGATATGCTCTATGTCATTTCTCTTTGCTGAACTTGACCTGGTGCTACTGACTTGTTAAAGAGTCAGGCCCTTCTTGGGGTTGCCTCTGGATCAGTCATGGGAGCTATGAGCTATTCAAAGGAGGACAGAAATATGGAATTTGTTAAATCACAAGGTAGAATAGAACTGTAGCTGAGACACTCTTTTCATTGTCTCTACTTACAAAATGGGACTCCATAAAGAATAACAGCTGGAAACAACCACAGATATAAACAACTTCTTGGTTACTTGTCAAGGACTTTTATGTACCTTAAACCATTTGCTCTTCACCTCTCTCAAGTGGCTATTTTCATTTTTCCATTTTATGGATAAGGAATGTTTCTCAGCAATCAAACTATGGATATAAACTCAGGATTCATTAGGCCTACTAGAATGATGTTTAATATTTTAATTCCATGTAGAAAAATATATTTCAATCTAAAGAAGTAGCTTTGCAGGCAATTTCTCATCATTTCTGCTACTATCTGAATAAATTACCATTATTGTAAGAGTATTAATTTCTGTATTTATATAATATATAGTATGCTACTTACTTCATATCATTGAGAGAAGTGAGTAATCATGTATTAAGTGCCTAGCACAGTGTCTGGCATATGTAAATGCTTAACAAAATATTAACCTCTAATTCATCTTTCTGGTCTCACTTATGGATAACATATTAATAGTTATCTTCTTAGAAGAGTCCCATAGGCATTTGGAGATCCTATAGAATCATCTTATTTTTGTTAACAGGTGAAATATAAACATGGTTCTTTTAAGGATTGAATTTCAAGTTTGTTTTCTACAAAGTGCTTACAAATTAATTAATGGAAAATATTCATTACCAGTTTTGGCAAAAGCTAGCACTCCAACTGAAATCAAAAGTCCAGTGAATTATTCAACGTGATTTATTTCCAGTGTAACTAGTGAGGAGAAAATGGAAGGCTGTCATTTTCCTTTTAAACCCATGCACATTGCTGAGTTTGCTGTGGGCCTGCTGTGCATACATAACTTTTAAAATAAATATACAGTTTGTGTGAAGAGGATGATCAATGTAGACTGGTTGTAGACTGGGTTGGCCCTGTCTGGGATGTCAGTAATTCTTAAGCTAATGGGAGCTCTTTCATGATTCAACAGGATACCTCTAATTTTATATTTGTTGTAATTTTTCTTCCGCTTTCCTATTTTAGGACTGTTTACCAACTGTGCTGATCAGTGTGTTTGATTCCTATGGAGAAATAGTCTATCTTAAAATTTTTGATGCAAGAGAAAGAGAAAGAAAATTTATTTTTATTTCAAAATATTACAAAACCTTGCTTGTTTGCCTACAGTGAGGATTTTTGCAGTTTTCCACATAGAAAAGACTACTTTGTGTATGTTTTTTGGTAAACCTTGGTGAAAGACACAAGCTTAAAATACTTTTCCAAAACGTCACATATAATATGAAGAAATCAATTAAATCTATTTATTCTCTCCTATATTTGACCCCAGAAGTAAAAACAAAGAATTTTCTTTGATGTTAATTTAATTTGGCAGAATCTCTTAACTTCATTTGGGGAATAATTAGTCATGTCTTTGGTGGCTACTGTGAATTATCGCATCTGAGGTACCCCACAAACAAATTGGAGTAGGATTTTTCAACCAGAGAACCGTATTACAAAATGTATTATCCCCAGATACATGGTCCTAGAATATTACTTTCTAGGATGTCACAGATTGATTTCTGAACTTAATAAAGTTGAAGACGCCCTAAATAGACCACTGGATGTATTTATGTACTAAAAAGACTCAGAAGAAGTTTTCACTAGTTTACTTGAAGTGATGGGAAGCTACTGTCAGTAGGCCAATTGCTTGTATCTAATGTCTTCAAGATAAAAACTTGAGCTTGGAAAAGGACCTATCGACCTGAGCAATTTGCCAGAATCCTATGAGAACATGATCTGTAGGAGAGAAATGCACTTTCAAATTCTTGGGCAGTAAGAAGCGTCGAAGTCAAGCACAAACAGGACAGTCTAGAAACCTCAAAGGAAGAGGAGTGGAAACAGCTGTAATGATGTGATGTGAATAGTGCGTTTCAATGAGGAAACAAGCCGCTGTTTTTAATCGGGCACCTTAGATGAATCTCTCCAGGACTTCCCAGTAGATAGTAGACTGACTCTGCAGGAAAGTCTGTCTACGATTTTTTTGACTGGTCTTTCCTAAAGTGCTTGGAGGCAGATCTCATCAGGAAAATCCAATCATCTCAGTACCTGTCAACATACAGAACTCTGTCACTCAGCTGGGATAAAGGATAATTCTGATTTCCATGAAAATTTCTTGGAGGAAGAATTCTGTGCCACTAAGGTAGCAAGATACTCCATCAGTTGAATTCAGAGCTTTCCTTCATCAACATGTACCAAGAGGCTAAACTATAATAACCAAGACTTAGCTGCTAACTGAAGCCAACATACAAGGGGATCTGAAAAGGAAGCTCTTGAAATCTATTATTTAAGGTACCCTCTATGCGGTAGCCACCCATGGGCTAGGGGATCTCCAGGTGCAGCACTCAAGGACTCAACAAATATCTTGTCCATACATAAGCATGCTTTTGCTTACAAGGGCTGTGCAGAATAGCAGAGGGGCATGGATTTGCAGCGTCGTATTGCTATCGTTTTCACTAGTCATTCTGCAAAGCTTCGGGTCCATTCATTTTCCTTTCCTGCTAATTTGCATGGTTGCTTCTTGACAGTGGTAGTAATTTTCTGTTTGTCAAGCTTTGATGGTGTAATTCGTTCTCACGCTACCCTCTTCCCTCAATCATGGAAGGCAGAAGGCATGTGTGTATCACTGGGTGAATCTCTGAATGATGGTCACAGTATCATGTCACAACCTGAGGTCAGCTTCTTTCATCCTGCCACATCACATCATGTTTAACAGAGGCACATAGTTCAAATCTGAGTATCTAGAAGTAATTGGGAAGTATAGATCCACAGCAATCTGAGCAGTGCTTTCAAATATGAGAAACAAAGAGGACTGACCTTTCTATTTTCTGTCTTTGACTGCAGATATAGCCCTTGTTGGATGTTGTACATATGAAAGTATCCATATCTCAATGGAAAACAAAGCATCTCTGCAAGATAGGAGTTTCTGCATTTTCTCATGATGATGAGGCAGTGTCTTCCTGTGATCATTATTGTTGCTGGTAAGATCTAATTCCTGAAACCAGGTATTAATCTAAAGGATAATTTTGATGGAATGATCTACATGATAGTTATTAGGGATTTGCAATGTAACACTTTAACTAAGGCTATTCAAGGAGAGCTGGACTTGGCTTTTGAGTGATAATTTATGCAAATTCTCCTCAATATAAAACCAGTCCAATCTGATACCTTGGACTTTCTGTTACCTGATAAATCTTCAGTGTAAATTCATAGCTGGTAGCACTGAACACTTCTGATTTCTAATCTTGGCTCAATTGTAAACTCTTAGATCCTGAATATAAGTCCTTGAATCCCCTGTAGCTTTGTTTTTTCCATTATTGCCTTTCCCTTAGCTAATAAAAAGGAAACTAATCTGAATGATTCAAGGTCCTTAAAAATTAATGAACATAGTTGATATTTTCTAGAAGTTCCTTTCATTGTGCCCCAATAATATCCAGGAAACCTACACTAGTGAGCTATGGCTAAGTTTCCCCTCTTATTAGATGCTGAAGCTTTCACCATTGGAGAGGTATGTGGTCTTTTGAGAAGTGGAAATTCTCATCTGTCTGCTTTCTGGGAAGCTCAGGAGCTTGGTCAGAGGTTCACTGCTGTCCTCAGAGAGTTCACTTCACTGAATACTGTGGCTCTAGCGGATCTTAGCTGCCTTTGGTGTTCTCCATCTTCTTGTTCAGCAGCTTTTCTGCTCATTTCACTCTAGATATTTAATCTTCTTATGCTTCTTTCTCATTCTCTGTCAAAACTTGCTCTCCTAGCTATGTCTGACAGCTTAATGTGTTAGTCTTCTCAAGCGATTTAATAGGAATCAAAACCTTTAACTCAAAAATTAAGTAATGATCACTGGCTAAGTGAGGGGTGTGTTGGATAACAGTAGACTGAATTGATTAAGATTGAAATTATAAATATGGTCAAATTGCCTCTTCTATCCTTATGTAAATGTATCCTTGTTTTATAATAAGTCTAGATGCCTTTAAAGCATCTATCATGAGGTCCTTTTTCTTAGTCATTTTCTTCAACATGACTCTTATGGAAAGCAAATTGGGGAAAAAACAAATAATTAAATAGGATATACTAAGAAACAAACATATTCCTATTGGATGAGAAAAATCTTGTATTCCAGCTGCACAAAGGAATATACATGACTACCAGACACATCTGTTTTGAACATTCTCATTTTAAACCCCCCAAATTATTGTTGACCACCAGTTATTTATATTTCTATTTTTTGCTCATGTTTCAAAAGCAGTTTGAAGCTCCAGCTGTTAAGCCAGGAATTTTTTTTTTTTTTTAAACTGGCAGCATTTTTCTGTACTGGCAGAATCCACAGGCAATTGCTTTGATGATTTTTGGAGTTACATTTGGTGTCTGTCATAGTTCATGCAAAGATAAGCTGATTGGGTTGTCTAGTTGGTCCCAGATGCTTTTGGCTTTAATGCTCCATCAATTCTCTTTGAAAATGAAGTCTTGGGCCAATCTCATCTCTCAAGGGACACTTGCAGATGACTTGTTCATGATCAAAAGGCAACACAATTTCCTGATGTCCATATGCTTTCTCTGGAACCTCTTTTGGTATTCTTACAACTGCTGTTTCTTATTAGTGGACAACCAGTAGCCATTTAGAACAGGTCTAAACTTCAAAGGTGTTTCCTCCAAGAGTTCCTGCAAGTGGGAGTCAAGAGGTATGAACTAGTTTCTAAGAACTCCAGGAAGAGGGTTTAAGAACATAAAAATAGAGCTATAAGATCACCTGTCCTTGAAGGTCAAAGACTGGATTTATGATTTATCACTGAACTGTGAGGGATTTGTAGAATACAAATTACTGTTATTGTTCAGTATTTGGGTCTTAAAGGATTTACATCTCTGTCCTAGAAAAATTCATTTACAATCATTTTGTTATAAAGATATTCAAGTGGCTATGTGTGGTCTAATACAACATAGGTTTATTAAAACTAAGGCTTTAAAAACCCACAAAAATTATCCAAGTGACATTTTGGGCTCCATTATACTCTGTATGTTACATTCTTCTCTTTAGGTTTAAGCATGAAAGACAAAGTTTGTTCTATTTGAATTCCCTCCCTTCCCTCCTTTTCTGTTTCCCTCTTCCTTCTTCCCTTCTTCCCTCTCTCTCTCTTTCTTCCTTCCTTCCTTCCTCCTTACCTCCTTCCTTCCCTTTTTTTTTTTTTTTTGGCAGTGCTAATGATCCAACCCAGGGCTTCAAGCATATTAGGCAAATGCTTTACTACTGAGCAACACTTCTGTCCCAGCCTGAGATTGTTCTGTTTTCTATATTTATATTCCAAGAAAGATGAATCAACTGGAGAGGAGACTATCATGGTAGAGTGGCAGGAGACTTCTGAGAGCCAAAGTCTGTGCTTTCTTGAGGAGTTTCAATGGAATATCCTTAGATGATGTCTTCAGATGTACTTAGATGATGTCCTTATTACAGCTGAGATTCTGAGTCCCTTTCTTTTCCTCATCTCCAAACAATCTCTTTTTTACCTTTTGGGGAAGAGACATTTGGACTAGCTCAGTATACAGTTCTCATAGATGTGGTTCCAAAAGGTGTTTAAGAATACTACATGAACTTCTGCAATAATAACCCTCCAATTTCTCCAATTTATATAACAGAGGAAGTTCAAGGATAGAAATGCAGACTCCTAATGCTTTTGGACTGTGTCAGGGAGGAAATAATTCTTCTGTTTTTTTTTTTTTTTTTCTAACTTAAACAAAGCATTGGAGTACTATGCAAAGCATGGAGTGGAAATAATAAGAACAAAGTGAAAAATACGTCAGCTACCTATCCTTATCATTCCTCTGGTCCTATCTCAACCTTTTGCCTTCCAGGGTTGTGAATGTTACAAATATAGTTTGAAAGATATATGTGTCTTGTATGCAGTCTTCATCAGGAAGCCAGCTACTGGACTGGAATAATGAACTCATCAGAATGATCAATTGGAATAGTATTTTTCAAAAGGGGCAGATTCTGTGCTGGTGCTTTCTGTACATGAGTTAAAATATTTATTCTAGCAAACCTAAGTTTGATGTTATGGACTTCATCTTACAGAGAAAATGATTGATTCTGAATAAATTACTGAAACTCATACAGTTGTCAATAAATACCAGAGATTTGACCTAATTTGGCTTGGACTTCACTAACCTCCAGCTCTCCAGGTTTCCTTTCTTTCTGGTGGAGAGGATAAAGTGCCCTCCAGCCATCACAATTGTTTTCTATCTCTGATTCCATTTAGAATTGCCTTTTTGTTATTGTTTAGCATGATTTTGAGAGAGCTTCCTGAACATATACCTGTGTCTGCTTCTCAGAGATGTAGATCACCACAGAAATTATTTAAAAGGTTCAAACATGGAAAGTGGGTGTTGCTTCCAGGTAGCCTGTTGTCTCCTGGGCACAACTGGTTAGATACTGTACAGGCATCTCAGATTCAAGAAGTTAAAAATCTGAAGAAATTTTCCTCCACATCCTGATATTTCCATTTCATTTTCCCCCCTATATTTCTACAAATGTCATAAGCCTCCACCCATCTGTCAAGATCTAAATTCAGGTATTTACCCTAAATTTCTACCTTTTAACTTTCTCTGATCTGGCTCTGCCACATAGTCTTACAACTAGTGCTTTATTTCACAACCTTCATCTTTTCTCACCAGATGATTTCCCTGTTGTATTGCCGTCTTCCTGATCAGCAGTCTTCCACTTCCTCAGTCTGAGTTCTGCAGTGTGACCAGATAATGCTTTTTTTTTTTTTTTTTTTTTTTTTTTTTTTTAAAAAGGAAGAGGGGTGATATATCAGTCCCCTGTTGGAAACCCTCCAAGGCTTCAAATGTTTTAGCGTGGCACATAAAGCCATCTATGGTCTGGTCTCTGGTCTGGTCTTGCTTACTATTTCTGGCTTTCCATTGCATCACAGCCCTCTGGCATTTGCCTATTCTGAAGGCAAATACAACTACATGAAATCACCAAATTTGTTGATCCTTCTTTCCTCCCTCCCTCCTTCTCTCTCTCCCTTCCTTTCCTTCCTTTAATGAGGCTCATTCTGGCATATCTTCCCTGTTCTCCACATTGTTTCATGGTAGGAAATCCCTTCTTGTCTTTCAAGATTCATCTTAAAAAAATAACTCCTTTCCAAAGCCATTCTGACCTGTCCCTATGGAGAGACAGATATCTGTGTCTCCAGGTAAACCTTCTCCTTTTTTGCTCTCTTTCTGTATTCAGAGGTCTGTCGTTACAGGCATAACATGTTTTCCTATTTACTTGTTGGTCTATGCTAGATTGTAAATGCCCACGTGATGATTTGTTTTCTTCTTTTTGCAGTACTACTATCTAGCACAATGCATGGCTTATAGTCAATCCTCAGAAACTTATATTGAACTAATAAATTGAGAATGAATGTAAAATTGCAAATCAAAAAACTCTAAAAGGCATTTGATTTGAAATAATCTAAGGGAATAGATCAGTAATGAATAGTTCAGATTTTCCATGTTTTACATTTGTTAGAGTCAAAAAGCTATATCCATAGGAGACTCTATATTTACTGTGCAGAATGTACTCTGGTTCCCTTTCTAAGTGTTTCTACATGAATTATTTCTATAGGAGTATATTTAAATGTGGGTGTAGAAGAAAACTGCCTATCCTAAAACAGTTACAAAAATAACAGGTTCATTCCTAATAAAGTGGGTAAGTTTCATTACCTTAACAAGAGGTTGGTTCTAATTAATGTAGGGATAAAGCATAATATTTTCTCATTTTCATTATGAAATTATATAACTTAAACCAATGTAATAGTAAGCAACTCAGGAAATTAGTTATAATTCATTAAATAAATGAGATATAATTAAAGGAAAACATTTTAGAAAAATCAAGCATCATCTAAAACCTGGTGAGCTGAATTGTCTAGTATTTGCATGTGTTCATAATTCATTTTCCCCAGCTCTCTGTATTTAGCTCATTTGAAAATCATCTATGAGTTGCAGCTGTTGCCTAAGTCATAGTGTTTCAATATTCTGAGATAATAAGAATCAATTTAGATTCCAGTGACCAAAAACATAATCAACTTGTATATAAATGTTATTGCTTGAGGGTAGCATGGTAATTAGAATGCATGGTCAAAGAACCCTGTTTTTTTTTGAGAAATTGTGTCGTTCTTTCTTCCTTTTATTCTTACCAAGCACTCTCGTTTGAGTGTACCTTTCACAGTTCACTTTTAGATGATATACTTTTTCTTTAGAACCACGTTTAGATGATTCATATAAAAGACATATAGACACAGAAATGACCATTTTTAACCAGAAGAAAATAGGTAAAATAAAATCAGGGAAAAACCATTGCTTTTCCCTGATCTTGGATTTGGGCATGGGATACCAGAGATTGAAGTACTTCTGTAGCCATGGCAAGGGACAGTAGGTCTGGTACTTAGATGTGCAGCTGACTTACCTCACAGGTGGACAAGTTGTTTTAATTTGAAAATGGTTCTCATGCATTGTTAGAGACACATTTATCAAGTTTAGTCTTTCAAATTATATTCGTTTGATCTGCATTTGCTGACATTTACTGATGGTAGTGTTAATGTCCCACTGGTTTATAGTTTATACTTTCATGTGGGCTTAAGATAAAGAGTATCATTCTTTTTCTTCCTATCTATTTTCTTCCCCTTTTCTTTTAGTTCTGTTTTTTCTTCCTTCATTCACTTAGTCAATCAAATCTCATGTCAATAGTGGCCAAATGTTACAAAACATTATGTCCTTATTAAAAATCCATTTTCTCTCACTTCTCCCTGTCTCCTGTCCTCCTTTTCCCTGTTCTACTTCCTGAAGTCATAGATGTTAGCATTTATTGAGCAGATATTATGTGCCAAGTTCTGGACTAGTCACAGGATGTATTTTATCACATCAAATTGTATAATCATCCAATAAAATAGAATCAACTGCTTCACATTTGACCCATGAGAAAAGTAAAGTCCCAAGTAACTTGCCCAAATTTTTAGAGCTTATAAGTAGATGAGCCAAAAATAGAATTCAATTGTATCCAACTCCAAGGTCATTGTCTTCTACTACTAACATTATTTTTTTCAATAGATTTAAGTTAATTTATAGGTTCCAAAAATTTTGGAAACTGTAACACTGAACTTACTGTGAGAACTGTTTATGGATATGACAATTCTACTATCAGTTTGACTTCTGAGAGATTACTTTCCAAAATATATTTGTAGAAAAATGGGGTGTATGAGTGTAAGGGTGATAATTTTCAGAGTTTCATTGTATGCTTATACTTTCATAATTAAGATAACAATTGGAAGATATTTTGACCGCACTGAGGTTTTTTTTTTTTTTTTTTGAGGAGTAAGTCTTTTAATAAAGGATCTATTTAATCAAGACCTTTACAAGTTGCACAAATGCAGACCTCTCTCCCCCAGTCTGACGAGGATGTCAGCCCATCTGTTCAGAGTTTGAATGATGGGGCTGTCATTTAGGTTGGTATTTGAAATCAAACTATTGCTGTGAATTTCTAAATTATAAAGTGAAGAGAATGATTGGTTTATCAGAAGGCAGAAATTATCTTCAAATTCTTCCCTCTAAATGTCCTAGTTTAGAGGTCACAGATTATTTTCTTGATTTTGAGCATTATGAGACCACTTTTTAAATTTTTTAAAATTTGTTTTAATTAGTTATACAGGACAGTAGAATGCATTTTTATACATCATGGAGTACAATTGTTCATTGTTCTGGCTCTATGTGATGTAGAATTCCACCAGTCATATAGTTATATATGTACATAGGGTAGTAATGTCTGATTCATTCTACTACCTACACCCTTACGCCCTCCCCTCCCTTCACTACCCTCTACCTAATCCAAAGTAACTCTATTCTTGCCTAGTACCCCCTTAATTTTGAATTAGCATCTGCATGCCAGACCACTTTTTAAACAGACCCCAAAATGAAATAACAATCTCCCCTTTCCAATTAGTGAATATGTTTCTTGAACCCATTATGTACTTAACACTGTGCCTGATATTATGCAGAATGCAAATATAGTTTTAGGCATAGTTCTTGAGCTCAAGAAGCCTGTACTCTAGCTGGGTTTGAGGTAATTGTTGAAATAAATATTTGTTAGCTTTTACTTTGTGGAAATTTTATTATTCAATGAAAGCAGCACATTCATATTTTAACATGGAAGTTGAAAACTGACATAAAGACAATGGTTTTAACTCTCAGAGTGATTACCAACTTATCCATAGCTTATGTCACAGTAAGACAAGGTCATTAGTCTAGGAGAATACTAAAAGATTCCTTCTGAATAGAACTCTTTTTCAATTGAAAATGTCATTTTATCATTTTTAGTATTATTGAAAGAATATGTAGGTGTGTTATTGGTGGAAGTATGGTTGTATCAGGGAAATAAAAATGAGGAGTAGAGATTAGGCTATGGAGAAATATTTGCAAGCAGTATCTCAAAATATATGGTTACAGAACATAGACAATATTACTTGCTAACCTTCCATTTGAAAACTGTATATAGAGTTATAATCAGTCAGAGCTTGGATTTTTCACCTTCCCCATAATTTCTAAGTAAAAACCACATAACCTAGTGGTTGTCTTATCTGTTAACCCTGGATAATAGACAAAACATTGAGATATGGTTGTCATGGTGATGGGGTGGCAGGGAAAATTAGACATCATTTTATAAGGTAGGGAAGGATTTGGATTTCAAAGCCTTCTGTGTAAGCCTTCTGGTGTGAGATCCCTGTATCACACTGCCCACTCTCATCATCCTGGTATGTCTCATGAGGTCAGTAAATGTTTCAAATATCTTGTAAGCCAGATATTGTCCAAAGTACTATGTCCTTCATTACATTTCCCTCATGACTTTAGGAGAGAGGAGCTAAGGGAAAAGGTTTTCTTATATCAATGAAACACATGTTGGCAATTATAGTGTTCTACTTACCTAATTAAACTCAGTAGATATTTGGATATAATTTTGGAATTAATTTTTTAAAAATTAAATTCTTGGAGTAGATTCTCAATGACTGTTTTTTTCATATATGTTAGTTCTGTGCTAGGAAAGTGAATAAACTGATGTGCTTTATGTCCTTGGAAAAGGGAGCATTAGATGACATTCTGGCTTTTGTTGATTAGGTAAATAATTCTTCCTAAAATCTGGTTAACACTTTCTTGATTTGCCGTGTGCATACACATAAAAGATCAGCTTGATAGGTAAATTATGAAATATGCCTGTCTCATTTGTAATTACTAATAAATTAGATAAGCTTATGGGGACACTACATATTAAAAACCAGTTTGTTTTTCTTTAGCTGATTCAATTATTATATTTCCTATAAAGATGAATTACATGATGACTTCCAAGTTATATGTTATGATTTGTTAATTTCAAGGGTGTATATATAAAGCAGAAAGACCATAATGTATAACAAAAACCATCTCATAGTCTTTTAAAGTGATAATTTTAGGAAAATAATTGAATCAATCCATTTCAAAACACTAAAGGATAATATTTAGGGCAATCCTGGATATAGGTAGTTAAATTGGATTTGTTAAAGTAAGCACTTTTTTTGCTATCCCATTTCTCTTTCTTAAAAATCATAAATGGTACTTCAGTTCTTTCTGTTTTCTTTCCTTTCTCTAAATCCACTAAGAAAGTCAATAAGGAATCAATTCCTCTAATTTATTTTGTAACATTTCTTGAATCTTTCTTTGTTTTTTTTTTTTACCTTTTGCCACCTACCAAATCTAGGCCTTTACTTCCTCATGCTTAGATTGTTGCTTTGTCATCTGAAATAGTTTCTCTCTCATCAATTATTGTTCTCCTATAGGTCACTCTATATAGTCACCTGATTAATCTTCTAAACATACATTTTTCATTGCCTTCCTTTGCAAAAGCAAATACTCTTTATTATCATTTTACTAGCAATGTACACCATCATGGTAGAGACTCACTTCTTCCTAGTTTACTTCCCTCCATTTGACATTCCAAGCATATTTACACTTTAATCTTCTTGGATTCTGTGCTGTGGCCAGAGTGATTTAACAGTCCTAGCATTCTATCTTGTGATCCATTCTCCCTTCTCACCCTTGTAATTTGTATTCTCTTCACTGAATTCTATCAAAGTCTGAGACCAAAAACAAGTTCTACCTCTTTGTTGAGAAAGACTTTGTGAACTCTATCCTGCAAAGCTTTTGCCAATGTCTGAACTTTCACAGCACTTATATTTGCACAATTTTATGGTGATTTGGGATTATGTGTATTTATGCTTTTGTATGTATGTGCACATCTTCATGTGCACAGTTCCTTGTTTCCATCTCTCCTCTCTCTAACACTCACATGTGTGCACACATACCCCTCACCCCAGGTTAGAGGTCAGATTTCTTGGGATTTTCATCCTAGTTTTGCTGTTAACAAGGCATTTGTTCTCAGATGAATTACCTAACCTTTCTGACCTTTAGTAATTTCATCTATAAAATGATATAACAAGGGTACCTACCAGTATTAGTTTCCTAGTGCTGCCAAGCTACGTCAAACTTGGTGACTTAAACAACAGCAGTTTATTGTCTAGCAGATCTGGATAGGATAAATACAAAATCAAGGTGTTGGCAGGGTCCCATGTTCTCCAGAGGCTGTATGGGAGGACCATTGCCTGTTCTTAGCTTTCAGTGGGTTCTGGAGATCTTTGACATTCCTTGGCTTGTAGATCAATTCAGTCTCTGTCTCCATCTTCATGTGACATTCTCCTTGTGTGTCTCAGTTTTTCAGTCTTCCATGTAAGGACATCAGCCACAGTATTAGAGCTCATCTTACTCTAGTATGACCTCATCTTCACTAATTACATGTGCAAAATTTTTATTTCTGAATGAGGTCACATTCTAAGGTTCAAGGTATATATGAATTTTGAGAAGGCATTGTTGAACCCAGAACATTACATCAGAGCTGTTTTAAGGATTTGTGTAGATAGTCCATGTAAAGTGCTTAATGAAGTGTTTTGGTATGTGGTAAGTGCTCACAAATTTTAGATATTGATATTAGTAGTACTGTTACTACTTGATACATTTCTTAATCTCTTCAAGAGATCATGTCTATGAAATTTAAGGGTTTAACTATTTAGTCATGCTTATTCAAGTCTTTCTCAATTAGAAACTAAGATATTTAACAAAGAGAAGTCTTTTTTTCTGTAAACTCTATAGTTATCAAGATTTTGTGAGCCTTATTTGTCATGGAACAGTTACCTGTGTCAAAAATTACTTATAGAGAGTCTGTGAGAATTCTTCTGCCTGATTTTGATAAAACCTAACCAATCTAAGTCATTTAGAGGCTCTTGACTGAACACATAAAAATATAGATATACAATGATGAAAAGAGGCAAAATTATGGAAGGGTAACTGAGATACTTTTGGTTTGGTTGAAGCTAGGAAAAGGGTTAAGGAAAACAATATGAATATGCGTGAGCTTAATTATTCAATTTCTGTTTTACTTCATCCTTCCTTCACTTATCAAGGAGAGTGACTTTAAAACTGACAAGTATAGAATAAATAAACCTAATTAAGAAAAAGTCAAGGCAGATAACTGTGGGCACCTTGATCTTTTAAGTGAAATTACTTCCTTAGAACTGAATGAATAGTTTTGAAGAGGGAGGTTTAATGAAGGCACAGAGGTGGGAAAAACAGCCTCTTACTAATTTTAAAGCATTACAGGATTTTGGAGAGGTGTTAGGAAAAAAGTTTTTGCAGAATTTCTGAAATAATAAATAGTATTTATGATACTCTTTTAAAGTGATCATAAAAGTGGGGATTACAAAGTTGATAACCTTTCTAAGCAAATGTTAGAAAAGATTATTAACAGGACTTGGAATTCACTAAGAGGAATTCAGGTCAAAATTAAGGCATTTCCTTTTATGACTAATGGTATAGAAGTGGAGCAATCTAAGTATTTGGATATCAGTACAGATTTCAAAAAATTCTCATAATGTTCTCAATAAATATAAAAGTGTAAAAATGATAATTTCATATTTTGTTAAATTTTAACTGATAACACAACTGTACCCAAAGAATATTAAATGCAAATGAAAGTTGGAACAGGAACAACAAACAAGTGGGAAGGTGGATTAATTTTCAAAATTATCATGATATGAACTTCTGATTAAGATGGCACCATGAGCTCATGCTGTAATATATCCCATTTGCTTCAAATGTGAGTAAAGGGTGACAAGACAAGTAAGAAGATCTATTATTGGATTAAAAAGCAAAACAGAGCAAAAACATTAACAGAAGACAAAATATCCCCATGAATCTGAAACAGAAGAAGAATAAAAAATGGTAAACACAGCTGAATCATACAACTGCTGGTCTGGGACCACAAAAAGAAATTTGTGGTTTTGTTTGGCCCTAGAGAGAGAAAGGGAAATAAAGTTAACCTATAGGGATGAGACCCTAAAAAAGACTCCTTGTTGAATCCAGGGACTGTGCAGGAAGCTTATGAAAGTAGGCTGTAAGAAAATAAATAAACAAAACTGCACTGGTGGGGTATTTGATATGTCTTAGATTGAACAGCTAGCTTGCTGTATCAAAATACCATGGAGTGTATGGTTTATGAACAACAGAAGTTGATTTGTCAGTTTGGAGAGTTGGAAGTTTGAGGTCAGGATCCTAGCATGGTTGGATTCTGGTAAGGACCTTCTATCATGTTTCACAATCCTGACTTCTCCATGTATCCTCACATGGCAGAACAAGAAAGAAAGGTCTTTGGGATTCCTTTTATAAAAGGAAATAATCTCATTCATGTGGGCTCTACTCTCATAACCCGATTAGCTTCCAAAGTCCTGCTTCCCAGTATTTCTGTCTTACTGAGTAATAGAATTTCAGCAAATGAATTTTTGGGAGACACAAATATTCAGTTTATAACAGGATGTGAACAAATACCTGAACTAGAGAAACAGAAGCTCCTACCCAGCCTCCCAACCAGAACTGAAGGGAGTTGTAAGCTGTGTCCTGGTTCACTAACTAGTTATGTGATTTTATTAGCATCAAAATAGGAAGGAGTCCCCAAATTCTCTTAGAAGACTTGAAGGTCCTTGGTGTTTGGGAGGTGACAATTTCATATCCAGTCAATGTGGAGGGGAGAACACAGAGAATGATGGAAAAAAAAAGAAAATAACATCAGAAAACAAAAACTGAATATTCAAAATGAACTTTCAAACCCAACTTTGATAACACTTGAAAAAATGTAACGCTCTAAAAGATAGCACATCAACTTTCAGAACACAAATTTATTCTTCAAGAAACTGTACTCAAAATAGTAACACAAGATATTTAAAACAAATTATCTAGAATACCCTCAATTTTTATTAAAAAGTATGATGTTATGAAATATATAAGCAGAAATAAAACAAGAGCAAATGTTTATTTGCAAGGAAGCATTAGAAAATAAAATATATAAACATTGATATATTTAAAACTTCAAAAATTAGGTATACTCTAGACTATATATACATGGAGAGCATGTTTATGATGTAGAAGACAAATGCTGGGAAATTAATTCAAATCAGCACATGGTGTGTGTGTATTTGTGCAAAACATAGGAGTGACTTTTTGAAGACAAAGAAGGTAGAATACAGACGAAAGAAGCCTTAGAGGAGAATGGCAAGAAGTGTGGAACATCAATATTTGAAGAAGTAAAATCTATAAATTTCTAGAAGTAAATCCTTGAGTCTTAAGACGGAAAGGGTGAACAAAATAATTCTACAGTTTGACAGATTACTCTGAAACTGTAGATTGTCAACTACAAGGAGAAACTCTTAATAAAAACAAGACAGACAAGAGATATCCTTCAAAGGAATGCCAATGGGGGATGGATATGACTCCTTCTCAATAACGCTAGATAGTAGGAAAAAGCTGAGAGGCAGTTTCAAAGTACTGTAATAACATGGTATTTAACTTAGAATCTTATTTTCAGCTGTATCATTCGGGAGGTTTTTCCCTCAGATCTATAATGATTGAGAGTTTAAAATTTCATTAAAACTACCTTGAGAGCCGGGTGCGGTGGCGCACACCTGTAATCCAGCACTTTGGGAGGCTGAGGCAGGAGGATCATGAGTTCAAAGCCAGCCTCAGCAATGGCGAGGCACTTAGCAACTCAGTGAGACCCTGTCTCTAAATAAAATACAAAAAAGGGCTGGGGATGTGACCCAGTGGTTGAGTGCCCCTGAGTTCAATCCCTGGTACCACAAAAAAACAAAAACAAACAAAAAAAAAACTACCTTGAAAAATTGTTATTATATGATGTAGTATTTTAAAATTAATAATCTTAGCTGGTAAATATTAGTAAGCATTTTATCTTCATATCTTCTAGTATTCAAATTTAATTTTGTTTTTTGACCGGGCAAGTATCTATATGCATATTTTAAAGCTAGGTAAGCTTTAAAATATGCATATAGATAGTTACATAGCATATCTAATTTTAACAAAAAATTATTATGTATCCTTCACCTACATATTTTAAATTAATTTATTGCAATATAAAATATAAAAAATGTCATTATAGAAATAAATAAAATGTATACTTTGTAAAATGTATAAATATAATATTTATAAGTGCAAAAGTATATAAATATTATATTTATAAATATAAAACACTGGAGAAAAATTAAAGAAGGCAAGAGAATAATCTTCAGTAGGTAGTTATATTGTTCTTGGCATCTGTGACATATTTGAGATAAGATGGAATTTAAAAATAACCTTTGCATTTTGTTTGGATAACTTATAGTTAAGCACAAGTGTCAAAAGTTTAAGGACAATTACCATCTCACAACCATTGGGATGGCTACTATTTAAAAAGATAGAAAATAAAATAAAATTATTCGTGAGGATATGGGGAAATTGAAATGCTTGTGCATCTTTAAACAGTACAACTGATGTGGACAACAGTAAAGAATTCTCAAAAACCTGAAAATAGAACTAGCATATGACCCAGGAATACCATTTCTGGGCATATATTCCAAACAATTGAAAGGAGGATCTCAATGTATTTGTGCACCCATGTTCATAACATTATTATTCACAGGAGCTTAACAGTAGAAACAACCCAAGCCCATCAACAGATGAATGGCTAAACAAAGTATGGGGTTGCCAGCCTTCTTAATGCTTACACAAGCTATAACATGGATGAACCAACCTTGAAGACATTATGCTAAGTGAAATAATCCAGTCACATAAAGAGAAAACTGTATGATTTCATTGCTATGAGGTACACAGGGTCGTCAGATTCACAGAGCCATTACTGTGGTGGTTTGCCAGGGGCTGGTGTGAGAGGCAATGAAAAATTATTGTTTAACAGGCACAACTTTCAGTTTTATAAGATGAAAAGAATTCTAGAGATAGACAGTCATGATAATTGCACAATTATATTGTGAATGCACTTAATACCCCTGAATTCTACACATAAAAATGAATCATAGTAGATCTTATGCTGTATTTTACCACAATAAAAAATGAGAAAAAAATTAAAGATAATTGCTAATCCTACTGACAAAGGAAAAATACAATACTTTATCAATTGTAACAAAGGAAATAAAAAGTATAAGTAAAACAAGTGAAGAGAAAGGTTATTATATAGAAGCAAAATTTGGATGGCAGAAATCAGTGAGGCAAATAGCAGTATATTAGAGTATAGAGGTTATCAGATATGATTTGAAAATATTCTATGTTTCAATCCTAGAGAAAGAGCTAAAACAAAATCATACAGAAAGTTTACAAATGAGATGAAAAAAGATATATTAGGAAATATGAATTTAAGAAACTGCTATGTCAAATCAAATATTAGAATAAAATTTAAGGCAAAATCAGGTATAAGAATAAATAGGAATCCTATATCATAATAAAAAAAGAATCTACCAATAATATGAAACAATAGTCTATTCTGTATACTGGGAAGGAAAAGTGAACAGAATACAAAATCCCTGTTCTCATGGTTAGAAGTATTGGCAAATTTGAGAAATCCGTAATCAGAATGAAAAATTTTATTTCACTTCTGTGAGATTGAGAGACAAAGCTTTCAAAATGGAAAGGATTTAGAGTCTTTGAAAAAGAAAACTAGCAAGCATGATCTAAAATATCTTTAATATTTTATTAACCATATGTTAAATAGAATCTATAACCCTTTCAAATGCTCACAGAACAAAAAAGCTAAATATCTAGAAATCAATCCACCAAAAATATTTAAGATTTTTAAGAAAAACTTGAGATGTTATTAGAGAAGATTTAGAATATGATTAAGTGGAGAAATATCATTGATGGGTCACTTATTGTGAAAATTTTCTCTTAATTCATCTATAAATTTAATGCCATTTTTCAAAATCCCAATAAGAATTTAGCTGGACAAAATAATTGTAAAAGGCACATTGAAGAGCACAAAGCCAAGTACAATTAAGGCAATTTTGAAAGAGAGGAACATCAAAGTTGTTCTCTACAAGACACTAAGGCTAATTATAAAATTTAGCAATTAAACAATGTGCAAAAAAGGTGTGGTTTCATTTCAAGGACTGAATAGAATAATGGGACACAATGGAGAGTTCTGAAATGAACCATTTAAATATAAAATACAAATGGCACAAGTGACATTACAAATCAATGAGCTATTTAATAAATGGTACTGGGATAAAACTTATCTTTGTGCATTAAAAAAAAATAGCACAAGGTACCCTATTATATACAAGGCTTTGTCCGAGAAGATAAAAACATAAACATGAAAACCGAATTTAAAAACTTTTAGAAGAAAATATAGATTATTTTTATGGCCCCACAGCAGAGAAAAATTGTTTAGGCTAGACACAGTAAGCACAAACCCTAAAGGATAATAATCATAAATTTGCCTACATTAGCACTAAAAATGTCTGTATGACTATAAATAAAGTTATAAGATAAGCTACACTTTGGGGAGGTTTGAATGATTTGTATCAGAATATATAAAGCAAAAATAAAAAAAAAAAATGTAAAGCAGACCAGGAACTCAAGAGAATTTTTTAAAAAGTATATAAATAGGCAATCCACAGACGAAGAACGCTGAATTGCCAACGACTATAAGCAAAGGCATTCAGCCTAGTTGGTAATTAGGAAAATGCAAATAAAATCACAGTCAAAAATAATTCCCACCAGACTGGCAAAAAACATAAAGTCTTATACTAACTGTTGTCAAAGAAAGTGGAGCAATGGAGACTCCTGTACACTGCTGGTGTGTATGCAAATTGATCTAGTCCCTTCCGACTGCTAATGGTTGAAGATGCCTCTTTCCTATGGCCAAGTAATTTTGAGTTTAGGTTTATACCCTAGAGAAACGCACCCACTCTCACACATCTTAAATATACAGAGGAAAATTTCAGCATGTGGTTGGTTTTTATTTTTTGTAATTAGATGGTTAAAGATGAATTAATTGGAACTCTATGTCTCAACCCAGACAAAAAATAAGAAATTAAGTAGAACAAATCAGATTGTAGAATGTGATACATTTGTGATACATGGAGAGAAAGAGAATGAAAAAACAAGAAAGAATCATTTACATAGAATTTTAAAACAAACATAATTGTATTATTTATAGATGTATGAGTAAAACTACAAAATGCACAGAAATAATGCAAAGAAAATGCAGTATGGTAGTTCTAGGAAGTCAGGGAAAGAGATGGGATTTTGGAGGGTCACATAAGGTAATTTGACAGTATTTGTGAAATTTAAGGCTGTTTCAGTTTTTTTTGACTCTATTTTGTTTTCATATTTAAAGTAAACCCAGAAAAAAAAAAATTAGCCATGAAGTTTGTTAAAGTCTGTTTGGACATGAATATTTATTTTATTATTTTAGAGTTTTCTGTATACTTAAAATGTTCCACAATTAAAATATATTGTAAATTTATTATAGCATTGATTCTAAAATTTAATGAAGAACAAAGCAAAGTTTCAAACTGGGTTTCAAAAGTATGTCAAAAACTGTTGGGTGTGGTGGTGCATGCCTGTAATCCCAGCACTTGGGAGGCTGAGGCAGGAGGATCACGAGTTCAAAGCCAGCCTCAGCAATGGCGAGGCATTTAGCAATTGAGACCCTGTCTCTAATAAAATACAAAAAAAATGGGCAGGGGGAGCACTGGGGATGTAACCCAGTGGTTGAGTGCTCCTGAGTTCAATCCCCGGTACCAAAAGAAAAAAAAAAAAAAAAAACATCAAAGACTGACTGACAAAAGAGTTCATGTGAAAAGTCTCATGGTATTTAGCTAAAGGAAGATCTTGAGATCCCAAAACTGAAATAAATGTAGTCAGCTCAGTTGAGGAAGATAGATTTTGGAGGTCAAAAAAGAAAGATGGAATTGTTCAAATGGGGTGGGCTAATGGCAGAAGCTCCTTGTCCTAGCCTAATGTTGAATCAGAACTGGTAGATCTCAGTCTGGTGGGCAAAGGGTAGACTGTGCAAAATTTCTATATTCTTATTTTAGGTGATCACAAATTTGGATTGGGCTTTGTAACAACCAAAAATTATTCTTTCATTTCTGAGGAGGATTTTGGTGGAAAAAAAAAAGTCCCAGTAGACTCATTACTATGTATCCAATAATATTTTACAAGAATTTAGTGAGTGGCGTATGCTATGCTACTACTGTTACGCTCTAAACTTGGTCTGAATCATCTCCTTAGATTAGAAATAGTTTATTTTTTTAAAATGTCAATCATATCCATTTTCAATCCATTTATACTAGTGTCTAGTCATTGTAGTCAAGTTATTTAATGGTATTTTAAAAATCAGCAGTATCAATATTATAACATTGTTTTATAGATAGAAGTATAAAGCTTGAACATGCTTGTAGCTTAACCTGCATTTTATTTTTCTATTTATGTTAGAAATAGAGACGCTGACCTTGGCCCCTATCTCTGGATATTACTTGAAAAGAGTGTTCATCTTAATTCAGGAAACAAAGGCATAGTCTGTTAAGGTCACCCTAAAAATCCATTAAAATTTTATTAAAGACTTGGGTTAGTAGTAGGCAGATGGCAAATATAAGTATCCAAATAGAAAATAGAATATTGTGGTACAGCAGGAAACATAGGTGTGTAGCCAAGAAAAATCAATACAAGTAACTCAAAAAGGTAATAAATCTCCCTTAAGGAATATTGTCATGTTTTCTGAACTTGCAACCATAGCCTGCATTCAACTTTTTATCTGATGAGTTAAAAGTTTGTTTCACTTTCATATCTAGTAACAGACTGAGAGGTTTTTCTTCAGTAATTGAGTGGTAGGTTGAGAATTCTAAAAAACACAAAAAAGGGGCATCTATTGAGTTCTTGTGTAATTATTCTGGAATTTTACAATATTTACTGCAGCAAAACCAAGAAGCATCATTTTTAGCTTTCAAGAGCAGGAATATAATGACATGCCCCAATTGGTCATTTCTACTTTAAGTTCTATAATTCAGAGAAATGTCTTTTCTATAGCTCATATCTCTAGATTATAGATGCATGATTAGATAGATATTAGCTTGATGCAAAATTTTCTTGAAACAGAAAACATAAAAATGGAGGTAAGGTAAAGTGTTGGGGTGGGGTAATTCATATATTTTAAACAGTGAACTCTAAATAAGAACAACCTGTTATTGGAATGTCTGACAATTTAGTCTTTATACATACAAGGTCTAAACAGAGGCCCACTCATTTTGCTGGATGGCGTTGGTGGGTGATTTTTATTCCAATTAGGGACTCAGAACAAAGTTTGTCCTGGAAACAATTTTAGAATTTGTATCTAAATGTGCAGTTGGCACCTTCAGGAGTATGCTGTCCGTCGTGCTAGCCAGGCTGTTTCTATAGCATTTGTGTCTGTCAATTTTTGGTACTTTGTCTTTGCCATGATGGCTTAACTACTCAGAGAGCTACCACAGGAAAGACTTTTTATTTTAGTGATTTAAAATTTTATATTATAAAATTGGGTACTTTAAGAGAATTCGCCACTTCAAAAACATATTTTGTATCTAAAATTTCCAGGTGGTTCCAAGGTGTTTCTAAATTACTTTGGATCATATAAACTTGGTGGCTTTGAAGGTAATGGAGTGAAACCTTCCAAATAGTTAGATAAAATTGGCAGTGCTTCAGAAAGAGGAGAGCCAAATGGAAGTGTCCCTGTGGAAAATGTGCTGCTCAGACAGTTGTAATATAGTGGATTATGACCCTACAATACCACATCCTGTTTTCTTTATGTATCAAGGCCGGAGAGAGCACATATTTTGTGATCTTTTGTTATGAACCAAACTTGTACTGCATATTGACAACAGTTACATAGACATAATAGATTCATTACCCTTTCAGTTTCCTTGTCTGAAAGTAACCGATGTATTTTCCTTCCATATTGTTAAAATTAGGTTGCTGGAAATAGAAGATTTATTGGCTTTACATGCTATATATTGTTTTGGAAAATATAGCCACAATCCTTAACTGAGACTTGATGTTGAAATATAACAACTCTATTTCTATTGGATGCAGAAGTTATTCTAGAAAAGCAAATGTTTTGAAAAGATAATTTCTACCCATTTATGACAGAAAATTTATCAGTTTTATTACTTTATTTTGTATTTTGGCAAGTAATTTTCAAGAAACCTTTTTACAGTTGATTTTAATGTCTTTAAAGGTGAGATAGGTTTTTGAGTTATCTTACAATATTTTATACATCCTTCATGATTTCTTTTTTGGAGATCAAAACTGCCAATTCTTTTTTACCTTCATATTTAAGGAGAAAACAAACTACATACTTTGTTTCAATTTTTCTACAGGGAAGCAAAATAAATCATGGACTGGTTTGGAATTGAATTTCTAGCACAAAAATGAAATTTTGTAGAAATGTAGTATCTTTCACTTCAGAGGACAGAGTCTACCCTAATATATAAAATGCTTCATTTGTGTGTTTTTAAACACTTTTTTTTGGGGGGGGGATGGAGAAGAAAGAAGTGCAGGGGTGACACAAGGGATGGATTCACTTTGACTTTTTCTCTAACATAGCCAAAGAGCCTTAGGAAAACTAGGAAAAACGGGGAAGCGGCTCTATCTTAATAGAAATCAACATGGAACAGATTATTGATGTTTCTTCTATTTGCTCTTGTTTTCATTTTTGAATTATATATTTTGGTAAATATTAATAGACTTTACTGTTCCCTTTGGTGGATATGGAAAGAGGAAGACAAATCCCATGAAACGTTCCTCTTCATAGCTTCTCCTTATGAAGGGGAAGACACACACTACTACTACTACTATAAGAGTCGTCACTGGTAGACTGTTTTCTGTTCTTTCTCTCTATTTCCATTCCCAGAGCTCCAGAAGCAATGATTTCTGGCTATTTCTGGTTTCTTCTGATGGTTACAGTTACCTTCTGGATTTAGACATTGAGCTTCCTACTGTGCTAAAGATTTATCTTAAACATACCCTCCTATTGCTCTGTCTCTCTCTTTTATGTTGTAGTTATAAAACATTTTATTTTCTCTATTAGTTACTTTTCTGTCTTCAAATGGTATAATAAATCTCTATATACTGCTTCATCAACAGAGAAAACATTTCTCCCCCAAGTGTGTACATTTTTTAGAGTCACGGTTGATACTATTTAAGGTCAGAAGAAAAGCTTTTAAACAAACTTCTTTCAAAGTCTTTTCTAGCAATGCCTATAAAGAATACCAGGCGTCTCAGCACATGGGTTTTCAGCTGGTTTTTGTGGATCACTAGGAGTATCTTACAGTTCTCACCAACAGTGAACTTTTCCTGCTGCTGTTCAGCAGATCGTTCATCTTTTTTTTTTCCTTTTTCTCTGTCATACTTTTGGTTTTAAATATAAGATTGGTTTTTGATGTTTTTAAAACTGAAATTGGCTTCTAGGGACTTGGGGTTCTCTTTATTACTTTGGCTAAGTCATTTGTGTTATCTGAACATGAGTTTTGCTACCACCACCATCACCAAACAACAAGGAAAGGGACTCTGCATTCATTTGCTGGAGCTGCCATACAAAAGTAATGCAGATTGGATGCCTCAAGCCACAGAGATCTGTTTTCTCACAGTTCTGGATGCTAACAGTGTGAGATCAAGGTGTTGGCAGGGTTGGCTTCTGCTGAGGCCTCTTGTTCACCCAGATGATTGTCTTCTACCTGTGTCTTCATAGCACCTTCCCGCCTTCCCTCTATTGGATTAGGGCCCAGCATCATATTTCTCTAGCCTACAAGTGATCATTAGAAGCCTAGCATTATTATGCCACATCAAATCAGTCAGTGCAACCACAGTATTTTGAGAGCTGTCCATAGACGTTTGAGAATTAACACTGTGTGTGTATTTGTGTGTGTGTGTCTGTGTATTAAGCTGGATTTGCTATATTCTAAATTTGCAAAAGTAGTCTTGTAATTATGTCTCTTAAGTAAAAATTCCAGCATACTGGGAAATTCATTACCTGTTCTAAGTTTTAGATTTAGAGAAATACTTACATTGCTGGGTGGTGGTGAAACTCAGATGAGATAATAAATGTCAGAGTGTCTTGCCACATGTGAAGGATTTTATAAATTAAAATGTCCTTATTAACAGTAGCAAAATGTTTTATTTAGAAAGCATAAATTTCACCCTTTGAACTATGTATCAGGACATGCTGGATTAAAGAATTGAAGGAACATTTAATCTAGTCATTTTTGATTTTAGATATGGAAATTGAAACTAAGCAATTTTAAGAGACATGCTTCTAATCATCTGAAAGAATTTTATTGGAATCCATGATTGCTAGCTTTAGCCAACTTTCCAATAAAGAACCATAAAACTTTATATAAAGGTTTTTAAATTTCATATATATACACAGCAGTGAATCATAATAATTTATTCCTGCATTCATTTACATAGAAACATTTTGCTTTACTTCATTTCTATGATGATTACAATTTTCTCTTTGAAGATACTAAGTTCAGATTATCAAATGAGCTGTGGTGAACTTATAGGCCAATTCTATTTTTATATCATTTTTTATTTCTAAATCCATCTCCTTTGTTCAGGATTTTCTCAATTTTAATCACTTTGTTACTTTCCAGGATTTTGGCAATGCAGAGAAACCAAATAATCTGTCTTTTTGCTTGAATTATATGCAGGTTTATAATGGATCTTATTTATTTAATTAAACTGAAAACTAACTTCTCACTATTATCTACCAATTTAATTCAAGCTTCTTTTTTGCATTCATATTTATTGAGAAATAAAAAATTAGGAATCAGTGATCATCAGTTCAACTTTTTTCCTTGGTATGTCATTTGGGCCTCCTGTGTTTGTCTTGGCATTATAAAATGGATAAGAGGGAAGGTTTGTTTCCAGTGAAAAGTGAAAGGAATGAAGGCTCAGTTTTTTTTTTTTTTTTTTTTTTTTTTAAACAAATTTGAGAGCTTTATCACCTGGCCAGAGACTGCAGTCCCTTGGGAGAACAGCAACTGACCGGCCTGTGCCACATCTCATGAAATTTCCTGGCAGCAAGCAAGCAAGCAAATTACAGAAGCTGAAACAGCCATTAGCATAACTAAAGAGCTCCTTGGTGGGCCTACAGTATGGGTCTTAGAACATTTGCTGGGTACAAAGTACAAAAAAAGACAACTCTTTAGAGGAAGATAGCTTTTGTATCAATTTCTCTGAAAAGGTTCTTATGACAGTTTCCTTTTACTGGAAGGGCAATTGAGTCACTATGGCTATGCTTGTTTCCAGCAGTTTATTTCTTAATAATTGTTTTATTCAGCTATTTCTATCTTATAACTTAACCTATATAATCTTAACGCTTACCTATGATTATAGCTAACTTATGGGCCCATACATACTTACTTATCATACTAACATCCTTAAATCCTATGTAAAGCTATATGATTATACTACTACATTCTTTTTTTTTTTTTTTTTTTTTTTTTTTTGGTACCAGGGATCGAACTCAGGGGCACTTGGCCACTGGGCCACATCCCCAGCCCTATTTTGTATTTTATTAGAGACAGAGTCTCACTGAGTTGCTAAGTGCCTCGCCATTGCTGAGGCTGGCTTTGAACTCTCTATCCTCCTGCCCCAGCCTCCCAAATGCTGGGATTACAGGCGTGCGCCACCGCGCCCTGCCTATACTACTACATTCTTATTTATTTTCTCTTACAACTAGAGCAGATTAAAGTATCTTAACATCATTAATCCTATAACATTCTTAATTCTCCTATTATTAATCTATATCTCTTAATCCTAATCTAGGACTTCTTTTAAACTGTATTGATTGGTTCAAACTATAACAGTCCTCAGAAGCAATCAGCTCTACCAACTGCCTTGATTATGGACTGATAGCCTCCAGAACTATGAGATAATACAGTTCCACTGTTAAAGCCACCCAGTTTATGACAACCCTAGGAAATTAAGAGAGCACACCTGCAAAATATCTTCCAAAATGACTGTAACCATTTAACCTTACCATGTATGAGGATAAAGTCTCTCCATACTTCACCAATAACAAATTTTTGTCATGTAATGTTTTATTTATTTTTAAGGACAAGTGAATTTCCTCTCTCTCTCTCTCTCTCTCTCTCTTTTATTTTTTATTTTGCTGGTGCTGGCGATTGAACCCAGGGCCTTATGCATGAGAGGCAAGTACACTCTACCAACTGACTATATCCCTAGCTTGAATTGTATCTCTTTTTAAATGCAAGTTCCTCTGATTTTTGAACCCAGATTTAGCATACTTGTAGGGTTTTGTGTTCTTTTATTTTGAAATATCTAAAAATTGATTCAATTGGATCAACACTATCAAATAACCACTCACAACAATACAATTTCAATATAATTTGATTAAATGATGGAAACAAAAATCATAAACTATATTTAGCTTTGCAGAATATTTCCTCATTTGTTGACTATCTACTGCACAATATTCATTATTTAGGATTACCACATGAATCATGAAGTATATTTTTTAAAATTAAAAACTATACAATTAGAAACTACAAAATTAAGTTATCTTCATACATATAGAATGGGAAAACAAGTTGCACACCCAGTAATCCAATAGTTATTGAGGATTACGTTTTTTGAAGTAAATATATCTGATCTTTCTATTGGAAATACACAATGTTCTTAAAATGGCATTGCAAAGTATAAGAGCATTTTAGTAACATAAAACCATGCCTTTTAGGATTGCAATATTAACTTAAAAGTTTCTACCTAGAAATAATAGTCCATAAGGATATTTGTCCCTAGTCCCTCTTCCATTAATGCTTATCCTACCTGAGGCCTATTTCCCATCTTCTTTCTCATTTATTCTACTTTATCTTCAAATGAGTTAAGAAGTGAGCTTTCCAGTTATTCCACTGAACAAATCTCTTGCCACAGCCTGGAAAGGCACATGCAAAACATTTCTCCCCAGTGGGGATGCGCACATGCATACGCAAATTGAAGTCCAGAGAAAAGCGTTCCCTGCACCCTTCAAAGGTACACTGATATGGATTCTCTCCAGTATGAACCAGAAAATGCCTTTTTAAGCTTTGAGCTCGCTAAGAATGCTCTCCCACATTCTGCACACATGTGGTCTTTGGGACCATGAACATTTCTCACACGCTGAGGACAAACAAGAGTACCACGGCCTCTATTTTTTCTTGGCTTCTTTCTAGCAAATCCTGTGAGCTGTTTCGGATCTGCTGTGTCAGCGCAGGGAATCTCTGTGGGAGGAAGCTTTTTACCTGTCCTGTACTCAGAACACCCACGAAGTGAATTCTCTCCAGTGGTCTGTTGAGGAAGCTCTGGTTTTGTCCCCCTTTTCACAGAAGATTAAAGAAGGGGGCTTGCTTCAAAGATCTGCTCAGAAAGGTCTTGCTCTCCTTCTTCCAGGCAGTCCAAGGCCTTAAAAAGTGAATCTTCTCCTAGGATAGATTCGGAAAACTCCCCTATGAATATGCATTCCATGCAATTGTTAGGGAAATCAACTTCTCCAATAGCCAGAGGGCTGGTCTCATAGCTTGTTGTCTACATCATAGGATGCCCAGGTCTGGCTGGGAGCCTCCATTTCTGCCTGATGGGCCTGCCTTGGCTTGCCTAGCTTTGGTTCAGCATTTTTCAGGGTTCTTCCACCCATGCCTTTCTGTCCACAAGTCTGCTTTTTTCTTCATTTGCTGATTGATGCTGTTCCACGAGCTTGCACCAGGAATAGTATCAATCACTTCCAGGTAGTAGTAATCTGGATATGGTGTTCACCAAACACCTGCTTTATGATAATAACCTGCTAGACTGTAAGCTCTGTGAGAGCAAAGGCCTCTTCTGTCTTCTTCCAGCTCTGTATCATGCAACTACGAAGTGCTTGGAAGAGTTTCTATTCCTTTTCCTTTCAAAGGTAAGACGAATTGCTGCCCCGAAGGCTCAGTTTTTTTTTTTTTTTTTTTTTTTTTTTTTGGTACCTGGGATTGAACTCAGGGGCACTCGACCACTGGGCCACATCCCCAGCCCTTTTTTGTATTTTATTAGAGACAGGGTCTCACTGAGTTGCCAAGTGCCTCGCCATTGCTGAGGCTGGCTTTGAACTCGCAATCCTCCTGCTTCAGCCTCCCAAGTGCTGGGATGACAGGTGTGCGCCACCTCGCCCGGCTTGAAGGCTCAGTTTTTAAGGCTGTGTTTATATCTTAGTTTTTAGGACTGGTGGTGGGCCTTGTAGTTAAAGATAATATGATGCAGAGAACAATTGGTCTTTTCACTCCTCCTATCTATAATATGGGAATTTTTGACTCCAGCTCTTTCCATTTGGCTCAGATGCTTAATGTCAGTTGCAGATATTCACTCAGATTAGCACAAAAACTCTATCTGATGTTGGATAGTACAATCTAAACATGAACCAGAGACAATTAAAAGCCCAGCCTATGTTTGTCCAATATGAAAGAAAGCCTTGGGGTGCACAAGTGAGTGGAACAATAGCTCACAATTGCTTCCTGCAGGGTAAATATAAAAAAAGTGATTAAAGTCTAACTGTATTTAACTTACCATATATAGACCTCTAGTGTGGTCCTGAATTATTCTGTGTCCTAGCTGAGAAAAGGCAAACTTCATCATCCTCTTTTCAAAATTATGCATCTTTTGGCTACACCCTGAAAATATAAGACCAGCAGTCTATTTAATACATATGTAGATGAGGCATGGATGTCTTGTGGTAAGTGCACACCCATGTGAAGAAGATGTGTATACATAGGATTCAATATTCCATTCTTCTATTTTCAGCTTCTTATATATTTATGAAAGAAGTTCTTGTTTTTTTTTTTTAATCCAGTCTGATAATTTTTAGTGGTATGTTTATTCCATTAGTCTATTAACATTTAATATAATCGATTCTTGTTCTTGATTCTGTTTTCTTTAGGGATAAATAATTTTGATAATTTTTATTTTATTTATTAGGATTTCACTACAACTTGTAATTTTTGAAGTCTTGCTGGGAATGACAATATCACATACAACTTATCACAGTTTACCTTAAATTAATATTTTACCTCTTTATGTATAATATAGCAAAATGAAAGTATGATTCCAGTGATCCCTTCCCATTACGCACTTGTGCTATTTTACGTCTAGATATGTTAATATGCAAAACTATAGTGTTATTGTTTTTGTTCTGTTCACTTATCTTTCAGATAAATAAAGAAAAAAAGCCTTTGATTTACTCACACATATACCATTGTCAGTGCCCTTCCTTATTTACTATCTCTAAATTACTATCTGATACTATTTCTGTTCATTCTTAGGGATGTCCATGCCTAAGGTATGTTGGGAATGAACTGGTGACAAATTCTTACCTCTTTCCTTCATATGAAAATGCCTTTTTTTTTTTTTTTGCTTTCATTTCTGAAAAAAATATTTTTGTTATATATATAATTCTAGATTGATAGTTATTTTCATGTCAGTACTTTAAAGATACTATTCCATTGTCATTTGGCCTTCATTGTTTCAGATGAGAAAGCAATTGAAATTCATTGTTCTCTGATTTATTTATTTATTTTGTTACAGTTTGCTTTTAAAAATTAACTCTTGTTGTCAGAGTTTGAATACGAGATGCTTAGGTGAAGTTCATTCCCATTTTATTACTGAGTGGTATGAGTAAATTTTTTTTTTTTTTAATGGATATGCCACAATTGTTTGTCTACCCGTAGTTGTTTGAACATTTGGCTTGTTTCTAGTTTGGGGCTATTGTGAATAAAAAATACCTATGAACATTCTTGAACACATCTTTTTAGAGATGTATATTTTCATTTTTCTGAGTAAAACCCTACCAGTGAAATTATTTGACCATAGCATAAGAGGACATTTAACTTGGCAAGAAACAGCTAAAGTATAACATTTTCTAACCCAAGCAACATTGTGCGAGAGCTCCACTTGAACACATTTTTACCTAGGTTTGCATGTGCATCTTTTTAATATTGGCTAAATTAGTAGCTGCATAGTGGTATCTCCTTCTGGTTTTGAGTTTTCCCAGTGATTAATGATTTTGAGCACTTTTTTATGTATTGACTGGCCACTCTATATCTGCTTTTAGTGAAGTATTATTCAAGATGTTGGTCAATTTTATTTTTTCAATTTCAAGTCTTTATATGTTCTAGGCATAAGTCCTTTCACTGATGCATATATTACAATGATTTTCTTTCAGTCTGTGTGGTTGGCTAATTAATAATTTATAAAGTACATATTAAGAACAGGAATTCTTAATTTGATGATCTGATTCTGTTTTGTTTTTGTTTTTATGCTTACTGTTTCTTTTTATATTTTAGACTTTTATTCTTTGTCCCTTAAAGCATATTCTTTAGAAGATCAATTCATGATCTCTCTTTGTAAAGACTGAAATATTAATCTTGATCCATTTTTGAAATATAGCTTTGCAGTATATAAAATTATATGTCAACAGTTAAATTTTCTTAGAATCTTGATGATATTATTCTGAAAATCTTGAAGTCATCCTTGACTCCTCCCTTGCAAATTCTGCTAATCATACCTTAAATATCCCAAATTTGATCATTATTTCTTACTTCTACTATTCTGGTCTAAGCCATTATATCCTCTCACCTATAATGACCTTTAGAATGAGCTCCCTGCTTTAACCCTTGCCTTGCTAGAATCTAATTTTAATATAAAGCCAGATTGACTCCATAACATATAATCAGATTATGCCAGTTGTATTAGTTTTCTGTGGCTGTTGTAGCAAATTACCGCAAACTTCATGACTTAACAACAGTAGGAATTTATTTTTCACAGTTCTGGAGAGCAGACATTTGAGATCACAGTATTGTTAAGGCTGTACTCCCTCCAAACCTTGTAGGGGAGAATCTGTTCATTGCTTCTTCCAACTTTTCATGGCTCCCTGTGTTTCTTGGCTTGTGGCTACATAATTCCGGTCTCTACTTCGTTTGCTCATTGAATTTTCTCTTTCTCTGTCTCCAAACTGCTTTTATCTCTCTCTTAGAATGATCCATGAGATAACATTAGGATTCACCTGTGTAATCCAGGATGAACACCTCCCTTCAAGATCTTCTACTTAATCACATCTTTAAAAAAAGAATTTAGCCTATTTTAATAGTGAAATTACAGAACAGCACAGAAGACAGATAACAATGAAAACATGTACTTTCATGTAGGACAACCCAGAAGAGCATAGTAAATGGATGGAATCTACTATATGACAAAGATGCTTCAAATACCATTTCATTGCCATTAATAAGAAATTTCCTTGTTTTTAAAAAATAATCCAAATTCTGCCATTGTTCAATTTTTTTCTTTTTCTCCTGGGGATTGAACCCAGGGGTGCTTTGCCACAGAGATATATTCCCAGCTCTTTTTAATTTTTATTTCGAAACAGGGTTTCATTAAGTTGCTTACAGCCTTGCTGAAGTTGTTGAGGCTGGCCTTGAACTTGTGATCCTCCTGCTTCAGCTTCCCAAGTCACTAGAATTATGGGTGTGTACTACCATACCTGGCAGTTCAGAAAAATTTAACAGGTTTATTTATAATTGTTATAAAGTTGAACTGCTGAAACCCATTAGGATAAACATTTTGACTTACATTAATGCTTTACATCTCCTACATTTATATTCAAAATTCACACATAAATATAAATGGAAAAACTGCCTATACCTAATTTCTGTTCTCTATTTTTCCTCTTGAAATCATACACTTAGGTAACTTCTGCCCTCTTGGTGGGGGAAACATCTAACATTCAGAGCTACCAATAATAGGAAGAAGAGACTGTGTGTGTACATTTTTTTAAATTGAAATACTCTCCATCATAGTGGATTCTTAAGCATGATATCCATGTATGCAGTGTGCTAGTTGGATGGATTTTGGCATAATTGTTACATGTTTGGCATGGATAGCACACATTATGTTTTCAAAAAGGCAAACCAGATAGCCTCATTTGCCTCCTGCAAAGCACCTATAGCTGCGCTCTGAAAGTACTCCTCTGTTTTGAAGTCTGAGCAATTTCTTGCACCAGAAATGGAAAGGAAAAGGGAGTTTGTAAATCAGAAGTTCAGTGGACTTCTACCAACGCTTAATTTAATGGATTGTCACAGTACCAGCGCTATAACCATGAGGTGTCTTCATCCTCCTGGTGGGATGCACTCCTGCAAGCTGCTTTTGTGGCCATTTTCCCCCCTGGGTGCTTTGCAACTGCTCCATTTGTAGTCAGTGTGCTCAGAAGGATTTGTGCTATAGGGACCCTCTTATGGACCCACCTCTTCTTTAACTGGGGCTTGGCCAGCTATAAGCAGCGTGGCTATAAGCTATAAGCAGCTATAAGTGGCTGCAATTGCAATTCCTTAATCACATCTTTTGCCATAAAATGTAATATTCAGAAATTAAGGGAATAGGAACTGGACTTAGCTTTTTGGGGAACCACCATTCATACCACATTGACGTTTGAAATTTTCCAATGGTTTCATCTCTCACTTAGAGTAAAAGTCATTAGACTTAAAAGTATTAAGACTGCAAGTTCTTAATATATTCTCTGTCCATTCTATATTTTTGACCTCCATTACTAATTTCCTTTTCATTCTTTTCCCTCTGTGTGCTCTAGGTACAATATCCTTTGATTTTGAAATGTATCAGTCTTGCTTTTCTTAGCACAATAAACTTAATGGAACAGAAATTCTCCAAATTCCAAGTTCACTTCCTTGCATAAGGACTTTTGTCAAAGATTTCCTTCTTATTGAGGCTTCTCATAACATTTTTTTTTTAAATTACAAAATTTCAACTCCTGCTAACATCTTTCACTACATCTCTTTAAATTTTTTTGCCTGTAGCACATTACTTATTGTTATGGTTTGGCTATGAGGTGTCCCCCCCAAAAGCTCACATGTGTGAAACAATGCAAGAAGGTTCAGAAAAGAAATGATTGGGTTATGAGAGCCTGAACCCAATCAGTGAATTAATTACCTGATGGGATTAAGTAGTGGGGGGGGGACATGGGGGCATGGGGGCATGGCTTTGGGGTATATATTCTTACCTAGCAAATGGAGATCTCTTTCTCTCTCTCTGCTTCCTGCTCATCACATGAACCGCTTCCCTCTGCCACACTCTTGTGCCATGATGTTCAGCCTCACCTGGAGCCCCAGAAAATGTGGCCAGTTGTGTATGGACTAAGATCTCTGAAACTGTGAGCCCCCAAATAAACTTTTTCTCCTCTACATTTGTTCTGATTGGGTCTTTTAGTTGCAGGAGCAAAAGAGATGACTGAAATACTTATCACTAATATATATCTTATTTACTAGATTTTTCTTGTTGTTGACAATTTCAGTCTATAACCATTATCATGTGAGTTATGTGAGGGAAGAAATTTTTATTTACTTTTTTTTATAACTTTATTTCATTTTATTTTCTTAATGTTGTGCTGAGGATTGAACCCAGTGCCTCACACGTGCTAGGCAAGTGCTCTACCACTGAGCTACAACCCCAGCCCTTATTTTGTTTACTTTTATTCAGAGCACATAGTAACTACTGAATAAATGTTTGTTGCCTGGATGAATGAATCAATAACATCTTATGACTTCCATTTTTGCTGTTAAGGAATCTGTTATTTTGGTTGCTTTTCTTTTGTGGATAAAAATATTCTATTTTGAAGATATTTTTAAAGTGTTCTGTAGCTTTACTGCAAAGTATTTTCCTGTATTCTGCTTAGTATGGTTTATACTTCCTCGCCACTGAATCCATTCATTTCATTAGTTCTGGTCGTTTTGAATGCTATATTGTTGTAAATGTAGCTTCTCTTCTGTTCTTTGTCTTCTTACCCATGGAATTCTAAATCCATCCTCTTTCCATTCATTATTTTTCTTCATAACAACCATCATTATCTGACCTACCAACCTACTTGTTACTTAATCTCTATTATTTTTGTCCTCCACTCCCCCCCCCGCCCCCAGATCCCAGAAAGGTTTTAATGCACAATAGATGTTTTTGAACGTGTGTTGAGGCTTACAGAATAGATGAATTAATAAATATTAGCTTCTCTTCTTCTAGCCTTCCTATCTTTTAACCTCACTTCTGAATTTTTCATCTGTTTTTCTTTCTATGCTGCATTTGAAATAAATTCTTCAGTAATGCCTCTGAATTCATGAATTTTCTTTCCAGTTTTGCCTATTCTGAGATTCAACCAATCCATTAATATTTTTCTTTCAAAAGTGTTTTTATCTTTAAGGTTTCTAGATTTTTTTTTTTGTTTGTGTGATAACTTTTAATAGTATCTTATTACTTCCTACTTTAAAAACTAATAATTTTATTACTTAGGTATCTCATTTTATCTTCTCTGATATATCTTGTGATCTTTAGGTGATAATTATAAAATCTCAAATTCATGGGTGTAGAAACATGTTGCCTATACCTCTGTTGGTTTATGCCCATGTTGGCTTATGTTCTTACATGTTTGGTGATCTTGATTGTGAATATCTATATGTCAATACATGGTTTATGATATATAAATGAATGTATATACATAAAGCCTTGAAGTCTGCATTAGGAAGCTTTTCTCAGAAAGCATTTGTACTCGTTTAAACTTGCCAGCAGAGAATGCTACAAATCTTTAGTCTTCTTTTTGGGTCCCTGGCTTAATCCAGGAATATTGCAATCAGCTCTCCCTTTTTGCTTCTGTATGAAAGCTCAGTGTTTTTATTGCAGTGCTGATGTTGGCATTTGTGTTCAGAGCAATTCTGGATTTCACATTTGGTTACCATTTTCTGCTCTGGTTTTAGTTCTTTATACTTTTGCTTTTTTTTTTTTTCTCCTTGATATAACCCTTATCTCTTCCAAGCCTGATAAAGCAATAAACATTATGGACAAGTATGTCTGTGTGTATGTTTATACATTTTTTTTCCCTTTCATGGACTTTTATCTTGAAAGTTGGCTTGATGTACTTTGTATACTTAGCATTGTGTTTCTTGTGAATTTAATAAGGATTTCAAGTTAGAAAATATCAAATACTTGGAAATACAAAATAGTATTAAAATAATAAATGTGGAGGCATCAGTTCTGCAAATCTTTCAGATATTTGCATTATTGACAGTAAATACCCATGTACTTCATTATTTCAGATCATTGTAATTCCGTCTGTATTACCCACATCTTTAAACACTATACACACACACATATGTGTATGTGTGTGTGTTTGTGTGTGTGTGTATGTGTGTGTGTATATATATATATATATATATATATATATATATATATATTATATATATATATTTGGGGAGGGCATACCAGGGATTGAATACAGGGGCACTTAACCACTAAGCCATATCCCCAGGCCTTTATTACATTTTGTTTCGAGAAAGGGTCTCCCTGAGTTGCTTAGGGCCTTGCTAAGATACTGAGGCTGGCCTTAAACTCATGATCCTCCTGCCTCAGCCTTCTGAACTGCTGGGATTACAGGTGTGCGCCATCATGACTGATCCCACATAATACATTTTGACAGGTAAGTCAGAACTGATTTGTCTGTTGAACTCCATTTTAGGGAAATTTTTTAGTATTTTTCCTTTGGTAGGAAAACCTAAATTATCAGTGTTTCCCTAGAAAACCTCTCTGGATCTAATATCTGCTGTTGCTTCTTGTTGGTGTGTAAACATGATCTCATGTTTAATAAGCTGTGGCTAAATATTTCCTCTCTCTATTTTGTCCAGAAATACATACAAATTTAGGAGATCTTTGCAAACTGGTGCAGATTTTAGACATGGGGAAATAAAACTTAGGATCTATTCTTGCTATATAATTGAAAAATGTTTTGAGATCTGTAGAGCAAGTCAATGGGTTTTTAAGAGAAATACTTCATGTTGGAGATACAGGATCTCAGAGTTGGTATTGTGTAGCAGTCTTGGGTATTATAACAATTTTACATGGTGTTTTATGTAGTTTGGGTAAAATCATGCTGATAGGTTTCCTGACCTGAAGTTGATCTCTCTTCAAACATCAAAGAAGTTTACTGCCATTTAATTTTATTTTTATTAAATAAGAGTTAGCAATTATATAGGACATAGAAATTTCTTTAGAAATTTCTTGAGCTTCACCCATACAAACCTTGGACTTGAGAATTCTTACTACTAGAATTCAAATCTTTATTTTTTTCTCTGTGTTTCACTTTCAGACTAAGATGTTTAGCATTGTGAACTTTTGGGATGGAAGAGTATAGAAGACAGGAACATAGGGGCTGCAAAATATCATACTGAGGAGCAGAGGATACGCACTGGCACACCTGGTTAAAAGGTGAGAAAACCATCTGGAGACCCCAGTCCTCTGCATACTTAGAATCATCCAATTAGAGTGGCAAAATGATTGACAGACTATTTCTTCATTTTCAGACAAAAGGGCTCTGTGTTCAAGGGAATGTCTTACATTTTACTTAAACTGTTTAACTGTGCTATAATCAAAACTCTTCAAGTGACATTATTTTTCCTTTTACTTGTATTTACTTTGGAATTATGGGCATTTTGCTTTCTGGCTTCAAACTTTATTCTCTAACATAATGCCTAATTTCATTCCTTAGTAAAAAACTTAAAAATGCTAGATTTTGCTTTTATGTATGGCATCTATTGGTGTCATCCAAGAGGAGCAAGTTTTGAATCTTAGTTCTGCTCTTTGTACATATGGAGCAGAACTCAAGAGAACTAATCAAGAAGATGGGAACAGCTGGGGATGTAGCTCAGTGGAAAAAATGTGCTTAAGCTTCAAGGGGATTTGGACTCAATCCCCAATGTCAAAATGTCAAAGAGAGAGAGAGGAGGGGAGGGCAAAAGAAAAAGAAAAGGGGGATATGGAAACAGAAGTACAAGATTATAATCTGGAAATAGTCAGTGATTAAAAGCATCTATTCTCTTTTTGTCATCTAAAAGTTGCTATTACTCTTAGGTTGTACACAATGTAAAACCAATACATAATGGGCTGGGACATTTAGCCTGCTGTAAGTACGCCCTCATTTTCTTTTAATTCCAGTGGCAAATTTTATCTGATAAATCTGGACATAACAACTAATATGTATTTATCAGTTGTTTACATAAAAGTAACTGAGACTCTCAATTTATGGTTCTAAATTCCTAATTAGGATCCATTTCTGAACTCATAGAAACTTTACCAAGTATCTTCCTCTTTTCATTGTTTCTTCCCCCTTCCTTTTCTTCCAACTATCTTCTGCTTTGTTTTTGTTTACATTGGAGTCAGTGACTTGGAGGTTGTAGGCAAAAGTAAGATAGCAAACAACAGAAGGGAGAAACCCTTTCTGATTATTTTATGTTTTTCATTTCTGTCTTGGTTAGCTTTTTTGCTGCTGTGACTAATGGACCAGACCAGGACAAATGTAGAGGAGGAAAAGTTTATTTGGGGGCTCACAGTTTCAGAGATTCAGTCCATAGATAGCTGGCTCCATTCCTTTGGGCTCCAGTTGAGGCTGAACATCATGGCTGAAGAGTGTGGCAGGGAGAAGCAGCTCACATCATGATCAGAATGCAAAGATAGATTCCATTCCTAGATACAAAATATATACCCCAAAGCCACCCCCCAATACCACCTCCTCTAGCTACACCTTACCTGCCTTTAGTTACCACTCAGTTGATCCCCATCTGGGGATTAATTCACTGATTGGATTAAAATTCTCACAACCCAATCTTTTTTCCTTTGAACCTTCTTATACTGTTTCATATGTGAGATTTTGGGGGACACCTCACATACAAATCATAACATTCCACCCCTGACCCCCAAAAGCTCACAACCATCTCATAATACAAAATACATTTTGTCCATTTCCAAGAGTCCCCATAGTTTTCAAGATTGCCCAAAAATTCAAGTCCAAAGTCTCCTCTGAGACTCAGAGCAAACTCACATCATGAGCTCCTGTAAAAATCAAAAGCTATTTACAAGTATCCAGTCTATAAAGGCACAGAATAATAATCTCCATTGACAAAAATAGGGGCAAAAAAAGACAGGATAGGACTAAAGCAAGACCTAAATCCAGCTGGGCAAACAAGTCCCATAGCTCTACTTCCGGCATCTGAGATATATGGCATGGTGAACTTCTGTCCAAAAGGCTTGTGTAGCTCCACCCCTGTGGCCTTGTTGGTTGCAGCCCAAGTGGTCTTTCTGTTGCCTTTTCTCTGCTCAATTCCCTGTGCCTTTCCTAGGACAATATCTCATGTTACTGGCATTTCTTGATTTCCGGGTTCTCCACTGCAGCTTCGGCTTCCTCCTTATATCTCCAAGCTTTGCCCTCTCAGTGGCTGCCCACAGGGACTCTGACTCTGCTGTATTTTGCCAGGCCTTCCAGACCTTCCTTTAAAATCTTGGTGGAAGCCTCCATGACCCCTAACTCCAGCATTGTGTATTACTGCAGAACCAGCATTGATTGCCAAGGTCAGCCACCTTGTGAAGCAGTAGTAAAGACTCCGGGGACCCTGGCTGCAGCTGCCTCTGAGTGTCTGGGTGTCTGAACATGTTGAGAAAATTTCCCAGGCCTCCTTGTGGAAAAAGCGTGCTCTCCTGTTCTCTTCCCAAGAGAATTTTTACTTTTACTTCCTTGAGTCTGAGGTGGATATGGTTCTGCCAATTCCTGAGATGCCCTCAAGCCATCTTTCTTATTGTCTCTAGGCAAAGTCTTTAGCATTCCTTTAGTGGTGTTAAGTCTTTAACAATTCCAACTTCCTTAGCCCCAATTTTACTCCTGTCTTTCAAGTCCAAGTTTTTCAAATCTTTCTGCTCTACTTTCTGCTCCTGAATATCACAATAAACTTGGCTAAAAGCCACCAGAAATACCCATGCCACATCCTGAATGCTATGCTGTCTAGAAATTTATTCCTCCATATGTAGAAGTCCATTACTTTTAAAAATCAGCTTCACAGAAAGTCTCTGGACAGGGGCAAAATCAGATAACTTCTCAGCCAGAAAATAACAGGAATGGCCTCTGGCCAATTACCAATAGTGTGCTCCTTTTCCTCTAAACCTTCTTGAGCCCCATCTTTACTGTCCATGGTCCTATTGGCATTCTGGTCTTAAGAGCTCCCACCAGAATTGGCCATTTAGCTTTGCTTACAACAATCTAAAGCATTTCCAGCTTGCACTGTTACACATCTCAAAATTCCTCCAACCAGTTCCAAAAAGCTTCAAAGCTTCTCAACCGAACGGTCAGGTTAGCAACATCAGCAACCCCACTTCTTGATATCAATTTTTATTTTAATCAGTATTTTCGCTGCTATAACTAAAAGATCTGGACAGAATAATTTAATGGGAGGAAAAGCTGGACAGCTGGCTCCATTCCTCAGGGCTCCTGGTGAGGCTGAACATCATGGCAGAAAAGTGTGGCAGAGAAAAGCAGCTCACATGTTTATCAGGAAGTAGAATGAAGGAAAGGAAAGAGGAATGGAAATAGGAAAGACAGTAGAATGAATCAGACATAACTTTCATATGTTTATATGTGAATACATAGCCAGTGTAACTTCACATCTTGTACGACCACAAGAATGGGAAGTTATACTCCATGTATGTATAATATGTCAAATATATTCTACTGTCATATATAACTAAAAATCAAATTGCTAGAGAAGTTGAATGTTTTTTCATATATTTGTTGGCCATTCATATTTCCTCTTCTGGGAAGTGTCTGTTCAGTTCCTTAGCCCATTTATTGATTGCGGTATTTTTTTTGTGTGTGTGTTAAGTTTTTTGAGTTTGTTATATATCCTGAAGATTAATGCTGTATCTGAGGTTCTGGTAGCAAAGATTTTCTCTCATTCTGTATGCTCTCTCTTCATATTCTTGATTGTTTCCTTTTCTGAGAAGAAGATGTTTAGTTGGATTCCATCCCATTTATTGGTTCTTGATTTTAGTTCTTGTGCTTTAGGAGTCTTGTTGAGGAAGCCATTTCCTAAGCTGACATGATGGAGAGCTGGGGCTACTTTTTCTTCTAGTAGGCACAGAATCTCTGGTCTAATACCCAAGTCCTTAATCCCTTTTGCTTTGAGTTTTGTTCAGGGTGAGAGGGGTTCAATTTCATTCTACCACACGTGGATTTCCATTTTTCCCAGCATCATTTGTTGATGAGGCTGTCTAGTATGAGATATACAGTTACCTAATACTAGACAAAGGCACCACAAACATACATTGAAAATAAGATAGCCTTATATGTCCCAGGTCTACATGTCTGTTTTGGTGCCAATACCACATTTTTGTTATTATAGCTCTGTAATATAATTTAAGGTCTGGTACTATGATGCTTCATGATTTACTTTATTCACTAAGGATTGCTTTGGCTATTCTGGGCCTCTTATTTTTCCAAATGTATTTCATGTCTCCTTTTTCTGTCTCTATGAAGAATGTTGCTGGAATTTTAATAGGAATTGCATTTAATCTGTATACCACTTTTGGTAGTGTGGCCATCTTGACATTAATTCTGCTATCCAAGAACATGGAGACCTATGTATTTTCTGAGGTCTTCTTTAAATTTTTCTTTAGTGTTCTGTAGTTTTCATTGTAGAAGTCTTTCACCTCTTTTGTTAGATTGACTCTCAAGTGTTTCATTTTTTTTTTTTTTTTGAGGCTATTGTGAATGGGTTAGTTTTTCTAATTTCTCTTTCAGCTGATTCTTCATTGGTATATAGGAATGCAATTGATTTATGAATTTTAATTTTGTATCCTGCTACTTTGCTGAATTTGTTTATGAGTTCTAGAAGATTTGTGGGTGGAGTTTTTTTGGTGGGGATCTTCTAAATATAGAATCATGTTATTGGTAAACAGAGATAGCTAGAGCTCTTCTTTTCCTATTCCTATCCCTTTAATTTCTTTCTTTTGCCTAATTGCTCTGGCTAGGGTTTCAAGTTCTATTTTGAATAGACATGGTGAAAGAGGCATCCCTGTCTTGTTCCAGTTTTTAGAGGGAATGCTTTTAGTTATTTTTATGTTTAGAATAATGTTGGCCTTGGGATTAACATATATAGCTTTTACAATGTTAGGATATGTTCCTACAATCCCTAGTTTATCTTGTGTTTTGAACATAAATGGATATTGTAGTTTGTCATATTATTTTTCTGTTACCTATTAAATAATCGTGTAATTCTTGTCTTCAAGTCTATTGATGTGGTGAATTATGTTTATTGATTTCCACATGTTGGACCAACCTTGCATCTCTGGGATGAACCCCAATTGATAGTGGTGCACTATCTTTTAAATATGTTTTTGTATGCAATTTGGCATCTATGTTCATTAGGGATATTGGTCTGAAATTGTCTTTCCTTTATAGGTCTTTGTCTGGTTTTGGTATCAGTGTGATACTAGCTCCATAGAATGAGTTTGGAAGAGTTCCCTCCTTTTCTATTTCATGGAATAATTTGAGGAGGAATGGTATTATTCTTTAAAGTTCTGGTACAAATTGGCTGAGAATCCATCTGGTCCTGGGCTTTCTTTTTGGTAGGCTTTTGATGGCATCTTCAATTACATTGCTTAAAATTTATTGTTTAAATTTTCTATGTCCCCCAGATTCAATTTGGGTAGGTCATGTTTCTCTAGAATTGTTGATATCCTCAAGATTGTCTGTTTTATTAAAGTACAAACTTTAAAAGTAGCTTCTGATTATCATCTGTATTTCAGTAGAGTTAATAGAGATATTTTCTTTTTCATCACAAATTTTAGTAATTTGAGTTTTTTCCCTCTTTCACTTGGTTAGCTTGGCTAAGGGTTTATCAATTTTATTTATTTGTTTAAAGGACCAACTTTTTATTTCATTGGCTTATTTATTTATTTATTGCTTCAGTTTCATTGATTTTTGACTGTGATTTTAATGATTTCCTGTCTTCTACTGTTTTTGGTGTTGATTTGTTATTTTTCTAGGACTTTGAGATGTAATGTTAGGTTATATATTTTGTGACTTTCTATTCTTTCAATGAATGATCTCATTTCAATGAACTTTACTCTTAGAGCAGTCTTCAAAGTATCCCAGAGTTTTTGATATATAATATGTGTTCTCATTTCTTCTCAGCATTGTTTTTTTATTTCATCCCTGATTTCTTCTATTATCCACTGTCCATTCAGTAGCATATTATTTAATCTTCAGGTGTTAGAGTACCTTCTATTTTTTATTTTATATTTGATTTCTGATTTCATTCCTTATGATCTGTTAAATGCAATGTAGTATCCTTATTTTTTTTATTTGCTAAGGGTAGCTTTATGGTCTAAACTATGATCTATTTTAGAGAAGGATCCATATGCTGCTGAGAAGAAAGTGTATTTAGTCATTGGTGGATGAAATATTCTATATGTGTCTATTTAGTCTAAATCATCAACTATATTTTTTAGTTCTATAACTTCTTTATTTAGTTTTTGTTTGGAGGATTTATCCATTGATGAGAGAGGCATGTTAATGTGACCCAGTGTTGTTGTGTTGTGGTCTACGTGATTTTTGAAATTGAGAAGGTTTTTATTTTTTATGTATATAGATGCTCCATTGTTTAGGACATAAATAGTTTTGATTGCTATGCCTTGTTGATGTATGAGTACTTTAAGCAGTATGAAATATCCATTCTGATTAACTTTGGCTTGAAGTCTACTTCATCTGATATAAGGATAGAAATCCCTGCTTGTTTGTGAGATCCATGTGAATGATTCCCATCCTTTCATGTTTTATCTTCAGTCTGTGGATGTCTTTGCCTATGAGTTGAGTCTCTTAGAGACAGCATGTTATTGGGTCTTGTGTTCTAATCCAATCTGCCAGTCTATTTATTTTGTTTGATGAATTTAGGCCATTTACATTCAATGTTATTATTGAGAAATGATTTTTATTTCCTGTCATTGTGTTTATTTCTGGTTTTAATTTGAATTAATTTCTCCTTTGATTTACTATTCTTCTAGTGTAGTTCCTCCCTTTGCTGGTTTTTACTTTTATTTTTTATTTATTCTTCATGAAATATTTTATTGAGTATGTTTTATAGTGCAGACTTTTTAGTTGTGAATTATTTTATTTTTGTTTATCATGAAAGGTGTTTATTTCATTTTCATATCTGAAGCTTAATTTTTCTGTTTTTGTGTTCTTGGTTGGAATCTATTTTCTTTTAGAGCTTGGTATATATTATTCCAAGACCACCTAGCTTTGAGGTTCTTGAGTTGAGAAATCAGCTGAGATCCAGTTTGGTTTTCCTCTTAATATGAGGTATTTTTTTTTTCTCTTGCAGCTTTTAAAATTCTATCTTTATTCTGTATGCTAGGCATTTTAATAATATGCCTTAGTGTGGGTCTATTGTAATTTTGTATATTTGGGGTCCTGTTAGCCTCCTAGATTTGGTTTTCCATTTTGTTCTTAAGGTTTGATTTTATTATTTCATTGAAGACATTGTGCCTTCCTTTGGTTTGTATCTCTGATAAATCTAAATCTTAAATTTAGTCTTTTCAGTTTATCCAATATTTCTTAAAAGTTCTGTTCAAGGTTTCTTAACATCTTTTCTCCATGGTCAACTTTGTTTTCAAGAGTATATATTTCAAGATTATACACACACACACACACACACACACACACACACACATATATATATACATGCATATTCAAGATTATATGTATTTCAAGATTATGTATTTTTTCTTTATTGCCTACAACTGTATCTTCCAAGTGGTCTAGTCTGCTGGTTATGTTTTTCATTGATATTTTATTTTGGTTTATTGATTCCTTCATTTTGAGGATTTCTGCTTGACTTTTTTTTCAGAATATCTATCTCTTTATTGAAGTGATCTTTCACTTCCTGTATTTCCTCTCTGATTTCACTAACTTACATCATCTTTTTATCTCACAGATTAGTTTAACTATGTACATTCTAAACTCATTCCCCAACATTTTTTTCTACTGTTCTGTTGATGGATTATGGTTTGAAGTATTTTGGTTTGTTTGGGGCGATTTGTTCCCTTGCTTTTTCATGTTGTTTGTTTGTCTGCTCATTTAACAGTATGAATCTGAAGCAGTAGAGTTTTTACCCTGTGGACTTATAGTATCCCTGAAGGTTTCCAGTACCTCACAGTGTAGGGGGAGACAAATAGTAATAATAACCAATGCAAACAATATACATCATTAAACCAAATTATTCTTTATTTGTCACATTTATTGTCACAATAAATGGAAATGATGTGGTCAGTAATTACCTACAGTAAAATAGTAAGCTTTCAAAAAGGTTTACAATTTCAAATGGTGAACAGAGAGAAAACAGAAGTGATGTAGGATGTGGAGATTATGAGGGAGAAGGAGAGAAAATAGAAGTAAAAAGTTAAAGAAAGAGTGAAGGAGAGAACAATAGAGATTAGCTGTTGGCAGAAAGAGAATTGAGGGAAACAGATAAGTGAGAGAAAAATGTATATAAAATAAAAAATAAAAATGAAAGAGTATAAAACAAAACTGAAATATGCTATTCAAACATCCTAGTCCTCCAAATATTAATCCATGAAAAATTACTGCCTTCAAAAAATGCTAGAAATGAGAAAAAAAAACTAGTATGAATATGTAAAAGTGTGTATGAACCATTCAGGTCACAATTGAACATAGCAAAAAAAAAAAGAAAAAAAGAAAAAGAAAAAAAGAAAAAAAAAAGATCTCAATGAAACGTGAAGTATTTATTTTTGTTGGAGTTCAAAAGTTTCCTGGGTTCCCTTCTCAACAGTATTAGGTGGGGTTGCTGGAATGTGAGAGGAAATCCAATTGGCAGAGCTCCTGGAGGTGGGGTTTAGGTTTAGGTAGGCTCCACATTCTTCCTTGGATGGCCATTGGTCTAAAGATTTTTGATCCTGAGCCCAGCAGTTGATGGTCCATACTGGGTACCCTACGAGTCTCCCCTGTGTTCCACTCATCTGGCAGAGGAGCCAATCCTGGTTCCCCTCTGTCACCTGCAGACCCAGCATTTCCTGGTTTGTCAGATTCCATCTCTAAACTCAATCTCTCCAACCCCTACCTTTTGAATTCCTGGCCTCGTGCTTCTCTCCCAGCTAATCCTACAAGTGGAGCTGATCAGGAATGAGTGAATAAGTAGAAGAGTCATAAGAGTGTGGTCCCTTATAAAAAGGCATTAGTGAATAAGTAGAAGAGTCATAAGAGTGTGGTCCCTTATAAAAAGGCATAGTGAGGCAGAGAACATTTTGCTTTGTTTTAGTTGTGAGAATGCAATGATGTACCTCATCTCATCTCATCAGTGATATCGAATGGAAGTATGTATGAGTGTGTATTTGCTTGGATCTCTCCTGACTTTAAATACACACTGAATCTCCAGTTATAAAGTGCCCAATGTGTGGCTGAAGTGGTAAAAAAGTTGAGTGAATGAATTCGGGATTTACAAAGCTCAGGCGCTGGTGTACACTTGATGACTTAGCTGAAGTCCTGTCCACATGAAGGAGGAACTAAGCATTGATAATTTCATTGAATTGTCTTTGTATATTTCTGTATCTTTGGTTTATATTTAGGTTCCCATTTCTTAATGGGAGAATATTTTAGTAGAAAGGGATAAACATCTTTATGTGTATTCTTTTCCTGTGCGTTGCACTTGATAGGCATTTAACCCCTTCTTTCCATTATGAAAATCTATGTGAATTACCTTTCCATGTGCTTTCAAAAAATTCAAACTAAAATATATAGTTTCTTGATGCATTGGTTGACATTATTCATCTTTTCTAAAAATCTCCTAGACTTCTTGAAAGTTCAAAATAACTCAAATGAACTTTATCCATTGAAAATTCCCTGTAGATATATAATTTCACCCAGACAAAATGGCAAATCTCATGCCATCAATAAATTAGAGGTGGAAAGATTCTTCCACATTATTACATTCATTCAAGGAGCAAGTAGGGGGTGGAGTACCTGACAGTACATTATTTGCTATAAAATTTATCTCACAATGACACTTGGAAAAACCTTCAATGTGCCTGCTAAATTGTCATGTGTCAGGGTGACTTTTTTTTTTTTTTAATATTTTTAGCTTTTCTCTAAAATGAAGAGTATGAATGTATAAATTAGTCAGTCTGATTGACACATGCAGAGTGAAAAGGAAGGAGTGCTGGGGCACAACAGTGGGTCTGAAAAGGCAAAGCTGGGTTTTAGGTCCTACAGCCTGTGTTCAGTTCCATACCCTGCCATTTAATAGTCATATGAACATAGATCAAGGTGCTGAGCACATAATAGGTACTCAATTAATGTGAATTCTCATATCATTATCTGACATTTCAGGGAATTTGATCAAAGCCTCCTTTTCAGACCTTATCATTTGGTTTAATAAGTAGCAGAGCATTCTATTGGAAATGTTGGGAAAAAATTGTGCTTCTAAATAATTTATGGTAATATTAACATGCTATTGTCTACATAAAATTTAATAATCCCTCCAAAATGTATGCTGAACCCTGATTCTTTTTTGGTTTCTTGCAAGTATGTTATTTTTTCCCCTCTTACATCCAGCAGATATAATTTTCTAAAAGGAAAAAAATTTATTTTACTGTTTTCTTTTTAATGCCTTCTACACCACCTCTGGCATAGTACTGAAAACACACAGTACTTGTAGTTGTTGAATAAAAGCACTTTCAAGTAAGAAAAGATCCTAATATAAAACTTTAAAAATACCTAGAGGGCACCATGACCCATTAGGAGACCTGAGCTCTCTCTCTTGTTAACTTATTTTCTATCTTTGAATTGTGAATCTGTTCCCCACCCCACCACTTGTGCTAGAAAGAATTTGGATGTCTTCAGTCACCCCAGTCCCCTGTATCTGAGTATAGAACTTAATGCACCTACTCCTTCTGATTCAGGGCATATGCAGCTGTAGTCCTTCTGCTTCAGGAATTCTCTCACACTCTGGAAGAAGGTATGCATGCCATTTTAGGCTCAGGTATCTCTGAGGCACAGTCATTGAGATGACTCCTTCATTCCTTCCACTTCCCATTAAGGACAATTTCCTTTTGTTGTCTTCATGTGTCTTCCTCATCAGCAATAGATACATGAAATATGCAATAAGTAGATAAAATATGCTGATGACCCACTCACTCATAATCAATCTCTTTAAGTCAAGCTTCTAAGCTTATGTTATGTACCCTCTTTTGAGTGACTTTTTTCCCCCCTTCTGTTAGATTCCTGGATTCCAATATCTATCTCTACCCATAACTTTGACATGTCGTTCATCTTGTGGCTTATACCATATATATACAACAACTACCCACAAGTGTATTTGTCTAGCCTCTTATTTCCATTGTGTTCCAGATTCATGAATGCAACTTCCTATTCCCTACTCATTATCTCCATGCACCTCAGAATTAAATTATCAGCAATACAGCCAAGATTCCATTTCCTCAATACTTGCTTCTTTCACAGGTCTCTCCATCTTGGGAAATGGCTTTGCCTTTTCTGTTGTCCAGGCAAAAACCTTTGGAATCTACCTTAAATTTTCTCACCCTATCCATTATTAAATATGTCATCTCTACTTTCCAACCACTCTTACCCTCCTCATCTGAACCACTGCTTTTTACATTTTTATGGCTGCATAGCAAATTAACACTGTATGTAACTTAAGGCAACGTTCATTTATTCTCTCTGTTTTGTAGGCCAGGAGTCTGGTCATGACTCAACTAAGTTATCTGCTCCAGGGTTTCACTTCTTCAGGCTCCTGTCTAGGATTTATGTCTTGGCAGCAGGCTCTTCTGAGGTTGTACTGGGGAAATTCTTTCTTCCAATTGCCTTTAGATTGTTCAGTTTCTTGCTGGAGCTGCACTCAGCAACTTGAGACCTCCTGTTGATTCTTGTTACAGGGCTCTTGCAAAATGGCCACTGACATCATGGCAGCTCACTTCTTCATGGCTGGTGAGGGACAGTCTCCCCAGTCTCCAGTGGATCTGCCATCAAGGTGAAGTCTGATTTGTGTGGGAGGGTGCTCTGTCACCTTTGTCATATCTTTTGTCTAATCATGGAGGTTGCATCTCCTTACCTTTCCTGTTATGTTGGTTAGAAGCTAGATCCCACACCCAAGGGAAGGAGCAGGAGCTAAGGACCATGGGGAGTCATCTTACAGATGGTCTCCTGCCACTGATATCTTTTGCCTTGAATTTTTGAAATAGCTTACTGACTCCTTTTTCCATCCCTGCTCTCATTCAACAAATACAGTGATCTTTAAAAAATTAAGCCATATAACATCCAGGGCTTATAACTTGAATAGCTTCCCACTTTAGTCACACAGTAAAAGTGCATGTTTGTTTAAGGTCATACAAGAGCTGAACTTCTGCCTCTCTGATCATACCTTCAGAGGGATCTGGCCATCCCCTGTATGGACTATACATATCTATTCCTGTTACCTCTTTCAAGTCTTTGCTTGAACATTACCCTTTCGGTGAGGCCTTATGGAAAACACTACCACCTATTTAAAACTGTGACCTGTTCTTCCTTTCCTCACTCAGCTATTCCTTTTTTTTTTTTAATTTTATTTTTACTCTATTTTCCTCCTTTGTACTTGTCACTAACCTCACATATAATTTTCAACGTTAAACCTTAAAGCACGTGTCACAGAGCTGTTCTGCTCCCTGCCGTATCTGTAGCACTGAGATGGTACCCCATAGTAGACACAGAGCAAACACATACTGAATAAGTGAATGGATACATCTCAGTCAAGCCTTGATTCCTCCATATAGACTTCTTATTAAACCTATGGACGTATCTCACATCATAAAAATTCTATTGTAATCATTTTCTGTTCTAATTTCCCTTTTCTACGAATTTATAAGTATGTGTATATACTTAATATGTTCATATGTATATACACACGTATGCATACTTATATATACATATATGTACACATATACACATGTACATATTTTATTTCTGTATTGATTTTGTGGATTCTTAAGAGTTGAAACAATAGCTTAGACTTTAGGATGGGTTTTATTGGTCTTCCGTAATTATTTGTCATTTGGTTTTGAAACATATATATCGAGGACTTGTTGAGTGATATTTTAATGCACAATCATATGTATTATGTAGACATCCTGTTTGGTTATCATAAAAATTAGATATTTTCTTTAATCTTTGCTAAAGAGGCTTACTCAGATAGGACTGTGCTTGACCTAATTGGCATGTCAAGAGTTTTTGTACTGTATAGTAATCATGCCCCAAAGTTCCCATCACCCTTTGTCATCCCTCCTTCCAAGCCTCTTTAATGTCTGTCTATTCCTTGGTCCCCCAGTCAGTACACAGGATTAGATTGCAGTATTTGAGGTTTGACATCAGTGGAGTCATACAGTATGTCAAGTTCTTTCTGGTTTCATTTACTCAACAAAATTATTTTGAGATTCCTTCATGTTGTTGAGTGTGTCCATTTTTTATTGCTGTGTGGCATTCATGGTATGGATATACCACAGATTGTTTTTCCATTTACTTGTTGAAAGACATTTGAGGTTTTCAGGGTTTTTTTTTAAAACCAATAACCATTCCATTCATTTGTGTATTTGTGTTCAAATCTTTCATAGACATAAATCAAACTGCTTTCTAAAACGTACCATTGTATATTTCTACCAACTGTGTATGAGAGTACCATTTACTTCCCATCTTCTCCAACACTTTATTTTGATAGTCTTTTTAATTTTACACATTATAATAGGTATAAAGTAGAACTTTGTTATTACTTTAATTTGCATTTTCTTAATTAGTAATTACATTAAACATCACTTCATCTGCCTGTTTGATATCTGTGTATCATTTTTGGTGAAATATCTTTTAAAGTTTTTGCACATTGAATTTTGAGAGTTTTTGTATATTCTGAATACAAATCCTTTATAAGCTATATCCTTTGCAAACATTTTATTCCAGTCTGGTCTTTTCATTTTCTTAAAAATGTCATTTGAGGAGTAAGAAGTTTTTATTTTGATGAATTCCAATTTATCAATTAAATATTTTTTGAATCATGTTTCTTGTATCAGAATGTTTTTCATCTTAAAATGACACAACAAATTAAGAATCTCTAATTTCTTTAAGATATATTTAACATAGAAATATGCAAAATAACAATTAACCTATAGCTCTATAGGTTTTTCATGTGCCTTTGACCTTCAAACAAAGTTCATTTCACTTGATTAGCATTATGTATACCTAATTTTAAACATCTTTTCACTTCTGCACATGGATACATTCCTAGGCCAGTGTTTCTTGGTACTATTGACATTTTGTATTGTTCGAGTATTGTAGCATGTTTTAGCATCCTTGACCTCTCTCCACTAACATCTAGTAGATCCTTCCAGTTGTGACAATAAAAAATGTCTTCAGACATTACCAAATATTTTGGGACAATAATCTTCCCTGGTTAGGAACTACTTTTTATTTTATTGTACTAATGAGCTTGATTCTGATTCTGACTGCCCTACACCAACTGATTGATACCTTGAGCCTTATGATAACACCAGTAAAATAATATTCTTCCATTCTCATTTGATATCAGTGATATCAAAAGAGATAGATGCCTTTCCCTTCCAAACACACACCCACACCTGCTTAAACCTGTGTAAATGGCCCTCAAACTACAAATGAAATTATTCTTTAGTTGTATCCTTTTCCTATTCTCTAATGGTGCTGGACACAAGAAATACATGTGAGTCCCTTTCCTCTGGTGGAGACAAGGAATTAGGTATTCTATTACTCCCAATTCTGGAGGTAGTGATTTTCTACCTAAGAAGAATGACCTATTTCTTTTGTTTTCCATCAGCAGGTACATTCCATATTAATTTGCTTACAACTTTTTCTACCCTTTTGTTCCAGCTAGAGTATATTGGCTGTCAGTTAAACTGACTCCTAATAAATAAAAGTTATGTAGAAATAATACAGACAATTTGGAGGGTAAGGAGAGAAGGAGAGGCAGAAAAATACTTGTGTAATAAGCTCCATAATGGATATCTGAGATGTTCTTTTGTTTATGATGTCCATTGTAAATAATTTAAAGCATCACTACTTCCCATTTTATGCCATAACTTTGAGCACATAACAGTATTTTGAAGAATTTGCATTTCTCCATTGCTGAGGTTCCCTTGGAGAGTATTCGTGATATATGATTATATGACAAAGAGATGATATTTCCAATATCCTACAGGTTTCAGAGAACAGTTGAGTTTCCTGTGGTAGCTCATAAAAATAGAGACACAATCTTTAATTTTTTTTTTACTTTGGGAATGCAGACACAGGAGGGTACGCATGGAGGGTACACACAAGACAAATGCCAATGATCGGATGAAATTGTTTGGAAAAGGAGTCTGGATGAAGCTGCTCACTAAGACTGAACATCCCCTCTGGCCAATGAATTCTATTAAAAAATTATGATTGTCATTAAAGGAGCTGAAAAGGAAGATGATTAGAGATATTGCATGAAACTCTTCTTGGGTTTAAAATTCCCACCAAGCATTTTGTTGTCAGTATTAACTAGAGTTGCTATGTACAGTAGTGACTCAAATAGTGACAGCCAGGCCCTTCTGAAATAATAAATTTGGTGGCTAACCACTTATTTTCAGGGCAGGGAAGCAAGTGAATGGTGCTTTTTAAGCATTTCTGTCACCAACAGGCATCACATTATTTTACTGTGTGAGCCCATCGTAATTCGCCCAAATTACAAGGCAAGAAGCTGGAGGAAGTCATTTTATTGTAACATCATGCTGCATGTGGGATGGCATTTTCCAACTCAGGCTGAGAAAGTTGGAGAAGAATGGTGATTAAATGCTGGGAGTCATGGAGAATGTGATATAAACCCCAAAGGCACACCTCCAAGTGACCTGCTTCCTCTAGCCACACTCTGCCTGCCTACAGTTACTGCTCAGTTAATCCGTATCAGTGGACTAATCCACCAGTTAGGTCATACCTCTCATAAGATTATCATTTCACCTCTGAAATTTTTGCATTGTCTCACACATGAGCTTTTGGGAAACACCTCTTATCCAAACCATAACAGAAAGCAAGGTTCTGTTGCTGTTCTAAGGAATTAGCCACATACATCTCAAAAGTAGTGTTGATTATTCCTCTAGTTAGTTGCTTTGCACTATTCTTTCTAAGGGGGTTTTCTAATTACCCAAAGTAGTATTGTTTAGGTCTCAGTGTTCACCAATGTGAAATCATTAGTCATTTACTACCACAAAAACTGAGAAACGAATGCATTTACTTCTTAATAGGAAACAGGGTTAGGCTTTTAATTTTGGAATAACTAGGCCAAATGCTTCAATATAGCATGTTTGATCCACCAAATTACTTGTTATAAGCAAGGATGCTAATTTATTTCAGTGCTGCTCTATAGAGTAAGTAATAAAAATGGTATCTGTTTCTCTTACTAAATGAAGACAGTGTATTATAGCTGGCAGAAGCATGAGTCCCTCCTAGCTCTGTGACCCCTGGCATGCACCTAAAACACTCCAGGGCTCATTTTTCTCAGGTAGCATAGAAATAATAGCCCTTTCCTTTCAAGTTAACAAGACTAAACAAAGTAATGCACATAAGACAGATTACTCTCTATGCACATGAATTAGAACTGCTTATTCTTGTTTCTGTCAGTTGTAATTATGGTACGTTATTTAAACTTTCTATGCCTATGGTTATTCATTTATAAAGTAGGGGTTGTTTTCAAGAATGAATGAATTAGTTTATATTAAGCACTTAGGCTTCTGGCACTTGTGGGAATCATAAATGTATTAGTGATGTTATCCTTTTGTAAAAAGTACCTTTACTATAAAATATGACAGCACATACTATAAAATATGACAACACATACAAATTGATTTCCATGATAATTCTTTTTGTGTATGGTTTCTTCACTCAATACTACATTTGTAAGGTTTATCCATGTTTTTACATATAACTACTGTCTGTTCATTCTCATTACTCTTACAGTGTTCTATTGAATGAGTATGTTTAAATTACCCAATCAACTGTAGATGGATATTTGGCTCGAGCCCAGCTTCTGGCTATGAATAATGAGGCTGCTATGGAAATCCTTTCATCTCTCTCTTGCTGGTTATGAATGCATTTCCGTTGAGAAAATACATAGGGATGGAATTGCTGGGTCACAGAGGGTGACTCTTCAGCTGTTGAGTAGATAATGCCAAACTTCATGAGAGTTCCCATTTCTCTTCATCCTTGCCAGCACTCACTTGAACTTTTTCAATTGGACATTTTGATGGATATGTAATGATATGTCATTATGTCTTTAATTTGTATTTATTGATGTTTAATAAAGAGGACCAAATTTTCATTTATCTGTTGGCCACTTGGATATAGTCTAGGTATGGTGTCTCCATTCTGCATTTAACTTCCTTGATACTATGAATTACAAATACTGTCTTCATTCTATGCCCTGATTTTCAACTCGTGATAATTTTAGAGAAACATACTTTTAATAAAGTAAAAAGTATCAATCTTCATCTTTGTGGCTAGTGGTTTTATTTTTCTATTAAAAACAAGAACAAAAATGTTTTCATTCTCTGAAGATTTCATAGTATTGTCTTATAAAACTTATCATTTTGGCCTAAAATCTACCTGGTGTCGATTTATTTTTTTGTGGTCAAAGGGAGAAATAAAGTTACATTTTTTTTCTTACAAGGATCTCCAATTATTCCACTGTCATTTATTGAGGAGACCCTCCTTTCCCAATGTCTCTCTACAGCATGACTTTTGCCATCTCTCAATGAGGAGTCTGTGTCTCTATGTCTGTTACTAGAATCTCTTTTCCCCATTGATTTATTTTCTTTCTTCCTGTCAACACCATACTGTTTTAAAAATTGCCACTTTATAAAAAGTAGAGCAGGTTGCCAATTCCTAGTCATTTTGTTTTAAGGCTTTTGATGTCAGTGGTTTTCAAAGTGTGTCTGAGGTCTATCAATTCCCCAAAACCTTTCAGGAAGCCCATAATTCTGCATTTTCCAACCACTTATATGTGTGAGGCTGGATTTTACTCATATTTCAACACCATAGCATATGTGAAGGATTTAGTTCACTTGTCTATTAAGTCTAGATTTTGTTTTGAAGAAAGACAAAAAATGCAAAACAAGGCCACGGTTTTTACTAATTATTTTTCTTTTGGAAAATGTAGCATTTTTTATATGTTAAAATTCACCATGGTAAAATGTAATATACTTAGTATTATTATCTTAAAATGACTTATTTATAAATATTTTTAAAATTTTAAATATGTCTTATGTTCAATGCTTAGTACAATAAATATTCAATGCATATTGTCCATGTAAATTAAAATTCTTTGAGGGCCTCAATCATTTTTAAGAGCAAAACATTTGAAACCAGTCTAGGCTATTCTTGATCTTTTGCATTTTTATATTATTATTTCACATTATAGAAACAGCTAGTCAAGTTCCCGTCAAGCAAAAACAAGTTTCTGTTACAATTTTCATTTTGACTGCATTTAGTTTTTAGGTCAATTTTGAGGGATTGATTTTTTTCTTAAAGTCTTCTGGTCAATTAAAATGTTATATCTCTCAGTCTATATAAGGTTTCTTAACAATTCTCTCCATCTTTGTATTGGTTTAGATGGTGACCTTAATTATTTTTAGTATGATATTTTTATGCTATTATAAATAGTATATTTTAATTTTATTTTCTACTTTTTGCTACTGGTATTTATAAATAGTCTAATTTTATATATGAATAATAAGTCCAGCTGATTTGCTGCACTAAGTCTAATAATTTTTTGTAATCTCTTTTGGATTTTCTACTTTTCAAACCAAGTCTTCTGCCAACAATGGCAGTTTGTTTATTTCTTTGTTTCTGATTCTTTTTTTAAAATATTTAATTTGTTTTAATTATACATTACAGTAGAATGCATTTATGCACTTTGATATATCATACATAGATGGGGTATATTTTCTCATTTTTCTGATTGTACATGTTGTAGAATCACATTGGTCATGCAGTCATATATATACAAAAAGTAATAATGTCTGTTTCATTCTACTATCCTTCCTATTCCCATATCTCCTCCCCTCCTTTCATTCCCCTCTATGTAATCTAAGGTAACTATTCTTCCCTAGAGCTTCCTTCCCCCATTGTGAATTAGCATCCACATATCAGAGAGAATATTTGGCCTTTGGTTTTTTGGGATTGGCTTATTTCACTTAGTATGATATTCTCCTATTCCATACATTACCAGCAAATGCCATAATTTCATTATTCTTTAAAGCTGAGTAATATTCCACTGAATATATATACCCCATTTTCTTTATCCATTCATTTATTGAAGGATACCTAGGTTGGTTCCACAGTTTATCTATTGTGAATTGAGCTGCTATAAACCTTGATGTGGCTACATCACTGTAGTATGCTAATTTTAAATTCTTTGGGTATAAATTGAGGAGTGGGGGTAGCTGGGTTAAATGGTGGTTCCATTCCAAGTTTTCTGAGGAATCTCCATACTGCTTCCCATAGTGGTTGCACCAAGTTGCAGTCACACCTGCAATGTATGAGTGTACCTTTTCCCCCATATCCTCATATTTTATTTCTCACATATTTTTCTTGCTACATCAAGGTTAAAGAGAAGTTGTCATAGTAGGCATACTTGTCTTGAGCCTGATTTCAAAGGAAAGGTTTTAAACTTTTAGCACCAAGTGAAAGCAACTTTAGATATTACAGGTTTTTCCATAACTATCCTTCCTTACATTAATAGTATTTTTCTCTTTTTAATTTTCTGCGAATCATACTTAGGAATGAATGCTAGATTTTATCTAATCCTTTATCTGATTTATTGAGATGATTATATAATATTTCTCTTTTGTTAATGTGGCATACTATAATTTTTTAAATGTTAATCCAGTCTTTCCTGAAATAAAGTGATCTTTGTTGTACATTTTTATGTTTCTGCATTAGTTTGCAAATATTTTGTTAGGATTTCTGTGTGTATGTTTATGAATGGAATTGACCTGTAAATTTTTGTTCTCAAAATATACTGTCCTTAGCATATCTTGATATTCTAATTGAGCTAATCTTAAATATTTGGCAGAATTTCCCCTATAGGTACTGTATATGTATAAGTATGGATTCTGTTTCTTTAAAATTTATAAGATTATTCACATATTGGTAAATTTAAGTTTATGGGCATGATGATTTTTATAACATATATTACTTTATATTACATATGTGTGTGTTTGTGTGTGTGTGTGTGTGTGTGTGTGTGTGTGTTTTAAGGTCTTTGATGGTATTCCTTTTTTCCTGAAACTGATTTTTAATTTTGTCTTATTTTTTAATTTCTTGATTATTCAATGTAGGGGTTTGTTATTAATTAATTAATTTGTTATTAGTAATTTTATAAACATTTCTTTATTTTACTTTCATTCTTATTTTTACTGGTGTGGTATTTGACATTAGTAATTATTTTCTTTCTGCACATTGAAAATATTAAACCATTCTCTTTGGTTACATTGTTTCTGTTAGGAAGTCAGCTTTAAGAAGAAGGTTCTTTCTTTCCTTTTGGCTGCTCATTGATTTCCATATTATCAAGTTGTACCCTGAGGGATCTTTGTGTATATTTCTTCAATTTAGGGTGCTTTGGGGTTAACTGGATGTTCAAATCAATGAGGTGATCTTTTCAGCAACTTTTTTCTTGGTTAATATATCTTTAAATAGTGTTTTTGCTCTATTTTCCTCCTCTGGAACTATGGGCCACATATGCTAGAACTTGTCATTGTATCGAATGGCCATCTTACCCTTACTTGTTATGGTTTCTTCATAGTGCATAACTCTTGAGTTTTTTTTTTTTCTGACTTAATATTCAGTTCTTTGTTTTTAGGTCTATCTAATTTACCGAGTTAAACACATCTGACTTCAAAATTTTAACTATTATATTTTTAAATTACAGGGAGTTTTTTTTTTTTTTTTTGTCATTGTTAGCTACTTGTTTGCAGACTTGGAAAATGATTTTTTATACTTTGCAGTTTTCTGCTAAATTTTTCATTTGTTTAAATTCTCTAGTAGAATTCCTATGAGAAAATATTCCTATCAGTTGTCTATAATTCATCTAAAAACTTGGATCAGGGTTTCTAGCTCTATAACCTTCATATGAGGTAGGTTATATATTGTGGTGGTAAGAATATAGGTGTTGATAGATGAGGAAAGGCTTTAAGTCTTAATTTACCCTCTTATTAGCTCTAGTGGCACGTGACTTTGGACACATTAATTAACTTCTTTTAGCCCTAGTTTTCTAGTTTGATAAATGAAGTTAAACAGTGCCTATGTCATCATGAGGTCATCATGAAGATTAATTGAGATTATGCATATAAATTACTTAACACAAACCTAGCATTCTAAATATTTAATAGATCTTTTCTGTTAGTTTTTTTGTGAGTATAGGGTCTTGTAGTATGCCATCTAAGCATGGAGCTTCAATAGGAAGACCCCACTTTCAACAGCTCTGATTCTTTAGGTACTATTCTTCTAACAAATATGTCTACAGAGCACACATAAAGCAACCTCTAGCTCAAGCTGCTCTTATTGGAATTGTCATAATAATTACTTTAAAGGTCTGCCTCTCTGACTGCATATATGTGCCATTTTTCTGCAACCCAAGATAGAGTTTACATTTGTGTATGTTCAAATTATATGTATTTGGATTCTTTTGATATCATGTCTGCTCTTGATTCTTTTATTTATTGCAACAGTTACCAGTTACCATTTTTGCCCACAAATAACAATGTGTTCATTCAGGTCATTGATGAAAATATTAAATTAAGTAGAATCAAGGTGATATTGTAATACATAATATATAATGTAATCTGGCTTAGAAATTTTAATAAACCTTTCACAAAAAAGAAGCATATTTAATTTGGCATAAGCCATCTCTCTGGTAGCTCATACAGATTGTTATAATCTTTTTAAAGGGTGAATAAACTTTAAAGTTTAATGATTTCTTCTTGACTATCGAGAGAGTGGGTTTGGGCAGGAAAAGATGGCGGACAGCAGAGAAACGCTCTTGGGGAGACTGTCACTAAAAGAGGCTTAACGGGAAGATTGAACACGTTCCTAGCAATACTCCCACAATTGGGAGGGAGCTGAGACATCCTCACATATCTAGATGGTGAAATACAACGAACTCCAGACGGCCACCACGCGGAGTCCAGTGCAAGCGGCCCACAAACGGAACCAGCATTAGCAGCGCTGCTGCAGTGGTAACATTGCAGTAAGGGAAGTGCACACCACAGCCTCGAACAGCGCAGAATAAAAAGAAAGCCAGACGCGAGCAGCGGCCTCACAGACTTCTTTTGCGTAAATTGCCGAACGGGACCTGCACACCTCGGAATGACACACAGGTCTGGGGTACTGCTGTTGGGACCTAGGAAGGACCGCCATTTTGGAGGAGGGCTGCGGCTGACCGGGACAAAGAAATGGAGAAGAAAAACAGCTGCAGGTGTCCAAGGATCGGTCCAGGGCCCGGAGAACAGCACACACCTGGGTGAGACACGAGCAGGCAGCCAGCAGGGAAGGGCCTGCCTGAGGCTAGCGCAGCAACCAAGAGAGCTATACCTGGGAGCGGGCTTGGGGAATGCGTGCCTTTTGGATGAACCCTTTCTTGGTGCCATTCACATACTGACATCCCCCCACCCCCCAGCCATTATTCCTCTGTGCCAATCTGCAGCTGGCCAAAGCTGCAGACTAGACGCCACTAATTGGTGCTCTGTGACTGTCTGGGTGTGATCTGGGACAACTGGCTTAAACTGGAAGGGCTTCCCAGGGTCCTGTTTATTTGAGACTTGTTCCTGGGTTTGACTCTGTTTTTTTTGTTGTTGTTGTTGTTGTTGTTTGTTTTTGTTTTTGTTCTGTTTGATAGTGTGATTATTTGTGTGTCTGTGTTCCTCTTTCTTTTCTTCCCTTCTCACTTTAGTCTCTTCTGCCCTCATCTTATCTATTTACACCCTGTCATTGTGTACTTATCAGAGGCGAAAACAAGGTATACACAGAAATTGGGACTTCTAGACTTGGGGCAATTGAAATATACAGCAAAGCGGTGTTATATATAGTTTACTCTCTATTTTTCTTGACTCAGTTTCTCTCTCCTCTCTCTTACGCTAATTCTTACTTCTTTGTTATCTCTCATTGTTCCTTTTTATTTTTCCTTTTCCATCTTTTTTTTTTTCTTCTCTCAAAGGGTACATAAGTTTGGTTTATATATAAATTGGTCTTCCCTCTAAATCGCTCACTCCATTCTCTTTCCTCTCCCGTCTGCTGATATTAAACCACTTCCATAGAATTCTATTTTCATACTTCCTAAGAAAGAACATCTCAATAATCTCACTTCCTTCTTCCTAAACATATCATCTCTGTGTCCAATACTGAAACTGTAAACCCCAACGCAAGCATACAGAGTAAATTGGAAACAATACCTGAGTTAACTAAATCTGTACATTGTGATCAAACTGGGATTTGCTGTAAAGAAAGTGTTAGATCTTAAAGTATAAGGTATTTATAAGGGGATCTGACAGCATTGTACCACAGGAGAAACATAAGGCTATAAGGTGAAATCGAAATAGGCAAGGTCCCACAGTGCTAGAATAATAGACACACAAGCATTATGAAGAAGCAAGGGAAGAAAGTGGCTGAAACCAATCAACATACCCCCTCAGTAGATTCCATGGCAAGCACAGTTGGTTAAATGCCAGAGATGGAATTTAGAAATTACATATTCCAAATGTTTATGGATCTTAAGAATGAACTAAAAAATGAGATGAGAGAGCAAATACAGGCGATCAAAGAGCATTTTGACAAAGAACTCCAAAAACAAATACAGGAAGCAAAAGATTACTTTAATAGGGAGATAGAGATTCTAAAGAGAAACCAAACAGAAATTATGGAAATGAAAGAAGAAATAAACCAAACCAAATGCTCAATTGAAAGCATCACCAACAGATTAGATCACCTGGAAGAAAGGACCTCAGATAATGAAGACAAAATATATATCCTGAAGAAAAACCTAGATGACACAGCAAAAATAGTAAGAAAACAAGAACAGAGCATTCAGGAATTATGGGACAGCATAAAAAGACCAAACTTAAGACTGATTGGGGTAGAGGAAGGGGCAGAGTTTCAAGCCAAAGGAATGAGTAATTTATTCAATTAAATAATAGCAGAAAATTTTCCAAACTTGAGGAACGGATGGCAAAACCAAGTTCAAGAGGCTTACCGAACACCAAACGTACAAAACCACAACAGATCCACACCAAGGCACATTATAATGAAATTGCCTAATATACTAGGCAAGGAGAAAATATTAAAAGCCACAAGAGAAAGGAAGCAGATTACATATAGGGGGAAACCAATCAGACTATGTTCAGATTTTTCTACCCAGACCTTAAAAGCAAGAAGATCCTGGAATAGCATATTTCAAGCTCTGAAAGAAAAGGGATGTCAACCAAGAATCTTATATCCAGCAAAATTGAGCTTTAGATTCGAAGATGATGAAAAAAAATAAAAACCTTCCACAACAATCAAAAGTTAAAAGATTTCGCATCTCGAAAGCCAGCACTTCTGAACATCCTGGGCAAAATTTTTCATGAAGAAGAAGAGAAAAATAACAATGAAAATCAACAAAGGGAGATATTAAACTAAGGGAAATACCAACCAGAAGAGAAACCAAATCAAGCTAAAGATCATCATACAAATAAAAATGGATGGGAATAAAAATCACATCTCAAGCCAGGCGCGGTGGCGCACGCCTGTAATCCCAGCACTTTGGGAGGCTGAGGCAGGAGGATCGCGAGTTCAAAGCCAGCCTCAGCAATGGCGAGGCACTTAGCAACTCAGTGAGACCCTGTCTCTAAATAAAATACAAAAAAGGGCTGGGGATGTGGCCCAGTGGTCAAGTGCCCCTGAGTTCAATCCCTGGTACCAAAAAAAAAAAAAAAAAAAAAGAAAATCACATCTCAATAATAACCCTGAATGTTAACGGTCTAAATTCACCATTCAAAAGACACAGATTGTCAGATTGGATTAACAGAAACAACCCAACAATTTGCTGTCTACAAGAAACACACCTCATAGAGAAAGACATCAAGCGATTGAAGGTGAAAGGCTGGGAAAAGTCAACACACCTCTCTCACCAAGGGATAGATCATCCAAACAAAAACTAAATAAAGAAACTTCAGGCCTTATTAAAACAATTAATAACTTAGACCTAACAGACATATATATAATATTACATCCCTCAGTAAGCGAATACACTTTCTTCTCAGCAGCACATGGCTCCTTTTCCAAAATTAACCATATATTATGTCACAAGGCAACTCTCAGCAAATATAAAAAAATAGAAATACTACCTTGCATCCTATCAGACCATAATGGGATGAAATTGGAAATCAATGATAATACAAGAAATAAAAAAAACTACTCCAACAGCTGGAAGCTAAACAACATGCTACTGAATGAACAAGGGATTGAATAAGACATCAAGGAAGAGATTAAACAATTCCTAGAGGTAAATGAGAACACAGATACATCGTATAGAAATCTCTGGGACACTATGAAGGCAGTAGTAAGAGGAAAATTCATTGCACTGAATTCCTTCATTAAAAGAAAAAAAAAAAAACAACAACAACAAATAAATGACTTAACATCACACCTCAAAGCACTAGAAAAAGAGGAACAGATCAACACTAAGAGCAGTAGAAGACAGGAAATAATTAAAATCAGAGCTGAAATTAATGAAATTGAGACTAAAGAAACAAATCAAAGAATTGACAAAACCAAAAGTTGGTTCTTTGAAAAAATAAATAAAATTGACAGACCCCTAGCAATGCTAACGAAAAGAAGAAGAGAAAAAACTCAAATTACTAGCATCCATGATGAAAAAGGAAATATCACAACAAACACCTCAGATATACAGGAGATAACTAGAAATTACTTCAAAAACTTTTACTCTAATAAAATAGAAAATACAGAAAGCATTGACAGATTTCTAGAGTCGTATGAATTGTCCAAACTGGAACAGGAGGCTATACACAATTTAAATAAATCAATTTCAAGTGAAGAAATAGAAGACGCTATCAAAAAACTACCAACAAGAAAAAGTCCAGGTGCTGACGGGTTTACAGCCGAGTTCTACAAGACCTTCAAAGAAGAACTAATACCGATGCTCTTCAAATTATTTCAAGAAATATAAAAAGAGGGAGCTCTTCCAGACACTTTCTATGAGGCCAATATCACATTAATTCCAAAGCCAGGCAAAGACACAGCCAAAAAGAAAACTTCAGCACAATATCTTTAATGAACATAGATGCAAAAATCCTCAACAAAATTCTGGCAAATCGGATTCAAAAACATATCAAAAAGATAGTGCACCACGATCAAGTGGGGTTCATCCCAGGGATGCAAGGTTGGTTCAACATTCAGAAATCAATAAACAAAATACATCACATCAATAGACTTAAAGATAAAAACCATATGATCATCTCAATAGACACAGAAAAAGCATTCGACAAATTACAACACCCTTTTATGTTCAAAGATCTAGAAAAATTAGGAATTACAGGAACATATCTCAACATTATAAAAGCTATCTATGCAAAACCTCCAGCTAACATTATCTTAAATGGAGAAAAATTGAAAGCATTCCCTCTAAAAACTGGAACAAGACAGGGATGCCCCCTCTGAGCAATTAGACAGATGAAAGAAATTAAAGGGATCCAGATAGGAAAAGAAGAGCTCAAATTAGCACTATTTGCTGATGATATGATAATATACCTAGAAGACCCAAAAAACTCTACCAGAAAACTTTTATAACTAGTAAATGAATTTGGCAAAGTTGCAGGATACAAAATCAATACCCATAAGTCAAAACGCATTTTTGTACATCAGTGACAAAGCCTCTGAAAGGGAAATGATGAAAACTACTCCATTTACAATAGCATCAAAAAAAAAAAAAAAATACCTGGGAATCAACTTAACGAAAGAGGTGAAGGACCTCTATAATGGAAACTATAGAACACTAAAGAAAGAAATCATAGAAGAACTCAGAAGATGGAAAGACCTACCTTGTTCTTGGATAGGTAGAATTAATATTGTCAAAATGTCCATACTACCAAAAGCATTATACAGATTTAATACAATTCCAATCAAAATCCCAATGACATTTCTCGAAGAACTAGAAAAAGCAGTCATGAAATTCATCTGGAAAAATAAGAGACCCAGAATAGCTAAAGCAATCCTGAGCAAGAAAAATGAAGCAGGTGGCATCACCATACCAGACTTTAAATTATACTATAGAGCAATAGTAACACAAACAGCATGGTATTGGCACCAAAACAGACTAGTAGACCAATGGTACAGAATTGAGGACACAGAGACTAATACATATAATTTCAGCTATCTTATATTAGACAAAGGCGCCAAAAATGTACAGTGGAGAAAGGATAGCCTCTTCAACAAATGGTGCTGGGAAAACTGGAAATCCATATGCAACAAAATGAAATTAAATCTTTATCTCTCGCCATACACAAAATTCAATTCAAAGTGGATCAAGGACTTAGGAATTAGATCAGAGACAATACACCTAATAGAAGAAAAAGTAAGCTCCAATTTCCAACATGTCGGATTAGGCTCCAAGTTCCTTAACAAGAATCCGGTAGCGCAAGAATTAATACCAAGAATTAACGAATGGGATAGATTTAAGCTAAAAAGCTTCTTCTCAGCAAAAGAAACAGTGAGGTGAATAGAGAGCCAACTAACTGGGAACAAATATTTAATACATGCACATCAGATAGAGCACTAATTTCTAGAATATATAAAGAACTCAAAAAACTTGACACCAAAAACCCCCCCAAATAATCCAATCGATAAATGGGCTAAGGAATTGAAAAGACACTTCTCAGAAGAAGATACACGATTAATCAACAAATACATAAAAAAATGCTCAACATTGCTGGCAATTAGAGAAATGCAAATCAAAACTACTCTAAGATTTCATTTCACTCCAGTCAGAATGGCAGCTATCAAGAACACAAACAACAATAAATGTTGGAGAGGATGTGGGGAAAAAGGCACACTCATACATTGCTGGTGGGACTGCAAAATGGTACAACTGTTATGGAAAGCAGTATGGAGATTTCTTGGGAAAATGGGAATGGAACCACCCTATGACCCAGCCATCCCACTCCTGGGTCTATTCCCAAAGGACGTAAAAACAGCATATTACAGTGACACAGCTACCTTAATGTTTATAGCAGCACAATTCACAATAGCTAGGTTGTGGAACCAACCTAGATGTCCCTCGGTAGATGAGTGGATAAAGAAAATGTGGTATATATACACAATGGAATTTTACACAGCAATAAAAGAGAATAAAATCATGGCATTCGCAGGTAAATGGATGAAGTTGGAGAATATAATGCTAAGTGAAATCAGTCAATCTCAAAAATCCAAATACTGAATGTTTCCTCTGATATAAGGAGGCTGGTTCACAGTATGGTTGGGTTGGGGTACATAGGAGGATTAGAGGAACACTATAATGGTCAAAAGGAAGGGAGGGGAAGGGAGGGAGCAAGGGTGGAAGGGGGAACAAAAAAAAAGAAAAAGTGGTTGAATAAGATGGATAGCATTATTCTAAATGCATGATTGAAGACTTGAATGCTGCGAATATACTTTGTATACAAACTGTTTTGTGTAAAAAGATGCTCTATATGTATAGTATGAACTGTAATACATACTACTATAAATAAAAATTTAAAAAAAGAGAGAGTGGGTTTGCTTGTAGTTTTTAAAACCTGAAGACTGGAATATCACTTGATGAGTTTCAAAATTTTAATAACCCAGAATTTTGCTGGAAAATTTCACAGATTATTGCTGTGAAATCTTTCTTATGCTTCCAACAATATAATCATTTGTGACTGGGAGAATTATATTTATTTAAATATATCATGTGCTTTTCCCCTGCACTTTCACAGACAAAACAAAGCTTAGCTGTTTTTCTTTAAAAGTCAGTATTTCCACTATATATATATTTTTTTTGATAAAAACTTTTGCATATATTTGCAGAAATACTGTAACATACTTAATTACATATTGTATTATTGTTTGATTGAAATGATATCCTCAATGTTACCTCATCCTTTGATCCTTTGTCATCAAAGAAATTGTTGTGATGATGACAAGAAATAATAGGTTTGGAGGCTTTCATGTAATTCTTTCAATAGATTGTAATATCTTCCACGTTAGTAGAGTTGTTAAACTGTAACTGTTCTTACAACAGTAAAGTAGAATTACGTACTTTAAAAATCATCAGGAAAATGTTAAAGATTACAATATGTACTGTTAAAAATGTGTATTAAATGCATTAAATGTGCATATTGTAAAGTTCTAAGTCAAATAAGAACTGAATGACTATTAATTAGAAATCCTTATTTTATTACCATGTTATATAGTTAATTACAGAACAATATACTATTATAAGTACAAAAGACCTTACTAGGGCTAGGGTTGTGGCTCAGTGGTAGAGTGCTTGCATAGCTCATGAGAGGCATTAGGTTTGATCCACAGTACCACATAAAAAAACCAAATAAACAAAATAAAGGTAGTGTGTGCATCTACAACTAAAAATATTTTAAAAAGAAATTATGAAAGCACTAAATTAAGAATTCTTATTTTTCAGTAGACAAATGAGAAATCCAGTGAAGGGAAGCAACTCTCCCCAATCACATGGTTTTGCTGGAGAGAAGAACTGTATCCATGTCTATTCCAGTGTTTTTTAACTACTTGCTCTTAGAATCCAAAAATTTACAATTTAGCAAGAACTGATTTCCTGGGTTGGCAGAAGATTTAATACGTGTGTACTGTTCAGTCTTATTGTGGGAGGTTAAAAAAAAAAGCAAAATGGAACTTATGAAATAATTGCTAAAGTAAGAAAAAGAATCCACCAGTTTCTCATTTCCTTTGATGTTTGAATTTGCAGAATGACCTTTGGGATCAAAGAAATAAAAGATATATTCTAGTATTACTGTATGTGGGGGAGGCAGGATCAGGCTTGTGGCAATAATATGAAGTTCTAAGGCCTTAAAGGTTTTCTTCATCAATTATCTTAGAAAAGTTCTCTTGTTTGTTCTGAACAAAATGAAATGATGGGCTGCAGGAACAGAATAAAAATATCTAACTCCTGGGAACTGCTCAAGATATTCCCCATAACCTTTACACTGGCACAGTAGTAGGTAACAGCATTCCTGTGTACTGTGTTTGACTTCTTTTTTTCCCATTTAAAACATCTCTACATTCTCTCTCAGGTTTGTCTCTCTCTTTTTTCCACCACTCTCTCTTAATTTACCTAGTCAACTCATCCTCAGAGTCCATTGTGACTTCTTGTCTTCATTACTGCAAACTACTTGCTCACATTTTAAGTCTGTTGCCTTCTCAAACTTGATCTTTCAAAATTCCTCCCGAAAAATCTTCCCCTAACAGTTTGTTATTCTGAAGAACAGAGAGAAGATCACTGGCGTTTCTAAGAGCTATGTCTCACCTCTCAAACGTCTTTATCTCCTGGAATGTATTTTTTCCCCCTCCTTTCAGTTATCTAAATAGCATAAGAAAAAAAATACAGCTTTAAGCCAACAAGAAACTTCCATGATGAATGCTATGTTATAAAGAAAATCCTGTTTCCTAAGGCATCATATAAAATGAGTAATCTTTATATCCTCTTTAGCAAGTGCATAGTAAAATTTCAAGGTGATTGTATGTGTATGCAAATATATCAAGATATATGCAAACAGATTTCTTTTGAAATCTGTTTCAGAAGTAGTTATATATTGAATGCTGAGTGTCTATGTCCCTTTTTATATTTATCTTTTCTTCTTAAATAGCATTGGTAATTGCACTAAGGTTACAGATAGTGAAGAATGAGGTTTGGGTTTTTTTTTTTTTCTTTCTTCTTCTTAACATAGTTAGCTAGGTAATAATATTGGGTATATTGAAAATAGCAATATTTTGTGTAATATATGCATTGTTTCTCATATCTGTTTGGTCAAGTAATTGGTGACATCTCTGTGGGTATCTTGGGTATCATGCAGAGGTTTGCCATTCAATTATCACATAAAGAAGCAATGCCTTCCTGTAGAGTAAGACATAAAAGCAAAAGGAAGCATATGACCTAATAGATTTTATTACTCAGATCTTCTCATGAGTTGCCTATTTTATGTGTAAAATAAATTATATATAATATGTATGTATGTGTGTGTGTGTGTGTATAATTTTTTCTTTCATATTCCTTTCCTAAGTTGGGATTCACAGTAAAATAATAATTAACAAGAATTACCCCTTCCTGATACCATTTTCTACTTTGACAAGAGCCTTAAATGTCTTAATCTAATGGAATAATAAAATGTTCCATTTCAGGCCCAAATGATGTTTGCTGTTCTTCACTTGTTTTCTGTGAGAGCCTCTGCTGTACTTCAAATCATGCCCATATGCAGTCAGTGGGTTTGTCTGTGGGAACTTGACAGGCCTTTTCAAGGATATCCAAGTCTAGCAGTCACATTACCTATAATCATTGCCCCTCTAGTCTTTTCCAAACTTGTGGGTGAGAGGAAATTCACCGCTTTATCAGGACACAGTTTTAGGTCAAATGTTATTTATATTTCGAACCCAAATAACTCCTTCTCTGTAACTTCTCCATTCCATCTTCTTGTTTCCTGTTGAGCAGCGTAGACTCGGCTTCACCTGTATGCCTTTGGCAGACTTGAAAATAGCTTATGTTGCTTCTCACTGAGTCTTTTGCTCCTCGAGCCTGGCAGGCTCCATTTATGGAGCTGACATTCTATCTTCTCACTATCACCTGCCAGTCTTTGTTCTCTAGATGCATTCAAGACTGGTGAGGTTTCCTCCAAAGAAGAAAAAAATAAGCAGCATAGAAAGAGATAAAGGGAGTAAGAAAATAATGCTAAGTGAAGTTAGCCAATCCCAAAAAACCAAAGGTCGAATGATCTCTTTGATATGAAGATACTAACTTATAAAGGCAAGGGAGTGGGGATGAGAGGAATGTAAGAACTTTAAATAGAACAAAGAGGTGGGAGGGGAGATGGGGCAAGGTGATAGGAATAATAGCAGACTGAGTTATCCAAGATTACCCTAAATACATGTATGAAGACACAAATGTTGTAAAAATCCTTTATATAAAACCAACAACTTGAAAAAATAAATAAATAAAAAAAAGAAAGAGATAAAGAGAAAAAGATACGTACCGGTGATGTCCAGAGAGAAACAAAGAAAGGGATAGAGACAGCAGAAGGCAGAAGCATCAAAAAGGAAGAGTGTCACCATGGCTGGTTGACATGTACCAACATTCCCTTCAACTTCTGAGTCTTGGTTTGTGCTTTGAAACCACTTCAAGTGGTTTTGATTTGTGTATTTATATCTGATAGACCAGGACATTTTCCCTATTTTAGTGCAATCTAGAATTAATAGTAAAATATATTTTCCATCTTATTATCAAGGATATTATGATACACTGCTTCTAGTAGTTGGTTATGATTAATTTATTCCAATGTTTCTAGTCTAATGGTTTACCAGGAGCCATATAAAATTATTTACCAGAGTAAAATTATCTTTGCTAAAAAACCTCTCAAATAGTTTCAATAATTTTAAAAGGCAATTGACATTTTAATGATTTTGAATTATATGATATACTTTTTTGAGATTCTTTACCTGATCATTATACATATAATACAAACATATATTCATGTGTGAAACTCTATAAAGACCAATGTGTGTGCATACATACTCAAACACACATGCATGTGATATCTTTTTTTTTTTTTTTTTTTTTTTTTGGTACTGGGGATTGAGTTCAGGGGCACTCAACCACTGGGCCACATCCCCAGCCCTTTTTTGTATTGTATTAGAGACAGGGTCTCACTGAGTTGCTAAGTGCCTTGCCATTGCTGAGGCTGGCTTTGAACTCATGATCCTCCTGCCTTAGTTTCCCAAGTGCTAGGGTTACAGGCATGCGCCACCACACCCGGCTTTGCATGTGATATGTTTAATGCATAAACAGGCTAACTTCATTTATAAAATTTTAAATACAAATTTGACTGTGTATTGAATTAATTACAATTCCAGTCCTGGAAAAGTGTCAGAACTCAGATATTGAAATTAGCTTAAGTAGTAAAAACAGTATTAAAGTGGAGAAACTAGCTCAAATGTTGAACAGTCTTTCAATTTCATGCTTTCTAGAATCATAGCATTCTAATCTTATATGACAATGACTATGTGGCTCTTTTGCCTTTGCAGGAACCACAGATAGCAAGAAAATGAGCTAAGTTTGCAAATCAAAATATTGGCTCTTGTAATTTTCCACATTCACCTCTTAATTCCTTTCCAAATGGACTACTAATAGAATAAAAAATTATACATGTTGCAAACAATGTTTAATCCCTGGATTTCAGATGGGTTGTTCAGACTCCTCATTGTCAGTAAAATATGAATTGAGCTGCATGGGCATTTTATTAAATGCCTACCATGTAAAGTAGTCAGTGAGAAATGCTTGGACAAATGGTGCTAGGTGATGTCCAGTGGTAGCAGCATACATTGTCCAATTTCTTTATCTTTGTTTCTGCAGCTTCCTTTTCTTATCAAAGAGAGAGAAAAGGCCTTTCCATTTTACAAATAGAAGATGGTCAAAGGGTGAAACAAAATTAGCGTGTGTGTCTATAATTGCTCAATCATCTCTCCAAAAAAATCACTGCAAATGACTCTTTTTCTTTGCAGGAATAATTGTGCACCTGCTTTTCAAAACACAAAAGCTAGTTTTGCCTTTGTGCATAAAATGTGATTAAGAGAATTTGGGGATCATGCAACCACATATTTACATAATCAAATGGCAAACTGCAACTTATTTTAAGCTCATGGGTCCTTTGTTCTTCCTTACCCAACAATCATGTAAATGATGCCAAAGGCACTGGTGTCTGCCTCACACTTGGGGAGTGAGGTTTAGTTCGTATAACACTGTACCAAGGACACATGGCAGAGTAATGGATACAATAATGATTCTAGGACATTCTACTGAAAATACTTTCTATTTTCCGGTACATGCCAAACCCATATTTAGAATTTTTCATCCACCCACCTTGTGCAGATTACAATTTGTGTTCCTTTGGATGGAGGGGAAGTATGAGGTTTCTTGCTGATGATCCAAGAAATGTGAATAAAGTTGTTGGCAGATGGTTTGCACATTTCATTCTGAAATATCTTATAGTGACAAATAACAAAGTGTATATAATTAGCTCTATGCAGATGGCATGCCAAGTGTTGATATTCATCTCTGCAGACTTTTTACAAAGACACTATTTTAAGAGTTAAGATTCAGAGACAGCCCATAAGCCCTCTAATGAAGAACTAAGAAGAGTTTTACCCAAAAGGACCATGGCTATCAAATAACCTTTCTCTAGACCAAGTTTCCAGTTCTAGAACCACGCTGAACTCCAAGGGGAAGAAACAGAGTGAGCTGTGACCAAGTACAACTGATCAGACTATTCTAATTGCTTTGATTGAATTGGCAGAAGGTACAGAGCAGTGGATTTAGGGCAATGTATTCACTGTGCTTAAACCATGGTGCTATTCGTTCTCTTCCTTTACTCAGCCAAGTCTTTGTACCTATTCTTCTCTCCACTAGGAATGCTCTGCTCTCAGGTCATTTCCTAGCTGAAACTTCTTATCAGTCAACTTTTTAGCTTAAATGTCACTTCTTTAGAAGGTATTCCCTGCCTGTCAAACACGTTACCCTGGTTTGTTCTCTTATGGTTTTTGTTACTGTATTTGAAATAGGAATAAGTGAGAATTTTGATTGATTGCTATATCACCAGCCTCAATTACAGGGCATACCACATGGGAGTTAATTAATTATCATGTACATTTGCAGCTACTCCTCACTGGTTATCAAAATGTTTGAGAAGTACCTTCTCTGTATTTCTCCAGTAGTAGATCATATGCCGCCAATGTTATCACATGGAACTAATACTATCTCTGCTGTAAAATTTCTATTTTATCACTCTTTTTTTCAATATTAGTTTTCTTTTTTTGGTAGATATGTATGGGAGACAGAATTTGGAAACAGATCAGGACTGCATATAAATATAGAACAGTTTTATATACTTGTTTCTTTTCTTTTGTAGTTTACCAATAAATAGGGATCATGTAAAATTAGCTTTTATATCTACTATACGCTACATTGTTATATGACTTATAGGCACTTTCTGATATTAATAGCATACTGAATATAAGGGAAAATGTTATCTTACTAAAGAGATTAGACATCTAGGTTTTTATTTTGGTTACTTCAAAAAGTCATTATTATAATTTTAAAATATTGTGTTTAAATCCAACAATATGTAAAATCAAATATGTATGAGATTGCATGTGTTTGGGATTTGGTGTGGTCAGTGAGAACATATGTTGAGGAAACAGAAATAGACATTATTTTGTTTTTCTTCAGAAAATAGAATTTCAAATTGATCTTTTAAAGAATATTATCTTCAAGTTTCCATTTTAGTGATATTGTGTTTTCTGATAGATTGTCCTGTTTCATGGTGTGAATCATGGCTTATTGTTTTCCAATTCAGTTCACTGAAATTCTGAGAATTCTCTTGTTTCAGCCAAGTCACTTTGGGACAAGTCCCGTGAATTTAAATTATTTCCCCAAACAGGGTCTTTAATTTGAATATTTGTCTTGATTCAGATGTCAAATATTTGTACCTCTGGTTTTAAGCAGGAATATCTGAAAATTTTGAGAACTGATTCAGCAGAACATAAAAACAGGTTTGAAGTACCAAAATGGAACATCACCTTCTTCCCCAGTGTCTTTTTAATTGTTAAATTTAAATGCTTCAGTCTGAGTATCCATAAAATGCGATGCTTGCCTTGGCTGGGATTCTGTTGTTTTTCCAGTTCCTTCATAGAGTTTTAAAAAATGCAACGGTTTTGTTTTTAAACAGGTTGCAGGTTCTACAAATTTTCTCTATCCTCTGAGCTTTTAGTGCACAAGGGGATCCTTATAATAGTCCTGTTTTCGACTCTTATTGCAAAAAGTTGGCCACATTAAAGACACCCCGTCTTTAAACTCTTAACTGCAGTAGGCCCCCAAATGCTGTGAATGGTGAACAGCTGAGACTAACTGCTCCCTAAAGGAAGGGCTTCCTGGAAAGTAGGTTTCTGCATATAACACCTCAGGAGCCTGCAGGTAGAGGTGAAAGAAATGGCTTCAAATCTGAGCTCTCATAACTGGAAGAACATAAGTCAGTTTGCAGCTCACAGGACATTTTGAGGTGAGGAGCTGTCTAGGCTGTGTATTCTACTAAGAAAAAGAGACACATATGTACTAGGTTACAATTCAGCAAGGAATGTTTTTGCTTTTGTAAAAAATATGAAAGAAGACATGAGTAATTTCAAATGTCCTTATCTATCTTTGTGGATACTCAATTTAATTAATTTCTTCCTCATTTTTAGCCCCATCTCCAGGGTCATTGTCTTCTCTGCATCTCTTATGCTAACCATGACCAGGGTAAAATGAATGCAAATTATCTACCTTGTCTGCTTGCTTTCTCCCAATAATGAGTATTCATGTTTCCCTTCATTTTTTTCAAGTAAACATTAGTATTATTAATTTCTTGTGTGTGTGTGTGTGTGTGTGTGTCCTTTTGCATGGTAGAGCAGACTCACAAAATGGGTCCTCTTTCCATGAGGATCCAGAAAACAAGCTCAAATTGAGGGACATTCTTCAAAAATAATGAACTGTACTCTTGGGCATATAAATAGCATAAAAGTCATAACCAAGAAAAACTGAGGATATTTATAGATTAAGGAACACTAAAGAGTTAGGACAACTGAATGACTCAAGATTGTTATTTGCGTACAAAGGGAATTATTGGGACAATTAGTAGGCTTGGAAAAAGACCTGTAGATTAGATGCTATTGCAAATGAAGTTAATGTCCTGAATTTGGAAATTATGTTATGATTATGTAAGAGGATGTTCTTATTAGAAAATTTACATGGAAGCATTTACAAATGAATGGGGATGATGTCTGCAATTTATTCTCAAACAGTTCAGAAAAAAAATGAACATGGGGAAGATAGAGAAAGAAAAAACTAAGTGTGGAAACATGTTTAAAATAATGGTAAAGGTACAAGGATATTTGCTAATCACTTTGTAATTTTTATTTAAGTTTGAAAACTATTCTAAAATAAAAAATAAAAACTTGGCCAGCTTTGTTGGATCCTTTCCATAGAGGCTGATTTCTCCAGCACATATTGTATCTGACCCACTCTCCAAAAAAAGCTTCCCAGCTGTGTCAATTCTTCTAAATCCTCCTCACCATCTAAAAGTGTCTATTTCCAATATGCAATCTATATCAAATTAATATCTACATTTATAACATTTTGCATTTCAAATGTTCTAACATTTGCATATTATTTTCTACATTTATATTTTCTATCTACATTTTCTACTTAAGAGGTTGTATGTCTTCAGAATTTATCATGTATATCATCCCAACATTCCTAAGACATTCAAGGCAATTTACCATTAAGAATTGATAACAGAAAACTATAAGAGGTCATTTGTGCTTGTTTTGTTTCTGTGATGTGTCAGGCACTATACGGAATATATTCTTTATAAAATTTGTTTCTTATAACAATGTTCTGAGATATTTTAAGTATTACTGATGTGAAAAGAGGCTCAGTGAGATCATGGCATTTTCCCACGGTCACACAACTAGGGAATGGTTGAGACAGAATTTGAATCCAAGCTTGAGGTAGAATTTGAATCCATGCCTATGTGCTAGCTCTAAGTTCACTTTGTTTTCACTAGTATGCCACTCTGCACATTACCACATCCATGAAAGTTAATGATCAAAGTCCATGGAGCGAAGATGTGATAAAATGAAAAGAGAATGTTATGTTAGTACCATAGGTGAGTGGTACAAATACAAAAATAATATGATGAGCTCTGCCTTCCACTGATGCAAAAGGAAGGGCCACAGCTTACCAGAGGAGATAAACTACATACTGACACCAACCTCTAAGAGTTTCAAGAATCTGGTGTCCTCTACCTTGAACATTCCAAGATAAGGAAACATGCTGATTTTCAGATGCTCCCTGACTTAATGAACTGCTATTAACAGTTATTTTTATCTCAAGATTTTATCAAAGACCATGAAGAAGATATGCTTATGTTTTCCTACTTGTGTTTAATAGTCTCACCATTTTGTCCCTACTGTGGTGGGTTGTTTCATTAAGATCATAACAAACCCATTTGAGACTTTATCTGATACTATCAGGCATTTATTTTTTTTTTAAGTTGTTGGACACAATACCTTTATTTTATTAATATTTATGTGGTGTTAAAGATTGAACCCAGGGCCTCATACATAGAAGATGAGTGCTCTACCGCTGAGCCCCAGCCCCAGACCCTATTTGTCCTTCCCCACCCCCGCCAGGTCTAATTCTCTTTCTATAATTCTATGATTCCCATGTTTCTCTTTCAGAATTTGTGAAGGGGAAGATTTTGTGTATCTATGATGGAACTCCTGAATTATTATTTTTGTTATTATTTTTATTTTAAAAATAATACAAAGTCCTTTATAGATAGACTTCAATGGTTTGAATGTGTCCCTTCCAAAATCAAGTCACCAATGGGGTAGTGTTAAAAGGTGAAGCCTTTAAGAGGTGATTAAGTTATGACTTTATTCTCAAATAATTCAAATAAAAAAATGTGAATGAGATTAAGGCCATTATAAAATAGGCTTCACACAGCATTTGGCTCTCTTGCTTGCCTGCCTTCTGCTCTGTGAGAATACAATCAAAAAGCCCTGACCAGATACCAAATGCTTAGACTTCCCAACCTCTAGAACTGTGAGAAAACCAATTTCTTTCTTTATAAATAACCCAGCTGGTGAAATTCTGATATAGTAGCACAAACAGACTAAGACACAGACTTCTGTTAAAATAGTGTTTCTAGAGTGTAGCTGTTTCTTTTCATCTTCAGTGTCACTAATTTTGGCCATTCTTGGTCTCTGCCTTTAATCTTTCTTTGATCATCAGATAAAGTACTTCTATAGCATTGTATTTCCAAAGTATTTCTGTGGCTTCAAAACATTTCTCTAGTATCTGAAACAGCAGAATATTTGTGATGGTTAATCTTTTATGTAAACTTGGCTAAGCTGGGGGTAACATGCATATTTGCCAAAAAAAAAATCTGGATTTTCCTATAAGGTACTTTTAAAAGATGAGATCAACATTTAAATCAGTAGATTTTGAGTAAAGGGGATTACAATCCATAATGTGGAGTCTCCTCTAGTCAGCTGAAGGGCCTAGGAAGAAGATTGCCCTTTTCTGAGAAGAGGGGATTCTGTCAGCAGACCCCCTTCACCCTTGAGTGGCAGCATCAGCTCTTCTGAGGTCTCAGCCTGCTGGTGTACCCTGCAGATTTTGTACTTGCAGCCTTCACCATCATGTGAGCCAACTCCTTAAAATAAGTCTCTCTCAACCCTACAGTATAACTTTTATTGGAAGCATCAATCTTTACAAGACCATTCAATGTAGGTATGAAGACATGAAGTAGTTTATGAATTTGCTGTTAATTTTTATAGAGTACCAGAGGAGGTCAAGAAACCTCTTTGTTACTAAAGGATTTAAAATCAGTGAATTGTCCCTGAAAGCATACCTGCTATTGGTGTATGCATAAATATTAATGTGTGTAGAGTGTGTGTGTGTGTTTTAGCAGTTTAGTATATATTAGAGAGGACATGAATTCAGTCATTTGAACAATTCAGTTTCTGGTAAGGAATTGGTTTCTAAAACAGAGATTAGACTACTTATTGTGTAGCAAGACTTTTATCCATTTATTTTCATTTTATTATTAATGTAATTCCCATTAATAAATAATATCCAGTTATTATTGGGTCTGGAGTTACCAAAAGTTCTGTTATGGGCGTGGGAACTTATTGTATTATAAAAATACAATCAAGAGATTCTTCACTGGGTAAGTGTGCTAGAGTTGCTGGATAGGGTGTTATACTAGTAGATGATAATGAGAATGAAAGAATTATAACATTTCATAATTAGTTAACTGACAAGTAGAAAGATATTGAGTGATTTGCTTTAGCAAAAGGGATTTACTTCATTTAACATCAGTTTTCAAGATGGTCCTAATTAAATTTCAAGTCTAGATGCTTTGACTAACTTAGAAACCAACATTTTTATTTGTGTAAGAATTTTCTATAGTAGTAATATCAATTCATTTAATATTAATCACTAAATATTTAATCACTAAATATTTTCTCATTTAATTTCCAAACTTTGGAAGTAAGCATTGTAATTTTTATTTTGTAGGTGAAGAAACTGAAATCAGTTGAAGATTAAATGTGAAATACAAAGTCACAGAGCTAACAAGAGGCAGAGCCAGAGCTTCCACCTGGGTCTTTAGTCCCCAGGATGTGAAATGCAAATGCTTAGAAGAACCTTACAGACAGTGTAATGAGAGAAGCATCTGGAACACACGCAAAAAATATTTTAAAAATATGTATATATGTGTGTGTGTGTGTGTGTGTGTGTGTGTGTGTATGTCCCATTTTAATTCTTAGAAAAATAAGAGGGTATAAAATGGTTCAGTCCCTCAGATTATATAGTACCTTTTTGAAACAGCATACATATTTAATTTTTAATTCCCCCTTAATATGATAACATATATTCCTGATTGCCCCTGGAAGAAATATGAAAAAGAAAGCATCACTGTGAAAAAAAATAAAAGAAGATGAAGAGAGAGCTCTTTTTTGGGGGGGATGGGGCAAAGATGCAGAAAGGATTTTGCCAAAGGAAAAGAAAACTTGGTGCTTTCATGGAAGGAAGATTGCAGAAAGGAGAATGAAAAATTGGAATTTGACTCTCTGATCACTGTAATTATCAGCAATGGTCAATTGTGATTATTATAATTTAGAAAAATGAAGGAATCTGGCTGGCGCTCAGGCATTTAATTACCATGTTATGACCACACCATTTGGAAAGCTTTCATTTGCATTCATGGAGATGAATAATTTCTTTTTGATTTAATGAGAAGAAAGCAAACTTCCTGTGCTTCACTTTATATCTTACAATCTGCTGGGGAAATTTCTCATTCATATTCCTTTTATGCAAATGATCAGCATTATGATCACAGAAGTATAGCATCTTTTTCTCCCTTTTGTTATAATTTCTGCTCTTTAGAGAAAGGCATTTAGTCCTCAATGGCCTACACCTCACCACTGAATAGCAAGCTCTAGCTGCAAAGCACTTTGTAAAGTGGAGCAACACATTGATAGAGCAGAGTAATATTTCTGTTTTGCATTTACAGGAAGCTTTATACTGTTCTACTGATAAGAGCTCTCACATTCTTTATGTCACAGCTTCCCTGTGAGAGACTATATATCCTCACTTTTCAGATAAGAAGTCTGAGTTAGAAAATTGATGAATATTTGCTTTTCTTCTCCTTAAAAAAAAATCCCCCTATTTTCTTTTCTAATCCAGTATTCATGTATATGATGTGAGGCAAAGGTCTAAATTTATTCTCTTAGGGATTATCCATTAATGATGATTCCTATTTTAATCACAAAAAATGTAAATATCACACAGATCAATTTTTTCTCTAACATCATAACATCAGTTTAAATAACACAGAAGAATCTCTAAAGAATAGCATAAGAAGATTTTAAAATTTTAGCAAATAAGTGGTTAAGGGCTATAAGCTGGTAATTTACAGAAATCTTATTTAAATTTTGGTGTCTTTGTTGTTGAATGAAAGAAAAAAAATCTTTATATTTTCAGATTGAATCGAGATCTTTGTGCATTCGCTACATTCTTTGCTGGCCAGTGGTTTCACATCCAGCTAACTTCAAAATTACTGAGCAACAAGGTGAGATTTCTCTCTTCCTTCTGTCTCCTCTCTAGTCAACCTTGTTTATTGATATTTTTCATGGTATTACAATGTGAGGTTGTTTTTACAATATTTGTCTAATGGGTTATTTTGTTAGATTTGTAGAAGGACTAATGAAACAATTTTATTTTATCTGCCACAGTAGAGTTCTAAAAATATGGCAAATAGCCATGATTAATATGAGAGTATGTTTCAAAGGCTTTTTTTTTTTTTTTTTAAATCTAGGAAATGGATGAAGAAATGCAAGGAACATTGACATTCTCTGTAGCTCAAAACAATTAAGACTATTTTTTCCTTTACAATTCTAGCAGAATTGAACTTCACAAATTGATTAGGTATTCCAAATTGCAAATTTCAGTTTTGAAAATGGATCTAGAAATGATAACATTGTTAGAAAAAGAACTAAAATCCAAATAGAAAAAGAACTAAAATCCAAATAGTAATAATTGACCATGTGACTTATATTCATTGCTGGTAACTTTGATTTTAGGAGAAATTAAATTAAACTTTTAATTCCTTCTATATTTATATTTCTGCCAATTATAAACATTGATGACCTAGTATTTTCATATAATTTGTTCTCTTAGGAAAACAAAATAAACTTGTGTGAGCTGAAGTGAACTTCACCTTCCCTGTATTCACCTTAATCCACATCAATATTTTAAGAAGGTTAATGGCCAAGTGTTTATCCTGCTGTGTGGAGTTCTGTAAATAGCCAGACCAGGCCATCTGCCTGGAGGAGGTCTTTAGTCCATACTCCCTTGTGATAGAAATACAGTTCAGCCTAACTTAAGCTGAAAAGGGCATTTATTGACTCTAATAAGTGGGAAGTTCACAGAAGAACCAGGCTTCTGCCCAGATGGCTCTCAGGCTGTAAAGGGAGAAGAAGGGACTATAATAACACTTAGTAAAGTGCTTCCTCCTCTCTGCCCCTCTCTCTTAGCCCCATTTTCTCTGTTTTGGCCTCATCCTTTTCTACTGAGGAATGAAGGCCTTTCTCCCATGAATCAAGGGCTAGTCTGTTCACAGCTGATCAGTCTAATAAACTATGCCAACCTAGTGGTTTAAAAGAATTATTTCATATTTTTTCATGATTCTAAGAGTTAGGAATTCAGACAGAAGGCACAGAGGGATGACATGTCTCTCATCCACTTGGTGACTACAGAGGAGCTTGAATGTCCAGAGTACTTTCTTCATTTACATATCTGGCTTCCAACCGAGATGGCAGAAACATCAAAACAGCATGAAAATAATAAGGTGTGTTTTAGGTTTCATTGTTTTCCAGCAAGTTTTAATAAGAAATAGGATGTTAAGTGTTAGAATTTATTCATTCTATAAACTACATGTCTTTCAGTTATTCTAAGTGATTTTGTAGAAAGAATTACTTATTTTATTCAAAAATCTTTATTACATGTATGGAAATAACCATATGACTTTTCTTAATTGACTTATCAGGGTGATATCTGTGACAAAAAGTTAATTATTAAATCATCTTTGCAATTCTTAGAGAAAAACTATTAGGCGTTGATGGGTAAATGAAAAGTTCAATTCTTTTTAAAGTAAAAAGTCTAATTTTAATTTGCTAGTATTAAAAAGGTTTTTATTCATAAGCGAGATTTGTGTAATTTTTTTTCCTTTTGCCTGAGGTTGATATTAGATTGTGGCATTTTCATAAAATTAATTATATATACTTTCAACATTTTTCTCCATGAAAATATGTGATATTGTCTTTTGAAATCTAAGGGAAAAGTCATAATAAAACCATCTTGGTAAGGAGTCAGTTTTGCACTCCAGTCCTGTTTGGGCTACCCAGTGAGACCCCTGGCCCTCTAGCTTCTTACTGGGTTCAGTTAGTGAGGATCCCCATCAGGATCCTGAAGGACTAGGAGGCTGAGTACTTTTCACCTGGCTGCCTGGCTGCAGCTCTCAGGCTCTCCCTAACAATTTCCTTATAACCACTGCTTTCCCAGGGCATTGCACAAAGCTATGGGTTTTCCCAGCCCTACACATAACTTTGATAAACCCTCCTTGAGTTATCTTAATTTGTGTTTGCTATTTCCTAATGGTATAGAATTGAAAGTGATGTGTCTTAATATTCCATATCTCCTTTTAGCTCGGCTGTTTGTAATGGTTAATTTTAAGCATCAACTTGTATTAACCATAGAGTACCCAGGTATTTGGACCCACATTCTGAGTGTGTCTGTGAACATAATTCTGGATGATATTAATGTTTGAATCAGAAGACTTTTTAAAGTAGATTGTCCTCTCTATTGTGGATTGGTTTCATCCAAATCACTTGAAGACTCAAATAGATCAAAAAGTCTGAGAAAGAGGAAACATCTTCCTGATCACTTGAGCTAACACATTTTATTGCATTTGGTCTTGAACTGAAAATTTGGCTTTTCCTGGGTCTTAAGTTGCCAGGGTCAGGACTATAACTCCATCACCAGTTCTCCAGGGTCTCCAGCTTTCTGACTGCAGATCTTGGGACTTCTCAGTCTCCATCATCATGTGAGATAATTCCTCATAATAAATCTCTTTGATATAACAAATGCCCAAATACATAGAAGCAACTTTGGAAATGGGTAATTGATAAAGGCAGCAAGAATTTTAGAATACATGCTAGAACTATAAGATGGTAAATGCAATTCAGATCTCAGACATAAATGAGGAGTTATTTATTAGAAACTAGAGGAGAAGCATTCCTTGCCATAAAGTGGCAAAGTTCTTGTCTGAACTATTTTCTATTGTTTGTGAGTATTGAAAGGCAGAGTTTGTGAGTATTGAAACTGAATATTTAGCTGAGGCAATTTCTGAGCAAAGTGTTGAAGGAAAGCTTTGGTTCCTCCTGATTGCTTATAATAACATGAGAAAAGGTGGAGAAGAGCTTGAAGAAGAAATTATTAAGCATAAAGGGATCAGACTTGAACATCTGGAAAAGTCTTAGCCTATCTATATTGCAAAAAATGAAAAAAGCATATTTTGAAGGGAATGCTAAGGTTATGGCTATCACTTGATAAAGAGTTTAGGAATTACATGTGCAGAAACACTGCCAATTTGAATGAAAAAGAACAGAGAAGAGACAAAAATATGGGAGGCTGCCAGACTTCTTGAATTTGATAGGATGGGATGGGATGATAGAGATACTTGACTGTAAATGTATACTGTCAGTCAAGGAGAGGGAAAAATTACCCTGAATACGGTGGGTTCAGGGAGCATCAGAGTCACTGATTGCATTTAATGGCAGGACTGATTTCCAGAGCCCTGGAGGCGAGACCCCTGCCCAGAGATGTGGTATGATATTGATACCCCAGTGGGTCTTGGGGGCAGAGTACTAGACAAAAGAGGATTATTTTTGTGCTAAGATCTAGTGGAATTTACATTCCTCGGTATTGGATGTGCTTATACCCTTCACTCAATTCTTCTTTCCATTTTTTTCCCTTTTGGAATGCAAGTGTCTATCCTGTTTCACCATTATATTTTGGAGGCACATAATGTGTCTGTTTTATAGAATTATAGCTGGAGAAAAATTTTGATGGAATATGTTGAATCTCACCTACATCTGACTTAAATGATATTTAGATGAGATATCAGACTTAAGTCTTTAAATTTGATGGTGGAATGAGTTAATACATTTGGAGGTATGGTGTCAGATGACTGTATTTTGAAGGTGAGAAGGACATGAATCTGGGGGTATTAGGGGCAATTGCTATGCACTGAAAGGTGTCCCACAAAAATTCATGTTGGAATTATAATCCACAATGTGATTACATTTAGAAATAGGGCATTTGGGAAGTAATTAAGGTTAAATGAAATTGTAATGAGGATGGGATCTTAATCTGATAGTATTGGTGGTTTTATAAGCATAGGAAGAGAGTAAAAAGTCTCTTTCCATGCACACCCATCTAGGAAAGGCAATGTGAGCAAGTAGATGCCTGTCTGTAAGCCAGGAAGAGAACCCTTATCTGAACCTGGCCACACTGGCACCCTGATGCTGAACTTCTAGCCACCAGAATGGTGACAAATACATCTTTTTGCTGTTTAAGCCACTCAGTCTATGATATTTTAATATGGCAGCCCAAACTGACTACTTAGTTTATACTACTAGATTCACTATTTGTATTAGATTTTTCTTAGGAATGTCTAAGTACTTTAGAAGAGACACATCCAAGATATATAAGCAATTGCTATTATTATTCCAATTCCTTAAATCCCCAAATTCAGCTTTTATTACATAGTATTTTTTTGTATTTTCTTTTATTTTGTTTCATTTCTTTTCTTTTACTTTCCTTTGTTTTTATTTTTATTTTGCAGTCTTTTTATAATATCTCCAGTTGAATGTTTTGACTATTTCCTGCCTTTTCTTGGTACTCATCTTTGGTAAGAATATGAAATTTCATCTGAATACAGCATATAATTTGGGCTACAGTTTACAGATTTTTTACACTTTGTAATTTTGTTTTGAGGTTGACATTTGTTTAGGAGAGGCAATCCTTCTGGGTCTCTCTTTTTCTTGGACTTCTGACTCTAAAATATTGGCTTCTCAGACTCTTGTGCTTCCCTCTTTCACTTAAATCAATCTTTGTTGTTACATTGAGTCTCCCCAGATAATTTTCTCATATCAATATCCTTAATTTAATTACATCTGCAGTCTCATAAATAACATAGTCACAGGTCCCAGGGATTAGAATGTGGATGTCTTTGGGAGGTCATTATTCTGCCTGCCATTCAGCCATTTCTGAAATTTTCTTTCCCCACGCCTTCCAGAGGGAGATTGTATGACTACATTGCTATAATCATTTTCCTCATAAGTGGAGTATAAATATGTTGATCTACATTATCACCTATTTTTTTTAAAATCTCAGGAAAATATTCAAGAAGCTGAATTAATTTAGAATCACTGTGTGACAACTGATGACTTTGATGTTTGAATGACTTAGATGTGTTTTCATAATGGTGTCTTTTGGTTTTGGTGTGTTAGTCTGCAACTCAACAGCACAATGAAGTTTCTCATGTTTAAACATGTGGCAAAAATTATTAAGTTTCTCATTAAAATGATTACTATCCCACTAAAGGGAATAGTAGAAAATATAAACTCAATGTATATTTTTACAAAGGTAGAAGGAACAATTAACCTTGTTCTCAGTCTCCCAAAGAAGGATAATAAAAATTCGTTTCTTTCCATGACTTAAGTGGACCTGATTGTTTTTGGAGCTGCAAAGGAAAAAAAAAATGACACAATGTTTGCCAAAGATATGTAACATCCATTTTTATATGCATTGTTTTTCTAATTTTGGCCCTAAGTATAAAAATCATATGAACAAAGTATATAATTGGCACTTTTATTTATTTATTTATTTTTAAGATATATGTTGGACTAAAAGGGCTATTGACTGAAAGTGCTTAATATTGATTTTTATTTTCTTCATATTCCATCAAAACGAAAAGTCTCCATTGTTCTCTTTCTAAACATTTTCATATTTTTTTTCATTGACAGAGACTGTATTTATTTATCCTTGCCTTGAATACCTTACTAGATAAAAGACTGCTGCTGTTTGAAATAATAAATATTGGATTCTGATGTAATTTTTTTTTGTCAACCAAAAAAAAAAAAAAAAAATCTCAGGTTGACTTGGCCAAAAACCAATGGTGGCAGAAGCATCTTTTGAGTACTCATTATCTGAAAATGGGATTTACTACTGCAAATCTTTTAAAAGTAAAAGAAATCAGAAGATATAAGGACAATATCAACTCTGTCCATCCAAGAACATGGGAGATCTTTCCATCTCCTAAGGTCTTCTTCAATTTATTTCTTTAGTGTTCTATAGACTTTATTGTAGAGGTTAGATTGATTCCCAAGTTTTTTAATTTTTATTTTTTTATTTTTTTAAGGCTATTTGTATGACCAGCATGGCTGTTAATTCAGGAATCTGGGGGGCAATGAGGGGATAAAGAAGAGAAAAATAGACACACATAGGTGAATACACACCTGGGGCGAGGTGGGTATTCAAGCCCTGATGAGGCTTGACTGACACCAGAGCTAACTCAGCATGTTTATTATATAGGTTTCATCAAAAGGTTATTTGTGGGAACGTTTCAGCAAAGCAGGCAATCTGAAGGATGCAGGTCTGGCAAAAAATTAGGGTCATCTCCTTTTGCTCAGAATTTACTATCCCTGGGGCCTGGCATCTGAATCCAAGGTTCTGAGTGTTAAAGCCTAGCACCTTCGCTCATAGCCACACCTGGCCAGTATTACCATAGCAACTGGGACATCATGACTTACACTTTTGCATAGTAAGCTCCTAGTGCAAATGCAGCCGTGGGGAATCAGAGACCAGGGTTTGAGTCACTGCTATTGTGAATGGGATAGTTTTCCTAATTTTTCTTTCAGCAGATTCATCACTGATGTATTCAAATGCAATTGATTTATTGGTGCTAATTTTATATCCTGCTACTTTGCTGAATTCATTTTTGAATTCTAGAAGTTTTCTGGAGGAGTTTTTTTTTGGGGGGGGTCTTCTAAATATAGGATCATATTGTCAGCAAATAGGTATAGTTAGAGCTCTACTTTTCATATTCATATCCCTTTAATTTCTTTCTTTTGCCTAATTGCTCTGGCTAGAATTTCAGGGACTATGTTGAATAGAAGTGGTGAAATAGGGCATCCCTGTCTTATTCCAGTTTTTAAGAGAAGGCTTTGAGTTTTTTCTCTGTTTAGAATGATGTTGGCCTTGGGTTTAATGTATATAGCTTTAACAGGTATGTTCCTAATATTCCTAGTTTTTCTAGTGTTTTGAACATGAATGGATGCTGTATTTTGTCAAATGCTGTTTCTGTATATATTGAGATAATCATGTGATTATTATCTTTAAGTCTATTGATGTGATGAATTATGTTAATTAATTTCCACATGTAGAATCAACCTTTCATTCCTGGGATGAAACCCACTTGGTTATTGTGCACTACCTTTTAAATATGTTTTTGTATACAATTTCTCAGTATTTAATTAAGAATTTTTGCGACTACGTTCATCAGGGATAGATGATAGATAGATGGTCTGAAGTTTTTTTTCCTTCATGTGTCTTTGTCTGGTTTTGGTATTGGAGTGACACTAATTTCATAGAATGAGTGTGGAAGGGTTCCCCCCTTTTCTACTTTATAGAATAATTTGAGGAAGAATGGTGTTGTTCTTTGAAGGTCTGGTAGAATTCAGCTGAGAGTGCATCTGGTTCTGGACTCTTCTTTCTTGGGAGGATTTTGATGCATCTTTAATTTCATTGCTTGAAATTGGCCTATTTAAAAGTTCTATGTCCTCCTGGTTCAATTTGTGTAGGTCATATGTCTCTAGAAATTTGTCAATGTCTTTAAGATTTTCTATTTTATTGAGTATAAATTTTAAAAATAGTTTCTTATTATCCTTACATGTCAGCAGTGCCCATTGGCTATTTCCTTTTCCATCATGAATTTTAGTAATTTGAGTTTTCCCTATTTTCTATTGGTTAGCTTGGCTACCAATAGTGCTATACAGATTTAATGCAATTATTATTAATATTCCAATGAAGTTCTTCATAGAAATGGAAAAATCAGTCATAGAACTTATTTGGATAAATAAGAGACCCAGATTGCTTGGCTAAGCAATCCTTAGCAAGAAAAGTGAAGCAGGAGGCACCACAATAGTAAACCTTAAATTATACTACAGAGCTAAAGTAACAAAAACAGACTTGAAGACCAGTGAAACAGAATAGAAGACACAGAGACAAACCCACATTAATACATCTCATACTAGACAAAGGTGCTATAAACATGCATCGGAGGAAAGATAACCTCTTCAACAAATGGTGCAAGTAAAACTGGAAATCCATATGTAGCAGAATAAAATTTAACCCCTGTCTCTCACCCTGCAAAAAATTCAACTCAAAGTAGATGCAACACCTAGGCATTAGGCCAGAAACCCTGTGTCAAATAGAAGAAATTTAAGGCCCAACACTCCATCATATTGGCTTAGGAACCAACTTCCTCAACAAGACTCCTAGTGCACAAGAAGTAAAATCATCAATAAATGGGATGGTATCAAACCAAAAATCTTCTTCACAGCAAAAGATACAATCAAGAGTGTGAAGAGATAGCTACAGAATGGGAGAAAATCTTTATCACTTGCATCTCAGAGCATTAATCTCTAGGCCATATAAAGAACTCAACAAAACTTAATACTAAAAACCAATAACCCAATCAATAAATGGGAAAGGAACTGAACAGACACTTCACAGAAGAAGAAATATAAATAGTCAATAAATATATGAAAAAATGTTCAACATCTCTAGCAATTAGAGAAATGCAAATTAAAACTACACTGAAATTTCATGCCCCTTCAGTCACAATGATAACAATCAAGAATATAAGAAACAACAAATGTGGGTGAGGATATGGGGAAATGGATATACTTATACATTTCTGGTGGGACTGAAAATTGGTGCAATTGGTTTGGAAAGCAGTATGAAGGTTCCTCAAAAAACCAGGAATGGAATCAACATTTGACCTGGTTATACCATTCCTCCATATATATCCAAAGCGCTTACAATCAGCATACTACAGTAACATAGCCACATCAATGTTTATAGAAGCTTAATTCACAGCCTAGGTGCCCTTAACAGATGAATGGATAAATAAATTGTGGTATATATACACAATTTGGAATATTACTCAGCTACAAAAAGAATGGTTTTATGACATGTACTGGTAAATGGATGGATGTGAAGTCTATAGTGCTAAGTAAAATAAGCCAATCTCAAAAAACCAAAGGTCAATTTTTTTCTCTGATATGTGAAAGCTAAACCACAATAAGGGGAGAGGGGAAGAATTGAAGTTTAGAGGATTAGACATTAGAGAGGGGAAGGATTGAAGTTTAGAGGATAGGAATCTGACAACTTTCCTATGCACGTATATATATATATATATATATACCACAAGGAATCAAAACATCATTTACAACCACAAGATTGGGATCCTAATTAGAATAAGATATCCCATGTTTATATAAATGTTTCAAAATATACTCTACTATCATGTATAACTAAAAGAACAAATAAAAAGAAGATACAAAAGAAAAACAAAAGTAAACACAAAAACCTTAAGTCGTATGCTGATTTTGATGGCTTTCTAATATACTTAAACAGAGATTGTTAGTATGAAAATATGACCTAGAAGAGTGGGGAGCAAAAGTGAAAAAATGATTTATTTTTTTCAATAAAATATTGTTAGGGAAATACTATCAATCTTAACAACAGTAATGTTACCTTTTTCAATTGACCAAATTGGAATTATCTAAGTTTAAGTTCAAGAGGTCTTCATTTTATTGCTAAATATGAAAAGTAGTAAGCTAAATACTAAGCTAAACCAGAAAATAACTACTGAGTCTGTAGCATTTGGATTCCTCTTGCAGAAGAAAACGTAGTATCTAACATTCACACTGTGAATTTGTAAAGTATGGAACTTTGGAAAAACTTTTACTTGATCAAAATAAAAATGAAAAGCAGATAGGAGATATTGAGGAGGGGAACTCAAGAAGAGAGGAATAATCTTGAGCCACTTAGAAGCCCTTCAGTTTACATATTTTTAAAAATCTTGTATTTAGTTCCTTACATGTAGTTTAAAACAAGTAAACATATAATAAACACTAGTATATCAAACAATTTAACAACTTAGGCATTACCAGCGATCTTGAACTACCTCTATGTTCCCTATTTTCTCCTCACCAATCTGGCCTTTTTTCTCTACCTGTAAGTAACTATGTCGGCAATTATAATTATATAATTCTTAGCTTGTCTTTACAGCTTATCACATGTTTAGTTTTTCATGCTTTTTAAAAAATTTTTAAACATTTAATAGACAAATAATGTGTATATTTAAGGTGTACAATGTGATGGCTTGATATAGGTATATATTGTAATATTTTTTGTCAATAAATGTGAATTGTTACCATTTATTTAGGAATTTTAAAAATACATATGGTATTTGAAATTATTGTTTAACTCTATTCATGTGTATTGTCATCTATTTTATATCTGCTTTCTATTACAACTATAATCTTTCTCTAAATCACAGATTCTGTCCAGTGCATAATATAAACTAAATTAACTTTGAATTTAGATATTATGATATCTTATACCCAGCAAACTTCCTAAACTATGTTATTAGTCTTTTGGGTTTTAGGTATATATAGTTATATCTGTGACTAAAACAATTTTACTCTTTAATCATTCTGCTTTTTATTTTATACATTTATTATAAGGTTGAATCAAAGAACAATAAAATATCTGTTTTTTTTTCCCCCATAAACGAAAGTGATCTAAAATATCACCATGAAAAATTATGCTTGCTGTAGTTTTTATTTATTTATTTATTTAATTCAGAGCTGTATTTATAATAGTAGTATGCATTATAATTCATAATAAACATATAGAGCATCTTTTTACAAAACACTGTTTGTATACAATGTATATTCGTACCATTCAAATCTTCAATCATGCATTTAGGATAATGACATCCATCTTATTCAACCACCTTTTCTTTTTTTTCTTTTATTCCCCTCCATCCCCCTTGCTCCCTTCCTTGCCCTCCCTCCCCTTTGACCTTTCTAGCATTCCTCTAATCCTCCTATGTACCCCAACCCAACACCACTGTGAATCTGCCTCCTTAGATCAGAGAAAACATTCGGTATTTGGATTTTTGAGATTGACTAACTTCACTTAGCATTATATTCTCCAACTTCATCCATTTACCTGCGAATGCCATTATTTTATTTTCTTTTATTGCTGAGTAAAATTCCATTGTGTATATGTACCACATTTTCTTTATACATTCATCAACTGAGGGACATCTAGGTTGGTTCCACAATCTAGCTATTGTGAATTGTGCTGCTATAAACATTGAAGTGGCTGTGTCACTGTAATATGCTGTTTTTTAAGTCCTTTGGGAATAGACCCAGGAGTGGGATGGCTGGGTCATAGGGTGGTTCCATTCCCAGTTTTCCAAGGAATCTCCATACTGCCTTCCATAACATTTGCACCATTTTGCAGTCCCACCAGCAATGTATGAGTGTGCCTTTTTCCCCACATCCTCTCCAACATTTATTGTTGTTTGTGTTCTTAATGGCTGCCATTCTGACTGGAGTAAAATGAAATCTTATAGTAGTTTTTATTTGCATTTCTCTAATTGCCAGCGATGTTGAGCATTTTTTCATGTACTTGTTGATTAATTGTGTATCTTCTTTTGAGATGTGTCTTTTCAATTCCTTAGTCCATTTGTTGATTGGGTTATTTGTTTTTTTGCTGTAGTTTTTATTAAGCCATTTGTTCTTAGATTAAGAAAGCTTTTTTATATTTACAGATTGATATAAGTTGTCAGTGGAAACCGTTTGAAGTTTATTCAATGCCTTTTTTCCCATCTACTGAGATATTCATTTGGTTTTTCTCTTATTTTAAAAATGTATTATTATCTTAATTATTATTCCTAGACAAGATTAATTGAATCATTATGTATTATGGCTGTATATATCCTCAGCTTTAGTTTTCTATTCATTTGTAACTAATCATCTGTATTTATGAGTGAGATTGTCCTATAGTTTTCAACTTTTGTAATTTTACATCCTGCTTTTAATTTTGAGATCAAGATGTAAGAAAGCCAAATTGACCCCTAAAATCCTGTGCATTCATAAGAAAGATGTCTTCAAGTCTAGCTCTTGACTCCACTGGGAAAACGAGCAATAAGCTTTTAGAATATTCTTAGATATTATAGGAATATTTTCTATGCCTGAGGCTTGGGATACTTGGCTCCGATCTAATCAGATAGATCATGATAATGGTATGATTTAGGATAATGCCTGCTTTTGATCTGGGGTCTGTAGTCTGAGTATCTAATAACATTCATGGAATAGAGGGAAGCCCTAATCAAAACCCTGGATGCCAAGCCTACATTGGGCTGTATTGTTATATATCGTTGCTCAAAGAATTAAGTGCATCCATGAAGCTCTACTGGGAGTGGGCATCTGTGATTTTGTACCTGATTTCTCTTAGAACTCATCCCACTTTCCTTTTCCTTTTGCTGACTTTAATCTGTATCCTGTTGCTGTAATAAACCATAACCATCAGGATAACAGCTTTTCTGAGTCTTGTGAATCTTTCTAAATAATTATTGAGCCCGAGATCAAATACATATACAAATACTTGAATTGCTGTATATTTCTTACTGTGGGTTGTAGTTCAAAAACAATTCCTGGCAGTGTTGACTTCAGAAGTGGAATTCACTGGAATGGCTCTGGCTCACTGAAACATGGTGAAAGAATTATTTGGGGAATGGGGGAATGGTGGGATAGGACATAAAAATACTTTGATGCCTGGATGCTACCAAGTCACCCATAGTATAGGTCACCAGCTATGCAAACAGTTACCATGGGCAAAAGTTACCAAAGGAATTTAGAAATGGTAGGCCTACTTCCTGAGCAGCTGGTTCAATAAATACATAAAAATGTAGAAATGAAAAATCTAAATATACACTAGCTTGGTTATTTTTATTTATGATGGCTAAAATAAAAGGAAAGTATTGTGGTAGATCTGGCATTGTGTCAATCTCTGCTTTTGGCCTACGTGAATTATGACCACTAATTCCAGGGATGTTGCCAATGAGAAAACTTAGGCTGTTAGAAACAGATAGTACTTTTATTACCAATATGGTAGTACAGGCAGCAAGTCTATGTGTGTGTTTGCAAAACCAAGAAACTACTGAAACCAGGAGGCATGTTGTGAAGGGGTTGTCTCATTTTGTGGATAAATATAATTAGCTTCCTGAATAACTTTACTAAAGTGAACTATGAAAGTGACTAACTTTGAAGCAATCTCCATGGTTTTGAATGTTGCAGAAAGATGGAGCATGATTGGGTTGATGGTAGAACCATAGCTTACCAGTGAACAATCAAAAATGGTTTTGCATTATCTAAATATATAGCAGATTCTTTCTGAAGAGACCAACTATCCTGGTGACACAAAAGATACTAAAGTTTGTTTATCCTAAGAAGGGGGAATCATCCTTTCCCGCCTTTACATGGTAAGTGGAACTACCACTGTGAAGGACAAATTCCAGTCAAGAAATGCTATGTTAGCTTTATGATTACTGATAATGTTTACCCACTCAGTGTTCTCCTAAATCATGTCATGGTAGGTGCTGTGATGAAGGGGGCTTCTTTTGCATAGGCACTCCATATGATCTGCTGTAAAATCTAGCAAAGACTCAAGATTTGTTGTCTGAGCTTCTCTTTGCAGACATATAGATGATAAGAAAATTGAAATGATTCTCAGGACAATGGGGGAAAGCAAAGGGAATAATCAAGGATCTATTTTTGCATGAGGGAAGCTCTTAAATAGTTATAAAGAAATGGGAGAATATTGGGAAAACAGACATTTATGGAACGCTAATGAACAAAATTCTTTGGAGATCTGAAGGACAGATGGGAGCTATTCCATGTTCCCAAACATTGAAGAACCCTAAGCAGATCTTTATTTACCCTAGCTTGGAGTAGCATAAAAGCCAGAAAAGAAAGATGACAATAACAAACTGGATCTTCAAGTACTATGAGTAATGCTCTGGCAAATTATCTTGGGGTCCATCTTTTCTTGGTTTATCCCTTGGTGGGGAGCATATCCAAAGGCCATATGCACAAGTGTAGGTAAAATAGTCAGAAGGTAGGAAAGAAACCTTTATAAAGCTCCTTAAATGGAACCCCAATGAACTGTTATGCCAAACTATTGGAGAAGTCCTGAGAGGGCTATAATTATAATTGGAGGATATAGATTTGTGTTAGTCAGCTTTTGGTTGCTATGAAAAATACCTGAGAAAAACAACTTAAGGGAGGAAAGCTTTATTGTGGCTCATGGTTTCAGTCCTTTGCCAGCTGGCTTTGAACCTAAGGTAGGGCAGAACATCATAACAGAAGAGCATTGCAGAGGCAGAGGTAAGCTGCTCAGCTTATGGCAGCCAAGTAGGAGATGGGGGGAGATGTTGGACGCAGGGACAAGTTATGCAGGAAAAGGATGGATGCATGGACACACACCCACTGACCTACTTTCTCCAACAATTACCCATCCCCCTACAGTTTCCACCACCTCCCAGTAGTCTGTTCTGCTAATGATGGATGAATCCATGATGAGGTCATAAACCTCATAATACTATCACTGTCTGAAAGTACTACCTCTGCACATTGATGCAATGAGAATCAAGCTTTCAGCACATGAGACTTTGGGTGACATACCAGGTCCAAACCATAACAGAAATGCATTGGCTGACAGAATTTAGGTTACACTTTGAATGAAAGAAAATTGGAACATATGAATAGACTTTATATAAAGTAGCCATGTCTCCTTAACCAGAATGTGCTGCTGGTATGGATATTATGTCTAACAGAATACTCTTCTACCTAATATTATAAAACAGAAGGCATATAAGTCTATCATTCACATAATAGCTGGACATGCTAAATTAGAATTTATAGAATATCCTATATAACTGGTGGAAAAAAATTATTAATGTACGAAATGTTAACTAATTCAGACTAGGAGTATGAAAAGATGTTGGAGTAATGGAAAGAAATTGCATGTTCATGGATTGGAAGAATATTTTTTAGCTGTAGATGGACACATACTCACATGTGCTAGGCAAGCACTCTACCACTGAGCCACAAACCAGCCCCATGTCCTATTTATTCTGATATTTCTATTATAATTTTTACTGGTTCATACTCATTGTGCTTCTGTTTTTTGACTCTGAGTTCATGTTTCTTGAAAATATATCTGGTGTATTACCTGGAAGTAATTCTTTGAAGACTGGATCCTAATTGCATTTTTTCTATACAGGGTTTATGTTTGTTTCTCTGAAGCAAATGCCTGAAGATACTATCTACTGAAGACAACTTAAAAAATTTATTTTTTACCTTAAAGTTTTCCATACCCCACTGTGTGGATTTAGGCTAGAAGCTTGCTTGTAATCATGAAATTTTATGGGAGAATTTTTCCCTTTACCCATTGCCAAGTTTGATGCAGCTACGTTTTATTTCTTGTTTCCTCTTTCAGCATAAGTGCATTTCTGTTTCATCTTTACACTGTGGATTTAGCACTTGGGATAGGATTTTTCAAGAATTTCCCATTACATTGTTGGCATTGGGAAGGATCTAGATTTCTGTCCTGGTTCTCATTCTCCTTCAAAACAATACACGCCAAAACAAATACTCAATCTAGCCAGGATTTTGGCATATGCCACATTATGAAAACCAGCATTAGAGAATTTTACCTGTTAGGTTCCCCTGTCTCAGTGTTTTGGTTTCTGATCAGTTTCTCCTTAGTTCAGTTATTCATTTCCTTTTCTTCTTTAATTTTGGGACTTTTCACAGGTTGCTGCATATTTTAAAAAAATATTTTTTTTAGTTGTAGTGGACACCATGCCTTTATTTATTTTTATGTGGTGCCTCACATGTGCCAGGAAACTGATCTCCCACTGAGCCATAATCCCAGCCCTGGGTTGCTGCATATTAATTCAAAGGGAATCATTTATTATTTTCTTGCTTAAGACAGTTTGGTATTAGAGTTCTGATTGTAGATAGGAGTGAAAATTAAATTAGTACACACAATACCTATTAGCATATTGATCTATTTTAATACACACACACACACACACACACACACACACACACACACAAAGTATTCTAATTGAATACTTTGTTCTCTGCCAAGTTTGCTTCAGGAATTTATTTATAGTTTCTTAACTTTTTTACTACAAAAGTAATAAGTCTTGAGTGAAGAACTTTGAAGATACAGATAATGAGAGAAAGAGAATTAAGTATTATTACCACCACCTGTTTCCAGCGGCTGTTATCATTTGATTTTATGACAAATATGGGTTTATACTATTCATGTTCTTCTTGCAGCTTACTTTTCTTTACTCAGCAATGTACCACAGATACTTTTTCTAGTTAGTGTATATAGTTCCAAAATACTTTAAATGACTCATAGCATATTCCATTTGGTGTTAGCAAGTAATTTTAAAATATCATAATATTTTGGAATGATGTCATAAAATTATTATTTGTACAATGCATACATTTCTCTTACATGCATTGAAGAAAATTTAACTGTTTTCTTAAGGTTTCCTATGCTTTTATCATTCATATGATGTTCTAATAATGCTTCTTGCATACAAATACTTATCTACAACTCAGATTATTTCCTTTGTACTGATTTCTGTAAATAGAGTTTTGAAAACGCAAAACAGGAATGTTCTTAATAATCTTTGATAATTATTGCCAAATTGCTGTCTGAATTGCTTCTAATAGTATAAATTCTCATTAGCACTTTCCATTTCCAACATTTTAAGTTATGTTTTTCCCTTCACTAATCATTAACTAAAAAGAAACTCTTTGCTTCTTTGTGTTAAAAATAGTTGTAAAGTGGCATTTTATTTGTTTGCATTTAAGTTTCATTCGTTACTTAAGACTACATATTTTCTCTATACTAATAGGATCTCTATATTTCTTCTGTTGCTATTTCTTTACTGAAATTATCAACTTTTTTTCTACTTGGCTCCCATGCTTTAATATGCATTTTGAGAACTCCCATTAAGTCAAGCTTGCATATGGTGTGTATTACATTTCAGGTCTTTGTTTGCTACTTAAATAATTTTTAAATAGCATTTTGGCATATAAAAACTTCAGGTTGTATATGCTGGATTTTTTTTTTCAATTTAAATTTGTTATATATGACAACAGAATTCATTACAATTCATATTACACATATAGAGCAAAATTTTTCATATCTGTGATTGTACACAAAGTAGAGTCACACCATTCGTGTCTTCATACATGTACTTAGGGTAATGATGACCATCGCATTCCACTGTCTTTCCTACCCCATGCCCCCTCCCTTCCCCTCTATCCCCTTTTCCCCTTTGACCTATCTAGAGTTCAATTCATGTATACTGGATTTTTAATTTTTGTTTTCATTTCTTCTATGTTTGTGTTTTGAGTAGGTCCTTCTCACCTAATAGTATTCCCATTTTTCCTTTTAAAAATATATTCTAGCTGAAATATACTTAATATAGATATGGCTTTATCTTTTAAAAAATAATAGTTAAACAAATAACCAATCCAGATATGTTTGTATCTTTAAGTTTAATGGGAATCATGAGAATGTGCCTTTTATTTTAGTATGAAAATCAAGAGCATAAAACTAAAAACACATGTATAAAAAGGAATTGTGTTTTCTTCTACTTTTGCATCATTCATGTTTTAAGTACAATACAGCTGCTCATCTTATTTTATATGCTTCTATCATTAAATAAGCACCACAGATTTTATTTTTTCCTAAGTATTGGCAATCTTTCCTTTTGCTCTACTGTTATTTCTTCTTGGCCGGTTTTGCCAATTATAATATAGATTACTTGGATGGATGTGTCTAAGAAGATGTTTACATCTATGCACAGCTAATTCTAGTCACAGATCTAATGTCAAAATAAAGTAATCAGCATTGCTGCTCAGCTCCCACAAACATAACTGGCAAAATATCACTCAGAAAATAATCAAAGAAGACAACAGAAGGGTGTATACTGCATTAAAGATAAAGAAAAGCTAAAGGCATTTTGGAAAAAATAATTTGTTTATCTGTAATCCCTCGAGTCTCTATATACACAGCAACTCCTAAACCTGTTGTAATAATCAAATAATCACTACTAAACAAATGAAGTCAATAACAAATAAATGATCCTCTGTCGAACACCAAAATATCAGTTATACAACAATAAACATAATCACAAGATGAAGAGAAGTCCATGGAGACAACTATCAAAATCAAAATTGATTAATCCATTATAATTGAATATCTAATTTAAAATTATTCTGCACTTAATATAAATATCTATTTATCTATTTATCTGATTTTATTATCAAAATAGAATACTTCTAAACCTTAAATGAATTAACGTTATTTGTTATATGGATCTAAAGATCTATCTACCCTTTTGTTTTTTTTAAAAGCGCTTACTTATTTGTGACGATCACACTAAGACAGACGCACATATAAAACATATTTGTAGGACATCACATTAACATGAACTTTAGGAACAAATGCACAGACATATAGAGCATATATAAAAGAGAAAAAAAAAAAATTACAATGGTGTATACACTGAAAGATAGATCCTTCTTGTCCCGGCCGGAAGAATGAAATTTTAAGTTGTAAATTTAAATGGAGAACTCTATTAAGGGATATCACTCCCATACCTTCCATTTTGGGTCCTATTTAACCTTGCAACTGGTTTAGTCAATCTAGACTCCTCAATAACTTCGTCTTGATCCACGTTGACTTTGTACCTGCTTTAGCATCTAGATGTATCCATCTTGAGAAGATTCGTGCATTTGGAAAAACACAAACAGATCCCTCTCCCCCAAATTAATTCTGGGGTCTAGACCCTTCCATGTACCTGAAAGAACCATCCTTCCAGGTAAACCAAAAGTTTATGTTGTTGTGTGGGTTCCCAGTGTCTAACTCCAGTCCGAATGTCCATTAGAATCTAAAGTTAAGAAATTTAGGGTAAACAGGGCAAACCTGCCAATCTGTCCATAGGATTTTTCCAAGTTATCCATCGTTTGGCTTTAGTAAACATATTTTTTAAGTGTCCGATTTGCTCTTCAATTATTGCCTTGTCCCTGAGAGTATAAGCGATACCCTGTTTTTTATGGTTAATATTGAACTTTGTACAAAAATTGTTTGAAGATGTGATGTATAAAAGCAGGGCCAATTTATCTGTTTTAAGCATTTTGGGGCTGCCCAATGCAGCAAAAGCTTTGCAGACAATGAGATATAGGTATCTTTAACTTTTTCCTCCGGAATGTAAAAGAAGCAAAAATCATGCCTGAGCATGTATCTATGGTGACATGAATAAATCGTAATTTACAAAACTTGGCTCATGTGTGACATCCATCTGCCACAAATGATTGTGGCATCAAACCTCGTGGGTTAACCCCATAATGTGGATTGGGCAAAAAAGTGTTACACAAAGATGGACATTCTTTTACAATTCTACAGCTTGTTCTTTTTGATTTTAAATTTTTGTCTTAATGTAGTGCTGTTAACGTGGAACTGGGAATGAAATAAAGTAGCTTGTTGTACTGTATTAAATATAAATATCTGTTTTAGTGAGGCGTCAGCTTTTTGACTACCTTCATGGAGAGGACCAGCAGATTAGTGTGAGCTCTTATGTGACCTATAAATAAAGGTTCTTTTCGTTTGCCATAGGAGATTTGGATTTGAGAAAACAATTTAAAAGCTGGAGTATGTGGTGCTATTGACCTGCTAGCTCCAATTTTGGACAGCATGTACAATATAATGGCTGTCCTCATAGGCTGTTCTTTAAAACTTTCCAGAGCTATTATTATAGCTTCGAGTTCCACTAATTGAGCTGATTTTTGATTAGTGATATGAATCATTTTTTCATTTTGAGTGACTAGTGCAGCAGTACCGTTAGAGGATCCATCTGTAAATACATTAAATGCTTTAGGAATGGGTTGATTTTTTATTACCTGTGGGAATATGATAGGATGATTGATACAAAAGGACAGTATAGGAGATTTAGGAATATGATTGTCAAAATTTGCAGAAGTAGAGCATCTAGCTATAGACCAATCATTATCATTGAAGCACAAATATTCAACCTGTGACGATGAATAAGGAGTAATAATAGTAGCAGGATGAATTCCAAATATTTTAGTAGAGTTTTAAGTCCTTGAAGAATAAGTTTAGCCACCATGGAGGTATAAGACTCAATTGTACTTTTAGGAGAGACAGGCAAATGTATCCATAATATAGGTCCCTGTTGCCAAAATACTCCTGTTGGAGTATATTGTGAAGGAATAATAATCAATATTAGGTTGTGCAAAATCAAATCTATCACAATGGGATCTTTCAATGGCCTGTTCTACTAATTTTAGAGCTCTCCTGGCCTCAGGAGTTAATGTTCGAGGTGAGGATGGGTCAGGGTTCCCACGAAGGATGTCAAATAAGGGTTTTTAATTGTCCAGTAGTGAGGCTTAGTGTAGGGCGAAGCCAATTAATGTCACCCAGTAATTTTTGGAAATCATTGAGGGTGGTCAAATATTCTTTACTTATTAGAATTTTTTTGGGTTTAACAAAAGTATCCATGATTTTAAAGCCTAAATATAGTATAGGTGATCTGCTTTGAACTTTTTCTTCTGCTATATATAATCCATATTTTTTAAATGTTTTGTTATTTCACTAAATATATTAAATAAGATTTGTTGATTAGGGTGAGCTAATAAAACATCGTCCATGTAGTGTAGACACATAAGGTCTTGATATTTGTTTTTAATGGGCTGTATAGCTCTGTCCACATATAGTTTGGCACAGTGTAGGGCTATTTGCCATTCCCTGCGGCAATACTTTCCATTGATATCTTTTATCAGGGCCATTATTATTAATAGAAGGAATTGAAAAAGCAAACCTGGGGGCATCCAGAGGATGTAGGGGAATGGAAAAGAAACAGTCCTTTATATCAAGGGTTTATAAGGTAATAGTTTTTTTGGAATAGCTACAGGATTAGGAAGTCCAGGTTGAGTAGGACCCATAATTTGCATTGTTTTTGTTAATTTGTCTTAGATCTTGTAATAGTCTCCATTTTCCTGATTTTTTCTTAATTACAAATATGGGAGAATTCCAGGGAGAGGTGGAAGGCTCTATGTGTCCTGCTTCTAATTGTTCTTTAATTAATTGATGGGCCGCTTGCAATTTTTCTTGGATAGGGGCCACTGAGGGACCCAAACTGGCTTATTAGAGAGCCATGGTATTTTTAAAATTGTTTCTCAGTGGCCCCTAGAAAAAATGTCCTTTGCCTTTTTTATTATGAGTAGGATTTTTATTCTTAACACCTGCAGGCTTGGTCGCTAGGTGTAGCCCATTTGATGTAAGATATCTCTTCCCCATAGGGGGGGGGTAACTGGCAAGCTGTTTAAAACATAGGGTTTGAATGTTCCTGTATGGCCTTCATTGTCTTGCCAATTTAAGATTACAGCACTTTGAGCTGGGGTATTACTGTATCCCAAGCCTCTTAAACTGGTTGAGGCTTTCTGTAGAGCCAGTGCTTAGGCCATTGTTGTAGATTTATGATGGAAGAGTCAGCTCCTGTATCAATCAGCCCCTCCATCTCTATACCTTGAATTTTTAATTTGCACATAGGCCTCCATGAACAGTCCTGGGCCCAGAAAGCCATAGGTCCTGAACCAGTGGAACCGAATGCTCTGCTATTTCTATTTTGTGGCATGCTTTTAAAAGAATTATGGAGACTGGGAATGAGGAGCAGCTGTGCGATTCTGTCTCCTTGATTTACGGAGATGATGCCCCTGTGTGTACTTAGCATTATTTTAATCTCTCCATTATAATCTGAATCAATAACCCCTGGTATAACATTAAAGCCTAATAAACTTTTGGAACTACGCCCAAGGATTAGTCCCACAGTTCCTGAAGGGAGAGGTCCCCTGATTCCCGTAGGAATCAGCTGAACCCCCATTTCAGGTGTCAGGACCATCCGGGCAGTAGAACAGAGATCTAATCCTGCACTTCCTCTTGTCCCTCTGATAAGGGAGTTAATGGGTAGGAGGGACTGTGACGAGGAATCATTTGAATCTGAGGGCCTTCCTCCTCTAGTGCCTCGTACATTTGTGGGCCCCGGGGCATTGGGCCCCGTGCCCCGTTTTTTTGAAATCCTTGATAAATCATTTCCATATATATCATATCTAGAATGGCATTGATTGGCCCAGTGTATACCCTTTTTGCATCTGGGGCATCGGCCTGGAGCACGGTATGAATTTGATTTTATTACCCTTGGGGGATATTGCTTAGCATATCTTGGTTGATTATAATAATTTTGTCTGGAATAATCCTGTTCTAGGTTGAATCCTTTGGGAATTTTGAGGGAGGAATTTTTCATCACTGCAGCAATTACGTTGCCTGTGATAACAGCCTCGTTAATGTCTTTGCACAGTCTGATATAAATTGATAAGTCTTTTTTACTTCTCATGGCCTTATTGCATCCTGGCAATATTTATTAGCGTTCTCGTATGCTAATTGGATAACTAGGGGCATAGCTTGCTCGACTTCTCCAAAAACTCTAGATGTTGTTTTTAAGAGCCTATCTACAAAATCAGCGTAAGGTTCGTTAGGCCCTTGTATAACTTTTGATAGGCTGCCTTGCAGATCCCCTGTGCCTGAGATTGTCTTTCCAGGCTTTCACAGCTGCAGTGTGTATCTGGGCATACACACCTGGATCGTATTGTAGCTGATTTTGTAGTTCGGCGAACTCACCCTCCCCTGTGAGCATATCTATATTGCGTTGAGGGAAACCTGCTGCAGCATTTCTCTTTGCTATTTCTGAACAAAGTTCCTGGAATTGAGTTTTCCAGATTAGGTATTGTCCCCCACTTAGTACCGCTCTGCATAGACTTTTCCAATCTGAGGGGGCTAAGGTTAGGGTGTTAAGTGACTCTATCATACTTAATGTGAACGAGAGCTTGAGGGCCCATAGGTCATTTTACCCCGCCTCTTTAAATTTCTTTATTGTTTTAAAGTCTAGGAACTCATGATATCTTTGTCCCTGTTCATTTTGAAATACTGGCAGTTCTAGGTGCTCCTGCGGTCTATGTTGTTCGAGAGCGTATAAGCGCTCTGAAAGGCCGCCAATTTCTACCTCAAGGGCACGTACACTCTGATCAATACCCTTTATTGTTTCTGTTAGGGATTCTATCCATGAAGGAGCAGAGGGCGCTAGTGGTTCCTCTATTTGACGGTCTTTTCTCTTTTTTAATTTCTTTTTGTTCTTTTTATTGGAGACTGTGCTCTCCGAATCGCTTTTTTGATTCCTCTTCACTACTAGCTTCATAATTCCTAACCGGCTCAGTAGAGGAGACCGTACTTTCATGGTTTGGCTCCTTGTTACTATTATTACTTGTTCACTAGTATCCTGAGTTTCAGTTTCTAAGGAGAGTACATACTCCTCAGCTAATTTTATTAAGCTTCTGATGGCTTTTGCAGATCTTACTTTTGAATTTACATTCCTACTCTCCTTGCTGGTCTCCACTGACAGCATATCTCCTATTCCTTGCCTCTCTTCACCAGTTTCTGAGTCTGTATCAGCGAGTAAAAATGCAGCCCCTTTTTCTTCTACAATGACAATCCAAGTGAGATAAAAGAGTGTTCAATTAGCTGAGCTAATGGAGCAGCTCCCCCAGTTAAACAGCAAGAATGGTTTTGAAACCTTCATGGTTCCTGCTCAATTTCTGTCTCTCTGATAACATTTTTAAGTGCGTGAACAATCTCTTTATTTAAAGACATTCTTCCCATAACTTATTAGAGGGGTGATATTCCAGCTAAATCCCAAAGATGTTAATTCTGTTGGTATACATAGGAACATTTAAGTCTTATACACAATACATTTCCCCAGTCCATCTTACCTCGTCTATTTTTGAACTCATTCAAAGTTAGGAGAGGGCTGGCTGCCAACTTGGAAAAAGATCTTTGCCTTAGTCCTTCCCATAGTTTGCTTTAGACATTCTGTCTTCCTGGGGAGGAAGCTTTTAAAAGTCTCAGAGAAGGAAGTTGAATTGTCACTTTCCCTGAAATATGCAGTGTTGACAGCAAGTGCAGTAATTAGCAGAAAATAAGGAATGCAGATACAGCAGTGGGACTGGTGGTTAGAATCCATTCTTTTAACTCTTTGAAGGCTGGAAGGAGCTGCCTTGTGTAATGCAGGACACTGGGTTTGCATTAGGAAGATTAGAGTCTGAGAATGGGCTCTGCCACTTGACTAACTAAAGGCGCACACTTTCTTCAACTTTTGGCCTCAGTTTCCTTATCTTTATTTCACATGAATAGTGTGAGAATAAAATGAGCTATTTCACATACAAATATGTGAGAGTGTTTTGTAAATCAAAAGTGTTATACAAAATATAAAGATGTGTTATTGTTGTTATTCCTGATGTGTGAACAATGAGGGAAGGAGAAAATTTTATTTATAGAACTTTTGTAGGAAGGCTTGTGTATTCGAGCAGGAAGGTGAGAGAAACAACAGGACCAGAATTAGAGGTGGCTGGTTGTCCTAGGGAGTCATTCTGAAGGCATGTCCTTCAGAACCCAGCCACAGCATTAAGTACTTTATTTTCCTTGAAATAGGTAGCATGAGATGCTTTAAAATTTTTTTTATTATTATTATTTTTTTTTTTATTTTACTGAGGGGATAAGTCTTTAGAAATCCAAGTTCTTAGGAATAGGTTTAGTCATTCATCCATTCATCTACTTATATATTTATTAATCTATATGATTACTATGCATTTTGCACTGATTTTGCATAATGTGCTATGTTAAGCTATATAATTGCAAAGGTTAAAAAAAAAAAAAAAAAAAAAAAAAAGCCCACAATTTTCTGCTTCCAGATGCAAGAACTCTAGGTAAGTAAAATAAACAGGGTCTATAAAACCACTCTACAGACTTTTGTACAAATTTAAAAGCAACTTTCAAAAATCATTTTGAGAGCCCCTGGCCATCATGTATTGTTTCTTTTTTTTATTTTAAAACTATTTAATTTACTCTTAAGTTGGATAGTATGTAATTCTTATTTTAAACTTGTAATTCTTACTTTAAAACTTTTTTGCTTTGTTTAAATTTTTTTCTGTCAAGTCAGAATAAATGTGCAGCTGAAATAATTATATTTAAGCATCTCCTACTAAGTGAAGCCAAGTTAACGAACTCAAAAGAACTGTTGAAATTGGACACAGTTGATAATATTACCAGTGATAATTCTATTTATTTGTGTCATCTTCAATTTCTTTCATCAGGTTAATGTACTCCTAGGTTTTTGTTTTTCTTGTTTCTTTTATTTTTTGAATAATATTGTAAATTGGATTATTTTCTTAATTTTTTCCAGGTAGTTTGTCATTAAGTGTACAAAAATACTACTGATTTTTCTGTTAGTTTTTTTTTTTTTTTTTTATTCTGTGACTTGACAGAATTTATTTATCATATTCTGACAGTTTTTTTGGAGGGCGGTACCTGGGATTGAACTCAGGGGCACTTGACCACTGAGCCATGTACCCCAGCCCTATTTTGTATTTTATTTAAAAACAGGGTCTCACAGAGTTGCCTAGCACCTCACTTGTGCTGAGGCTGGCTTTGAATTCATGATCCTCCTGCCTCAGCCTCCTGAGCCTCTGGGATTACAGGTGTGTGCCACTGTGCTCGGCTTCTCATTTTTTTTTTTTTTTTTTTTTTTTTTATGAAGTCTTCAGGACTTTGTATAAGACCATCTTGTCAGGAAACAAAGGCAATCTCATTTCCCCAGTTCTGATTTTGATGCCTTTGTTTCTTTTTCTTGCCTAATTTCTTGGGCTAAAACTTCCAGTACTAGGCTGAACACAAGTGGTGACAGTGGGTACCTTTGTAATGTTCCTGATCTTAGGTGAAAAGTCTACAACTTTTTTTCCTTGATTGTGATGTTAGCCCTGAGTTTGTCATATATGGCCTTAATGGTGTTGAGGAATATTCTTTCTATACCCAATTTGTTGGGAGTTTTTCCTCATGAAAGTATGTCAAATTTTGTCAAATGTATGTTTTGTACCTAATGAGATGATCTTATGGTTTCTATTCTTCATTCTGTTAATTTGGTGAATCAGACATATTGATTTGCATAGTTAGTACCTTCCATGGGTTAAATTTCACTTGATCATTTTGAATCATCCTTTAAATATTCTGTTAAATATGGTTCTAGCATTTTCATGAAGATTTTTTGCATCTTTGTTCATCAGGGATGTTGGTCTGTAGTCAGTTTTTCTTTCTTTCTTTTCTTTATGTATAGTCTTTGGCTTTAGTCGGTACAATGCTACCCTCATAAAATGAGTTTGGAAGTATTTTTTTCTCTTAAATTTTTTGGAATAGTTTGAGAGATTGATATCAGTTCTTTAAATATTTGGTAAACTGTGGCCATGAAGCTTCCTGGTCCTAGGTTTTTCTTTGATGGATAGCTTTTAATTTCTGATTCAAATTCCTTACTTGTTATTGATAATTGAAGGTAACACAAATAAATGGAAATATATCTTGTTTTTATAGATTAGAAGAACAAATATTGTTAAAATGTCCTTAGAACCCAAAGCAATATACAGAGTCAATACAATCCCTATAAAATTCCAATGTTGTTATTTATAGAAATGGAAACAATAATCCTAAAATGCATATGGAAAAACACACAAAAAATGCCAAACAAACAAATAAAGCAATATTGACCAAATAGAGTAAAGCTGGAAACATCACACTACTGAATTTTGAAATATATTACAAAGCTATAGTAGTCAAAACAGCATGATGCTGGCATAAAAACAGATTCTTCAACAAAAGGAATAAAGCCACTTATATAAGTTCAATTCATATTTTTACCAAGATGCCAAAAACACACAATTTGGAAAAGACAGTATTATTTTTTCATGAAGAATTTGGGGGAACTAGATATCCACATGCAGAAAAATAAAAACAGACCAGTGTCTCACCCCTTATTCAAGAATCAAATACCTTATTCAAGAATAAAATAAAAATAAAGACTTATGTAAGATCTGGAACTACCAGAAGAAGATCAAGGGGGAGAAAGCTCTATGACATTGGTCTGGGCAGAGATTTCTTGGATGCGATCCAAAAGCCACAGACAATGAAAGCAAAAATAGACAAATAAGATTGTATCCAACTAAAAAGCTACTGGAACAGCAAAGGAAACAATACAGTGAAAAAATAACCCACAAATTGGGAGAACATATTTGTAAATTGTATCTTGAATAAGGGCATAATAACCAAATATACAAGGTATTTAAACAACTCAATAGTATAAAAATAATCCAATTAAAACATGAACAAAAGACCTGAATAGACACTTATTAAAAATATATAAAGGGCAGCAGATATATGAAAAAATGATGAACATCACTTGTCATTAGGGAAATGCAAATCAAAACCATAATGAGTTATTGCCTTATATCTGTTAGATTGGCTATTATAAAAAGAATGAGCAATAACAACTGTTGGTGAGTTTGTTGAGAAAAGGAACACTTTTACACTGTTGTTGGTATTGTGAATAAGTACAACCATTTGAAAAACAATGTAGAGATTCCTCAAAAAACTAAAAATGTAATTGTCACATAAGCCAGAAATCCCACTACTGGCTGTATGTATGTCTAAAGGAACTGAAATCATTATGTTGAAGATTATCTATACTCCCATTTTTACATGTTCATTGCAGCATTATATAAAATCTTCATGAGATATAAACAACCCACTTGTCCTTTAAAACAGATGAATGGAAAAATAAGATGTACACACACACACACACACACACACACACACACACTCACTCACTCTGGAATACTACTCAGTCAAAAAAACAAACAAGAAAACAAAAAACAAAAACCAGGAAATTTTGTTACTTATGGTAGCATTGATGAACCTAGATTACATTATGTTGAGAGATATAAGCCAGGTCCAGAGATGCAAATACTGTATGATCTCATTTCTATGTAGAATTTTAAAAGTTGAACTCATAGAAATGGAGAATATAATGGTGATTACCAGAGGCTAGTAGGAGAGGGAGTGGATGGGGAAAATATAGACTTTGTTTATTGGTATAAAGTCTCAGTTAAATAATAGGAATAAGTTCTGGTGATATAGTTACCAATAATATAGTTACCAATAATATATATTTCAAAACAGCTAAAAAAGGATTTTCTTTTTAGATTTGTTCTAATTAGTTATACATGACAGTAGAATGCATTTTGACACATTGTACACAAATGGAGCACAGCTTGTTTCTCTGGCTGAACATGGTTCAGTCACATCAGTTGTGTAATGATACATGTATTCAAGGTAATAATGCCTGTCTCATTCTACCATTCTTCCCATCCCTACAGCTCCGCCCCACCCCTCACTTCCCTCAGCACAATCCAAAGTTCCTTCATTCTCCTCTATAGCCCTCACCCCCAACTACAGATCAGCATCCACTTACCAGAGAAAACATTCAGCCTTTAGTGTTTTGGGATTGTCTTATTTCACTTAGCATGATAGTCTCTAGTTCCATCCATTTACCTGCAAATGCCATAATTTCATTCTGAAAGGAGGATTTTAAATGTCCTTGCCATAAAGAAATGATAAATATTAGCCTGATTTGATCAACCTATAATGTATATTTTATGCTTAAATGTACAGTTATCATTTGTTCATTCAAAATTATGTTTAAAAAATCTAAAGCAAGACCTTGCAAAAGAGGTGGCTTGATGCAGGCTAATGACTTAGCTTCCATTCAAAACGTTTCATTGAGAAATTGTTCAAGATTTATTGAATAAGTTAAAGGAAATTTGGGTAAGGGATGTTTTATTGTTTGATACTTTCCATTCTAGAGATGAGAAGCAATCATTTTATATTTCATTAGTTGTACAAAAATTTATGTATAGAGATCTGAGTTAACTGGCAACAACATTTTAGGTTTACTGAAGTGATATTTTAATGCTCTTCATAGGTTGACTTAGTTGGTAACTGCTCAGCAGGCTTTCCTTTAATCTGGCTTAGAGATGAACCATGTATATGCTTGTCTTTTATACTTTACCTTTCCTAAGAGAAAATATCATCCATTAGAGCAGAATTGGATCTCAGTCTTATCAATCCTTTTGTATCTCTTTCACTCACTCCTCTAAGACCTTTATTATGGCTCTACAAAGGTAGTGCACTACAGTTAAATTGGGCTTATTTTTCTTTTTTCTTCATATTTTCTTTTCTTTCTCCCTTCCTTAAAATAAAGAGATATTTAATCAGATAATATTTAGAAATGATATTGGAAAATTTCTCAATAAAGATTAAACATATTTTAGTGCATTTTTTTGCATATTTTAGTGCATAATGCTGTATAACTGCATTCATTAGTATGTGTGTATATGTATGAATGTGTTTATATATATGTGCATGCGTGTGTGTGTGTGTGTGTGTGTATTTAGTAGTGGTATTTCTGGATTATATGCTAATTCTATTTTTGGAATAAAAATATAAGAAATATACAATATATATTTGTATATATCAATGTTACTGTTTTGTAACTTTTTTTTTTTTTGCTTAGATCACAGTCAATCTTTGAAAAGCATTTTAGTCCAACATATATATGATTATTTTGTTTGCATAGTCTTATAAATGAAATAGTTAGATCAAAATGTACTCATATATGAGACATATATTAGAAATACAATTATACAAACTATCTTTCATAAATGTATAAATTTATACTTATTGTACATTGCTGGGGGCCGACCTCAGCTGGGGGATACAAACACAAGCGCTCAGCGAAGTACAAAGGCAGAGGAGCAGCGATGAGGAAAAAATAACACAGCGACACACAAGTCAGGCTGTGGAATCTTCTCTCTTTACTTTTACTATGTTGTAGGTCTTTAAGCATAATTTTTGGCAGTACAAATTGTTTATACTTTCTTTTGTGATTTCATTACATACATGACTTAATTTATAGATTACATTTTAGACATATTAAATTTCTTATTTTATACATTTCAAGGTTTTGAGGTCACTTACACCTTTTCAAGGCCCTGTACGTGACTGTCTGGGCATATTACAATTTTGTCATTTTTTATCTAATTAGTCTGGTAAAAATTTATTTCTCACGGATTCTCTGAAACTCTTTTCTCTGCACACCATTCAGGCTGTCTGATAAAAGTCAACTTTCTCTGTCTGGGATTCCAAAGCACTATTGTTTTTCTTTTATAGCAGTTGTTTATAAAACCTAGAAGCAGGGAAAGGGGGGGCAAAGCTGAATGTTAACTCTGAAGGACTTTTTACTCTAAGGAATTTATATCTACTCTAAAAGTAAGAGAAATCTATTTTTAATCACAAAAAGACTCTTAAAGCTTATTAACTAGGAACTAAGTACTTATAGAAAAAGGTTCTTATTTTTACTTTTACTTTATGTATTTAGTTTAGATTTCAATAAGGTTAAATTTACAGAATTAGTCTCGATCTAAATAATTGAAATAGCGATATCTGGTGGCCATATATATGAATAAAGAACAGAACAGCAAGTAAATAGGAGAACCTATGCAGTCAAAGTTAACTCTTTCAGCACCATGATATCTTTCATGAAAAAAGAGAGGGTTTTATCAACAGAAAGGTTATAGGGAAGCATAGGGAATATGAGCAGATCACATTGGAGGAACAGCCATTAGCTTATCCTTGTGGTGGTTTGATTTTTTTGTCATGTGTCAGGGCAACACCCCTGAGCTAGGCCAAGTCCATGTATCAGAAAGTTAGAGAGTTATATTTTTGGCTGATATGTTCTCAATGTCCCCAACATTTCTTTTCCCTTTTTCTGTTGATGGGAGTCCATCCTACTCGAGAGTGTGCCTGTCTTAGGTTGTCTTATCTCTGAAGATCTTACCCATCTCTGGCTGCCACTCTAGCACTTCAGGTGGACTTACCCAAGGCCAGCAAGCCACGGTGGCCGAGGGGAAGACATGGGACAGAACAGTCGCCTTTGGGAAGGCTTCCCATGGATGATTTAGACTTCCACATCCTGTCAAGGATCATAGCCTAGTTCATAGGGCTCCCAATCAGCATTTCTGAGGGCAGCATATTGTTGGTGGACCACCATAAGCTGTACCGATTTTGCCCTGTCCTTAAGGAAGATGCCACTAAGATGCTATAGAAAATGTTACAAACAGTACATGTGTGTCTGTATCACACTGTCAAACCCCTACTAACAGCAGGAGATTCCTCGGGGCATTTCTTATTTCTTCTTAACAATATAATCATGATAGAAGAAAAAGTTAACTCGCTTTCACTGCAAATAAGTATATCTTCCTGTGTTAGTCAGCTTTCTGTCACTGTGACAAAATCCCCTGTGATAAACCAACATAGAAGAGGAAAGGTTTATTTTGGCTCATTTTTTTTTTTAAAACCCCAGTGACCTAACTTCCTAACTACTTCCTAAAGTTTCCGCCACTTCCCAATAGCATGACAGGGTAGCAACTAAGCCTTTAGTACATGGCCCTTTAAGAGCCAATTCATAACACTTCACTTAAATAAATACCAATGGGTTCTAATGGTATGATCACTAAGTGTCTAAAGAAGAGTTGGGAAATTACATAGTAAGGTCAAGTTTTAACAACATGAAGTGATACAAAATAAATAAATCAAAGCAATGAGCTAAACAAACCATTAGGTAAACTATTTTTCAGAATTGAGAAGACCATGCATTATGACAGAGCACAAGGTACCTAAGTTTTGCAAAACTTGAAGTCCTCTGAGAGTCAGTTTTCTTATCAATAAAATTCTGATAATATTTTTCTACTAAATTTATAGGGTGGTTTGAAAACTGATGAAAAAAATGTCTGAAGAAGATAAAACATATTAAAATGTGCTATACAGTTTGAATTATTATGTAACTCCTTGGTTTGACATGATATCAACTTCATTATCATCAATATCATCAACACTGTCACATCTAACATTCCTATTTTCTGTGACATATTTTATCTTAAAAATTCTTAACATTATATTCTTGTGATGAGGTAGAAGTTATTGTTATTCCCATTTCTATAGATAAAGAAACTCAGGTCAGAAGGTTTAAATGATTTTCCCAAGGTTTTTTTAGCTAGTAGATAGAAAATCAGGAGTTTAAGACTATTAATGTCTGAATGCTCTGTGTTATATTGGCCTGGAGATGAATGAAAAGTTCACTGCTGTTGATTTGATAACCCTGTTTTCAAGCAGAGAAAAATGTCATGTTATGGGTTCTGAATTCATTAGGTCAATTCCATTTTTTCACTTACTATTTGAAATACAGAGTATAGTGTGCTATAAAGTAATGTAAAAAATTTGAAAGTGGAAGTAGTAACTTAAATTTAGTTTTCTATAAACTTGGTGTTGATAAACACCAGAACAGACAATTATAATATGCTGGGTAAAAGCTGGGGTGGAGGCACATGCTTGATTCTGAGGTCACCGAGGAGCATCCAACCTGCAGTTTGTATTTCCTACAATATAAGAAAACTGACATTATCTTAGTTGAGTATTGGTAAGGCCATGATCAAAAGCTAGTTCCTAAGCTTTAGTGTTGTGCCAGTCACACAATTTACCACCTAACTACACTCTTTTCCGTACACCATTGTAAGATGGCTGTATACATGGTTTCTGAAATCAGACTTATTCTGTGTGTTTCTAAAACCTGTTACTCCCATAGTTTGGATAAATTTCTTACCTTTTTAAATCCTCATATTCTTTATTTTTTTTAAAAAATTATTTGTTTTAATTGGTTATACATGACAGTAGAATACATTTTTACACTTTGATATATCATACATAGATGGGATATGATTTATCATTTTTCTAAGTGTACATGTTGCAGAATCATATTGGTCATGTAGTCACATATATACATATAATAATAATGTCTGTTTCATCCCACTATCTTCCCATCCCCACATCCCCTCTCTCCTCCCATCACTTCCCTCTACCTAATCTAAGGTAACGCTATTCTTCCCTAGTGCCCCCTGCCTTATTGTGAATTAGCATCCACATATTAGAGAAAATATTTGGCCTTTGGTTTTGTGAGATTGGCTTATTTCACAGAGCATGATATTCTCCAACTCCAACCATTTACTGGCAAATGCCATAATTTCACTCTTCTTTATAGCTGAGTAATATTCCATTGAATATATATATACCACATTTTCTTTATCCATTCATCTATCGAGGGACATCTAGGTTGGTTCCATAGTCTATCTATTGTGAATTGAGCTGCTGTAAACATTGATGTGGCTGCATCACATTGGTTTTAATATATAAATAATAGTTGTATCTACCTCATAGGGTTATTTTGGAGATTAAAAGAAACAATTTACATAAGGATGTTTCATCCAATTTTTGGTCACATCAGTAAATGATAGCTGCGGTCAATGTCATTATTATTTCTTCTTATAGTTTGTAAGTTCATTTTATTATGGTTACAGTAGAGATTTTATAGTAGAAGAGCCACTGGAATCAAGGCTCAGAGTGCCTTGATCAGATTTTGGTACTTAACTTATTCATTTAATTTTCTTGGATATACATTTTTTTTCTCTCTCAAAATTGGGGATGGACCTGGAGAGTGAGGTTGGGTTACACAGCCTAGTGGGTCCCTTCGACACTGCCCTCGTGTGTCTGCCTGACAGATGCCATCATTCTGCACTACTAGGACCATTGAAGAATGTTCACAAGATGAAATTTCATAGATTTCAATGTGAAGTTCTTGCTTCCTAGAAATTAATCAGGCAAGTATGACAGGGTAGGAGTTGACAGTGTGTTAAGAGGGTTTCAGGTCCAAAGGTAAAGGTCTTTAAATGGACTTCAAGTTCAATTGAGTCAATAAATGTCTCATAGAGTTAATGGGATGTTAGACATAACCTAGACCAAGGTGTCCCCCTGAGTGGAACCTACATAGAGTCTAGGTCTAGTCTGGGTTAAGGACTTTTCCCAAGGACAATAATTTAGCAAGTGTTTAATGGCTAGAGGATGAATGGGGGGGGGGGGCATTGAAACAGTGAGAGTTCTGGGAATCATATTGTTCAGAGATGTTTGAGGAAACTGAAGCTTGTCAATTTGGTCAAAGGCCTCATTCCAGACATAGGAGGAGGCAAAACCAGGAAATATTCTTCAACATCTGAAGCACTTCTTTATGGCAAAGGGTTTTAGACACATTCAGATGATCTATGAGGGAGAACTAGGACCAAAGGTGAAGGTTTCTGGCAGAAAAATTTTGGTTCAACTTAGCAATGTAATCAATGTAGTTCTAAACAATTAGATTTCTTTTAAAATATGTTTTTTTTTTTTTAAAAAAAGATGGAGTAATAAGTAGCTTGTGATAGAAGTGCTTAGGAAAAAAATGAAATCAGTATTTCTCACACCTGCTTCATGCAAAGAACAACTTGGGATTCCTGATAAGAATACAGGCTTCCAAACTTTCCCCTGGAATTGTGATTCAGTGAATCAGAGAAAAGTCACAGACATATGTACTTTTTATTCAGCTCATCATGTAATTTTTATGAGCAAGAAAGTTTGGGAAAGTCTTCACTGCTATTCTGTCATGGATGTTGTAAGAAGTTTTTGAGTTATGGAACTATTGTTTCTATGAGGTTAAAGATTACTTTAAAATTTTTGGAGGATTCTTAATATATTAAATTTCTGGGAGATTATTAATACATTTAGTGATTAATTTCCACTATGATCATTATAGTAACAACATATTAAGAAACATGGTAATTTAATACATGACATAATCATTAGTGTGGAGATATTTTATCTTGAAATGTAAAAATATTTTTAGAAAGTTTATAAATAATTTAATCACTGATTTTCCAGTTTATAAAGATGTATATTCTTTCACACCTCAAAACAAGATTTTCCTATATGTCATTTTACCAAGATAAACATGTGATTTGCTAGTTAATATGATGGATACTTTTTAAATGATGCCCTAAAGTTTGAAAAAATACCAGTTTGCATAATATAAACTATTAAAGTTTGAGTGAATTATGAATCCACAAGTCAGGACATATATTTTGTATGATTTAGAGAAAATTAGCCTCTGACATTTTGGACCTTGGAAATTATGGCTGTTAGCAGAAACATCCACTTTTAAATTATTATTTCACAAAGTAAGTCATAGTAACCGTCTAGGGACCTGCATGCTTCTGACTTTGTGTCAATTTTATTTCTGTGATAATTGAACCAGCTCTGGGGTAGTGTCAGAAATTTTATTTTGCAAAATGAAGAAAAATGTGTTGAACTAAAATAAACTAAGAAATCATTCAGAAATTCCTTCCAGTTATCTGTAGCAAAACCAATTTATCAGCATAATTGTCATTTTCTTTTGCTTCCAGAAGGGAGAAAATGGAAATTGAGAAACAAGAAAACTTGCCGGCATTTATTCTGAAGAAAGAATAAAAAACGAGGAGGATTTGCAGGTTGGCCATTAGGTGGAACACTGAAGCTGATAAGCTGGAAGCCTTCTCCGCAGGTTGGAATGACAGCTACATGAAAAAAAGACTCCGACCAGAAGCTTCCATGTATGGGCAATATTTTACAAAACAATTGGTAACTAATTCAGTTACTTGACTTCATAGTCACTTTTTCTATAAACTATTAGTATTCTTTTAGGCTCAATTTTGCCTAATTTGATTATTACATCTTTTAAAATATATGTTTAGGTTTTGATCAGTGTTTCAAAAATACTTTAGAAGAAACTTGAGACAAATTCATGTCCCTTCTAGGCTAGATTCTACCTCTGTTACGAAAATGAAGTATAGTAGTGTGTAGGGGACTAAAGAGGATCCTGACTTAGATACCAACAGTTTTTCCTTTATATTACAACACCTAATTATTTCTATAAAAACCATACTTAGCTAAATTATGCCATAATTAATAAGAGTGCAGTAATTCGTGTCTGTATCTTGTCTGTTTCCTAATACCTTTTATTTTACCAAGTTCTTTTTCAGATTCATTTTATTATTGTGTTTACTTGTTCAGAGTGGAAGTTAGAACAAATCTCTTCCTGAAATGCAGTGTTGATGGAGTTTTTTGCAGGTTTAGAAATATATAGAAAATGAAAATCCCTATTATTGTGTTTATGGTTACCTCAAGTTATGAGAGAATGACTATGATTGGTAAAATACAGGTTTTGCAAAAAGCATTTTTATAAACTTGCTGGGGAATGACAGGTCTAATAGTAAAATTCTAGTCAATTTTTAGGTCATTAACTTAGGAAAATCCTAAATTTAATCTAAGAGGCACACATTGTTAAGGGATGAGCCAGACTGAATTTTTTTTCAGTATAGATATCAAAATTCAGTAGTGTAGAATACTCAGGAGGGGGGCAGGGAAAGGATCATCTAAAAGTCTCAAAGGAACAAACTGTAAGACAGTATTTTTTCTAAAACATTTTATAGATAGTGTCCTTGAATCACATTATGGTCCATCAACAAGAGTATTCTACAGATAAGGAAAATACAGATTTCCATCTAGTCAAGGTTCCCACCTCCACAGGGCATACCACCTGCACACCACCTCTGTTGTGATCCCAAGTCTTGCATGCAATGGATTCAGGATTCTTTTGCTCCCTTTGCCCTTTGTACCTCTCCTATGGTCCCTCTTCTTATTGATTTTATGCACCAATGAAAAGTAATGAATAGAATAAAAATATTTAAAAATAGCAAAGTAAAAAATAAATATTCAGAGAAGAGAATCTTCTTTGCTTAAAATGAAGAGTTTATTTTACTTGACAATTTCAAAAGAAAGACACTTATTAGAAGGTTATAGTTAGGATATAAACCCCAAGTAAACTTTGTACAGCTAGAAATGGAGTATCCTATTAACAATAATGCATCCCTGTCCAAAGCATGTGTGATTGTCCAAGGCTTGCTTTATGTAGTTATAAAATATGCCTTCTTTTAAGTTGAAAATACTGTAAGAGCAAGGACAGAATATTTTAAAATAAATAATCTATAGAATTTTATATACACTTGTCCCATAAATATTTATTCACACTGGTTAATGTCTTTGGATCTAGTGAATTGATGTATTGTACTGTCAAGAATTAAAGATACAGTGGTTTAGATGTGAAGTTATTCATAGCATCATGGTGAATGACCTAGTGGTGTCCCACTCTATTCTGTATCTATCTGAATTATCCTGCATTCTCCTTTTCTTATAACTGTAGGACTCTGATGACACTGTTGCTTTCTTATGTGTAGATAGTCCAGCACACCTTTTAGAGCTAAATGAACAAAGACATGAATCAGATCATTAAGCAGATGCTGTACTGTGAATCCAAAAGGAATGGACATCCTAGATTATAAATACTAATTGGACAAAATAGTAGTCAGGCGACACTCTTAATTTTGAAAAATGTGCTATTACAGAGGGTGTTATGTGTTACATGATAAATAAGCTGCTCTGGGGAATCCTCTGAGCAAAGCACCACTTGAAATCACACACATAGTGTTACAATTTGTTGGGGCAATGAGAAAGAAGACACTGGTTTCCCCAAGTATTCTTAGGATCGATATCTTACCTTTCCCTGTAATTCATCTGACATTGAATGTTCATTCATTGTACTGGTTCAGAGAAAATTTATGGAATAGTCTCCACACATTAGGGGTAGTAGGTGATGAAGACTGTGATTCATCTTGCCATATATTTTTTAAAGCACATCTTAAAAGGATTGATCTAATTAAAATGTTCATTATCATTGTAAAACAAGGCATACTCATAAACATAAAATTCAGGAAAAAGTAGGGAAGACATGAGGATAAATGTCTCAAAGAACTAAATATACCTTTGTCATATGTTCCAGCATTTGTGTTCTTTGGTGTTTACCCAAATAAGGTAAAAATTTATATCTACACAAAAAACTGTGCCTGGATGTTTGTTCATAATTGTCAAAGCTCAGAAACAACCAAAATATCCTTCAGTTAGGGAAGGGTATAAGTAAACTGTAGTACATTAAGAAAATGAACTATTACTTGGTGCTAAAAAGAAATGGGCAGTCAAGCTCTGAGAAGATGTGTAGGAAAGGTAAATATATATCACTAAGTGAAATCAGCCAATCGGAAAAGGCTACAATCTATATGATTCCAGCTATATAACATTCTGGAAAAATCAAAACTATGTAATAGTTTCCAGAAAGTTGAGTGTGTGGGTGGAGGTGGAACCAGATGGGGCGAGATTAATAGAAGCACTGAAGGTTTTTAGGGCAGTGAGACTCTTCTGTATGATATTACAGTGGCGGATATAGGTCCATGTACATGGGTGAAACCCATAGAATGGACAACACCCAGAGTGGGGCCCAGTGTAAATTGTGGACTTTGCATGATAATGATCTGTCCATATTAGTTAATTGGTTGTAACAAAAGTATTACTCTGGTGTGGGATACCAAGAGTGGGGAGGCTACACATGTGTGGATACCGGGGCTGTATGAAAAGTCTACCTCTTGTATTTAAATTTGCTATGAAACTACATCTTCTCTTAAAAATATAGACTGATTAAAACCGAGTAAGAATTTAAAATAAAATATCATAAGAACAAAAATGCATTTGTATTTCTGTACTGGGAATATTTACCCAATAAAAACATCTATGTGTATTCCCTCGTCTCACAAAAAAAGTCTCTTGGAGTTCTTCTGCAACCATTAATTATGTTTATAAGATTTGTCTATTTTGTTTTGGTGTGTAATTTTTATACACGATTGAAATATACATTAGCTTCTCATAGCTCAAGAGATCATAGCAAAAATGATTATTAGAACAGGTGAAAGATTAGATAAAACAAGAAGAATGGATTTGAAAGAAAGGGTGGTGAGAAAATTTTATTATGAAAGCTGATTTAGCTTGGGGAAATAAAGAAGAGGAAAATAAAATTTAAGATTTCTAAGATGTGGTGGGAAAAGTTAAATCAATAAATAAAAACAGTAACAAATATCTATTTTTCTTTTTAACATTTCTTACAATTTTATTTAGCTTTGGAAGTGTTGGAATCAGGGCATAGTTCTGCCCAACTCCAACTTTTTAAAAGTGTAATTGACAAAAGTCATATATATTAGGGCTGGGGATATAGCTCAGTAGTAGAACACTTGCTTGGTGTAAGGCCCTGGAATTGATACTATGTATTTGTATACATCTCATATTGTATAGATGTAGATACAATACTTATGTCTTTATCTTCTGTATATCCATATATATTTTTTCCATTCATCCATTGATACTTTGGATGTTTCCAATCTTGGCTATTACAAATAAAGCTGAAGTGAACATGGGAATACAGATTTCAATTCCTTTGATTCTAGGTCTAGAAGTGGAATTGCTGGATCATGTCAATTCTATTTTTAGTATTTTAAAGAACCTCCATAATGTTTTCCCTCCTGGACGTACCAATTTATAGTCTCACTAGTTAATGAATATACTATACTGCTAAGCAATAATGCCCACTTAAACCCTCTTAAATATAAATTTCCTGAGATATTATTTACACAAAATATTAATGTACTCACTTAAAGTATACATTTAGATATTTTTTGACAATATTTGGCATAGAAATCATAAGCTGGATCAAAATATAGAATGTCCATCATCTTAAAGAGTTACTTTGTGCCTGTTCTGTTTCAATCTCCCTACACCTAGCCTATGTCTTTGATTAGATACATTTTTCCCCAGAGATTCATAGAAATAAAATCACATAATAAGTTGTCTTTTGTATCTTCTTTCACTTAGCATAAAATTTCTAAATGTTGTTTTGTGTTTCATTTGTTTCTTTTAAGTCTCAAAGTAGAATTCTATTTATGCATATAAAAATTGATTCACTCAAATGTTAATGGACTTTTGGTGTATTCCAGTTTTGAACCACGACAAGTAACACTCCTGTGAAATTTTTAGTACAAATCTTTGTTTGAACAGAGGTTTTATTTATTTCAGTAAATGCTTAGAAAAACTGTTGCTGAGTCTTATATATTTAATGTGGATGAAACTAAGAAAATGCCACATATTTTCCCTAAGTGGCCATGTAGTTTTTTTATTCTTACAAGTATGAGAGCTTCACTTATTTCACATCCTCACTGACTGACACTTAGTATTGATAGAAATTTTAATTTTAATCATTCTAATAAGTATATAGTGAATATATCTTATTGTGGTTTTGATTTGCACTTACCTGATGACTTATGATGTTGAACATCTTTTTGTATATCTTTCTTTGGTGTTTGTTTGAACTTGCCCATATTTTTTTTTTTATTGGGTTAGTTGTATTCTTATTATTCAGTTGTAGAAGTTCTTTATGTAGTCTATATACAAGTCATCTGTCAAATAAATGTAATATAATTATTTTTCTACTCTGTAACTTCATTTTCTTAACGACTATATTTGTTTTGTGGATGAAGTCTAATTTATCAATTATTTTCTTTTATGGTCTATCTCTCTCTTTCTTTTGTTTTTCTTTCTAGTTCTTCTCAGGAAATCTTAGGCTATGCAAGCATCACAAAGATTTTTTCTCCAGTGTTTTCTTCTGGACATTTTATAGATCAATCTGTAGTCTTAGTGTTATGATGCACATTGATTTAATTTTTTTCCATTGTGTGATATAAAGATTAAGGTTTATATTTTGCAAAATGGATATGTAGTTGTTCCATCACCAAATGTTGAAAATACCATCCTTTTCCCTTTGTATAAACTTATACATTTGTTGAAGATCAATTATCATGTGTGTGTGAGTCTATTTCTGACCTTTCTCTTCTGTTTTGTTACTCTTTCCATATATCACTCTACCACTGCAACACTCTCTTGATTATTGTAGCTTCATAGTCTTAAAATCAAGTAGTGTAAGTTTTTCAATTTTGTTTTTCTTTTCTTTTTTCTTCGAGTTGCTGGTTTAATATAAAGTATTTTTACAACAATTGTGTCTTCATACATATATTTAGGGTAATCATGGAAAACTCAGTCTGCTATTATTCCTATCCCCTCGCCTCCTCCCCTCTCTCCCCCCTCTTTGTTCTATTTAAAGCTCTTTCATTTCTCTCATTTCCTCTCTCTTGCCTTTATTAGTTAGTATTTTCATATCAAAGAGATCATTCAACCTTTGGTTTTTTGGGATTGGCTAACTTCACTTAGCATTATTTTCTCCAACTCCATCCATTTACCTGCAAATGCCATGATTTTATTCTCTTTTAGTGCTGAGTGGTGTTCCATTGTATATATATACCAAAGTTTCCCTATCCATTCATCTGTTGATGGGCATCAGGGTTGGTTCCACAATCTAGTTATTGTGAATTGTGCCGCTATAAACATTGATATGGCTGTGTCCCTGTAGTAAGCTGTTTTTAAGTCCTTTGGGAATAGGCCAAGGAATGGGATAGCTGGATCAAATGGTGGCTCCATTCCCAGTTTTCCGAGGAATCTCCATACTACTTTCCATATTGGCTTCACCAATTTGCCGTTCTAACAGCAACGTAAGAGTGTGCCTTTTCCCCCACATCCTCACCAGCATTTATTGTTGTTTGTTTGTTTGTTTGTTTTTTTGATAGCTGCCAATCTGACTGGAGTAAGATGAAATCTTAGAGTTGTTTTGATTTGCATTTCTCTAATCGATAGAGATGTTGAACATTTTTTCATATATTTGTTGATTGTTTGTATATCATCTTCTGAGAAGTGTTTGTTTAGCTCATGGGCCCATTTATTGATTGGGTTCTTTGTTTTTTTTTTGGTGTTAAGGCTTTTAAGAGCTTTATAAATCCTTGAGGTTAGTGTTCTATATGATGTGCTTGTAGTAAAGATTTGCTCCCATTCTGTAGGTCCTCTATTCACTTCACTGATTGTTTCTTTTGCTGAGAAGAAGCTTTTTAGTTTGAATCCATCCCAGTTATTTATTCTTGTTTTTAGTTCTTGTGCTATAGGGGTCTTATTGAGAAAGTTGGAACCTAAACCAACATGATGGAGATTTGGGCCTACTTTTTCTTCTATTAGATGCAAGGTCTCTGGTTTAATTCCTAGGTCCTTGATCCACTTTGAGTTAAGTCTTGTGCATGGTGAGAGAAGAAGATTTAATTTCATTTTATTACACGAGGATTTCTAGTTTTCCCAACACCATTTGTTGAAGAGGCTGTCTTTTCTCCAGTGAACATTTTTGGTACCTTTGTCTAATATAAGATAACTATAGGTGTGTGGGTTCGTCTCTGTGTCTTCTATTCTGTACCATTGGTCAACTGGTCTATTTTGATGCCAATACCATGCTGTTTTTGTTACTATTGCTTTGTAGTACAATTTAAGGTCTGGAATAGTAATGCCACCTGCTTCATTCTTCTTGCTAAGAATCATTTTGGCTATTCTGGGTCTCTTATTTTTCCAGATGAATTTCATGATTGCTTTTTCTATTTCTATGATGAATGATATTGGGATTTTGATTGGTATTGCATTGAATCTGTATAGTGCTTTTGGAAGAACGGTCATTTTGACAATATTAGTTCTACCTATCCATGAACAAGGTAGATCTTTCCATCTTCTAAGATCTTCATTAATTTCTTTCTTTAGTGTGCTGTAATTTTCATTGTAGAGGTCTTTCACTTCTTTTGTTGTTTCCCAAATATTTTATTTTATTTTTTTGAGGCTATAATAAATGGGGTGGATTTCCTTGTTTCTCTTTCTGAGGATTTGTCGCTGATGTACAGAAATGCCTTTGATTTATGGTATTGATTTTATATCCAGCTATGTTGCTGAATTCATTTATTAGATTTAGGAGATTTCTGGTGGAATTTTTTGGATCTTCTATGTATAGAATCATATCGTCTGCAAATAGTGATAATTTGAGCTCTTCTTTTCCTATCTGTATCCCTTTAATTTCTTTCATCTGTCTAATTGCTCTGGCTACAGCTTCAAGAATTGTGTTAAATAGGAGTGGTGAAAGAAGGCATCCCTGTCTTGTTCCAGTTTTTAGATGAAATGCTTTCAATTTTTCTCCATTTAGGCTGATGTTAGCCTGGGGCTTAGCATAGATGGCCTTAATGATGTTGAGGTATGTTCCTGTTATCCCTATTTTTTCTAGCATTTTGAACATGAAGGGATGTTGTATTTTGTCAAATGCTTTTTCTGTGTCTATTGGGATGATCATGTGATTTTTATCTGTGAGCCTGTTGATGTGATGAATTACATTTATTCATTTCCTTATATTGAACCAACCTTGAATCCCTGGAATGAAGCCCACTTGATCATGATGCACTATCTTCTTGATGTGTTTTCGTATTCAATTTGCCAGAATTTTATTGAGAATTTTTGCATCTATATTCATTAGAGATATTGGTCTGAAGTTTTCTTTTTTTGATTTGTCTCTGTCTGGTTTTGGAATCAGGGTGATATTGGCCTCATAGAATGAGTCTGGGAGTTCTCCCTCTTTTTCTATTTCATGAAATAGTTTGAGAAGTATTGGTGTTAGTTCTTCTTTAAAGGTCTTGTAGAACTCAGCTGTGTATCCATCTGGTCCTGGGATTTTCTTGGTTGGTAAGTTTTTTATGACATCCTCTATTTCTTTGCTTGAAATTGACCTATTTAAATTGTGCAAATCATCTTGATTTAGTTTGGGAATATCGTATTTATATCCAGAAAAATTAAGCTTTAGATTTGAGGATGAAATAAAAACCTTCCATGATAAACAAAAGCTAAAAGAATTTACAACAAGAAAGCCTGCTCTATAGGACATTCTTGGTAAAATATTCCACGAGGAGGAAATGAAAAACAATAATGAAAATCTGCAAAGGGAAGAACCCAACCAAAGCAAAAACCAAGTCAAACTAAATACCAAAAATAATAAAAATATACAAATGACTGGTAATACAAATTACATCTCAATAATAACCCTGAATATTAATGGCCTAAACTCACCAATTAAAAGACATAGGCTAATAGATTGGATTAAAAAAAACAGACACAACAATTTGTTGCCTTCAAGAGCCACATCTCATAGGAAAAGACGCTCATAGACTAAAGGTGAAAGGGTGGGATAAAATATATCACTCACATAGTCTACGTAAGCAGGTAGTGGTCTCCATCCTCATATCCAATAAAGTAGACTTCAATCCAAAGTTAGTCAAAAGAGATAAAGATGGACATTTCATACTGCTTAAGGGAATCATAGATCAACAAGATATAACTGTTATAAATATATATGCCCCAAATATTGGAGCATCTACATTCATCAATCAAACTCTTCTCAAGTTCAAGAATCCAATAGACCACAACACAATAATTCTAGGTGACTTTAACACACCTCTTTCACCACTGGATAGATCTTCCAAACAAAAGTTAAACAAATAAACTATAGAACTCAATAAAACAATTAATAAATTAGACTTAACTGACATATATAGAGTATATCACCCATCAATGAGCCAATACACTTTTTCCTCAGCAGCACATGGATCCTTCTCAAAAATAGGCCATATATTATGCCATAAAGCAACTCTAAGCAAATATAAAAATGTAAGGATACTACCTTGCATTCTATCAGATCATAATGGAATGAAATTAGAAATCAATGATAAAAAAAGAAAGAAAAGCTACACTAACACCTGGAGACTAAATAATATGCTATTGAATGATCAGTGCATTGCAGAAGACATCAAGAAGGACATTAAGAAATTCTTAGAAGTAAATGAGAACAACGATACAACATACCGAAATCTCTGGGACACCCTAAAGGCAGTACTAAGAGGAAAGTTCATTGCATGGAGCTCATTCCTTCAAAAAAGAAAAAGTCAACAAATAAATGAACTAACATTACATCTCAAAGCCCTAGAAAAAGAAGAACAAATCAACCCCAAAAGAATTGGAAGACAGGAAATAATTAAAATCAGAGCTGAAATTAATGAAATTGAAACTAAAAAAACAATTGAAAAAATTGACAGAACGAAAAGTTGGTTCTTTGAAAAAATAAATAAAATTGATAGACCTTTAGCTATGCTAACAAAGAAAAGAAGAGAGAAAACACAAATTACCAATTTCTACGATGAAAAAGGAAATATCATGATGGACACTACAGAAATACAGAAGATAATTAGAAATTATTTTGAAAATTTATACTCTAATAAAATAGAAAATAATGAAGGCATCAACAAATTTGTTTTTATTTTCAAGTAATTATTTTCACTGTTACAGATTCTTTGCATTGTCATATACCAGAATCATCATGTAGGTGTCTTTTAAAAATATCTACTGAGATGTTGGAGGGGAGTTTTATTAAATCTATAATGGATTTGGAGAAAATCTGAAATTTAACAATATTGATTCTTCTGATCCAGACATGATGTATATATTTATTTAGGTTTTCTTTAATGTAATTCAGCTAAACTTAATAATTTTAATGTACCCATGCTATTTTACCTTGTTTAAAATCCAATGTTTGTAAGATAAAAATATTACTTTTTTAGTAGCTAAGCAAATGAAATAATTATATTTCCTGTTTTTTTTTTTTTTTTTTTTTTTTTTTTTGCTAGTAAAGTCACTATGAAATCCTGAGTCTTATGGACTTTATATGCCAAACATATTTCTAAATGTAACTGATGATAAAATTCTACTTGGAAGAGGACATGGTATTTGAAGTGATAGAGACTTGATAGATTTTTATTTAGTATATATTTACTAAATGATTACTATATGTTAACATTGCTTTAGATGTTGGAATACAATCGTGGATTAAGGCAAAAAATCCCTGTTCTTAGAGAGTCTGAGTTTTGAACTGTCATAATGACAGTGTATGTGGCCAGCAGGAAATGCTTGGCTGACTATAGGGCTCGGAATGCATGCCAGGGTCACCTGGTGGGAAAAATGACAGCTATAACCAAGAGGACTCTAGTCACATCAAACTGGATCCCTACTCATGAAAATATTATGAACTTATATATAGAATTATGTATTAACACTTTTTAAAATCTAAAATTGAAAGGATGGATGACTCTAAAACACCAATTATTTCTCAATGGTGGCATTGAGGGAAAACATTGATAGTAAATTAGTTTAAAACCTATCTAGCAGTATTAGTCATTAAAATGGCCATAATTATGGAACTCTGAAGTTGAAACATATGGAATAAATGTACTGAAAACTATAAAGTGATTCACCAAGGTTCACTTTTATATTTTAAAAGGATGTCATAGTAATTCAATTAAAATTATTTTGTAGAGTTATGTCTAATTTATGCAGAACCACTAAATATATAATTGGTGAGAGTGAAAGTTTTATCGTGTGTTTCTGAATATGATGGTTTGCAATAAAATATGCTGAAAAACATAAAACTGAATGGCACATTTAACACAAGGCCTAGAGAAAAAAGTGGAAAACTTAAATGAAACCAGCCTTATTCTTAAGATTGTACATTTTAAAGAGGTAAGCTTTAACACTGCTAAAATTATCTACCTAAAAACTAGTCTAAATTTCTAATTCTGACAGATTAAGGATATTTTGCTAATGACGCTTTAAAATATTTAGAAATGGAAACTATTTGTACTTAATATTTATTACCCAGTATACATAAAATGCCAATTTTACTACATTAATTATGTTATTTAATCCCATCAGCATCCCCATAAGATAGGCACAGTCACCACCCATTTCACAGATAAAAAATAAAGTTTAGGGAGGTTAATTTATACTCATGCTTTCCTAACGAGTAAGAGAGAAAGAGGGCTAGTGTTTGGAGTAAGCTTCAAAGTATATGTTTTCAACACTACACAACTCTGAGTAACAATATATTGTATAGTGAATTAAATAGAAGAGTGTATGGAATTTTGTTCCTCTAAAATGAATGTTTCAGAAATTAGAGCTAAAATATACATCAACAGCTTTGCTTAAGGATTTGAAGGAAATAATAAATGTCATAAGATTTCATTGGTTGGGTACTTTAACTTCTCTTAAAGAACTAGAAATTAAATGCTAGTATCAACTTAGAAGGGCATGCTCCTAAATATCTCATGGCATTAACATTTTAATATTTTTGGTTAATATATCAAATATAGAATTATAAGTCCAAGGCAGTTGTAAAAATAGAAGAATAAAATAATGGTAATGAAAGAGTTCTATATCATTGTTGGTCTTGCACTTGCACAAAAATAATCCTATTGGTACTTTAAATGAGAAAAATAAAATTAAGAATATACATTAACATCATACTACATGAAATTTGAATGGTAAATAGCATTGTCACCTTGAAAGTAAAAATATAGAGTATTTAAGGTCCAAATTAACAAAGAATTTATAATAAATTTTATTTAACCTTAAAATAAAAACTTAGAAGTACTCATTAAAAGACAGAAATATTAGTCTGAAGCATTATAGCCGGGGATAATGAAATAGTGCTTGTTGCAATTTTGTTCAGTAGTTAATAGCAGTGTTTTTAAATTTGAGGGAAAGGATTGATGAAAAATAGAAAAATGAGTTAAATTTTAGATTAAAAGTAATATATTCAGAGAAGGATCTTATGAATACTTTTTGCTTAAGAAAAGATTTATAAAGGTCTGAGAATAGACTAGTGCAGATCCATCAATAGTACATTATCAGCAGAGGATACTTTTCAACATGGCATAGAAGATTAGGAAAGGACATAGAGAATGTTAAATAAGAAGATATTCAGGAAAATAACAGGAGAGTAGATTTATATGCCAACATTTGTAGAAGTAATAACTTTGAAGTGCCTTTACAAAGAAAGAGTTAGTAAGTGAACTGTTTCTCATACACATTTAACGTAGCAGACCAGAAACCCCAGAACAGGAAATAGTGAAGGGGAAAGCAATCTACACAGGGAAGATAAATGCAAAGGGAGGTATGGACAGATTTGTGGACAATGTAGTATCAATGTTGCATGCCAGACCACTGAATTGAACTTACTAGTTAGCTGGAAATATTTTTCAGGCCCTTCAAGGTAAATAGAGCATCTTGAAGAGCTACCAAATGGATCATAAAAAAATCAACACCATCTCAGCAAAACCATTTCCTACATCAGTTTCTTGAGCTCATGGAAAAAGTTAGTAGTACCATTTTCTGTCATGGTGGTCCAAAGTTTTGCTTGCAAACACCCTTAAGCTGTGTCTGTTTGTTTCTGATACTGAGCTCTCATCCAGACCAAACGCATTGGTCTGTCTGTGATTGGCAGAGGCTTAGAGGTCTTAGCAGTAGTCTGAGTTGGTCCATTATAGGGCACAGTCTATGGTGGCTTTATAGCAACATAATTTAATCAAAACAGGTAAAAAGTCATTTCAACGATAAAGTGTATCTAGTAAGGATGTAGGTTTATAGCCTTAAGAAATAAAAACTTCTTTTGAAAAATGTCATTTTATTGTGGTAAGAACACTTAATGTGGGATCTACCCTCAGTGAATTGTTAAGTATAGGATATAGTAGTTTTGAATATAGATAAAATATTGTACAGCAGATATCTTACTACACTGAAACTTTGTGCCCAATGATTAGTAACTCCCCTTTCCTCCTCCTGCTTTCCCTTGTCAACTACCATTCAACTTAAAAAAAATTTGATGTATAATAATTATGTGAAATAGTGGGATTTATTCATTGTGACTTATCAGAATTTCACATAACATAATTTCATTCATTCTACTTTTTGATTCAAATATACCTCCTTTGTCTTTCTGTGACTGGCTTATTTCACTTAGCATAGTGACCTCCAAATTCATCCATGTGTCACATTGTAGAATTTCCTTCTTTTCAAAGGCTTAATAGTATTCCACTGTATGCAAACAGTGCATTTTATTTATTAATTCTGTCAGAAGACAATTAGGTTGTTTTCATGTTTTAGCTATTATAAATAGTGCTAAAATGAACATGAAATTGCTAATATCTCTTTGTGATTCTAATTTCAATTCTGTTGGATAAATACTCAGAAGTGTGATTGCTGGAAACTTCTTTTCTAGGAATAACTGTTTTAAGCCCCTTTCTTAGAGCTCTTGCCAACTCCTGTGCAATTTAGAACTCCAAGCAAGACTTAAGTATTGACATTGCTAAGCCAGTTATCTCCTGGGCTGACCTCCTGTCCCACCAGGATGAAAACCCAACCAACCAACCAAACTTCTGTCAGTTTGGATCTTCTGGCCCAAGACCCCTACTCTGAGGATGTCTCTAAATGCCAAGGTATGGCAGGAGATACTCATCTGATTTTATTTTATTTTTAATTTCATCTTCCCTTGCTTATATCTGAAATATTGTTGGATGGTTCTTTGCTAATGATCCTTGCAAATCACTGGCATATGGTGAATTCTGTGAGGAAGCTTGAAAAAGGCCATTTTCAGGAGGCAAAGGTGACAGTAGATCCCATAAAGAACTCATAATTGGTCAGTAAGATGTTTTTCTTATATTAGAACTCTCAAGATTTTCTATCCAAAGATTTTATTATTAAATGACTAGTCACTTTTCTTTGGACTCTGGCAGTAGCATTTGCTAGCAATTGCTGGTAGATTAAGTGCAAGTTGATAATTTGATACATAAAGAACTAAATCTGTTCTCTTGATTGATTCTTGTTCCATAATGTAATTTCATAAATTTTCACTATGATCTAGTGTTAACTCTGAGCTGAGGATTAACACAGAAATAACTGATTTTTGGCTTATGCATTATTTAAAGCTGTAATTAGAATCATTATTTAGCAGGATTGCATTCCTGTCTCTTCTAGTTCTCTATCTACCTATCTATCTCTATGCAACAAAATTTTCATCTTGAACTGATATATTTTTTATTTGTTATAAGCTAAGAATAATTTTTAAGCATGATAATATGTGCCCTAAACTTTGCTGGTAAGTAATTGCCAGTTTGGTCAAATAATTTAACATTTATTATCTCAGTTTTCTTATCTGCAAAATAATTTTGGAGAAAATAATTTCTAAAATTTGTCTTGAATTTGATTCAAGACAATTTTTATGAATGTATGATTCATATTAATTTATGACTCCATGGCATCAGAAGTCATCATGCATTGACATGCTCATACTGGGGTATAGATAACTTGTAGTACACAAGAGGTTGGTTAGTTGCTGGCCTCAAAGAGCTTGTATGTCAGTGGGAAAGACAGTCATCATATTCCAAAGCTTCACAACACCTGCAGTATTGGGTGGGGTCCAGAAAAAAGGAGTGAATCAAACCACCTCTTGCTCAGTGGTCCTGAAAAGTACTGCAGTAAACAATGGCAAAGTGTAAATACAAAAAGCCAGTTTGGAGGCAGGGTCTGTGTACCACAATTAAATAAACAGCAAGAGCTAAATGAAAACAAAGACTATAGCCAGGTGTGGTGGCTCATGCCTTTAATCCCAGCAGCTAGGGAGGCTGAAGCAGAAGGATCATGAGTTCAAAGCCAGTCTCAGAAACTTAGCGAGGCACTTAGCAACTCAGCGAGACCTGGTCTCTAATAAAATATTTAAAAAGGGAGGCTGGGGGTGTGGCTCAGTGGTTAAGCACCCCTGGGCTCAACCGCCAGTACCCCCCCCCCAAAAAAAAGTAAAATTTACAAAGAGAAAATTCAGGAATCTTAAGAAATGATTTTGTAGAAATAAGAGAAGAATTAAGTGTTCTAAGGCACAGTCAGTGCCAAGGAATTAGGGATAAAAAAGCTAAAAGCTGGGAAGCATTGAAATATTTCAGGCAAGTTAGTGACATAGTCAGGTTGGAGATAGGGGACCCTGAGTAGATTTAGCTAAGAGCAGCAGGCAGAGAGGATATCAGGGGTGATCATGAAGGAAGGACAAGCATGGCATTCTGAAATTTTTCATGCCAGACTTTCCCATCTTCTCAACCAGGTCATTCCCAGCTTGAGATTGGGGCCATGATGTCCATTCCTTTTTTATCCCCTATAAATTATAGTACAGGCTGAACTCACAGTTAGTGCTTAGCAAACATTTTTCATTTGTCTTGAACAGTTGCACCAGAATAATATCTCTGAGCCAGTATTCTGACCTGCTGGTATTTTATATACCTGTGCACTGTCAACGTATCACAGAAGCTTCAATGGCAATTACTGGGAGCTTTGTGAAATCCAACTCTCTTTATTATAGCATCAATAAATTTCACTTGATAATAGCTATTGATGTCAATAAAGTTTAAATGTCTTACTACAGTCATTATGTCATTGGGATGCTAATTGACATCAATACTAAACCCAATTTATGATATTTTTATTGCTGTTTTATGAACTCATGTTCTCCAAGAAGGCAAAACACTGTCCATAACTTTTCTATTCTGTCTCAGTATGGAAAAAATAGTTGAGTCTATTTAGAGTTTCAAACTTGATATTTAGCTATGAATGTACTAAGTTATGCCATAAATGCATATGTGTGTGAATGTATCTGTGTGTGTATATATATATGATTATATGTATATTCATGTTTATATGTATATGCATGTATGCATGTCAAACATTTATGATCCACTGATATAGACCAATGTCTTCCAAACTTGTAGGCTCATTTAAGTAGAAAGTCCATGAAATATTCACATTAGTTTAGAAAGTCCAATAAATAGGAGTGATATATTTACTTGTGAAAATTGCTAGTGGACCACATTTCTTGTTTTGATTAGTATTATGTATCAACTCAGTACAGTGACATTCTTAGTATCTCATTTTTATTTTTGGTGAATAGTTTTAAACACATACACACTTGCACACTTATGCATATGGAAAGTTGTCACTCTGTATGTGCCATTTGCTAGATCAAATTCTAGCAAACATGAATTCCAAGCCAAATAAATAATAAAAGGAATCATTAGAAGTAAAAAAAAAAATAGAATTCTAGATACAAATAGTATAATGCAGTCTTTGAATTTATGCCTAATCACATAACAGGAAGATGCAGGGGATTACCACACAATAGTCATTAAGCAAATGTGTTGGGCACTGATTTTGGTGTTCATGATACACATTAAGCAGTACAGAAACATATATCCCTTCCTAGCAGAATTTACATTCTGGTGAGAATGAGATATTTTAGTATACTGTCAAAGGCAATTTACTGTATTATGCTTGATTACAGATTTGAGAAATATTGATGATCTGGAGAAGAGAAGGTGGTGCCTCAATGAGAATCTTAAAAACTGATATAGAAATTAGAACATAATAGAGATTTGGGGTGGCTGTCTCAAATGCCTTGCTTTCTTTAGTATTTTCCTGCAAATCCTCTTTCCTTTTCTCTCTTGTGATTTCTATTTCTTGATGTGAAGATGCTTTGCAAGGCAGGACACTTCTCATTTCTAGAGAATTATATCATTCCTCTGGTGACTGAGTTTATTTTGTGGGTGGCCTATTTTACGTTTCTATGTTCCACCTAAGTGCAATTGTAGTGTATGCTCTGTGCTATTTATTGATAGATGTACTATGAAAAGGACAGGAAATGTTACATATTGGTGACCCATGCAGGGGTTTACTCCTGCTAATTTATAGTCACTTGTTTCTTTAAAGGCAAAATGTCAAGTAAAAGTTTTGTGAAATTTTTTTCTCTGGAATCTTTTCCCCTTGAAAGCCATAATCTCTAGGTAATTTATTGCCCTTTCATAAAAACATTATTGCATCTAAATTCCCATAGCATTTGGTAGCTGGCTCCATTTAATTTCATTTGGATGAATAACAATATTTTAAAATAAAACTTCATATAATTGAGTGCTTATAGAGATGCTAGGGTGATTTTTAAAGAGTTACAAGGGCTATGTACTAAATAAATTTGGCAAGGGAAGTGATATATTGAAAGATGAGTTTGGTAATCCTGCTAGAAGAACATACTTTTTGTAGAGAAATTTGACCAGCATAAGATTCATATTACATGTCTACCAGAAGTAATTTGTGCTGTTATTCAGTTTTTCTCATTTGTTACCTCCATAGACAGAGCTTTAAATTAAATACGGTTCATTTCATGCTTATTAATGTTTAATCACTTTGGTACTTCATTATCTATGAGAATTTATGTGATTTAAAATTTTTTTTAGGTTTTCCACATGAATACTATTGAAACAATAAAGAAAAGGTACTACAATATCTTATATATCACTCATGTTTATTTCAAGATTGAATAAGGTCACAAACTATTTGGAAAACTCTCTGACTTTCCCTTGTATGTATGTAGTATGTATATAGTGATTTTTTATATGCAAGTGTTTTATTGATATAATAATTTCAATATTTAAAAAACATTTTTGAAGGCACAAATGAAATTAATTATAAAACTGAAGTTGATGAAAGAGATATGAATTGTTATATTTAGTCTTTTTAGTCTGGTGAGTAGTTTATGTAATAAGGTGAAGAAAATGTATTCTTCATAATTCTCAAAGGGCCAGGAAACTGCTGTGGCAGGATTTCTCCCCAGCCATTGGTTGCTGGAGACCAGAGGATACTTCCCAGGCTAAGAAGGCTAAGGAAAGAACCAGTGTGAAAATGGGATGCCATGTAAAGCATGACTTATCCTCCTCTGTGACATCCAAGTCTTTAAAAAATATAAAGTCACAAGATGCTTACTCAGAATTTTTGAGAGAACTGATATTAAAACAAAATGGCGAGAACAGAGAAAACAGTGGTAAAGCAAGAATGCATGAATAGAAAATAGGACATTTATACTGCCCTTCCTCGTAATGGTAGATTTGGATCAAGTTCAAGAAGAGAGAAATTAGCTCCATTTAACAGAACTTCAGTAATGTTGAGCAACAACCACTTTTATTTTTCCTACCCACATGGCCTTCTTTTCTCCTCTCAAAGCCTAGTCATTTTCTCTGCTTTGATAAAATTAAGCCTTCCAAAAGATACCCAGATATCTCAAATTCTTTATTGCTATTCTACAATTCTGTGCTAATTTCCTTATGCATTGTAGGGAAGCTGGGCCCATATCTTCTGTCTTGACACTCATTTAATGATGACTGTATTAATAAATTACTTTGCATTTTACTATCATTATACTTTGACTTATAAGAAGTGAGACATTCTGCCTCTTGACCATAGTTGAATGTATTAACAAGACTACAGTTGAATGTACTAGCAAGACCATCAGCACACAGTAACTCACTCTGATGCGTATCTTCCCTAGGAAAGTCCTTTACTCTGACAATATTCCAAGTGAACATATGAAAAAAGTGAAAGAAAAGGAAAGCCAAATAATGTAATTAAATTCAATTTTACATACCTTTCTAAACAATTCAAATAATTAAACACTCATGAAGGTATGCCAGATTAAGAAAAGAGTTTTATTGTAATGAGTTGATGTTCAAGGAGATGGGCATTTGGGCATAACCAGAAACTTTGAGGACAGTTTTTCAAGGTCACATAGAATCTATATATTCAGCTAGGAGGGTTTATTCAATTTTTCCAAGCTGCTCTATTCAGACATAGAAGAAATGTATTGGGACAGGACTGTCCCAATAGGGTCCTTTGGTGTGTTATAGTCTCCATAAATCCCTCTCCCTTTTCTTCTTTTTCCTAAAAGGGTAATTACTCTCTACCCATAGAAGTCTCAGCATTTACACTTAGAAGAAGGCCACTTTTTTTTAACTCAAATTTTTTTTAATTATAATAGTAGTATATATTACAATTCATAATGCACATATATAGCATCTTTTTAGAAGTCTCAGCATTTACACTTGGAAGAAGGCCACTTTTTTTTAACTCAAATCTTTGTAAAATTTATAATAGTAGTATATATTACAATTCATAATGCACATATATAGCATCTTTTTACATACAACTGTTTTAATGATTCCATGATAAATTCCTGTCCCTGCCTATACTATGACATGATTTTGCTCACTAACAAAGTATCTTAGTAAGGGACTCTATAACAAACTGCCCTAGAACAGGTCACTTTATTAGCAAGCACTCATTTTTCATAGGTCTAGATGCTGGGACACTCAAGATCAAGACATCAGCAGATTCCATGTCTATTGAGAATCCCTTCCCTGGTTGAAAGACAGCCACATTTTTGATATATCTTCACAGATTGGAGACAGAGCCTTGGACCATTTTATTGTTTATCAATTCACTAATCCCATCTTGGGAGCTCTACTTTCATGACTTCATCTTTTTTTTTTAATTTTAAAATTTGTTTTAATTAGTTATACATGACAGTAGAATGCATTTGTGTATTTTGATATATCATACATAGATGGGATATAATTTCTCATTTTTCTGAGTGTACATGTTACAGAATCATATTGGTCATGTAATCACATATATACACATATATATATACACACATATATATATAAAATCACATATATACACACATATACACACACACACACACACACATACATATATACACACACACATATATATATATAAATATAAAATGTGGCTGTCTTTCAACCAGGGAAAGGGTTCTCAACAGACATGGAATCTACTGATGTCTTGATCTTGATCATATATATGTATGTGTATATATATATATATATATATATATACATATATATATATATGCACACACACACATACATACATACAGTAATAATGTCTATTTCATTCTACTATCTTTTCTATCCCCACATTCCCTCCCCTCCCCTCTTATCCCTTCCCTCTACCTAATCTAAGGTGATGCTATTCTTCCCTAGTGCCTTCCACCTTATTGTGAATCAGCATCTGCATATTAGAGAAAATATTTGGGCTTTGGTTTTGTGGGATTGGCTTATTTCGCTTAACATGATATTCTCCAACTCCAACCATTTCTTGGTGAATGCCATAATTTCACTCTTCTTTAAAGCTGAGTAATATTCCATTGAGCATATATATCACATTTTCTTTATCTATTGAGGGACACATACATTAGTTCCATAGTCTAGCTATTGTGGGTTGAGCTGCTATAAACATTGATGTGACTGCATCACTATAGTATGCTGATTAATAACCTCATGAAAGCCCCATTTCCAAATGTCATCACATTGAGGAATGGGGCTTCAACATAAGGATTTTGTGGGGATACAGATATTTGGTGTAGAGCACAAAGTCAAATGCAATAATAGGACCAGTTTAATCTTCATTGGCACTTTGCTAAATTTAATGATACAAATGCTATTTATTTATATAAATGGTATAAATAAATGCTATTTAGTTCACATTAGATGTGTTGAAATAAAGATGAGAGACAGAGTGAGTTAAAGAGGTCAGTGCTCTCAGATTGTGTGCTACTTGGCTAAAATTAAATTCTGCTGTCATCTTTGGCTACATGGTCCTTCTGGGGCTTTCCTGGGCTGCTCTCCCTTTGATATGTCATCTATCTTTGTGGTGGAGTGACCTTAGAGGTCCCTAATCTTTAATGCTAAGGGGAAACTTTTTAATGCCTTAGAACTATGAGACTAAAAAACTTTGCGTGGGAAATATATCTGGGGAGACCTTACAGGAATGTGGCACTTAAGGCAGATGTTAACTGAGGTGTGGACAATTCAGAAGGGAGGGAGCAGAGATGCAGAAGTCCTGGAGCATGGAAGGAAGCCACGGATCAACTACTCCCTCCAGAACTGAGTATAAGCTGGAACTGAAGAAAGCGTAAAGAACTTAGCAATAAGCCAGATTGCTCTAGGGTTCTTCATCTCCCTGCTACCTCACTTTCTCCCTCTCTCCCTTGTCCATCTCTCAGATATCCTTTATTGGACTTCTTTCTGTTATTTATTGAATAATACCTTGTGACCAGACATAGATATAAGGTGACACTCACCTTGAGGAGCTGATATCTGTGCTTAAAAACAAACAGCAAAACAAAATAACATGAGGGGAGTGAGTATGGGGTTCTTGAGGGGCATGCAGAGGTGCATTCCTCAGGAAATCCTTAGATGAAGGTAGGGAAATGGTGGCTGTAGGGTTTACAAGAGAGCCAGTGTGACTAGAACACAGAGTCCTTAGTTGCATGTGCTGGGAGAACAGCACAATGGAGGGGTAGATTCCAATTCATGGTTTAGACAATCAAAGTTGGAGAGATAACCAGGAACTGGTCCTAAGTCTCTCTTAAAAACACAATAATTTATATATTATCTTGAGGGCAGTGGGGACCTGTTGAAGGATTTTAATCAAGAAGTGACATGATTAGATTTGGGTTTTCAAAAGACCACTTTGGTTGCCATGTAGAGAAATGATCAGTAGGAAATGAAATTAATCTATTATTCATTAAGGTATTGAAATTGGTTGGGGAGCATTTTCACAGACAAGACATCTCTTCAAAATTTTTATAGTGATTTAAATTTTTGTTCTGAAACTTAGAAAAGGCATATGTAAAGCAAATAAAAACTGGAGAAAGAGCAACCATATTTGTTCATGCATGGTGCTAACTCATGAAGTTTGAGAATTATTTTTCTAACAATTTCTCTTCTCCAAAAATCCCTGGACACACACTTGTTCTGCAACTTAAAGAACATTATCATTCTATCTGGATGTTTTCAAAACCAACTAAAATGATGAACCACCAAGAGCAGTCAACATTGTCCTTTCTTCAGTATTACCTGAATTGAAAACAGATCTTTGCAAAGCCTACTCATCATAACTTGCCAAAGATTGACCAGCACCTGTCCTTTTAGAGTCATGCTTAGCTAATGAAGACCAAATACATTTCACCCTGACACTGAACCCTAAGCCAGAGCTTAGAGGCCCCCCAGGTATTATTTTTTTTTAAAACTAAAGTTTTGGTTATGAGATTTGGTTCCCATCACAGGACCATTATTTCCTGCTTTATGTAAAATAAAGTGATAAGAGCAACTCCAAGGGACTGACACTGTCTGCAGCTTGCAGTACTTTCTTTCTATGACCAGTCACAGCGTCAGCATTTGGCTCTGCTTTCTCAGGAGAATTGTTCATAGCACAGAATTATCACACAATTTAGCACAGCTGGCACTCTGGCCTCAAGAGAAACCAGATAAAGATTGGGCAGGATAAATGCCAGGCAGGTCGAACATAGGCTAAAAAAGGGACCTGGAGAATAGAGAATCTCATTATGAGTTTAGGAATATTCTAAATCTCTGAAGGTTTCTTTTTACACTCATCCAAATTCTGTTAAAATTGCAAAGTAGTATTTGATTATTAATCTTCCTATGACCACATTTAATATGAGTTTCTAAAAACTCTTTTCACCTTTACATTTTCTCATGAGATTCGTAGTATAATATCTGGTTGTCATTTGGTAGCTGAGGAAACTGAGGTGCAAAAATATTAAGTAGTTTATCAAAATTCATATAATTAATTAATAACAAAGCAATGATAAGACTCTAGTTTAACTTCCTAATCCTAACCTCTTTCCATTTGATGGTGATCAAAGTAGATTTGAATATAATAATTGAGCTCTGCAAAGAATTACAAAGAGTTACTTGGTTCATAATATCTGTGGTCTGAATAAAATTAAGCATTACTTTCTACCACCACTCTTCTTGAAGAGTGAACAAATACTATAGAAGATGAAGAAAATACTAGAATAAGGAAAGATTGGATTCTTCAACAAAATTTATTTTTAGCATACTATCTTGAAGGTTTTGCATTTTCTCCCTTTTCTTCCGTAAACACAAGTTCCCTGTTGGTTTTCTTATTTATATTTTAAGAAGTAACAAAGAAAGATTGAAGGGAATGGATGTGGAAATATCAAAAACTTTTCATTTAATTGAAATATGAGAGTATTAAGTGCATTCAGAGCATTGCAATAGATTCCGAAGAAGGGAAACAAGTTAAATAGAGAAAGTGGCTCAGTGTGTTGCAGGTTTCTACATTACAAGGGCACCACTGGGAAGATTCAAGGAAAAGAATAATCAGACACTATTCCTACACTGGAGAAGCTTTTCCAACTAACTGTGCAAACAGACTGTGTGATTGGGAATGACTAAACAACAGCACAAGGTAATGTGTAATACATATAAAGAGGGGTGAATTCTGGTTACACTTTGTTTTGCTGAAACAAACAGAAAATCACTTCAAACTATGAAACAAAAAGAGAAAACTGGTTATCAACTGCCTACAAGTCTTATTTCTGTACTCTTCAGCATACTTTCTTATTTCCTTCTTTATCTGTAGGTCAGGATTTTGCTGCTTCATGGTGCATGTGGCTAAAATGGATTTCCTGTTATTTTGGTTATGTTTTTAACTTAAGTAACCTGGGCAGAGTAATTCACTACCTCTGAGTTCCAGTTAGGACAGAGATTCTGAATGGCTCATCACAAGACAATTTGGTCATCTGTAGCTGGGTGGGAGAACTACATACCCAATGTAATTGTAAGTCAAGGAGGCAGCTCAAAATAATAAAAAAGTCACATCCTGGAAGTTTATCTTTTATGTGTTTATTAGAGAAACTAGTAAGCTAAAGAAATTCATCAAAAACAATGTTACGGACTAAGGTAAGTTACTGGAAGGTGTTGCAAAACTGGTGGAGCATAAAGAATCAATGCTATTTGAATAGATGAAAGAGGATGAAGCAAGTGGCAATTATATATAAAGGAAAATAAATGAGACAAAGGTACAGATGAGTCTGCTATGTTTGAGGAGCACTGACAGATGGTTCTTCCTGTAGTTAAGGATTCATTACATAGAGGTGGGAAATTGAGTAATGTTTATGTGTGGTGCATATGAGGGGTGGATTTCTGGTTTCATCTTTATAGATACAGCTTTAGAAATGGTCATGAGAAGAGATGAATCCATACAGGATATATGTTTTAGAATGAGTAGGGAAGGGAATTAATTATGGAAACCTGATGATCATTAACAATTTAGAAACAGACAGAGGAGAAGAACTCTGGGGTGAAGCCCAAGAAGGAAAGGCTATAGAGATAAAAACAAACAAACCAAATGGTGTCATAGGGGGCAAAGGAGAGAATTTCAGACAAAGAGAAATTAACGGATCAGTCCAGAAAATTCACATAAAATAAGGCCTGAGAGGTGTTCATTAGAAGCGACAATTAGGAAATGTATGTATACTTTAAGTAAAAATAGGTGGATAAAAGTCTTTGGGGAAGACTGGGACTATGTCAATGCACAAATGGGAGGGAATAGACAACAGAGGCATAGATTACGCCACCATGGAATTATCTGTGAGGGCGCATGGCAATCCAACCAGTGTTTGACAAGGATCCACTGGGAGAATGATGTTTGCAAGGTCTCATCATCTCAGGAAAATGCCAGATGTCTGCCTCTGGGTTCTGGTGCCTTTTCTGCACTATCTTCTTAATAATATAATACTTATACTATTTTCTAGTGGTGATTGCTGGGGGTGAGGGGAATACTACAGCATTTTCTGAGAATATTAATAAATATTGGAAACCATAGCCCCTTCCCTACCACAAATAGTAAATAATTTCCTGCCACCGTGTGATGTGTCTTTTTCCTGGGGTGATTGTTTTAAACAAGTATTGCTATATATGAGAACAGTCACAGAGCCACCTGTTTCTCCAGTTATGAGTAAGCAAAAAGCACGTAGTCTCACTGATAGTAATCAGAAACAGAATAATATCAAAGTACTTCCCGTTAAAGAGACCCCATGGGAAAAAGTCCCTTTGGTGCCTGTGACCCCGTTCTAGTAAGATCTACTTTACTAAACAATATGGCAATTATCTACAAGGAAATTTGCCATGGCAACCACTGAGGTCACTGTCCTCTTGACTAACCCTTGCCATGGCAACCACTGAGATCACTGCCCTCTTGACTAACCCGAAACTAAAGTTTAACTTAGGCTAATAGAATTAAGAGTCTAGCTTGTTTACCACAGCTAAGCACTATGTCAAGAGCATTTATGATGAAATAGAAACTTAAGATCAACTTTGCTGATTACGTTCATAGCTTAGATATTAAATCAGAACAATAGTAGGGGATGTTATTGTCTCATACAATCACTTTTTCCAGTAAGCCTGTTCTGTACCAGGAATTCTATGGGTTTTATGTTAACTACATTCTTGGCATGTTATACTTTAGAAAATGTATAAAAACTGTGTGTGAACTCAATAAACTTGTCAGCATTCTGCACTGGCCTGTGAGTCTGTGTAGTTGTTGTCCATCCATAGCCGACGCTGTTTACCCCGTCACATCCCCTGGACCAGGAAGACCCCCGACCCTGTTGGGGCTGGACCCCGGCAATTATCTGTGAGGAGGAGATGAATGGAAGAAAATCACTGGGAAAGGAGATATTTGAAAATAGGAGGAAAGATTGACCCTTTTTGTAAATGAGGAGAAAAAAAAGTGCTAAAAACTCATAAAAGGATTTGAGAGAGGGTAGAACTCTGTTGAAATATGTTTCGTAGCATGATAATATCAGGAATAGTTAAAGATTGAGAAGAAGCCATTCAATTTGAAAATAAAAACCATGAAGGGATATTCCAAATTACTCATTGATTTCTCAATAACTTTTATTTACATGATAATATTAAATCCATGTCACCATTATGTGAAGTCAGCTACCCAAATGTTATTGAGCAACTATTCAGAAATGAAGGGTTAGATCCTCACAGATTATAGTTTCCCAGAGTTCAGTTGACTGTCACTCATATGTTAAGACAAGCATTCAAATTCAGATTCTAAAGCTTTAATTGTGGTTCTCATTCAGCTTTCTCATGATTTTCAGTACTGGTGTATCTATAGTTACAGGGATTACCACAGTTACAGTGAGAACAGACTTCAATGTTATACTAAGCAGTGAAGTGGAAAAAGCATGCTTAGACCATGTTTTGAGGAGTCTAAAAGTAAAGGAAAAGGGAACTTGAGAATAGTAAGGATGTGGGGACTTCTTTTGGTTTTCAGCCTCGAGGTGGTTGTGTCACAACAAGAGGTACCAGTGGTGAAAAATGAAGGAGAAGAAAACAAACACACAGTTCTCAAAAAAATCACAGAATGGGAGGGTTCTGAGAGTTCTGCTTTGAAAAAGAATAGCCACAACTCTACCTGGTGAGTGGCGATGACAGGGAGGTTGATGAAATGTGGGGATTTTGACCCATGTCAATAAACTAGCTTTCCTATCCCTATGTTTCCTCCTTTGCCAATAGACAATAATATCCCATAATACCAAATTGTTGTGAGAGTACTATTAGAAACTGTACATAAAAGCCCAATACACAGTAAAGACTAACATTTCTGTGGTCTTAATTGTCATTAGGAATGCTAATTGGCTAGAGACAGGGAAATCCTTGACTATTCCATCAACTCCCCCTTACCTTTCACCTCCCTTGCAGAGTCCACATGAGTCATTCTGGCCAGTGGGTCATGCACAGAAATGGCATAAATTCCTTCTGAGACAAAAACATGAAGAGTCAGTGTGTGACTCCCTACCTGTCTTTCTCCCTACCCAGCATATAGAATATTCCAAATAGCAGAGACATTGGAAAAAGTAGAGTTCTTTCTTCTACTTCATCCTGACTAGCATTAGTCATGTACTGTGAATGACAAATGTACTTATCTTGTGTTATGCTACCGGTTTCAGAATTTATTTGTTGAGCCTGCCTGACCTAGCCCATCCTGACGCTTCTATTACCACTCGACCATAGGCAGTTTCACATTTTATATATCTTGTTTGTAAGAATGCATATTAAATCACAGCCCAGTTATTTATAAAATATTTCTATCAAACAATAAAAATCCTCAATTTACTTAAATTTCCTTCAAGGCGACTTACAACTATTATTTGAGCATTGGTTATACACACTCTGCTGAGAATCCAAGTTTAGTAATAATAACACATTTGTTGAGCTGTCTTCACTTCAGTTGTAATTTAGCCTCACAGCTAAATCATGAGTTGAGTTCTACAATAAACTTCATTTTACAAATGAGGGAACCGAGGCCCAAAGAAATCAAATACTTTACCAAAAACATACAGTGAATGGGTGGTCATGCTGGAATTCTTAACTAGATGCTAGAATTCATACACTTAATCAGTATTTATACTTTTTTTCTTACTCAGTTGTGTCTACCCTAGAGAAGTACTCAACCTTTGGAATGAATTCTAAAATTATAGGTTACATATTGGGTACGTGGGAACTAAGTGAGGGATTTATACAAAGGTAGATTTTCTTGAGCCCAGACCTGCTGAATCACAGAGGGTGCACAGGGAGCATCCACAACAAAGGCTGTTTTTGACAAAGGAGGCTAGGTATTTCTGCCTATCAACCAAAGTGATGCCATGTGGAATTCACTTGGTCCCAAGAGCTTTAAAATATGTTATCCTTTACATATTAAAAAATCGTGGGACTTCTTCATTATTTCAACTACTTATAAAATTTTTTTGTATAATATCTTAAATTTGCATAATTCAGAATCATTTAATATATGACTGTAATGTATCTAAAGTATCTAAAGTCTATGTACGTTAGGGCAGGATCAAGTAGCATTCTCTGTCCACTGCTCAATCTCTTTTTGGTGTTTGTGGGGCCTCAGGATGTGTTGGAATGGCTCTACTTACCTTGTTAGTCATTGGCAATTCCCTGCAACTCTGCATCTTGCTCTGAACCTGAGGACCACTATTGCTATAGAATAGGATGTGACACAAGACTCCAAAGGTTGGTGGTTTTGCCACTGGTGTTTAGTAGGCTGCTCAATTTCTTTCTCCCCTGTACTCCTTTCAGTACCTGTTACATGAACTTAGATTCTTGTGTTGTATTGACCCTGAAATGCAACTGTCATTGATTCTAGGCAGAATCAAAACCTACACTTTGGGTGACTCTCAGATAAAGATCAAGTTAGGATAGTTTTGTTTTCTGCTTACCCCTCCCACAAAGAGACTACTAGCCATTTGTGGCATGACACTTCTCCTGGCCTAGCTGGGAGAGGAAAACACACATATACACACCTACACATACATAACCACTGGTACTGTGGCATTCAGGTATATTTGGCCTATTGAAGAAAGCACAGAATAGCAAGCAACATCTGTTTAATCATTTGCCAATTCTCCCTTTGAACATTACAAATGCTGTTTCAGCTCAGCTTCCCTGAGTTTGATTAAGGAATCAAACTCAATGGAAATCTGAAGGTTCAAGTGAGTAGCCACTACAGGTAATGGCTGATTGTTTTTGCTGAACTTTTGTTTCACTCCTAGTTAAGGAATATTTTCAGGAACTATAACCTCTACAAACCTATTGACACTCGAGGCTATGCTCAAGATAGCTGAAATGTAGGATAAAAATTTATTTTAAGCATCTGTGTGATACTTTGAAATACACACAGGATTTTTTTTCCTGTTTGCTTAGCATAATGTCTGCACTCAGCAATATCATCAAAGTAAAAAAAAAAATCAGCTCTTTTCTTTCAGCTGATATATGCCTGGTTTGTTAAATAACAAACGATTATTTAACAATGGGAACGATTTAGCAACTCATTGGATGGTTTTGGGATGAAGTGTGACATATCCCTCTATCTCTAAGACCAATGAAATAGATTCTGACCTCTTATGGAATCTAGTAGGAGCATTCTATAGCTGCATGAATCATGTAACCCAAAGTAATAGGAATATATACATTATATATTTTTTTTCTTCTTGCTTCTGTGATCAATGAAATGCTATTTAAAACTGGTTTCTGCTTACTCTGGCTTCTTATATGATGTATGGGTTCTGGTCATAGATTCTTAAATATTGACATGTTTAATGATGTTTTATTTATTCAGTATGCTTATTTAACACACCCTATATGTTATGCATTTATTAAGTGATGAAGAAAACTATAGAATTAAATGAAACAGTTCTTTCCCTTAAGGAAGGCACAGCCTTCTAAGAAGTTGTATAAAAGTAAATATATAATTACAAAGTAGTATAGAAATAGTATTAACAGAGATTTGTGTGAAGAGCTGTAAAATCTCAGATGTATACTTTATCTTCCTAATTTGTAAGGTTTTAAAATTCACCCACTTTAAAATTTTTGCCTGTATCCATTTCCATATTAACTTGGATTTATTTGAACAGTGTCTTTTGTGTGTTTGATATTGCTAGAACAAAATGGCTGATGCTGGGTACTTTGAAAAGACAAAAGAGGTTTATTTTGGCTCACAGTTTTGGACACTGATAGTGAAAGATGGGTAACACTTATCTGTTTGTCTCTGGTGAGAAACCTTGTGTCTATATTACAACATGGCAGATGGTATCATGGTGGGAACATGCATGAGATGGAAAGAGCCCATGGCAAGTCAGGAAACCAGAGATGTTCAGGAACCAGTTTTGTTCTTTTTATAACAATGGGGATCCTTTGAGAACCCCTTTAACCCTTTCAGAGAACAACATGCTCAGTGACATAATCAACTTCCACTGGGCTCCACTTCTTAAAGGATGTTACCTCTTGACCTCACCATATTGGAGACCAAACTTCTAGATCACGAACCTTAAGGGGACAAAGTCAACCCACACCCAAACCATATCAGGTACTCTTCAGTGTTGACTGGTTTTGTTTCACTTTTGGTTTTGGAGGAGCGTATTCTCTAGAATTGCCTAAAATATTATTTTTATTACAGTACAAGCTATAGAAAATGCAACATGCCACAAGTTTATCTGTGAAGACACAAATTACTTTCAGGTATTAATTTCCTTCTGCCCAAAGGATTTCCTTTAACTTTTCCTGGAGCATGGCTTGTTGTCAATGAGTTTTCCCTCAGACAGAGAAATCCTTATGAGTCATTAAGATCAGTTAGTTTTGGAGAGTGACTGGATTAGAACAGAAATAAAACATAAGAAACATTTTAGGCTGGAGTGGGAACGATTTAGCAACTCATTGGATGGTTTTGGGATGAAGTGTGACATACTGAAGTACCTCTTAAACATCATGTCCTATGCAATAAAAGTTAAAAAGTAAATATTGTGGTGGTGTATGCAAAAGTAGTGTTATTTGAAGATTATAAGATTGTCCATTTGGAAAACCCAGAAACCACTGGAAAATTACTATACTTAATAACTGAGTAAATGTATGTGTATAAAATTAATAGCATTCCTATGTACAAGAAATAACCTGTTAGAAAATATAATGGTAACCAGTAGCAGTAGTGGCAGTGGCAGCAGCAGCAACAACAAAGCTCCTGTACTTGATCAAAATAGAACAAGCATTTAAAATACCTGGGCTAAGAAACAACCTCATATAAAAGGTCATGATTAGATGAGAAGAGAATTATAAAGAACTTGAAGGAAAAATGAGTAATTAGGAAGATAAACCTTGAATATTCCCTCAAACATATACCTAAAATTTCATATTTGTTCATTATTTCAATGAATCTATAGATAGATAAAATTCACCATAGAAATAAATTCAATTAATTTGGTGACTAATAAGTTGATTCTAAAATTTATTTTGAATGAATGAGCACACAATAGAAACAATGCATTTTTAAAATGCTGAGGTGACTTGTCCTATCAAGTATTAACATGTTATAAATCATAATAATGCAAGCATAGGAGTGAATAGATTAGTGAAACAGAATAAAAATCATGACCATATTTAAGTGTATGTAGGATTCATTTTATGATAAGTATAGGCCAAATTGGTGGGGAAATAACAGTACTGGAGAAAAGCTACTGTTTTATCTAAATATAATTAGATTTCTACTTTATAGTACATGTTAAAATGAATCCCAGACTGATTATAGATTTGAATATAAAATAAAACTGCAAAATTCCTAGAAGAAAAATATATAAATGTCTATAGCTACTCAAGTCTGATGATTTTCTAACAAAATAACAAAGATAGAAATCATTAAAAATAACTTGTGCCTCATTTAAAATATGTGATTAAAATATTTAAAACTAAATACCATAAAATTCCACTTATGCATTTAAAATGAAGGCAATGACTCATAAAATCTGGTAATGGACAAAGTCTAAATATAATTAATATATGGATCCAATTCACAATCAACATGGAGGAATAAAAAATTGGACAAAGCATATGACCTAGTTATTTGTGCAGTGACAGGTATGATTGACAAAGAGACACATGGCAAGATTTTTAGCCTCAGTCGTAAAAGGGGAATATTAGAAATAAAGATTAGGCCTCTTGAAAGAGCAAGTAGAATAGGTCAGAAAATAGAAAATGAAACTATAAAAGAAGAGCAAAGAAAATGTCAAAGATAAGATGTGTGATAAGGTGTATTACTTTTTTATTATAAACACTTTGCTCTCTTGGGTGAAATATACTTTCCTGCCACAATGAAGGCACTTTAGCAGTGTAATTTTGGGGGGGCAGAGAAATGTCACTTCCAGGCAGAAGTTTTAAGAATCATTTTATTTCTCATCAAGCTTTTCTTTTTCTTTGCTACCCTGATGGAGTCTGTACCAAAACAGAGACTGCTCTACTTACCAGGATCCAGAATGAAAAGGTCATGTCACAGCCCCTCAGCCAGACTGATGGAAATGTAGCCTGTGGGAGAAAACACTATTGCTATTGAAAGCCACTGAAATGATGGGGTGATTTGTTGTTTTGGTAGAACCTAATGTATCTTAACCTAATAATCCTAACCGGCGTACTTATATTTTTGAGTTCTTATTGAAAAATTGACCTACCCATAGGGAAGATATTCCAAACAAAAGAGATAATTTATCCAAAGTATGCATACAAGAAAGAGAAGGGTGGGTGGGAGAGTGTGTTAACAGACTGGCTTGTCACAAGTGGAAAGATTTAGGTAGAAAATGATGAGAAGTAAATGAAGTGAAAAGGGAAGTGGTGATATAGAATAAGGTGTCAGATGCTTGAACCAGAGATTTGTATGCACTGAGGACTTGACTTCAACAACAGTGTTTCAATGTAGAGACTACTAAGGTCTAGTTCAACTTTGGTTACATAATTTTTGGAGTATTAAAAATTAAGCTCTTATTTCTTCCACCACTGCCTCCCCCACCCCTTATATTGATTCTGAATAAAAAACAAGAAAAACAAACATGTTAGAATTCATTTGGTTTCGAGTTCTTATTTGGTTTATTTTAACTTACTGTTTTCTATTTGCCCAACTGGTTTTATGAACAATTTATTTATTGTTTATAAATAAATTTATTCATTGTATAAATTGTTCATTCATTCATTATAAATTGTTTATAAATAAATTTATTTATTTATAAATAAAATTAAATTTATTTAATTATAAATGTTTATAAATAAATTTGTTCATTGTATAAATAAATTGTTTTATATATAAATTTATTTATTTATTGTTTATAAATAAATTTATTTATTCACTCACTGAATTATATCACGGTATCCATAAATGGGATAATACTTGGTCAGTAGTTATAAGTAAATAGAGAAGGCTCTTCAAATTGAGAAGCTACTTGCTTAGACATGCAAGGCTGTAGCACGGGTAGAGTGGACCCAGGTCTTGGCAAACCTATAAACCCACTGAAGATGCCATGGTTGGAAAGCTCTGTGTTACGCAATAGTGAGTCTGGAATGAGTGTACAGATGAGTTTGTAGAAAGCTTATTCTGATGAAATTATGACAAGTGACAAATCATTTATATTCATATACTTATTAAATGTGATCCAGAAAAAATGATGGGAATAAAGTTGTCCAGATATGTCTTATATTTTGGGAATGAAACTATCTGACTCAGTATATTAACTTGGGTTGACACAGTATGCATGCGTAGATATTCCAGTAGTTACTGCTAGAAGCTTTACTTATCCTAAAATATTCTAATTATCATTATATAATTCTAATTATATCCATAATATAAATATCCCTGTACTCAAATATCATTTCTGTTCTCTCAGAAAAAAATTACTTCCCACTGCCAGCCATATATATTTTTACAGGTCTGTCACTCATATTAATATGTGTTATTTTAATCAACTGTATTTGACTTATTCCCTTAAAAGATACTCATCAAGTATGTGATATAAATGATTTATAGTAAATTGGCATTTAGTTTACCCCTCTAACATTGAGAAATGATTGCCTGCTTTTTATAGTGTATTTATTATTTTATTAATTATTATTATCTAAAGTATTTCTATGGAAAGGGAATAGCTAGAGTGGAGCAATGACATGCCAAATTATCAGTAGATAAGTAAGTCCCATACTATTTCTGTTAGAATTATGTTAGTCATAAAACTCATATGATCCTTAAACTAGAGTTTTACCAACAGAATCCTAATTATGTTTCTTGACAAACCAACTGCCCTTTTCCCAAGGTGTCTAAAGAATGGAAAGGTATCCACAGAGAATTTACACAACAGAGAAATTGTGTGTTAGTATAAAGGTTTTTGTATCATAAATGAGACTAGAAAGCAGGTGCCTACAGCTGTACCTGCTGCTGGACCTAATAAAGCACAGTGGCTCAGCAGCTGTAAAGCATAGAGTTGCTATTTTTGTGCAGAGATTTCAGACTCATGGTGTGAGGCTGAGACATAAACTGTGTTAGTCTCTTTGGATGGCACATGCACATGCTTCTTTGCGGTGCGTTTATTGTAGGGACACTGAGGACATGTAGGTTGGAATTACGAACAGTTGAATAGCAGGTTGAGATATCCTATATGTGAGTACCAACAACTTTTTTGACTTTTCTTTCTTGCTATTTAAATATTTTTTCCCTTTTCTTTTCCTTCTCTAACCTTTCCTGTATCTTATTCTTCTGACTTTCTTGGTGTTGGCAGAACCCAGCTTCAGTCTTTAGTCTTCATTTCCATTTACTTTGTATAATCTTTCTGGTGTTCTCTCTGATGTTCAGTGCCAGTTACGTTGGATAACACCTACCTCAGCATCTCTGGATCAGTGTTTTTCTACTGAGATCCAGGATTGTATCTTTAATCTCTGGATATCTCAAGTTTATCTTGTCCCAATGAGTTCATATGTGTACCTCAAATATTCAACCAATAGTTACCACCAGTCACTGAATCACTAAAAACTTCATGGCCAAGGTATCACCCCATTGCTTCCCTTTCTTTATTCCCTGTATCTTATTGGTCTTTAATTCCTATCAATCACATTTCTTTACTATTTCTTGTATTTATCCCCTTCAGCCCATCCCATTTTAATTTGTCCTTATCTTTACTCACACTGTTAGATTAAGCTCCCCCAAAGGCCTTTCTGGCTCTTGCCTTCTCCCTCTCCAATTTATTCTCCACTGTGTCTTCTTTCTCACAACAAAAACTGTGATTTTTAAAACAGAAAGCAGATCCCATCACTCTACGTCTTAAACCTTCTGAGGGTTCTCCATTAAATACCAGGTGGTCCATAGCATTCTTTTGCACACAAGGTCTCTCTGGAACCCAGTATCTATGCTTCTCTAGCTGCATCTTTCCTCATATCACTTGACACTCCTGGAAATTAGCACATCTTGCTTTGACTACACATGCTCCTTACTCTGAAAGAGTCCTCCACTGTTCTTCACTGGCCAGATCCCTATTCTCCACTCAGGAATCAGCCTACACACCTGCCTGTGCAAATTCCTGGGTGAAATGTGCTTATTTTATATTCAGCTTATCACTGTATCTTCCTTCCTCAAGCTTCATTTTAGCCATTGTCATAGACGATCCTTAATCTAAAACTTGTCATTTTTTTTACAATAAACTGTATGCTTCTTCAGGAGAAGAACCATGTCTTTACATGCCCAGGACTTAGCCCAGGGCCTGGCACATGGTAGGTGATCAATAAACAAGTGTTAAATATACAAATGAGTAAATAGATGCACAGATTTTTGCATGAAAATGATTCATCATATCATCTGTTTCTGCTGTACTAAGAGAAATACTTTGAGAATGTCTTATTGACTAATTAATTTTATTTGCCTATTAGATTAATAAGGTTATGCTACTTTGTAGTTGGTATAACAACTAAAGCACTGATGAGGGCCAAGGGCTGGCAGCTCTAAATTTCTTCTGCTTATTTATGCTTTTATGGATAATTTAAATATATATATGCATATATATATATAATTTAAACATATATTTACTTAGTGTCTAAGTCTTGAATGTGAAGAAAGAAGCAAAAAATGATTGATATGACTACATCTTTCTTTGATTAGATTTTAAAAGAATTTTTATGTCTCCTAGAAATACATTTAGTGGTGGGTTTTCAACTTAAATATAAAAGCAAATTTTGTACTTTTGATATAGTAACCTCTATCTACATTGGTCTGAAAATGATTTAAGTGATTCAGATCTTACAGGTTATACAATGATGTATTTTCTCAGTTTCTGGGACCCCCCACACCATCTCAAACTCTGTGGATAGGGTGGGGATTGTTTTTATTTAATAAAGCATGATGTTATACCAAGAAGAAAATTATTGTTTCTGACAAGGCATGTAAGAATTTGGTTAGATCTAACTCAAATGAAAATGAAATAAACCAATTTTGATTCAAAAGCTGCAGACTTTGCCTAGTTGTTAAATGAAGGTTTTGTGATGGTGTCACCATAGCAACCAGCTCTGAGGGAGCTGAGCTCCGAGTGCCCTTGCGCTTCATCCCTAGCAGGTTATAGAGCCCCTGTCTGGAGGAACAGTGTCAGCAAGTTAATAGTGAGGAATCACCAATGGAAACATTTACCACCACCAAATCTGTGTTTTATGTAATTAACTAATGATTACAATTCTTAAGGTAAACTGCCTAAGCAGGTTACAAATTGAAAGTTTCCAATAGAAAACCCAAAGCCTTTTGTTTTTTCCTTAAAAAAAGATCCTCAATTGTTTCCTCAATTTTTTCCTCAATTTATTGCCTTTCCACTTGGTCCTCTGTTTATGTTGGGAAGTCATTAGAAAGGACAGCCTCTTCAACAGACAGGTGCTGGGAAAACTATAAATCCTGATGCAGAAGACTGAAACTTTACCCCATCCCTCACCCTGTACAAAAACAACTAAAGGTGGATGGAAGACCTAAATGTAAGACATGAAATTACCAGAAGAAACCATAGGGGAAACACTTCAAGATGTTGACATACTCAATGAGTTTTGGATGAGACCCCAAAATACAGGAAACATAAACAAAAACGAATGGCATTTCATCAAAATAAAAGCAGATTTTCTTTTCTTTTTTAAAGAAAAAAAATTTTTTTTCACAGTTATACAGGTTTGAAGGCTTACAGTCCAAGGATAGGGTGCCATTGTGGTTGGGTTCTGATGAACATTAGCATCCTAGCTCGTGCCATTTATGGTGAAGAGAGTGGGCTCTCTCCTCTCCCTCTCCCTCTCCCTTTCCCTCTCCCTCTCCCTCTTCCTCTCCCTCTCTGACCCTTCTCAGTATGAATAAGGAAAGTGAGGAATGTTACAAGACTGGATAAGTGGGTGGGAATCTGATCATGTGGGATGATATAGATGTGATAAGCAGATTAGATTTTATTCTAAATGTGAAGTATGTAAATGTTAGAAGGTATTAAGCAGGGTAGTGACATGATCTGATTCTTGTCTTTAAAACAATCACTGTGACTGTTAGTAGAGAGAATGGATTATAAGGGAAAGAACAACAAAGGGAAGAGGGAAATCAGTAAAGAAATTTTCACTGTAGTCTGAGTTAGAAGTGATGGGGTCTTGGTTTGGGCTGGTGACAGTGGAACTAAAGAGAACTGTGCAGATTAGCATGCAGTTTCAGGGTACTGTCAGTGTGGTTTTCTGACATATTGGATGTGAAAGTGTAAGGGGTAGGGAGGACCAAGGACACTTACGAATTAAAGACATCTCTGCATTTTTGGCTTGAGTGACCAGGTGGTTGAATCTGATATTTATTGAGATGCAGACAACTTAGTGAAAAACAAGTTGTAGAACTGGGGGTGATAAAGAGGTTCATTTTAGGATTAAATCCAATTTCTTCAGTCTGCTACCCACCCCTGTGTACCTATGTTTAATTAGGTGCTAGTTACATAGTATTATTTAATATATTTATTGGATTGACATGTGGAAAAGTCTTTATAATTTGTTGGTTTTTTCTAAAACTCAGGTGAAGTCATCCACTGAGAAAAGCTTACTGACTCTAGAATCCTATTGCCCAGTTTTCAGGAAAGGTCAATTCTACTCCATTAATCACTAAATAGGCATAATCACTTGTACTCTAAATTGTAAAATTGCCTCCTCATAATTCACCAGACTTCTGTAAAACCCCTATTAACCCACTGCAAGAAATATTCACTTCCTAAGTGAATACAATATTTGTATATCAGCCAGAACTGGAGAGGCCCATTGTCACATTATGAAAATGAGCTTTCTTTTCCCTTGAGGTAAATTGCAGATTCTTGCAAATAATATAAAATGTGACCTATGTTGCGTATGATAAGGGAAATATTTCCAATCATCCAGATTGTTCAACAAGACAGACTTATTTTTTCCACACATATTTTAATTGCTGTAATGGCAGCCTCAGAGCTCATTAAAAATTTTAAGGCACCATTTCTTGGGTGTAAAATATTTTTATTGAGAAAATGAATTTTTTTCCTGCCTTGAGAATAGCTCTGTAATTAGAAAGCACATACCATTAGTAGGAATATGCACATTAAACATACACTCTGATGAATTGATAATTCATCTCAATCTCAAATTATAATCACTTTATTACCTTTCTGCAAGAAGAAAATCTCCAATGAAAGGAAAAAAAAAAGTGTAGAGATATTTCAAGAAATGGGACTTTTCTTGGCTCATTGAGGTGTTCTTTGACAGTCCTGGTTTCCTTGGTGGTTTATGATAATTTGGTTTTGTTTTTTGTTCTTTTAGCAGCCAGCCAGTTGACATTTGAACCTGCTGCCTCCAACCTGCAACCCTGCAAACACTGTCATATATAACTGCTTAAATATTATTGTGTAAAAATCTCAAAATTTTTTATGTTCTTGGAAGGAGCTGTAATAAAAGTTACATAAGTCATCATTACAATATCCTCCATTTATTCTAGACATTGCAGTGATTATATGGAGGGTCTAGTCTATATCTTACCGCAGACTCTGAATAATGCCAGCAGAAAATGGTCGTCTGCTGTTGTCACAGAATCAGCAGTTTTAAGCAGTGTATAATACATTAGCTTTCAAAATTTCTTCATTAGAAACTCTCCAAGTTTAATTTGCTCAACTATATGGAGGTTAAAGATCTGCTGGGAAAGCACTCATCATTAACAGTGATTATTCATCGTCACTCTTGTAGGCAAATTCACTTTTGGAGACTTTTTCTGCTAAGGAGAATTAATGGAAGCTGAGTTATCAGGGGAGAAAGTTCCAGGCCATGACTCTAAGGCCTGAGACTTAAAGATGGAGAGGAAGTGAAGTGTCACCTTCAGATAGGAAAGTTGGGTCCAAGTCAGGAGAGGGAGAGGGGCCAAGGTCAAAGGCAAGAAAGGAGGCAGAAGTGGAGAACAGGCCATGTTCTCCTCAGCCTGAATTTAGTTTAGACAGGTTTCCCCCTGACTTTATATCCCTGACCTCCTATTATTTCGAGAATATACATTAGAAAATTTTCAATTGTAAATTCTGCCCTCTAGAAAATTTCCTACAATACAGGAATGTCTTTCTCAAGAAACTTAGAGCCATTCTTTGATGTATACATCAGGGGAATGGATAAGTTCCCCCTCTCCCGGTCTCCATGGAGGGGAGGAGATTCCTTTGGTAAATATCCATTACAAACAGATGGCACAATCATCTTAACTAGCCTCTCCCCTGTAGTTTGGAGATTTTTATTTAGAAAGTCTGGATAACAGATCTTAGGCATTTGCTTTCTTAAAATCTCCAAACCTAATAGCTCTAGCTATTCCTCTCCACATTTCTTTGTTTGTTTTTATTTTTAGAAAAAGGAAAAAGAAGTTGTATTTCTTTGTTAGCAAAGGAGAAACACAGAGGACTCCTGCCCCAAAGATTGTGATTCTGCTCATAAGTAGGAACAGGGGGCTTTTAAAGAGATGATTCAAAGGCTATATTCCTGTTCTATGTTCTCTGTTTGAGTTGTAATTCACTTATTAATTTGGGAGATCATCATTTCTCAGATTTTCTGGTTCTATTCCCAAAGTCTATATTACTTCTTTCCTGTGGTGAGTATGTACTCAAGGATAGATAATTCTGCATAAGATGGGGAAGAAAGGTAATCCTGTTTCCCCTGAGATTGGAGAGGGGGTGAGATTAGGAAGGAGCAGGGAGAGAGGAAGAGAAAGAAACACGTTCATTTTAAAACCAAGTTGCAGTGGCAGAGAAGCAAGGGCTATATTCAAAGCATAAAGTGGGCTACTGTTACATTTCCCCACTGTCAATTTCTACATTCCATTTCTATTAAAAAAATGGGCAACATCATCTCCAAGCTGTTTTTTCTGCTGAAAGAGGGCAAACTTGAGGGAAGTAACCCAAAGTCCTCGTTCTCTATTAGGTGAGGCGTGAACGGTTAAGGGCATTCAGCATCCGAGCAGTCCAGAGGTCCACAGTGGCAGATGGCAGGTGAGTGGACAAGGCATACATAGGGCAGGGATCATGCTAAGACAACAATAAACAAGACAGCAAAATATTACTTTTTTTTTTTTTTTGTAAACAATTAGCACAAGAGCAATTAGTATTTTAGCCAGTCTCTGAAAGCTATGAATACAGTAACGCATACCAGTGAAAATAGATAAAGTTTATCAATGTAGGAGGTTAGGGATATTTGTAGGTCTTTGAGATCAGGCAAATTAATTCTAAACAAACTTGTGACTCTAGGGTCCTTTGTGATCATCATTATTAGACACTTCCACACAAGAACCCCTCCTCTATAGCCTCCAGCTTTATCTGCTTTAAGTAGGGATGACACATGTGTACATCTTAAGTTACATAAAAAAAAAAAAAAAACAACTATTGTTTTTCCTTTTATATATCCATGTAGGACTGTGCTTTGGCTATACTCTCCTGCCAGGTGTTTAAAACCAAGTTGGTTAAAACTGACCTTGTTCCTATCTGTTCTTAAGAGTCAGCTGAGATTGCTCAGAGATCACTCTTGGGGACGTGTGTGAAGCCTCTTGGCTCCTTTAGCTTTGCTCTACCAGTGGTGCCACCTGTCAGGATGGGTCAGGGTCTTGCTGACCACATGTGGCTTCTCTTGAAAGCATCAGGAACATTTTCATCTCCAATGACCCTCCTTTTTGCAGAATGTACACTGATTGGCTTCCTAGGGTCCTCTTGATATCCCTGGCGAGCAGATCAGGTGACTCACCAGCATTGCAGGGCCCAGAGAGGGGTCCCATTTTTCTCTGGGTCCTGGCTGACACTAGAGGGCAAGGGCCAAAATGTTGGTTGTTCTTTCCTTAGTCCTTTTACTTCCTTGACTTTGGTCTCCAAGTTTCTGGTTTTAAACTTCCAGCAGACCAGTTTCACCAGTCTTAAATGGGAGTAACAAGTTATTATAATTTTACAGTTAGCTCTTTCATTTGATTGGGGTCACTATTAGTACTGTACGTCAGTATTATATCCTATCTGTCCTTTAGGTGATGGCTTATTATCTCAAATTAACTCAGGTTGTTTTATTAGAAGCAGAACCTCTGTAAAACATTAACAGGCAACTGTTATAAAGTTTACAAGGAAAATATAAAATGAAATTAACAGAGCAAAAACATGTTCAGTTTGTGTAATAGCTATGAGCCAAGTAAAATGATTTTTTTATAATCTTAAACCTTTACTTAGTTATGTATTATATCTCCTGTTTGAGATCACAGTAATCTTTACAACCAAATTTGATCTTTTGAACACAACTCTAAGTGAGCTCAACTCTAGCTTATTTTGTAGCCATTCTAAAATGGAGGCAGAGCCTTATCTCAGTTAATGTTTATAATGTGCAGCTCTTGACAAATAACACAATACAACATTACATATAAAACATGAATCAAACAAAGTCGATGGGAGCTTTTAACTTTCTCTTTGTGGAAAAAGTGGTAAAATGCTTTCATGTTCTACAATTTTACAATGTCACCTTTGAACAGATCAGGCTGTCCTTATTACCTTTCAAAACTACATTTAATTCCAATTCCATTGTGAAGAGTAATACAAGATTGTATATGTAACTTATTGACAACATGTTACTTTATCCAGCTATAAAACATCAAATGACACGAAAATATGCCAACCAAATTTGTCATTTCTATACAAATCCAAGACTATTGCTACAGATAATTTTAGTTTAGAGAACACCACTTAGTAAAGTACTCTCCCTTAAGCTTTACATTTAACTAAGTTTAACTTTTAAAGTATAATTTAGAATCCATAATGTACAGTAACAATAATCACAAGTCTGCATGGGTTAGCAGTACTAGTAAAAAATCAAAGGATAGCCTTAAATCTCTTATACATTTAGGAAACAGTGTTAATGGTCAGAAATAGACTTAGTCAAAACAAACAGATACAAGACAGGTCTTCAAATGACAGTGTGGCCCTTCTATGTCAGATACAATGTAAAAAAGAGAGCACTTATTGGTTCCCTTGCTGATAAACCTAGATAAACTTTCATTTTATAAAACTTTGCATAACACTTAGATAAGGCTCTGATAGATATAGTTTTCAGATGTATACTTATATTAAGTCACATATACTTAGGGTGCCAACTATATTGTTTTAACCTAAAATGATATTTTTTTAACCTAACTAGATAGAAAGTAATCACTTAAAAGACTTTAAAACAGGTACAAACCCTGATTCCTTTAAAACTTAGTTTCTCTGAGTAATAAAACCTAACAGATACAAGAAAAATTATCATGATAGATAACAGCCTATCTTTGTTTCAGACTTTGCTTTATATTAGTACTTTAAAGTTCAAATAACTTTGACTGACTGTGCTAATTATGGCCAAATTAATTACAAACACATTTTTGAGATTTACCTTCTGCAAACCTTCTGTGACTTACTTAGACATTCACAACTCATTTACATTCCTAGTATTGTCCTCTTTCAACTTGAATTTTAGCACAAGAATATTACTTTGCCAGAACAAATACTTTTTCAGAAACATTTCTTTTACTTTCTAATTTTCCATAATAAAATACATTTCCATACCTATAACTTTCTTTTATTTTATCCAGTTTTCTTTTCTTAATTAATATTCTGAAACAATCCTATGAGTGTTATCTGTGCATTTAATCTACACAATAAATTTCATCCCAGGAGAGGGTTGGGCAATTTTCCATATACAAAAACTTTGTTTTAATCTTTTTTCCTCTCAGGTTGCATTCAAGGGGTTGGAGCACAGGATATTTTTGAGCCTGACCTGTCTCCCTTATTATCATCACAATTTAAACGAGTTCCCTACTGTCAGTTGTACCCAGAGGCTCGTTTTGGGCCCTTTTCTTATACTAGGCATATTGATATGCAACAGAGGAGGCCCTTTCTGTCCTTTTCTTTAGGCTTCCCTAAAGATCCCTTTGCAAAGGCTGCTTTGTAAAACACAGGTTGACCTTAGTTTCAGTCTTTTTCTTTTCTGGGTGCAGTTATTTATTCTGCCAGTCTCTCCATGCATTTAGTTTGATGAAATTCTGTCATAGCAAGAATTGCTTTTCCCTAGTGATGGATATCCCTTGGCCAAATGGGGTGTCCTGTCAGATCTTAAGCGGGAAGCTATTCCTGTCCACAGGTCATAAATTAACAGTGCTGGAACCTATTGCCACATTCTTTGTGGCCAGCAACCTCCACTCACCATGGGCAAAAGGGGCTGGAAGGCAGGGCAGAGGCCATTTTTCTATAGCCCAGGCAGTGCTCCTGAGATTTGTTTTTTTTTTTTTTTTTTTTTTTCCCAGCTTAGGGCTAGTGTCCTTAAAAGATTTAAATTTTTTTAACCCCTTTTTTCTGGTGTCCTTCCTATCCTTGCATACCAGAGATGGTGCCTTTTGGCAACTTCAACCTACTTCCTGACTGTTCAGACCCTTTATCATGTAACTTTATAAATGCCCATACATACAGAATCTCTTTCATATACTTTACCCCTGACAGACCAACTTCAAGACTGTATGATAATGCAGAAAAAAAACCATTCAAGGGCCAGAATGTGTGATAGTGAACTATCTTTCTCTTAGACAGGCTTATATCTACAGGTAGCTCATTCAGCCAAGATCTCTCTGTTCAAGAGACTACTGGTAAGATCAACGCATTATGGCGCATGTCTTAAAGTGCCAGTAACAGATAAAAAAAAAAAAAAAATAGATTAGTGGATCACCAAAACCAGGGCTGACTGATGGCAAACTTTAAAGCAGACAGACCTACATGTACAAATTTCTTCTCTTTACTTTACCTTTGGCAGACCAATTCCAACTGCAAGATTGTGTAATAGTCCAGAAAGCTATTCAAAAGGCAGATTGTTACAGTAAAACATTATCTTAGACAGGATTATACCTTTAGGTGGCCCTTTCTTCAACTTACTTTATCAAGATTGTACAAAAAAAAGAAACAGAGAGAAAGAAAATAAGAGAGGAGCCCCAAAACCATGGCTGAGAGACAAGAAATTTTAAATTGACCAGCCACAGTCTTTCCCAAGAGACTTCCTATAGGATCAAAGCCATGTCTTAAAAGGGGCAATAACAGATACAAACAAAACAAACAAAAAAAAAAGCACACACACACAATCAAAGAGAATTCCCAAACCCAAGGTCAACAAACAGATGAAAACCTAGAACAGACCAGAATGGAGTAAATATCCTAGGTTCTCAAGTCTTATTTAACCACGACTCCTACACCAGTAGCACCAGAGATGTCCGCACAAATAAGGACCAGATGTTCTCAAGAAGAAGAACTAGGTGTGTGGAATCAAGGGTCTCAGTGTACACACTGGGAAACTTACTAGATGGCCAAAGTTGTGACACCTTTCCTGAGTTCAGTTTCATTTTTCTTAAAGTGGACCATGATGGAGCAAGCTGTACCATTCAGGGAGAGAAGGCAGGAGTTCCTGGAAGCAAAAGAAGCTAGGGCAGCTGCTGAGATGGTCCTCAGTCCTTCCCTTTACCACAGGCATATCTCCTCTGGTTTGACCCAAAGCAAACTCACTGTCTCCTAACTCTCCTACAGATGGCTCTTAACAAGTTTGCCTGCCACCTTGCATCCTCAGTATGCAAGTGGGGTTCCTTGGAGAACCAGGCCTGTCCAAGAAAGCTGATGCAGTGGCTGCTCTTGGGTCCCACCTGGGGTACCAAATTTGCAACCAAAAGCTTGCTCCTTGTCCCCAATGCCAATTCAATAATAAGGACATGGTTTTGAGAAAAGGAAAAAAAGAAGTTTTATTGCTTTGCTAGCAAAGGAGAAACACAGGGGACTCCTGTCCCAGAAGCTGTGATTCTCTCCTCTCCACTGTTTTAAGCAGTTAAGAGGAATCATTGAAATCTGGCTCAGTCTTTTAAAGTGATCCCACTGACTGCTTGCATCAGAATCTCAGAATCTCTTGAATAACTGGTGAAATACACATTTCTGGACCATTCCAGAAAATTTTAAATTATTTAGACATGGGCCTCAGAATCTCTCCTTTTATACGCTAAAATCTTAGCACAACTGCTTTACATTAAGTAATTAAATCTTCATAATAAAGTAAACTATGAGGAAAATCATGAAAAAGATAACATTGGAATAACAGAAAGGAGAGTTCTAATTTTTTTTAAAAAAAATAAAAAAGTGATAAAAGCATATAAATAGATATTTTCAAAATATATTGTACTGATCTACAAAAGAAACCTTAAACCACTTGATTTCTCTCCCTACTTGTGTTTGGATTAAGGATGTCATCAACTGAGAATACTGTGTCCTCTTAACATTTTCTACTGAAGAAAATTCCATAAATTTTCTCATTTATTTATCAGAATGTGCAATGATTGGAAATGCCTCTTTATGAACCATTTAGAAGTTCTTAGTATGACTAAAATTTATTTCTTCTTGCTCTACTATCGGAAACTGGTGGTAGTTATAGAAAAAAAAGAAAGAAAGAGAAATTCTTTTACATTTTCAAGTGAAAATTGTACAGTTTAAGAAAGTAAATCAGTTTTTTTTTTTTTTTTTTTTTTTTTTTAATTCTGTGACTTGTGGAAGAAGGAAAAGGGTGTGCTAAATCAGTTCCTGAAAAATTACCAGCATCCACTTGTCCACTTACCCTCAGGACAGTGACTTAGTTTATTTTTGGAGAACTGTCTCTCTGGGAAATGTATTATTATTATTTTTATCCTCTTATCTTCATTATTAATAACTTCCATTCTCTTTAAAGTTTATCCTGAAGGAAGACCCTGCCAGCAACCACTTAGAGAGTATGAATTTATTATATTGCTTTGTTTCTGTCACAAATTTTCACTTCAGGAAAATTTCCACTGTAGGAGAAAAGAGTTACTACTATTAAACAAAGAGTGGCAGTCGTTCTGTAGCAGGAAGGCATTTCTGGTGCTCTAAGCATTTTGGTTTTTTTCCTACCATGCCACCTTCTCTGAAACAAACCTTTCCCAGATAAAAACTATAGTTCCCATGTCCTCCTCCATGGTGAAGAGCAAGTGATCTCTTAAAAATCAGTATGGAGAGCCACAAAGGAAACAAGGCAGAGGCCCCAACAAAGTAAAAGTAAATAAACAGCCTTCCAGCTAGATGCATGCACGTTGCCACCTTTGTTTCCCTTGCCTTTTGCCCTTTCTTTATCCATTCTCACAACTGAAAGACTGTATTAGATTTCAATGTGGATTTTTTTCCCTGCCACAGCTTCCTGTCTGCGTGGGCAAGAGAAACCTGGCATTGAGCATCCTGCAAGCCTTGGATTGTTTTCTACCTGAATGTGTGCCACTTCTGAAATGCCACACCATGCTTGGCATCAGAACGGGGACCAGAAGAGAGCCAGGCTGCCAGAGATGGCTACTCTACATACACAAATCTTCTGATAATTAGCAGTGGCTGGGTTGAAAAGGCGGGGAGAGGGGGGATGCAGGACATTATAAGCAGGTTAAATGGCTTTTTTGTTTTAATGGTCTTCCTATCCTGATGTTGTAAGCACCCCCTCTGTATGTGAAGCTCTACTGCAGCTGTCAGTGCAGGACAAAAGCTTAAGAAGCTCTCTCAAACAGAATTTTTATGTCTAGGGGTGGATGACAGGGGCTCAGAAACACCTAGATTGGAAGGAACACTGTGCCTAAAGACTTGGATGGCAGGTGAGGCTTATAGCACCCAGGAAAATATTTTGTACGTGCTCAGAGAAATGAACTCTGGAAGTTTTCTCCATTTTGCTTACAGATTGTTTATATAACCATCATTTTTTTTCTCTCTCAACCCCCACTTCTACATCTTCTTCTCTTCCTTCTTGAAAGCTAAAGGAGTTTTGCTGCACACACACAAAAATATGAAATATATTTAGGGAGGCATGATGGAACTTGAAGTTACTACAGGATAGAGGAATAAGGTAAGAGCTAAGTAGAGACCAGGAACTGTAAAGAAGGGATCAGAGTGGAAGAGGAGACATGGGTCTTGCAGCCATAAGGAACAAAGTTAGAAATAAGCATTCTGCATCTGGGAAGGATGTGGGATGTGCAAATAGAAAGTGATGGTCCTCACACCTGGAAAAGTCATCCATTTTTCCTCAACAGTTATTGAACAGGTACTATGTGTCAAGTGTTGTGCAATATCCAGAGGCTGCTGAGAGGAAAAAGGCATGGGCCCTATCCACAGGTATGTAGAGATATAAATTAAGAAATTGATAATTGTGTTCAAATAAGATCCAAAACACTGAAGAATATGTGCTATGGGCTTAGCAGAAAATGTGAGAAATTTCCAAGGAGGGTCAGAAAGTGCTTCATGGAAATGAGAAAATTTCAGTTAGGGCTTTAAGAGGGAATGGGAATTGTCCAGGCAAAGAAGTGGAAAATGATAGAATAGACTGGGCAGCTTACCCAAAACCATGTCGGGGAAGAGAATGTTTTGTTTAGACAATATAAAAACCTCCACTTATGGGGAGTAAGGTAGAGATGGGTTCAGGGATAAAGAAGATGATGAGGCAGATATCCTCATTATCCACTAGATGTACAGATGACAAGATAGGTCTGCTGTGCAGACACAGAAGTGGCAGATCAAGAAGCTGGGAATGTATAATAGAGGTTAGGAATCAGCACTAGCCACATGGATCTGTGAGATGAACTTAATTCTGAAACAGCTCTGGATGATCAGATGCTTTAAAGTTTTTAAGTGTGGAAATTCACCCAAATCACCAAGATTTATTGAGATTTTATTACATGCAAAGTATGACACTATGTGAAATTAATATGATAAAAGTTTTGCACATGAGAGGCTTATAACTTAGCAAGGAAGAAAGTCACGTACTTCCATTACTGGAAAAGACTAGCATGCTCATGCCTTAGCAGTGAAAGGGAGTGAACCAAATGAGACAGTTGCATACAATGCAAGGTGCCAAATATTTCCCTGGAATGCTCACACCAATTTAAGTAGAATTATTTTGTCCAACTTAGAAATAAAATATGTGTTCAAAAAGGCTATGAAACTTTTCCATGGAAAATGAGCTCATCTATCTGACACTGAAACCCACCTCTGTAGCCTAATGTGGGCTGCTTTAGGGAAAGCAGAACATTATATGTGGATTCCATAAATTCACAGAAAGTTCTCAGGTAATGCCAATCATCAGTGTTTATGATCTGCCCTTCACCATTTTTCCATCCTTCAATATTCCTTACCATTCCCTTTTCCTCCCTTAAAACCTTTTCCTGCTCTGCTGAAAGAAGTGATTTCTTCCCCTCCTAATTCCTGTTATCTGAATTGTACATTTACAAAATGACCTGAGATCCCTCACAAGCTCTTTTATTCAGAAGAATTCCTCTTCCGTGGGAAGTAATAGCTCAAAGTTTTATTTCAATGAGATTCAACAAGCAAACAATGATCACAAATGAAAATTATACCTGTCAATATACCAGTGTATAAAGATATTCACACAGTATGCTGAGAGTCATACATGGAGAGGCCTGAGTTGATTGATGGCCAGCTCAGTAAAGGTTAGCTTCCAAAGAGCTAATTTCCTGATAAAGTGGAAGAATTATATAGATTGTTGATATGCATATCTGACCCCAGGTAAAGTGAGTGGGATTTTTCTGAATTAGCTCAAACTTAGTTTTCTTTGCCCTGTGGAATGGAAGTTCAAAACAGAAATTATGGGTATGAAATAATAAAGTAGTTTATTCCTTGCACGTCTGACTTCTTCAATTGAAAGTGGTACTCTTTATGTAGACCTACTTTCTGTCTCCTTATGTCTTCTATTCTCTGTGCCTCTGAGTTTCTTGTGGAGTGCATTAGTCACAACAGTGCAGAGTGAGCGTTCCTTGTGATGTGTGTGTGTGTGTGTGTGTGTGTGTGTGTGTGTGTGTGTGTGTGTGTGTTTAAAGGAATGCTTCTTTCAGTTTGTGGAAAATGGACAAAAGATATTAGATGTCACCATGCTTGAGCAGTTGTTTGCAAGAACAGAGGAAACATATCAACAAAGTATTAAGAGTTTCCTTTTCAGTTTTAAAGATGTAGTGAAACATAATTTCCCATACTGCTGAAACTTGGGGTGCAGAGGTAGCTCTAAATCTCTTGCTGTTTCTATATAGTTAAGGGTGTTTTGGTGGCCAAATATGCAGTTGCCTCAAAACTAAGTGTTTGGACATACATGGCACATGGAACCAAGGAGTGTCCTCGGAAAGAGTTATCAATGGAGAAGCAATCAAAGTGGTGCTGAAGTGAGTCCAATGACTCTTTTTCTGAATAGGTTACAGATGTTTGCTGTTTTTCACTCAAGCCTCCATGACACAAGGAAACATGGCAATTTGCTGTGGTTAAGTAATATTCTCTCGGTGAAGAGAGCATCAATGTGATACCACAACCTAAAATAGGCTTGTAGCCTTGAGAAACCAAAATATGAAGAAGAAAAAAATAATATTTCTTATGCTTCTTTCTGTTTAGTTTGAACAATGCTTTGAAGACTTTTCTGGAAGGAGACTCCAGGTGCAGAGATTGATGTAAAGAGCCATTATCTGGCTGGCTCCTCAAATCCTTAACAGAAAACTGTATCTTGGTTGGTTTACTGTGATCTACTATAGGTCTAGCTCTTAGAAACAGAATCAAGAAAATGGATTCACTCTTACTATTTGATAAAATGCCAAATTTTAAGTTTCCAGTGATACCATTAGACAAACAAGATGTTTATTTCTGATGGGAATATAGTATTTCCTCATCAAAAAATTGCAGGGAAATCAAACAGAAAGTTACTTGTTAATAAATGATACTTTATGGATGAACTAAATAACTAATCTTTTAATGTCAGTATAAAAGAGCTTAATAATATCAATGTAAAAGAGCAATCTTTCATTAAACAATTATTGAGCACCTTGATATGAACTACAACATTTTAAACACTCCACTAGGACTTGAGTAAGTGAGAAGGCCAAAGTCACTATATCAGAAGCTCTCAGTCAGCTTGGCTTGAACAGGTAGCTAAGACAAGTGGAACTGTCACGAATCTAATCAATGCTTTCAAGAGGCATGGAATTGTTCAATTATGGATACACCTGTAGAAACTTTCCATGAAATGGCTGTCAGGTGGGGGATATTACAGAGGCGCTTGAAGTAGGCAGCAGTTGAACTGCATTATGACTGATGAGCAGAAGGCCCTGAAGGAGGAAGGGGAAAAAGAGAAGAGGAAAGGGGGTTTCAGACAGTAACAACAGTTCAAAGTCCAGAAGCCAAGGGTATCTTGGGATTTTCAGCCTGTAAATAGTTCAACTTGACCAGTTGACTAGATCAGCTGGTCTAAGTTCAGTTCTGGGAACAAAGAGATGAGGCTGGGAAGGATCACAAAGAACAGAGAGCACTCGTCTCCAAATTATAGGTTATTTATGGAAGTAAAGTAGAATTGAGTAGAACCAAAAGGAATATTATATATAATCTCCTTGTTCTCTTGGTCATGTTGTTACATGCATTTTTAACATTGTTCATTCAAATTTTCTTATTTTAAAATTAATGTTGTTTTCTCTTGCACTGTTTCCATTTTAACAAGATTTAATAATAGCCTTTGTTTTTACTGAAGTTATGTAACTTTTTTCAATATAATTTTGATATTTGTGCTTTTTTTTCATTTTTTTTCTTAATCTTGCCAGACAGTTGTCAATTTTATTCGTATTTGTTTTTGATGATCCTCCGTATTGTAGATTTTTCTACTTTGTTAATTTCTGCCTTTCAGTCTTTCATTCAATAAGGGAATATTAGCCTTAAAAAGAACAAAATCCTTCCACTTGGGATAACGTGGATGAATCTGGAGGGCATTATGCTAAGTGAAATAGGCCAGCCCCTGGAAGACATGTATATGTGAAATTAAAAAAAAAAAAAAAAAAAAAAAAGAGTTGAACTCATCCCTTTATATAAAAATGTATGTGTGTGTGTGTGTGTGTGTGTGTGTGTGTGTGTGTGTGTGTGTGTTAGTTCTTAAGATGGATGCTTAGCAATTTAATCTTTTTAGTGTTATAATCATCTTAGTGTGTGATCATTAAGATGGTCATTTTAAAACCTACTTCAACTATGTTTTATGTGATTTCTAATATTTGCATATTTCATTCTATTCTAACATTTTAAATTTTACCATAATATCTTAAGCCTGTGTGTTTTTAGAAGTATTCATTTTAATTTCCGTATGTCTGGTTAGTTTTGTTACATCTTTATTGATTTCTAACTTAATTTTATCATGGTTAAAGACTGTGGTCTATGTGATGAAAACCTTTGTTGTTGTTTTGAAGCTTTGTTGCATTATGACTTGTATGTGGGTGGTTTTTAAATTTATTCCTCTTTATTATACTTCAGTATAAATTTTGTCTTTTAAAAAAGTGTCAGAAACTTATCAGCCATTATCTCTTTTCATTCTAAAACTCTGTTTAGATATTTGTTAGATCTTTTTATGCTATCCTCCAGATCTCTTAATCACTTTCTTATTTTTCACCTTTTTGTTTTGTATACTGAAAGCTGGACAATTTCTTTAACTAAGCCTTCCAGTTTCCTAACACTCTTTGTTTTTCTTCATTCTCCCGTCTAACATGTTCATTGACTTTTAATTTCAGTTGTTTTATTTATCCTAGATATTCCGTTTGGTTCTTTTCAGAACTGTTTTGCAATTTTATTTGTAATTATTGCTCTTTCTTATTTTCAGGTTCCTATTTTATTTCTTGGAACATTTTAAATGTACTAATTATTTATTCTGCAATAAAGCTGATAGCTGAGTCTTTACATTTTTGTTTCTAATGGTTGTAATTTCTGCTGCTTTTTGCTCATGGAATCTCATTTGCTTACAACATCTGTGATTATTGACTGTGTGTATATTCCTGGAAATGTTATCAGATGGAATCCCTGTAGGTTCTCTGGAATCTATTTTCTACTCTTTTTGACAAGCACCTCAGCGTGTTAAGCACTCAGGGCCAGTGTGAACTACATTGTGGGACTGAAGGTTTTTACAACCTACCATCACGGGGGTCAGTTGTGATCATGCATTTTCACAATTTCCAACCCAGTGCCAAAATGTGAGGCAGTTTTCTATACTTTCCCTGGTGGGAAAATAGTTATTGGTGGCCCTCTTTTAGAAATGCTGGGGAAAATCTAAGATAAAGGAGCGTTGGCAAGGCCTTGTTCCAGGAACATGCCATTCATGTAGTTATTAGATGTTTAGTATGATTTTGGGAGGGGAAACAGTGGACAGAATGGGGGAGGCTTTTATTATTTGGATGAGCCAATATGTCACGATCTCCAACTGGAAAATTAAAGTCATTCAATTTGTCCATCTGACCTTATGGGATTCCATAGAAACCATTCAAAACACACTAATGCCATTACTGTTGACAGTGAAGAGGCCCAGCAGAACTAGTAAGGAAAAAAGGAAAAAAGAACTGCACCTCTTTAGAATTACAAATTAAATATGTATGAAAAATCCCCCACCCTACCTTTACCTCATTCTCAAATCTGGCTCAGGGGATATTTGGAAAATATAGATTTGACAAGTGAAACATAAATAACCTATTTAGTTTCTTGGTAGCTGAATATATTTTTGTTGTTAACCTAGAGAGATGGCAAAAGAGAAAATCAACTATTTAAGTACCCTGTGGGTAGTCTGCTCAGAAAAACGACAAAATAAAATAAATGGCTGTTTTCATATTGCTCCCTAGTGCAGCCAGAAAGGAATGGTGTTATTTCTTGAGCCTGACATAAATACTGGATTTCCAGTTTGCTAGGGTATATATATGTATTTCAAGGTATTATGTTTTTTGCAATGTTCTTAGGGAAATTAACAAAGAAAAGTGATTTAAGGATGCACTAAATCCATGTTTCAAATAATCAATTTGGTAAAAAAGAAAAAGATACTAAAATATATTTGAGTAATTAAACTTGTAATAATCATAGGCACTTTTTAATAATATCACATGGAACTTTTTAATGTAGCTTAATTTTTCTTCTCCTTAAAAGAGCAAATACCTGGATCAGACATATTGTTAATAGCTAATAATGTAATGTTTCAACAATTCCCTATAGAATATAGTATAGTTGCTAACAGCAACAGTAGAAAACAGAAGGAGAATAAACAATTTATTATAAGATTTCATCTCCAAGGAAATTCACTAGCACGAGTGGTGCTCTTGTAAGATTTATACTTTCTTTGGTTGATTTTAAAGTTGGCTGTCACTAAGATGTTAAAGCCTCCATTAATTATAGGAGTTATTAGGCTGAAAGAAAACACTAGATGTAATATATTCAGAAGAAATTTCTTGTTACTGTTTCTTTGATTTGGTTACACAAACATTAGTAACAATCTAATTAGTGCCTGGCTTTTATGATTCACAGGAGATGTACCTTGAAGCCAAATTGCAAGGGGTAAAGGAGAGTTCTAAACAGAGAATCTAGAAACCCAAGTGTTAGTTGCAGTTCTACAACTAACTAGCTGTGCAATCTCCCAATTTTCAGAATTTTTGTGGGCCTTAACTTTTTCTTCTGAGAAACTGAGAAGGGATTACATCTAATCTCTATAAAGTTTAAGAAGTATATTATTATTCAGCATGATTCCACTACAAAACACAGAAACCCAACTCAATGTGGTTTTTGCTTAGATAGAACTCATTAGTCAACATAACTGAAGATTCGCGGTAGATCAACTCCACGAGTGGCCAGGTGCAAGGTCTTCACTGATGACATCAACACTCAAACTTTCCTCTGTCCATCTCTTGCCTTGCCAATGCTTTCCTATGCTTCTTTTTTTGGCCAGTTGTTTTCATGTAGTCATTATTAAGTTGCACACTTAATTATCCTACATCTCACAGTGTCAAACAACAACAACAAAAAAATAACTCTTTTGAATAGTTTCAACAAAATCCTAGAATTAACACAAATTTGTTTGACTTAGGGCCTGTGTCCTTCCCTGGACTATGGATAGGGGAATGGAATTCTCTAGTTGGTCATGGGTGATCTTTCTATCCTAAGTTGGAACAGTATGATGTGGTTCCCATAAAGGAAAATTGAGGTTCTCCTATCTGAAGTAGAAAAATATACTGAGCTGGAAAAACTAATGAATACCCAACATAGGAATCTTCTCTGTTTGGTAGAAGAATCAATCAGATTTATTTCTTTAGATTTTCTTGATATTGAAAATATATTTTGCTTTTACCATCATAGCTTAAATATAATTTTTAAACAAGAACTAAATATAGAAGGAATGATATCTTTAAAAATCAGCCTTTTGCAAGTCAATATCATAATATATTTTAAAAGAATTATAAGTCTAAGATAAGAGAAATTTAACCACCATGTGAAATTTTAATGGAATCTTGGATCACTTTTAGAGTAATAGAAATTTAGTTTGTGCCATTCGTTAGTGATATTGGTGATTTTAGGGAGTTTGTTTGATAATGGTTTTGTGCTTATACAGGAACATCTTTCTAGTCTTAGAATATCTGTGTGGAAACAATTTAGGGTGTTGATGCAACTTACCTGAGATGGTTCAGTGAAAGAAATACATGCATGTGTATATATGTGTGTATATGTGTGTGTGTGTGTGTGTGTGTGTGTGTGTGTGTGTTTCAGCCAACTAAAGAGACGCAAGGCAAAAATTCAAAAATCCTAACTACTATTATATTTTCCTAAAGAACAACTTTCAATTGACTGTGTAATTTCTTCAGTGTTCACACTAAATGCACAGGTAAGATTTTTGGAATGCCATTATTAATCACATCACTCCTTTTCTACTTCTTCATGCTGTGGATTTTCCTTATCCAGAGAAAACTGAATGGTTCTTGGAGTTTACTGTTCAAGTGTAAAGACTCCCCATGGTCAGTTCTTACCCTTATCATGCCAATCCCTGATAATAAATAGCCAGTTATTTGCAACTACTGTTCTTCTCCTCAGGAACAGAGAGTGGTGGTAGTTCTTACCCCTATGATAAGTGAATTTTGGAATGATCCCTTCTGTTGCTCTATGATACTAATACTTATAGGATGTTTTTTGGTGTTTACTATATGGTAGCACGTTAGATGATATAATGTTTCCAGGAAACCTCTGGTTAAATAAAATTGTTGCCCATGTTGCTACCCCAGTTAAACTACTATCTCTTGCTTGAATTACTACTCTGTGCCCTACAGCTGCCAAGATTGTTCCTATGTAAATCCTCTCCACAGCATATAAAGGTCAGGAACAAATAAAGTGACAAAATTCTCAACCTAGATCAATGCCTGGCATATTGACGGTACTAAATAAATATCGATTGAGTGGATGTTCACATATGTCCTTTAAACATCTTATTGACTTATCTCTGCTCTTAAAATAATATGCAAAGCTCTTACCTGGCTCACCAGGCTTTCCATGGACTTTTCCCTGCTTATCTTTTTTAACTCCTGTGATATGCTCTTCTCCCTTAATCGTAATAGTCTTCTTTGCCTTTTTGTTGGTTTGTTTTGTTGTTCACTTGTCCTGGAATCTCTCAGATCTTCCCTTAGTTGGCTCTATTTTTTTTATGCACATTGCAAATCAAGTGTCACTTCTTTAGAAAGGCCTTCCTAGGCAGCCACCCAGTCTTAATTAATCCCTCCAGCAAGGCACTATTGATCTCATCACCCATGTTTTTCTTCTCAGTCATAAGCATTAACTGAAATTAGCTCTTCTATTAGTTTATTTTCTGTTTTCCACTACAAGGATGCAAATTCCACATGTCTAAGGACTTTATAAGATAAATATTTATTACCCAATTCCTAGCTCTTAGGACAGTGCCTGGCACAGTGTAGGTCTAAATGAATGCACTTATTTGGAGTATATGAGAAAATAGAACTTTATAGATATCCATAGTCCATCTTAGTGATAATTTGAAGCCAAATATACATTCACTTCATTCTCTTTGTGAGCTTGTAAATATATTTATTCTTTTTATATGTGAGTAGATTCTTATGCTTCATCAAAGGATAAAATTAGACCCATTATTCTCTGTATATTTTACTTGATTTTCTCTGATTCCATATGTTGGAATATGTTATATTTTCACTTGAAGATTCAGGTAGAGATATGATAGAGAAAAATATTCTGAGCTCTCTTCCACTGAACTACCACATTTAAAATATCTTTTCTGACATTTCAGGCCAATGTGTTCATACTTCTTTTGTTTTCTCTTGGAAACAATGAGAAATTAGATATAAGAACTGAAAATTTAACCGAGAGCTTTAGTTGTAATAGATAACTCCTAGTAAAACTCCTTTAAGGGATGGACCAAGCAAGTCTGCAAATATTGTCAGTTGTTTGTGCTTGAATTATTGCTTGTTTCTGTTAATTCAGATACATGAAATCACATCAATGTGCTTTGAAACCAAAAACTCTTCAGTTATTGCCTTTCTTACAGAAATAAAGTAGAATAGCTTCATCTGATAAATTATATATATTTTAAAAGTCCTCACATTTGTATATAGTTTTAATCAATTCAAACTTCTTATACCTTCATTATCTTGTTATTAATTTTAAAACAGTTAAAGGAGGTATGCATACCATAAAATATTCCTCCTTAACAGATGAGGACCTGTAGGCACGGGGTGGTAAGAAGTCCACTTCAGGAACATATCTGTGCAACAATGGACAACAAGCTGGAAGAGTCAGAGCTAGAAATTAAGTATTTTGATCCCTTTTCTGGGACTATTTCTGTGAGATAAGATATGGTTAATAGTATTAGGTTAAAAGAAGTTAAGAGAAATGTTACAATAAGTGAAAATTTAAAAAAATAAAGAACCAAAAAAATCAAACTTTTACATTTGTAGTGTCAATATTTTGAGTGGGATCCAGAGAGAATGAATTGTTATTGTTTTAAGAATCTAAAATGAACAATAGAAATGGTTGTATTAGGCATTTGAAAAGAAGCCATTAAGGAAGAATGCTTATCAGATTATAGACTTGTATTAAATCTCATCTTCAACATTTATGAAAACTGCACCTTCTTGAATATCAGCTAAAGTACCTTTATTTCTTGGTTGGCTGGAACCATAATTTAGATATATGTGACTGCAGCCTGAATAAAAACACATGTCTTCATCTGCAAAAATAATTATCTATACAATTTTCCTCTCATAATGTTAAACTTTCTAATGAAGGTAATGATTATAAAGTGAATGTGTAGGTCAGGGTCCCACTAGGAAACAGGTTTCACACTTAAATTGGAATTACTCAGAATGGGCTTATTTTCAATGTTGCAAGGAAAGTGCGAGGTAGCTTCCCCCATATATGGCAGTTTCTTGATCTTGGACAAAACCTGAAGACACAGTGAACCTCCAAGGTCAATGGGAGAAAACATGCACATGGAAATGGATCTGGAGGTGCAAAACAGTGAATCCAGTGGATGAATGGTGCTGCTGAAGAAGGTGATGATGATGACAAGCAAACATTGAGTTTTTACTTTCTGTCCATAACTTACTTCATGCCTGCATTCAATGACTAAATCATCACAGGACCCTATGAAGTATTATTCTGTCTATTTCACAGGTGAAGAACTAGAGCTGAGAGATGACTTGCTATATAGCGAATCACTTGAAGGTGTCTTTGTGATTACTCCCCTCTTTGGGAACACACAATCCATGAGCAAAGAGGAAAAGAATCTCAGTCCATACAAAGAGAAGTTAGGACAGAAAATTGTTATGATTATTTCTCTTGGAAAAAAATCAAAGAATAATACTGATCTGTTTATGGTTAGATGTATATTCTGATTTAAACATGTAGTATTGAGGTAGCTAGACCTACCAAGAAGTTATTAATAATTGATATTAACATTTTTCAAAATGTAATCTCACTAAATAAAATTAAGATGTTCAACTAAGAATGACTGGTTTTTACCCCATTCTCAGTCTTCTGACCAAGACTTAGGAGAAAATGGACCAAGGAGATATAACCAGTGGATATAACAATTTGGAGGAAATGCCCTAGAAAAAGTTAACCATATTCCTGTTATATGAGACCCTTAAACACACCCCTCTTATACTGACCCTCCCAGTATATAGGAAAAGGGGGATCTATATAATGGAACCATCTTCTAGGTGAGTTATGATCACTACATCCAACCTGGCCAAGACCATGGGTGTGACAAAAGGTGGGAGAAATGGAGAGGTATATTCATTTTTTCTTTCCTTGCAATATTCAACAAATGGGCTTTCTCCAACTGTTTTGTAAGTAGCTGGTATAAACATGGCTCCAACTGGACCTGATTGAAGGGCTGAAGAAGAGCTGGATAAGCTAGCCCAAAAATCTGTGGTACTTCCTCATGACCATGAAAGAATAAATATTGAAAATGGATTTTGTATTAGATGTGCTTTCAAAATCCATCTCCCTACCACTTGGCTGCATTGCATCTCTAGACTTTTCCTCTGCACATACATACTGGGACCAGAGTGTTTGGAAGGAAAGGATGTAATTAATACATTGGTAGATTTCGTATATTAATGTGAAAATATATGTGGTTGCTACCTTCATTTTTTATTCTACCACATTCCATCAGGACATTTTACATGGATGCCAAAAAATAGCTCCATAGGACACATACCTGAATGATCTATTTAAAAAGAAGAAATGTAAACATAACAATTTTACTTGACAGGCTGCCCTAAAATCACATCTTAGGAGAGACTATCAGAGGCATATTTTAAGGACTCCATGAATTGCTTATGTACAAATAATAATATCAGATTCAACCAGAAAATATGGCCAATAAAGACAGCCCCAAGCCTATTGAGTCCATTCTCAAGGACTGTGAAGGAGGATCCAGAGTTCAAAGCCAGCTTCAGCAAAGGTGAGGTGCTAAGCAACTCAATGAGACCCTGTCTCTAATAAAATACAAAAGAGGGCTGGGGATGTGGCTCAGTGGTGGAGTGCCCTGAGTTCAATCCTTGGTACAAAAAAAAAAAAAAAAAAAATGCTATAACTACCTCAGCTTTTTCTGTGTCCATGTCAGTCTTCTCCTGTCTTTGTATATTTTTCTTTACATCTCTATTAAATGGGCGTTTCTGTAAAGATTTTCTGAAGATTGATGAAGTAATTCATAGAAGGTACTTTTAAATCCCCAGAGATTCTTGCAATCAACTCATTGTTGGTATTTTTCCACAGTTTATTTTACCAGCTGAAATTTGCAGACCATATCGCCCCATAAATATTTGTTCTACTTTAGTACTTGAGAGGTAGAATAGTGTTTCTTGCATGCTATTTTATTGATAGAACACTTTGGTTGAACTCCACAGGGACTACAGACCATGAAAGAAATGATTGCATTGCTGGAATTATGCTTTGGGGATCTACACCACTTTATGGACTTTTTTAGATGTTGCCACATAACACAGCCAACTCCGTATCCTTAAAAAAAAGAGAAAAAGAAAAAGAAAAAAGTGTACATTAGCAATGCCTGTGGAATTTTCTAATCTCTTTTGTCTTTTCCTATTTAAAAAATGTGCTCTTTAACTCTGATCTGAACCCTTAAACAACTTATTGTAAACCATTTCTACAGAATATCTGCTACTTCTATGGTATGACCTCCCTCTTCCCTGGGTCCCTATGTATCTGCCTGGATTAAAAACCAATCACAGCAACTCACTGATGAATAGAAAACAGCTGATACCCTGCTTTCCTTGCTGGCTATAGACTGTGCCAGGCAGCATTCCCTGCACGATGGGCTCTTTTCTTGGCTTTGTTTCCTTCACATTTCAGTCACTGATCCTCTGAATATGGATCAGAGCTTGAAAAACAGTCTGCGATTTGCTCCGAAAAAGATTGCAGGAAGTGCATCAGTGCTTTCCTGGACGAAAACATCTGTTAGTAGGCACAGATTTTGCTTCTCATTGTTGGTTTCCTGAGTACCAGACAGTTTATTATTTAACTAATGACAGGGAGAAATGGGCTTTGGCAACGATCTGGTCACAGACTGAAGATTTTTATATTTGTTCTTTAAGTTACCTTGAGATGGAAGGATTTGGGAATCAAATATTGATCTTTAGATGCTACTAGGTAAGAAATCCACTCCAAGAGTATTTGTAGCATATGTGTATATTTTGGTTGAATTCTACATTTTAAGAAGCAACTGTTTTGTTTTTTTTTTAAGAATAGGAAAAAGAATTTTTTAAAATTGATATGCTTTTTGAAAGTATATGAAGTGATTTGAATTTTGCAAAGATAAAGAAAAGGAAGGAATTGCTATGTGAAAAGAGGAGAGAGGGAGACTAGGTATATTGAGACAATATTTAATCATATTAGAGTTGGTCAACAAATATACCAGGATACCAGAATGGACACCAATGGACAGCATCCCAAGTACAATTTTGTGTCAGTTACTATGGGAGCATTCTGAAAGAGGATCTGTTTCCTTGCCTAAATGTTTGTAGAAGCTAGAACAGAGACTATTTATTATCCTCCATATAATTGCAATAGATCTGAATGTTCTTGGGTATTATTTTTATGAAAGGTATTTCCAAACATGTGACATGTATTTTGTGCTCCACAGATTTTCTTCTCTGCTGCTCCAGTGTGTGGAGTAGTCCATACAGTGATTCTCAAACACAACTGCCCTGCTTGGGTTCAAGATAGAACAAAAGATTGAGAATCATATCATCAGCAAATAGTGCTAATTTGAGCTCTTCTTTTCCTATCTGAATCCCTTTAATTTCTTTCATCTGTCTAATTGCTCTTGCCAGAGTTTCAAGAACTATGTTAAATATAAGTAGTGAAAAAGGGCATCCCTCTCTTGTTCCAGTTTTTAGAGAGAATGCTTTCATTTTTTCTCCATTTAGAATGATGTTGGCCTGGGGCTTAGCATAGATAGCTTTTATGATGTTGAGATATGCTCCTGTTATCCCTAGTTTTTCTAGTGTTTTGAACATGTATGGGTACTGTATTTTGTCAAATGCTTTTTCTACATCTATTGAGATGATCATATAATTCTTATCTTTAAGTCTATTGATGTGATGAATTACATTTATTGATTTCCGTATGTTGAACCAACCTTGCATCCCTGGAATGAACCCTACTTTATCGTGGTATACTATCTTTTTGATATGTTTTTGTATTCAATTTGTCAGAATTTTATTGAGAATTTTTGCATCTATGTTCAATAGAGATATTGGTCTGAAGTTTTCTTTCTTTGATGTGTCTTTGCCTGGTTTGGTAATTAGGGTGATATTGGCTTCATAGAATGAGTTTGGAAGTGCTCCCTCTTTTTCTATTTCCAGAAATAAATTGAAGAGTATTGGTATTAGTTCTTCTTTAAAGGTCTTGTAGAACTCAGCTGTGTTTCCATCCGGTCCTGGGCTTTTCGTGGTTGGTAGGCTTCTGATGGTGTCCTCTATTTCATTGCTTGAAATTGATCTGTTTAAATTGTGTATATCATCCTGATTCAACTTGGGCAAATCATATGACTCTCGAGATTTGTTGATGCCTTTGATATTTTGTATTTTATTGGAGTACAAGTTTTCAAAATAATTTCTAATTATCTTCTATATTTCTGTAGTGTCTGTTATTACCCTTTTCATCATGGATGTTAGTAATATGAGTTTTCTCTCTCCTTTTTATTAGCATGGCTAAGGGCTTGTCAATTTTATTTATTTTTTCAAAGAACCAACTTTTTGTTTTGTCAATTTTTTAATTGTTTCTTTTGTTTCAATTTCATTGATTTCAGCTCTAATTTTAATTATTTTCTTTCTTCTACTGCTTTTGGTGTGGAATCACCATTTGATCCAGCTCTCCCACTCTGCAGTCTATACCCAAAGGACTTAAAAACAGCATACTACAGGGACACAGCCACATCAATGTTTATTGGAGCACAATTCACAATAGCTACACTGTGGAACCAACCTAGATGCCTTTCAGTAGATGAATGGATAAAGAAAATGTGGTATATATACACAATGGAATATTGCTCAGCAATAAAAGAGAATAAAATCAGGGCATTTGCATGTAAATGGATGGATTTGGAGAATATAATGCTAAGTGAAGTTAGCCAATCCCATAAAACCAAATGTTGAATATTTTCTCTGATATAAGGAGGTTGATTCATAGTAGGGTTGAGAGCCAGAGCATGGGAAGATTAGACAAACTCTAGATGGGGCAAAGGGGTAGGAGGGAAGGAGAGGTAGAAAAGAGGGGACATGGGGTAGAAAAGATGGTGGAATGAGACAGACATCATTACCCTAAGTACATGTATGAAGATATGAATGGTGTGAATATATTTTGTATACAACCAGAGATATGAAAAATTGTGCTATATATGTGTAATATGAATTGTAATACATTCTGCTGTCACATATAACAAATTCGAATAAAAAATAAATAAAAAAGAGTCAGAAATGCTCAGATGGTAATAGAGAAATGGACGACTGTGTATGCAACCGTAGACTCAGGCTGGTTATTTGCCCTGCTCTGTTTCTCCCACTGTGCCATAAAGTAAATAGAAAAATGCTCTCTAAATCCCTTCAATGGAATCATAGACAAGGTTACCATTTCTTATTTTTAAATTATCTATTTCAAGCCAGGTACTAGACATGCAGCATCTCATTTAATCTTGATCACAGTTTTCTGAGGTCAGTTTTGTTACTTGTATTTTACAGATATGGAAATTGAGAACCAGTGAGGTTAGGAACATTTCCATGGAACATAGAGTCTACTGTCCACCAGTGGTTTTCATACCCTGATTCATCTCATTCTTTAATAATAAAAATGTTAGAATAGCCTATATGCTAGCTTGAAACGAATTCTATTTCTAATGCAACCTATTTCAATAAAATAAAAATATATCCCTAACTATAACTAAAACCTAGCCTAACTATAACTTAAAAGAGAAATAATTTAAGCTAAAAATAATAACCAGCACCTTATTTATTTTATGTTTAAGCACTCAGTTATGATCATATTAGAAGACATCTTGAAGTAGTCAACTATTTGTAACCACAAGCACACTATAGAATTCCTAGATGCTATGGCTATACTTTCAGGCTTACAGATACATTGTATAGGCAACTTGTAAATCACGAACAACTCTGCAGTCAGGGACACAGTTTTCCCAAACCTGAAACTCTTGATAAAATTCTAATAAAAACAGAGTAGAATTTTATCTTTGATTTTACAATATTTTTGCAATCCTGGAAAATTGCAAAAGGTGCTGTGTGTGTATGTCAGAAGGAGTTAGGTTCTGGGCTTTGTTAATTATCAGCAGGCTTTTCACCTATGAGGCTATTTGGGGAATTCAAAAGTCATAGGAAGTGCTTTAATGTTTTTCTTTGTATGGGACTCTATGTTAAAGTTTAGGAAGATAAGAATTTTTAAGCTCTGTCCACTAAATGCCAGTAGACTCCCACTTTCTTCTACCAACCTTGCCATAACCAAAATCTCCCCAAGGAGTTCACCAAGTGAGCTCTAGGGGGCAGTAGGAGCATTGTGGAGACGCCTGCAATGCATTGCAGTGCCCAAAGTTCTCATCTAATGCTAACTTGTGTGTATGTGAATCTAGTGAATTTATCCTTTGGGCATATTCTATAATGGTTAGTTAGAAATCTAGACATACTATTATCTGCTTAGTCAAGGAGCATATTCTCTGAAGTTTTCTGCAGTTAAAATAGTGTTTCATAGAGACTAATTGCTCATAGAGGCAAAAGGTGAAGTAATGGAGGAAATGTGATGCTGATCTCATTTCATTGTTCTCAAGATTAGAGCAGTGACAAAAAAATGTTCTAGAAGAGGAGGAAAATCTGTTTCTTTGTCTAAAATGCTCCTGTGACACTTTGCAAATTCCTAACAGTGATCTCTTGTTGACTCTACACTGGACCACAATGAAGCTAAAAATAGATTTTGCTCCACACATTTTTTTCTTTGAGATGCAATGCAAGGGGGAGAATTATAGGTATTTTCCTTCAATTACTTAGATTTTGATCCCCTCCCCCAAACCTTTTAAACTTCATTCTTAAACTTTGGCCACTGAATAAATCCAATTTGAATTAAAATTCTGAAAAATGAATAAGCTGGGTATTCATTCTCATTTCTTTTCATCATAATACACCATTTACTTTTTGTTATGTCTACATTTACTTAATATTAAGATATTTGACGACCCCAGTCTCAAAATTTCTGGCATATTTGTTATTTGGGATTTGTTAAGAAACACTCTCTTACATTGTGCTTGGCTATATGTTTTAAATTTGCTTTGAGAATTTCAACTGCACATTTGTAGTGAGCTTACAGAAAAAAAGTTGTTTCAACTATTAGGAACAGTCTGCATATCTGAAAATAAGCTGAGAATATATGGACTAGAGGTTATTTCCTAGCTGTCTACAGTTCTTGATGTGAATTAAATGTTTAAAGGATGGTATAGGAAAAATTCTCTCCACCTGGGGAAAATGTTGAAATAAATGTTTTCTGTTCAAACATCATATCTCTTCATGCCAATGACAGGTAATTTTCACAGGTGGAAAATTGCCATTCTCCCTCTTTTCCCAATCTAATATCTCTTGAAAAATAGGTTTTGGTTTGGAAAATGGATATTTTTCTCAAATAAAAATCATACTTTCCAATTGATGAGTAACTTACCTTAGGCTGGGTTGAATTTGGGGAGAGTTCACATTTTTAGTAAACAATAAGGTGTCTTTCCTTTAAAAGAAATTATTAGTTTCTCAGTTACTATTGAGAAAACAGTAAAATTAGACTGAGAAGTAAATAAGAAACTAATACCCAAACTTTTAATTAAACAATGGACCATAATCTGTACTAAATCCCAAATATATCTAATTTTTTGTACCATAATTCTATATGAAATGTTAATTATAAGACCAAAGTTTTGGTAGGCTTTTAGCAGTTGACTGCTTATCTATGATGAATGAACAGGTACAGATTTCTCCATGATAACAGTAGGAATGATTCAGGAAGGCAAAGGTTAAGAGGGTTATTTTGGAATGAGGAAGCATTTACCAATTATGGAGTTTTAAAAATATGTCAGCAAATCCTTTGACATTCCTCCCTTCAAGACATGGGCCATCTCTTGGGTGTAGATTGAAGTCCCTGATGCTTCTAATGAATGCAATAAAGCAGAAATATGAGACTGAAAAAAAAATTACAGTAAAGATAAAATAAAGCAGAAGGAATGACATACAGAAAATATTTGTAGTGGTTTCCATCTTGATTGCTCTGTCTTGGATCATGTTGAGGAAAGCCAGCTATCTTGTCACGAGAACATTCACAAAGCCCTGTGGAAAAGTCCTGTGATATGGGTCTGAGGCCTCTTGTCAATAGTGCTGTGAGCAGATTCTCCAGCCCCAGCAGGCCTTTAGATGATTAAAATTCCTGCTAATAGCTGACTCCAGTAGTATGAGAGACACTGAACCAAACTGCTAGGCTTGACCCCTTCTGAATCCCTGACTTGGAGATACCTTTAGGCAATAGATATTTATTGCTTTAAGCTAATTATTTCAGAGTAATATTTTTCTACACAATAATGGCTGATGAACAGAACACTAACATGACTTCTATATTCATTTATGTTTAGGGGATTTTCCATTCTGATAGATTGAAGATCAAAAGAATTCAACTTATTATGTCAACAAAGAAATCTCTCCACAGGGGAAGTAAGGCTATAATTAGGTTACCTTTTTCCCCCGTTTAGTAGATCTTACAGATTTTTCAATTTTATATAGTACTCTCACTATGTATTCTTTCAGATTTATCCACAGGTTTCTATCTGTGAATGGTTTAGAGACATGATAGCTATTATGCACATAATGCTCTATCATTATTTTCATGACCTAATAACAATTGATGAGGTACTAGGACTATAAGTGGTAGTGAACTTCATGGAAAAATATAGAATCTCTAGAACCAAACTACTGGGTTCAAGTTCTGTCTTCACTATTTACCAGCTGTGTGATCTTAAGCAAAATACTTACATCTCTGTGTCACACATAGTTTCTTCCTCTCTGAAACAGGGATAATAATAGTGCATTCTATAGATGGGTTTCTAAATGTTTTAGCAGGTTACCTGGTTTAACATCTCAGAACCAATCAATGTAATTTATCACATTAACAAACTGAAGGAGAAAATCATATACTTCATCTTAATGTATGCAGAAATAAAACACTCAACAAATTCCACATCAATTCACAATTAAAAGGGAAAAAAAAGAACTCTTAATAAACTAGGAGTAGAAGATAAGGAATATCTTCAAGGAACATCTTCAGTTCTTCAAAAGGGCACGTAAAACATTTTTAAAATATCACATTTAATCTTGAAATGTTCAAAGTTTTCTTTTTGAGTGTGTAAACATTAAAAATCAATTTTGTTTTTCTTGTGTTACTTGTTTCTAGACATGCAATTAATTTTTGTGTTGGTTGATTATAAAAGAACTTTCCTCAGTGAACTTGCTAACTTATCTGTAGAGTGTTTTATTTCTTTTCCTGGGTGATACAATGTTTTGACAAAAGAAAGAAAGAGATGATAGGACCCACACTGGCTCCTAAATACCTGCTTTAGAGTGGTATAAATCACTTCTGCTCACACTTTATTGGCCAGAGTAAATTAAGACCTAATCTTGATATCCATGAGGTAGGGAAATGTAGCTACCTCAGAAGGAGAGACAGAAAATATTTGGAATAACTGTACAGACCTTGCACAGAATTTTTATATTGAGACATTTGTAAACAAGGCAGAAAATCTTAACAAAAACGGAATCCTTTTATTTTAAATTTACATTGAGAATGGAGAACTTTTACGTGAATATGATGACTCATATGAGATTCTATTTGATTCTTTTCTTGTCACTCCCATGCAGAAGCTCATTTGTTAAACAGAAACTTTTCTTTGACATTTTAGGCATTTGCAACCAAGGTATTTTCTGAATATGAAAAAAGATGTATCCTTATGGAATAAATTACAATAATATTAAAATAGTTGAATAATCTTCTATGGTTTACTGGGATACTTTCATTTTTATTATACATTGGAAAAAAGCAGGAAAAAGAGTTGGAAATTTTAATTACCTGTTACTCAGTTATCTTCCCCAATAACTAGAAAAATACAAAGGAAGATATTGTTCATGTTGTATTCATTTTCCCAACCTTAGACTGACACAAAGAGGAACTTGTTTATTGAATAGAATAAGATTTAATGACCTTGACTTAAGGTCATGTTGCTAAACATTGTTGGAGAAGAGAATGAAGGAAGGTCTCTGGCCCCAGCATCATTGTCTGCTCCGGAAAACCCTTCTGGCCTAATAGCATCTGTGAATATGAGGGTAGAAGAACTAGAAAACCATGGAAGAATTGTGTAAATATTTGTGTATTTTCTCTGAAACTGATCAACCTTTCCCCTTTCAATGTGCTGACATGTAATCAGATGAGGAAGATACAGCATGGGTCACTAGGAAGGCAACTGCTGAGATGCCTCTGCCCAGAAGATGCCATCAATGTGTCCATCTGTTCCATATTTAGATGCACATTTTTCAAAATTAACATATTTGGACCCATTCAAGTGAAGAACATATGTTCAGAAAGGTATTAGTGCATCTGGAGGCCGAGAAAGCCTGAGATCTCAGAGAAATCAATACTTTACATTTCTGTATTCTAGAAAGATCTATTGAAGCTAGTAGAACAGTCCCCAAGGGGAAAGGTCTCCAATGTTGTCTAATGGGATCCACTTCACCTGCATAAATTCATTGGCCAGGGCCTCTGAATAAGAGCTGTTTTTTTAAAAAAAATCCTGAATAAATGGATATTAGAATTGAAATGATTTTCCCATGTCAGATTGATGTCCCACTTTCAAAAGAGCATAATCATCTTTTTAGAGGATGTATTAATAATAATGTTCTATATATTTCAAAATTGCTAAAAGAATAGACTTATGATGTTCTTACCGCACACACAAAAATGATAAGTTGGTGAGGTAGTGGATATATAAATTAGTTTAATCTTTCACAATGTATACATAGATCAAAACATCACATTGTACTCTCTAAAATATGCAAAATTATGTTAATTAAAAACAAGTTAATTAATTTAAAAAAGTGAAACAAAGCATAATCATCACTTTGCATAATAAAATATTTTCTCAATGGACCCTGTCCGATGTTTTAAACTTTCTGACTTCAGTTTCCCAACCTTTATTTTCTATTAGTTTTCCATGATCAGTCAACAAACATTTTTGCTATTCTGCTTATGGAGATCTAGGAGTTTGTGTGATAGAAACACAAATAATACACTATATTTATCTTCCTGGATTAAAACTTACATATAACATAGGATAACATGTAAGCTGGTTTCAAACTAATGATACAAATAGGAATCATTAAATTAGTCCCTGTTTTTGAATATAGCTGTGGGTGCACCCATAGTGGGAAGCATAAATCATTGAATCCATAGCCTTTGTTGGAATAAAATAAATACACAAAACTTTTTTAAAGAGTAACTATATTAAAAGATGATATTTGATGCAAAAATCAAATAAAATCATAATATGTGAATTACAATACTTATATACCTCTATATATTAAAGATATATTACATATAATATTATTGTAAAAGTAATAAAATATATAGTCTTATTACAAAGTAAGCATTTTAAATATTGTGAGTTTAGTAGAGGCAGAACTCTGAGCTGTGATAAATGGGAAGTGCCATGAAGGACAAAAGGACTTGAGATGTTCATTGAATGAAAAATTAGTGTTCAGCTGGGCGTGGTGGCGCACGCCTGTAATCCTAGCACTTGGGAGGCTAAGGCAGGAGGATTGCGAGTTCAAAGCCAACCTCAGCAATGGCCAGGCACTTAGCAAATCAGTGAGACCCTGTCTCTAGTAAAAAACAAAAAAAAAAAAAAAAAAAAAAAAAAAGAAAATAAGGGCTGGGGATGTGGCCCAGTGGTCCAGTGTCCCTGAGTTCAATCCTCGGTACCAAAAAAAAAAAAAAAATTAGTGTTCAATAATTAGTCAAGTATGAGGATGAATATCATCAGATGTCAAAATATTGAGGGACTATACAGTAAAAGAGTGATCTCAGTTATAGAGCGAGTTCGTCAGGAACAATTCCAAACCAGATGGAGTTTCCATTCTAGCTTCAAAGGAAAGAAAAAAAGATATGAAGGTAGTGAGGTAAGAGATGTATGAAGAACAAGAAGCAGAAAACAGTATGTTGTTCCATGCTATTGAGTATTTTCTTGAGAAAGAACTATGGTTGTAGCTTTTCTCAAATGTTTTCATTCTAGGCTGGAGATAACCACTATAAAAATTGGGCATAAGTCAAAAAGAGAAACTAATAGGAGGGGGCTAGGGAAACTCTTTCTGAGTCTTCTATCCTTTTCCCTTTCATTTTCTTGCCTTAAAATTCTTAAGATAAACCAGGTGTGGTGGCGCACACCTGTAATCCCAGCTACTTGGGAAGCTGAGACAGGAGGATCATGAGTTCAAAGCCAGTCTCAGCAATGGCAAGGCACTAAGAAACTCATTGAGACCCTGTCTCTAAATAAAATAAAAAATAGGGCTGCAGATGTGGCTCAGTGGTTGAGTGCGCCTGAGTTCAATCCCTGATAGCCCCCCCCCCCAAGAAAAAACCTCTTAAGATAAATTCCCCATTCTTTTCAAGCAGTAGTCATCTAACCAATCAGATACTCTACTGGACAAGTACAGAAAAATATTGAATGTGCAGGTTAAATATGCTGCTGTTCTATACGCTCCTATGTTAACTTAATGGTTGTATAAAAGGAAAGGAAGTAGGGTGGGCCTTGGAAATGCAGGTAGGTGCAGCACAGCTGCACCAGTGCTGCAGATGAAACCTACAGGCCTTTTGTGCAATTTCTGCCAAAGCTTTTGTTCTAACACTCTCTTGAATAGGTTACATAAGCTCCCTATGTTCTGTTATTCTTGCCTTTTTTTGACAGGCATTTCCTCCCTGTCAGTCATATACTCAATATCCATTTACTTCTTCAAGTTTATATCATCATGAAATAATCTATTTGAAACTTCAGTCCCTCATTCTGCTTAATACAGTTCAGCTCAGATTACCAATATTTTGCAGTGCGATGCCAGACCACCCATCTTCTTGAGTTTGGATGTTTAGGAGCCTCAAAACAATAGGCATTTTTATATCTACAATTACTTCTCCCACCTTCCTCTAGTTATTTTTGTTCATCTAATAACAAGAGCTGAATCTAAAATTCAGACACAATAGAAAATATCCCCTTAGTGTGAGTTACTAATTTGCCTTTTACTAATTCCCAGGTCCTTAGTCCACTGTCTCATTAGAAAAAAAGGGACATTTTTCTACCATTTATCTCCACTCTATTAATGTTGTTTATGGTCTGGAAACTCTCAAGGTCATCGACACAGAAAGGTCTCAAAATGCCTGGTTTCTCACTGAAAATGAAAGTATAGAATCTCATTGCATGGAAGGAGTCTGCTGTATACCCACTGACCTGGACAACTTTAATTAATCTAGATGTACTCATTGAGGAGAATAGAGGGAGCTGATTACAGCCATTGATCTACTCCATTCACTCTGCTACCATAGAGGAGAATGAGTGAAGGGTTTTGTCCTTTAGAAGTCCAAATTTAATAGATTGTGTGCACATATATGGATAGCTGTGGAGTGAAAAGCAAGTGGAGTATTAGAGGTTTGTGACACACTTAGAACAGTGCTGGGATGTCAGTAAGGTCTCAATATATGGCAGTGTCATCATCACATCTCTTCCTTCACTGTTAAGCTGTCATGCAGGAGAAAGTGTGATTAAGTCGGTTGGACTAGGTTACAGAATGTTTCTTTTCAGTTATTATTGCATTGACTTTTCACAGTACCTATATGATATACACATGATTAACTTTTTATCATCAGAAAAATGGAGTTTAAGAGAAGTTGACCAAAGTTCTTACGTGGCTACCATATGGCTATCAGGTGACAGGGCAGGTCTGGATCAGAGGTGTCTGATGCCCAAGACTATCTTCTTTCCAACATGCTGGCTCTTTTCATTATCACCTTGGCTTACCAGAGGTTGCAAATATATACGTTGGAATCCCTTTACTTGTAAATATCACATTTACTGATTTGACCAACCAAGGATTGAAAAAAAAAATGTGCTGTACTCAACATGTAAAGACTTTTTTCCCCTTGTCATTATTCTCTAATACAACAAGTATTTACATAGCATTTACATTATATTACATGGTACAAATGATCTAGAGATGAGTTAAAGGATACAGGAGAATGTGTGTAGGTTATATGAAAATTCCATGTCATTTTATATAGAGGACTTGAACATTCCTTATATAATTTAGTATCTGTTGAGGCTTTTTTTGTTTGTTTTTGATTTATAAATTATTGTTTATTCAATTTACTGAGTATCACCAAGGTACCAAGGCCATACACAGTTCTCTTAGTTTATGCTTTTGTTTCATTTTTAGCATCAGAATATTCATCATTTTCTTCTCAGGTCCACATGATGGTTATAGAGTATGAAAAACTCTTATATGCCAAACTGGGTGTCAAAGTCAATATTCTAGCACAAATGAAGTTAAAAGAGTTAGATTCTAACAATCATATGTTTACTAATTTCAAGGAAAATTAAATTAGTCAAAAGTGAAAAGGATTTACATAAATTAGTTTCTCAATAGAAGTTTAAGGTGTAAACTTTTTAAAGCCGTAAAAAAAGTAGTGGTTACATTAAAAACATTTAAAAAACCATTCATTTATTTGCCCCTCCAGCTTTAGGTCAGGCAAAAAATGAAGGGCAAAAATCACACTGGGGAAAGGGCCAAAAGGTTGCTCTGGTCTCTGGGCAGGATGTTCATCATCCCTGAGCAGGAGCCAATAGGCTTCAAGGCTGCCCTTAGGAGTCAATAGGCTTTCAGGTCATCAAAAGTTCACCCTGTTCCACAGGCAGAGGGTCAAAAGTTTGCTCTGCTCTCTGGGCAGGATGTTTCGTCATCCCCAGGCAGGAGCCAATAGGCTTGAAGGCTGCCCTCACACCACAAGCAGGAGCCAATAGGCTTAAAGTTCGCTCTGGTACCACCCCCCCTCCAGTAATCCCTATATAAACTCCCGTCCATTTGAAGTTTGGGTGCCAGTGAGCCAGATGCCAACAGAGAGCCAGCAAGATGAAGAGCCGACGAAAAGAGCAAGGGGATGAGAGCCAGACGACGAGAAGAGAGACAACAGAGACGGAAAAGAGGCAGCCACTGCACACTTACCCACCATCTCCAGCCTGACGGCAGCTGCCCCAGCTGATAGCTCCAGAGAGCACAGCTGGCACGACCAGATTCCCACCTTCCTTTCGGAGCTTGCATGCTCTTTCACCAGTGCTTGCACACTTCCTGAGCTTGCACACTCCCCTCTCCCTGACTCTCTTTCCCACCAGAGCTTGCATACTTCCCTCACCCTGATTCCTCTTCTCATTCCTTTTCTACCCTTAACTAGCCATAAAGGCTGGTGAATAAATCCCTTGGCTGCACGGTGGTCCCCAGTGTGATTTTTGCCCTTCATTTGGTGCCGAAACCTGGGAGGGATAGGAGTGGGTCAACCGAGAGAGATAAAGAAGCCCCAATTTTCCCGTTCCCAGTGGGAGAGATCTATTATCCTGAGAAGCGTTTCCCTCAAGATATATATATCCAAGTCCATGAAACCCAGTTGTCACTGGAGTCAAACAGACATGGGGTACTGGAGGACAATGGGCCAACCTGTGCCGTGTCCATTCTGAACGGGAGAAATGAGACCCAAGTCCGGAGTAGGCCAGAGGCCAAAAAGGGCTTTCTTCAACTATTCCCAGGAGAGAGAAAGGGGAGGAGGAGAGTGAGAGAGAGAGCTCCATGAGGTCCACTGTGACCATGAAGGTCTAGGTGGGGTGCAGTCCTCCCCTTATGAGCCACAAGCAGGGCTATCAGACAATCAATGGTCAGTTCCCACTGTGAAAGGCCTGATGGGTTTAGGATCTCTGGGGATGGGGGGGTGAGGGGGGAGGTGTGGAGCTTACCAATCTGATGGCTGGTGGTGGATGCTTTGGAGAGGCTGAGCTGAGGCAGTCCCAGGAGATTATGCCCTTCAGCTTGGGACAGGGTCCCGGGTTTTGGCACCAATGAAGGGCAAAAATCACACATGGGAAAGGGAAACAAGGTTACTTTGCTCAGGGCACAGAAACTCCAGGAGGGGGAGGGGTAGCCCATCTATTAAAAACACTGCAGTATTAACTAAGGAATCATCAGTGTATAAATGAGTGTCATTTATAAAGTTGTGTTTTATATTCCCACTAGAGGTGTGCGTGTGTGTGTGCATGTGTGTGTGTGTGTGTTGCTAGGCAATGAACCCAGGGCCTTGCATGTGCTAAGAGCTACATCTCCAGCCCCAAGAGATTTTTTCTTTTTCAGGGTGTCTAAATTTCATTGCAATTTTTATATATTTATTTATTTATCTATCTTTTTTTTTTATTCTAAGTTGTTATAAATGACAGCAGAATACATTACATTTCATATTATACATGTAGAGTACATTTTTACATATCTCTGGTTGTATAAAAAGTATATTCACACTATTCCTGTCTTCATACATGCCTTAGGGTAATGATATCCATCTCATTCTACCATCTTTTTTTCCTGCACCCTTTTGCCCCCTCCCATCAGCTCCCTCCCCATGGGCCATTCTAGCGTTCCTCTAATCCTCCTAGGCTCCCTGTCTCAACCCCACTGTGAATCGGCCTCCTTATTTCAGAGAAAACATTTGGCATTTGGCCTTTTGGGATTGGCTACATTCACTTAGCATTATATTCTCCAACTTCATCTATTTATCTGCGAATGCCATGATTTTATTCTCTTTTATTGCTGAGCAATATTCCATTGTGTATATATACCACATTTTCTTTATCCATTCATCTACTGAAGGTCATCTAGGTTGGTTCCACAGTTTAGCTATTGTGAATTGTGCTGCTATAAACATTTACGTGGCTGTGTCCCTGTAGTATGCTGTTTTTAAGGCCTCTGGGTATAGACTGAGGAGAGGGATAGCTGGGTCAAATGGTGGTTCCATTCCAATTTTCCAAGGAATCTCCATACTGCTTTGCAGATTGGCTACACCATTTTGCAGTCCCACTAGCAATGTATGAGTGTGCCTTTTTTCCCCACATCCTCTCCAGCATTTATTGTTGTTTGTGTTCTTAATAGCTGCCATTCTAACTGGAATGAAATGAAATCTTAGAGACACACAAATCAAAACTACTCTAATTGCAAGAGTTGTTAAACACATTTTTTCATGTATTTGTTGATTGATTGTATATCTTATTCTTAGAAGTATCTTTTCAGTTCCTTGGCCCATTTATTGATTGGGTTATTTGTTTTTTTTTTTTTTTTTTTTTGGTGTTAAAATTTTTGAGTTCTTTATGTATTCTAGAGATTAGTGCTCTATCTAATGTGCATGTGGTAAAAATTTGTTCCAAATTAGTTGGATCTCTATTCACTTCACTGATTGTTTCTTTTGCTGAGAAGAAGCTTTTTAGTTTGAATCTATCCCATTTATTGATTCTTGATATTAATTCTTGTGTTACAGGAGTCTTATTAAAGAACTTGGGGCCTAATCTGACTTGTTGGAGATTAGACCTTACTTTTTCTTCTATTAGGCACAGTGTCTCTGGTCTAATTCCTAGATCCTTGATCCACTTTGAGTTGAATTTTGTGCATGGTGAGAGATAGAGGTTTAATTTCATTTTCTTGCATATGGATTTCCAGTTTTCCCAGCATCATTTGTTGAAGAGGCTATCTTTTCTCCAATGTACATTTTTGGCACCTTTGTCTCATATAAGATAACTGAAATTATATGCATTAGTCTCTGTGTCCTCTATTCTGTACCGTTGGTCTACCAGTCTATTTTGGTGCCAATACCATGCTATTCTTGTTACTATTGCTTTGTAGTATAATTTAAGTTCTGGTGTAGTGATGCCACCTGCTTCACTCTTCTTGCTAAGGCTTGCTTTAGCTATTCTGGGTCTCTTATTTTTTTAGATGAATTTCATGACTGTTTTTTCTATGAGGAATGTCATTGGGATTTTTAAAAAACATTTATTTATTTGCTTTAGTTGTACACAATGCCTTTATTTTTTTTACATGGTTCTGGGGATTGAACCCGGGCTGCGCACGTGCTAGGCAAGTGCTCCACTACTGAGCCACCCCCCAGCCCCATCATTGGGATTTTGATTGGAATTGCATTAAATCTGTATGGCGCTTTTGGTAGTATGGTCATTTTGACAATATTAATTCTGACTATCCTAGAACAAGGTAGATCTTTTTATCTTCTAAGGTCTTCTATAATTTCTTTTTTTAGTGTTATGTAGTTTTCAGTACAGAGGTCTTTCACGTCTTTGGTTAAGTTGATTCCCAAGTATTTTATTTTATTTTTTTGCTATTGTAAACGGGGTAATTTTCCTCATTTCCCTTTCAGAGGATTTGTCACTGATATATAGAAATGCCTTAGATTTATGGGTGTTGATTTTGTATCCTACTACTTTGCTGAATTGATTTCTGGGTTCTAGAAATTTTCTGGTGGAATTTTTTGGGTCTTTAGGTATAAGATAAAATTGTCACTGAATAGTGATAATTTGAGTTCTACTTTACCTATCTGTATCCCTTTAATTTCTTTCATCTGTCTTATTGCTCTGGCCAGTGTTTCAAGTACTATGTTAAATAGAAATGGTGAAAGAGGGTGTCCTTGTCTTGTTCCAGTTTTTAGAGGGAATGCTTTCATTTTTTCTCCGTTTAGAATGATGTTGGCCTGGGGCTTAGCATAGATAGCTTTTATGATGTTGAGATATATTCCTGTTATCCTTAGTTTTTCTAGTGTTTTGAACATAAAGGGGTGCTGTATTTTGTTGAATGATTTTCTTGCATCTATTGAGATAATACTTCTTATCTTTAAGTCTATTGGTGTAATGAATTATATTTATTGATTTCCATATGTTGAACCATCCTTGCATCCCTACAATGAACCCCACTTGATCGTGGTGTACTATATTTTTGATATGTTTTGCATCCGTTTTGCCAGAAATTTATTGATAATTTTTGCATCTATGTTTATTAGAGATATTGGTCTGAAGTTTTCTTTCTTTGATGTGTCTTTGCCTGTTTTGGGGAACAGGGTGATATCGGCCTCATAGAATGAGTTTAGAAGTGCTCCCTCTTTTTCTATTTCCTGAAATAAATTGAAGAGTGTTGGTGTTAGTTCTTCTTTGAAAGTCTTGTAGAACTCGGCTGTGTATCCATCTGGTCCTGGTCTTTTCTTGGTTGGTAGGCTTCTGATGCCATCTTCTATTTCATTGCTTAAAATTGGTCTGTTTAAATTGTTTATATTATCCTGATTCAATTTGGGCAAATCATATGACTCTAGAAATTTGTCGATGCCTTCAATGTTTTGTATTTTATTGGAGTACAAGTTTTCAAAATAATTTTAAATTATCTCTTGTATTTCCATAGTGTCTGTTGTGATATTTCCTTTTGCATTGCCTATATTAGTAATTTGAGTTTTCTCTCTGCTTCTCTTTGTTAGTCTGGCTGAGGGTGTGTCAATTTTATTTATTTTTTCAAAGAACCACTTTTTGTTTTGTCAATTTTTCAATTGTTTCTTTTGTTTCAATTTCATTGATTTCAGCTCTAATTTTAATTATTTCCAGTCTTCTACTGCTTTTGGTGTTGTATTGTTCTTCTTTTTCTAGAGCTTTGAGATGTAATGTTAAGTCCTTTATTTGTTGACTTTTTCTTCTTTTGAGGAATGAGCTCAATGCAATGCACTTTCCTCTTAGAACTGCCTTCATAGTGTCCCAGAGATTTTGATATGTTTTGTCTGTGTTCTCATTCACCTCTAAGAAATTTTTAATCTCCTCTTTGATGTCATCTGCAACTAATTGTTTGTTGAGTAGCATATTACTTAGTCTCCATGTGTTGCAGTAGCTTTTATTCATTATTTTATCATTGATTTCTAATTTTATTCCATTATGGTTTGAAAGAATGCAGGGTGGTATCTCTATTTTTTTTTTTATATTTACTAAGATTTGTTTTGTGGCATAATATATGGTCTGTTTTAGAGAAGGATCCATGTGCTGCTGACAAGAAAGTGTATTCATTTGTTGAAGGATGAAATATTCTATATAAGTAGATTAAGTCTAAGTTGTTAATTGTATTTTTGAGTTCTATAGTTTCTTTCTTTCTTTCTTTCTTTCTTTTTTTTTTTTTTTTTGTGGTACCGGGGATTGAACTCAGGGGCACTCGACCACTGGGCCACATCCCCATTCCTTTATTGTATTTTTTTATTAGAGACAGAGTCTCACTGAGTTGCTAGGTGCCTCGCCATTGCTGAGGCTGGCTTTGAACTCGCGATCCTCCTGTCTCAGCCTCCCAAAATGCTGGGATTACAGGCGTGCGCCACCGCGCCCGGCTCTACAGTTTCTTTGTTTAGCTTTTGTTGGAAGATCTATCCAGTGGTGAAAGGGGGTGTGTTAAAGTCATCCAGAATTATTGTGTTGTGCTCAATTTGACTCTTGAACTTGAGAAGAGTTTGTTTGATGACCATGGATGCTCCATTGTTTGGGGCATATATATTTATAATTTTTAAGTCTTGTTGGTGTATGGTTTTCTTGAGCAGTATGTAGTGTCCTTCTTTATCCCTTTTGATTGACTTTAGCTTGAAGTCTACTTTATTTGATATGAAAATGGAAACCCCTGCTTGTTTCCTCAGTCCATGTGAGTGGTAGGATTTCTTTGAACCTTTCCCCTTCAGCTTGTGGATGTCTTTTCCTATGAGATGAGTCTCTTGGAGGCAGCATATTGTTGGGTCTTTTTTTTTTTTTTTTTAATCTATTCTGCTTGTCTATGTCTTTTGATTGGTGAGCTTAGGCCATTAACATTCAGAGTTAATATTGAGACATGACTTGTATTCCCAGCCATTTTTGTTTATTTTTGGTATTTTAACTTAACATTGTTTCTCCTCTGATTGGTTTTTCCTTTAGTGTAATACCTCTCTCTGCTGATTTTCATCATTGTTTTTCATTTCCTCTTCCTGGAACATTTTGCTGAGGATGCTTTCTAGTGCTGGTTTTCCAGTTGTAAATACTTTTAACTTTTGTTTATCATGGAAGGTTTTTTATTTTGTCCTCAAATCTAAAGCTTAATTTTGCTGGATATAAGATTCTTGTTGGCATCCCTTTTGTTTCAGAGCTTGGTATATATGTTTTCCTATGATCTCCTGGCTTTGAGTGTCCAAGTTGAAAAATCTGCCATAATATGAATTGGTCTTTCCCTATATGTGATCTGATTCCTCTCTCTTGTGGCCTTTAAGATTCTATCCTTGTTCTGTATGCTAGGCATTTTCATTATAACATGTCTTGGTGTAGATCTGTTGTAATTTTGTACATTTGGTATCCTATAAGCCTCTTGTATTTGGTTTTCCAATTCATTCTTCATGCTTGGTAAATTTTCTTATATTATCTCATTGAAAAGATTGTACATTCCTTTGGTTTGAAACTCTGTGCTTTCCTCTATCCCAGTTACTCTTAGATTTGGTCTTTTGCTGCTGTCCCATAATTCTTGGATGTTCTGTTCATGATTTCTTAGTATCTTAACTGTGTGGTCAACTTTATTTTCAAGATTATATACTTTGTCTTCATTATCTGAAGTTCTTCTAGTTGATTTCGTCTGTTGGTGATGCTTTCTATTGTGATTTCTATTTGGTTAATTGTTTCCTTCATTTCAAGGACTTCTGACTGTTTTTTTTTCAGAGTTTCTATCTCTTTTTTGAAGTAATCTTTTGCTACCTATATTTGCTGTCTTATATCTTTGTTGTAGTGATAAATTTTTGCTTGTATTTTCTCATTTAGGTCAGTCTTTGATTCACAGATCATTTTAATTATGAACCTTCTAAACTCCTTTTCTGACATTGTATCAACTTTGCTGAGCATGGGTTCTGTTTTTGTGGTATCCTGGTTTGTTTGGGGTACTTTCCTCCCTTGTTTTTTCATGTTGTCTATTTGCTTTACTTTCTTGCAGTGTAGATCTGAGATATTACAGTTTCTACCCTATATCCTTGTAATACACATGCAGGTTGTCTGTGTCTCACCTTAGTGTGGGCTTTCATAACCTGCAGGTGTCCCTCAATGTTTGCTACTGCAACTAAAGGTATTGTCAGCATTAGTGGAGGTAACTCTGAGATAACAGTGAAGGTGCCCCAAGATGAATGTAACGTCTTCCAGAGATGGGGCTGAAAGGGTGGGCCTTTTAATATCTTTGGGATGTATGCTCTGAGATTCAGCTGCTTTTAGGCCCTGTCTGTTGTCAAAAAGTAGGGGCTACTGTGTGGGGAAGGCTATGGCTATGTCTGCAGTGTCTCAAGATGGAAGTGGGTTAGGCTTGTGCTCCCAGGTGGGTGTGGGGTAGTGGACTCTGGATCTACCTTGGGACTGGGTCCCACGCAGGTTGGTGTGGGCTAAACTGCTTGAATCTGAGCTCCTGTGTGGTCTGTTGAAAGAGGCGGTCCTCTGAGCGGAGGTCAGTGAAGCTGTCCTAGGCCAGCCTGAGCTCCGCAGGTGTGGGCCAGGCTGACCTAGGCCTGCCTGAGCTCAGACGGAGGTTGGTGGGACTGACCTGAGCCTGGCTGCACTCAAGTGGAGGTCAGCAGGACTGACCTGGGCCTGGCCATGCTAGGGCGGAGGTCAGCGGGTCTGACCTGGGCCTGGCCACACTCAGTTGGAGGTCCTTGTGGCTGTCCTTGGCTCGCCTGCACTCCTCTGTTGAGTGTTAGAACCAATTTCTCATGAATGCCTAGGGACAATTGCATATCATTCATTCTAGGTCCTTATGGAGTGTATACACCTATGCAAGAGACTTCCTCTAAAAAAGTATATGGGTTTTAATTAGAAAATTATAGCAGTAAGGAGGAAATAGCTTCTACAATTCCAAGCACAGTCATTCTTAGAATTTCTTTAAGTAGTATGTGGCTACAGTCAATCTGCTCACATTTAGACATGGCTAGAGTCAATCTGCCCACATTTAGATTTGAGTACCAAGGAAAAGAAAAAAAGAAATGAGTACGACAAGTGCCACATTGTTTTGGAAGTATGAGAGTATTCCAAAGGGAAAAATAAAAATGATTAGTCTGGCTTAATGACTCTTAAATGATTAGTTCAACAATGAATGTTCTGCTGCATTTTGGTAAAGGTTGTTTTTGAAAACTTATTAAAAATATAAATTACAAATTTGATTTTGCTCCAAAATGCTTTGTCTTCACAGATAAATCCTCACGGCTTAGATATAGGTTATTGCTACAACTTTTGTGATATATTCTCTCACTTTGGTAGCATTCAGCTGCATATCTTTAATAAAGACTACTTATTTCTGAGAAGATCAGGCAAAATGAGCATAGTGAGTCCTAGGTATTGGGGAATAAGTTCTGCTGCCAGAAGAGTAATATAAGATCTCACAGGCTTGTGTCTTTGAAGAAAACAATATTAAATGGTTTCCTCATTTTTGAGTTACTAAATAAGAAAGATATTAGCAAAATACTTCAATCTAAAGTATTATTGACTCATTAATTACTTAAGCAGTCAACATTTAATACACAATTTTAGATTATGTACTAGGTGTAATGCATTTTGCCCTATGGAGAGTGCCAAAATGATGAAAAAAATATATACATTTTCTGTCTTAAGGAGCTTAAAAATCATGAACTAAAAGGAATATAGCTGATTTTTTTCAAAGGTATGTGGTTGGCATTGGTAATACAGTAGTATAAAGATGGACAGAATGCCTGTCTCATGGAGATTATGTTCTCTTGGGGGAACTCAGATAATGATTACCTATATAAGTAAATAATGGATCATTTCAGGAAATGGGAAGTACTACAAAGATTAAAACATAGAAGTCAGAGATGGCCTCTTTAGAAGAGGTGATATTTGTGCCGGCCATGCAAAACACTTAAGAGTAGTATATTCTTTAGGGACAAACAGCAAATGAATCTGGAAACAAGATCATATATTCAAGAAGTATCAAAGTAGGCTGGTATGCTGCAGCTCAGCAGGCAAGGGAGGTTGGTATGGGAGAAGGTCACAAAATGGGAAGAGCCATGTTAGGGAGAGCTCGTGGGTTCTGGTAAAGAATTTGTATTTTAATCTAGTCTCATGGTACATCAGTGGAGGGTTTTTCAGGTAGATACAATGGGATATACACAAAGAATTGTAATATACATAATATGATGCTCTCCATTCAAAATAGACAACATAAGAGCTATGATTATTGAAAGATGGACAATAACTTTTGCTCAGCAAATTAGGGATGAGTTCACACAGAAGTTTGTCCTTGGGAGTCTTGAAGTATGCACAAAACTTCCCATGCTGAGAGAATGGTGTGAACAAAACTCTCAGGCAAGAAATCACAAGATGTTGACAACTGTTTCACAGACATGTTCATTTTCCGAGAACGGTAAATACTTTGGCCAAAGAAATGACTGTTAGGTGTGAAACTGGGGGTGCCAGAGCAGGCTGAAATGTTTGGGCTAGTAGAGGTAAAGCAGAATGAGAGTGTAGGACTGGCCCCCAAGCCCGACTCACAGCAGCTGTTTACTCTGACACCCTGGAAGTTGACCTCCTTGTTGTGCCTTGACGTCCTGAGGGACGACATGATGCAGTAAATGTCAGGATATGTTTCAGGATTTTGCTGAGGTCACAGAGAAAGGTTGGTACATCCTCAAAGTAGAAGAAATTCTCACTAGTGAATATGGATGGGCTGACCTCTGCTGCCTTTCGTGTTTCTGTGCCAGTGATTAGGCAGTGATGCAGTCTGCATATAGAAAGGCCATGCCAGTGCTTGAGAAGAGGCATTGAAAGGCCAATTTTTGGCTTTGGGTTATGCTAATTACTTAGAAATAATTGGGGCCAAGTTCAGTAGCTCCATCTGGAAAGGGATGGTGTGCTCTATGCCACTAATGGAGATGGTAATGGGTAGTCCTGGAGGTGTACAGCAAGCAGTCTTCATTTTTGTCTGAGCATTTTAACTGGGATGCTTTGCTATCTTGAAAGACCTTGTTAGGCACATAGTCTGCCTAGTAATGCTTATTACTATACTAGTCAAGTAGCCTCAAAGCAGGGATTGGCAAAATTTTTCTATAAAGGATGAGGTGTACAGTAAATGTTTTAGAATTTTGAGGGCCAAGAAGCAAAATCAAGGATATTATATAGACACATAATGAAAAAGAAAAATGTGTGCATTTTTTAAATTGATGAATTAAATGTAATACTAACCAAATTTTTATAATACAAGTCTACTAATGAGATAGATGAAATTCTTCTTTGGAAGACAGGGTTTCACTTATTTGGTCTTCAAAATTAATGCTCCCCATCATTAAATCCATCGTAAATGTTCACCTATAAAAATACATTCTTAGATTACAAACTGTTCTAAAACAGGCAATAGGCTGATTTGTCCTATGGAATGTAGTCCACTGACCCCTACCCTAAAGTGTACCTTAACTGGTAACATGGACATCTTTTCAAATGAATAATTATAAAATCAACAAATCATCTCCATATAACATGTATACATACAGAAAATAAATACAGCATGTGATTTGGAATTAGAGCAATCTCAGTATGGTGCTGGACCTCACAGCTTCTAGCTGTGTGACTTTGGGAAGGTCACCTAACATTATCTGTCTCAATTTTCCCATGTAATATAACGATAATAATATGCCTTCAAGTTCATTCTGAAGATTAACTGAGATAGTGTTAATATGGTACCTAACACATACTGGGCAGTAAATAGTAACTATTGTTATTTTTCATGAGATGTCTCCAATAATCCATTGGAGGTTTGTTAGGTAAGGATTATTTTTCACCCTGTTACTATTATTTTTTACCAGGAAACCTTAGGCAGATGTCAAGGGACTTACCCATTATGTGATATCATTACAGTTAAAAGTCAGCCTACTTATCTCATTACTTAATAGTTTAAGTATGCACGAATCTCGTAGGCAGAATTCCAAGATGGTCCCTGAGTGACCTATCCCTTTTGTGCCTACCCTCCCTCGTGCCCTATGCTTGAGTGTGGGCTTGGGTTGGACCTGTGACTACCAGGGTAGTAACTCACTGTATTAGGTACATTATGTGACAAAGGTGATGGGGTAGCCACTCATATGACTGTGTTCCATTGTGTTTGACTGCACAATAGCAGTCAGGAGGAAGATTCTCTTGCTGGCTTTAAAGGAATAAACAGCCATATTATAAAAGAATCAATTGGATAGGACCTGTGGTCAGACTCTAGTTGTGGAGGGTGACCTTCAGCAGATAGCCAGCAAGAAACAAGAACCCAAATCCCACAACAGCAAAGAGCTGAATTCTGCCAACAAACTGAATGAACTTGGAAGAGGACTGCAAGTTCCATACGATCACACATCACACAGACCATCTGAAAACTTGATTTTGGTCTGTGAGACCCTGAGCAGAGAAACCTGCTCTGATACATCTGGACTATACTATGTTCTGCTCTGTATAAACAGAGATAATAAATGGACATTTTATAAAGCAGCTAAATAGGTTAAAATTAGATACACAGAAATAACAAAAACAATAAAAACCAAAATATAGTGTACCACGTAGTTGGCTAAGTGTTAAGATTAAAACAGTGAAGAAAATAGAGTTGGTTCTTGTCCACTTGTTGGATTTTTGGTTCAGAGAACAAAGGGAACTTTTTAATGCAAAATGTTGTTACAATAGAAATAGAAAAAGGTATCATGGGAGAAGAAAGAAGGTCATCTGTCTTGAAGGAGCAGGGAAATTTTTATGGGGATAATCTAAGTTTAAGAAGTGAAAATTTTGTAGATTTATCCAGAAATGGAGGACTAGTTGGGGGGGGGGGCTGTGGTGGAGGGAATATTCTAGTATTGGAGGTGGCAAGGACAGAGGCTCTTGTCATGAATAATGGCTCAGTGTATTCCACGAATTCCAAATCTCATTGCAGCAGCAGAGGGAGTGTCAAGAGAGATGAAGCCACAGCAGGGGCAAGTTCATGAAGGATTTCAAATACCATGTCATAGAATTTGGACTTCTCTGGAGGGAAATGGGGAGTCCATGAATGATTCAAAGCAGAGGAGTAGAGGAGCAGCAGCTTCACATAAGTTCTCTTTGCATTCTGCACATAGCTGCATGGTTCAATAAGAGACTTGTTTAGAACCAGAGTCACTGCACAGAGGACAGATCATGGTAGCTGAAACGAGAGGGTAATGGCAGGTAGGGTGGAATGTCAGTGTTTAGGGCCTCTTACATTTCTGCATTATGGGTATTGAGTTGTCTTAGCTTCCGAAATGGTTTATAAGGGCATAGCTAAAAGCATAAGAATTCACTTTTCTAGTGGACCTTTTAAAAATAGGTTATATTATCAGAATGTCTAGACTGTAGGAACAAAAGATTCAATCAAGTGTCTTCTTTATTATCTCCAATGGAGTGGAAAAAATCCATGACTTTCTGTTTGTTCACACAGAGTATTGTTCTTCCAGAAGAAAGTGCTGTCAGAAGAGTGGTCACTCACAGCTGTTTATTGATTCTTCCAGGGACATAGAAATGATAAAATGCTCTGACCTTTTTAGCCTTATTGCATTCCTCTGGCATTTTGATGAAAAGCAATTAGCTACTCTTCTTTCTCTAGTAATAGCAGCTCCAAATTCAGATCAAGCTCCCTAATTAGGAGATCATAAGCCAGGATAGAAAAGCAAATGGTCACCTGAAAAGCCAAAGTAAGATAAATGTTGATGATTTATGCAGTGGCCACTGGACACTGACTGAAAAGGGTCATTGAAAGAGAGTTTAAAATTAATCTTGGCCTGAAGAATGGTCTGGATGTCATAAAGAATCTATTGTTTGTTAATAATTTCTTTAAGTGCTGTGGTGCACCATAATTTTTTATGGTAACAAAGGAGCTGCAAAAGCTTATGTAATTAATTGATTGATGGGAAATATTACCATGGATTTGATTATACTGTCATTAAGAGAGAGGTAGGGTGGATACTATCAGTTTTGGTTTCACTCCAGGTAGAATACAGATACTTATTCTTATGCCCTAAATAGGATTTAGAGTGATTCTCTATAGTCCTGAATAGGGGAATTGTTGCAGCCTTGAGCTTCTTGTACAGCTATTTTGGTAAATGACAGAGGCGAAGCCTCCAACAAGCGTATCTGAAATAGGAGGTGGTTTGACAGCCAAGGAAGGCTTTGATCATGTGATAAACGAGTCAATAGGAAGAAATCTCTAAGGTTAGAGAGCTATAGTTCTATCAATTATGTTGCTCTATAAATCAGGAGAATTGGGGAAAGAGTGAGAGGTTGCCTTTCAGCTTCCTGCCAGATGGATTTCTCAGAGAAAACCCTAGCTGCTTTCCAGAATTCTGTGTCGCAGGTGAAATGCTCAACAGCACTGTGTTAATGTAGACAGGAGTAATGCAGAAGTCCTGACACGTTTCCTCAATCTTCTAAATAAAACAGTCCGTGATGGAGACTAGCATTATTTCTGGTGATATTTGTGATATAGACAGAACAAAACAAGTAAGGATATTCGCTTGCAAAGCCTTTCCCTTTAAAGCCAATTTAAAATCCACAGCCCAAACTCTCAAACATGTTTTATGAAACACTCCTCAATTGTCATCACCCTCTGATGAAGGCTGAATGTGAGAGACCTGCAATTCCAGAAGCAGATGTATGTTTCTCACAGGGGCCTGTCTCCTCAGCTAAGTTCCTGGGGGTACTTTTTTACTGAAATGAAAAGCTTAGCCAAGGGTGATAAAGTGGCCCTTTAATAAACCAAGGGAAAGCGGTAGCACAGAGGCCTCTTTTTCTCACTTTTCTTCCATGAATGGATTCATCAAGCCCAAGCTTCAAAGTCTAGGGATTCTCTCTGGGGCAATTCATCTTATGAGATTTCCAACACCCAGATCAACCAAAGTAAACTCTTCATCAGGGTTTCCTATGTGCAATGCTAAACTGCTACAAAATGAGTCCCTGGTTTTCTGAGATGGATCACATTCCCTGATATACATGACTGTCACCAGCTGGACACAGATCATGGGGAAACTAGGAAGGAATCCATTTTAGGATGCAGCAGACAACATTTAGTCCCTGGACCTTAATGATTTTTTTTTTTTTTTTTTTTTTTTTACAAATAACACATTGCACTCACCCCATCTCAAGCCTCTTTTAATATATTTTTCCTAAGTAGGTCTAATTAGGTATCACACACAGTAAATTAACTGATGGTGATATTCATATAAAGAAGGGAACAATCTTCCAAAATGCTCTCATCTGCACCTAAACACCAACTGAAATATTACCTAACACTCATCTCAACGAGTACATTTTGAAATCTGATCTTGAATTACTATCTATCCTGACCTCCTAGAACCATCCATGGTGGAATGTAATTTGATAAACAAAACAAAACAAAAAGATAAAAGGGGAGGCTTTGAATCAATTAGAAATGCATGTGGTTGGAAACTACAGAGACCTCAAACATAGTAGCTTATGGACATAAGTTTTCGTTTTTCTCCCACGGTGTGTTGTCTAGATGCAGGCAATGGCTGGCATTGATTCAGTCCATGCCAGAAGCATCTTTGTGATTCTCTTGAACTTTCCTAATTTCAGCGGTGACTGATTGGGTTAGTTTGCTATTCCTGCCATAGCAAAATATCACAGACTGTTCAATTGGCTTGAACATCAGCAATTTATTTTCTCACAATTATGGAGGCTGGAAGTCTAAGATAAGGATGCCAGTAAGGTTGGTTTCTTCTAAAGCATCTCTCCTTGGCTTGTAGGTGGCTGTTGCCTTTTTGATATCTTCAAGTGATCTCTTCGTGATCTCTCCGTAGGTATCTGTGTCCTAATCTCCTCTTCTTATAAGTCCTATTTATTGGAGCTCACTCCAAGGGTCTTATTTTACTTCACCTCTTTAAAGATTCTATCTCCAAGTGTAGTCAGCTGTTGGGATGCCAGCAGTTAGGACTTTCACATAAAAAATTTAAGGGACAATTCAGCCCATGACGCTGGTGAAGATTGAACTTATAATGTTCAAGGGTGGGATGAAGAGTCATGCTAGCTCTGGGGAACACTTGTTAGACGCTTCACTCACCAGCAGGCTCATGGACCAGAAAGGAACACATGACCATCACTATATTAAAGGAAATTTAAGAGGATGTCAGAATAGATTTGTTATGATTAGTTTAACTCAATCACCATTCATTGTCTGAGGTTGGGCACTTCATTTATTTGAGCAAAATTCAGTTTTGTTAGCAAAGAAAGAAGGTGGGAGGATGTATTATTGTATATGCAAATTAGAAAATTTCCTTCAGGTATGCAAATAAGTAGAGACATGAAGAAGCAGACAAGGCTTCCCTTCATGAACTGCCTATTCCTGGGTCAGGGCAGCTGGTGGCATTAATACTAGACACAGTTGTAAGGAGGCAGTGGTGCTTTTGCTGTGTCCCTCCCTAGTCTGCTCTTTCACCCCTCTCCACACCTTACTGTGTTCTGTGTGCCAGCAGATCTTCTACATGTCCTTTGGTTCAAACTTGTTCTAAGAAGAGCATCTTCTATTGGTGTGGACTCCCTTAGGTATCCAGTGTGAATAATTTTAAGTCATTGAAATTCCTTTCTGAAGGAGATTTCCATTTTAAGCTTTATGTTATAATGAAAGGCTTTGCTCACAATTCAGGGGATTTCAGGTTCTGGTGCACAAATGAGTTAGGTTTAGGGTCAAAGCTGCCATTTCAATGCCTTAGAAGCCATTGATTCTGTGCCTGACTTTATACATGGCTATCTACTCCACTTATTCAGAAGACCAGTGGTGCATAGTGGCTCCAGCTAGGACAGCCCTAGAATATTAAATATATCATTAAATTTGTCATTGTATTATTTTTCTATTGCTATGTAAAAACAACAACAAATTTAGCAATTTGGAATAACAGTATGTGAGAAGTAAGTTATAGGTTTCTCTGGGTTCTCTTCTTAGGGTCTCACAAGGCTAATACTAAAATGTTAGCCAGGCTCTTTGGTGAAGGCTCCTGCTTGCTGTACATGGAATTCTTTTTCTTGGTTGTAGGGCTGAAGTCCCTATTGCCCAGGGATTATTCTCAGATGTTAGAGACCACTCTCAGGTCCTTGCCACATGGCCCCTTCCATCTTCAAGCCAGTTGTAAATATCCATTCTACTTCAGTTCTGCCATCAGCTGCCCCTCAGAGAATATTCTCTGCTTTTACAGGGCTCATGTGATTAGATTAGCTCAGACAATCTCCCCAATTTAAAACCAACAATTAACTTGAATTACATCTGAAAAATCTCTTTGTCATGTAACATAATCAAAGAAGTAACACCTAGGGCAGAGATCATGGGGGACATATTGAAGTTTTGCTTACCACAGTCATCCTTGGCTTCCCAGGGAATGTTCATGAAAAATTGTTCACCTTATTATTTTTTTTTTTTTTGAATTTTGATGAATCGAAGGCAGAGGACAAAAAGAGTTCTTTATATAGATGTGACCAATTCAGTGTTTTCGTACAAAGATGAATCTTTTGAGATCATCATGTCACATGGCAAAAGAAGGAGGGTAGTTGAAGGAAAATATTATGCTCTGTGAAAATAGGAATGGTATCATGTTTGTTTTGTTTACTCTTGTATCTAGTAAAATTATAAAGTCTGTTTTTTGTTCAATAAAAGGATTATGATGTTATGTATTAGTTAATTTTGTTTACTTATCAAATATCCACCCATTCTTATTCACCAATAATAATAAACATTTTATTTCTAATTATCTTGATCTTGGTATTTTTACCCCTGTTGGATTTTGGAAAAGAGGTCAAGTCATTGTACACAATTTTGTTAAAGTCTCTTAGAGATGAATGTGGTCTCATTCAAATCACATGATTGATCTCATATTAACTGCATAGGAGAATGTGGTACATTTACTGAGAGGCACTTCAGCCTCACATTACAGAAGATAAGGATGTCACATGACAAATGATAAGAATGTATGATCCTAATACAGGGAGAGGGCAGCAGAGTTGGGGACAATTATGCTATCTATCATAAACATATTGCCTGATAATTTTCCCTGCTCCCATGTTGGCAGACTCTCCAAAACTAGACACGAGAGAGAATATTTAGGGAGAAACAGGTAGCCAATTGAGTTTCTCCTATCACCACAAGTTCCCTTTTCCTGGAGTTCTCCTACACTCCCTTGTGGACAAGCATAGTAGGAGGCAGGCAGATTTTATGGGCATTTAAATGACGCATTTGGCCTGAATTACTGCAAGTCCTAGAAGTCCTCCATCCCAGGGTTTGTTTGAAGGAAATATTTGTTTCCCTTATCTTCCAGAGATCCTAGACACTATGATCTCATCCACAAATTTTACACAGAAGTTCTGTTTTCTCATTATCTAAATGTACTTCAAATCTTAACTGATGGAAATAATGACATTAATTTTACCTCAAGATTGTTAAGTATTGTTTTGTAAAGAAAATGTACACATAACCCAATTCATCTTTTTTAAAGGAAGCATATATCTTTCTATTCCTTGCATTCAGGCAACATTAGTCTTAAATTATAGCAACATATAGTGAAAAAATATTGTTCTCTTACTTTTAATGCATGTTCATTCCTCAGACTTGGAGGAAAAGTTGTTGTGGAAATAACATTTTAGTCAATAGATTACTAACATATTGCATTATATGCCTTGCACCTTGGGTAATGTGATGTATGGAAAATTACTTAGCTATTAGTCTTCAGTAGGAGCCAAGTGAATAATGAGAGTTGTAATTTATCTTATTTTCAAGGATTTTCAACAGTATCTGTGTCCTTGGGGCCACTTTCACAAATGTTACACTTTACTGTTTCCTGATCCAAAGTGACAGGAAGATTTTTTTTTTAAGTCTGAGATTTAAAAGAGGATTGAGGCTTGTCTGAGTTATGCATCCATAAAGACAGGCAGGCAGAAACACGACCATTTGTTTGTTTCTTTTCAAACGCGACAACTAGAACAATGGCTGCCTTTTCCTTCCATGTGAAGTTTCCAAAGCACTCTAGACAGCTGCAGTCATTGTATAATCAAATAAAAAGCTGGGTGTCAGCCTCACATCTCACCTCTACTCTTTGGCCCTCAGTCTTCATGAACCTCCTGCTGCCATAAAAGGCAAAGTCAAAATTCTCACCATTCTCTGGTGGACCCTAGTAGGGTTATTTTTATTGTTGTTGTTATGTTGTTGTTAGCCAGTGGTACTGAAGGTCCCTTTAAATCCTGCTAAATAAACAAACATTGAATAGGGTAGATGGAGAGACATTCATATGGGTGGGTGTCAGGACAATTGGTGAGCATGTAATTCTCCTGGCTGTTGAATCTACTCTGAGGGTGTCATGGTTATCTTCAGAATAAAAGAAAATGATCATTGATTGCTCCTGCCTAACTTTTCCTGCCTGTTAGGCTCATTACAGTTAAAGCACATTTTCTTACTTTTAAAGAGATTGAACTGAAAGGTAAAGGGGAGCTGAATTAGGGAATTTGTGCAGCAGAAACAGACTAGCTGTTTATTAAATCTTACTTTGCTTTTTCCTAAGCACATGAATCGCATTTTCTGGACACTTTTACAATTATCTGTGGATGCTGAGTTCCAGAAAGTAGACTATGAGCAAAAATGAAGTGTGCCAGTCTCCTGGAATATTCCTCATTAGTGATCTCCCACCAGTTGGATGAAGTAAGCATGTAGATCTTTGAAATAATGTGAACTTTACTTGAAAACCAATTCTTGAATGTTTAGCTTGAAGGAGAAATCAGAGCCAGTGGCACTAGGAGTGGGAGACTACGGCTGTTGTATGGACTCTGTAGTTAATGCTCTCACTGTCTGACCATCCAGGTCTGGCTTTCCACCTCTGCTAGATTACATTGGGATAATTCCAGATTTCTCCTTTCCACCTCTGCTAGATTACATTGGGATAATCTCAGATTTCTCTTAGAAAAACACACATTTTAAGTGATCCTGTGTTTTATCTCTTTTTCTTTTTGTAGCTTTTCCCTTTGTACGCACCCCCCCTCAGCTTTGTTGAAGTACAATTGAAAAAAATTAAAGTGTACAATGTAATTATTTCATAGATATATACACATATTGTGAAATGATTACCATAACCAAGCTAACTAGCACATCTGTCCCTTCTTGGTTACTGTTTGAGTGTGTGTGTGTGTGTGTGTGTGTGTGCGCGCGCGCGCACAGTAAAAACACTTTTGAAATCTACTCCCTTTGAAAATTTTGCATATTCAATGTTATTATTAACTATATTTACCACACTTTACATCAAGTCTCCAGAATTTACTCATATATAAAAGTTTGTATCTTCAATGAACATCTCCCCATATTCCCCCAACCTCTAGCCCATGGTAACCAATATTCTACTCTCTGTTCTTAGGAATTTGACTCTTTAGGGTTCTACATATAAGTACTATCTGGCAGGTTTGTCTTTCTGTGTCTGGCTTATTTCATTTAGCATATATTCTTTCTCTTTTATCATTTTTATTGAGGCTTATCATTTCCACTGGGGACAAATATTGATTCAATTTCTTTTGCTTTATGTTATCTATGAAGTCCTCAACAGCCTCTTTTTCTCATAGCATTCTTCTTTGCTTTTTTAAAGACTTATTTTGTATGTCTTCCATTTTGATGTAATTGGGGAGAGATCAAGGAAATTACATACACTCATTTGGGTTTCTACTTTTGCCAGAGTTCATATTTCTAGTTTTTCAGCTTCAAAATGTGTGCATTCCTTTCTTTCATAATTACACCTGAGCAAAAAACAAACAACAACAACAACAAAAAAAACATATATTCCAGTAACACTTTCGTGTCTTTGAAAAGAGTTACATTAATTCAATTATTTAGCAAATACTATCTGGAACGTGCTTACGTTTACTACCAAATTAATACATGGTTAAAGGTGATTGACAGATAATAGTTTCAATTTTAATGAGATATTTACCCAAATAAAATCTACCTGATTTGCTTTTGGAATGCTTTTCTCCTTAGGTTCCCTAAGAATGACAATGATCTAAATCAGGTCTAAAATGCTCTGCTTCTATGTCACTTTTACCCTCCCCCCTACCCCATCCTCTTTCTCCTTTTCTTCTTTTTAGTTGAAATTGGTAAATCTAGCATTAAAAAATAACATCTCAGGCTTTCAGCATTTTCCTTATCTTTTTCCTTTGTTTTAATCAAGGTTTACGTCAGGCATTGTGCTAATGATGTTCTTGCACTCGTCTTATTGCAATTATCCTTACTTAACTTAGGAAGAAACTACTAGTTCTAGAAGTTAAATGTTTTGTCCCAATTTACCATAGTGAATATTAGCAGATCTGAAATTCAAAACTGTAAATTTCATGTTTCCTTCCTTTTGGTATGGTAAGGATCCCATTTTATTTATTTATTTTTCTAACTGATTTGGGTACCTACTAGTATCATTTCTGAGAATTTTTTTTGTGGTTTATGAATTCCTGTGATAAGAAGAGAATTAAATCATCTATTTTCAGAGGTATGTACCTTGTTATGAAATGATAGAAACAAAATATTTTTCCAGATATTCGCTTTTTTAGTCTTTGAATTGATCAGTAGGCACCCATACTTTGATAATTCCTATAATAAAATAAACCACTATATGAGTGGAGAGGGAAGTAATTATCTACCAGGTAAATTGATGACATGTAGTCATAAATGTAAACAATAGCTACAGATAATTTCTGACAATTTGATTGAAAATATATTTCTGTATGCACAGGTACTATGTGTATGTAATTTCAATGCAGTGCATTTGTATGGTTGAATTATAACCCTTGGGAATTATGGTTTTTACTTTCCCTGGATTATATCACTATGTTTCTGCTTCATATAACTATTGAATAGTAAAATGTTTATTGCAATATGCCATAGTGAAAACTTATTTACATTCTTAACATATGGGCCTATTTCAAATTGAGACAGGAGAAAGAGAATACATAAAGATGTGTTGTTTACCCATGTCACTTTTAATCAGGAAGCAAAATAAATGAAGAGGTGAAAAAAACTTCATGGAATGCAAGTAGATTTTTTGATGCTGTTTCTTAAGTAAAAATGATAAGCACCCATTCTATGAATATAATTAAAATGGATATCTGGTAATTAAAGTATGCATGTCTATTCCCCTCAAGTAAGCATATGCATCCTATCAAACAAACAAATGGATTATCATAGGTAAATGAATTCTCTGTATTCAAACATGTTATCTTTTCCCTGTTTCACATGTTGTCATAGCAACGATTGACTTCATATGGCCTGACTCAGCTACTCAGCAACCAAAGAGAAAAGAAATGTCCTGTTTTCTATAATTTGATGCTAGAGGAGATATCTTTAGAGTGTGTAATAATAAGAGGTGATGCTTAAACCTACTGGATTTTCTTTTCTGATTGCAACAAAATCAATAATTACCCTCTAGTTGCAGAGCAGTGGTCATTTTGAGGTTTGAATGATAATTTCTATAGGTGAAAAACAGAAATGATTCAAGGATGTCCATGGTTGCTTGGAGAAAACAGAGGATAGATCATCTTTCAATAGTTATTTGTCCAAATATTTTAATATGTAGTTTAGAAATCAGTAGAGACAGAGAATAATATTTGTGAACAGAGCAATATTGTAAGAGTCTATGACTTAATGCTATTTTTCTGTATCTGCCTGTTATACAAAATTTCACAGCCCTTCATTATATTGAGATAGTTCTTTTTATGTTAAATATATTCATAAAAATTATTTGCCAAAGTAACAGGGGAAGAGAGTATTTATTGCCCACTTACTGATATATAGTTCTTATTGAGTATATGGTATCAGAATATAGTAATGGAATAGTAAAAATTTGCTAGTCAAAGGTTTGTACACTTTTCTATGTAGACTATTGAAAAGATACACATATGCTGAATAAAATTATAAATTATACTTTTTTATGGTTTTGGATATTTTTAAAAACAAAGACAACAAAAAATACACCTTCAAAGAATTAACTTAAAATGTTACTTGGTATTAATTTCAGTTATTCAATTTCCAGTTCTTGAGTCAAATGGTCTTAGATGTCTGGATTTTCCTTTTTTATAAATATTTTTTTTAGTTGTAGGTGGACACAATACCTTTATTTTATTTATGTGGTGCTGAGGTTTGAACCCAGGGCCTCATACATGTGAGACGAGCGCTCTACCCCTGAACCATAGCCCCAGATGTCTGGATTTTCAAGTGATTTCTATTCAGTAGACTACACAATCATTATAAGCTGCTCTATTTAATGTAGCAAAATAATAGCAGAGCCTGAAGGTGGTCCTTACATGAGAAAAACCATCATTTTGGATGTTGAAATTTTCCATTTCACAATTATGGCCCTATTTCCTGTTTTATCTAGAAAGTATGGTGCTTGTGAATTTCAAGATTGGTCTAGTAAGAGAATGCAATTATGAATGTAAAGATAAATCTAAGATCAATTCACAAGTGACATTTATGTGTTATGCATTTCATTAGTACCATGTCCTCTGCCCATGGCTGATATCTACCTAGAGACACCCTTAATTCTGAGTATATGTTTAATCTAACAATATAATGGCATCATCCTGGAAGCCACTTCTGGGATTGTCCTGCTGAACCGTCTTACTTTCATTTTATTTAATAAAAATTGGCGGGGAGGGAAATTAAACACTTTAAAAATCTGAAATGTGGTCAATGCCTCCTGTTCATGTCACCATTTGATTATATTTTCGGTGTTCCAATTGTTCGCCTTATTCAGGTGGTTTGGTATATCATTTAGAGATGATCTTAAGAATGAAGATTCAGCCATTTCACTGTTACCTGTCTCAATTCTGTCATCTGTGAGTTCTACATTTCAAGAATACTGAATCAGATTAGTATAGCATCAAAGGTTCAGAGCTTCCTGGAAAAATGACCCTACATTAATACAAAGCATTGCTATTCGCTTTTTAAAAACTATTCAGTCCCTGTGTGTCTGGTTTCTACAACTTTGAAATGTTGGAAGTCACAGTATTGATCTTGGTTTACAGACTGCTTCTCAATTTATCAAACTGCTTTTGAAGCAAGTTAGAAGTTAGGCTGAGAGCAGGAATAAAATAAAGCCAAAACAACATATTCTTTCTTTAACTTCTCTGCTTTGTCCCAGAGAGTGGATTCTCATTATTTTCCCTGTTGTCCTGCATCTCTCAAAATTCTACTGATGATAAAATTCAGACAAGGGATTGTGGTGTCCGTCATATCACCTTCTACAGATGAGCTGTCCCAAACTGTGTTCTTTTTATGTTATTTGGTCTCAGATTTTATTGCACTTAGCCTACCTTGTTGTGATCTATTAGATCACAATATTAAACAATTCCAGGCCTCAGTCTGGATACTAAATTTGCTCTGCCCTACCACCCCCCAACAGTCTCCAAATCTTCCATTATAGAAAATGCCTTGTCTTACCATAACTCTCTCCCTGCCACTGTAAAGCTGGGAATTGTTTTAAAGATGAATGTCTTATAAGCAATGAAGAATGAGTCTGAGGCAGTTGGGAGAGAATAAATGCATCTCTCACTTGGATTCTATTGCAATCTCCTGAAGTTCTTTAAAGGTAACTGAAGCCAAATGGAACTTGGAGATTTCTGTTCTCAAGGCATTTATACAGGGAGAGAACTTGACCCAGTGGGTCACAGCAATGGAGAAAGGGAAGGTATTTCCTACATCTGAGTCAAGACAAGAAAGGTACTCTCAACTCCACCAACCCCTCAGTCTTCTGAGAGTTCATAACAATGGAGGCGTGTAGCTGTGTATTTAGAAGATTTTAGTCTGATTCTGATGTACTGTCCACTCACTCACTGCCACTGAATTAAAAAGAACTCCATGTGGGCCTCTACTGTGCCTTACACATTTTGGTGAGTGGATGCATGCTTACATGTGTGCTCACGCATGCACAAACATATGCCATTCGCTAGCAAGAAATGAAATGAGAAGAGCACGGGCTTTAGAATGAACCAGTTCTGAGTTCCAATCATAGAAAACACTGTCTTCATTTATGAAATGGGGAAAATCCACTTTTAAATTATTGTTGTGATGTTAAATATACTAGCATATATTAAAAAACTGGGATAGGTGTGACAAAGTAAATAGTCTATAAGTGCTACTTTTTGCCTTGTTTTTCAGCCCCCAGATATGAAAAAAAAATTTCTTCTCCATAACTTAATCTATGATTACTATGTTAGTTAACTGTTGCTATATTGCAAAGCATCCTGAACTCTTTAAATAGCATTTAAAAAATTTCCCATGAAATAGGGCTATGTTGTTCTGTTAATTTTGGCTAGGCTTGGCTAATCGCACTCAGGCTTGTTTTGTCTAAAGCTAACTCCATGTTTTAAATTTAGCTTAAAGGTTTCTCCATGCATAGTGAACTGTAAACTAACTGTATGTAATCTACTCTTTTAACAAGTGGTGAGTATCAGCCAATCAAGTGATCAGTTGTTCCAACCATGTTCAAATGAGGCAGATGTGAGTTGTAACCAGTCAGACTATCTCTGTACTTCACTTCTATTTTCTGTACATCACTTCCTTTCCTTTGGCTATACATATAATCTGCCCACGTGGTGGAGTAGGGCATTCTGAACTGTTTTTGTTCTGGACAGCTGCCTAATTGTAGAATAGCAAAACCAATTTAGACCTTAAAAATAAAAAAAAAAATACTAGATTTGTGATTTTGTCTTAACAGGCTTAATCATGTAAACAATGAGAGAGACAAAGCTTTGGAAGATTTTAAAGTACAATGACGGGATTTTGCTCTGTGTCTCTCTCCTATCCCTTTAGTCGTCTAGGAGGAAGGCAAGCATCCAAGAGCAAATAAACCCAATTGTTGAAGGTGGCAAAGATGAGCATGTGTTTTTCAAGCTTGGATCAATTTGTTAATATCCCATTAGTTAAAGTGCATCACATGGTTGAGGTCAGAATCAGAGTTGGAGAAACTCTAAAGTTTTAGGACAAAGGGCATGAATCATCAGGGCTGTACACAGCCCACCTACTTTACAAATCTTTCTTACTTACCTTTTTAGACAGTCCAGGTTTGATTAGAGAAACAGAACCATTACAACTCATCAACAGATATAGACTAGGGAATTTACTTTAGGAATTAAACATTACACAATTGTGGGACCTCTTGGATAGGTTAGGTAGCCCTCTCTGTCTTGTGTTTATTCTATAGTCATATTGGTCAGAAAACCATTCAGGAAGAAAAACAGGATATGAAAAGTCAACCACTAGAACTCATGAGGACAAACTGGAATCCATATCTGTCTCTTATCCCCTCTAGCCTTGGTGTGGAGGGTCACCTGGAGGTGAAGGCTATGTTGGTCACTACAATCTACAAAACCATGAATCAAAGAAAATGAAGAAGGGGATTAGCTGGGAGCTGGAGGCACTGCTGGCTATGATCCTTGTTCATTGCTGAGCTGCTACAGTGCTTAATACTCCATCTCAAATTTAAGAATATTGAAATAATAAGGTGACTGCTTTATTTTGGTCTTCTCAATATCATGCAAATGTATGTTATGGTCAAAACTAATCTGGAGCTATACAAGGAAGAGAATTCTGGGAAGCGTATTTTTAGCTTGGTCTTCTCTGTTGTCTGGTTAAAGTGTCTTTTTGTCTTATATCACTTTGTATTTGGTTATGATGAACTGGTCATTTTAAGGGTTCTCATATTCTACCTCTCTCTCTAAAAGAGTTTAGATTGCTAATTCACTGAGAATGACAGAAATGATGCAAAAACTCCAACTATATGATGGCATCTAAATATTAGGCATTTTTAGCTACTTTGTGCAGCTCATAATTCTCGATACCCCTGTGATTTTCATTTCTCTTTCAGATGAGAATATGTTTGTAACATGCCTTGCCAGCCTAAATAGCCAACTACATTGTATAAATACAAATATTGGGACTATGAATTTAATTTCTAAAATAATATTTCAACTCTAAGTAACCACGGGAACAGATAAACCAACCAAATTTATTAGAGATTTGTTATCATTTAAGAGGAGAAATTACTGCAATGGCTGAATAACTAAGTTCCTTAATTAATGACAAATTTTTAGTGAAGATTTTTGACTTCAGTGTAAATTCCCACAATTCAATATGTAGAACTAGTTCTCTTAGGGAAATCATAGACTTTATAACTTCAAAGCAACTCAGGATCTATGGCAATTACTGATATTTCTTACTAAAATATTTTACTATAGAAATAGTCATGAGGGCTGGGCATGTATCTCAGTGGTAGAGCACTCGCCTATCATGTGTAAATCCCTGGTTTCAATCCCCAATAACACACACACACACACACACACACATACACAGCCATGAAGTAGACCAGTTCAGAAAAAGATCATCTCTCTCTCTATATATATATATATATATGTGTGTGTGTGTGTGTGTGTGTGTGTGTGTGTGCTATCTATCTATCCACCTATTGATCTCTGTATTGTCTATTCCTTTATCTCTATTTTAATGAAAGTTCTTGCAGGGATTTTCATTAAAATAGAGATAAGAGAAAGTGAAGTCTAGTTTTTAGTTTTGCAGTAAAATCAGTCATTATGATATAAGAAAGTAATACTGAGAAAAGAGTTGAAATGAAATTGTTAATGAAAGTGGAATTTGTGAAGAATTAACTTTAAAAGTACTACCTGACTTTTAAAGTAATTACATTTGTACTGCACATGTATAGACTTTTCTGTTATTGTTATTCTTAGAACAATACAGCATAATAACTGTTTATATAACATTTATATTGTATTAAGTATTATAAGTAATATAAAGGTGATGTTAAGTTATGTGGAAAGATGTACAGAGGTTATATGGGACACTACATCACATCATTTTATATAAAGGACTTGTATCTGTGGGGGATTCTGGAGCCTTTCCCCTATAGACACGATGGATGACTGTGCATATATAAGCACATTCAATCATATAAAATAGGGGGCTATGAAACTGATGCAAACAAAGAGGCATTCACAATAGGTTGAAATATTTGGGGAAGACATCAAAGAAGAGATGGGATTTGAATTGACTGTGAAATAAATAATAGAGTTCAAAAATATGGGATTGGCTTAAAATAACTGCTATATTCTTTGTGACTCTAAGGATCAGATATTTGGACATGACTTAATAGTAGTAATTGCTTATCTCTGCTTCATATGGTGTGTCTGCAATAACTTTACTTGGACTAGTGGATCCAAGATGGCCTCAGTTTATATGTCTGATGCTGGATAGTTGGACCTCTTTCTTCAAAGAAGACACATTCACTTCTGGGGCTTCAGAGTACCTTCTCTGTGGTATTTCTGTCCTTACCTTCCCAACTCTACCTCCAACTAGGCAGTTGTCTTCCCATACAGCAAAAACAGAAACTGTAGGTTCAGCCAGGTTTAAAAATCAGAAATTCTTGGAAAGTCATTTCTTTAACTTTAATTTGTTTAAAGCTTGTCAAAGAGCCAGCCAGATTCAAGGAGAGGGAAAAATGGATGAGAGTAGTGTCAAAGACACATTCAAAGAGGACATGCAGGATGGAAGGAATTGTTGCAACAATTTTGGAAATAATTTGTTGTCATGACCTCCTAACATGGTTTAAAAGTCCTGGCTGCTTTCTTCTTGCTGTTTTAGTGTAATTATTATAAAACTTTACTCTCAAAAGAATGCCTATGTGGGCGGTCACCTTAATTCCAAGATAGATTAATGTAAACATGCATTTTCAATACAACTAGGCAAAATAAAATATTGAAAAGAGATCTATCACAATTTTCTAGCTTGTATGACTTTGGGAAAGTCAAGAAATCTCAGCCTATTTCTTCATTAAAAGAAGCAAAAAAATAGGAAAACAAATGCATATAAAATCATAGTGAGCACTGGTTACAAAATTTAAGTATATTATCTGCAAGAAACCTGGTAGATGGCTCAGTCAGGTTATATACATCTTTAAAATTATAGAACAATAATAAACATTGAGAATGAAAGTGATATATAGATCTCACTTTCATATATATATACATATATATAAATGAAAACAATAATCTGATACAATGTCGTTTTTTGAGAAACATTTGAATTATCTTGTTTTAATTGTTACAGGGGGTTATGGTTTGGATGTGAGGTGTCCCCCAAAAGCTCTTATGTGAGAAAATACAAGAAGATTCCTAGGAGTTGTGAGAGTCTTAACCTAATCAGTGAATTAATCCCCAATGGGATTAACTGAGTGGTAACTGGAGGCAGGTGGGGTGTGGCTGAAGGAAGTGGTTCATTGGGGGTGTGGCTATAGGGTATATCTTTTGTATCTGGAGAGTGGAGTCTCTCTCTCTCTGCTTCTTGATCACCATGTGAACTGCTTCCCTCTGCCACACTCTTCTGCAATGATGTTCTGCCTCACCTAGAGCCCCAAGGAGTGGAGCCAGCCTTCTATGGACTAAGACCTCTGAAACTGTGAGCCCTCAAATAAACTTTTCCTCCTTGACATTGTTCTGGTCAGATCTTTTAGTCAGAGCAGAGAAATAGCTGACAAAAACACAGGTTGTTTTTTCCCCAGTGGCAAACTGTGTGTGTGTGTGTGTGTGTGTTTCTCAGAGCCTAGTTCTTCATTTAATTAAAATGAAATAAAATGTGCCTATCCTCACATCACACAGTCAATACCTACTACTAATAAGCACTTTCTCTCTTTGTATTATTTACAAATTATATTTTAAACCTTTTTCCATGTACTGTATTCTACTAGGTCTGTTCCTCATTACTGGTTATCCTGACAATTCTTTGTAGCCAGTGGTCTTGCCCTCCTCTCTCCTTGGACCTGATGCTCATTAATTTTCTCCCATGCCCTTGATGCTTTTTCTGAGCATGCTTATAATCAGTGTTTCTGCTGATTGTTCCATGTTCCTCTGGTTATTAAAATGGGTTTTCTGAAAGCATTCAATTAGGGGGTAAAGGAAAGGATTCTATTTCCAGGCTTTCCTAGGAGCCCATATTTTGGTTGTAATAAATCTAAAACATTTACATAAACACATATGGAGGGGTTTGAAGAAAGGAGAGAATTAGACCCCCCCCCAATTTAGACTTAGATATCAGTAAAGACTATATCTATTTACGCAATAGCTAGTGAAGCACCAACAAACATAATTAATGGATTTCATGTTTTCTATAATAATGGCAATGAGAAGAAGTCAATGCTTCATATGTGGTTATCTTAAATATTTTAGATATACTATCATTTAGCCCATTAATAACTATAGGGTATGTGTATTATTACAATCAGCTTTTTACAGGTGCTGTTTTTGAGGTCTAGGTTGTATAGTAGCCTATCTAGGTTTACTTACGTAAGTTGGTGTGGGCATGAATTCAAACTGAATATCCATGATATTTTTTCCTCTGCTCTTCTTATTGTTTTAGTTACCACTTGGGAATGACCACTCTTAATGGTGGCAAAGAAACTGGATTTTATTTAATTTCTAAGACATTTGTACTTACTATATTCATCTTCTAAATCTGAAAAATGATTAAAGTGAAAACCAATATAGTTCCTCTTACATATAAACAGGAAAATCATGTGTTCATAAATTTAAGATTTCTTAATTGTGTTTGAAAAGAGTGTTTCCTATTTTTGAAAGGACTTAAAGGAAACACCTGGATGCATGGGTATTCTGATAGTCTAGGTGGGCAAAGACTAGTGGGAAGGCAGGATTATGTTTTGGAGTAAAAACTCTTAAATCAGCAACACTGGCTCTTCCAGTTAATGCCTGTGTGACTGCAATTGAGTCATTTGAGCTCTGTGAACTTATATTCCTTTATTCATTTCTGTGTGGAATTGAGAATAAGAACATTTATTTCTTAGGGAGTTTATCTCAGCATTATTATATAGGTTACTGAAGATAATCAATGTAATTGCCTAAAACCATGTCTCGCACACATTAGACACACAAGTCATGTGAGGACTTTGTTCTCAGTAGGTGGGATCCAGGAGCATGTTAGCATCTGGGAAGTCCACCAAGTGGGAGGTGTCACGAACAACACAAATACATATTGAAAAATATGCCCCAGATGGTGGTCAGCGTCAAGCATGGCAAAATGAAGGGAGCACAAGAGTGGTTGCTTATTAGACTGTTCTTTGGCTTTACATGGAAAGGAACATCATTGGAAAGTGAAGTCAGTACAAGGCTAAAAGTAAGTTTTCCTTGGTGCTGAGATATCCAAGCACTCACCCTGAGATTTCTTAAGTTAAAATCTCAGCTGAGCCCAGAGTCTGCTGTAGCATCTCAAAGTTTGATCTTTAAACCAAGAAACACCTGGGGAGTTTAATTAAAAAGTGCATTTTTCCCAAACCAGACCTGCCTTTGTACCCTTGTTTATTTTCTGTGCCTAAGAATCCACTGTGGTTTCACATCAGCCAGGCAAAATAGATTTATGGATTATACTATCAGGTTTTAATTAAACTAACTCTCCCAGAATAAGTTTCTGTAAAGAAGGACTTATTGAAAATGGAGGAACAATGCACACACAAGTAAGCAGAAGGAAAACAGCAGATGCAGCACTTTTGCTCCTAGTACAGGAGCTCTTTGAAACCAAAGGAGAAAATAAATGAGATGCTAATCTGATCAGGCACAACATAGTCAATCACATTGTGCAACCAGGATGTTCTCACCAACTGTAAGAATGTAAAGCTTTGGACCATTAACATATAGAAATCAAATGCATGTATTAAAGCATTGCTTAGCTAAATTCTCTTCTCTCATTAGCTCTTTATGTAATGGAATATTTACTTATAAATATACGTAAATAGGTGAGTTGCATGTAGAAATTAGAGCTAACACATAGGAAAACCTTAGAGTAAGGAGCTAGGCATGTTATAACCTATATTTCTATTGAAATATTCACATGAAAATTATATGTAGTGTCATGTGTTCAAATAATTTCTCTTGACAATGTCTGAAATGTTCACATTGGGAAGTATTCTAATGTCTTGGCATTACATTAGAACACCACCAAATGCTTGTGCATATTATACATGGAGAAAAAGAATGATCCTCCTAGTTACTGACCTACAAATCAAACCATATCTTTGTTTCTTTTTGAGAAATTTTTTTTACAATTCTTCTCCCATAATAGCCAAGTATGCAGCATGTTAAATAAATGAATTGTACATTTACATTATAATTCTTCATTGAATAATTACAAATAAAATTAATTTTGCTATTTCTAACAAAGAATTGGATTGTGATAGTTAAAACTTTTAATAACAGTATCTATTTAACACATTTTTAAAAAGCGTGTAATGTTAATATGAAAAATCTAATATAATTCTATTGGAATTTTTCCATCAAATTAACATCATGGACTTTAAACAAATGCCCCAATTAAGTAGAATATCTAATGGGAATATTGCCCAAATTAAAATCTAGGAAAATGTTCAATATGCTCACTAATCCTTCAGGGAAAATTTGGAAGACTCCTGCTGTATTTTTATAAAAGTCTTAGTGTTTCTTGGTTTTGGTTGCTTTCTTATTGAGTACACTCTACTCCTGATTTTTTTTTTCTCTTTTCTTTTTCTTTTTTTTTTTTTTGAATAAAATGACATAGCATACAAAGACAACAGAGATCTAAGAGAGATCCTGAACAGACTATAAAATGAAATGCTCATTATTTTCTAAGCTTGATGTAAGGTTTAGCAGCTTTGTGTCTGGTGAGAGTGTGTTTTGTGGTTGGAGCCTGTTTCCTGGTTCATAGACAGTACCCCACTTATACCCTCACAGGGTAGAAGGTATTTTCTCTGGGCTCTTTTATAAAAGCACTAATCCCATTCATAAGTACAGAACCCTAATGATCTAATCACATCCCAAAGTCTACATCTACTACTACCATCAAATCAGTACTTAGATTTCAAAGCATTTGTGGTTCAGATAGGACTGGTGAATTGTCGGGGAGATTAAATTTGGTAATCCTAAATTTCCTCACTAGTCTTAGAATCTGTTCTTATACACATAATACATATTTGCAGGATTCTCCTGGAATTGGAGAAAGCAAATCTCTTTGCAAAAGCAAAAAGTATATTTTTCAGTGGGAGTTGGTAGGTATAGTTCTACACTATTTTACCAAATTTTAGTCAAATTACATCTTCACTACTATGTCTTTTGTCTGTGGCCATCACTGCTTTACTTTATATGTCTCGAATTGAGACTCATCCAGAGAAAAGATCTGACTGATCAAGTTAGTTGCCATTTACTCAACTTGTAGTATAAACAGATTGCCTTTGAATCAAAAGCCAACCCAGAAAAATCAGGCATGACCGTGGTGGCAGCTGGTCACTCTAGACCACCACAGCAACTGAGTGAGCCTCATCTCCTAGAGGGAAGGTCTAAAAATGGAAAGCACACTGAGACACAGTATGCCAAGAATAATCTGTATTCCTATCGAAGCATTTGCTTTTATGTCTCATAATTTGCTGAATATTTTGCTCAAATAAGAAGGGGAAGAGGGCTAACATGATTTTCTACTCTTGACGTCTAACAAGTTATCTTACGGGTATCATGCACATGCATTAAATAGATTTAGAATGAATATAAGGCTATTTTAATTATATGTCCTACAGGGTTTGACCAAATCAAGTAAATATGATTTTGAATGCCTACTTATATATGGCACTAAGTAGATTAGATTTTCTGAATTCTTACTATATTCAGATTCAACTTATGTTAACTGAATATTAACCAGATGATTGAACGCCTTTGTTGGTTCATACTTCCTTTCTAGTCCAGGAAGGATTTAAAACCGTTTACAAGAATGGAACCACCTTATGACCCAGCTATCCCACTCCTTGGTCTTTACCCAAAAGACTTGAAAACAGCATACTACAGGGACACAGCACATTAATGTTTATAGCAGCACAATTCACAACGGCTAAACTGTGGAACCAACCTAGATACCCTTCAGTCGATGAATGGATAAAGAAAATGTGGTATATACACACAATGGAGTATTACTCAGCAATAAGAGAGAATAAAATCATGGCATTTGCAGGTAAATGGATGGAGTTAGAGAATATAATGCTAAGTGAAGTTAGCCAATCCCCAAAAGCCAAATGCCAAATGTTTTCTCTGATATAAGGAGGCCAATTCACAGTCAGGGTGGGATGGGGAGCATAGGAGGATTAGAGGAACACTAGAATGGCCAATGGGGAGGGAGGGGAAGGGAGGAGCAAAAGGGTAAAGAAAAAAAAAAGATGTTAGAATGAGATGGATATCATTACCATAAGTTAATGTATGAAGTCACGAATGGTGTGAATATACTTTGCATACAACCAGAGATTTGTAAAAATGTGCTGTATATGTGTCATATGAAATGTAATGCATTCTGTTATCATTTCTAACAACTTAGAATAAAAAATAAATAAATTAAAAAATCATAAAATATGACAAAATACCATAAATTTAAAGTCAGGCTATAAAAGAAAATATGTATTGGTGCAAAATGGAAACAGGATTGAAAATGAAAATGGTAGGAATATGCAAAATGTAGAACCATAAAGGTGTTTCAAAGGATTCTGGGAAAACCTTACCAGTCAGAATTACCTTTTATGCCATGTGATATGAACAAAAAGTGACCAGTATAAGGTAGAACCATTCTCACAATTGAAAGCTGAGTTCTCAAAACAAGAGCATACAATGATCTTCTCAATGACATCTTTACAATAGATACAATGAGTTTCAGATCTTTCTTTTGTGTGGGTAATTTTATATATGTTATCTTTAGAGTGGTACTTTGAGTACTCATTTAAAAATATTTATTCAGCTTATATTATGTTTATGCCACTATTCTAGATTTTGGGAATATAGATTATTCTATAAACAGCTAACTAAATGAGATAGATAAGATGCTTACTCTGAAGGAATTAGATTGAGATGAAATGAAGCAAATCAATAAACAAACAAACAAACAAATAGGTGAACAAAATAATGTGTTAGGAAATTCTTGGGGTTGGGGTGAGCTAAGCTGATTGTAGATTAAATAATCTATAAATGCCATATGGAAGGGATGAGAAAAATCCACACACACAAACACTCTAAGATTGCTGCAAACAAAGAATATTAAGTGCCACAGGCCTAGGATAGTAATGAAATTTCAGGACTGAAAGTCCTGTTTGGTTGAGGCTAGTAAGTGATTCAGGATGGAGAAGTAAATCAAAGTAAGGAGTGTAGGTTTCATTCTTAATGAATGGAAAACTATTGGATGGTGTACGAAGGAAAGGGAATTAATCTAATCTATATTTTTGAAATGTTTCTTCAAGCTGCTATGTTGAAAGTTGAAACTGGGGGAAGGAAGCTGTCAATGCAAATATAAAAGCAGAGAGACTACTTAAGAAGCTATTGTGGGAATTCATGCAAAATATAGTGCTGTAGATTAGAGTGGAAAAGAAGAGTCAGTGAACTTGGGATATATATGGAAGTATAACAAATAGGTTCTATGTAACTCATTTCATACATGAGACAACTAATTTTCATCAGCAATAATTTTGGGTATAAGACATTCAACAAGGTGAAGTGTTCTCCCTACAGAATGGGAGAAAATATTCAGAAGCTATGCCTCTAACATCCAGATGATTAGCATCCAGAATGTGTAAAGACCTAAATATGTAAAGAACTTAACCTAACAACAAAGACCCAGTTAGAAGTGGGCAAATTATCTGAATGTGTATTTCTTTAAAAAATGAAAATACTCAGTATTATCAGCAAGCAAGGAAATGCAGATCAAAACCACAATAAGCTATCATTCCACATCAGTTGGAATATTGTCAAAAAGACAAAAGCAAGCAAACCAATAACAACAAAAATACAAAGGTAGAAAAGAGGGAACTCTTTTACACTATTGGTGGGAATGTAGATTAGTATAACTATTATGGAGAACAGCATAGAGATTTCTCAAAAGATTAAAATAGATCTATCATATAATGCAGGTTTCCCACTGCTGGGTATATATCCAAAGGAAATGAAATCAATATATCAAAGAGATACTGTCATTCCCATGTTTATTACAGCACTGTTTACAATAGCCAGAATATGGAATTATCCTCAGTGTCCTTCAAGGAATGAGTGGATAAAGAATGGACTAGGAAAACGTGATCTATATATATCATTCAAACGTAAAAAGGGGGAAGTTCTGTCATTTGTGACAATGTCCTTCTAACAGAAGGACATTAGGTTAAGTGAAATAAGCCAAACACAGAAACACAAATATCACATGTTCTTTCTCATATGTGGAAGCTAAAAAAGGGTGATATGAATGTAGAATAGGTATTACTTGAGGCTTAGGAGTGGGGAGGGGCAGAGGGAGGATGGGTGAAGTGTACTAAAACATGGTTAGAAGGAATAGCTTAATGTTCTACAGGGTGGTGGGGTGATTATAGTTCCCAATAACCTATGACACATTTCATAAAGAGCTAGGACAGAGGAACTTAAGGTCTCCAAACATATACAAATAATAAGGAGAGGGAAAAGTTAAATACATATTTTGATCCGTATACACAATTGAAATGTTACACCATAGATCATAAATGTGTCCAATTATTACATGTTAATCAAAATTTTACAAAGGAAACTAATTTTCAAAGAAGCCACTTAAAAAACAGCACAAGATCCAGGACTAGTGGTGCACAGCTATAATCCAAGTGGCTTGAGAAGCTGAGGCAGGAGGATTACAAGTTCAAAGCCAGCCTCAGCAACTTCATGAGGCCTTAAGCAACTTAGCCAGACCCTGTCTCAAAATAAAAAGTAAAAAGGTCTGGGGATGTGGCTCAGTGGTTAAGCACCCCTCACATTGAGGTGGAACATTATGTGATATACATAAAGATGGGCAATTTTTGTATTCATGTGTATCAGTTAAAATTTTAAATAAAAATAGAAAATGTGGAAAAAAGGATACACAAGATTGAAACGAAAGTAGAAAGGGATAAGTAACCATGGGGAAAAAAGGAAGATGAAAAGTTTGAGAAGAGAATGAAATAAAAAGAGATACATAAGATTGAAAAGAAAACAGTAGTACCTTTTTTTTGATTTTTTTATTTTATTTTTATAATTTTTAATATGTACAACTCATAATGCATATATTTAGTATCTTTTTACATACAACTGTTTGTATACAAAGTATATTCGTACAATTCAGGTCTTCAATCATGCATTAAGGAAAATGATATCCATCTCATTCAACAACCTTTTTTTTTCTCCCCCTCCCTCCCCTCTTGCTCCCTCCCTTACCCTCCCTTCCTTTGACCATTCTAGTGTTCCTCTAATCCTCCTATGTACCCCCATCCAACAATACTTTGGAATAGCCTCCTTATATCAGAGAAAACATTTGGTACTTGGATTTTTGAGACTGACTAACTTCACTTAGCATTATGCCTTCCAACTTCATCCATTTACCTGCAAATGCCATTAATTTATTTTCTTTTATTGCTGAGTAAAATTCCATTGTGCGTATATACCACATTTTCTTAATCCACTCATTTACTGAGGGACATCTAGGTTGGTTCCACAACCTAGCTATTGTGAATTGCGCAGCTAAAACATTGAGATAGCTGTGTCACTGTAATATGCTGTTTTTAAGTCCTTTGGGAATAGACCCAGGAGTGGGATGACTGGGTCATAGGGTGGTTCCATTCCCAGTTTTCCAAGAAATCTCCATACTGCTTTCCATAACGGTTGCACCATTTTGCAGTCCCACCAGCAATGTATGAGTGTGCCTTTTTCCCCACATCCTCTCCAACATTTATTGTTGCTTGTGTTCTTGATAGCTGCCATTCTGACTGGAGTGAAATGAAATCTTAGAGTAGTTTTGATTTGCATTTCTCTAATTGCCAGTGATGTTGAACATTTTTTCATGTATTTGTTGATTAATCGTGTATCTTCTTCTGAGAGGTATCTTCTCAATTCCTTAGCCCATTTATTGATTGGGTTATTTGTTTTTTTAGTGTAAAGTTTTTTGAGTTCTTTATATATCCTAGAGATTAGTGCTCTATCTGATGTGCATGTATTAAATATTTGTTCCCAATTAGTTGGCTCTCTATTCACCTCACTGATTGTTTCTTTTGCTGAAAAGAAGCTTTTTAGTTTAAATCTATCCCATTCATTAATTCTTGGTAGTAATTTGCGCTACAGGATTCTTTTATTTATTTATTTATTTTTGGTACTGGGGATTGATCTCAGGGGCACCCGACCACTGGGTCACATCCCCAGCTATTTTTTGTATTTTATTTAGAGACAGGGTCTCATTGAGTTACTAAGTGCCTCGCCATTGCTGAGGCTGACTTTGAACTCGCGATCCTCCTGCCTCAGCCTCCCAAAGTGCTGGGATTACAGGCGTGTGCCACCATGTCTGGCCCAGGATTCTTATTAAGGATCTTGGGGCCTAATCCGACATGTTGGAAATTGGAGCTTACTTTTGCTTCTATTAGGCGTATTGTCTCCGGTCTAATTCCTAGGTCCTTGATCCACTTTGACTTGAGTTTTGTGCATGGTGAGAGATAATGGTTTAATTTCAATTTGTTGCATATGGATTTCCAGTTTTCCCAGCACCATTTGTTGAAGAGGCTATCCTTTCTCCACTGTACATTTTTGGCGTCTTTGTCTAATATAAGATAGCTGAAATTATATGTATTAGTCTCTGTGTCCTCAATTCTGTACCATTGGTCCACCAGTCTGTTTTGGTGCCAATACCATGCTGTTTTTGTTACTATTGCTCTATAGTATAATTTAAAGTCCGGTATGGTGATGCCCCCTGCTTCACTTTTCTTGCTCAGGAATGCTTTGGCTATTCTGGGTCTCTTATTTTTCCAGATGAATTTCATGACTGCTATTTCTATTTCTTTGAAGAATGACATTGGGATTTTGATTGGAATTGCATTAAATCTGTATAATGCTTTTGGTAGTATGAACATTTTGACAATATTAATTCTACCTATCCAAGAGCAAGGTAGGTCTTTCCATCTTCTGAGTTCATCTATAATTTCTTTCTTTAGTGTTCTATAATTTTTGTTATAGAGGTCTTTCACCTCTTTCGTTAGGTTGATTCCCACGTATTTTATTTATTTTTTGATGCTATTGAAAATGGGGTATATTTCATCATTTCCCTTTCAGAGTCTTTGTCGCTGATGTACACAAATGCCTTTGACTTATGCGTATTAATTTTGTATCCTGCACCTTTGCCAAATTCGTTTACTAGTTGTAAAAGTTTTCTGGTAGAGTTTTTTGGGTCTTCTAGGTAGATTATCATGTCATCAGCAAATAGTGCTAATTTGAGCTCTTCTTTTCCTATCTTGATCCCTTTAATTTTTTTCGTCTAATTGCTCTGGCCAGAGTTTCTAGTACTATGTTAAATAGCAGTGGTAAAAGGGGGCATCCCTGTCTTGTTCCAGTTTTTAGAGGGAATGCTTTCAATTTTTCTCCATTTAAGATAATGTTAGCTTGGGGCCTTGCATAAATAGCTTTTATAATGTTAAGATATGTTCCTGATATTCCTAGTTTTTCCAGTATTTTGAACATAAAGGAGTGTTGTATTTTGTCAAATGCTTTTTCTGCGTCAATTGAGATGATCATATGATTTTTGTCTTTAAGTCTATTGATGTGATGTATTATGTTTATTGATTTTCGAATGTTGAACCATCCTTGCATTCCTGGGATAAACCCCACTTGATCATGGTGCACTATCTTTTTGATATGTTTTTGTATTCGATTTGCCAGGATTTTGTTGAGGATTTTTGCATCTATGTTCATTAAAGATATGGGCCTGAAGTTTTCTTTTTTGGATGTGTCTTTGCCTGGCTTTGGAATTAATGTGATATTGGCCTGATAGAAAGAGTGTGGAAGAGCTCCCTCTTTTTCTATTTCTTGAAATAGTTTGAAGAGCATTGGTATTAGTTCTTCTTTGAAAGTCTTATAGAACTGGGCTATAAACCCATCAGGTCCTGGACTTTTCCTTGTTGGTAGCTTTTTGATGACATCTTCTATTTCTTCGCTTGTAATTGATCTGTTTAAATTGTGTATAGCCTCCAGATCCAGTTTAGGCAAATCATATGACTCTAGAAATCTGTCAATGCATTCAGTATTTTCTATTTTATTAGAGTACAAGTTTTCAAAGCAATTTCTAATTATATTCTGTATATCTGAGGTGTTTGTTGTGATATTCCCTTTTTCATCACGAATGTTAGTAATTTGAGTTTTTTCTCTTCTTCTTTTTGTTAGCATTACTAAGGTTCTGTTAATTTTGTTTATTTTTTCAAAGAACCAACTTTTAGTTTTGTCAATTCTTTGAATGGTTTCCTTAGTCTCAATTTCATTAATTTCTGCTCTGATTTTAATTATTTCTTGTCTTCTACTGCTCTTGGTGTTGGTCTGTTCTTCTTTTTCTAATGCTTCGAGGTGTGATGTTAAGTCATTTATTTGTTGGTTTTTTTTCTTCTTAAGGAATGAACTCAGTGCAATGAATTTTCCTCTTACTACTGCCTTCATAGTGTCCCAGAGATTTCTATATGATGTATCTGTGTTCTCATTTACCTCTAGGAATTTTTTGATCTCCTCTTTGATGTCTTCTTCAACCCCTTGTTCATTCAGTAGCATGTTGTTTAGCTTCCAGTTGATGGAGTTGTTTTTCTCATTCCTTGTTTTGTCATTGATTTCCAATTTCATCCCTTTATGGTCCGATAGCATGCAGGGTAGTATCTCTATGTTTTTATATTTGCTGAGAGTTGCCTTGTGATATAATATATGGTCTCTTTTGGAGAAGGAGTCATGGGCTGCTGAGAAAAATGTGTATTCGTTTACTGAGGGATGAAATATTCTATATATGTCCGTTAGGTCTAAATTGTTAATTGTTTTAAGGAGGCTTAAAGTTTCTTTGTTTAGCTTTTGTTTGGATGATCTATCCATTGGTGAGAGAGGTGTATTGAAGTCCCCTAGAATAACTGTGTTGTGGTCTATTTTACTCTTGAACTTGAGAAGAGTTTGTTTGATGAATATAGGTGCTCTATTATTTGGGGCATATAGATTTATGATTGTTATATCCTGTTGATGGATGGTTCCCTAAAGTAATAAGAAATATCCATCTTTGTCCCTCTTGATTAGTTTTGGTTTGAAGTCTACCTTATTTGATATGAGAATGGAAACCCCTGCTTGCTTCTGCCGGCCATGTGAGTGATAAGACTTTTCCCAGCCTTTCACTTTCAGTCTGTTGATGTCTTTTTCTATGAGGTGTGTTTCTTGGAGACAGCAAATTGTTGGGTCATTTCTTTTAATACATTCTGATAATCTGTGTCTTTTGATTGGCGAATTTAGGCCATTAACATTCAGGGTTATTATTGAGATGTGATTTTTATTCCCATCCATTTTTATTTGTATTATGGTCTTTAGCTTGATTTGGTTTCTCTTCGGGTTGGTATTTCCTTTAGTTTAATATCTCCCTCTGTTGATTTTCGTTATCATCTTTCTCTTCTTCTTCACGAAAAATTTTATTTTGGTGCCAACACCATGCTGTTTTTGTTACTATTGTTCTGTATTATATTTTAAGGTCTGGTTTAGTGATGCCACCTGCTTCACTCTTCTTGGTAAGTATTGCTTTTCATGCACAAAGCTCAACTTAAAGTGGATCAAGGACCTAGGAATTAAACCAGAGACCCTATGCCTAATAGAAGAAAAAGTAAGCCCAAATCTCCATCATGTCAGATTAGGCCCTGAATTTCTTAGTAAGACTCCTATGGTGTAAGATTTAAAATCAAGAATCAATAAATGGGATGGATTCAAATTAAAAGCTTCTCCTCAGCAAAGGAAACAATCAGTGAAGCAGTGAAGTCAATAGAGAGCCTAAAGAATGGGAGCAAATTTTTACCACATGCACATCGGATAGAGCACTAATCTCTAGGATATATAAAGAACTCAAAAATCCTAACACCCCCCCCAAAAAAAATCAAACAACCCAATCAATAAATAGGCCAAGGAACTGAACAGACACTTTTGAGAAGACGATATACAATCAATCAACAAATATATGAAAAAAATGTTCAACATCTCTAGTTATTAGAGAAACACAAATCAAAACTACTGTAAGATTTCATCTCACTCCAGTCAGAATGGCAGCTATTAAGAATACAAACAACAATAAGTGTTGGTGAGGATGTGGGGAAAAAGGCACACTCATACATTGCTTGTGGGACTGCAAAATGGTGCAGCCAATATGGAAAGCAGAATGGAGATTCCTTGGAAAACTGGGAATGGAACTACCATTTGACCCAGCTATCCCTCTTCTTGGTTTATACCCAAAGGACTTAAAAATAGCATACTACAGGGACATAGCTACATCAATGTGTATAGCAGCATAATTCACAATAATTAAACTGTAGAACCAACCTAGATGCCCTTCAGTAGATGAATGGATAAAGAAAATGTGATATATATACACAATGGAATATTACTCAGCATTAAAAGAGAATAAAATCATTGCATTTGCAGGTAAATGGATGGAGTTAGAGAATATAATGCTAAGTGAATTTAGACAATCCCCCAAAAAACAAATGCTGAATGTTTTCTCTGATATAATGATGCTGATTCATAATGGGGGTGGGGGGCAGCATGGGAAGAATAGATGAACTTTAGATAGGGCAAAGAGGAGGGAGGGAAAGGAAGTGGGAATTTGGGCATGAAAGATGGTGGAATGAGACATACATCATTACCCTAAGTACATGTATGAAAACACGAATGGTGTGACTCTACCTTGTGTACAATCAGAGACATGAAAAATTGTGCTGTATTTGTGTAATAAGAACTAAATTGCATTCTGCTATCATATATGACAAATTAGAATAAATAAATTTAAAAAGTCTAATTATGTAAAGTAACAATGATTTTATGATAAGCAACCACAAAGAAATCATTAATATGCCTATGGAGGAATGAGACTTTGGGAATGTTTTTTTCTACTCCTTTTTCAGATTTTCTCATAATAGTATGCAATACATTTTAAAAGAAAGAAAAATGCTACACTATGTGGGACAATCTGAAATATCTCTTCCATTGAATCACTCTGATTTTTTTTCTAACCCAAGTTCTGAACTCCTCTTTTAAGCTCTGATAATATTTTCTACTTCTGTTGTTCACTCATGGTTATCTGTCTTGATTATTTACATTAATCTTCTGATCTTTTGTATGAAAATATCACTGCAATGGATTTATAAAATATAATTCCATATAATACTTAATTCAAAATGTCACATCTGTGATCAATTCAGCACACATCTCTTGTACTGAAAATCTTATGATATTTGTGTTAGCTAAAGGAACCTGATAAGAGTATTTATAACCTGATAAGAGTATCCATGAAGAAGTACATATTTTTCACAGATGTCAGAATCTGAAAAAATTTGTGGAACAGGAGGGAATTCCTCTTTCCTAGATAGAAAATGTTAAACTATTAATACAGTGAATCTCCTAAATTAATATAAACTCTGAGTTAGTTGTGAGGATGTCTATATTCTAATTTCAACTTTATTTCTAAAGCACTAGTTTTCACTTTTGGAAAAGTAAGGGCTTGGGTTTGGATTAATGATCCTTTAAGTTCACCATGCATCAAGTTACAGAAAATTATCTCTTTGTTAGGGGAAAGAATCTGATTTCTTTTATACCCTGATGTTTCATGTTTCATTAGTTTACTACTTTGTATCATCAAATAGAATCCACTATATGAATATACCAAATTTGTTTGTTCATACCACCTATTAAAGGACCCTTTGGTTGTTTCCAGTTTGGAGTTATTACAAATAAAGCTGTTAAACCAGGCATGTTGGCATATGCCTGTAATCCCATTGACCCTGGAGGCTGAGGCAGGAAGATTGCAAATTTAAAGTTAGCCTGGGTTAGGGAGACTCAGTGATTTAGTGAGACACTGTCTCAAAATAAAACAATTAAACAAAAAGGACTGGAGATGCTGCTCATTGATAAAGTGTCCCTGGGTTCAGTTCTTTAGTACCAAACAGAACAACAACAAAATAAGCTTACCATCACCGAAAATGAAAACAATAAGAAGCAAAGCTGCTAAAAATATTCATGTGCAAATCTTTGTAGGTATACATCCTTTCATTTTGGGGTACAATTTTCATTTTCATTTTTCATTTGGGGTGCATATATCCCAAGCAGATATCTAAAAGAAATATTGCTATTAATTGATAGGGGTATGTTTCGCTTATCAAGAAACAGTAAGCTGCTTTCCCAAATGGCTATACAATTTTGTTGTACATTCTCACCAGTAGTGCATTGGAGTGAGAGATCTTTTTTACCCACACCAAACTCTTCTTCTGCCAATCTATTTAATTTTAGTCATTCTAATAGGTATGTTGTGTTGAATCATTGTGGTTTCAAGTGGTATTTGCTTAATAATTAACACCTGTTAACATCTTTTTGTTGCTTTCGTTGGCATTGTCATATGTCTTCATTGTTCTTTATTCAAATGTTCTGTCCAGTTAAAAATTAATTTATTTTCTTGTTATTGAATTTTAAGAGTGCTTTAGATATTCTGGATACATATCCTTTATCAAATGTGATTTGTAAAGTTTATTTTTCTTCCTATGGATTATCACTGCATTCTTTTTAGTAATTTCAGAGAGAATAACTTAATTATTTTTTATTTTTATTTTCCTTTTTGTAGTGGGAATTGAATCCAGGGGTGCTTTACCACTGATCTACATCTCCAGCCCTTTCTATTTTGATACAGTTTCCCTAAATTGCTCAGGCTGGCCTTGAACTTGCAATCCTTCTGCCTCAGCCTACCAAGTCACTGGGATTACAGGAATGTGCCACTGTGCCCAGCTAATTTAATTTTATTAAGTCTGATTTATACAATTAAGTTCATAATTCAGTTCTTTTATGGATTGTTTTCTACTTAAGAAACAATTTAATAACCCCAAATCATAAAGCTTTTCTCATATTTTCTTGAAATTTCAAATGATAATTGTGGATTTCTCTATTTTTTTCCTTGCAGTTCTATCAGGCTTTGCTTCATAAATTTTGAAGCACTGTTATTAAATATATAAACATTTGAAAGAGGCATATTAAATTGTGACTTTTTAAAAAATAAAATCTGGTAATCTCTGTCTTTTATTTAGAATTTTAAACCTATTACACTTAATGTGATTATTTACATAGGTAGAATTTAAACTACCATCTTGCAATTAATATTCTATTTGTCCTATCTGTTCTTCACTCACTTTTTCTTTCTGTCTTCTTTAAATTAAGTATTAATATAATTTTGATTACTTCATCTTATTTCTTCTGATAGCTTATTAACTTTAATAGTTATTTTTAAAATTTTGTTTATTTCTTTGTTCAAACTTAATTCGATATAGTCTACTTTCAAGTGACCTCATACTAGTTGTGGTATCAGAATCTAACATAGTTTACTTCCTTTTCCTCCAATGGGCCTTTATGTTATTTTTATGTATTTTATTTCTGCATATGTAAAGTTCATACTACATTGATATTTTGTTTAAACCATCTATTGTCCTTTAAAGAGAATTAAATAAAGATAGCAGAAGTCCTATATATTTGCCTACCAGTTACCATTTCCAGTCGTCTATTCTTTGTGTAGATCTACAATTATACCTAATTTCATTTTTATTCCATCTTAAGAACTTCTTTTAATGTTTCCTCAATATTCTGTTGATAAATGCTTTTAGTGCTTGTATTTCTGAAAAAGTCTTGTTCACCTTCATTTTTTAAAAAAATAATTTGTTATACAATATTAGTTGCTAGCATTTTTTCCTTCAGTGCTTTAAAGACAAATACAGTTGTTCTACTGTATTCTCATTTGCATTGTTTCCATAAAAAATATGCTGCCAATGTTAACGTTCAGTGATATTCTTAGATCTGTGGGGTTTTCATTTTCATAGTTTTGGAAAATTTGTTTTCTTTGAATACTTTTCATCTCCTAATTCTCTTATGTTCACCATACAATTACACATACGCTAGATTGCTTTATTTTGCCTCACAGCTATCCAATGCTGTTTTCATGTTCCTGCTTTCTCTGTGCTTTATTTTAAATTGTTCCAATTGCTATATTTTCAAATGTACTGCCTTTTCTTTTCCAATGTCTGATGTTCAGTTAATCTGTCTGGTATGGTTTTCATCTTAGACATTTTATTTTCCATCACTAAAAGTTCAATTTGGATCTATTTTTAGGTCATTTACACCACTATAAAATTTTTGATCCTTTTCTCCAGCTTTTTTGGAGAATTGATATTTTGTTTAAACCATCTATTGTCCTTTAAAGAGAATTAAATAAAGAGAGCAAAAGTCCTATATATTTGCCTACCAGTTACCATTTCCAGTTGTCTATTCTTTGTGTAGATCTACAATTATACCTAATTTCATTTTTATTCCATCTTAAGAACTTTTTATTCCAACTTAAGAACTTTTCTTTTCCAATGTCTGATGTTCAGTTAATCTGTCTGGTATGGTTTTCATCTTAGACATTTTATTTTCCATCACTCAAAGTTCAATTTGGATCTATTTTTGGTAATTTACACCACTATAAATTTTTGATCCTTTTCTCCAGCTTTTTTGGATTTGTGCATAAAAATAAAACCATAATACTTATCTACTCACACTATTAGTGAGTTCCATGTTGGTTTCATTTGATCAATATTTTTTTAACTCAGTGTGGATTATATTTTTCTGCTTCCTCATATAGTAAATTTTATATGACACTAAACATTTTTAATTTTATGTTTCAGTGTGCTAAATAATTTTGTATTCCTAAAATATTCTGTTAATTTATTCTGAAGTTTCATTAAACTACTTGGAAACAGTTTGAGGATGGTATGATTGTATGTCTTGCTTTTAAGATTTGTTAGGCCCAGTGTGGCATTTTTGGTCTAAGGCTAATTATTCCTGCATACTCTACTCAACTGCAAGTGAATTATGGAATTTTCCAGTCTGGCTTTAGAGAGCCAGTCCTATTCCTGGCTTTAGGTAAACTCCTAGTGCCATTTCCTCTGATGCTATTGGGTAGTCATTTCCTGATTTTCTGGGCCTCAGGTAGCTTTCTCACAGGCATGCCCTTACAAGTACTCTGAAGAACATGAGAGAATAAGTTTTATCATTGGGTATGATGCTTGGACAGTCACTTCTTTGGGTATGCCTGCCATTCTCACATATTCCACCTTTTCCACTTGAAAACGGTTGGTTCCATGACTAGAACTATGAAAAAGGGAGGTTTGAAGAAATTTATCTTCCTTGAGGAAATTTCCATTTTTTAAAATCAGTTGTGCTAATATTAGGTCACCATTTATTTTTAGCCTACACAACTTCTGGGTATACTCTATTATTTTTCTTCATACATTTTAGGATATAGTCTGCTTCCTTACATTCATCTAATCTACTTTGTGTCTTTTAAGTGTTCCTTAAATTTTCTGGTTTACTTCCCTTTTATGAGCACTGTTCTGTATGAAAGAATACATATTTTAGCTGAGTATGGCAGCGCATGCCTCTACTCCCAGTGGTTCCAGAGGCTGAAGTAGGACGATAGCAAGTTCAAACCAGACTCTGCAATTTAATGAGACCCTAAGCAATTCAACAAGACCCTGCCTCTAAATAAAATATAAAAAAAAGAGCTGGGATGTGACTTAGTAGTTAAGCACCCCTGCGTTCAATCCCTGGTACCAAAATAATAATAATAATAATAATAATAATAATAACAACAACAAAGCAACAACAACACAACATATATGTGTTTATACACACACACACACACACACACACACACACACACACATATGAATCCTCTATGACTTCAAAGGACTTGGCATGGAGATAGTGCATATGATTAGTCTACCATCCTCAAAAATCATTTACCTCCTGGAAAAATCATTTTATTATTCTCTGATTTCCAAACCTTATTTTTATTTTTCTCTGTAAATCCCGTGGCAATTGTTCTATAATAATTGCCTTGTTTATCAGTAGCCATAGCACTGGGGGCATCTGGATAATGTAGGGATCTGTATTAGTCCATTTTGGTTTACTACAACCAAATACCTGAGACTAGATACCTATAAAGCAAACAGTTTTATTTATCTCACATTTCTGGAGGCTCAAGGACTTGGCACTGGCATTGGCTTAGCTCTGATGAGGAGTATGTTATAGTGGATGGTGAGATAATGAGAGTGCATATGATAGGAAAAGATTTCCATCGAGGAAGCCAGAAAGATTTCAAAAGTCAGCCTCTGGCTTTCATAATAGCTTATGCTCCTGAGAACTAAATAGTGGGTCCCACAAGAACTACCTTGATCCTTCCATGGGCATACCTGCAGCCACCTCAGGCCTTCTCACTAGGCCCCTCCTCTTAAAGTTTCCACTGCCTTCCATGTCACCATTCTGAGGACCCAGCTTCCAACTCATGAATCCCTAAGGGACACACTCAAGCCACATACAAACCATGATGAGATCTCGCCACAATTCTGTGAGTTTAGGCTTTGATATCTATTTTTTATCCATGTTTTATTTAGAAGAGGATACTATTAGAATATTACCTAATCTGTTTGACATCTTTTCATTATCCATAAAGCTTCAATTTAAACAATGGAAAGTGAAAAATTCAGATTTTTAGATGCAATAAATTTATTATTGCTCTATGACTCCAAGGTCGCCAATCCCTCTCTTGTTTATAGCTACAATGTTTATTCAATTAATTTAGCATGGAATTTTCAATAGACTAATCACCAGGCAACAAAGTTTTAAAAGAGAATTACTGAGCAGAACTGGGACAGCACTTGGGACTCTCACAGGAGTTTACATCAGCCTCAAAGCAGATCTGCTTACCTAGCAACTCCTCGTCCAACGTGCAGCACCTATGAAGTTGTAGCAGTTGAGTATGTGAAGCCAGATTTCAAAGGAGAATTTTGGGTTGTTTCTTTTCTAACTCCTTGCGACTCTTATCATCTTCCTGTGCCACAGATTTATTTTCTCCACATTTTTCTTTGACTCTTCATTTCTCACTTGATATAATCCCTAAACCTTATAGTATTCACTCCCAGGCTTCAGGTTTCATATTTTGCTAATGACATTCACTTCTTTATCTTTGATTCAGTCCTCTCTTCTAAATAAATAGGTTTCTATATTTAACTTCCTATCTGGATTTTTAGTGTGCAGGTTTCTTATGCATCTAAACTCCATGTAGCTAATAAAGTCCCAGATACTCATTGAGAAACCTGAGACTATTTCTCACTTCACCTTTATCCTCACTCTCCAAATGCAATCTGTAACATCTTTCTTTTGAACAGATGCTTTTAATCTTTTTCATCTGAGTATTTAGAAAAATAGGCTTCCCTTGGACAGTTTCACCCTTAAGTCTGGAATGGTGCTGAGGCTATAGGTGGGTCTCAAATGGCTCTAGAAGTGGAGAAAAGCCACACATTGTGAGGTTAGGAAATGCTAAGCAGGGAAGTGCCAGGATTCAAGTGAAATGTTAGGGAGTTTGTTTTGAAACCTGTGAGCTAGAAAGACAGCAAGAAGATCATAAGCAGAGACATTTCAGAATAGGATCTATGGCACCAAATTGTTTTCTAAATTATAAAATGAAATTACACAATCAAAGCTGTTACTATGTTTTCATTTTCAATTGCATTTAATTTTTTCTTTTAGATTCAATTGAATAATCAGTTTGAAGGGGATGAGACACCCAAGAGACCATCCTAGAGGGCAGAACATGAATGTCTTATAGTTTCTTCCTAAGGTTTAATATCCTATTATTTTGAAATATTTGTCATGAGAAAAACTCTTGTTGTGATTCCAAAAAATTCATCTAATAGCAAACCTGTTGTTACAATCTTATAAAATGTGTAATGCAACATTCTCCCCACATATAAACACCAACTCCCACACTTTTTTTTTTTTTTTTTTTTTTGTACCGGGGGTTGAACTCAGTGGCACTCGACCACTGGGTCACATCCCTAGCCCTTTTTTGTATTTTATTAGAGACAGGGTCTCACTGAGTTGCTAAGTGCCTCGCCATTGCTGAGGCTGGCTTTGAACTCGCGATCCTCCTGCCTCAGCCTCCCAAAGTGCTGGGATTACAGGCGTGCGCCACGCGCCCGGCTCCACACTTTTACTTGTTCTTTATTTTTAGCACACAAGTGGTTAAATCATTTTTTAAATTGTGTATTTCACATTATAAAATATTTTCTAACCAGGTGCGGTGGCGCATGCCTGTAATTCCCAGTGGTGTGGGAAGCTGAGGCAGGAGGATCATGAGTTCAAAGCCAGCCTCAGTGAAAGCGAGGCTCTAAGCATCTCAGTGAATTCCTGTCTCTAAATAAAATACAAAATAGGGCTGGGGATGTGGCTCAGTGGTCGAATGTTCCTGAGTTCAATCCCCAGCAAAAAGAAAATATTTTCTAAAATATTGTGATACTAGCATATTTATTCTTATAATTTTCTGGTTGGTGTGGGTGGTGCTATGCTTAGTATAAATCAGATGTGAAAGTTTCTCTGGGTAGCCATCCTCTGTATACAGGTGAGGAAGTGTTCTCAAATGGAGAAGAAGAACAGGCATAAAGGAAAGAATGAGTTACAAAAGGATAACCACTCTAAAAAGGATTTGAAGCTGAGAAAATCATATGGCAATGACTGGCATGGATTTGGGCTCAATATATCTGTGAACCCCAGGGAGCAAACACTGGGAGCACTGCTTTCCTTTATTGAACATTCTCTTAGATAGGTCCTGTTCAGTCACACTAGGTGTTAGCTGGTGCCATTTGTCTAATACATATAATGGACTGAAATCCTGTAGAAAGCCATATAATATGTACTGAAGTACATTTTCTTGTTGGTAGAAATTTTTTTAAATGAAGCCTGAAAGGTTTGGAGTTTTAGATAACATTTCAGAAGACTGGGACTCATGCATGTTGTGTATGTCATAGGGAGGAAATCTTCCACATTTCCAGACTGAGAGAGTGTGGGGTGGGAGTGTGGAGAGTGGTAGAAGAAGTTTGCTTTATAAATGTTCAAGATATCATGAATTCTCCACTAGCTCACTTCAAGCTGGTGGCTTTATTACTGGTTACCAGCAGATATTAAAGCCACTGACCCTGCCTTTGGAACATCAAAACTTGGTCAAGGAAGAGAAGATTCTTATCAAAATGTCCGTGATACCACCCTGAAATGGAAATACCATCATTTTAATTCTTCTTTCCTTGCCCACTGATGGCGGTGAATCAAAGTCATAATTCAGGTTGGAACTCCAACTGGAGCTTTGGCTCATAGCCACATATGCCCTCATGAACTTCATCCTGCTTCTCTGTCTATAGAACTTCAATTAAAATGTTACCAATATATGATACAGTGATTCCCAGGTCCAAGGTAATCCTATATTGGAATACTACCAGCACTGAATGTTCTATTTTCTAATTCTTGTGCTACATGGACTGTGATTAACAAGGCAAAGCACGATGCTGGCCATAAGGAACACCTGCTCAGCATTTCTACTTATTTCTAATTTTTCATTATGGAACTATTTCAACAAAACTAGAGAGAATGGTATAATGAACCCCAAATATCCATTAATCAGCCTGAACTATTCTTAATATGTAACCAATCTTGTTTCTACTTGCATTTTGAATTTCTTGTGGTTTCTATCTTTTAACATTTTGCATCTTAAATATGCAGTACTAGTTGATATTTGGCTGCATGTACATTTCCTCCTTTATGCTCAATTTATGAGGAAATTGCTTATTGAGAGCTTACAGTTGGATATATGTATAACTTTTTCCCCTCAAGAAGTTAGAGAGCAGCATGTTATTCTGCAAGTTACTGGGCAAACGTCTTTCTAATCATCTTTCTCTCATTCATTCAGTCACTCATTTATTTGATCACTCAGTTTTAATAAGCTCCATTTATAATGAGCATTCACAAGTGAAAAGCACAGTCTAAAAGTAGTCCATGATTTGTAGGGGAGATAAGTGCCTAATAGAGTATTTTGTGAGGAAAGGGTCGGAGAGATTTGGTTACAAAGCAAGGGTTATGTTCCTCATTTCTTGGCTCCTTATTACCAAGAATATTATCATGCGTGGCTTTCCCATTTCTGTCAAATGGTTGATGCAGTTCAAATTTATATCTTTATCATATAACAATCATACAATTCATGAATATAATGCAAGTCTTTGAATCTAAGAATCTTTCTAATAGAAACTCCCATCCCACAATGTTATCAGTATAACTAGAATTTAGAAAGTATTTTAAATGACCCACATGTTGAATGTATAAATGAATAAGCAAAGCATGTAATTAAAGAGAATAGTAAAAAAAATAAAATTGTTTTGTTTTCCACTTGAAATAAATTTTAGGAAGTAGAATTATATTCAAATATGATTTATCCAATGAGGAGATTCATAGAATGAATTGACACTTTGAAGAGCTGATATCAACTGTTTATCCAAATCTTATATCTCTTTGTAGATGAAAATAAAAAGAAAAAAATAAGACCCAGTGACAACAGTTCACATGACGTAGAATTACAACCTGTTTATGTGACTAGTGTTTTTTTTCTTCATATCACTCTGGAAAAACTTACCATTCAATCCAGTTACAAGTGATAACGTTACTTTTTAACAATGGGAAAAGTTCATACAGGTTTTCTGCATAATATTTTCTGTAGAGTATTCTTAAAATATGCTCTGAATATATCTTATCTTAGAACAGAATTCCAAAATGTTCTTATGTTGACATTCCATGTACCACTAGTTTTGTTTGTGGGCATGAATTGGCTCCATTTTTTATTTTTATTTTTTGGGTACCAGGGATTGAACTCAGGGGCACTCAACCACTGAGCCACATCCCTATCCCTTTTTATATTTTATTTAGAGACAGGGTCTCACTGAGTTGCTTAGCACCTCGCTTTTGCTGAGGCTGGCTTTGAACTCTCCATCCTCTTGCCTCAGCTTCCTGAGCCTCTGGGATTGCAGGTATGTGCCCCTGCAATGGGCTGGTTCCATTATTTTTAATCCATAAAAATACATGCCTTTTATGAGATAATGATATCTTGCTGCAGCACTGGAGTTATAGAACTTGGCTTTATAAAAAATAACAGCAATTGTAACCTCAAGGGGCATTGAGGTATGATTGAAGGACAAAGGGCAAGATATAATTGCAAATAATTTCTTCCTTTGGCAGAATTAACAATGATGAAACTGCTGTTCAATTGGCCCTGAAAGAGGATTAACACAACAAAGACAGATACTGTGCCTCCATCTAATGGGCAGCCTGAATAAACTGGAATAGGTCTTTCTATTTAGGGTCTCATCCAACAGTTCTATTCATCACTCATTACTTTGTCCCTCATCTTTGTCTGCTGAGAAGTAAATTTTGACATTAGAATGTCCAGAACCACAGACTTCATAAAATAATTTTTCCTTGAAAGTCTCTGTGTGAATATCAACTTGTGTTAGCATGCCCCAAATCATGGCTGTTTTTACATTCTTTAATTATCATCACAGACCCAATGCTTTCAGTCCACTGCTCCCACTCCAATCCCTCGTATTATATACTCCAATCCCTGTATATACAGACAAACTGAAACCCAGTGCTCTTAAAAACTGCCATCTCAAGCAGCCTGCCTTCCATATGGTGACTCATGCCTGACCTAAGTTCTGGTTTCCATTATGCATTGGTGTTAGTACTGGTCCTTAAGGTTTTCTTACTTAATGATTGATTTGGACCTCACTTCTGATAGAGGGGATTAGTTCCCAATCCAGCCTGCTCTGCAGACACTGCCTCAGCACAGGATGTTCCTGGCAGCATTACATCTATGTGCATACACTTGAGCAGACATGTGAATTACACTATTACATTTTTGTTTGCATAGTTGGGGTCTTATATTAAACAATGTACTCCTTGGGAGCAGAGATGACATATATGTGATAATATCATTGATAAATAGCAAATGGAACACCTCTCCCATGCCAGGCCATTTTAGCAAAAGCTTTTATATCCATCCACTCACTTAATCTTCAGCACTCTGCTGGGAGAGTCATAGGTCATCTGTACTTGGAGGCTGGGTTAGTGGACTCAATGACTGAAACTCAAACATCATTAATTGAGTGCCCATAGTCAGTCATCCTGTTAAGTGTTTTCTGGACACTGCTTATTTCATGTCCTCATCAACCTTGTGAGGAATTCTCATCAGCATTTTATATTTGAGAAATGGAGATGCAGACAGGTTAAGAAAGGATGCATGGTCATGCCAATAGTAAAAGCAGATCTAAGGCCCAAACCCAGGTGGATCTGACTCCAAAGTCAGTACTTCTTTCTCTGTGCAGTGCTGTTTTCGTAAGGCCAGAAGCACTTTTTTCCCCCTTGCTCAAGGTTTAATGTCTAATCACTGTATCTAACTTTAGCATACTCTATTCACATGTAAATGAATAATAATTAGCTTGGACTTGAGCTGTGCTGTGCTTTTGTGTATGCTACTGCCCTAAGAAGAATGTCCTTTCTTCTGTCCCTGTCCCTCCAAGGCATTCACCTTTGATCTGGTTCCTGACCTGAAACCTTTCCAGGCTATTCTATGTATGGTGATTTCTTTCATTGCAGACTACATTAATAGCCATTGTTTCTCCCACTGTGGGTGCTTGATCACACAGCTCACAATGCCACTTCATAGTTTTATATGAATATCTTATCTACCCAGAGAGATTTATAAATCTCTGGACAGTGAGAGTTTTGTGCTACATTTTTTTGGAGAGGAGAGGGTAATATCCTCAGTTGTGACAATTAATCAGTCTTCACTGGAAAACCTTTCATTAAATTTAAAGGTTTAGACACATGTATGAATGTTTTAGTTACTGGGAAAACTGGGCCTTATCCTGAAGAATCTTCAGGATAGATTGAGTTTGGACAGGAAAGACATGTTAACCGAGAGGCTTGTCTGTTGAGGCAGCTGTTTGGGACAGAAGTGTGTATAATTTAGATCTGACCAACTGTCCTGAATCTAGGAAAATCTAGAAAAAACATAAGTGGAACAGTTCCACTCATTCTGCTGATCCTCTCTTCTGTATCACAGAGATGCTGACCCCTGCAGGCTGCTGTAATTCCTAGGTCCTGCATAATTGCTGCTGCCAGGGTTCCCCCAATGGAGGGCAGTGATGGGAAGACAGAAGAGAAATAATTGCTTCCTGTGCTCAATTATTCTCCCCCTCCTCTCCCTCTCCTTCTCTCTACCTTGGCAGCATCTATAGTAATAATTACGGCTCTTTGTCCCCACCTTAGCTTCTACCAGAAAGATGAACCTGGGATCAACTTCTGAGCACTGCTAACCTTTTCCAGCTGTTGCTAATCTAGATTGTCTCACTATTCTTTTATGGTTTCTTGAAGCTTATATCACTTTTGAAATTAAGTCACTGCATTAAATCTCCTTTGTTTTTAACACAGAATGAGAAAAGGATCTCAGGACACAGGAGTCAACGAACAGCATCTGTGGTGAAGGGAGTTGTTAGGAATTAAACCTGCTTATATCAAAGGGGTGTCAGATGACAAAAAGTTCTCTAATAACATATCTCATGATTACTCAGGGCTAATTTTTGTATTTGATAGGTGTTAGTGGAACTGTTGTCTCAGTTCTAATAATTGCATTCACAATACTGTGGAGAACAAGGTATTCATGTGGCTTAATGATAGATACGAGTAATAGTCCTTGGGCATCATTTCTTGATAAAACAGTGATGATTTCGTTTTACACCTTGAGTTATTTCTGTGAAATCCCTTTCCTGAGTGGCAATTTGGAAAAATCTCCTTTGACATAAATGGATATCATGCTTCTTAGAACAAACTGGTGTTTTATCTTTGCTGTGTGAAATGGCACAGCAGGCTGGACCTGCCCAAAGTTGTACATGAGAAACACCACAGCTGCCACTTAAGCCAAAGCCCTCTTCTGCACAGGGGGGAGGTATAATGATTTGCTCAAGATTACTTTAAAACCTCATAAGGCCTTACAGGGTTGTGGCATGGACACACTGCAAACCCTAGGCTTTGCTACCTTCTGTTCGGCCATTAAAAAAGAAAAATTCTCTAACATTTTAAATTTCAGTTTTCACATTTAGATGATACAATAATGGTACTTAACATCACCAAGTTCTCACAAGTACTAATTAAGATAATCTATACAATGGGTCAGCAAGCTATTTTTGCAAAGAACCAGATACTGAATATTTTAGGCTTTGTGAGTCATAGGGTCTTTGTTACAACTAGTGCTTCTGTGCCATTGTAGGAAAAAAAACAACCTCAGATATCATGTAAACAAATGACTCTTTCCATTTACAAAGAGAAGTGGCCACACCATATATGGACCACAGTCTGCTGTTCTCTGATCAATATCATTTGATATAATGCTTAACATAAAGTGAGAACTTAGTAAATTTTACTGGCCATTATTATCATCATCATCATCATCATTATTATTGTTCTTACTTAGTCTATATATAAAGGAAATCATTCCTATATTTACTAAAAATTAAACTTTTACCAGTTTCCCTGAGTCCATATTCTGAGATTTTTCTATCACTACCTGCCAGGGCACTTCCCCCATGTCTGGGCTATCCTTCTCTTAGATGCTGTGAGGCATGATGAGGAAGGCAGATAGGCCTCCTTCTGAAGATGAAATGCCCCATAACAGTTTTGGAGGCTCTGCAAATCCCGAAGAAGAGGTTTCAACACTTAGCTCCTGCTCAAGATCAGAGGTGCTGAATATAAAGGGGAACTTCTGTTTGTTCCCTTTGGACAAACAAGACCATCAGGTTGTAGTAGCCAGTTCAGGAAAACACCAACCCAGATCTGTCTTTGCAGAACTGAAGTAGCAGCTCAAAAGTGTGTGGGCAGGATCAGCATAGAGATCTTACTCTCCTGAGACTAAAATATAGGGCACACTGAAAAACTGAGGATGATGGCAAAAATGTGTTAGCATGGTGTCTGCATTGTGCTTCGGGACAAAAAGAATTTTCTATAGCATCTGTTTCTCTGATACAGCATTTCTGATATACAACTATTACAATAAAACTTTAACAGAATGTAGAAGGCAGAGATGAAAGCCTGGCCCTAGCAGGAATAATTTAGGTTGTAGATGGGAATCCTTGAAAAGCTGAAGTCATGTGGTGCAGTAAACACATCCTTGGTGGAGGCTGTGGGACAAGGATAATTTTTTGGTCCGTGGTTTGATTTGTTCTTTTCAGTTCTCTGGATAATTATACTTACTGAAAAGATCTTCCCCCAGAAAACAGCAAGCAGCCCAATAATTAGGTCCACAAAATGACTACAGTATTGATACCAGCACTGAATCAACCTGAGCTATTCAGTCTTCTGCCATGCTTCAACCAAGGAACAGTTAAAGACACAGGAAACTATGTCTCTCTGAAATGTAGCCCTTCAAAACTTTGTGAGATAATTAATGGACATCAAGTTGTAAAATAAATATATTTTTTAGACGACATCCATTTTTAATGCAGCTTGAAAATTCTTGGAGCAATGAGGAAAGGTTCTGCTTACTATACAGTTTTGGGAATGTAGGCATTGTTCATATTTAATGACTCTTCTTTTACAAAGTCTAGGCCCTTTCTGCTTCTTAAGAAATGTACTATCTAAAATGGAGTGCTTATGTTGTAGTTTTTATATTGTGTTTAATTTTGACAGGTTGAGTAAAGTTTATATACATATACATATATATAAAGTTTATATACATATACATATACCTGTCTGTATTTACGTTTTCTTTTGGCCTACTGATTTTTTATCTATTTTAGAAATTTTATGTTATAAAATGCGAATCTTGAAATACAGCTTGATTTATTACCTGGTTCATACGGTGGCAAATTGGCAAACTCTGTAAGAGTCAGATAGGAAATGTTTTAGGTGTTGCAAGCCACACAGTGTGTCTCAATTACTTAACTTTGCCATTGGGGGAAAATGTAATCATAAACAATAGGTAAATGAATGGACATACACTCTGTTTCCATAAAACTTTATTTACAAAATAGGCTTTGGACAAGCCAAGCGTAGTGGCGCATGCCTGTGATCCCAGCACTTGGGAGGCTGAGGCAGGAGGATTGCAAGTTCAAAGCCAGCCTCAGCTATGGAGAGGCACTTAGCAACTCAGTGAGACCCTGTCTCTAATAAAATACAATAAAGGGCTGGGGATGTGGCCCAGTGGTGGTCGAGTGAGTGCCCCTGAGTTCAATCCCCAGTACCAAAAAAAAAAAAAAAAAAAAAAAAAAAAAAAAAAAAAAATTAGCCTTTGGATTGAATTTGGTCTTCAGGATGTAGTTTGCTTACCCCTGCTACAGTTGTTAAGGGTTTATTACATTAAGAAGACTCAAATAATATCTATTGTCTAGCAGCTGGACATTTAAAAACAGTATCTGTTATCTGCAATTAATCATGTAAAGGACCATTTGTATTAAATATAGTTATTTCTAAAAGGTAGACAGAATTTACTAATACATGAATGGAGGTGTTCTTGGAGACCCTCAAAACACATTTCTACTTTGATATACATGTGTTCTTTTATGTATGGAAACTAAATGAGAGGAAGTTCTTTCCAGAGTGCAATCTTTCCTAGGAAGATGATTTGTGCTCAGGTCAGTGGAAAAATTAAATGATACAGGCAGTAAAAACTTCCATGTTCTTCAGATGCATTATTTTTGGGGTCTTTTATCTGTGGCAGCATATCAGCTGTCACTGGTCCCATTAAAACCAATATTTTTATAGGAAATAATTTCCTGGTATTTATTAGGTTCTGTGATAAAGATAAATATTTGTTGAATGAATGAATGATCACCCTGGCCTTTGGTTTATTTCTCCACACTAACAGATTGCTTTTTACAAGGTCACCCCAGGTAACTGATGGCAGTCCTATGTATTCTTTGATAGACATATGCATTTTGATAAACACAGTATCAAAATCTCCTAGAACCTAAACAAGTTGGACACATTTAAAATAAACACTGCAAACTCATTTTGACATTTCTTTTCTGGTATGGTAGTTATCATTCTTTCCACTCTTCAGGTTTAAATGTCCACAGCATTTTCGCTTCACAACCACCAGTCCTTCTTTTACAATGATGCCTGTGACACATGTCAGTTCAGATAAATGAGTGTTTCCATTTCCACTTGCTCATTCACCCATGTGTTCCTTCAGTATAGGCAGCGAGCCTGGCAAGGTGCCAGGTGCTGTGCTAGAAACTGAAGATTGGAAGACAGAAAAACTCATGCTGCTTATTATGTAGTGAGGCAGCAAATGTTTAAATTGATCCTTATATACCGCCATAGCTAATTTATTTATCAGTAGTACGAGGGACTGAGCAGTTGACTTTGCTGAACTCTTTCCATCTGAGTTCAAAGAATGGTTTAAGTTCAAACAACTGAATAGTAAAAACAGTTTAAAGGAAATTGCATGTACAAAGGCCCAGAGGCCTGAGCAAGTGACACATTCAGGGAAGAACAACTAGTGACTGCCTCAAGGGTCCTGTTGAGAAGTGGCAGAAAGATGAGTGTCCAACAGGACCAGTAAATATTCTGTATATACCAGGCCAAGGAGCTGAAAATCATCTCATAGGCAGGAGGCAGCCATTGAATTATTTTAATAAGGGCAATTATGTGAATGTTTTTTTTTTTTTTTTTTTTTTTTTAAAGCCACTTTGGGAAACTTGGAAAGGTAAATTAAAGTTGGTAAAGGCTGGAGGCAGGCATCCCAGTGAAAATTGCAACAATCCAGAGGAGAAATTCCTGAGACTGGCACTAAGGCAAGTGGCCATGGAAACAGAAGGAGAGAGAAAAATGTGAAAGTTGTTTTGGGGTTCACAGAATTCTCCGGGATTTGAAGTATTCATGATGGACTGGATGTAGTGTAAGGCAGAAGGAGCAGCCCCCACGTTGGTCATGAGGTATTTTTATCCAGGAAAAGTGGGTTAAAAGAAAGATAGCAGGGTAATTTTGGGCCATGTTGAGTTTAAAAATGTGGGAAAGCATCCAGGTGAGACTGTTCCTTAAGCTTTAGGCAATGACTTATTCGTTAAGAAAAGCAATAGATAGCACATATGATACTAGATTTTTTTTATTTGCTTTCTATTTTAATTCTCCCAAGAGTTTTTCAAGATAAGGAATAGCATATTCATTTTGTTCAAAACGATCAAAATCTAGTAACTTTAAGTAAGTTATCCAGTGTTGCAGAGAAAGTGACTGATCCAAAATTTAATCTGTAGCTCCTTGATTTTATTGTATCTCATCTTCTCTGTCATATTGCCTCACCTTTTTGATGGAAATAAAAGATTTCAGTGTGAATATATAGGCTAACTCACCTGATTGGACATGTATTTAATATTACTGTGTTTTTGCACACAAAGCATTAACTGGGACTCTTCTAATTTTTTCTTGGAATTGCCTATAGACTACATAAAAGAGCCAGTACAATGTAAATTTCAAGAGAGAGGGAGTAGTTTAAATGGAGGATAAAGTACAAAAAGAAGGAAGAAAATAGAGGAAATATATGTAAGAATTCTTTTTGTTTTTTCCTCCCAAAGGAAAACAAATACAATTGTTGGTGAAGGGAAACAAATACAATTGTTTCCCTTCACCAACAGCCACAGAACAAGAGAGCACTCTGAGAATGCACATTTTTTAGTCCTCCCAGGTTGTAATTTCAACCATTAGCCAAATCTTTGTGAATCTAATGGAGAAGATGTTCAGAGACTCTCTAATGGGTTTTGTTTATTTCTCGTTCTTTGTAAGCCTGAAAGGACACATTTTGAGAATAGGCAGGATAAGGAAACACAACTGACAACAACTCTCAGCATAAAATATATAGCATGTTCTCTCCACTGTGGGCATCAGGGGCATTGTCAATTGCAGGATAGTTTGAAACACATTTTTCTCTCTCCTTTTTGAATTTAGATGGTGCTATTTCTGAGAACTAATGACTGTCTTGGGATGATTTTTGTATGCATGTGACTGTGGAGATGAATCTCAACAATTATTTGCAGGGTGCTTAGAGAAATGATAAACTAAATTCATACTGATAAGAAGTCCTCAAAGGGGACTGGATACAGCATGCTGAGATCCATGCTGGACTCTTCAGCTGGTGTCTCCCCAGCAATTGCTCTCTGCTTCATTCTCAAGTGATAATTTTATTAAATATTCAAAATTGGGAAAATGCACAAATGGGTACTACTTGGTTTATTGAGTACTTACTGGGGGAGAGATGGACCTCAGAGTGAGATTGTCTTGCTAGTAGGTATGGAGTCTGGCATTGTGGATAATTTAAGGCGATCTCAGAGGAGTGTGGAAGGTGGAAGGCCCAGGGTTTCTGTGTAGAAGGCTAATATGACAATCTGGTTGGAAGAGGAGCCCAGGGCACCTGTCTTAAAACTGTATCTGCTTTTCATACATGATAAGTAAGCTGTTTTCATTATGATTATGTATATTGGTAAGAGGAGTTGAGGGATACTAACCCAACTCCCACTTACATATATGTACCACATATGAACACACCACACCACACAGTGTGATCTTAAGAACAGGGGAGCAAAATTAGGAATGGGTGTGTCCCTTAAAAAAATTCTGTGCCCCCACTACTGGACTATAAGGAAAATCATATAAAGCATTTAATTCTTAGTTCTTTAACTTTTTCTTTTTTCTCTCTTAAAGCTCTTTCAATATGTCAGTAAAAGCTGATGTGTCATAATAGATTTTCAGGTCAGGTAAGAGGTAGAAGTGAGGGATGATGTTATAAGGAGAAATTATGAAATAGAGTGACATAAATTTTGCTAAGCCCAAACCTTTTACTGTGTGGTGTGATGAATAATATACCAGGACAGCTGGCAGAACCCAGCTTGCCTTGGACCCATCTGTGTTCATGGTCTTCCTCAAAATGAGGCCTGCCTTCCTGGGGCAGGGGTCAGTCCTGCAAAGCCTTTACTACAAGACAGTGTTCCATGGACAGGCACTGAGCCTGCCAGTTTTAGGCTGTGACCAGCAGTGAAGAACGCAGCTGTCACTGAGCAGAGAGCCATGGCAGGAAGGTGGGATCATGTGGTGGTCAGTCTTGACCCCCTCCTTCTACCCATTCTCCTTCATCTTCCCCAAATATGCTAAAGGGAAATCTTTTCTACATGGATTACAAAGGCTAGGTCTATGTGAAAACACAGAGCAGGACAGCAAGAGAAGTCAGAGAAAATAATCCAATAGAGTCCCTCATGTCACTGTGCACAGACCCTAAAAGAAGATGAAGGGAAATCTTTCCTTCCACAAGCTTTCTTTTATTGTTAGCTTCTGAGAGAGGCAGAGAAAAGACTGTGGTTTTCAAGAAGTTGGTGATTGAGTGGAGAAGTTGGTAAACCATGCACAAAGCTCGACCTCTCCTTTCTCGATAGGTACCTGGGGTATTGGAGCATCTGTCAGAATGGGCCCTGCCATCTGCTGACCCTGCTGGAGTGTGATCACCTTCCACTTACCACTCTGAAGAAAGATACTTGTAACTTTCTCTCTAGAAAAGGAAAGTCCACTTAATATTCTTGGAGGTTGAAGCTGTCTCAGCAAGATAGCATTATTTTGTTTCCTTGAGTTTAGATTCCAGAAATGGCTATAAAACTATCATTTATATGAACATGCCACCATGATTTATATAGACAGAGGCCATTATAGTGATTCAGTGTTACAATCATCTTGATAATGGATCCTAATTATTACATTCTTCTAGTACCTAAAAACAATTGCAAACCAGAATGAAAACCATTTTGAAGAAGGAGAATATTATACTTCTATTTTTATCACAACTCTGATTTTTTTGAAGGAAAAAAATAAATTAGAACTGTTAATTATGCAAATCTCAGATGACCTTGGGGCTGTGAGCTGGACCGCAGAGGCAGAGCTGTTGTTAGCAATTTAAGGTTTAGAGCTCCGGGTACTGGAAAGAATCTACTGAGAGAACAAATCCTGGCTGCCAAAATCAAAGATTGTAAGAAGTGATTAGATTTTTTCTTCTTTGAAAACCCAGGCCCAAACTCAGCCCTCCTCCTTGCTCTTAGGGGCACTTTCTCCATTGGCTCTTACTTATTGTCTTTCCAATATTGGCGCTTCTGTTTGGAGACTCAAAAGACAAAAACATGTGGGACAGGTTGCTAATTACCCTGCCACCTGCTAATAAAGGAGAAGACACTTGTGTTAGTGATTCTTGCTTCTCAGCAAGGGGAGAGGACAGATGTCCCCCCCAATCAGAATCTCCACCCAAAGCAGGAGCAACCCACTTATCAGCGTTCCTTTCTGTTTCTTTTTTTTTTTTCTTCCTTCCTTCTATAATATGAATTTCATGTCTTTTGTACTCTACCTTCCACTCCATCTTTTTATTCTTCTATATTCTTAATTATCCACCTCCTTCATCGTTGTTGCTGATGCTGATGTGGTTTTGTTCTAAGTATTTTCTTTCCTTTATATCAAGTGCTTCACTGTCAATTTTACTTCTAAATTCTCAGGAATATTCAGGATTGGAATTAATTCCTCAGAAATAGATCTTGAATGCTTTGGTACAGCCAGAAATTACACATTTGTAAGGCCATTCTTCAAGTCCAGCATGCTCCCCTGTCTGTCTGTCCTCATCTGAATACACATGTATGTGTATTCTACATCTATGACCTCAGCCCAGTCATGTCCACTAACCAGCTATTCCTATCTATATCCTTATCTCTCTCTCTCACTCTCTACACAACTTGCCACAGAACATGCAGGTTTTAAACTTTCCATAACTTATTTTATTTTCTTCATAAATCACCACCCCACTGAATACAGAAGACATATAAACTTTCCAATTAATAATATGCTAGTCCCTCTTGGATTATTTTTTTCCTATTAAATTTATAATCAATTCTAAGATCATATTCCTGTCAGGGATGGCTTAAACATTCACTGTTTATACACCTCTCTCTCTTTTACAGAAATCCTAAAACATCCAGATGTCCTTGCGCTCATCACCAACACATGACCACATTGGGATCACACGGATGCAGAGCTTTCTAAATTCTGAATCACCCCACAAAACAATCAGTTTTTATAAAGTTTCCCAAGTGTCTTCAATGTGCAGCCAATATGGAGAACCTGGTACCTAGAAAGACTTTACAGCTAGCAGCTCTCTGGGTCACTCAACATGCCACTAAAACACAACGGAGTTCTATTAAATTCTCAGAGCCAGGCCCTATCCAAGGATAAAGCTTCAACCTTGTCCTCATTCTCTGTGATGCGAAGTAATGTACGAAGCACTGAGGCAGTACAAATTCAAGTTAATATGTGCACTCGCTATGTGCCAGTTACATTAAGTGCTAAGGTAGCTTCTTTATTGCAGCCCCAAGTGCAGGTCGCATGCCTTTTACTTGCCTGACATCATAGAGGTAATGTGTGACAGAGCTAACTGTCCTACTGATGCTAAAATCTCTGCTCTTTTAACAATACACAATATAAACTCCCTACATTTATCATACGTTAAGTTACTGTGCTGAAGTGGCTTGGGGAGTAGCTAGTTTAAAACCATAGTTTCTTTGTCCTCTCTACCATTCCACTGCATAACTCCACCTCTTTGGACTTGTGTATTTTAAGGTTAGACCATACCAGGTCCTCTTGATCCTTATCTTTCACACCCTGATGCTGCCACAATAGTTGATCTTTACATCTCTCTATTAGTAGGTTACCCAGCTTTCATAGGTCAGTCCCCATTCCTTTGAAAGAGTCCCTGGATACAGGACCTATTGCTAACATAAGTTCACACTGTCACAGGGTCTTTGTCATTGCCCTTGTGCAAATATGTACCATTCACTAAAGGTTGGCATGATCACACTGTTAACATTGGTTTTAATAACTTCTGAGAGTTAAAGCACTTAGCAAAATCTCTGTCTCAGGAACACCTGATTCCCACCCCCCCCCAACTCCTTCTTTTTGTCATTAGCCCTGAACAATTGACATTCTGAACAATTTCAGAATGTCTGCATTAGGAACTCTTTTGAAATTGAGTTAGTCTATTTATGAGAGAGAATATTTTAAGGCAGTATTTATCCTGCTTCAAATAGAATGGACTTACAAGAAAATAAGACTCCATCAAATCATTTGTTCTAAGCCTCTCTGATCTCATGACATTTTAATGTAAACTATAACAGTATTTTCTCCAAACTCTTTACACTTAATGTTGTTTAAATTATTCTCCATTATATAGTTTATGGAAATACATTCTCCTATATAAAAATGGGAATAATTTTTAGCAGCAGGCTGCATTTAATATGTTAGATTTAATAAACAAAGTCACATTTGTGTGTGAGGCACTTTCTCAGAACATAATCAAGTGTGACAGGTTGGTTATGAAGAGCTCGGTTCCTTGATGTATGTATCAGCTTAAGAACTTGTCACCTACCTCGACGCATTAATTCTAGTACTTTGTGCAAGTGAAACTTCCTGTTGTCTGCAAAACACTGTGAGCCATTTAACACATGACAAGCCTTTAGATCATGTTGCTCCTGTGACTGCACATTCTGAATGCAGATATACCTTTGCAGTTGTTGCTGGCATCACGATATTAAAGTGGGAAATACTTTCTGCACTATCATATCAGGCGGTGTCTAGGAAACATATATTTGAGGTTCATGTTCTCAACTTCCACTAAGATTTTAGTGGCTTTACTGGATCCCAAGAAGAATTTTAGAAAAATGACTTTATACCCAAGTTATATTTGCTGTTTATTCAATATTTGATGAGGGAACCAGCATTTGGCCCAAACCACCTTTAGATTAGATGATAGGTTCTCTGCCCTGTTAGGCCCCAGGTTGATAATTAGACTCTATGGTTAAAGTTAGATTCAAGGGAAGGAATTTATACTGCACTGACTGAATCTGGTCTCAATTGTATGTAGAGCTAAAAATGAGTAATTACCTGATACATTTCTAATGTGCACCTATGAGGGGGCTGACTGTGGAATTTTAAATTAATGGTAATTTTATGAAGTTAGCTTGGGAAGAAATTCATGAGGACTCAATGTCTATTTTGCTTTAAATTCAGAAGGCTGTTTCTGTAATTTCATATGGATTTATAATTTATAAACCTTACTTGATGCCTTGTCATCTCAAAAAGAGCAGGCAGTATATCTCTTCCCAAAGCTCAACTCTTTCTACTTTGTTCAATATGACAAATTTATTTCTGATATGTCTTCCCACCCTTCTCACTCCCAGAAATCCTCTGCAACCTAGAAATCCTCCTTGTATCTCCTGATGTTTCACTCTGCTAATTCCAGAGAAGACTTTAGCTAATATGAGTTTAGGTTATTAAAACTGGAAAAAAATTTGTTTAAACTTACCAAATATTCAAAAATAGCCCAAACTGTTTCCCCAATGTTTATGGAAAATATATGGATATCAGACAAAGCTCTATCCTACAAACATATTTTAAAACAATTTGGAGAGTCAGAACTTATACTTGTAAAATAATTCATATGCAAATATAAGAATACAATTGAATAAAATGGATGCTACTTTGCTACCTGTGATATAGAATATATTAATCATTTTATAGTGATTGTATACTCTTCTCAAATACCCACCAGAACCCCAAAGTATCCTTTGAGTGAATAAGCCTATTAACCAGACTTTGGCAAAAGAGATTTTTATTAAAAACAGGTCATCAGATGGTATTAGATCTCTAAGCAAACACATACAACAATCTCGAGTTCCATGTTGTTTTTCATTTTCTCACCAGGACTTCTCTCCAGTACTGTGCAATTCTCTGGATTTTTTCTCTACCTGGGGGGCTGGAGTAGGAGCTGTTGGCATGGTCTCAGATCAACCATCCCTAACAGTGTTCCAGATTCTTGAAACTCCCTTGGAAATTACTTCTATTAACAAGGAGCATCAGCTGGGCGCGGTGGCATACACCTGTAATCCCAGCACTTTGGGAGGCTGAGGCAGGAGGATCGCGAGTTCAAAGCCAGCCTCAGCAATGGCGAGGCACTTAGCAATGAGACCCTGTCTCTAATAAAATACAAAAAAGGGCTGGGGAGGTGGCCCAGTGGTTGAGTGCCCCTGAGTTCAATCCCCTGGTACCAAAAAAAAAAAAAAAAAAAAAAAAAAGGAGCATCTTCTGATCAGTGACTAGAATTCTTTGAACAGATCTAATGGACATAATATAAAGTGATGATCAGGCCTTACCAAGAAGGGAGAGCTGGCAAATGTATACAACAAAATCATAAAAGATACACATATAGATGTTGTTATCAAGGTAATATTGTCCAATTTTTATCATTCTGTCACAGACCATTTTAAATTTATCAATGATTCTATTGCTCTATTTATGTACTTTAGGAAAAGTCTATTATATTACATCAAGAATTTAGTTTTAACTCACAATAAGTTAAAAATCATCAAAAAATTTTATCTGATTTCTGTCCCACATAAATGTATACATACATGCAGTTTTTTTTTTTTTTTATTATAAAGATGACTATCCAAGTAACTTGTAGTTTGGAAGGGATGATCTGAGAAGGGGAAAAGAAGCAGAGAAAAACATTGAGGGTGCTAAGCAGTAGTCCATTCAAAACTGAAAAGACCTGAACAATGCCAATGGTGATACATATTCAAGAGACATTTTTCAAGTAAAATACCACTGTCTGGGTGCTAGACTGGATTTGGTAAGTGAAAGAAATGGAGAAGTAACAGTTGACTACTTTTTCAGCTGGGGTTGCTAGGTCATGTCACTGGGATGAGAGCACTGGAGAAAGCTCTGTAAAGGGCTTTGGCTTGTGATCATAATTTGCATACTCTTCATCTCAGGTAGGTCTTTCTGTCTCCAGAGTGGTAGACCCTTCTCCTTTTTGGGTTCAACACTGACCCAGTAGATATGGATCAGTCTTCACCCTACCAACAACTATACCCTTGACAAACTAAAAACCTAGAACTGATTTTTTTCATTTCTCATTTTCTTTAATATCTATACCCAATCAATTACAAAGTCCCATCTCCAAAAACATATTGAGTCCATCTGCTTCTCTCCACTATTACCCTTGCCATTTTAGTCAGTGGAACCACCTTTTGGACAATTGCCATATTGCCTAAGAATAGCATCCCTATTTCTTCTCTGAATCCTTTTTTTTTAACCCCCAGTGAAAGGTAAAGTTTGACAAACAAATCAGATTTTATCACACCTCTGCTGAAATTCTTTAGCAGCTTCCCATTTCAGGTGGGATAATATTCAGCCCATATATCACAGCCTGTGCAGCCTTTTAAAAAATAATTTTTCTGTCTTTCTTTTGCCCTTATCTAGTACTCCTTTGTCCCTCATTCACTCCTCCTCAAGCACATTACCTCTTTTATAGCTCTTTGCTATATCTCAGCCACATTGCAGGTCCATTCCTGGTTTGGGACCTTCATTCCTGCCATTACCTCTGTTTTCCATATCAATGTTGGCATATGGCTGGCTCCTTGATACCCAGTTATCAGTAGAATTTAACTTATAACAGTGGTCTTTTCTAACCTCCCAATTTAAGCCATTCATATCCATTTCCATATTATCATTTTTAACATTTTTCAATTTACAAATACATTTTTCTTTTTGTATGTATGTAGTTATTTAGGATCTCTTTTCTGCAGTCCAGAATATTAAGTTCTCTAAAAGCAGACATATTACTTCTTGTTTTACTATTATATTGAATAGTATGTGATGTAGAGGCAGCACTCTGTATTTTCTGAGTGAATGTGTGACACAATGCATGAGTTAGGACAAATTTGACCAAAAGGAAAGGATGCTAAGAAATTATTCATAGGCTTTCCTAAACTAACTTCAGATGCCTATTGATTTCTGACGGTAGTGAGAAGACCTTCTGAGTTCACATAGCAAGAGAAACTATAGGGACCTCTGCCTCAGAGCAGGAGACAGCAAGGACAGACCCACCAACTCTGCTTAGAGTGGCGGGCCCAGGGCAGTCCCAGGGTCCTACATCAGAGTGCCGCCAGACCCAGGCTCCATCCAATCCCTCCAACCTCCCCCCCAGAGCAGGAAACAGCAAGGACAGACCTGCCAACTCTGTGTGAGCCCAGGCGGGCCCAGGGCAGTCCAGCTGACATTCACCCAAGCACAGCCAGCCCCAGGTCAGTCCTGCTGACCCCTGCTGGTGTGTGACCAAGCTCCAGCCAGCCCCTCAGACCTCCTCCCCAGAGCAGGAGACAGCAAGGACAGACCTGCCAACTCTGCTTGAGCCCAGGCCAGCCCAGGGCAGTCCCACTGACCTTCAGCCCCAGACCACCACAGGAGCTCAGACTCAACCAGTTCAGCCCACACCAACCAGCATGAACCCAGCCCCAGATAGCATACTTTGATGGTCAGCAGCTGGTTCTGATAGTCCCATGCTAAGGGGAGGCACAGACAACCTGCAAGGGTATTATAAAAATATAGGGAAGAAATTGTAATAACTCAGATCTACACTGAAAGAAAGTAAAGCAAATAGACATCATGAAAAAAAAACAGGGGAGGAAAATACCCCAAACAAACCAGGATTCTACAATAACAGAACCCATGTTCAGCGAAGTTGAAGAAATGTCAGAGAAGGAGTTCAGAAAGTTCATAATTAAAATGATCTGTGAATCAAAGAATGACCTAAATGAACAAATACAGGCAAAAATTGACCACTACAACAAAGATATAAGAGAGCAAATACAGGTAGCAAAAGATTACTTCAAAAAAGAGATAAAACTCTGAAAAAAAAAAAAAAAAAATCAGTCAGAAATCCTTGAAATGAAGGAAACAATTAACCGAATAAAAAACACAATTGAAGCCATCACCAACAGACTAGATCAACTGGAAGAAAGAACTTCAGACAATGAAGACAAAGTTTATGATCTTGAAAATAAAGTTGACCACACAATGACGATAGTAAGAAACCATGAACAGAACATCCAAGAAGTATGGGACAGCATCAAAAGACCAAACCTAAGAATAATTGGAATAGAGGAAGGCACAGAGTTTCAAACCAAAGGAATGCACAACCTCTTCAATGAGATAATATCAAAAAATTTCCCAAGCATGAAGAATGAATTGGAAAACCAAATACAAGTGGCCTATAGGACATCAAATGTACAAAATTACAACAGATCTACACCAAGACACATTATAATGAAAATGCCTAGCATACAGAACAAGCATAGAATTTTAAAGGCCGCAAAAGAGAAGAATCAGATTACATATAGGGGGAGACCAATTCGTATCACAGCAGATTGTTCAATTCAGACACTCAAAGCTAGGAGATCATGGAACAACATATTCCAAGCTCTGAAGGAAAAGGGATGCCAACAAGAATCTTATACCCAGCAAAATTAAGCTTTAGGTTTGAGGATGAAATAAAAACCTTCCATGATAAACAAAAGTTAAAAGAATTTACAGCTAGAAAGCCAGCACTAGAGAACATCCTTGGCAAAATATTCCATGAAGAGGAAAAGAAAAACAATGATGAAAATCAACAGAGGGAGGTATTACAATAAAGGAAAAAAAAATCAGAAGAGAAACCATGTCAAGGTAAATACCAAAAATAAACAAAAATTGCTGGGAATACAAAACACATCTCAATAATAACTCTGAATGTTAATGGCCTAAACTCACAAATCAAAAGACAGACTAGCAGATTGGATCAAAAAAACAGACCCAACAATATGCTGCTGTCAAGAGACTCATCTCATAGGAAAAGACATCCATAGGCTGAGAGTAAAAGGTTGGGAGAAATCCTACCACTCATATGGACAGAGGAAACAAGCAGGGGTTTCCATCCTCATATCAAATAAAGTAGATTTCAAGCTAAAGTCAATAAAAGGGATAAAGAAGGACACTACATACTGCTTAAGGGAACCATACACCAAAAAGACTTAACAATTATAAATATATATGCCCCAAACAATGGAGCATCCATGTTCATCAAACAAACTCTCCTGAAGTTTAAGAGTCAAACTGATCACAACACAATAATTCTGGGTGACTTTAACACACCCCTTTCACCACTGGATAGGTCTTCCAAACAAAAGCTGAACAAAGAAACTATAGAACTCGAAAATACAATAAACAACTGAGACTTAACTGACTTATATAGAATATTTCATCCTTCAACAAGTGAACACACTTTCTTCTCAGCAGCACATGGAACCTTCTCTAAAATAGACCATATACTAGGCCACAAAACAACTCTGAGCAAATACAAAAAAGTTGAGATACTACTTTGCATTCTATCCGACCATAATGGAATGAAATTAGAAATCAATGATAAAATAAGAAATAAAAGCTATCCAACACCTGGAGACTAAATAATATGCTACTGAATGAACAAGGGTTGCAGATGACATGAAAGAAGAGATTAAAAAATTCTTAGAGGTGAATGAGAACACAGACACAACATATCGAAATCTCTGGGACACTGTAAAGGCAGTTCTAAGAGGAAAGTTCATTGCATTGAGTTCATTCCTCAAAAGAAGAAAAAGTCAACAAATAAATGACTTAAAATTACATCTCAAAGCTCTAGAAAAAAGAAGAACAATCCAACACCAAAAGTGGTAGAAGACAGGAAATAATTAAAATCAGAGCTGAAATTAATGAAATTGAAACAAAAGAAACAATTGAAAAATTTGACAAAACAAAAAGTTGGTTCTTTGAAAAAATAAATAAAATTGACAGACCCTTAGGTTAACAAAGAGAAGGAGAGAGATAACTCAAATTACTAACATGTGATAAATACCACAACAAACACTACGGAAATACAGGAAATAATTGGAAATTATTTTGAAAACTTTTACTTCAAAAAAATACAAAACACTGAAGGCATCGACAAATTTCTAGAGTTGTATGATGTGCCCAAACTTAAGCAGGATAATATACACAATTTGAACAGACCAATTTCAAGCGACGAAATAGAAGATGCCATCAGAAGCCTACCAACCAAGAAAAGCCCAGGACCAGATGGATACACATCCGAGTTCTACAAGACCTTCAAAGAAGAACTGATACCAATACTCTACAATTTATTTCAGGAAATAGAAAAAGAGGGAGCACTTCCAAACTCATTCTATGAGGCCAACAGCACCCTGATCCCCAAACCAGGCAAAGACACATCCAAAAAAGAAAACTTCAGACCCATATCTTTAATGAATATAGATGCAAAAATTCTCAATAAAGTTCTAGCAAAACGGATACAAAAACATATCAAACATATAATACACCATGATCAAGTGGGGTTCATTCCAGGGATGCAAGGATGGTTCAACATATGGAAAACAATAAATGTAATTCATCATGTCAATAGACTCAAAGATAAGAACCATATGATTATCTCAATAGATGAAGAAAAAGCATTTGACAAAATACAGCACCCCTTCATGCTCAAAACACTAGAAAAACTAGGGATAACAGGAACATATCTCAACATTGTAAAAGCTATATATGCTAATCCCCAGGCCAACATTATTCTAAATGGAGAAAAATTGAAAGAATTCCCTCTAAAAACTGGAACAAGACAGGGATGCCTTCTTTCACCACTTCTATTTAACATAGTAATTGAAATACTGGCTAAAGCAATAAGACAGACAAAAGAAATTAAAGGAATACAGATAGGTAAAGTAGAACTCAAATTATCATTATTTGCTGATTATATGATTTTATACCTATAAGACCCAAAAAATTCCACCAGAAAACTTCTAGAACTCATAAATGAATTCAGCGAAGTAGCAGGATACAAAATCAACACCCATAAATCTAAGGCATTTCTATATATCAGTGACAAATCCTCTGAAAGGGAAATGAGGAAAACTACCCCATTTACAATAGCATCAAAAAAAAAAAATACTTGGGAATCAATTTAACCAAAGATATGAAAGACCTCTATAATGAAAACTACAGAACACTAATGAAAGAAATTATGGAAGACCTTAGAAGATGGAAAGATCTACCCTGTTCTTGGATAGGCAGAACTAATATTGTCAAAATGACCATATTACAAAAAGCACTATACAGATTTAATGCAATGCCAATCAAAATCCCAATGACAATCCTCATAGAAATAGAAAAAGCTGTCATGAAATTCATCTGGAAAAATAAGAGACCCAGAATAGCTAACTCAATCCTTAGTAAGAGGAGTGAAGCAGGTGGCATCACTATACCAGACCTTAAATTATACTACAGAGCAATAGTAACAAAAACTGCATGGTATTGTCACCAAAATAGTCCGGTAGACCAATGGTACAGAATAGAGGACACAGAGACTAACACATATAATTTCAGTTATTTTATATTAGACAAGGCTCCAAAAATGCACATTGGAGAAAAGATAGCCTCTTCAACAAATGGTGCTGGGAAAACTGGAAATCCATATGCAAGAAAATGAAATTAAACCTCTATCTCTCACCATGCACAAAATTCAACTCAAAGTGGATCAAGAATCTAGGAATTAGACCAGAGACACTACACCTAATAGAAGAAAAAGTAAGCTGTAATCTCCAACACGTTGGATTAGGCCCCAAGTTCCTTAATAAGAATCCTGTAGCACAAGAATTAACACCAAGAATCAATAAATGGGATAGATTCAAATTACAAAGCTTCTTCTCAGCAAAAGAAACAATCAGTGAGGCGAATAGAGAGCCTACTAACTGGGAATAATTTTTTACCACACACACGTCAGATAGAGCACTAATCTCTAGAATATATAAAGAACTCAAAAATCTTAACACCAAAAAATCTAATAACCCAATCAATAAATGGGCCAAGGAACTGAACAGACACTTCTCAGAAGAAGATATACAATCAATCAACAAATACATGAAAAAATGCTCAACCTCTCTGGCAATTAGAGAAATGCAAATCAAAACCACTGTTTAAGATTTCACCTCACACCTGTCAGAATGGCAGCTATTAAGAACACAAACAACAATAAATGCTGGAGAGGATGTGGAGAAAAAGGCACACTCATACATTGTTGATAGGACTGCATAATGGTGCAGCCAATTTGGAAAGCAGTATGGAGATACATTGGAAAACTTGGAATGGAACCACCTTATGACCCAGCTATCCCACTCCTTGGTCTTTACCCAAAAGATTTGAAAACAGCATACTACAGGGACACAGCCACATTAATGTTTATAGCAGCACAATTCACAACAGCTAAACTGTGGAACCAACATAGATGCCCTTCGGTAGATGAATGGATAAAGAAAATGTGGTATATACACACAATGGAATATTACTCAGCAATAAGAGAGAATAAAATCATGGCATTTGCAGGTAAATGGATGGAGTTAGAGAATATAATGCTAAGTGAAGTTAGCCAATCCCCAAAAGCCAAATGCCAAATGTTTTCTCTGATATAAGGAGGCCAATTTACAGTGGGGTTGGGATGGGGAGCAAAGGAGGATTAGAAGAACACTAGAATGGCCAATGGGGAGGGAGGGGAAGGGAGGGTGCAAAAGGGTAAAGGAAAAAAAAAAAGATGGTAGAATGAGATGGATATCATTACCCTAAGTGCATGTATGAAGTCACGAATGGTGTGAATATACTTTGCATACAACCAGAGATATGTAAAAATTTGCTCTATATGTGTAATATGAAATGTAATGCATTCTGCTGTCATTTCTAACAACTTAGAATTAAAAATAAATTTAAAAAAATAAAAAATAGAGAGAAGCTACAGGATGTATCAACAACCAGAGGACAGCAGTGGCCCCAAATAAGTGTTTTCTTTTGACAATGTTCTACATTCATCTATTCTCTGCCCAAATATTGTCTAACTTGCCCACTAGCATTCTGATTAAAGAACCTTGATCCTTAATTCCTTGTTAAAAAAGAGTAAATTGTGCTTAACTGTTCCATACCCAGATACCCTTCTATATGCTTTTATGGCTTTTCTTAGAGATTCCTGTAGTGACTTCAGCACCATCAAATATGTCATGTCATTGGGATTTGTCCTTTCAAGATCCAAACTAGATTTTAAAACATTGCCAATTAATGTCATTAAAATTTGGAAAATGTAATACTCAGAAAAATAAGTCAATCCCCCCAAACCAAAAGCCAAATGTTTTCTTTGATATACAGATGCTAGGGAAGAATAGACTTAAGATTTGGTAGAGGGGTGTGAAGGGAGGGGAGGGGATATGCGGATAGGAAGAATAATAGAATGAAACAGACATTATTACCTTATGTACAGATATGACTGCATGACGATGTGATTCTACAACATGTACAATCAGAAAGATGAGAAATTATACCCAGTTATGCATGATATATGCATAAATGCATTCTACTGTCCTATATAACTAATTAAAACAAATTAAAAATTATAAAGTAAAAAAAAAAATAAGAGATCAACTTTCAGCAGGTTCCTTGTGCTATGCTGCTTTTAATTATTTTTTAAACTCCACCTTAGTCTCTTCTTTCATTTTGGTCTGTGTGTTGGATGTCTGGGGACAGCTCTGGCATTTCTACATGGGAAGATCATAAGGTTGATCATCCAGTTAGAGAGGAGCCCAGAGAATTGCCTTGAATTTGAATTTGCATAATAGCATTCTGTTTTTATTTAGTTTGTCTATTACAGATTCAGAAATACAGCCAGAGTTTCTAAGATACTTTCAGTCATGCTTCCCCAAAAACTGAAGGACAGTTAGTAGTCTGTGCCTGTTATTATTCTTACTTAAATGTTTGGGAAGGACCTTATAGTTATCATGGAGGGCTAAGCTTGATTGACTCCAAGACACCTCCTGGCTGTACTACTATAAATTCTACAATGATTTATTTTAAAAATTTTTTTATTTCCTTGGGTTCTCATCCACCAATAATGAGTTCCTCTCTCTTGAAAGATAGTTAACGTTTATTCAGCAAAGAGGCATTGAACTATTACATGCCAGTCAATGAAACAATAAGACATCATTATGAATGTACTCCTGCTAAAAAATCCCTTTTCTTCTACCTTTTTCACTCGGTTGCTCTGTTGTGTAGTTCATTAGCACCTGTCAAAAAGAAGAAGAAATACCTCTGCTCTCCAAGGCCAATCTCTCAAATGTAGTTTTTGCCTATTCCTGAACTCTTTGGGGATCTTTTCCCATCCATTATCCCAAGTATGTTTTATTTTCAATCTTTCTCTTCTAATTACTTTCTCCTCATTCTTGAATATATTCCACATTATAAATGTTATCATTTCTTCATATAATTTACTTCTCAAGCTACCAAAGTCTTTAGAGAAATTATTAGTGTAAAGATCACCAATAACCTGTGGCCTAATTCTACTTAACCCTTTTGCATAAAATGACTGTTGACCTCGTCACACATTCTTGTAATTTTTTCTTTGACTTAGACAATATCATTCATTCATTTATTCATTCCCAAATGAACCCATTTCTTGGGTAAGTACCAGAAACTATTTCTAGGTCCTGAAGGCATAAAGATGAACTAGATGTAGTTTTCAGAAATGAGGTATAAGACAGGTCAAAAGTTATAATCAGCATGTGATAAATGCTTTCATTGAGGTACATGCAAAGTGCTCTTGGAGCAGAGCAGAAGGAGAAGTTCATCCTGGGTGTTAGGGGAGCAGGGTTCTGGAAAGTGCTCCCCAGTAGGCCTTTATGATTCAAGTCTTTGAAGAAGAATACCTACTTTCAGGGACATACAGGGATGAGAAGAGAGCACATCAAATAAAAAATAAAATAAAATAAAAGCTTGAGTTAAGGCAAAGAGAGCATGCTGACTTCAGGATCTGCTCAACAGAGATCCCCTTGGTGTGGAACTGACAGGAGCAAGGTCCAGCTCATAGAACACTCAGCCTATAGCAGGTGGGAGCCACAGAGACTCTGAATAATGAGGATCAGATTTGCATCTCAGCCATACCACTCTGCCCATGGGGTAAATGACTGAATTAGAGGAAAGAAGCAAAAAGAAAATAGTATGGAGATAGGAAAATCAGTCAGAGCTGGCAACCTGGGAACTGACATGCCTCTCTATGAATTTGGGTAGGAATGGAGAAAACTGAGGTGATTATAAATGAACAAGGCCAAGGAGGGCCTATAACTGGTTGCAATTAGACCCAGATAGCTTTTAAGTTCCTGGCCTAGATTTTCAATACTTATATAGTTGCTTTGGCTATCATTCCCCCAGAAAGACTTTTCTGTCCTCTGCATTTGGCATCTGTTTCCTTTAAGTGCTGTTATATGTCTTATAGCCCAACAAAAATTCTAAGGAGGCTTCATGTGTCTGTATTCCCTGTACATGTATTACAGCATTCAAAACTTTGCAGAATAATCTATTGCCAGTGTGTCCATCTGTGCTCCAGCTAGATTATGAGCTTTTTAGAAATTTTGTTTTGTATAAACTGATACCCTGAGATAGTGGCTGGAACATAGTAGTGTCTTAGTAAATGTTTTAGTTATCTTGAATAACATGATACTGCATTGGTAGCTACTTTAGGGAAAAGTGAAAAAGCACAAACCGTAGAAATAACTGACATAAAGAAAATACAGTGGAAGATGTCAGTTTGTAATTATATAAATAAATAATGTGAATTATTGGGAAATCAGACTGTTTCAGCCAGTCATAATTTGACTGGCCTTCCAACAAAATTTTAACATTTTTTGAAACTTGGCTGGTGACATTACTCAGTCTATAAATGGCAGAGTAGTTCACAGAGGGATTGAGATTGCACTTGGCTATTGTAAAAGCCTTAGAAGGAAATCTGCAATTAGTAGCATGGATGCCTCAGTCACGTAATATAAAAACCTAGGATGATCTATGGGCTGACAATTGGACTTTAATAATCTCTGGAGCTTTTAGAAATACACATTCAATCAGGTCTTCTGTTTCCAGTGAGATGATAAACACCAAGCCAGGATATTTAGACAAATGACTGAGAAGCCCAGGAAATCATTACTTGGCAGTTAAAAATCAATCAGCCCTTGCCCATCATTCATAAGTATATTGGGTACAGGAGACAAGCTACATACCTCTATATGTCCCTGCAGACCTTCAGTCACAGTGCATATCATTATTACTCTCAAACTATTTGGTAGCAACATTTTCTCTGGCATATTTAAGGAAAAGAAAGCAATTGGGTATCAATGTTTTTTTTTTATTATTATTTTATTTACTTATTCATCATGCACAAGTATAGTATCTTTTTACATACAACTGCTTGTATACAAAGTATATAAGTACCATTCAGATCTTCAATCATGCATTTAGGATAATGATATCCATCTCATTCAACCACCAATGTTTTTTGTTTTCTGCATTTAACAACCAGAAGCAAAATAACTGTTTTAAGGACTTACGTAGAAAATTCATTAGTGGCAAAGCCTTTAAAAGTTAAAAAAAAAAAATTGTCAAATTTCAGAAATGGGATGCTGTACAAACATTAAATTCTCTCCCTAGTGCCTGAGCATTCTGTGCTTAGATGTGTTAGCTGTCACTTCATATCATAATATGCAGTGACCTTATTCCTGTTTTTGATTGCTCCTTGAACAAAAATATGTTTCCTGTGGTAAATAACTGTCAGCTTCATAAATATATCTGGCACATGTGATAATGAGATAAATACTGTCAGGTATCAGTGATTAAATTGTGTTTTTAATTGCCTTCTGAGACATTTGTGATATTTTGTTGAAAATATAGCAAAGCCAAACGGGGGGAAACATTAACCAGAAATGCATGGGTGTAGGTAGAGTTACTGTTGTTACGTGGAAATAGTGCTATCTAGAACATCAACTTTCTAAAGTTCTACTTGGTTTTGCATAGAGAGCTAGTGACTGTAACAGTTTCTCCTTTAGAGTACATGATATCTGTTTTAGTCAGCTTTTTCAATGCTGTGACTAAAGGATCTGACCAAAACAACTGTAGAGGAGGTAAAGTTTATTTGAGGGCTCATGGTTTCAGATGTCTTAGTTCATAGAAGTCTGGCTCCATTCCCCAGGGCTTGAGGTGAGGCAGAATGAACATAATGGTGGAAGAGTATGGGAGAGGGAAGCAGCTCACAACATGGTGATCAAGAAGCAAAGAGAGAGACTCCACTCTCCAGATACAAATATACACACCAAACCATGCCCTAATTCCCACCTCTTCTAACCACACCCTACCACTTCAGTTACCACTCAGTTAATCCCTATCAGGGGATTAAATCACTGATTGGGTTAAGACTCTCACAACCTAGTCATTTCTCCTCTGAAGCTTCTTGCATTGTCTCACACATGAGTTTTTTGGGGATACCTCACACCCAAACCATAACAACATCACAGATGAGACCGAGACCATGTGTTGGCAGAAAAGCGTATTCACATAAGTAGGTTTAATTGTGAGGTATTTTCAAGGTGTTCAGGTGAGGTGTATGAAGACATCCCTAGACATTGTCACATTATTATAAACTTTTACAGATACATGGACCAGGAATAGACAGTGCTCAAGATGTCACCAGGAAGGAAGGGATTGGATGTTAATAACACATACCATCAGTCTTAACCACAATCTTCTCACCATATGTTCCTGTTAAGACTCTGTGCCAGCTAGCTAGCAGAAATACTCATATAATTTTTTTTCCTATGTTGAAGACTAGTGATTACTTTCTAATAACTTCTTTTGCCTTCAAGACTTACTTGAAATTTTAAAATCAAGATTATATGGAGGAATAAAAAAGAAATACAAATTTTCTTGAGTTGGCTTATCCCAGGGGATCAATTGATAAAATGAATGAGAAAATTCAGTATAAATAGAATTTACAGATTTCATTTTCTATCTGCAAAAGAAAAAATAACAATTAGGAAGAATGTCAAATTTTTCTTGGGGAAGGCCTTGGTATTGCAACATTAACTAAATTGTGTGCATAACTTGAGAACTTAAAAGAGATTTAATTATCATAAGAGTTCGAGAAGAGATAGAGGTTCCCCTATTTATTCAGAGCTACCAAAAAAAAAAAAAAAAAAAAAGAACACAAAAGAAAGGAAAAGCTTACTAACCAGGCAAACTATATGTTTTTTCTTTCTTCTTTATTTTTGCCCCCAGATCTAACCCTCTATCTTTTCCTTTTCTACTCAAATTGAAATTGATAGAATAAAGCACTAGGGAAACGTGGAATTTTACTTGAATATTATTGAATTTAAGTTTGTTTTTAGAGTTATGGACTATACAGAATTTTATGCTAGCAATAAAGATCTTTTGAAGAAGGTTGTGAACTTTTTTCATACCCAACTAGCTGTTGCTTCCCGCCCCCCTTCATAATTCTTCAGATGTAATTTCTAAGAATCAAAAATTAATTGATGGCACTGAAGAATATTATACTAAGGGAAATAAGCCAATCCCAAAGAACCAAAGGACGAATGTTTTCTCTGATATGTGGATGCTAATTCACAATAAAAGCGGGGGGTAGGGGGACTAAGGAAGATACAGGTACTTTAGATTAGACAGAGGGGAGTGAATGGAGGGGAGAGGAGAGGGTATGGGGGTAGGAAGGATAATAGAATGAATGGGACATTATCCTATGTGCATATATGATTAAATGACCTGTGTGATTCTACATAATGTACAACCAGAAGAATGAGAAGTTACACTCCATTTATGTGTGATGCATCAAAATGCATTCTACTGTCATGTATAACTAATTAGAACAAAAATTTATAACAAAAAATTAATTGAGTTAGATAAAACTCAACAAATGAGTATTACTTTCTGAAATTTACTTACCTTAATAAAATTCTTGGATCTGCTTAGAGCAATAAGGATGTGTTTGAACCAGCACAAGTGAGAAGGGTGTTTCTGAGGAATATGTATCTTCAGCCTTAGATTTAAAACATATACTTCAGTTCTAATGTTCATAATAAAGATTAGCAACTGTCACTGACTTAAATAGTCTTTCTAAATGTTGACTGAGAAGCAAATAACTTACATGGAATATAGGAATTTGAAGTCACTGGAGTTTCTCTGGGAGAGTTATTTTCCCTCCCTTCAATCAACAGAGAACTGGGGATCTGGGAAACCATGTAAGAAACTTACTGGGACTTTCAGTGCTCTTTAAGTAGATGGGATAGTGATTTGAATTTATTAATTGGTTCTTTATGTCAGGTGCTATGTGGGTGAACATTTATAATATTCTAAAATATGTATAATCTTTGCTAGGATCTAAGAGGATGGTTAAGATCATCTGGGTTAAGGCAGCTGGTATGCACATATGTGTGGTTTGAGTGAGTATGATATGTACTTATGAATGATGAACACAATTATTATTCTAGCAGAGTCAATAACATTTTAGTACATTTCTAAAGTCATCATGTAGCATGCTTTCTCTGCTCTCCAGTTCTCACTGAATACCTACTCTGTATGGGGAGAATTTTCCACATTATGAGTTTTGCCAGTCAGGTAAAAGCCAGAGACTTGTTTTTCCAGGTTTCCTTGAGGTTAAGCTAGATTCCACTAACTAGGCACAAATGGAGAATTCAGTTCAGAGAAGAGTGATATCAAGAGCAAGTTTATGCACAGAATCCATCCTTGTGAGGAGGACAGAGGGTGGTGGGGAAACATGGAACTTTCAGAGGCAACGGTCAATGGCTGCAGGGGTGTCCTATTCCTAGCAAGGCAATATGGGCTGCAGAGCTTCTGCTCAGTGGCACTGGAACGGCAGTACTCACCGTGCAGTCATAATCATGAATTTGGAGAGTGTTCCTGGTTTTGTAGCCTCCAAACCCCTGGATTTTTGGTAAGTTACCTAATATCCTGGTATCCTTTTGCAGCTTAATAAACTAAGACAGACTCATTTATTACAAGGAAGGACTTCAATTAATTCTGTCTTTCTAATATTTGTAGCATTGTTTAATATTACCCTTATGAGATCCCAATGAACATAGCCTCTAATACATTGTAGGAACTTTAACAGTTACCTAGTTTAGACCCACTCCTACTATATTTATTTATTTTCATGGTGCTGAGGATAAAACCCAGGGCCTCATGCATGCATGCCAGGCACTGTTCATTTTTCTCTAAGAAGAAAATTGAGGTTTAGGAATATTGAGGAAAGTAGCAATATAATGAAACTTCATAGGATTTAGAGTCAAATGAACATGGTCCAGAACATTGGTGACTGGATAAATTACCTTTCTCTGTCTCAGTTTCTCCAAGTATAGGGTTACAAACTTCGGCAAATAAAAATGTAGCATGTCCCATACTTGGGGCATACTTACACAGAAAAAATGTGGTTTTTTTCCAATTTAAATTTAAATGGACCATCTGTATTTTACATGATAAAAGTAGATACAATATGTGAAAAGGCAAAGATAATAAATGCAAAAGTATTTTATAGCACAAAACACTGAAATTGCTGTCTAATATTGTTTGAAGTCAAAGATCCAGTTAGTCACATAGCAATTACTGCTTTTATATTGAGGTTCAAAGAGGCTAAATAACTTATGTGGGGTCAAAATTACTTAGCTAAGCAATATTAAAATATTTGATGAAAGAATTAATGATTATTCTGAACCTCTACTTTATTTAAAATAACAGTGCTGATAAAACAGCAAGACTGAAAACCCGACTGTCCTTTTAATTGATGTCACTGTACTACGTACATGTCATTTCTACAAACATTTGTCTCTGTCAGCGACACCAATTTTAGATAGTAAATTCTGGCATGTATCCTTGAGTTTAAAAGTGATCATTCTGCAGACTTCAGGCCAGTCACATTTTATGGCATATAAGTCTGTTTTGAATCATTTCTCAGTTATTATTACAGGTATTACAAAAAGTCATAAAAAGACTAGGTCATGAGCAGAGCAGGTTCTGCTTATCATCCCAAACTGCTGAGAAACATTTTTATTAATACATAATAAAGTAATAACCATCATTTAGCAGTGGCTTGCATAATAGGCATGCTTGAGTTTTTTGCATTTCTGTAGATATGCAGAAATAAACATATAAAGGTCAATAAAAATATGAAGTATCAACCCAGCTGATAAAAGAAAAATGCAGATGCTCCTCTCCCCCACACACATTATGTTCTCTCTGCCATCTCTGCTCTTGACAGAGGTGCACTGTCCCAATTACAGAAATGAGAGTTTGTGAATTGGGGAATGCCATTAAATTCCACCTACTTTTAGGAAAAAAAAAAAAAAAAAAACAGTCTTTTTAAGGCCAACATTAATGCATTTTCAATATCATAGACCTTGCATGGAAACCTAAAAAGGAAGAGGGAGGGAAAAAAAAGGATGATAGCTTTTTATTCTGTGGTGACATTGTTGCTTGATTCATGTAAACAAGTTTGACAATGATAAATACTTTCTTTTGAAATACTTGCCAGCCAGTGCTGTCCAAAGCTTGATGAGTAGCAACTAGAGACAACTTTTATTTTAGGAAATTGATATTGCTGCCCAAGACAAAAAGGTAGAAGTTTGTTTAGGTGTGAAGCTTATGAGGGTGTGTGTGTGTGTGTGTGTGTGTGTGTGTGTCTGTGTGTGTTGGAAAGAGACCGATATCCTGCTTCACTGTCAAGCATGGTCTGCTGGGGTGGGAGGGAATTGGAACAATCTGTTGCAAACTTTGAGCAGCCTTGGATTTTTTTCTTTTCATAACTCATCTTTACAGGAAGGCTTACAGCCTTGACTGAGACCTAGAAAGCATGTAATTGTGGTTGTCATAATAAAACCCTAAAGGAAAGAGCAAGTCTATGAGCCTGCCTGACTTTTGACATGGTAGCCAAGTCTTTCTATCATGTATTCATAGACTTATTCCATCATCCTAAATAGAGTGTTGGATTTTGATGATAAAAGACCATATTTGCCTTCACTGCTGATACATATTTAAGTTGTCATTCTTCAGCTCTTCATTTTGGTTACATCTTCACTTCAGCAGGGTTATTATCAATGAACAACTCAGAATGTGTATTACAGAGGCATTTTATTTTTAAAATATGCACAAAACCCTGCTAGTTTACATATACTGTTTGCAGCCTCTGATTTTATATAGCTATATAGAAAGGACGTATGGATATAGAAGTATTGAGAGAGATTCTGGTATAGATAATGGCAATGAAGGTTATCACAGCCTCAGGTAGTGTATGGCTCTCTGGTGGGAACATGATGGCCTATGGCAGATCTCCAAAATGGGAAAAAGCAGTCCCCCATGGCATTCAGTTAGTTGTTACTTTTATACAGATGATTCCAACATTTCAGATGAGTATCTGATGTTGATCTGAACCAGCATGAAGTTCTTCTCTGGTTTCCTTCCTTACTGAAGGACAATATACAATAATTCTCAAGATGTGATCTGAGGATCTTTGGGGTCCATGAAACTTATATATCAATTTAAAAATAAAATTGCAAAAATAGGTAGGAAAACCTAGCTGTGTTCTTTAAAGCAAATTTTAAAAGATACTTGCAAAAGTTTAAACAATGCAGCTTTTTTGTTTTTGTTTTAGATAATAGTTACTTTTCATAAAGTACATTAATTCTTGTGTTTATGTTGAAATTTATCTTTAATTTAAAATGTATCACTTTGAAGTATCTTTATTTCTATATTAATAAATATCAATAGATATAACCCAAACAAACAAAAGTGTTTTGTGATCTTTAATAGTTCTTAAACTTTTTGTGGTCTTTAATAATTTTTAAGAACAAAAATTTGAAAATTGCTATTTTAAGTTGACACTACTTGGCAGAAAGTGAAGATCATCTGTTAAAGTGTAAACTGTAGCATTTGTCCCAGTGTATGTATACTTTATGTATAACATGCATTTAATGTATATATACATACATATGTATATTGAATCAGTTGCTTAACTACATGTGTATATATGCATATACATATATACTTATGTATGTATATCTAATGAAGCTGAATCTTCTTATATGGTCATAAACACTTCAGATGACAAGGTTCCATCACTCCCTCCTTTCTTTCAATTGGCATTGCCACTTATTTGTGTGTGTGTGTGTCCCCACAGACGTTTGAATTTGCAACCTCCTTCAGGTGGCCTGCCTACTTTGGTTTTCTATATAAATTTGGTATAGTAAGACCTTCTGCTAGTGATCCCGTGGAATATTTTGGAAGCTAAAATCAAGTGTTAGATGTCAGAGACATGAACACCTGGAGAATACAGTGTCAAAATATCAGAAATTAACATTAAAATCATTAATATTATTGCTGTTATAATCATATCACTTTCTTAATGAAATGTGAACATACAATTCCAGAGGCTAGATCTGTCAAATTCATAATCCTGCTGCAAATTTCCCTTCTTTCTCATAGTAAATATTTTCTAATGGTAGATTTTCCCCCTTGTCAATAGACTGAAATATATTCTTGTTAACTACAATGACAGATGTATATAAACTAAAATGAAGACTTCTTTTTTATTCTGAGTTGTTATATATGACAGCAGAATGCATTACATTCCATATTACACTTATAGAGCACATTTTTCCTTATCTCTGGTTGTATACAAAGTATATTCACACCTTTTGTGTCTTCATACATGCACTTAGGGTAATGATATCCATCTCATTCTACCGTCTTTTTTTTTTTTTTTTACCCTTTTGCCCCCTTCTTTCTGCTCCCTCCTCATTGGACTTTCTAGTGTTCCCCTAAAGCTCCTATGCTCCCATCCCAACCCAACTGTGAATCAGCCTCCTTATATCAGAGAAAACATTAGGCATTTGGATTTTTGAGATTGGCTAACTTAACTTAGCAGTATATTCTCCAACTTCATTCATTTACCTGTGAATGCCATTATTTTATTCTCTTTAATTGCTGAGTAATACTCCATTGTGTATATACATTGTGTATATCTGTTCATCTGCTGAAGGGCCTCTAGGTTGTTTCCACAGTTTAGCTATTGTGAATTGTGCTGCTATAAACTTTGATGTGGCTGTGTGCCTGTAGTATGCTGTTTTTAAGTCTTTTGGGTGTAGACCGAGGAGTGGGATAGCTGGGTCATAAGGTGGTTCCATTCCCAGTTTTCCAAGGAATCTCCATACTGCTTTCCAGATTGGCTACACCACTTTGCAGTCCTACCAGCAATGTATGAGTGTGCCTTTTTCCCCACATCCTGTCCAACATTTATTGTTGTTTGTGTTCTTAATAGCTGTCATTCTGACTGGTGTGAGATGAAATCTTAGAGTAGTTTTGATTTGCATTTCTCTAATAGCCAGAGATATTGAACATTTTTTTTATATATTCATTGATTGATTGTATATCTTCTTCTGAGAAGTGTCTTTTCAGTTCCTTGGCCCATTTATTGATTGGGTTATTGTGTGTGTGTGTGTGTGTGTGTGTGTGTGTGTTAGGATTTTTTAGTTCTTTATATAGTCTAGAGATTAGTGCTCTATCTGATGTCATGTGGTAAAAATTTGATCCCAATTAGTAGGCCCTCTAGTCATCTTACTGATAGTTTTTTTTTTTTTTTTCTGAGAAGAAGCTTTTTAGTTTTAATCTATCCCATTTGTTGACTCTTAATATTAATTTTTGCACTATAGGAATCTTATTATGGAAGTTGGGGCCTAATCTGACATGTTGGAGATTAGGGCTTACTTTTTCTTCTAATAGGTGTAGTGTCTCTGGTCTAATTCCTAGGTACTTGACCTCTTTGAGTCAAATTTTGTGCATGGTGATAGATAGGGGTTTAATTTCATTTTGTTGCATATGGATTTCCAGTTTTCCCAGCACCATTTGTTGAAGAGACTATCTTTTCCCCAATGTACATTTTTGGAGCCTTGTCTAATATAAGATTACTGAAATTATATGTGTTAGTCTCTGTGTCCTCTATTCTGGACCATTGGTCTACCAGTCTATTTTGGTGCCAATACCATGCTGTTTTTGGTACTTTTGCTCTGTAGTATAATTTAAGTTCTGGTATAGTGATGCCACCTGCTTCACTCTTCTTGCTAAGAATTGCTTTAGCTATTCTGGGTCTCTATTTTTTCCAGATGAATTTCATGACTGCTTTTTCTATTTCTATGAGGATTGTCATTGGGATTTTGATTGGAATTGCATTAAATCTGTATAGTGCTTTTGGTAGTATGATCATTTTGACAATATTAATTCTCCCTATCCAAGAGCAAGGTAGATCTTTCCATCTTCTAAGGTCTTCTATAATTTCTTTCTTTAGTGTTCTGTAGTTTTCATTATAGAGGTCTTTCACCTCTTTCATTAAGTAGATTCCCAGGTATTTTACTTTATTTTTTGATGCTATTGTAAATGGGGTAGTTTTCCTTATTTCCCTTTCAGAGGATTTGTCACTGATATACAGAAATGCCTTAGATTTATGGGTGTTGATTTTGTATCCTGCTACTTTGATGAATTCATTTATGAGTTCTAGAAATTTTCTGGTGGAATTTTTGGGGTCTTCTTGGTATAGAATCATATCATCAGTGGATAGTGATAATTTGAGTTCTACTTTACCTATCTGTATCCCTTTAATTTCTTTCATCTGTCTTATGCTCTGGCCAGCATTTCAAGTACTAAGTTAAATAGAAGTGGTGAAAGAAGGCATCCCTGTCTTGTTCCAGTTTTTAGAGGGAATTCTTTCAATTTTTCTCCATTTAGAATAATGTTGGCGTGGGGCTTAACATAGATAGTTTTTACGATGTTGAGATATATTCCTGTTATCTCTAGCTTTTCTAGTGTTTTGAACATGAAGGGGTGCTGTGTTTTGTCCAGTGCTTTTTTCTGCATCTATTGAGATGATAATATGGTTCTTATATTTAAGTCTATTGATGTAATGAATTACATTTATTGATTTCTGTATGTTGAACCATCCATGCATTCCTGGATTGAACCCCTTGATATGTTTTTATATCCAATTTGCCAGAATTTTATTGAGAAACTTTGCATCTATGTTCATTAGAGATATTGGTCTGAAGTTTTCTTTCTTTGATGTGTCTTTGCCTGTTTTGGGGATCAGGATGATATTGACCTCATAGAATGAGTTTGGAAGTGCTCCCGCTTTTTCTATTTGCTGAAATAAATTGGAGAGTATTGGTATTAGGTCTTCTTTAAAGGTCTTGCAGAACTCAGCTGTGTATCCATCTGGTCCTGGGCTTTTCTTGGTTGGTAGGCTTCTGATGGCATCTTGTATTTCATTGCTTGTGATTGATCTGTTTAAATTGTATATGTCATCCTGATTCAATTTGGGTAAATCGTATGACTCTAGAAATTTGTCAATGACTTCAATATTTTGTATTTTATTGCAGTACAAGTTTTCAAAATAATTTTGAATTATCTTCTGTAATCCCGTAGTGTCTGTTGTGATATTTCCTTTTTCATTGCGTATGTTAGTAATTTGAGTTTTCTCTCTCTTTCTCTGTTAGCCTGGTTTATGGTCTGTCGATTTTATTTATTTTTTCAAAGAACCAACTTTTTATTTTGTCAATTTTTTCAATTGTTTCTTTTGTTTCAATTTCATTGATTTCAGCTCTGATTTTAATTATTTCTTGTCTTCTACTGCTTTTGGTGTTGGATTGTTTTTCTTTTCCTAGGGCTTTGAGATATAATGTTAAGTCATTTATTTGTTGACTTTTTCTTGTTTTGAGGAATAAACTCAATGCAATGAACTTTCCTCTTAGAACTGCCTTCATGGTGTCCCAGAGATTTTGATATGTTATGTCTGTGTTCTCATTCATCTCTAAGAATTTTTAATCTCCTCTTTGATGTTATCTGCAACCCATTGTTCTCTCAGTAGCATATTATTTAGTCTCCAGGTGTTGGAGCAGCTTTTATTTCTTATTTTATCATTGATTTCTAATTTCATTTCATTATTATCTCACAGAATGCAGGGTAGTATCTCTATTTTTGAATAGTTTCTAATATTTTTTGGCTTAATATTTGGTATATTTTAGAGAAGGATCCATGTGCTGCTAAGAAGAAAGTGTATTCACCCGTTGAAGGATGAAATATTCTAAAAAAGTCAGTTAAGTCTAAGTTGTTTATTATATTTTTGAGTTCTATAGTTTCTTTGATCAGCTTTTGTTTGGAAGATCTATCCAGTGGTGAAAGGTGTGTATTAAAGTCACCCAGAATTATTGTGTTGTGGTCAATTTGACCCTTGAACTTGAGAAGAGCTTGTTTGATGTACATGGATGCTCCGTTGTTTGGGGCATATATATTTATAATTGTTAAGTCTTGTTGGTGGATGGTTCCTTGAGCAGTATGTAGTGTCCTTCTTTATCCCTTTTGATTGACTTTATCTTGAAGTCTACTTTATTTGATATGAAGATGGAAACCCCTGCTTGTTTCCTCAGTCCATGTGAGTGGTAGGATTTTCCCCAACCTTTCCCCTTCAGCCTGTGGATGTCTTTTCCTATGAGATGAGTCTCTTGGAGGAAGCATATTGATGGGTCTTTTTTTTTTTTTTTTTTAATTCAATCTACTAGCCTATGTCTTTTGATTGGTGAGTTTAGGCCATTAACATTCAGAGTTATTATTGAGACGTGACTTGTATTCCCAGCCATTTTTGTTTATTTTTAGTATTTTAACATGACATAGTTTCTCCTCTGATTAGTTTTTCCTTTAGTGTAATACCTCCCACTGCTGATTTTCATCATTGTTTTTCATTTCCTCTTCATGGAATATTTTGCCAAGGATGTTCTCTAGTGCTGGCTTTTTATCTGTAAATTCTTTTAACTTTTGTTTATCATGGAAGGTTTTTATTTTGTCCTCAAATCTAAAGCTCAATTTTGCTGGATATAAGATTCTTGTTGGCAACCCTTTCGTTTCAGAGCTTGGTATATATGTTTTCCCATGATCTCCTGGCTTTGAGTGTCCAAGTTGAAAAATCTGAGTGATATGAATTGGTCTCCCCATGTATGTGATCTGATTCCTCTTTAAGATTCTACCCTTGTCCTGTATGCTAGGCATTTTCATTATAATGTGTCTTGGTGTATATATGTTGTAATTTTGTACATTTGGTGTCCTGTAAGCCTCTTGTATTTGGTTTTCCAATTCATTCTTCATGCTTGGGAAATTTTCTGATATTATCTCATTGAAGAAATTGTGCATTCCTTTGGTTTGAAACTCTGTGCCTTCCTCTATCCCAATTACTCTTAGATTTGTTTTTTTGCTGCTGTCCCATACTTCTTGGATGTTCTGTTCATGGTTTCTTATTATCTTCATTGTGTGGTCAACTTTATTTTCAAGATTATATACTTTGTCTTCATTTTCTGAAGTTCTTTCTTCCAGTTGATCTAGTTTGTTGGTGATGCCTTCTATTGTGTTTTTTATTTAGGTAATTGTTTCCTTCATTTCAAGGATTTCTGACTGTTTATTTTTTTTTTCTCTTTTTTTTTTTTTTTTTTTTTTTTGTGGTACTGGCGATTGAACTCGGGGGCACTCATCCACTGGGTCACATTTTCAGCCCTTTTTTGTATTTTATTTAGAGACAGGGTCTCACTGAGTTGCTAAGTGCCTTGCCATTGCTGAGGCTGGCTTTGAATTCACGATCCTCCTGCCTCAGCCTCCCAAATTGCTGGGATTACAGGCGTGCGCCACCATGCTCTATCTCTTTTTTGAAGTAATCTTTTGCTACCTGTATTTGCTCTCTTATATCTTTGTTGTAGTGATCAATTTTTGCCTGTATTTGCTCATTTAGGTCATTTTTAGTAACAGATCATTTTAATTATGAACCTTCTGAACTCCTTCTCTGATATTTCATCAACTTTGCTGAGCATGGGTTCTGTTATTGTAGTATCCTGGTTTGTTTTGGGGTACTTTCCTTCTTTGTCTTTTCATGTTGTCTATTTGCCTATCTTTCTTGCAGTGTAGATCTGAAATATTACAGTTTCTACTCTATATTCTTGTAATATCCATGCAGGTTGTCTGTGCCTCACCTTAATGTTGGGCTTTCAGACCCTGCAGGTGTCCCTCAATGTATGCTACTGCAACTGAAGTTGTTGTCAGCAATAGCAGAGGTAACTCAAGATAACTTGAAGGTGCCCCAAGATGAATTCTATGTCTCCCAGAGATGGGGCTGACAGGATGGACCTTACAATGTCTTTGGGATGTCTGCTCTGAGATGCGGCTGCTTTTAGGCCCTGTCTGTTGTCAAAAGATGGGGGCTACTGCATGGGGAAGGCTATGGCTATGTCTGCAGTGTCTCAAGATGGAAGTGGGTTAGGCTTGTGTTCCCAGGTGGGGGTGAGGTAGCAGACTCTGTACCTACCTTGGGCCTATGTCCCACACAGGTTGGTATGGTCTAAACTTGTTGAATCTGATCTCCCAAGGTGGTCTGCTGGTTGGAAGAGGTGGTACTATGGCAGAGCCTGAGGTTGGCGGGTGTTTGCCAGTGGTGGGATGGACCCAGGCTCAATCTGAGCAGAGGTAAGCGAGGCTGTCCTGGGCCTGTCTGAGCTCCGCATGTGCTGGCTAGGCTGACCTGGGCCCACCTGTGCTTGGGTGGAGGTCGGTGGGACTGACCTGGGCCTGGCTGTGCTGAAGCGGAGGTCTGCAGGACTGTCCTCGGGGATCCTGTGCTCCAGCAGAGGTCCCCAGGGCTGTCCTTGGGCCACCTGCCCTCAGGCAGAGGTCAGCAGGACTGACCTGGCCTGGCTACGCTCAAGCCGAGGTCTGCGGGGCTAAAATGAAGACTTCTAATGGAGAAAGACCCTAAGATTGGGCCTTGTGGAATGTTATTATGATCTTCTTTGTTATTCACTCGCTTTGAAACATGGATAAAATACTCAGCTTCCCTTTGCTAGTTCCCTTGTCTGTAAAATAAGTTTGCCGGGATAGAATTTTTCTAAGGTTTCTTCCAGATTTATGATTTTACAAGTCTAGGAGAATATACCTTCTTTCTCAACAGCAAGCTTTGTTTGTGTTTTTCAGAATTGGTTCACATTGTCTGGAAATTTAGGCTATCTCTGGAAATTGCTGTAGAAATAGCAAAAGTTCTTGTCATTTCAGATGCGCATATGTACTAAGAAAGCATCATTACATGATGAATGTCTTCAATAAACCAACCAGCAAGTACAGCAGCACTTCATTTATCCTATATTTGTAGGAAATAAAATGTTTCATATACTTGCATTTTCCAAATAATTGATATATACCTTTTAAGAACCCCAAATCTCTTTGTGTCACTTTTGATGGAATTATTTCTCAGAAACATGTGCTGTATTCCTGTCTGCTTTAAACCAGAAGTTACCAGGAAATATAAACTCTTCTCCATGGTTCAGGTCTGCTGCAAGCTCTTACTTTTGTGCACTGGAGAGAACTTCCACAGACACTTTGAACTTTAATTTATGGTCAACAAATTGGGCTTGTAGGTTCATTAAACAATAGTTAATCATTAAAATATGCTAATTATGTAGCAAAAGAATAATTTCTCTTCACAAATTTAAACTGGCTATTAAATTAACTAGTTAAACCTTATTAAACTAAATCAAAAGTCTGTCAGATGCTCTTTAACTCTTGAAAACCTTAAAATCAACTTATAAAACTATGGATTAAAATTAATTATGAATACTTAAATATATTTTATAAAGTTAGTAGATTATTCTTGTAAAACTATCAAACTATATCCTTTCAAATACCTCAATCATCTAAAAAGATATAAATCTGGTAATAACTTCAAAGCATTTACAAAAATTTAGAACAAAATATTATATTCATCAGATTGATTTATGCATATGTGTGTGTAAATTTAATGTTACTGTAACCTTATTAGTCCCCACAGAGAAAGAATTCTCTTTATCCCAGACTGGTTGATACTAACTCAAGGACGATCCACAATACTAGATCATATGTCTGACCTCCCTACATGAGGCAAAAGAATTAAGCTTTAAAATATAGTTGATGACCTTTGCTGGTACTTCCAAGTCTCAGTTATTCACCTGTTTCTCTTTCTTGAAATGGTGTATTTTTAGGTTTTACTTCATTAAGGTTGCATGGCTCAGGGCCCTGTCATTTATATGTAACTCAGACCTCATGTTGAAGGTTTATTTTAAATTCTTTTTGTTGATTATATAACTATGTTTATAGACCTAGCTATTAGTCAGAAAGTGAGCAGGATATACTTCTGCAGTCAGCTCTTTGGTATCCCTGAGTTCTACACCTGTGGATTCAACCAACTCTGGATAGAAAATATTTGGAAAAAATTATGTCTTTATTAAACATGTAGAGACTTTCTTGTCATTATTGCCTAAACAATAGATTTATATAGCATTTACATTGTACTAGGTATTATGAATAATCTGGAAATGATTTAAACTGTATTGAACATGTGCATAGATTGCATGCAAATCCTACACCACTTTATTATATAAGGAACTTGAGCATCTGCAGACTTTGGTATCCATGGAGGTCTTGAAACCAATCCCCTATGGATATGGAGACACAACTATAATTCAAATAGCATATTATTTAGTTTTATCTGTATATGTTTTGTAATCTTTAACCTGCCCTTCCCTCATGAAGTATGTATAATTTATCACTTTGATAGCTTTTTTCCCCCTAGATAAGTCCTTTAATTAAACATATGTTCAAATTCTCAAGTTGGCCAGTGGGTATTCATTTATTTTAGTTTTTTTAAATCTCCCTTTCACACTTTTGAAGTGTATTTCAGATCATGCATTATTTTTTCTCTATGATAATAATAAGATATTTCAGGATCATCTTGATTTCTGTCCTTACTGGAGCACAAAAACAACTACTTTTCAAGTTTTAGTGATTTCTCTCAGAAAAAATAGAATAAAAGACTGAGATTGTGTAGAAGTATGTGAATGAATATTGGCAGTATACAAAACACTGTGTGATGTTGGCCTAATTAATGACAAAATTAGAAAAAAAATTGTCCATGTTTTCCCATTGATATTTATAATTACCTATAAATATATTATGTTCTTGGTATAACATGTATTGTATCTTGGTTGTCAATCTGATTGGATCAAGAGACACCTTGAAAATTGGTAAAGCATCCTTCTGGGTGCATCTGTGTGTTTCTAGAGAAAATTGGCATGTGGGTTAGCAAACAGCACAGTGAAGACCCACCATGAAGGTGGATGGCAACATCAGATTGGCTGGGATTCAGAAATTAAAAAAAAAAAAAAATGAAAGGAGGAGGAAATTCCCTTAAGCATGGTCAATCATTTCTGTGTGGGAGTTTTTTGATGCTGCCAGACCAGTGGACATTAGATTCTAGATTCTTTAGCCTTTCAATGTGGAGTTGCACCAGCAATTCTCCAGGGGGCTTCTAGGCCTTCAGCCTTAGACTGGGGCTGCATCATTTCCCTCTAATTCTGAACCTCTAGTTTCTTGGGACTGAGCAGATACTTGTTTACCTTCTCTCTAGCCTGCAGACAGACATTGTGGGACTCCTCAGCCTTTGATGTTGTAAACCAATCTAATAAATCCCCTCTTGTAATTATGTATGTTCTATTGGTTCTGATTCTCAGGAGAACTCTGACTAATACATATACCAGGACCATCCTTGTATTATAAAAATTTAGAACATTAATCTGTTGACCATAAGTTGATTTGCAGCCTACATTTGAGCTATCATACCTATCTCTAATTTCACAATTTTTATGGCTCCTCATCTCACTTGAAGTCACATTATTGTGAAAGTGTTTCTGTGAGGTTCTGTGATACTATAACACCCTCAGGTTCTTTTGGTGGAGTAGCTCTGTTTGTTCTAAAATCATGTGGCCCAAGCTGCTTTGTTTTGGGAGTTAAAGTCTCTTTTATCTTATTTTCTTTGGGTTATCTTTCACAATAGGCTTAGTCTTATAACCTTTGTGAGTCAGTTCTAACAAGGTGGCATCTAAGGGAAGGTTTGACATTTGTCAAGCAGTTACAGACCTGGGGTGGAATGAATTCTCAGTGACCTGCTCTCTGCTTGTGGATGAGGCCACAATTCAACTTCTTGCTGAGTTCCTGTGCCCTGAATCCTATCTCCTCATTAGAACTAAAAAGTTGATTTGGCCCTCATCCCTGTGGAATGCAGTTTCTCTGGATCTTATCACATAATAGGGAATGTTGCTCTGCCAAATAAGAGAAAACTTAGAATAGACAAGGTGGGCACAGAATCAAAAATCGAGTAAATCAGGGTCACTTACTGTGTGACACCTACCTTCTTGAATTTTGACTTCATTTTGAGATTTTGTGACATCATTTTCTTCTGACTGCTCCAGGGGCTCCAGGTGGTAGTATGGCTCTTTTATATTGTGATTCCTAGTTCTCTTTGACATATGAAAGACAAGCTCAAACTTTCAAAATAAGAGTGCAAGTGCTAATGGACCTTTAAACAGAGGTGGATACAGAATTTACAGGGGCTATAATCATCTCATTTGCAAATTAGACTTGATTTCCTCCTAATCAATTTGCCCTCCATAACCACCAACCATGGCTTTAGAGGAACTAGTTTTATGCTTCTTGCTTCTTTAGGGTACTTTTCCAGATAGCGTAGTCCTTCTGAAATTTGTTATCCATATATTTTTCTGAGAAGGATGATGATAGTCCCGTGAATCCCCTTTCTTGTTCACATGGTGAGGGTCCAGTCAGCATGGTGTGAGGGAACACTGATTTAAGTGTAAGTATGTTGACACATTGTGGATTATTATGCAAAGAGAATCCTAAACCAGCCAATTAATTCCCCAAGTCAGGTGATTTCCTGATCTACACGTCTGTCACGAATCAAGTTTCATAATTAAGTTACTAGTTCCCAAAGTTGAGCATGACTCATTTACCTGGAAGGCTTATTAAATTACAGAGTCTTTGGTTCCACCTCCAGACTTCTGGAATCAGTGTCTCGGATGGAGCCTGAGAAGGTCTATCAAATGCACAGGTGCTGCTGCTGCTGTTGCTGTTGTTGGCTCAAGAGCCACATGGGAAACCACAAAACGTAATTCATATATTTATGGAATGCACACTGGAGCATCATTGGGAGTTCCCAGCTGTCTTATGAATTTTGATTGAAAAAGGATTTTCCCAGAATACCTAAACAGAAGAAGTAAAAAGGGAAGATGACTTTTAGGCTATTCAAGAATATTGGTTTCCTAATTTACAATAAGGGATAAGTCGGATTCTCTTCTGATAGCCTATTTTGTATTTGTTCAGGCAAACTAAGCTCCAAGACAACTGGAGTTTTTCCTCCTTCCTTTTACCCATTATCCACATGGCTGCTGCCAGAGAATGTTTTAAGCATCACCTCCAACGGTCCACATGATAGTGACTCACACTTAATCAATTTTATTTGGAAAAGTGCATTTACTTTTGAAATGTTAAGGAAAGGATATTGAAGAAAATCGAGATCTGTATTGTCTTTATAACTAAGATGATGTTCTAAAATAATCCATGTGTGTTTCAAAAAATTCAGCAAATCTGACTAATTGAGGATGTATAAATTATTGCAAGCTTATGTTTTGATGAGCCTGTTGAAAATTGCTTCATTTCTCATTCATAGACCTTCCTCTGGACTGTATCTTCCAGGTGATGTTTCACAGCATTGTAATCTCTGGGGTGTGTGTCAAGAATAGCACAATTGCTTCTCAAATGTCTCTGAGAGGGAGAACTCGCCCTCAAAGATTCCTTTTTTTCCTTTTAGCATGAAGGGCATACCGCCCAGTTACCAATCCCTGTCCGCCCCTGACAGTACACAACTCCTTTTTATTCACAGAGTGATGCCAGTGTCATTACTTCTCAGTTTCTGTCTTCTGTGAACACTGGGGATCCTCCCGAGACATGTCATCTCCATCACCACAAGTCGATATTCATTTGCTCTCTTCAAGGTCCATAGCACCAGACTATAGCACTGCAACAGAGACAGTCATTGTCAAAATGGCTAAGTGGGAAGTAGGATTCCTGGTTTAAGAATCATTTGGCATCTGGTCTCTTTAAGCCTACATCCTAAAGAAAATAGATAACAATTTTTCATATTACTATTTGCCTCTTGAAAAAAAATGAGTTATTGACAATGAATCAATCCAACATAAACCACCCAAAATCAGAAACTGCAAGTCAATATTAAGAATGTGATTAAGACTTTTCTGAATTTGTGCATAAATTATCTCAGGATTACATTGTACTTTATGACATGAATTGAAAAATGTAACATAGGATTTTATTCAATATTTTATTTGAACACTCTGATTCTTTAAAGATATTGTTATTAAATAAATTATGAGCCCAGAAGTTTTAAATCATGAGTAATATAGATTCCAAACCCTCTGTCTGAAACTATTGGGACCAAGTGTATTTTAAAATTTAGAACTTTTTAGGTTTTGGAAAGGTATTATGGATATAAACTGCATGTTATGTAACTCTGTAGGCTTGGGGAAAGATCGCACATATATTAGTATTTCTACAATGAGATCAATGAATAGTTATGAAAGAGGATTGTAAAGGTGTAAATAGTTCTGGTTAGATTTTGCTGCCAGAGTTAAGAAGTACTTTCAGTTCTCAATTTTTTTTTTTTATTTCATAATTGCAGATAAGAAATGGTGAATTTGTGCTACTCTTACAAAATGCTATCATCAATTCATTGATATTGAGTCTGTTCTTGGTCAATATTCAGTAAATTGGGAGATGCACTTTCAAATTATTTTCAAAGTGAAAAATGGATATTTGCCTTTGAACAGACACATGGCTTTCTGCAGCACCTTTAGTGTCACCCCCTCCATGTCACCCCATAAGTGAGTGGATTAGATGTAGTTTCTATTTGCTTAATTTTGAAAAAATTGTGTGGACCACAAAAGAATGTGACATGGTGCCTTGAAGACCAGGAATAGTGGCCATTTGATTTCACTGTCTTACTAGCAATGTTGTTGATTCTGTGAAGGTACAGAATTTGGGAGGCTTTGACCAAACTTATAGTTATGATCATTTTTAAAATTTTATTTTATTGGTGTAGTTATGATCTTGATGTTCAAAATGTACAGGTCAACTTGACAGTGTGGCTTAGAAATGGTCACCAGGCAGCCTGTCTTCCAACTTACACATGTGATCTTTTGCACAGGGGAAGACCTTTAGCTAAAAATCAAAGGGTGTTTCCAGAATTACCTTTTGGGTTGTTTTATCTGCTTTGTATGAGACTGTATTAAAGACATGGATAAATCTCCTTGAATCCACATGTATCCATATGTGTGTGGTTATACATACCAATGCTCACCATTTCAGAGGTTTGCAATATAAGTCCCATAACAATACATTTATGTTATTTTAGCAGGTTTTCCAAGGCATAGTAACTTAGATGGTCTTTAGGGGGAAAAACTGTATAGGGTAAGTAAATAAGTGTTTGCCCAGATTGCTTTCAGTTATATAGAATTCAGTACTTGGCAATGGGAAACTGCCATCTAGCTGATGAAACTTTTGACTAAAAAAGAAATTTTCCTTTCATTTTTTTCCCTATTTTAAAAACACGTTGTGTCATAAATAAATAAAATTGTCTTTATGGAACATAAACACTTGTAGCTCAAAGATTCCTGCAAGTTTAATTACAATAATTTTCTTAGCACAGCATAGGATCTATAAATGTTCACTTATATATGTACGTGAGCATGAATAAAGTACCACCTAAATAATATTTTATGCAGACCTCATTTTTACTTTCTTCCTCCATCAAGTTCTGTGATTTAATGGTATCTGCAACCAAGGGTCTTATAACATTTAACCTCCAGAGATGGTTCCTAGCATCCAGTCTATTAAGAGCTGCAGATGTTTTGCATCAATTGATCTGTATTGTGCTGCTAGACTGGACTTCTTTGAATGTGGGATAGGCACAGATGTTTCTGCTTTGAGTGTTTCTCTATTAAGAATGGCTTTAACTTGTTAATGTGTGTCTTCTACTAGCCAAAAACACCTGCACATTTTTGGTTCATTTTTTTAATTACCCATCCCTCAATCTGCCTATTTTTATCCATTTCTCTGACTCCTATTATGTACCTACTGGAGTTGTAAGTCGGTAGGGATAGGGGTTTCCCAATTGACTAGGTTTGGCCACTTCCCCTGAAATAGTCAAACAGCAGAGTGCAGGTGAAATAGGAAAGGAATTTATTTCAGTGTAGTCAACATAAGGAAGGATGGAAGGACTAATATCCTCAATACTGCCTCAAGGTACTGACAAGAGCTCTGAGATTATACAGGGGACAAACAAAGGCAGAAGCCAAGAAGTATGTGTAGTTAAGTGATCTTGGTTAAGCTGACCAGAGGCCTGGGCCTGGGGATCTGGCTATTTTAGGTCTGGTCCTATGATGTCCTGCTGCTGTCGGTAAGGCATTATTACTGCTTCAGGGGCAGTTTTAATTCTCATCATGGAGTATCTGCTTGCAAGGCTCTCAGTTCACGAAATTTGAGATAAATTGGGGAATAGAAATAGTTCAAAAAGAAAATGGGTCCGAGGAAAACAACAATGCTAGTTAAGGCAATGGCAGGTCCCCCTTCAAATCAAAGGAGGCTGTTAAAAACATGGATACAACCAGAGATATGTAAAAATGTGCTCTATAAGTATAATATGAAATGTAATACATTCTGCTGTTATTTCTAACAACTTAGAATAATAAATAAATAAATTTAAAAGCATTTGGAAGATATTTTGCAACAACTGCATATAAGAGTGCAGAGATAGGGCTAATCTTCCCTATAGATTAGAAGGTTTATTCATATTTTCTAAAGGGCATAAAAATGAGTCAAATAATGAAATTTGTCAAGGTTGTAGATAAATTTAAACTCTCATATACTGCTGATAGTAGTGCAAAATTGTTCAGATACTTTGTGAAACTGTTCCTCAAATGATTTAACATAAGCTGGCACAGTGGCACACGCCTGTAATCCCAGCACTTGGGAGGCTGAGGCAGGAGGATCACGAATTCAAAGCCAGCCTCAGCAATGGCGAGGCGCTTAGCAACTCAGTGAGACCCTATCTCTAACAAAATACAAAGAAAAAAAAAAAAAAAAAAGGCTGGGGATATGGCCCAGTGGTCAAATGCCCCTGAGTTCAATCCCTAGGACCAAAAAAATAAAAATAAAAAATGATTTAACATAGAGATATCAAATGACCCAGCAATTTCACTAAGTATATAGAAAAAACATGAAATGAAAATGTCTCTACAAAAGGCTGGTACCCAAATGTTTATAGTAACATTATTAACAAGACTGAAATGATGAAAACAACTAAAATGTCCAGCAGCAGATGAATGGATGAACATGTAGAAAGTCCTTAAAATATTTTTCAGTCATAGAAGTAATGAAGTAATGATACATAGTAGCATGAATAGACATTGTGAACATTGTGCTAAGTGATAGCAGACAGTCACAAAGATTGTATACTATGTGACATAATTCATAGGAAATTCCAGGATAGGGAAATCTACAGAGACAGAAAGTGGATTAATAGTTGCTTAGGGATAGGAGGGGCATGGGAAAAGGAAGGTAAAGAACATGGGGTTTCTTCTAGAAGCGATGAAATGTTATCAAGTTGACTGTGGTAAATAAACTATAAATCATTTAATTGTGAACATTTAATGGGTGAATTATATGGGATATGCATGGTATCTCAATAAAGCTATTATTAAAAGAAGAACTTTCAACAAGAAAAACTCCAGGCATATGTGAGTTCACTGATATATCCTATCAAATATTTAAGGAAAATAATATCATTTGTAGACTGAGTCTTTTAAGAGAATTGATGAGGGAAGAAATAACAATCAACTCATTCCTGAAAATCTTATTATCCACATGGGGTCTGTGTGGAAATATCACCATATGTTGCAGGAAAAGAAAATTCTAGACCAATGTCTCTCATGAGCTTAGATGCAAAAATATTTAACAAAATTTTAGCAAATTTATCAACAATACATAAATTGCATAGTACATAAGACCAAGTGGGATTTTTCAAGAAAATATAAATTTAGATTGACATTCAAAAATTAATCAATGATTTTTACTATAACATCAGTAAAAACAGAAAAACAAAATGCTTATTTTAATTGATGCGTGAAAACATTTGACAAAATTCTATCTATAATTAAAAACAAAAATCTTATTAACAAATTAGAAATTAAAGTGATGCTAAATCTGAAGTAGATAATCTTCACAAAACCAAATCTGAAGTAGATAAGCTTCACAAAACCATGAGCTATAATACCTAGTTGTGAGTGATTATTTTTCCCCCAAAATGTCCATTTTTCTCTGCTTTTAAAATTTTACTTTAGGTATTATCTAGTCCAATAAGGCAAGGAAAATAAATTTTATACATTTTGGAAAGGAAAATAAAATGGTCTATATTTATAAATGACATCACATAGATAGAAAATCAAAACAATCAGAAAAATTGCTAGGACTAATGAACAAGTTCAGTGAAGTTCCAGCTAAAAGTCCAATGTATAAACATTTTATTACTTGCCTAATGCTGTGTAATAAATCATTTCAAAATGTTGCTGCTTGGGGCTGGGATTGTGGCTCAGCGGTAGAGCACTCTCCTAGCACGTGCACAGCCCGGGTTCGATTCTCAGCACCACGTAAAAGTAAACACATTGTGTACAACTAAAGCAAATAAATAAATATTTTTTTTAAAAATGTTGCTGCTTAAACAATAAACGTTTATTATCTAACCATTCAGTTAAGTAGGAACCTGGATTGGGCTCAGCTGAATGCCTGTTCCTCACAGTCTCTACACAAGGATGTGATTAAACTGGTGGCTTCCTCTCTTTTGAAGGTTTACTTGGGATTTCACATAGTTGGTGTCATTCAGATTCTTTTAAACTGGTGTACTGAGGCTCCTGTTTATACTGGATGTTGTCTAGTGCTTTCTATCTTCTTTTGCTACAGGAATTTCTGCATAATGTAGCTTATAACATGTCCACGGGTTTCTCTCAGAGTGAGGGCTCCAAAAGAGAGTGGGAGAGGATAAAACAGAGGAAAGTCACATTCTTTTTTGAAGTATAGTTTTGGAAATGATGTGCTTATTTTTTTCTAAATTCTTTTCATTACAATTGAGTCACTGTTAACTAGCTGACACACAAAGTCACACACAGTCCCTGGCTGTAGGGATTATTGGATGCCATTTTAGAGGCAAACATTACAAAAACATAATTTATTTCTTAAATAATAGATAATTAGTGACAATAAAAACACCACTCATAATAATATGAAAAATTATGAAATATATAGGAATAAACACAACAAGTGATATTTAAAATTCACACACTGAAAACAACTAAATATTGCTAGAAGAAAAATGACAAAGACCTAAATAAATGGAGAAGTATATCCAAGGACTGGGAAACCAAATTTAATTAAAATGTGGATTATTCACAAATTTATCTATTGATTCAAGACAATTGATGCTGACCTACAGCAGATTCTTTGGTAACTGGCAAGCTAACTTTAAAAGTTATGGAAAAGATCTAAAATAAATAGTTTTGAAAAACAATAGTCACAGAACTTGTATTGCCTGGCTTCAAGGCTTGATATAAATCTACTAGGTCAAGGAAGTGTGGTATAGGTTTAATGACAAAGTGGAAAGAAAGAGAGTCTAGAATGTGACCATACAGAGATGGTTACTTCATTTCAATAACACAGCCAAGGCAAGTCAATTGGCAGGCACAGGCTCAACCAGTGTTGCTGACACTATTAGGTAGATGTGCCAAAAAATTAACCTTTCCTCATACCATGTATAAATAAATATTAATTCAAAGTTGATTATAGGACAAAGTATTAGAGCCTAAATTATAAAACTTTAGGAAAAAAATAGGAAAGAGTATTAGTGATATTGTGTAAAGCCAAGATTTCTCAACTAGAGCACAGAAGGTATGCATCATAAAATTAAAAAATAAATTGAACTTCATCAAAATTAAAAACTTTTGCTCTTCAAAGGATGTTTGTTAATTTAAAAAAAGTAAGCCACAGATTGGGAGAAAATATTTGTAAAATATGTCCAAAAAAGGACTAAATCAATAATATGTAAAACATTTAAAAACCTCAATAACAGGAAGAAAATAAGCCAACCAAAAAAAACAAGTCAAATTTGGACATACACTTCACCAGAAGAAGTGCAAGAAAAGGGAAAAAAAATGCTCACCATATTAAGCCATTAGTGAAATGAAAATCAGAACCCCAATTAAATATCCTTATAAACCCACTAAAATTTAAAAAGACTGAACCACTGAATATTGGCAAAGATATGGAGGAACTGGATATTTTTTACACTGGGTGGGAATGAAAACTAATGCAACTGGTATGGAATACATTTTGCTAGTTTCCTCAAAAGTAAGTCAGGCATCTATAGCATAACCCACATCTATATGAGGACTTGTACACAAGCATTCATAGTATCTTCAATAGTGACAAACTAGAAACAACTGAAATGCCAGTAAGAGAACAGATAACAAATATTGGCATATCCATACAATTAAATAGTATTTAGCAATAAAGAAGAAGAAATTATTGGCCTATTCATCAAAATAGTTGAATTTCAAAGTAATTATGCCAAATGAAAAGAACTAGGAAAAATAGAGAATACAGCCCCCCAACATCAGGGATTTATTTTGTGTAGATTTTCCCTCAATAAAGCTCTTTTAAAACTGAGAATACATACTATATGATTCCATCTAAATAAATGTTTGGAAATTTGAAGTTAATCTATAGAAACAAAGCAGATCAGTGATTTCCTGGGGATGGGGAGAAGTTAAACAGGGGTGGATGAATGACAAAGCAATACTTGGAAACTTGCAAAATATGAAAAATTAATTATTTTGATTCTGACATTGGTTTCACAGTTACATATACATGCAAAAAATAAAGAAAAATTGTACACCTTAATGATGTTCAGTATACTATAGGTCAATTGTACTTCAATAAGCAAAAAGATGAACTATTAAAAATGATAAAGTTCAAGTAATGTTCTTGAGAGAAGTCCTCTTTTAACTCCTTTACACCATGCTCTGCCTACAATGTTAATACAATACAAATTAATTTTTAATGGAGAATAAGAGTGTGTTATTGCTTCAGTTTAGGCAAATCACACTTTCACAAATATTAATTCATTAATTAAATCAGTTCCATTTAAAAATTGTCAGGGTGGCTGCTAAGAGACTTTAAAATATGATTTTGCTTATGGGTATTAAATATACAACCAAATTTGTGGTGCTCATGGGAAAATCTCAGGATTGATTAAAGTACATATGATAATGAGGGCATTGTTTACATTTCATAATTTTGAAGGATCTGCCATTTCCCATTCACACAAGGTTACAGTGTTAACCAATAAGGATCCCACAGACTATGCAAGTTAAAGTCCTCCTGTTTTCTGCCTTTCAATTCTGCATTTCTGTTCTTTTCTTCTGTTTCTTTCTCTTCCTCCTTCCCTTCTCTCTCTCTCTCTATTGCTGTTATTATGTGTATTATGTTGTTATTATATATATATATGTAATATACATGTGTATATGTATATGTGTGTGTATATATATATATATATATATATATATTTCTCATTATTATTGTCTTCCCTCCAATAGAATGTTAGCTCCACAAAGACAGGCATAGTATATATTTTCTACATGCTTTCCTACTTGTATTTTGGCTACTTTACTGATTTGCTCTAGCATATTGAAAATATGGATTCTACTTTGTAAGCAATAGAAACAGTTTTAAGAAAAAAGAAGTGGGGGAAGTGAGACTGGGCACAAGAATTATTGAAGAAAAATCAGGATCTTCCTGAACTGACCTCTGAATGAGCAGATATGAACAGCAGGCACAGTGAACAGTAGGGGATAAGCTGTGAGGATTCCAGTTAAGGCCATGGCTTAGCAGCACTGTGATCTTATGCCTCTTCACATAAACTATGATGAATCTGATTAGTTGAATATTCCAACTTTGTGTCACTCACGATTCAAAGTTCTAGGAGTGTCTGATCAACTATGCCTCTTTGCCCAGCTCTGTTCTAATAGTTAATCGTCATAGTAGGAGGCATCAAGAGGTGAGAGGGCCCTGGGGACTGGAAGTTTCCTGTTCATTTCATAAAGACTACTTAACAGTGAAGTCCCCTAAAAGTAGGGTGACCATATGATTTTTTATTTAAACAAGTAAACTTTTAAGAATGAAAGGGGCGCTATTAATATTTATACAGAAGCAACAGGTATAAACAAGGATGGTGTCTGGATAACAGGCATGTATGGTTAACCACTCAAAAAGGTGTATTAGAAGACTCACTTGAACACTTGATTGGTTGTCAGAGGGGCAAAAGAAGATCATACAGTTGTATTTTTTGTTCTTCATTGTATTTTCTCTGAATCAGGAAAAGCATTTCTATGCCCTGCCCCCTATGTTCTTCCCATGGGAGGAGATGGGACTCTTTCATTATTCTTAGCTATATTTTTTCATTCTTTTCCTAGCTCCTGAAATTATCTGTGTCTATACCATCATAATTTACTCTGGAAAAATTAGAAAAAGAAGCCCTACAAAATCATACTATATTTTTTCCTAGATTGCATAAGTCTTTAACCATTTCCTACTTGAAGGAAAGGAACTAGATCTTTCAAAAGTTTTGAGATTCTTGCCAGTTCTCAATCCATGCTTTTATTGGTGAATCTACTAGGAGTTTCCTGATTAGCTTCTTCAATCTCTTTATAAGATGACTTTTGTATATCTGATATGAAAGTGTTTCTTTATTTGACCAAAGGTAAAGAAACTTGACCTCACTTTTTAGAATAGCCCATTGATCATAAGGTACTATGTTTTCTAGTGATTCATTAAAAGTGCAAGTGATTTATTATAATGGGATTACATGGTTCTGAACATCGAGAGGATATTGAATCCAGGATGTGATAGTAATCATAAAAATAAAATGTCCACTCTCCTCTTCTTGACCAGTGGCAAACTGTCTAATGCTTAAAAGCCAGAATGAATAATCTGTCCTCAGGTGGTAATTAGTCACTTCATTATTTCACTATAGCTTAAAAAAAAATCCTGTTAGAATCTCTCAGCTCCAATAAATTAAGAGTTCATATGATAGCTATTTAAGCTAATGGCTAGTTCGACTTTTAATAAGGCTTTATAATTAATTAATCTCATTTAAGGTATGTGGATTCCTGGTTTGTAATTACAGACTCTAGTTTTAGAAGGTAAAACCAATATTTACCCCTATACATCCCCTACCAGAGGGCTGCCACAGACATCCTCTGGTAAATATTCATTTACACTGACAGCAAAAACATTTTTTATGGAGCTCCAAATCTGCAGTCTTCCAGCTGTCAGCTTGGTGGTGAACTGTTCTAATGCCGAAGGCTTCTGCCTGGGGATGGGTGTATTTGAGCTGAATAAAACAATACAGCAATACAAACATAGAATATATTTTTCTGTTTTTTGTTTCTCTGTATGTCTCAGTCTCTCTGTCTGTCTCTAAAGTGGGAACAGTTTTTTTCTCTTTGGTAATCTTTTCTTAAGATTTTTTATGAAAGAAGTTTTTGTTTTTAACCATTTGTTCAGTACTGTACTATCTTTTAAGCTCCTACTAAGTGTTTTACATGGATTATTCCTCTAAATTCTCATCAAATTGCTATGAGAAACATATTCTTATTATTTCCATTTTAAAAACAAGGACATTGAAGCTTACAAAAGCTTAACAACTTGCCTAAATTTATGTTTATAGTAGAGGAGCTGATGTTTGAAACAGAAATATCTGACCCCAAAGAATCCTCACTTCAAAATATAAAAGAAGTTCAGCTTGCTTGATAGGTGGCTAAGGAGAGATTGGTTTATACATTCAAAAGATTCTAGGTAGTATTCCTTAAAGATAAAAGAAAATCTTTTGTTGCTACTTACTTGTGTATTTGTGTGTATATTGTAGTGTGTATACAAATATTTAATTTTCCCACAATGCATTGGCCTGAGTATATAAGAACTTCACATTGAGGATGACTGTTTAAATTCCTCTGACTCTTGGCCTCTGCCTGTGTAAATCACTAATTCCATGCAATTCCTGCTTAACTATTTTAGAAGTCCTTAGTAAATGTTTCATATGTGCTTGTGAACATTCCTGGTGTGTGGGGATTCCTGTTTTCCTCATATAGGCATTTCATTCTCCTCTTCTGCACTACAAACACCTCAGTTCCTCTCTGGTCCCCACTGCAGTTTCCCTGTGCACTGCTCTGAGCCCTTCTCCAATGCCAAAGCTGTGAGCTTTTCAGCCCTGACATTGGGGAAGAGAGATTGTTGAAGGATCACCATCCTTGCCTATGCTGGGGTTGTTACAGACTACAAGTAATGTTTGCAGGTCCGCTTTTAGTGATACTCTCAACATGTCCCCTTAAATGTGAAGTGTCCAGAAGTCCACATGGACTTTAAAGCCCAAAAGACCACAGCAAGTTAAGATAATTCTGGAAATACCAACTTCAAAATGATTAAAATTTGATTTCACTAAAATTCTTTCTGGAAGCATAAAAAAAGCTACATAAATTCCACAAAGGGCAGTTTCATGCAAGTAATTTTTCTCAAGGACTTTAAAAAAATACATGGTTTGTTCTTGACAGGAATGGTCTCTACAGTTGAATTTTCAAGAATAGGTATATTGTAGCCTATTTTAAATTTAGAAACTATTTTATCAAGTGTAGCCAGGCCATTATTCCATCTATGCATTATCTTATAGGCTGGATTTGTGATTATTTTTCTGCTTTACTTGAATTTTTTCCTGTGTGTATCTATAAGGATTGCAATATATTCATGGGTTATGTTTGCTGACAGTGCCTTGAGATAGATGATTGATAGATTATTTATTTATTTATTTGTTTATTTTTGCTAATAGAAAGGCTTATCTTCAGGGATAAAAGAAAGCAGGAAGCCCAATGTTAACTCAAATAACCCAAATAACTCAGCAAAGATGCAGCATATTATGTGTTTTCCATTACTTAGATGCCAAATATGAGGAGATTTCATTTGTTTTTCCTAAAAGCATATTTGGCAGTCTAATGTAAAACAGAAGATGAGAATTAATGTTACTCTTAGAAAAATATTTATTTAGTATACCAAGTTGGTTCCCCTACCTTGTGAACTATCTTTCTGCCATTCTTTCTGATTGTTCATGTTTAAAATCTCAGAATCCATTTTGACTTGCCTCCACTTCTCTTATGTGTTATTTTCTTTAAAAAAAATAGCCTTTTTATCTATCCCTAGACTAACTGAAAATCTCTTCATTTAAACATAAGTCACTGGATCAGTCTCAATCTGCTGGTGGCTCTCTTTCATACTTGCTTTCGTAGATTTATCTTTCACAATCACTAGCTTTATCAAGTTGCCCCTTCAAGAATCATCTCTACTTTCCAATTGTGTGCAAGTTAACTTTCAGTACCTAGGCCTGATATTTTAGAACCTACTATTTCTCCTTTCTTTGTCCTTCAAATATAAATCTGTTCTTACTCTTTGTATGAAGTATCTGTTCTGCACGTGGAACGTTTTGCCCCAAACAAATCATGCTAAATGGTGAAGCTTTGTTTTATGTATCAACCTGTACTTACATTATCATTATAACTATCCCATGTCAGTTTAATCATCTATTGTAGAAGAATGAAAAATGCCACCCCCTGCCCTGCTGCAAATGTCCTTGACCTTATTCCTGGAATCCGTACACATTAACTTACATGGTGAAAGATGTGGTTAGGTTAAGAACCTTGAGATGGAGAGTGTGTTAGCTTTTAGTTGCTGTGATTAAGATGTTTGACAAGAAAAACCTAGAAAAGTTTTTCAGTTTTAATCACAGGAGGTGTGAAAACACAGAAATTATCACAAAAAAATCTTGCTGACTTCAAAGATGGAGCAATGGGATTATAAAGTAATGAATGCAGGACACTTCTAGAAGCTGAAAATAAAATAAAATGTATCCTCCCTATGAGCCTCCAAAAGGAAAACAGCTCCTCTAACATTTTGGTATTAGCATAGCGAGACCCATCAGAATTCTGACCATCATAACTATAAGATAATAAATTTATGTTGTTTTAAGACACTGAGTTGGTGGTAATTTGTTGTAGCAGCAATAGAAAACTAATACTTTTATTCAACATAATTTCTTCTCCAAATGGACTTTATGTTCCTTGAGGTCAGGACAGAGAAGAAGAGTTCTAATATCCATTCCCCCCTTTCTTCTTGGTAACAGAATCCTATTTATTTAGTTATTTGGCTTAGGAATAAAATGACTTCAGCTTCTTTGCAGTTAACTCTGTCCATGTGACTAAGTTGTAAGAGGGAAGTGCTATGGAAAAACCTTCCAAAACGATTGACTTAGCTAGGAAAAGTGATTCGTTTATTCTCCTATCTTTTTTGCTACTGGATTACTGCAGCTCCCTCAGCCATCCTGGACTGTTCTGCCTCTAATGATGGCAGTCCTGAGACACAGGGGCATAGATAGCACTTAGAGTCACCATATCTTCTCTGGACATTCTGCCCTTGGGCCTGTTTTACCTAAAAGAGAGAAAATAAATGTCTATCTTATTTAAGCCTCTGTGTATTTGCCCCTTTCTATTTTTATGAAACTGCATAATAAATGATAATACCAATGAGTGTTAAATCTCCCTTAGCTGCTGGCACAGTGCCTAGGACAGAATACTAGTTCAATAAATACTTGGATGAAAGTCACTCATATCTCAGGACTAATATCTCCATGTAAATGTTATAATTTCCATCCCAATTGGTTTTAGTCAGACTTCTGTGGTGGATTGACTAGTATTGCTGCAAAATTCATGTCTGCCTAGAAACTCAGAATATGACCGTATTTGGAAATAAAGTGTTTGCAAAAGTAGGTAAGATGAGGTCAGAATGGATTAGGGTTGGCGCTAAACCCCTGATATTGTCCTTATAAGAAGAGGAAAGGACATATAGATCCAGGCCAGAAGGTCATGGAATGACCCAGGCAGGGATTGGAGTAATGTAGTGCCAAGGCAAGGAAGGCCAAGGATTGCAGAAGCCACCCTAACAGAGCAAGCATCAAGGAAAGATGCTTTCCTAGAGCTTTCAGGAGCATGTCTTTGTGGACTCCTTGATTTCAGATGTCTATACTCCAGAGACTACAGCGGGAGTCTGTATTTCAGTTGTTATAAGGTACTTAGTTTGTGGTAATTTGTTACAGCAGCTTAGGAAACAAATACACCCTTGTTTGCAATGATACATGCCAATGCTAAGAATAGTTCCCAGCAAATCATAAATGCCCCAGTGTTAGACTTTGTTTTGTATCACTACTATTAGCAACATTATTGTTATTGCTTTCTATGCTATTTTATGACACTTAACACTGACAGTATAAAACCTCATACTTTTAGTTGAAACTGTTTTCAGGTATAAATATTTTGAGTCTACAATTATTCCATAAGGTCCTTGAGGGTGAAGACTTTAGTTTACACCCTTTTGTCTCCCATTTTCACTGCTTGACGTTTAACATAGTGCTGGGTGCTAGGAGGGCAGCAGCCTTTACAGAAGGAAAATTCCCCATGGATAGTGTTCTCAGAATAACTGGAATCTACAAAATAGTTATAGCCTTGGGGAATTTGGTAGATGGTTGCTAGGGTCAAGAGTCCTCCTGATTGACAGAGAGCTAGATAAGTACAAGGCTTGAGTTTTTCTGGACACCAGTCAAGTGAAGAGGATCAGAACCTGGCAGAGAGTAGTCACCCAGTGATTTTTATTTTGTGTGTGTGTATGATTTTTTTTTGAACTATTAAGGAATAATTTGCATCTGTCTCTTTAAATAAGTACTTTATTTATTTAGAAATCTGCTATAGTCAAAGTACAAAGAGCTCATCAAGATTTCATGTGCAATTATTATAAGCAAGAACACAGCCTGAGGTAGCAAGAAGTTTTCTGTAAAGCAGGCATATTTCCTATTTTCAAGCTCCTGGTTGCACTCCTCAGCAACATCACTGAGATGCAGACTTTTTAAACTTCCTTGTCTCCTCTTGCTGGGAGATTTTGTGCCTCTGACTTGCTTTCAGGCAGTTCTTTTTCTAGAAGTCCAAGATACATTTGTGAAGTGTTGATAAACACAGCAAGTCATTTGAAGAGTCACAGGTAAGGAATTTCAGACTTTTCCTAATAGAGAGATTGATTTGAATTATCAATATTTTTTATAATAGGGGCACTATTGCAGGACAGGACTATCTTGGCAAGAGGCTTATATTACTTCCTAAGACCAGAGACTAAATGTAAATAACATTTGTCCTCTGATAAATAAGTTCTAATCAACCTTCTTATTGCTTTACATTTATTAACTTGTTTAATACTTTCATTAACCTATGATCAAATATTCTTGATTCTTCTGATTTCATGGATATGGTAACTGAGGCATAGAAGTGGTGCATAAAATTCCCCTAGAATCTGCTGTATACTCTCCACTTCCAGTCAGGCTGTTGATATTTGATAGGAGTGTTCAGCTACCTTTGTTTCTTGCCTTTAATTTCCTCACTTAGAAAAAGCATGATATCTCAGCAAACACAAAGAATAGGGTGCCAACTTTTGCCTGGAAGGATCTTAAATGTTTACATATGATTAACTAAAGGAAAGTAAACTAAATATGAAGATTAGCTCATACACATTAAATGTGGATCAAGTCCTGTAATAGGGTCAATAGACCTGCCCCAACTATCCCAGGGTCTTGGAAAAAGTTCAAATGGAGGCCTGTGTACCACATGTTTAGACTCCAAATGTTAAAAATGTTTAGGGTAATTTAAATGTCTTCACAGATATATTTCCATAATAATCTAGACAACTAAAGTTAGAAAGCTTAGACTTCTTAGGATTTCATGCCAGAAGATGGGAACATGGGGAGGGTCTGAACTAGGTCCCACTCTTGTGCTCTGGCTCCCAGCCTGGTCTATTTTCTTTCTACTCCTATCACTGCCCTGTAAGGCAGGGGTTTTTGGACATCCATGATAGACACCTCATCCCACAAAATCATGTTTGTTGACATTACTTGCAAGTAGGATTATTATATTTAGCAAAGAAAAGATGCAGGTTTCTCAACTAAATGAATTTGAAAGACAAAGCAATTTCTTAGTATAAATATGTCCCATGCAATATTTTGCTGTGTATCTGAAATTATAATTTAGTGGGACATTTTGTATTTAATCTGTCAACCCGACCTATAGGTGTTCACCCACTGACCAAGCTCCAGGCCCACTGGTGCACACTGTGAGGACTGTTTCCACTCTTTACTGGGATGGATTCAGATCAAAGACCCACATGTCCTGGGATGTCTTGGGGGCTTTTGTTCAGATAATTCTGTGATCTAGGATATGCAGAGTATGATTTAGAAAGTAGGGAGCATGTTCTCCTTTAGGAGGGTTATTCTTATTTCCTACGACTGTAAAAAGACTCATAATGGAAGACGAAATGAAATATTCAGCACTGACTAGTGGGATATGAAAAAAAATCATGGAAGAAGGGGCATTTTATAAAGTTTTAAATGTTGGGGAGATTTTAGGGAAGTTAAGGAAAGAATGTACTTGGTAAATATTTCACTGCTATTTGATCTCATAGTGGGGGAAGTGAAAATTGGAGAAGAGGACCTGCTAAGGGAGAGAGCTCTTGTAAACATCCCAGGCATTTGATTAAAATCCCTAAAAAGTTATGCTCTAGGAGAAAAGGGCACATAGGTATAGACCAGCTTTCCTAGAGTCAAAGTGATCTGTGTGTTTCTTATCTGGTTTTTGGAAGAAAATTAAACCTTCCCAAGGGGAAGATAACAACTATCTAGTGTCATCATATTTTTTATACATAGTATACAGCGTTCAATAAAGAATTATTAGCAATGCCAGAAAGCAGACTCAGATGATGCAGAAAACAATAAAAATCACATATAATAGTAACAGTCCACAGATAATCCAGATGTTTTTGGGTTTTAGGATAAATTTGTAAAAGTTGGAAAAATATTTCCAATACATTTTTTTCAACAAAGATTTGTATCCAGATTATACAAATAATTTTTACAAACCAATATGGAAAAAACCCAACTACCCCATGAAAAAATTGAGGGAAGTCTTAAATAAACATGTCACAAAAGAGGAGATCCAAATAACTGATAAACACATAAAATGGTTTACAACATCATCACCAGAAAAATTCAAATTAAACAGTAGTGGTAAACATGTCCACCAAAAGGGATAAATTGAAAATTTAAATTTAAATTGACGACATTCGTTGTAACAAACATACCATTCTGATACAGAATTTTGAACAGTGGGAAGGGCTGTTCATGTGTGGGGGGGAATATATATGGGAACTTGGTACCTTCTGCTCATTTTTTGTTTTAATCAGAAAATGCTTGCCCTCTTTTATTCCTACCATTCTCCTTGCTATCCTTCTTGGTAACTTAACAGAGATCATCCATTCAACACCTTGGCTACTCTCCTCTTTACCTTTCTTGCTACCTTTTTTGTTTCTCCACTTTTTCATTTCATTTACAGTACCACCATTTACCCAATTACTCAGGCTAAAAACTTAAGAGTCATCCTTATTTTCCCCAACATTTCCCACACCATCCCCCATATCTAGCTCAATAGCAGATTACCTTTACCTATGAAAGACTGTCTTTTTTTAAAAAAATATTTATTTATTTGCTTTAGTTGTACACAATCCGTTTTTATGTGGTGCAGAGGATTGAACCCAGGCCGTGCACGTGCTAGGCGAGTGCTCTACCGCTGAGCCACAATCCCAGCCTGAAAGACTGTCTTTTAAATGCCTTCCACATACCTTGAATCTTGTCCTTTTTCATCACTACACCCTTACCTCTTATCTGGGACTAAAATAGCCTCATCATCTTTGTGAGTTCACTCTTACCTTCACAAATCTCATTTCTACCCTGAAGTAGAAATAGACTCTGAATCTATAGATTATACCAAACATCATGTCATTTTCTACAAATTCCTCTGTGATTAGGCACCCACCTGTTTATCTCTTGTCATTGTATTACTCATGCTTTCTGTTATTTCTCAAACACAGAGAGTTTCTGTCCTCTCCAGAGCTCATTACACTGATTCACTCAGCCTGACACACTCTTTGCTAATATATTTTTATATCTAGCTTTTTCTCATGATTCAGGTGTCTTCAAAGTTCACCTCATGTGAACAATCTTTATGACCACATTATGTGAAAATAAAGACTCTTAATGACTCTCACTTAAACCTGCTTTGTTTCTTAATGGTAGTTAGCAATAGCAATCCTAAAAACAAAAACAAAAACAAAAAAACAACAAAGCTATGTGTGTTTGATGAAAATAGATCTAGTTCACTCAAATGTAAACATCACAACAGAAAAGACATCATATACCTTTTATATGTTGACCAGTGCCTAGGATAATTGACAGGATCAGTGGAAAACTTAGTAATATTTATTGAATAAATGAATAAGGTAATTACAAAATTTAAATGAAATTGTGTATGTAAAGGGCCTAAAAAAGGCTTGTCATATAATGAATCTTTCTGCTAAAGAATAAAGTATGAGTTTTACATTAACTTTACTTGCTAATTTTCTCATCACAGGATACCATAATACTGGAAATAAAAATTGCCAGTCCAAAGTTAGGATGTTTTATTTGTTTGGTATAAAAAATATCTGTAGTTTCCAAGGGTCAGACATTTTAGCAAAGGATATAAGGAGTCATTTAGGCACTAGTTTTGAGGTAGGTCTTGCATACTCAGATGTCACATGTAAATGAAAACCAACCCAGATGCTTGCTTGTGTGGTGAATTTTTCATAGATATCACTAAGTGAGTATTGAGATAGGCAGTTGAAAAGACATGGATTACCACCAAGGTGATCATAGTGTAGTGGAAAAGACGGGCGTATACACCAAACGTCAGTAGAAAGAGTAACTAACCTCTCTGGAGCCCCAGAAAGGTTAATATAAAAGATAAAGAGTGATTTGTATATTAAAAAGGTGCTAACCAGTCAGACCAAGAAAAGCTTGGGAGAAAGGTAGATGGATAAACTCCTATGCAAAAGTCAAGGAGACATGGTATGTTCAGTGACCCTCAGCCAGCATAACCTAGCTGGAGTATGACATTAACAGGAAGAACAATGGGGGATGTGTCTGGAGATGCAGGCAGAGGTCTTGGCACACAGCTACTATTTACTAATTGTTCCTACTTGTCCTCTTTCTTCTCCCATTCAGGATATTCAATCAGGAGATATACTTCCACTGAAATTCTTTTCAAATTAAACCAAATAAAGTTCTTAAGTGAGGGAATTAACTTGTTGAATGTAGAATTCCTTTCATCTTATTATGTCATTGCTTAAAAAATTAAGGCATTCTTGCCCATTGTTTTATGCTTGTATTTCTTCTTTTAAGAAGGATTATGTCTAGTGCTTTTAGAGAGCACTGATGCAAGTGCATCTGCTTTTAACAATGTGGTTTGATGCTTTTGTTATGGGTAAATGGCTTCAGAAAATATCATTTGTTCTGCTTTTACAAGTGATTTCTTTATTTTTCAACACTTAAACATGCCCTATATTACAAATGGGAGGTTTTTCTAAAAGTCTCACTGACATTTAATTTTGTGGTTCAAATTAAATATTTATAATACAATGCTATCAGAAAAAAATGAACTCTCAAAAGTTGTGTTCTTATATCTTAAAATTCAGTCTTTCAAATTAACCATTAGAATCATTCCTTTTTAAATTTAAACATTTAGTTTTTAGTTGTAGGTGGACAAAATACCTTCATTTTATTTTCATGTGGTGCTGAGGATCGAACCTAGTGCTTCATGCATGCTAGGTGGGTGCTATACCTCTGAGCCACAACCCCAGCCCTGGAATCATTCTATATTTCTGTTGTAATTGGCTTTAGTTTGTACTCCTATTTCCTTTTGAGGCTATTTTTTTTTACCTTTTTCTTCAGTTTTTTAACCCACATCATTGATTTATGATTGTAAATAGATTTTGAGTGCTGAATCATACAACTCTTTAGTAAAACTGGGAGTCCAAAATTAAAAGCCAGTAGCCTACAAAATGTGATGATGCTCATTGTGTTCATACAAAATCATGATCAAGAACAGAATGAATTATTTCTTAATTCAACTATTCGATGTAGTTTGATAATTGATTGTGAGGATATGTGTGTGTCATAATGAGTAGTCATTATAACAGGATGATGGGTAAATCAACACTTCCCTAGGACTGATTAGGTTATCAACTGAATAGATGAATAGTGAATATCCAATTATATGACTCCCTAGAATTAGTCAAAACTTTTCATCAGTAAGCTGTGGGAGGATAAAGGAGAGAAGCAAACAAGCATCATTTCATTGAAGAGCATAAAAGAATTCTCCTGAGTAATCTGACAGCCCAGCTGTGTATGTTTTTATCTCGATCATGGTTTTAAAAGTTGGATTTTTGAACATCAGTGGCACTTTAACTTTGATTAAAAATGAGGGCAAGTCAGAGAAAACAGTGTCAACAGCAAGAGATGGGAAACCCATGTGCCGTGTGTTTGTGTGTTTGTGTGTGTGTGTATGTGTGTGTGTGTGTGCATGTGTGTGGCCCTGTATGAGGCTGTGATGAAAGACAATTTGCTTAGAAACCTAGGGTTACAGCCTGGCCCAACAATTTCAGATTTTTGACTAAAAGCTATGTGCAAAGGATGGTGGTTGATGATTTTATGAGGTTTAGGTGATTTGAGGGCTAGAATATTTTATTTCCCATGTGATTATTTGTACCCTGATTTTCATTCCTTCCGCTCATATTGTTCACAAAAAGAGTTTTAGCATCCATGATCAGCCTCTGAACTATTTCACATTTCTTCTTTCCTTGCTAACATATTCGTACTTAATGCCACAAGCACCTTATTTCCTGCATCTCTTCTAAACTATACCCCTTCAAAAGATTTTTCTCCTAAGCATGTTAACTTTAGAAATAGTCACACGCACCAGGTGGAGTGATGTATGCCTGTAATTCCAACATTTTTGGAAGCTGAGGCAAGAGAATTGCAAGTTCAAAATCAACCTCATCAATGTAGTGAGGCCCTAAGCATCTTAGCAAGAACCTGTTTGAAAAAATAAATAAATAAATAAATAAAACAGGCTGGGGATATGGCTCAGTGGTTAGTGCCCCTGGATTCAATCTCTGGTATCAAAAGAAAAAAGAAAATAAAAAGTCACATGCTGTACAATTTCCCCTTACTATTTCTCTCCTGATCTCCTGTTTCCATTCTTTCTCTAATTTTTTAAAAAAGAATATAATCCTTTTTCATGCTGTTAGTGTTAGGGTGACAGTGGAAAGTTCCAGAAAACTACCCACTGGAGAACTAATGAAAACCTCCAACTACTTTTTTTTTTTCTTTTGTCCAACTACTTTTGAACTCTCTTCAGAGTCCACTTTTGTTAATGGAAAAAAACTACATGTGCCATTTATTTGTCATGAATGATACAAAGAAATTTGAGTTGCATTTTAAAAACCTCAGAATTATAGTCCCTGAAGGTTTACCCTCAAGAGTTCAGTTTTGGTGTATGGGTTGAAAATGTAAATAAGGTATTGTCCTTGATGAACACACAGTTTTATGGAAAACAATCACAGAGAAAACAATTACAAGGAACCACATGGAACACTATAATAAAGAGACATGGTGTGTGACCAGAGTGATGAAAGCTAAATTTTTCTTAGAGAAGTGAGGAAGGCTTCACAGGAAAGGCTGCTGTCCCTAGAGGGAAGAAAATGAGCAGAAGCTTTGTAGGAAGAGACAAATTGTTGGGTAAGAGCAACTAGGTCCATAAAGTAGGCTGTGCAAATCCATGGAGTTGCCAAAAATCATAGTTTGTTCAGAGTCCCGTGATGTTTGTTACACAGTCATTGTGCCCAATACAAGGGGTGGGGAAAAAAACTGCCAAAGGATTTTCTTGTGATCTTAAAGGGTAAATCCAGTGATAAAAAAAATAAAAAGGAAGGAAGTTAGAAAGGAATGAAGGAGGGAAGAAATGAAGAAAAAAAGAAAATTCATTTAGGAAATTGTGGTCAGAATTGTGTTAGAGGACTAGAGGACTTGTGTCTTTATTACAGGAGAAGTTTGGAATGACCTAGTAAAAAGGTGGCAGTTAAACTATCTGTTTACAAATGGAATTTAAAAAATTTCAAGACACAGGCACACATATAATTATATACTAGTAAGGAAAGTGAGATAAGTTAATGAGAAAATAGCAATTTGAAATAGACCTACTTTACATAATAATGAATTCAAAATATAAAAGCACTTCAATATTTGAGAACTAATTATCGGATAAAGAAAATGCAGGCAAGAAAAAGGACTTTTAATGTCTTTAATGATATTTAAAACCACTTTAATGATTTGAAAATGTCAATAATTTAAAAAAAAATGTTTCCCCAATCATTAGGCCCTAAAAACTTCAGAACTGTGTGTCAAATGGTAAGTCTATCTCTATATATACCAGGGTTATCTCAAGTCCAAATTAATGGAATTCTAAAGATTGTGCCATATTTTATTCTTAAGTTGTTCTTTGTTCTCCATTTTAGAAAGCACAAAGACAAATATCCTTCGAACAGCTTTACACTTTCAAATTATTAAGTCCAAGGCAAAACATGAAGTAGATCAAGAGAAGGAAGAAGGGTAGAGACTATTTTATCTTACTATAATCCATGGATAATCCCTCATGTTCTTTTTTGGGCTTATCACCTCTAGACAGGGGATAATGAGGAGAGAAATTGTGAGGCAGACAAAATTTTTTTTTGATGTATTGTTCTTTCCTTTTACTATGTTACCTTTAAGCTGAATGTATCCTATCCCACTCTCCAGAATCAAATGAAGGGATTACATTTCTCATAGCTATTCTTACACTGAACAGGATGGCTACCGGTCATGAAATTCAAGGCAGCATCAGAGAATTGGGCAGAACATGTTGTAAGGTTGTTTCACCTCTTTTCAATCAAACATATCAGCAACTATCATCACACTACTTCAAGTTAGGATCATTTGTAGAGTATAGTGGTTTGGCATACATCTCTAACCAGGATCCCGAAACTGATTGTTGTTGAGTTCATGAATATACAATAAATGAGTACAGTTGAGCAATGGTAAGACAGTGTCAACTGGATAGACATCTGTCTGCTTAAAGACATTCATTCATATTCCACGTATTTTTTTAAATAGTCATTTCCATGCTAAATTTTGCCACTGGCCTTCATTTTATATCTCTAACTCAAGGAAATCATACTTTTTCCTTGTAACTCATTTCTTGAGAAAATTCCATTCAGGGGAGTCACACACAACATGGACTTCATGATGGCTAAGCTTCTAGGGCTGTATCTTCTTCTCAAGTTCCCTCATGACTTCTTGTATATCTCCTGGGAACCTTGATGAAGTTGTCGCCATCTTATTTTAGCATTCATTTCTTATTTGTATATTTATCCATGTATGTATTAGTAACTAGCATGTTTGTCTGGATTCACATGGATTGTGGAACTGATTCTCATCCAAACCACAGGGTAGAGAGCTTAAATATGATAGAGTTGAAAACATGGAGTATGTAAGTTTGTAATACTTACAGAGCATAGGTCACTTTCACTGCTTTGTGTCATTGGATTCATATGGAAACCCAATGAAGCAGGTCAAGTAGATTCCAATCTCTATTATACACAAGGAAACTAAGTGCAAATGGTATTTCTAAAGTTTCCTAAAAAGTAAGAAGCAGAGAGCCTGTGTTTAATCTACAAAAAGTTTTTCTCATTCACATTCTAGTATTTTTCCTCTTTTATCAGCTTCTTCTTTTACTTCCCCCTTTCCTTCTTTTTTTATTTATTCCTTCTTTTGTTACACTTCTGTGTTTTATTCTCTTTCTCTACCTCACTTTATTCCCCTCCCATTTCCCCATGTAGCTCTGTCATAGTCTAAATCTGTTGCCTATATAAGTGAGGACACTAACCTCAGGAGATGTAGCATGGCTCTGGTAGTTGGTTGTATGAGTTAGAGATCAAGGGAAGTAAGATCTTCTGCAGAATTTATAGACTATTTTGCATCTTAAAAGAATAATGAGTAGGCACACTGGAAAGGCAGATATAGATCAGGGAGCTGAATGCAACTTTTTAAGAAACTGAATCTTGAATTAATTTGCTAGTTAAAATATTATATTAATCACGGTGTTGACATTTTTTCTGAAGCTAAGGCTGTAGATAATTCAACTTCAAATAGTTATTTCCTCTTCATAACTGCCTCATTTCCTCCCCACTATATACCCCCATGAGGTGTTCCATAGTTCAGTTTGCCCTCGTAAAACTTAGGTTATAACTGAGCTGGTGATCATTCATGTACAGAGAGAGCATGGTGGAGTCTTAATTTTCCGTTGATAGAGAATTGAATGCAAATTAAGCAAAAGTATCTTCATTTTATAAAGGGAAATGCACAGCAAGAGGTGAATGCTCTATACAGAGGTGTGAGGTAAATTGGGAGACAGCTTACCAAGATGTAAAAAACAAACTAATCATCCTGCCCTGTGCAATTTCCCTTCAACCTCTTATCCAGCTGGGGGTCCAAGTTCTCAAGTGGAGACTAATCTAATTTCACTTTCATCAGCTAAAGGCTGTAATCAATATCCCTGCTTCAGGCTAACTATTCACCACAACTTCATTTTACTCAAATGGAATATTCTAGAAAATCACTAATTTCTTTTATTCTGAGAAGATGGACCACCATGGTTTAGGTTAGTCTATGTAGGCTAGATTGATCCAATTCTGGAGGAATTTTCAACACTAAAATGGGAATTATGAAATTCTCAAGCAAAATTAATTGGCTTAATGATTTGTTTTTGTAGTTCAGTAGGTGATTGCAGCTAGAGTCCCTGACAGAATTCAGATGGAATGACCCAAGTGTCTGATTATCATTAGCATCCTAATGAGGATGTGAATCAACTGTGTAGCATTCCAAAGGAAGGAACTGAGAGGGGTTCTAGCATATATATTTCAGTTAGGTATCTGGTACCAGGTTCTTACATCCTCAGTATAATCAATCTCCTTTAAGACTAATAATTCTTATGTATGGCGCTTTTTTTGTTGTTGTTTATCTAAATAAAAAATACTTATTTAACATGTGCTTTGTCAATTTGGGGCTTTCATGGGCAGTTCTAAGAACTCCTTGCCATTGAGGCTGTAGATAATTCAACTTCAAATGCTCCAAAAACATGACTTTTTTAAGGTCTGTGCTAATTCCCTTTTCTCTTATTGTTATCCTTAAAAATTCTTCCCATTACTTTTTCTGATTTCCTCTCAGGAATTCAGATATGGAATTGTGACTGACAGCTTACTTGAAATTCCATTTAACTAATTTTCTCCCCTTTTTGTGTGATTATGTGTGTTTTCATGGTTATTGAAGTGAACATTGAAATGCTAGAAGGAGGTTGACTATTGAGGCATGGTTCATTCAGGGAAATCCTACCTCCCCTGAAGGGTGAGCTCAAGCATAGATAACCATTTTGAAGGCTGAGAGATGCATTACTCAGTGCAACTCAGTTTGCATGTATCCTTGGCTTAAAGATGGGTTCATACTAAGAGTCAGCCTTTCTGACAGTAAATGACAGTTAATGTCAGAGATTCAGGAGGAGAAACAGCCAAGGAAGAAAATTGCATTGCTGTTCAACTTTTACAGTGCAAAAAGTAACATCTCTTATATAGGATGCATACAGAAAAGATGGTTAAGCTTAGTTAAGTTTTAGGTTAAATCCAATACTTTTATACTAATAGAAGTATAAGGATCTATGAAATGCTCTTTACTAAATCAATATGTATTTTGGAGTACTTGCTATTTCCCCACATTATACCAGCTATTTTAAGAATACAAAAGAAGGGGCTGGGGTTATGGCTCAGGGGTAGAGCACTCATCTGGCATGTGTGAGGCCCTGGGTTTGATCTTCCACAGCACATAAATAAAACAAAGGTATTGTGTCCACCTACAACTAAAAAATATATATATTTAAAAAAAAAGAATACAAAAGAAGAATGAGATGGTGGAGAGGGTAGAAGAGGGGAGAAAGAGGAAGTGGAGAGAGGAGGGGGAGGGAGAAATATTACCTAATTTAAAGGGAAAAAGAATATAAGTAGCACCTTTAAATAACAATAAGCCATTAGAGATAGGAGTAAGTTGCTGAAGTTTGTATGGGATTGTATGGAATATGTAATTCATCAATTAATTGAACAGATATTATTAAGAATATTTTTTGTGTCAGCCAATGTGGCTTAGTTCAATCTTGAACAGTACACTTTTATTTGGCTTTCATGGGCATTATATTTTAATTTAAACTTCTCTATGGAAGATATATTTTAACTAGATCTGTGTGAGTAAGACTTGGAGTAGGTAGAGATGTAGAAGGAGTTTTCACTAACAATTATGGAGAATTTGAAATGTGTTTAGCATAATAACACTTTCCATAGATAATATAATTTAATCATAATGGTCATCAATATGCATTTTATGTTTTTCTTTTTACTAATGAAGAAAAATAAAGTTAATATGAAAACGATAAGATTGTTTTTGAGATTTAGACTTAATAGTTCCAGGCCCAGATTCACGCTCTTTCAATTCACCTCTAACAGTACTTTCTATGTGGGAGAGTGACATTTGCAAAGACATAGAAACTCAGTGGTGTGTGGTGCAGTGTGTTGTTTGGGAAGCTCCTGAAGGAAGAAAAGCCAGACTGTTCAGGTCATAGAAAGCTTTTGTTCTTGCATGAATTGATTGCAAGGAACACATATTGACTGAATTTACCTTAAGATAAAGACAATATTTCAAGAACAATTTTTTAAAATAGTTTTTTTAGTTGTCAATGGACCTTTATTTTATTTACTTATATGCATTGCTGAGAATTGAACCAAGTACCTCACACATGCTAGGCAAGGGCTCTGCCACTGAGCCACAACCCCAGCCCTCCAAGAAAATTTGTATGGTCTGGAAAGTCAGGGAAATGGACATGATGGGCACCTCACAAATTGTACTGTCTAGGCTTCTTCTCTTCTCCTCTCTATGATGACATAACCTTTGAGTCTTCATACACATGATTTGTAGAGTTACTGTGGCTTTTTTAGATCTTTCTCCATCATGACCTTTAATTCAGCCTATTAATAAGTATCTTTCGGACTTAGTATTTTCTATTTAGATTTCTAAGTGAATATATTTGATTAACTCAATCATTTCATAACAGGATATACCACAGGCATTTTAGTCATATTCAAATCAGAAACCACATAGGAATTATAAATGAACAGTTGAGTTCAAGCCAAGTTGTTTGTACTAACCAGGGAGAATTTATTAAAGAAAAGCTCTGATGTACTCCTGGGATTCTAAGGAGCCAAGTGAATGAATAGGCCTATGGGCATGCTCATGAAAGATCAAAAGAGACCCTAAACTCCCACTTTAGAAAGTTCTACCAACTCTGTTCAAGCAGAAAATGAAAGCTAAGGCAGCATTATAAACTTCCTGGGTTGAGAATTCAAGGCATGCAACAAAACACAGAGACCATTAAAAAAAATGAGATTTATTGGCTTCTGGCATGTTCAGAAAAATTTATCCAATCATTAGCTGACTGCTAGATGATCAAATAATGACTTCGATGACCAAACATGACAAAGAATACAGATTTTACAGATTTTGTTCATCAAAGTCATTAAACAAATAATAACTGTAATAAATAGCAACACCAATCCACATTCTAAAAATCTAAAGCAAGAGGACAGTGTCTCTCTAAATAGATAATTTCAATAAAGATAGAATTTATAGGAATATATCAAATTGAAATTCTAGTGATGAAAAATACAATAACTAAAATTTAAAATTAACTAGAAGATATTAAGAGTAGATTTGACCAGGAAGAAGAGTCATTGAACTTGAAAATGGGTCTATTAAGATTATCTCATCTGAGGAACACAAAGAAAAAATAATACATAAAAATAAAGAAAGTTTCAGGAACTGTGAAACAAAGAAAGGCATATAAAAATATTTGAAATATAGTGGCCCACCTGGATTAATGCTTTTTCAAAAAAAAATCAAATTTGGGAAGTTTTATGTTAAATTATTTGAGTTAAATAGGATCCACACCCACATAAATGATAGTTGAACTATCCAGAGCCAAAGACAGATGGAAAATGATGGAAGCAGCAGGAGAAAAGGGACTAATCACATACAAGTTATCAACACTAAGATTAACAGCTGATTTTCTCACCAGAAATCATGAAGACAAGAAAGTAATGGAGTACAAAATTCACAGTTTTAGAAAACAAAAATATGTCAGCAAAGAATTCTATTTCAAACAAAAATATCTTTTAAAAAAGAAGATATTCTCACATTTAGACAAAACAAACAAACAACAACAACAACAATAAAAACACCTTGAAATTGTTGCTAGCAAAATCTGCCCTGGAAGAGATGCTAAGGGAAGTGTATCAAACTGAAATGAAAGTACATGAGGCAGTAAGTTTGATCCAAAGAAAGAATGTATGTATACTAGTGAAACAACCCTAATTAAAGTAGACATAGAAACTATATAAACATATTTTTGTTGTAAATCTTTTTCTTATGATTTAAAAGGCAGCTATATAAAACAATAACTATAAATTTGTGTCAATAAATATATATAAATAATTTAAAATCATCACATAATGCAGGAGCCTTAATAAAGGAGATAGCTAAGATTGCGGTTAGCTGTGAGCCATAAGCATTACCACCATCCATGGTCTCCTGAGACTTGGCCTGGGACATTGTGGATCGGGTCGGAGCCATTTGCATGAGTGTGGATGGTGTGTCGGGGGTGTTGTTAGAGCTGGAGAAAAAAGCTGACAAAATAAAGAGCCTGTTTGTTTCCAGTCTGCCTCTGAACTTATACCCGTGGCTTTGTTGCTCCAAGTGGCCATCGCATCAGGCAGCAACAGGATGCGGCCTGTACAGGGACTTCGGAACAAACAGGTAAGAACTGAAAGGTCTCTAAAGATGGGTTCGAGTATAACTGAATCCCAAGTGATAGAGGCTATAGAAAGACTCCTTGATATACCTGACTCCATTGTCAGTGAGGAGGATTTAGAAAAAGTGAAAGTGATCAAGAAAGCATAGCTTCCACTGGGTCAACTAAGACCAGTAAAGAGAGTATTAGAAGAGTCCCCAAAATGACAAAAATTCAAGCTATTAGAGATATTCGGGAGTTATTGGTGATAGCTGAAGGATACTTGCTCTTAATGGAAACTGGGCCTCAGGATATTGCTGTCAGTGAAATTAGCAGTAGTGAGGAATCTAGTAAAAGTGATCCTGAGAAAATGAGGAAAAAGAAACTAAAAAAGACTAAGAAAAAGGACCATCAAGTAGAGGAACCACTTGTGTCCTCTACTCCCCCATGGGTGGAATCCATTACAGAAAATATGAAGTGTATTACTAGGCGTTTGCATACCCTAGAAACAGAAATAAAAAGTCTTTCTGAGCGCTTATGCGCTCTTGAGGGTAACTCACAGATACATTGGGAACTGCCAGCATTTGAAAAGAAAAATGGACAGAGGGTCCATCAGTCAGTAGATTTCAAAACAATAAAAAATCTCAAAGAGGCAGTAATGACTTATGGGCCCCAAGCTCCTTTCACGTTGAGTATGCTGGAGTCCCTTAACACCTTTAGCTTAACCCCCTCAGACTGGAAAAGTCTATGTAAAGCAGCATTAAGCGGGGGGCAAAGTTCCAAGAACTTTGTATAGAAATGGCTAAAAGAAACGCAGCTGCAATATTTGGAGACTATAATATAGAAATGTTCACAGGAGAAGGGCAATTCGCAGACTTACAGGCTCAAAAAGATTATGACCCAGGTGTATATGCTCAGATAAATGCAGCTGCCTTAGAGGCATGGAAAACTGTACAAGGACCTGGGGATCTACAAGGTAGCTTGTCAAAAGTGATTCAAGGACCTAATGAGCCATATGCTGACTTTGCTGATCGACGTTTGAGAACTGCAGGTAGAGTGTTTGCAGATGTTGATCAAGCTATGCTATTAGTTGTTCAATTAGCATATGAAAATGCTAATAAATACTGCCAGGAAGCCATCAGGCCATGGAAAAATAAAAAGGATCTTTTCGTATATATACAACTATATAAAGATATAAATGACGCCTTTGTCACAGGAAAAGTGATTGCAGCCTCAATGAGAGGTGCTTCCCCTCGAAATTTCACAAAGGCTCAACCTAGACATTATAATCAATCAGGATATTCCAGGCAAAATTATCAGGCTATTCTTATCCCAAAAGAGAAATAAGACCAAGCTCATACTGTGCCCCAGGCCGCTGCCCCAGGTGTAAAAAGGGAAATCATTGAACAATCCCGAACCCAGCAAGGAATAGGTCCCGAGTCAGTGGAACAAAATCCTCTATTGTTCCTTTTTTGAGGCATACTCATTTTAAATGAATTATGTAAATTGGGAAGGAGAAGCAACTGAGCCCCAGCCTTTGACCCAGGGAACCCTGCGGGAGCCTGTGTGCAGCATGAATGCTGCATTGGTCCCGCCGAGCTGCGCTGGCCGCCTGCATGTCCCGCCATGTGCGGTCGCAGGAAATGACGTCGACGGTGGCGGCGCTTTTGGGCGGCCATTTTACACACCATTGGCAGCCTGTTGCCAGGCAACAACCGGATGTACCCGCGTGTGTTTGGCCCTGCGGGCGACTCTGGTTTGGATTTCGTTTGCCTCCGACTGCAGGCAGCGGCGCTTTTGCCTTCGCTCCCCCTCGCACCCCACTGCACCGGGCTGCCCCGAGGCGTCCCAGCTGGCGAGGCCCCGTGCACGCCCAGCCTCGCCCCCAGCAGTATGGACTCAAGCTGCAAGCCGCACGCCAGGCAGGCCAAGACATAAGCATGGGCCATGCAGTGGTACACCTTTTCTTTTTGCCGAGCCACGGAACTGTGAGCCCCGGTGATGGTGGCAGCCATGTACCCGGGACTAAAGCCCGGGGCCACGTGGCAGAGGCAGCAGCCCACCGTCTGTACACCCCTAGCGACCCCATATGGTCGCCACCCACATGGTGCTGCAGAGGGCAGCTGTTCTTTGTTCTTAAGTTTGGGCTCACTCTGAGTTTTTTCCGCACCCAGGCTGGCGCTCCCTTCAGTGAGAGCGTTTTTCCCGGACATCTTTCTGTTCTCCCCCACCAGGCACATACAAAAATTGCAGGTTTACTTGCGTAGAGGTTCCCAAAAAGGGAGAGGAAGAAAGAGAGAGAAAGTGGATGAGAGAGAGAGAGAAAGATATATGGTTGCCTCATTTTCTAGAGGATACTTTTGCCACAGAGACGCTGCGTCTCTAACCGATTGTTAAGCCTATCGATAATTTTCTTTTGTTTTCGTGCCCCGCGCTTGGGCGCCAACTGTCAGGATTACTGCGTTACTTCTTAATGGGGCCGAGGTCTAAAGCTACTCCTCTTTTGGGGCCCAAAAAGGGGGCTCCTTCTGCCAGCAGAAAGAGTTAAAGTAGCTTACCTGGCGAAGATAGGCTTAACGGGCAAAAGTCGCCGAGTGTCTACCCCCGCCTGATTGACGGACACCACGCCACACCCGGGGAGTTTTGGTAGAAAGCAATGCCAAAAACTCGGTTTATTGAGGAAGTTGGACGGTCTTATATAGGACATGGGCCAATCAACAGAAAGATCATAGGGACACATAAGGATCATGGGCGGATGCCATTGGCGGAGCGATTGGCCTATCTTTGGGGTGGTTTCAGTTCTCACAGCCACGCCCCTTGTTTAGCCTAGGTCCTGTAACAGGGCGTGGTAATGTGGCAAGCAGCCAGAAAGCGGTGTAAGGTCCCGACACCTATCTAAAGAGAAATTACAAGTGGCCCACCTACTAGTTCAGGAACAACTAGAAGCAGGACATATAGAACCTTCCACCTCTCCCTGGAATTCCCCCATATTTGTGATCAAGAAAAAATCAGGAAAATGGCGATTGTTACATGATCTTAGAGAAATTACTAAAACCATGGAAATCATGGGCCCTACTCAACCTGGACTTCCTAATCCTGTAGCTATTCCAAAAAATTTCCATCTTATTACTCTTGATATAAAGGATTGTTTCTTTTCCATTCCCCTACTTCCTCTGGATGCCCCCAGGTTTGCTTTTTCAGTTCCTTCTATCAATAATAATGGCCCTGATAAAAGATATCAATGGAATGTGCTACCACAGGGAATGGCTAATAGCCCTACCATATGCCAAATATATGTGGACAAAGCAATGCAACCCATTAAAAATAAATATCCAAACCTCATGTGTCTACATTACATGGATAATGTTTTACTGGCCCACCCTAATCAAAAAATCTTATTTAATATACTCAGTGACGTGGCAGAAAATTTAAAAAAAATATGGATTATATATAGCAGAAGAAAAAGTTCAAACAAGATCACCCATATTATATTTAGGATTTAAAATCATGGATACCTTTGTTAGACCCCCCAAAATTGTAATAAATAAAGAACATTTGACTACCCTCAATGATTTCCAAAAACTACTGGGAGACATTAATTGGCTTTGCCCTACACTAAACCTCACTACTGGCCAACTAAAACCTTTATTTTGACATCCTTCGCGGGGACCCTGATCCATCTTCACCGTGAACATTGACTCCTGATGCTGGGAAAGCTTTAAAGTTAGTAGAAAAAGCCATCGAAGGAGCTCATTGTGATAGATTTGATTTAACTCAACCGCTGATATTTGTAAGCTGCCTGTCATGGCCAGCCACAGCGCCGCGGGAGGAAAACTCGGAGGCAGAGTAAAGCTATTACTACTTTTACTTCTACTTTCTTAGAGAGAGCTTAGAGAGAGAAAGAAAGATTTTTCTTCTTTTTAGAAAGAGCTTAAAGAGAAAGATTAGAGAGAAAGATTAGAGCTTCTTTCTTCTTTCTTCTTTCTTCTTTCTTCCTCGGGAGCCTTGGCCTAACTCTGACCAGCAATTACTTCTTCTATCTGGTTTCTCTTCTGTAACCGCTCTGCCTATGTTCTGGCCACTCTGATTCTTTTCTTCTTCTCCGACCTGAACTCTTCTTCTGACCGACTGAGCGACTGCACAACTGACTGAATGAATTCGTTCTCTTAACTCCAACCGCTTTCACCCGGTTATATACCTTTAGCTTTGCGGGTGCCTCACGTGCATTTACAGGTGCGTCACATACATATCAGGTGGAACTTATGGCTTCCAGCTAGCCGCAATAGCCCTTCCTAATTGGGGCTCCTTCAGATATTGATTATTATTTCTTCACAATATACACCCACAGGAGTATTTTGGCAACAAGGGCCTTTATTATGGATACATTTGCCCGTCTCTCCTAAGAGTATAATTGAGTCTTATACCTCCATGGTGGCCAAACTTATTCTTCAAGGACTTAAGACTTCTACTAAAATATTTGGCATTCACCCTGCTACTATTATTACTCCCTATTCATCATCACAGATTGAATATTTATGCTTCAATGATAATGATTGGGCTATAGCTAAATGCTCTACTTCTGCAAATTTTGATAATCATCTTCCTAAGTCTCCTATATTACCTTTTTGTATCAATTATCCTATTATATTTCCACAGGTAATAAAAAATCAACCTATTCCTAAGGCATTAAATGTATTTACAGATGGGTCCTCAAATGGTACTTCTGCAGTAGTCACTAAAAAAGAAAATATGACTTACATAACTGCACACAAATCAGCTCAATTAGTGGAACTGGAAGCTGTGTTCAGAGCTCTGGAAACTTTTAGAGAGCAACCCATGAACATTTTTTCAGATAGCCACTATATTGTACATGCCGTCCCAAAATTAGAGCTAGCAGGACCAATAGCACCTCATACTCCAGCCTTTAAATTGTTTTATCAAACACAAAAACTTTTGTGGGCAAAAAAAGAATTTCTATTTGTAGGCCATATTAGAGCACATACCAACTTGTCTGATCTCCATGAAGGTAATCAAAAGGCTGATGACCTTACCCAAACAATCTTTATACTTTCAGTGCTCCAGCAAGCTACTTTATTTCACTCCCAGTTTCACGTCAATAGCACCACCTTGCAGCGTAGGTTTAAAATCACAAAGGAGCAAGCCAGAACAATTGTAAAACATTGTAAATCTTGTATGACACATTTGCCCAATCCTCATTATGGTGTTAACCCTAGAGGATTAATGCCCAATCATTTGTGGCAGGTGGATGTTACTCATGAACCAAGTTTTGGAAAATTGTGATTTATTGATGTGACCATAGATACATGCTCAGGCATTATTTTTGCTTCCTTACATTCTGGAGAAAAAGTTAAAGATGTTACATCTCATTGTTTGCAAGCTTTTGCTGCATTGGGCATCCCCAAAATGCTTAAAACAGATAATGGCCCTGCATATACATCCTCATCTTTCAAACAGTTTTGCGCAAAATTCAATATATCCCATAAAACAGGCATCCCATACAATCCTCAGGGTCAGGGCATTATTGAAAGAGCAAACCACACACTGAAAATTATGTTATTAAAACAAAAAGAAGAAAATTGGAAAAGTCCTAGGGACAGATTGGCAATTGCCCTGTTTACCTTAAATTTTTTAACTTTAGACTCTAATGGTTATTCTGCTGGAGACAGACATTGGAACCCACACCAACAACATAAACCTTTGGTTTACTGGAAGGATATTCTTTCAGGTACATGGAAGGGTCCAGATCCAGTATTAATTTGGGGGGGAGGATCTGTTTGTATTTTTCCAAAGCATGAATCCTCTCCAATATGGATACCATCTAGATTAATAAAGCAGGTACCACATCAAAAGGATCAAGATGAAGTTGTTGAGGAATCAAGATTAATTTAAAAAGTACAAAATCAAGAGGACCAAGATGAAGGTATGGAATGATTCCCTCAAAGGAGTCCTTCAAAATATTTCACAACTTAAGTGTCATTCCTCCAGGCCGGGACGAGGAGATCTCTCTTTAGTGTGCACACAATTGTATTTTTTTTTCTTTTTATACGTCTTTATGTCTGTGCATTTGTCTACATTTCATGTTAATGTGACGTCACAAATATATGTTTGTATGTTTGTGCGTCTGTCCAGTGTGACGTCACAAATAACAAAGCGCTTATGAAAAAAAATATATATATGGATCCAAATAACTTTAATTCATTTCAGTTTAAGAGTATTCAATTTAGGTAAATAATCTTATAAGTGAAGGTACTTTCAATTTTGATTTATAGGTGTCCCTGGGACTTCTATTTAGCGAAGTATATGACTAGTGCTGTATAACCTGATATTTTGGTGTTTTGACATAGGATTGTTTATTTGTTATTAACTTCATTTGTTTAATAGCTGATTAATTTAAATTATTTCAACAGGTAAAGGATTGCTGTGTATGCAGATACTCGAGGATTCCAGCTAACAAATTATTTTTCCAAAGTGCCTTTAGCTTTTCTTTAATCTATCTTTAATGCAGTAAATACCCTCAGTCTTTCTCTGTTTTGTTCTGAATATAATATTTTGCCGGCTTATGTTTGTGGGAGCTCAAGCAGCAATGTGTGTGAGCAGAAATCAACTTTAATCTTCTAGTCTAATAATTCTATTTTTTAGTTTGACAACTCGCCTCTTGCCTCAGTGCTGGAATAGCACTGCCTTTCCTTTAATAATTGATGCTTTAGTTTCTAGGTAGCAGGCCCTGAAGATTTGCCGGTGGCATTGTCTAGACATAAAAAGACGGCTGCTGCTCTAGCTGCAATCATCCCTCCTGCTCAAGCATCAAACAACCTCATCAGCAGTGTGGCCTCTGCTCTGCATGCATGGGGCCTCCTAGATCAACGTGTTATAACAAGTGGACATTTTGATCTTTCATTGTTTGGGACTTTATGGAACAATGTTTTGCGGGTATTTGTCTAGAAAACTCACTGTGTTACTTGATAGAACTCAGGGCAGCTGATTTGTTTAAAGAACTTGATATGCTGTGCAACTTGGCTCGTCACCAAAATGCTTGTCAACTTAAAACCGCAGCATCTCCCCACAATTGGACGGCTGTTAGTCACCATACACAGTCGATTCTGAAGGGCTCCATTGGATGGCTGGTAGCCAATGATGGGTAAGATCCCCAGAGGGGGACAACCTAAGACAGGCACAGTTGCACGGGACAGTCTCATGTGGCTGACATATCAACCTAAGACAGGAGTCAAGGGCACAGCCTTGATTATCCGATGATGGGTAAGAATGTTCATTGCACATGGATATCCTAGAGCATCTCCTCTTTTAAAAACAAAAAGGGGGGAAATGCAGGAGCCCTAGTAAAGGAGATAGCTAAGATTGCGGTTAGTTGTGAACCATAAGCATTACCACCTTCCATGGTCTCGTGAGACTTGGCCCGGGACATTGTGGATCGGGTTGGAGCCATTTGCATGATCTCGCGAGACTTGGCCTGGGGGATTGTGGGTCGTTGGGGCCATTTTGTGGTTGTTGGAGGAGCGTGGATGGCGTGTCGGGGTGTTGTTAGAGCCGGAGAAAAAAACTGACAAAGAGCCTGTTTGTTTCCAGTCTGCCTCTGAACTTATTCCTGCGGCTTTGTTGCTCCAAGAGGCCATCGCTTCAGGCGGCAACAACATAATATATAAAGATTATCCTGACTTTAACAACATAAAACAGAAAATAAATAGAGCTATATAGGTGCTAAGTTTTTATATGATGTTATTGATATTGAGTTAGTATTAATCTGTATAAGATTATTATAAATTAAGATGCTAATTATAATCCCCAGGAAACCACTAGTAAAAATATGCAATAAAATAAATAAGCAATTAAAATGTTAGAAAATATCCAACATAAGACAGTAATAGAGTAATTCAGGTACAAAGAAGTCATAATACATGCAGAGAAGAGATAGCAAAATGGAAGATGTAAATCCTACCTTATTATTAATTATATTAAATATAAGTGGTTTAAATTCCTAAGAGGCAGATATTTGTAGAATAGATAAACCAAATACACACTGTTAACAAAATACTCTTTAGCTTAAAAGGCAAAGTATGTTGAAAAAAAGTTTGGAAAAACTGTTTTGCAAAAAGCAATTAGAAGAGTGAGGTAATACTATAAATATCAGACAAAATAGAATTTAAATTGTTTTTTAATTTGTTAAAATAATTGTTATAAAAATTATTAATGTTATAAAGGGAATTCATGTATATATTTACAAATATATATGCAAATATATATATGTATATATGCACACATAATGCATATATATATGCACCTATAAAAGACCTCCAATATATATGAAGCAACAACTGACAAAATTGAAGGGACAAGTATTATGATTACTAAATTCAGCAATAATATTTGGAGAGTTGAATATCCCCCTTTCAATGATGAATGAAACTTAGAAGATAAGCAAGGAATCAGAACATGTAAACAACATTTTCATGAATCAAGGATGTATATCTATAGAAAAATATTTTCCAAATTGCAGAGTACCAAACTTTCTCAAATATATTATCAAGAATTTTCTAGGCTAGGCCATCAAATGAGGATTCATTTGTAATTGAAATTATACAAAATATGGTCTCTGACTGCACTTGAATGAAATTAAAAATCAATAAGAGGAAGATATTTTGGAAACACAAATATATGGAAGTTTAAAGAATACACTTCTAAATAACCAATGAGTCAAAAAATAAATCATAAGTAGAAAATAGATTGAGATAAATGAAAATGAAACTACAGCTTATGAAAAATTATGAGATGCAACAGAAGCAGTACTCAAGGAAAATTTATAGCTGTAAACACCAACAACCAAAATAAGAATTTAAATCAATAAACTAATATCACTTTAAGAAACTTGAAGTAATAAAGCAACTTAAATCCAAACCAAACAAAGGAAAGAGGAGCATAGAGCAGAAATAAATGGAAGAGAGGAATAAAAAACAATGAAGAAAATCAATGAAACAAGAACATATTTGCTTAGAAGAACAAAATTAATAGACTTTTAGCACTTGACATTTTTCTGGAGGTTCTATACAGGGAAAATAGTAAAACAAAAAAAGGGGGGTGCATTCAAAATATAAAGGAAATCATCATTGCAGATAATATTATCTTACATATAGAAGATGCTAAAGGGCCAAAAAGAACAAATAGAGCTAATAAAGAAGTCCAAGAAGATTGCAGAATGTGTCAGTATGTAAATATGAGTTGTGCCTTTGGCAGTGAACAAATTAAAAATAGTGTTAAACAATTACAACTGGGCACAGTGGCACATGCCTATAATCCCAGTGATTGAGGAGACTGAGGCAGGAGGACCGTGAGTTCGAAGCCAGCCTCAGCAAAAACAAGGCACTAAGAAACTCAGTGAGAACCTGTCTCTATATAAAATACAAAATAGGGCTGGGGATTTGGCTCAGTGACTGAGTTCAGTCCCTGGTAACCCCTGCCCCCAAGAAAAAAAAAGAAATGGTCATCAAACACATGAAAAGATGCTTAACATCATTAGCAATCAGAGAAATGCAAATCAAAACACAGAGATATACCACTTCATACCCACTGGGATGACTGTATTCAAGGAAACAGAAATCTTCAAATATTTATTGTCAAGGATGTAGAGAAGTTAAAATCCTCACACACTGTTGTATGCATGACTGTAAAATAGTACAGAAGCAATGGAAATTAGTGTGGTCTTCACTAAAAGTTAATTATACAGTTATCATATGATCCATCAATTTCACTCCTGTGTACCTGAAGGAATTGAAAACACATATTCATTCAAAAACTTGTATCTGAGTATTTAAAGCAGCATTATTTATAATAGCAAAAAGTAAAAACAAACCAAATGTGCACCAACTGGTATATTAATAAACAAAATATGGTATAGTCATCCCCTAGAGTAGCATTTAGTGCAAAAAAAAAAAAAAAAAAAAAAAAGAAAAGATAAAGAAATACTGATAAATGCTACAAATTGGATGAACCATGTAAACATTATATTGTATGAAAGGAGTCAGACACAAGAGACCTCATGTTATGTGTTTTCATTTATATGAAATGTCCAAACAGAGAAAGAAGTCCATAGGGACAGAAAGTAGATTAGCATTTACCAGGTTCTGGTTGGAGAGACAATGGGGATTGACAGCTTGATGAATATGGGGTTTCTTTGGGGGCTACTAAAAGTGTTTTGGAATAAGAGTGTGGCAATTGTTACACACCTTGTGAATATACTAAAAGAATCTCTTGTAATGTGCACTTTAGATTGGCATTAGTAAATTTTACAGAATGTAAATTTTATCTGAGTACAAAATTATGTAAAATTATTAACACTAACAGGGAATTGATTTAATGAGGGATTGACTAATAAAAGAAGAATTCTAGAGTAAAAAAAATGACAATATAAAGTAGCTGCTACCTCGAGGGTTAGATCAAATGACCAAGGAAAGAACAACATGTCAAACATCCTCCCCATCCAGGACTCAGATTCTGACCTGTTTGGAGAGAGAAGAATCATGGATAAAAGATGGTAGAGACGTCACTGAGATGTTGTAGCAGTACATGCCAGAAATCTGCTCTCTGGAACATCAAGGGAAATTGCCCATAGGGAGTTTCTGTACTTTATAACTTGCTACAGACTTCCCAAGGGTCTCTAAGAGTTGTATTCACAGAAAAGCACTGCATCTTCAAGGGTTTCTGGGAAGAGCTACTGGCCACTGAGCTCCCAAGAGGCCACCTGCATTGCAGGAACCTGGTGGAGAAGATCAGCCCTAATCTGGGAACAGAAAAAATGTCTTCTTCTAATGTTCCTCCACTGCCCTCTACTGATAATGCTTAAAAACAGGCCAGCTGACCAAAGGGAAGTATTTACAGGGCCCATCTTTGTTATTGCAGATCTATCAATGAAGAATGGATTTGGAACTGAGAGGCATAGAACTGATAACAGACACAACAAGTAACTGAACAGCTTACTTTATTTCTTAGACTCATGTGGATCTTTGAGCAAGAATCTATTTATAAATGGATTTAAGCAGACAAATTATTGTAACTGTTTTTGTATAGATTTGAAATAGTAGAGAATGAGAAGTATTTCAGTTCTGATAATAGCTTTTTGTTCCATTGTCTAATGTGCCCTGTTCTCTCAAGAGTTTGTTTGTTAAATATGCTGTATGTTCAGTAAAGGGATAGTTTGAAATACTGGCTCCATCCAAATAGCTTAATGCAACCAGTTGGCCAACTGCTATTATTTTTAATTAAGTTATTACAGCCTATAGAATAAAGTGTTTCTAACTTCTGCTTCCCTTTATCTCAATTCCATCTGACTAATGAAACACAGTCTCACCATGGGGATCTCCTAGGGCCTGCTTCAGAGGCGATATCCTACCTATGCAGTTTTCTATAGAAAAATGTGGTTGGTATGTACGTTAATTTTTTTCAGCTTAACAATATTAAACAATAAGTAACACTAAACATTTCTTTGGTGTTTAAAGTTTGCCAACTATTTTCATGTGTATCACCTCATTAGTAAGTCCACAGTGAAAAGATAAGTGTAATTGGAATAAAAAACTCATTTTTATGCAAAAAATGTGATAAAAATTCAGTGGTTAAGTGGTAGGAGGGAACACTGGGGTTGGGGCTGGGGAGATGGCAGAAAGAAGGGATTACAAAGAAGCATCAGCATCATTACTTCTGTGGTAATGGGGATGTTTATTATCTTGAGTATAGAGATCGTGTTTTGATGGAAACTTTCAAACTGTGGACTTTAATATGTTCAGTTTATTATATGTCAAATCTACTACAATCAATCCATTTAGAATGCTTATTTTTTAGTTTTCTCCCTGCCACATGATCATTGTTTGAATTTGTTCAAATGATTTATGCAACCTATTCTCATTTTTTTTTCATGTGTAAAATAGTTATGATAACATCTTCCTGCATATTATACACAGATAAATAGAAGAGAATTGAAAAGTTCTTTGCAAATTCTAAAGTGCCTCATACATGTAACTTATTATGGTTGTCATCATTCACACTAATAAATATTTTACAAAGTGGCAAACTGAAGAATTTCCATATAGGTCATTAACAAAATTTTTATAAGAGATCAGCTACTGAGGAAAGAAAGAGAATGAAAGGGTGTGTGTGTGTGTGTGTGTGTGTGTGTGTGTGTGTGTGTGTGAGAGAAAGGGGGGGGGGAGAGAGGAGGGAGAAGAGAACAAGAATCAAAAGAGAGACTGAGACTGATATTCCTGGGAAATCTTTTGAAATTTCAATGTAACTAGTTCACAAAATCAGGGAGAAACCAATATGGCACCCCTGATAGTCCTGTAGGCCAACATATTCCCTATAGATTCTAAAAATAGTGAAAGTGTTTATAAAGTATCAATTTAATAGTTGTAGTTTTTATTATCTATTTTCAGTAAGAAGAAAGATATTTATCCATATTGCTTTAGAGAAAATTCCATGTGTAATTTATAAAGAAAACAAAATCGAAAGTCTGTATATTAGGCATGCCAGAAATGCAAGGATATGTTAAGACAGTGTTGTAGTAGCATAAAGAGAGACATGTAGATCAATGGAATAGAGTTGAGAATCCAGATATAAAGCCATGAATCTGTGGTTAATATATTATTGACAAAACTTATGTTAATATACAATATTTAATTTTTTTCCATAATGCTTCAACATTATATATAATTCCATTATACCTCTGAACATGATAGGTGCTATAGAGAAGGTTCTTTTACTATAAATACCAGTGCCCTTTCTGCATCCCCAGAAGGAAGTGCTGTCATTATTTGGGTCTTTAATATTCTATATCTTTTGAAATATATTTATCAACACGCCCATGCACACACATGTACATGTACACAATAAACACACATGTATTCAATATTAGGATGTTTATATTATTTATATTAAATCAATAATATATCCTAATGTTTGTACACAGTAAATCTGCATTGTTCGCTATATAGTATTCCATAGTATGGATATATTATAGTTCATTTTTGTGATTCTTATATTGGTGGATAATAAATATTTTTTTTTTCTCTAAATGTATCTCTAGTACATAAATTACCTTTGGGTATTTCTCCTTAAGAATCAGGCAGGTGTTTCTCTAGAAATAATATAGTAAAATGGACTTTTGAGGTAGTATACCATTTGCAATTTGATTTTTCAAAGATGTTTCCAAACTGTCCTCCAAAGTAGTTAAACCAGTACACCTCCCTTAGAGTAATGTATGAGAGATGTGTGTCTCCAAAGCATCACCAATACTTAATATTATTACAAGTTTAAATTATTCACAATTAAGTGGGTAACAAATTTATCTTGTTTCTTATTAGCTGGCTTGATTACTAATGAAGCTGAGTATTTTTCATGTGCTTCCTTTGTAAATTTCTTATAACATTCATTAATTTTTCTATGGGGAAAATTTATTTTTCTTAAAGACTTCAAAAATGTTCTGAGGAAAATTTATTTTCCTTAAAGTCTTCTTCTTATGTTCTGTGTAATTATACAAGACAGCTCTGATCACAATAAGCATTGTAAAAAACCAAAATTGTATACTGGAAGAAACTGAAGCCTAGAGATCTAATAGAATCTTTTAGTTTTATATTTGATGGCATTAAGACTAAGAGTAGGAAGAAGGATTTGCACATGGTATAGGGTATGTTTGGTGTCAATGTTTGGTTTTGAATCTGGATTTTTAAATGTTTAGCTTACTAAATTATGCAGAAAAATTTAAATTAAAGTTATATATTAACTTATTCCTAGATTATGTTTAGTAACCCAGTATCAAAGCAATGGGAGAGTTGCCCCACACAAATTTTGAAGTTGCAAAACTACCTGATTTGAAAGACAGAGTATACAAAATACCTCCTGAAATTAAAATAAACTACACAATAGGCAGAGTATATAAAATACCTCCTGAAATTAAAATAAAATACACAAGAGACAAAGATCAAATGGCTTTATCCAGTCTGTTTCCAATGATTCAAAGTGTTTCATCAAGTTCCAATCTGATGTCTTATCCATTTAAAGGATTGATTTGTTCTATTATTTTGAAAGCAGAGAAAGATAACTTAAAAGAGACTGTAGGGGCATCTACATTTTCTTATACTCCACTGAGGTTAGAATAACCCTTAACCCAGCAGGATGCAGCATGGAATTAAAAGTAGTTTATACAAAGGACAAATATTCTCTATAGACCCTAATTTCTTTTCAAAGTTGCCAACTTAAAGTTGAATTTTATTCTTGCTACATCATTGTCATATACTTGAAAATAACTTTGGAGACAGAGTAGAAAGTTGTTTAGCATTCACATTATTACTAGCTCAGGCCATAAATTGTACATTGTTTTTGTCTATTTCTTTGAAGCTAAAATATAGCTTTAAAGTTAAGGTATTTTGAAATTAAAAGGCTGTTAAGTAAATTAATGTCTCCAATGATTAATTTTAGTTACCATGAGATTTTCATGCAAAATAAATTAGAGAACACAGTGATCATCCTATATCACTTCAAAGACTCATATACTGCCTTTATCAAAGATATCTTGATATTTCAGGACCATAATCATTATGAGCTGATGAGAATAATGAAAATTTTGAGGGTTTTCAATGTACATGACACTGTGCATGACATTAGAAACTCATGACAGTCAATAAACTGCATACTGTCATTAGTACCATCTCATAGACAAGGAAGCCAAGACTTAGAAAAGTAAATCAACTTACCCAAGATTACACAGATGAAGCTAAAATAGGAAAAAGTTCTCTATTTACCCTTTTTAATTTTGTAACTTGTCTGATTCAATATTTCATATATCAAATAATAATGTACAATGTAAGGTCTAGAATAGTAATGCCATCAGCTTCACTCTTCTTGCTAAGAATTGCTTTGGCTTTTCTGGGCCTCTTATTTTTCCAGATGACTTTCATGATTGCTTTTTCTATTTCTATGAGGAATGATATTGGGATTGCATTGAAATTGTATAGTGCTTTTGGTAGAATAGTCATTCTGACAATATTAGTTCTACCTATCCATGCATCTTCTAAGATCTTCTTTAATTTCTTTCTTTAGCGTGATGTTAAATTGTACTACAAAGCAATAGTAATAAAAACAGCATGGTATTGGCACCAAAATAGACCAGTAGACCAATAGTACAGAATAAAAGATACAGATACTAACCCACACATCTATAATTATCTTATATTAGACAAAGGTGTCAAAAACATATATTGCAGAAGACAGCCTCTTCAACAAATGGTGCTGGGAAAACTGGAAATCCTCATGTAATAAAATGAAACTAAACCTCTCTCTCTCTCCATGCACAAAACTCAACTCAAAGTGGATCAAGATCCTAGGAATTAAACCAGAGACCTTGCACCTAATAGAAGAAAAAGTAGGCCCAAATTTCCATCATGTTGGATTAGGCCCCAACTTCCTCAATAAGACCCCTAAAGCACAAGAATTAAAGCCAAGAATTAATAAATGGGATGGATTCAAACTAAAAAGCTTCTTCTCAGCAAAAGAAACAATCAGTGAGATGAATAGAGAACCTACAGAATGGGAGCAAATCTTTACCACAAGCACATCAGATAGAACATTAACATCAAAGATATATAAAGCTCTCAAAAAGCTTAACACCAAAATACAAACAACCTAATCAATAAATGGGCTAAGGAACTGAACAGACACTTTTCAGAAGATGATATACAATCAATCAACAAATACATGAAAAAATGTTCAACATCTCTAGCAATTAGAGAAATGCAAATCAAAACTACTCTAAGATTTCATCTCATGCCAGTCAGAATGGCAGCTATCAAAAACACAAACAACAATAAATGCTGGCGAGGATGTGGGGGGAAAGGCACATTCATACATCACTGGTGGGACTATAAATTGGTGCAGCCAATCTGGAAAGCAGTATGGAGATTCCTTGGAAAACTTGGAATGGAACCACCATGTGACCCAGCTATCCCACTCCTTGGTCTATACCCAAAGGACTTAAAAATAGCTTACTACAGGGACACAGCCACATCAATGTTTATAGCAGCACAATTCACAATAGCTAGATTGTGGAACCAACCCTGATGCCCATCAGTAGATGAATGGATAGAGAAAATTTGGTATATATACACAATGGAACACTAGTCAGCACTAAAAGAGATAAAATCATGGTATTCACAGGTAAATGGATGGAGTTAGAGAAAATAATGCTAAGTGAAATGAGCCAATCCCAAAAAACGAAAGGTCGAATGATTCTATTACTATGATGATACCGATTTTTATAATGGCAAGGGAGGGGGGACGAGAGGAATGAAGGAAATTTAAATGAAACAAAGGGGGAGGGGAGGGAGGGAGTAAGGGGATAGGAATAATGACAGAACAAATTAGACATCAATACCCTAAGTACATGTATAAAAACACAAATGATATGAAAATACTTTATGTAAAACCAGTGACTTGAAAAATTGTGCTCTTTATATGTACTAGAAAATGAATTGCACTCTGCAAGCATGTACAACAAATTAGAATTTTAAAAATATATATGTAATAAAAAATAATAATTTAAACTTAAAAAAAATAATGTGGTATTTCCCATCTCACAGATTTCCCCACTCCTTTACTTTTCTCTAATATTCCATTACACAAAAATCCACAAGTAGGATGAATGTATATTTAACAAGTGAAAACCTTTATATTGAACAAGCTAAACTCCTTCTATGAAGATAAGCTTTGGAAAATAAAATTCTAGCTTTATGGTAAATACAAAATTTTCAAGTATTGATAAAGAGTCATTAAGTGTGTCCTGAAAATCATAATGTGTTCTGATAAGCTATAAGTATATATTGATATAGATGACATTAAAAAATAATTGCTGAATTTCTTTGATAAGGATTAGTTTCAGCACTAAATAACAGATACTTTACATGTAAAAGAATTTTTTTCTCATACAAAACGTTAAGAGGTAATTTATTATTGAAGTTGATTCATATTTCTCTGCAATGGTTTTGGGTCTTTCCTTCCATGTTTGCAAAAAACATGGGACAGCTTCCATCATCCTATCCACATTTAAATGGACGAGATGGATCAATGGTTTCTGTTCTCTTTACAAGAGAAGAAAAACTTTCTCAACAACTCTCAGATGAATTTGTCACTTGGACAGCAAGGGTATGTAGATATTGAGGAGCCCATTGTTCTGCCTTGCTTAGGCTGAGTGATCCATTATATGGGGGTGCCCCAAAACCAATCAAGGCTGTTAGTCTGGGAGAAGTAAGAGGATGGTTTTCTGTTGAGAAGTTTTCTTGTACCCAGTGGTGTGACTACAAAAAAAAAAATGCTAAATACACACACTATTTTCAAGTATTAATAAAGAGTTATTTAGACTGTCCTAAAGATTGTAATGTGTCCTTGTGAGATGACAGTTTATATCGGTATAGTAGCAAGGAAGTACTATGATGTATAATGTTTAAGGTTAAAAGCAAGATGCATGTTATAAACACCATGTTATGGTAACATTGTATAGTTTTGAAGGCAGACCCTCTTGAATAGTACAACCATAGTCAAACTAACCAAACTCTTTGAACCATAGTTTTCACAGAAATAAAAGCACCTACCTCCTATTAGATAAAATTATTCAGGTGAGTATATATACATTCTCCATTTCTGGCATCTATTACATGCTTATATCACTTGTTGAAAACCTAGTTCAAAACTAAATAAATGCTAAGCAAAGTAGATGACTCTTAGGTGCTAAATTAAAAGTCAAATGTGAATATTCTCAGCAGTTCGGATTTCCCTCCATGAAGGATTCACAAACACCCATGCTCCTTATAGGGGGAGGACAGATTCGAGTTGTGGGGAACATGAGGTTATGGGAATGATTCTATAAAATGGGCCCACTGTACTGACCCCTCACATGCTATCTTTTCCAAGAAGCTCTTTAGCTGCAGTCCTTCCTGGCTTAAGTGGATAGGATATGTCACATTCCTCAGCAAATTATCCTTTATCTACATGAGAAATGCAGGCCAGAAATACCTATGGTGTGGATAAGAGGAACCCAAGTTACCCTAAAGGGGGAGACTTTTGTGACCCTTTTCACAGACCAGATCCTGGAACTCAGGGAGAAAAGAATAATTCCTCTTAACTACAAAACCCGTGAGAATGTATGGTTAAGAATCCAATTATAAATGGTTAGGCAATGGTCTCTAATTAAGGGCTTATTCAAAGGCAGAGCCCGCACCAAGAGGCTAATGGGCAGACATATTAATGGACAACATCAAGGCCTTTTCCAAATGTAAAAGACCATGAGGCTCACCTCTGGGAACACTCCAGCCAACTCCTTTTTTCCAGAGAAGCAGGGAAATATAGAAGGTGGGAGTGAACCTCAATGGAGTTACATGAAGGATTAAAACTCAGGCAAAAGGACAAAACCAAGAGCTTCGATATTTTTTCAATGCCTGTTTAATATAGATTTCGAATAATACTCATACCCCAAATCCATGTAAGCCCCTAAGCTAGCACACCAAATGGGTTTTCCTGCTATTTAGGCCCCCTCCTGCACTGTGGAAATTCTATCTCCTCTCACGTAAATAAATCCCGTTCCATTCACTCTTCCCTTTTGTCATTGTCCATGATATTTTTTTTTGTTGTTGTTGAAATTTGCGAGAGAAGAACCTAAAGGAAAATGGCAAAGCTGGGAATCTAGTCTCATTTCAAAACTCCAGTTTCACTCCTTTATCATTTAGCTTTGCTATCAAACAGGGCCTTATAATCTTCTGCATTATCTCGAAGAAGGGAAAAGAAACTTAAACACTTTGCCTCCAAAGTGATACAGGTCAATCTTTCTCACAATTCATTGTTGAGAGCTAGTTATTTGACTGCAACCAGATGCAAGGAAGTCTGAGAAATGTAATTTCTTCTAGATATTTAGCTCAGCAACAAATCTGTAGTCAAGAAGAGAAGGGTACATTTTGGTGGCAGCTGGTTATTTCCTCTATGATACTTAATAATTATTCGTGAGTTTTAAAGATGTTTATTCCTTCCTAACTGAACTAGATTCTGAGCCAAGCACTGTGAACTGTCAATAATGAGTCCAACTTGACTCATATGGGTAGGTGATAAATGTTTATATAAATGTAGTCCCATATAGTAGCTTCATGAACCTGGAAGCTAGATTTTTTACACTCAAATTTTTGACTCCACTAATTCCCAGTTTTATGATTTGGGGTAAGTTACTTAAGCATGGTTTCTTCTTATATAAAAATGAGAATACTAAAATAAATTACATATTCTGTGTAGGTTATTGTGAGAATTAATTATTAATACTGTTAAAACTCTTAAAGCAATAGTTATTGGCACCTAGTATAATTACATATTTACATTGAATATTGTTTGATTTCTGGAATAAATATATATTCTGATATATACATCTCATCAAATATTTAATGAATATCAACAATGTGTGAGAGATGAACAGAGGCATATTAAATACTATTTGCCTAAATATGCTTACAGAGACTATGGAAACATAGAAAATCCCCAGATAGTTGGAGCTAAAATCAGAATATTATGAAACGGCCTCTGCTATACTGAAGAAGCCAGGAAAATCTATGCGGAGAAAGTGATTTGTGATCGAGTAGCATGCAGTGCCCTGGCAGGGAGAGGTGCTTAGGGGTGAGGCATGGTGTCACCAAATGTCTTGATAAGGAAAGAAGACTGCACAAGGGGACTTCAGTGTATGACTTATACATCTCTCTTACTTAGAAGATATTGGGTGTGAATTGGATTATATATGGAGGAAGTTGTGGATGCCAAAGCAATTTTCCTAAGATATTTTACTTTCATGGACTTACCCATGAAGGGAGGAGATGATACAGAAAAGCAATGATGATGATGGTAGTGGTGGAGTGGTGGTGATAGTGATGCAGCTGATGCTGAGAAGATTGTATCTAATTTAATACAACTTATAATTAGGAACTAGAGACAGTTGTAAAGAAATGCCAGTTTTCTAGAATTTTAAAGTGGAAGTTAATGCTACATGAAAAATTTAAAAAAATTTAAAACCCCTTATAATGAATGGCTATAATTTTAGTAACTTCATCATCCACAAGAAATGTTAGATAGAATAAATATCCTGTATAGTAATTATATAACCAGATATACCTAGTTTTCTTTTCTTTCTTTCTTTTTTTTTTTCACCCTTTACAGAATTCTGCTTTTATATCGGTTAAGAGAGTAAGACCAATCAATGTTTTGCCTAATTCTCAATACAGCTATGTCATAACAACATAGAATGAGAAGTAATTATAAGGGTCTAGAGTCAGAAAAATCTGGCTTTGAATTTGAGTTCCATAAATTATGTAGGATAATATGTGGTTATGTTACTTCATCTACAATTTATTTAGGATTATCTATAATAAAACTATGAGAAGCTTTTACTAAAAATGTCTTGAGCCAAAATGAAAATTTATTAATTTTATTAATTTTCCAGGAGCACAAACATTGGCCTAGATCTCTGAATTTCATATTGTGTCATCTTTCCAGAGCTAGTTCCTGCCTTCAGATTGTCCTTACCTAGTCACAATATATTTGTACCAGTAACAATATATATGTACCATATGTATACTGATACATATATATCATAATACACCATATATGTGGTGATATGTATATATAAATGTACCATTCCAAGGCTCTCATCCTCGCAAAACAACGTAAAAATCTGGAAGAGAAGCCATCTTTTCTTCTATTTCCTTTGAAAAGCTAATGCAATTTTCCAGAGCCATTCAGAAGATGTTATGCAATGTCTAATGGCTAAATTGCATCCCTATACATCAACCACTAGTGAAGGAAATGAAATTATTTTACTTTTGAAGTGGAGCCTAGTGGTTCCTGGTGCACACGGTTACTGGATTGTTACTGCTGTTAACATAGATAAGGGGGTAGCTCCTGGGAGGCAACATTTAAAGATTGCCACAACCTCTTTGACCTATAATGTTCTCAGCTACAAAAATGTAACTATGGTATGTACTTTAGATAAAGGCATAGTTTGAAACTATATGGACTTGTTTATAATTTTCCACTTCTCATAACACGAAGGAAAAAGGAAAAAATACTTCTTTCTCTTACCTTTCATCCAACCTGAGACCTATAAGTATCTTATTCAATGTGCTTTTAAAGGAATACCAGTGTTCACATTTTGCTTCTACCCCAAGAAGGAATATACCTTTAAATATACATATAAATATGAGGAATGGAAAAAGGAGAAGCACACACCAGGCTTCCTGTCCAATTCAAATCTAGTGCATAAGCGTTTTTGATTTACAACATCTGAATGCTGGTCCAGAAAGTAACTTCAGTAATATATGCAAAGTGAATGTTCTAAGTAATATAATGCTATTTGCTAGGAAGCAAACTGTGTTGAGGAATAAGGCAGCAGGACATCCTCCTGCTACCTTTGTGAGCAATATCATCCAGTTTGAGTAATCTTTCTTTCTAAAAAAATGGATAACAGGGCTCTTAATTCCAGTGTTTTAAATTATGCATTTGGAGAGGTGTTATTTTCCTCTTTTAACAATGGCAGTGATGGTATATGCCAGCTTCTTTTTTCACTTCTATAATGGCAGTGGTGGTATATCCCATCTTTTTTTTTATTATTAAAATAAAAACTGTAGACATTTTTCTGAGTGATATGAAGGAATTTACACTCATTTTGGATCCTGGCACCTGTGTCCACTTTTATGGTGGGTGGGTTTTGCAATCTGGAGCACTAAGTATTAGACTTGCTATAATGATCTGGAGCCACATGAGGGATTGACCTATAAACTAGAAAGTGTTTCAGAATGGCTGGTACCTGGTGTATCTGTGTGTGCATGCGTGTGTGCGTGCGAGCGTGTGTGTGTGTGTGTGTGTGTGTGTGTGTGTGTGTCTAAGGCCTGATAAAATCCATGCCTAGGGCTAGGAGCAATGTGTTACTTGAAGAGCACTACAAAGACCTACATGTGTTCAGATCAAGGATTTAGTTTCTAACCCCAGCAGATTTGAATATTTCATGATTTGAGGAAAGCACTCTGGCTATTTGCCAGGTTTTCATTTTGATAAATACTTGTTGTTCTGGGGAACTTGCAAAATGGCTATAAATTTCACCTACCTTCCTAACAGGAAAAGGAAAGAAAAGAAATCAGAGGCTGAAAAGATACAGAGCAGTAAATAAAGACAGAAGTAAAATGCAAGCCATCATTTTAATGTGCTACATGAATAGACTGCTTTGTGATCATGTTGGATAAATATACCTCTATTTTCTAATCCCCATGGCACTCATAGACTCAGAACCTGCCTTACCACACAATGTTATGATTCTTTCTCTGAAATGTATCTTTTATATACCTTATTCTTCAAAATTAGGATGTTTCTGCTACATAAAGTGACATATTACATAAGATCACTAGAAAGACAAATTGATGTGTATTCATAGGTTAATCACCTGCAGAGGTGGAGAGCTTCCTGACTCCAGATTTGGTCTTGATGTTAGGACTGAAGATACTACACATGTACCACGTGGGTATGAAAATGGGCCAAGCGTGGTGGCACATGCCTCTAATCCCAGTGGTTTGGGAGGCTGAGACAGGAGGAGTGCGAGTTCAAAGCCAGCCTCAGCAAAAGCAAGATACTAAGCAACTCAGTAAGAGCCTGGCTCTAAAATGAAATACAAAGAAAAAAGGGTAGGGATGTGGCTCAGTGGTTGAGTGCCCCTGAGTTCAATCTCTGGTACCTCCCTACAAAAAAGGGTATGAAAATGTTTATTATTCACATCATTGAAGTCTCTGAGGAGAGCGGGGCAAGCCTTAAAAGCAGGTCTGAGATGACTTGAGAGAGCAAACGAAGGCGTCTGGCTGTGTTTTTCTGTGACTGTGGGCAGGGACTTGCATAGTTTGAATATCCCACTGGTGCCAACAAAGGAAACACCAGGGTTTTCTTATCAATTTATCAGATTTGAGGCACCAGGAGAAGAGGAAGGAATGAGACTTCAAGGCTGTTAGTAAGCCAACATCAGAAAAAGAAGGACATCTCATTATGTAATATAAACATGGAAAAAGACTGGTTCCTTTCCTTCATAACACTAAAGGATGAATGAACAAATGGATAAATATAGTCAATTCTTATTATTGGTGATAGTTACATCTTCTAAAATCACCACAAACATTGAATAGCAAATACTGAGCCATTGCTCCTATGGTAAATATAAGCTGGGTTCCTGCGATCCTCTGGTTGCATTTACAGCCACTGAAATATACATAAGCATGTTCTATGTATATTTCTGTTTAAATACATTATTTTAGGTATCATTGACTTATTAACATTGAACTCATAACCAAAAGCATTCTAACTCATGTCTGAAGGAAGCTTATCTGGCATAGGCATTTTTCTTCATAAGGCATAGCATAATAGTCTTGCTCTTAGGAACACTATGTGTTCCTAGCACTTCAGCACTATGCTTAGGGGTCATTTTAAACCACAAGATGATCAAAAAATGGGGAAAAGGTGGCACTAAACAGACCACTAAAGGACATTTGCTTGTTGCATGACAGTTGAATTAGAAAGGCAGACAGATGCCCTAATTACTCAGCTGGGAACGTACACATCAGTCAATAAATGTTGTAGTGCCTTGGACATGTCCAAAGTGACCACAAAGGTGTCCCCAGTATTGATTTTAGAGTTACAAATAATTTTTAGCAAGTAGGAAAATTCACAAGTATAGAGTCAATGAATGATTAAATGGACTGTTAGTGAATAAATATAAGTATTTTAATTAATTTGAAGAAAGTGCCACCATTATTTCCCCCTGACACTCTGCCTTTAATTTTATTTTTTTTGCAATTGTTTTTGCTCCATTCAAAAAATTTCAATAATTCTTATTAAACAGAATGGTGAGTGATACCATTTTAAGCTTATAGGAGAAAGATTTGTGAGTAGTTCTTGTACAAAATTACCAAAATCATCCTGAGGTGGAAGGCAATTTAACCAGTAATGAAATGTGGCATGGATCTTGAGTGACAGTTGAAACATATATTAAATGTTCAATAATTTAAAAGTGTCTACATTCAGTTAAGATGGGTATTCCTTTTTCATTTTCCTGGTGCGGTTATTCATAGTACTCCCTTTCACTCTCAAAATGTCCTGGTTTGAATGTTTAATTTTATGATCACTTTGCTATATCAAAGAACAAAACAGCTTTATTTGAACTCTATGGGATTAGTGCCAGAGTCAGTTGTTAAATAGGTCTTGATCAGTACTAGAAAACGGAAAGCACATATGCACCATGCAGCCACACTGGGACTCCACAATTTGTGGTAAATCTAGATTTTCATCTTTTATCCCTGTTTAGATTGTTTTGTCTTGTCACACTTATAAAGTCTAAGTCCAAGGAAATCATGATTGTCCTGGACAAATTGGGATAAATAGCCCACCAAAAGGAAACACATGCTGTGACTGGTGTTTTTAATTTATTGCCTCCAATTTTATAACCTAATCAGAATTAAAAACTGCTTTTTATTTTTCAATTAAATGTCATCGTTTTGTAATTAGTACCTCTGGAAAGAAGACATCTTCAGTGATAGAAGTAAGATTTAGTCAGTGTGTGTCTATTGGGGTAGTTAAATTGTCAGTAACTAAAGCTAGAAAAGATATTGCAAACAATTGGTTTGGCTGTATCTGTTTAGAGATGAGATTTTCATTTATTTATTGACTCTTCTCCTTATAACTAAGATAATAACTTTGGATATGTCACAAAGACTTCAAGGAATTATACAGAGGGATTTTCTTTGGGGAACATCTACTTCCTTTAATTAAAGCTTAACATTCTAGAAACTTTTTTTCAGTTTCTAGAAACTTTTGTATATGATAATTTCTTAACATTTCTCAAATTATTGCATGGTAAATTTGATCTAAAAAATGTGACATTTTTCTCCCAACAAGTGATTAAAAGAGCTTTTTAGGTGTCTCTCAATAGATGAATGGATAAAGAAAATATGGTATATATACTCAATGGAATATTACTCAGCTTTAAAGAAGGGTGAGATTAGGGCATTTGCTAGTAAATGGTTGGAGTTGGAGAATATCATTCTAAGAAAAATAAGCCAATCCCACAAAACCAAAGGCAGAATGTTTTCTCTAATATGTGGATGCTAATTCACAATAAGGTGGGGGAGCACTAGGGGAAAATAGCATTAGATTAGGTAGAGGGAAGTGAAGGGAAGGTAGGGAGGGGATGTGGGATGGGAAAGATAGTGGAATGAACCAGACATTATTACTGTATGTATATATGTGACTACATGACCAATATGATTCTGCAACATGTACACTTTGAAAAATGATAAATTATATCCCATTTATGTATGATATACCATAGTGCATAAATGTATTCTACTGTCATGTATAACTAATTAAAACAAATTAAAAAAATTAATAAAAACAAAAATCATCACAATGAATGAATAGTGGTGTACTCACACAATTGAATTCTATATATCAGATAGAAGAAACAGGTTATATCTTTATATATTAATAATGATAGTTTAAAATCATGTTGCGGAAAACTATGGGCCCAGTGTTTTTATTTAAGTAGCTAAACACACAATGCTTTACTATAAATTTTTTAATAGATTTCTGAGTTGATAACTCTGATAAAAAATTCAAAAAATAAACTTAAAAGGTTGCTATCAAATAAAGGCTATCTACAAATATTATGGATGAAATTCCTCAGAGTGCAGGAGATCACATTGGAAAGAAGAGATAATTACAACTTTATCTGTAAGCATTATTTATTTCACTATTGGATGACTTGAAGGAAATTTGTAAAACAACTCTGGAGCTTGGACAGGGTCCCTGTAGGGCTGGTGCAATAAGGAGATGTCATAGGGTAACTGCATCCTTAGGTACTGTTGAGAAAGTATGATAAGTCTGATTCTGGTAGAGGAGAAATTCAGACTCTTGAGACAGTAGACAGTTGTTGCTGAAATAATGCTGCCAGGAATAGCAAAAGCGAAAGAACATTATTTTCTTCTCTTGCCTTGCAGTCTTCCTTTAGTACTTTCTAATGGTAGAATCTAACTGGAATTAAACTAGGAAATGAATCTGAAAGTCCCAAGTCCAGCATCACACAGTGTAGATGTATTTGTTGCTGAGAGACAATTGGTAATTGATCAGCCCTGCTTTGCAACTGAATGACTAAATGTGACAATATATACAGAGTCATGCCCCTAAAACATAGTGAATGTTAGTAAATGATAGGTAAAATAAATACTAATCAAACACTTAGCAACTATCTATGATGAAAGTACTTCAGTGAGTTCTGTGGATGACATTGCCAATCAGGGTATGCATTGCTATATAACTAACCCCCAAATGTAGTGGCTTAAGACAACAAATTTTTTTTTAATCATATTTCATGAATTTGTGGCCCTAGGATGTGAGCAACACTCAGCTGACTGATTATTTTGCTCTACATATTACCACTAGGGTCACTTGATGGTATTCAGCTGGTAACTGTGTTGGCATTGAAGGGCCAAGATGACTTATTTGTGTAGTGACTTGGTAGAGATGGCTAAAAGACTGAGCTCACTTGGGCTATTCTTCTTCTATATGTATTTTCATATGACCTCTCCAGAGGACAGTTAGACTTACATGGATCAATGCTCCATGAGACTCAAATGGAAATTGACAGACCTCCTAAAATCTAGGCCCCAAACTGTCAGTGTCACTTTTTACATATTCTTTAAGTCACAGAACATTCCAAGTTCCAGTAGAAGAAAATATACCAATCATTCAAATGTGTGACCATGTCTAATCTACTACAGAGGAAGACAATAAAAGGCTCAGACAGCGTAGATGAAAGTTGGCTTATGGAACAAACATACCATTCTTCTGACCTGGTTTATGGTTTTTTCTACTCTACAACACTTTTGTTATTAAAGTTACTACTTCTATACTATGAAATTTATTTATTTATTTTTGGTGCTAGATATCAAATCTGGGGCCTTGCTTATCTAAGTATGTGCTCTATCACTGAATTATACCTGCAGCCTTGGTGCAATAAATTTTAAACCAAAACATTGATATAGAAGGTCATGGATCAGGAGAAAAAATGAAGACTATTTTACTAGAAAAATTTTTGCATAATAGATACTAAATCTTTACTGTGAACACTATTGAATGAACAATGTGTTGGCTCAGCTGCTCAGAGTGCTGATCATAGACAGCCTTTGCGAGCATTTCTTCAGAGACAGCCTTAGCTTCAAAGACATGTTTTGCCAAAGAGCACAAGGTTCTCTGGGAGTGAATGGCTGATTGATGTGGAGATATGAAAGTCCAGACATATGGGCCTTACGTGGACAATCTCTAAGTGGTCATGCTACTTCCAAAGGTGTTCTTGACCAAAGTGGCCAAAATAAAAGTTTGAGTAAAAAAGAGTTTATTAATTTGGGAGCATGTTTGCAGGACACAGAATTTAATTTCCTAATAAGGCCCCCAGGAGATGATGTAAATTCTCTACTAGCACATCTCTTATAAGCATAGAAAAAAACAGTGGCCCACACTAAATATGGAGGAGGAGATACCATAATTGCTGTGCTGGTGAAAGGGCCATTAACATCACTAAGAAATTTACTGGGGCCTCTTCTAGGGAGACCTGTACCGATGGTAGGAGAGACAATATAAAATTCAATGCATAAGTAACCATGTGACTGATCGCCTGAAACAGAACAGGCATGAATGCAGAGCTTCATCTTCAGAAGCCAGGTAGACCCAATTACAGTACTGAATGGAATTAAGGAGCCCTCCCACCCCAGAAAGTAATAAAGATGGTTAATAAGACCCATGGAATGAAATAGATGGGTAGTCCAAAGGATTATGACTTTATTTATACCATCAAAATAAATCAGGGGTGGATAATTCAGAAGCTGAATAAAGTTGTCCCAATAAAAAGTTAAAATCCCTTCTCCAATGTACCTGAGCTGTTTATTGGACATACAATGCATTGACCTGGCCCTAAAGGAAGTACTTGACAACAGTATAGCAAGTGCACATAGTATCCTCTAGTCTTTTTCCAAGGGACTTTTGGACATTTATCCCAGTAATTGTGTTTAGGGAAAAGAGAAATATCCAAATATTAAAGAATGTTGGATATGAATTCTATGTTATTATTGTTACCTAGAAATCTAAAGTGTCATTATGGTATGACCCTCTTTTAAAGTCAGGAATATAGGGGATAAGTAATCCGTGGAATTATGTTATTTCACTCTTCTCTGAATGTATTATGGAAATAGTCATATTTAGTAGTTAGCATATGCTCACATAGGGTCCTTTGAGCACAGTCTAAGTAGAAGCCTCTACCCTCCTGTCCTTTTCTCCCAAGTCGAGAAAGTTAAAACAATTAAGTTATCCTAGGAGAATGTCAGAAAATTTGTATTTACCTCTCTGACATTTGCAAAAACTGTATGGATCCTGGAGAATTAACAGTAGATTTCTACAAACTCAAGTAGTGACCCTAATTTTAACTGCCATGCCAGATGTAGTACCTTTCAGTATAGTAACACACTATTAGGTGTATGGTTTGCTAGTTTTGACTTAATCAATACACATTTTCCTTCTTTGTCAAGAAAGAAATTCACAAGTAATGCATTCACCTAGATCAGACCATAGTATAAATTAACAGTTTTCCCCCAGAGTTCTCTCACCTCCTTTCATAATATTGTCAAAGAAGCCATGGACTCTTTAGGCATCTGGCAGAAAATATACTTATTCACTATCTTGAAATGAGCAAGTGTATAATTTTGGAGGCCTTTATAAGTCATGTGGTCCTTCAGAGGAGATAGAAATAAACCTATGAAATTTGTTCGTCCTGTCATTTCAGTAATATTTTTAGGAGCCAATGGTCAGGAACATGCTGAAATGTCCTATCCAAAATAAAGCACAAATTATTGCATATTATATACATCACCATAAAGAATAAAGCACTATATCTTTTAGGCCTCTTCAGTTGTGTAGGCAGCATATTTCCCAATAAGGTATACTGTTTTGTTATCTGTACTTGGAACCCAGACATGAAAGCTCTCCACAGAAGGACCAGTTCATGAAGCAATAACTTGATTGCTTGGACCAGAAGACCTAGCAGATACTATAGCATTAGTATCAGTGGCGGGAAGAGAGAGGCCATAATGAATTTATGGCAAGGAGAATCACAACACAGATTCTTTGCCCTCCACAGAGGAAAATTATACTCATGGTAGAGATGAAATGCTTGACCTTGGTACATCAAGAAACCATGTAGCCAATGTTGTACATCATAAATTGGGTTCTGTCAGTGCCACTGATTCATAAGATAGGTCCAGGAAAAATCCATTATAAGATGAAAGTGATAAACTCAGGATTGAACAAGAGTGGGACATAAAAAGAAAACAAGCTATATAAGCACATAGCCTAATTCCCACATATCTGCCCCTGACACAGCAGCATCTCTCCCTCTGATTACAAAGGCTATGAGTAGGAGCTTTCTGGGCTACATAGACTGAGAGCAACTAGTTTTCAAAAGGCAAACATTCCTACCACAGGGCCATAGCAAGAGATCCACAGACAGGGAGAAAATTAATTCATAAGGATAGTATTTACATATCTAAACCTTACACGCAGAATATGTAAAGAGCTCTTACAACTTAATAATTATAATTTTTTAAAACCCTCAATTTTAAACAAAGTTTGTAAGGTCTTAAATAAGTACTTCATAAAATATGCAAAGAGCAAATAGGTACATGAAACAATGCTTAGTATCCATAGTCACTGGAAAAATTAAAATTAATATCATGATGATATGCTACAACACACCAATTAGATTGGTTAAAATTTGCCAACTGCGGTGGCCTATGTCCGTAATCCCAGCAGCTTGGGAGGCTGAGACAGGAGGATTGTGAGTTCAAAGCCAGCCTCAGCAAGAGCGAGGTGCTAAGCAACTCAGTGAGACCCTATCTCTAAATAAAATACAAAGTAGGGCTGGGGATGTGACTCAGTGGTACAGTACCCCTTAGTTCAATTCCAGGTACCCCCCCCCATCCAACATTTGGAAAACAGTGATGACTACGTCAAGTGTTGAGGATGCGGAGTGACTTACATTCATATACACTGCTCATGGAGATATAAATTGTTAAATTCTCCGGATAAAAACTCAAACATATACCTTCCATATGAACCAGCTATTCTACTCCTAAATATTTATCCAATAGAAATTAAAACATAGGGCCACACAAATATGGATTATGCACAAATGTTCATAGTAGTTTACTTTGCAATAGTCAAAAACTGGGACAACCCAAATGTCCATCAGCAAGTAAATGGATAAACAGAAAAGCAGTGTGGTCTACACATATCATAGAATACTAAGCAACTAATAAAGAATGGACTATTGATTTAGGCAACAACAAGCATGCTCAGAATCATTATGCCAGGCAAAAGAAGTCATGTCCCCCCAAAAAAGGGTATATACTGCATTATTGCACTTATTTAATGTTGTCGCCGGAAAAGGATTGCAGCCTGGAACGGCAGCGCCGCGGGAAGGAGTCCGGAGACAGGATGGAGACGAAAATATTCTTTAATCTTACAAGAAACTACAATATATCTACACAATAGCGATAACCCTGTCTTTTCTCCCTCTGGTCTCTTCCCATGCGCCCGAGCAGCAATGGCGCTCGCTCGATCTGCTGAGTCACCGTTCAAATCTCTCGAGAGCCTCGACCAAGTCCCGCGAGATCCCGTGAGACTACGGAAAGCGGAAATGCCCAAAAATGTCTATGGCCCAATAGTCAACCGCAATCTTAGCTATCTCCGCAAACAGGGCTCCTGCAATTTAAATATTAGAAAAAGTACACTAGTTTATAATGTCAATTGTTTTCTTTGCAAGAAAGTACATCTTTGATTATCTGAAGATGAGAAGAGACAGTGGACTGAAAAGGACCATGAAAAGAATTTGGGTCTTATGGAAATATTTGTTATTTTGATTGTGGTAATTATTTCATAGGCATATACTATTTTAAAAATTTTAAAAACTATCGTTGTATCTTATTGTGGAAATATAATACTTTATTATTATTCAATAAATTTTTAAGTAAAGCTGAGAAATACCACAGGCATTACAAAATCCAGAAAAATCATCAGAATATTTTTCTTACTGCGTGACCCATGTATTATTTGTCTTCACTACATTTTTTGTCTGATACTTTTTGATCTCCTTTTCACTTGACAACAGTTTTGCAATATTACTTTTTAGAGAGGATATAAGAAAAACTTAATGTTTTCTTTTGGATAATGAATCAAAACATTTTTGATGGGTAATATAGAAGAATTTCTTTTAACTTCACAACTCATTACTGAGAGTCCCAAAATTTTAGATTAATTGGCAGATGTGTGTGTGTGAGAGAGAGAATATCAAGTCAATTTCATTTATTACCTCATGCAGACCTATTTACTATTTTTAACCTGCTTCTATGAATATGTGAGCTACAAAAGCAGAATTCTGACAAATTCTATTTTGCATGATTGCCATCAAAAAGAAAAAGAAAAGTGTGGTACAGTATAATTGCTATGATGTAGTTCAAGTGTACACCTAACTGAAGAGAGTCTCAATTTTGACAGGACATTTATGCGGAATGCTGGGTGGATACTCCCCCAGTTTCACACATCAAATGAGAGGGAAAAAAAATCTCTTTAGAAGACAATTTCCTGGGTCCATAAGTTTAAAATTTTGTTCTGTTATAGTAACCCCATGCTTTTGTTGCCAAACTCTGTCATGATCTTCATATTATACAATGGCTGCTTGCCTTGCACCTCTCTGTCGTGATGCCAGCTGAGAGCACACAGTGTGTGGCACAAGTATTCTTAGGAAAAGATCTATGGAAACTTCAGAGTAATGGTGTTAAGAACTGTATTGTATAACAAAACGAGTGCATAGAACGCAAATATGTCCAGTTAAGTCTAAACTAAATGTATCTGTGTCCCATTTATTCAACTGTCCATAACCAAATCACAAAATCACATTGGGTGCCTCAAATTCATTCATTGACTTGCAGAAAATGTGAATAGGGGCTTTCTGAGTAAAGACAACTGGCCACAGAGAGACTTGTAATGGAGGAGAAGCTAAGTGAAAACAAATAACGATGGTAACCATCTGTGGTTAAAACACTTTTGAAAAATTTATATATATTTTACATATGCACATATAAATGTATGTGTGTGTATGTGTGCATTTATATCTGCATCTTTATTATTTATATCCATCCATATGTGTATAAAGGAATTATTTTAAAGCTATCTATTCTTACATTGAGAAGCATATATACTCCAGTCCGTAGACACTAATTTTAAGTATCTTTTGAGACACAAGCTGGGTCAGATGAGAGCTACAAAATGGAATAGAAAAGCTTGGACTTGTTTTTTTAATGATGGGCTTTATTACATACATATATTTGTTTTTCAACTACCAATAATTTATTTTTAATCTTTTATAAGAATTTATATTATTATTATCTCTTTTTTATATACCAGGGATTAAACCCGGGGGTGCTTAACAACTGAATCACATCCCCATCCCTTTAATTTTTTTTTTTTTTTTTTTAGTCAGGGTTTTGCTCAATTGCTGAGAGCCTTGCTAAATTGCTGAAGCCAGCTTTAAGCTTGAGATCCTCCTGCCTCAGCTTTCCAAGTGACTGGGACTACAGGTATGCACCACTGCATTCAGCTATTATTATTATTATTATTGACAAATCATAATTGTATGTTTATGGGGTATGATGTTGTATTTTCATGTATATATACAATGCAGAATGATTAAATCAATCTAGTTAATATATCTCCCCCCTCACCTATCATTTTTTTTAAATTATTTATTTTTATTCTAATTTGTTACACATGTTTGCAGAGTGCAATTCATTTCATATTACATATAAAGAACACAAATTTTCAAGTTGCTGGTTTTATATAAAGTATTTTTACAACAATTGTGTCTTCATACATGTACTTAGGGTAATGATGGCTAACTCATTCTACCATTATTCCTATCCACTTGCCCTATCCCTCGCTCCCCCCTCTTCATTATATTTAAAGTTCTTTCTGAGACATTTGAAATTTTCTTTTCATTATTATTTTGAAATAATATTAAAATAATAATAATATTGAAGATTACTTTGAAATATACCTTATTATTATCTGCAGTCACCCTGCTGTGATAGATCTAAAAATCTGTTCTTCTTGTTTTTCTGAAACATTGTAGCTTTGATCAAAAACTCTTCAATCCCTCCAATCTCACCCTTCCCCAGCATCTGGTAACCATCATTCTACTCCCCAACTGTGAATATAATTTCCTTAGACTGCACAAACAAGTGAATTCATGCAACTTTTTGTCCAGTGATCCTACTTCAGGGTATAAATCCAAAGGAACTTAAATCCTGGAGGTATAGCAGCACTTGTTATGATTTGGAAATAAAGTTTCCCTCCAAATATCATGTATTGGAAATATGTTATCCAGTGTAGCAATGTTCAGAGATTAAATGATTAGATGGTAAGAGTTGTGACATAATCAGTGGATTAATCCATTTGTTGAGTTAATAATTTGAATGTGTTAATGAGTGGTAACTGTAGGCAGGTGGTATGTAGCTGGAGGAAGGAAATCCTGGGAGCATACACTGGGGGATTGTATTTAGTCCCTGACTCATTACATCTTCCCCCTCTCCTTCTCCCTCTCCCTCCCTCCCTCATGCAGGAGCCCTGATTGGGGAGATGGCTGAGATTGCAGTTGGCTGCGGGCCATAGAGATATTTGGGCATTGCCGCCTTCTGTGGTCTCACGGGACTTGGCCCGGGATCTCTCGGGACTTGGCCTGGGATCTCGCAAGACTGGAGCCAAGATTGGATTGGGTGGCACCATTTGTTTGTGGGTTTTTTGGTGGTGTGTGGTGGTGTTAGAGTCGTTGTTGGAGCCGGAGAGAGAAGTTATCAGAATAAAAAGCCTGTTTGTTTCCAGTTTGTCTCTGAACTTCTTCCCGCGGCTTTGTTGCTCCAAGCGGCAATTGCTTCAGACAGCAATACCCCCACCCCCCTTCTTGGCTGCTATGAACTGAGCAGCTTTCTTCTGCTACATCTTTCTGCTGTAATGTTGTACTTCGTCTCAGGCCCATAGCAGTGGAGTTTGCCCACTACAGATTGAACCTCTGAAATTGTGAGACAAAATAAACTTTTACTCTAAATTGTTTTTGTCAGGGATTTTGTTCACAGAAATGAAAAGCTGACTAATATAGCATTCTTATGTTCGTTGCAATATTATTCACAATATCCAGAATATGGAATTAGCCTAAGTGTCCACCAATAGATGAATGGATGAGAAAACTGTGTTGCATATATACAATGGAATATTAATCAGTTTTGAAAAGAGGAAACCCTGTCATTTGTGACAATATGGATAAATTTGGGCTTGTTTGATATATTTTGTACACGAAAATGTCTTAAAAAAACTCAATTTAGGAACCTTAGAATGTCTTCTTTTGCTTCATCTTCAAACCCCCACTACTGTAAAGTATAGGCCAACATAAGACTAAGCTTTAAACAGTTGAATCTTATTTTTAAGCATATAGACTTAAGAAAATAAGGATTTAAAGAATTCCAAGCAAGATGGCTGAACCTTAGTAGATGGGAATAAGAGAGGTGTTATTGGTTAGATCTGGAATGTCTCCCAGAGGCTCACATGTCAAGGGCTTGGTCTACAGAGCAGCAATGTTCAGAGGTAGGACTCATGGGAAGTGATTAGGTCATGTGGGCTCTGACCTCATCAGTGGGTTGATCCATTGATGAGTTTATAACTGGTGGCATTATTGGGGAGTGGTAGAAACTTTACGATGTGGGACCTAGTTACAGGAAGTAGATCACTGAGGGTGTGCTCTGGAAAAGTATAATTTGTCCCCAGATTCCTTTTCCTCTAACCTCCTTACTTCCCATCAACTGTTAGGTAAGCAGCTTTGGTTCACATGCCCTTCCAACATAATGTTCTGCCTCATGACAGACCCAGAAACAATGGAGCCAGCTGACTATAGATTGAAACCTCTGAAACCATGACTCAAAATGAACCTTTCCTCCCTTAAGTTGTTTTTCTTGGGTGCTTTGTCACAGCCATAGAAAACTGACTAAAACAGAAGGTATGTAGTAACAAGGAATAAAGGTAAAATCATGCCACAAAACCATGTAGTGTGAACACACTGCTGTTTAATCTTGGACTCAGCTTTCAAAGCTGCCATATCTTGATACTTGACACTGGACACTGTCTCTGCTGCCTCTGGAAACTCTTGGTTGCTACAGCTGCAGCTACTCTCATCTATATTAAAATGTATTCTCCATACTAGATTCTTCTGTTTATTGATTATCTACCAGTTGCAAGTTCAGAGGTAATTAAAAGGTAACCTGCTCATATCTATGGCATAAAGAAAATGAATTAACACACTTCAGGTATTTTGAACATCTGTGATTAAAGGCAGCTTTGCCTTTTCCTAAAACTCACACAATAAGCATAATAAGGAATTCTTCACACATAAGAATGAGGTTCGGACTCTGGACTACCAAAAAAAAAAAAAAAAAAAAAAATGTGCACCACAAGGAAATATAACCACAAGGAACACCACACTGCTTGCCAGTGTGAACAATGGAAACATGGATGTTTATCCTTTTCTTTTATTAAGCAAAAAAGACAAACACAAGATAATATGATTCTTATGTATAATCATAGTTAAAGACTGCTACTACTTTCTGCTCTCTACCTATATATCTCCTTCCCACAGAAGTTTTGCTCTGTTTAGAAACATAGTTACTCTGAGGAATAAGACTTAAAAGGAAGGACTTGATATTTGATAGGTTCAATGAATTCTGTTTTGTGCTGAATTGTGTCTTTGCAACCTGTCCTAGAGTTCATTTGTTGAACCCCTAACCCTAGTACCTCAAAATATGACAATATTTAATGCCAGACTCTTTAAGATGCTTCTGAGTTAAACAAGACCCTAGGGTGGGCATATTCCAAATAAGACTAGTGTCCTTATAAGAAAAAAAAAATGATCCCAAAAGACACCAGTGAAACATATACAACTAGAAAAGACCATATGATAATGCAATACCATATCTAAGTGAATGCCCCTGGTGTGGCTCTGCCTTACTGTCTGGTGGGCTATGCATTGATCTGGAAAGTATCACAGTTTTTATTCATAGCATCTTATAATTATGTCCAGTGCCACTGAGGCTGGTCTAATGAATAATACAATGTGAAAGGTCAGTATTCAGGCAAGTGGTCGGACAGGCGAGAAGTACATTTACAGATGGGTATCACAAAAAAGACATGTTTCTAAAAGCTTCTACCAGTGGTCAAAATATAGAAGCTACACACTTTGATGGGCCAATACAGTATGGGGAAATATGTGTAAAGGGGCAGACAGCAAATAGGAAAATAGCTGGTACAGTCTTATAATAGATGACAGTATTCCAGTCCACATAGAATTCCAGAAGGACCAGGTATCAACAATTCATAATATGAGACAATAAGAATGTAAGTTTCCAGAGCTAAATAATAAAGGGGAAGAAACAAATTTAGGAAGTGTCAGAAATAATTGTGCCTGGCTCATGTAGCCATTTAACATTGGTCACTAGCATGATGATTCTCTTTCCAGAGTCTCTGGAAAAATTTATCTGTTTCACTGTTAATCCATCAACTTTCCAAGAGACATAAAATGAATACAGATTTTAGTAGGAGATCTTATTAAATAAAGGGAAACCAAGAAAAAAGGGGAAATCAACTGGACAATTGGAATCTATTAGAGGAAACCTGCAACACATTTGGATTCTAAATACTCACATGTCTGTTTTAAACTGACAGTAATCAGGGGACTTTATTAAAATGAAAACCAATGAAAGTTTAGCTTTGATGATTCATGCCACTTAAAGTAAAATACTTTTCAGGACCAATGGTGAGGGTAAGGACTCTTTTCAAAGAAAATGCTAGTCTCACTGATAGTAGTGTTGTTCACTGGTAATGCTGGTAGTATTCACTATCATACACTATATATATAAAATTGAAGATCAGAAATGTACCGTAACTAAAGACAAACTTCTTAAAACTCCTCCACTGGGGAAAAATAAGATTCATGAAGCCTTCTTAATTTTGTTATAAGGCATATGACTATCCAAAGTAATGAAAACAACAGTAATAATAGTGTTCTGTAAACTTTGTAAGGTATTTTAGACATAGCAATAGCACAAAGAACATTTGAGAAAAGGAACCATAATTTGCAAAATTATTTGTATTTTACATGCAGCAATACAATAATCAGGACACATACTATAAATTCTACAGTGATCTATGAATATAGTAATACAGAGTAATAGCATTAGAAAGTCAATAATAAAATTAAATGAAACTAAAAATATTAAGTGCAAAAAAAGGCAAAAAAGTATCAATTGTAAAACAACAAAAGGATGTAAAAATGGAAAATAAATGGCAAGGTGATAGGTTTTAAAAATCCATATCAATTATACTAAATATAAATATATTAAACACCCTTAAAAAGGGAAAATTATGGGCTGGGATTGTGGCTCAGCGGTAGAGCGCTCACCTAGCACGTGGGCGACCCGGGTTCGATCCTCAGCACCATGTACAAATAAAACACACTGAATAAAACGCATTGTGTATAACTAAAGCAAACAAATAAAAATATTAAAAAAAGGGAAAATTATCAGGCTGTTTTAAAAATCTAAGACTTTACTACATATTACTTGGAGACTCAGTTTGCATGTAAAGTTACACATAGTATGAAAGAAAATGAAGTATTCATCCTAGGCAAAGATTAATCAAAAGGAAGCCAGCTGACTATAATTCACATTAATAAATAATCTTCAAGATAAGGAGTATTACCAGAAAAGGGGTCATTTTATAATGTTAAAGGAGCAATAAGCATCAGTAAGGCACAAAAATAATTAATACGTTTACATACCTTATAACAATCTTAAAATGCATAAGGAAGAACAGTTAAACAGATGAATCAAAAAAGATGAGTATTTTTATATTTTAATCTATCACATAAGCAATATATCAACTGAGCAAAAACTTATCAAGGTATGGGAGATGTGGATATGTCAATAACCATGATCTAATGAACATCCATACATCATGATTATCAAAAACCACAAAATGAATAAACATTATTTTCAAATGCACATTGAGCAATCACTGTGTTAGCTTTTCCTTACTACAACAAATATCTGAGATAATCAACTTAGAAAAGTTTTATTTTGACTCACAGTTTTGGAGGTCCCAGTCCATTAGTGTTTGGCCTTTCTGCTTTGGACCTGTGTAGCACATCATGGTAGGAGTGGGTGAGTGAGCAACACTGCTTACTTCATAGTCAGGAAGTGAAAGAGATGGAGGTATCATGATCTCACCAATCCCATCAAGGGTATGCTACCAATGACCCAAGACCTCCTACTAAGATCCATTTATTAAATGTTTTACTACCTCTGTTGTAATCTGAAATGATGTGCCCCCAAAATTCATGTGTTGAAAACAAGGTTCAGAGGTGATGTCTTTAGGCAACAGTTGGATTATCAGGGCTCTGACCTCATCAGTGGATTAATCTATTGATGGCTGAGTGGATTTTTGGGGTGGTACCTGCTTGGAGGAAGTAGATCACTGGCGGCATGCTGTGGATGTGTTTATCTTCCTTATGGCCTCTTTTGTTAACATTCCCCATCCCTCCCATTTTCTGGCTGTCATGAGCTGAGCAGTTTTCCTCTAAGCTTTTCTTGTTAGGTATTTTAATCACAGTAATGAAAAACTGACTAACAACAACCTCTCAATAGCATCATTCTAGGTTTTATCACACAGACCTTTGGAGGGCACTTAAGATGCAAACAATAGTAACTACCTGCATAGATCACATGCTGACCATGAATCAAGTGTCAGTAAATTCCAAACTATTCGAGTATTACATAGCTTGTCCTCTGGTTGTGAAACAAAAGTAAGTTCTAGAAAAGCCCCACATACTCAGAAAATAACTTTTTTTTTTTTTTTAAAAAGAATATAAAAAAGACATTAAAGAATATTTTGAACTGGACAGTAATAATTACCAAGCATATAAAAATTTGAGATGCATGTATTACAATCCTTATAGAGATATTTAAAGTTTTAATTTCTTTAGAAAAGAAGTTTTAAAATCAGTGATCTAAATTTCTACCATGGGAATTGAGCAAAAGACCAGGAAAGTAAATCCAAGTAGGTAGAAAACAGAAATTATAAATAGCTGCAATCAATGAAATAAAAAACTGATAAACACTAATTAATGATTTTAAAAGCCAACACATTTCTTTGCAAAGATTAGTACAATTGATAACTCACTTAAAAGACTAAACAACAACAACAAAAAGAATAAACATGAGTCACTTACTAATATCACATGGAAAGGGGGTATCATTAAGAAACTACAAAGCTTAAAACAGGGATTATTATAAATAACTTGATACACATATATAAAACAATTTACATTAAAGGAGTAAATTCCCCCAGTCATTAAATGGGCCAAGGAACTGAACAGACACTTCTCAGATGAAGATATACAATCAATCCACAAATACATAAAAAAAATGTTCAACATCTCTGGCGATTAGAGAAATGCAAATCAAAACTACTCTAAGATTTCATTTCACTCCAGTCAGAATGGCAGCTATTAAGAACACAAACAACAGTAAATGTTGGAGAGGATGTGGGGAAATAGGCACACTCATACATTGCTGGTGGGACTGCAAAATGGTGCAGCCATTATGGAAAGCAGTATGGAGATTCCTTGGAAAATTGGGAATGGAACCAGCGTATGACCCAGTCATACCTCTACTGGGCCTATTTCCAAAGGACTTAAAAACAGCATACTACAAGGACACAGCCACATCAATGTTTATAGCAGCACAATTTACAATAGCTAGATTGTGGAAGCAAACTAAATGCCCCTCAGTAGATGAGTAGATAAAGAAAATGTGGTATATGTACACAATGGAATTTTACTCAGCAATAAAAGAGAATAAAATAATGGCATTTGCAGTTAAATGGATGAAATTGGAGAATATAATGCTAAGTGAAGTTAGCCAATCTCAAAAATCCAAATACTGAATGTTTTCTCTGATATAAGGAAGCTGATTCACAGTGGGGTTGGGTTGGGGAACATAGGAAGATTAGAGGAACACCAGAAAGGTCAATGGGGAGGGACAGCAAGGGAGGGAGCAGGGGGTATAAATAGAGGAAGAAAAAAAAAAAAAGATGGTAGAATGAGAGGGTTATCATTACCCTAAATGCATGTTTGAAGACATGAACGATATGAATATACTTTGTATACTAACAGTGATATGTAAAAAGTTGCTCTTTATGTGTATTATGAATTGTAAAACATGCTGTTATACTGAATAAAAAAAAAAAAAATTGAAAAAAAGGAGTAAATTCCTTAAGATATACAACTTACCAAAACTGAAATTGAATGGGATTGGAAAAAACTGAGTAGCCCCACATCTCTTAAAGGTATAAAATTGATTATCAAAAACATCCTGCTAAAACAATAGCACAATTTTCACTGGTGAATTATACCAAAGATTTAAGGAAAAAGGAATATAAAACATTTCCTTGCTTACTTTATGAGGCCTGCATGAATCTGTCAAAAAAAATTGACATTGCAAAAAAGAAAACTTTAGTCCAATATCCGTATTTAACACAAATGTAAAAAGTATCAACAAATTAGTAAATTGAATTTATCAATACTTAAAAAGGATAATAAGTATTTAGTCAAATGTGCTAATTATGCAAAAATGAAGAATTGGATTTACATTTAAAATATAATTAATATATTTTATCATATTAAAAATATGAAGTATAAACAAACTATGAGCATAGCAACAGTAGCAGAATAAACATATCACTAATTAATTTAGCACTAATTAATTGTAACAATTCTCAGCAAAATTGGAATAGAAAAGAACATCATTAAGTTTGTAAAGGTCATCTAGAAGCCCTTTGGATACCATAATATTTTAAGTTTTAATGGTTACTCACTCTGTAAGAAAAAAAATATAAAAATACATTTACTCACAAATTCTATAGTATTGTGCTGGTGGCCCTAGACATCAGTGAATTGGTTGGAGGGATATAATATATTAGGAAGAAGCAAAGAGGTTTGTATTTATAAATAGCATAATTGCACCCTCTCAAAAACAACCTATCTGAACATATTAGTTTAGCAAGATACAAGGTCAACATACAAAATTTCATTTTATTTCCATAAAACTACAGGAAACAATTAGTAAGTGAAAAATTTTAAAAATCCATTCACAATCCTATGAAAATCACAGAGTACTAAGTAACAAATTGAACAAAGTGTAAGCAAGCCCTCCATACTGACATTGACAAAATATCATTGAGAGAAATTTAAAGAAGCCTCAATAAATGAAGTTTGTAATGATCATGAATGAAAGACTTAGTATAAGGTATAAATTCCCCCTCAGATAGTATTGAGATTAAATGCAATTTTAGATATAACTGTAGTAGGGATTCATAAATAAAGCTATGTAGTTGATTTTTACATTTATATGGAAATACATAAACAGCTAAAATTCTTGGCAAAGAAAAATGTTGTAGGATTTGTAATGCCCGACTTTAAAACTTACTGTAAAACCACAGTAATCATGATGACAGCGTGTTGTTGGCATAATTATAAACAAATAGGAAACAAAGTGATGCTGGAGAAATGGTATAAGTCACATGTAAAAAGGAATTCTCACCCTACTTCATCCTGTAGGAAAAAATTAACTTGATACATATTATAGTCTTGAGCTTAAAAGCTAAGCTCTAAAGTTCACTGACAAAAATAGAGGAAAATATTGTTATGACCTGGGAGTAGGCAAAGATACTAAGCCAGATGCAGAAAGCAGTAAAGACAAAAGGAAAACTGAAAGTTAGATTTGATTAAAAATTTTTAAAATGTGTGCTCATCAAAGGACATATTTATAAAATGGGTGGGCAAGAGCAATGTCAGGAGAATAGATTTATGAAACACAGATGTGCAAATATACCCGGAAATATAAAAAGGACTACAATTCAACAAAAAGTAAAGTCAGAGAAAAATGGGCAAAAGCTGGAAAAGAAAAAACTGTACAAAACAACATTTGAATGGCCAAATCACATTTAAAATGTGCTCACTTGCATTTTTCATTAGTAAAATGAAATTCAATAAAACGAAAATTAAAACCATAAAAAGTATAGTATATACCCACAAGAATAGCTTAAAAAAAAGGGACAACCTAGAAATTCCATTGTTATGAATTTGCTGGAGAGAAATGAAAACATATTTCCACAAAACTCTTAGATAGAATTTTTTTAGATATGCATGACATTAGTGTATATTTTGATATATTATACATACATGGGGTATAATCAATTACAATTTTGATTCCATTCTTGTGGTTGAATACAATGTGGATTTACACTGATTCATGAAATTCATATTCATACATGAGCATAGGAAAGTTGTGTCCAATTCATTCTACTGTCTTTTGTATTCCCATCCTCCTCCCTTCCCTTCATTCCCCTTTGTCTAACCCAGTGAACTTCTATATTTTCCTTCCCTGCCTACCCTTGTTATGGGTTAGCATTCACATATCAGAGAGAACATTCAACCTTTGGTTTTTGGGGATTGGTTTATTTCACTTAGCATGACATTCTCTAGTTTCATCCATTTATCAGCAAATGCCATAATTTCATTCTTCTTTATAGCTGAGTAATAATCTATAGTGTATATATGTATGTATGTATATGTGTATGTATACGCCACTGTAGTATGCTGATTTTTAAGTCCTTCGTGTATAAGCCAAGGAGTGGGATAACTGGGTCAAATGGTGGTTCCATTCTAAATTTTCTAAGGAATCTCCATACTGCTTTCCAGAGTAGTTTTACCACTTTGCAGTCCCAACAGCAATGTATGAGGGTAACTTTATCCCCACATCTTTACCTGTTACCGGCTGCGGGCAAGTTACAGCAAAGCTGTGGAAAGAACTCGAAGACAAAATAGAAAAGAAAAGATTAATTTAATTCTCCCGGGCAAGATCCCACTATCATGCGGTCCAGCAGGAGAATGGCGCCTGCTGGTTATTTCCTCTGGTACAAAGTTTTTTCTATCTCGTATCAAGTCCCGTGAGATTTTTAAGGTGAGCGAGATCCGGAAGGCATTTCCGATGTAAACAAACGGTCTCCGCCGACTCTCTAATCAGGGCTTCTGCATTTACCAACATTTATCATTACATGTATTCTTGATAATTGCCATCTGACTCTAGTGAGATAGAATCTCAGTGTAGTTTTAATTTACATTTCTCTAATTGCTAAAGATGTTGGCAGTTTTATTCATAATAGTCACAAATTAGGTTCAATGATTTATTTTATGTGTCAACTTGACTGGACCCTGGGTGCCCAGGAATTCAGTTGAACATATTCTGGGTGTGTCTAATAGGGTATTTTTAGATGTTAGTAGTGTTGGAAAAAGTAGACCTATTAGAGCAGATTGCCCTTCTGCACGTGGGAAAGCATCATTCAACCCACTGAAGGCCAGAATAGAATCAAAGTCTTAGTACAGGAGAATTCACTCTCTCCTTGACTGGTTTTGGGTTGAGGGATCAGTCTTCTCCTACCATTGGACTTTGACTTGGACTGGAACTTATGGCATCTTCTCTTCTGGTATTTGAGTCTTTGAAATCAAGACTGAAACAAGGTCATTTCAGTCTTAGTTCATTTAGATGCTAGAGGGTAGTTTATAAACAACAACAACAAAATTATTCCACATAGTTTTCAGGCTTGGAAGTCCTAAGACCCAGACACTGGCAAATTTTTTTTCTGGTAGGGCACAATCTCTAGTGTGTAGAAGGTGTTTTCTCCCTGTGTCCTTACATAGACAAAATAGGTAAGTCCTCTTTTATAAGGTCACTGACATGGTGAAAGGGACAAGCCTCTTTATAGCCTCTACTAAAACCTTCATGGTATAGTCACCTTCCCCCAAAAGTCCCACTTCCCAGTGCCATAATCTTGTGGGGATGGAGTTTCAACAGTGAATTTTGGAGGACACAAACATTCAGACCATAGTAATCACTCTTTGGGGCCTACAATTTACTGTCTGTGGATGACAGGATTTTTCAAACCCATAACTCTGTAATCCAATTCTTCACAATAAATTTCTTTGTAAATTCACCCAAACAATTTTCTCTCTTTTTGTGTGTATGTGTGTGTGTGTGTGTGTGTGTGTGTGTGTGTGTGTCCTCTTACTTTAACACCTCCAATTTCCTATTCCATCTGACATTTCCCCTAGCTTGGTACTAGTACTTTTATTTCATCTTGGGATTGACTGTGTAAAATAAATAGCTGCTTACTCTGGGCTCTCTCTCTATATCTTAATTCCTAGATATAATCAAGGTTGCAGCAGGCTACCAACCTAACTCCAAGAATAAGAACAAAAACATATATCCTGTCTTTTCAAGTCTCTCTGAACCCATAGGGAGAAAGTAGATTGGTACCTAATATCTTGCCCTGAGTTTAACAGAATTGGTATGGAGGGTGCATAAAAATATGTTGAAAAATAAAAACTTCTATTCCTCTTGTGGCTATAAGTTTTCATAAAATTCACTTGCTTTTGTTTATGACAGGAATTCGTTCTGGGTTCTGTTTCTTTGGAAAACCCAAAATAATACACTGGGGAAACCCAAAGTACTATTGACACAAGAATGCATAAAATTTTTGGCATATTTATACAATGGAATATTTCTCAGCAATAAAATAGTATGTAGTACTTTTATCAACATCAATATGAATTAATTTCATGATACTATCCCAAATAAAAGAGGCTGAACATAAAAGAGTATGTACTGTATGATTCCATTCATATGAAGATTTGTGAGAGCAAAATAAAAACATAGTAAAACAAAATTGGAAAAATGTTACTTTTCTTGAGTTGGATGGAAATGATTGGGAATTAGTATAAGTGATTAATATGGCCTTAATTCCATTAGGGGTGTAAGTTATGTAAATGAGTGTTTTACATTTAATATTTGTGCATTTACTACATATATATAGGATATATATGTGTGTGTGTATATATATATATATCAATATCTCTATATTATTTCTATCTAAAAATCAGTCTATTGCAAGATAAAAGAAAGACTTATGTAAACCAGATAAATAAAGCAAGCAATGTTCAATTATTTCTTTCTTTAATAATAATATGGAATAAGCATTTGTGTAGCATTAACTAATTTAAAAATAACTATCATTTAATCCTTATAATATCCATTAACATTTTCCTCTTTATGGATCTAGTTTTAGCATTCTTAAATATTAGGGGATCTGGGTTTTAATTTGGGACCCAAGTAATCATCAAAATCTTATAGAATTCATTTCACCTTTCTTTGACTTTCGCTTGCTTTTGTTTACAATTCTAGATTAAGGTTTCCCAAAAGTGAATTCTAAGCTCTAGGAATATTAAGCAATCATAGAGTTATATAGAAGTCAAAATTCTAAGTCAAATACATTTGAAGGTGTTGGTCAAAGGATACAAAATTCAACTAAAAAGGAAGAATATGTTCAAGAAATCTGTTGTATGACATGGTGACTACAGTTAATAAGAAAGTCCTGTATTCTTGAAATTTTGCTGAGAGTATATTTTTAAGTGTCCTCCCCATAAAACATGATAATCCTGTGAGGTAATACATCTGGTAATTAGCACAATTTAGCCATCACACATTGTTATACATATTTCAAAGCAATATATTAGGCATGATAAATATATATAACATTTATTTAATAATTAAAAATAAAAATACATTTGAAGAGATGAATAAAACAAAACTTTTTATTGAATTTCAGTACTTCTCAGAACTCTTAATTCAATAACAAAAGTGGATCTGATATACATTATATCAGTAATGCTTCTAAGCACTTGGCCTATGTTAATTTGCATCTTTATATTACAAGCCTTAAACATCCTTTTAGACAAGGCTCTTTTGTCATCTTGTGCTATAAATAAGGAAGCTGGGGAAGAATTTGGTAGAATAATCCTCAAAGGGCAAAGTGCTAGTAAGGGGTACTTTTGGGATTTGACTTTGACAGTTGTACTTGGGAACCTGTGTCTGTAGCATCATGTTTCACAAATGTGGCAGTAGAAATAAAAATGGTCCAGTGGGAATAAAGGAGGAAACCATTTGGAAGGAATTCCAACATTCACCTAAAAGGTTAAAGGGGAACCATCTCCCAGCAGGTAGACAGGTTTTTACTGGGGTTGATGATGAACATGAAGTTCAATAAAAATTGTGAAAATATACCAAAGCCACTGATCATGGACCTGAGTTCCAGAGATCCAAACAAAGCATTTGGGAATGAGGTGCGACAGAAATAGAAGATTGATTAGAAGACTTCAGAATTTGGACCTTAGTGAGGCAGGAAGATAGATCTCCCATAGGCAGTTAGGATAAGGGCCTTGGAGAAAGACAGGAGGGGAGGGCGACATCATGCCAACTGAAAGGAGACGGGTCTGAAAGACATCCTGTGACTTGCTACTCTCTGCCAGAATTAACCACAACGCCTTCTGCCTTCTTCTGATTTAGAGTTCCTGCCTGTGTGCCTCACTGCTTGCAAGCATAGCAGCTCTTCCTTAGTAATGCTGGCCCTTACCCCTTGCAATGGCCGACCATAATGAAGCCCCCTCTCTAAGTGCTCTCTCTTTCTAAAGATATGTCAAACACCACCGTGTGAGACATATCCTCTTAATTATGTAAACAAGGGATTGAAATTAGGCATTTCTGATGGGCTTATTAAACTTGGAGCTTAAAGGGTTTGATTGGTCCGTGGCTGGCATCCCTTACCCCACTGATCACCTGTGCTGGTAATCAGCTATGCCTTTGAAAACCTCTAGGCAACAGACACCCATTATCTTCCTTCTTTTGGGATCCCTCCATCTTGGGAGCATTGCTTCCTATGACTCTAACAAATCCTGTTATTTTGCTCTCATGCTGGTGTCCATGGATTTCATTCCTCAAAATTGTGAGACAAAGAACCTTACTGCCTAGATTCAGTGTTACATTAGAATGAGCGTTTGTGGGATAATGGATGATGGAGGAGCCTTGGCCCTTGGCTTTTACATGTTCCCCAAAGGCCTAAGTGTTAAAGGCTTGGCTTCCAGTTTGGCATGAGTGGGAGGAGGTAGAAACTTTAAGAAATGGGGCCTAGTGGAAGGTGTTAGGTTATTGGGGGTGAAACTTCAAAGGGAATTATGGGACCTTATCTCTTCCTGTTTCTTTCAAGTCTTTCCCATAAGGTGAGTGGTTTTTCCAGAAGCTGCAACCATGATGTGCTCCTTGCCATAGGCCCAAAAGCAATGGACCAGCCAATCAGACCAAATCTTCCAAAACTGTAAGCCAAAATAAACCTCTTATATTTATAAGCCGATTATCTCAGGTATTTCTTATAGTAATGGAAAACTGACTAACAGTGAGACCCGAGTGAGAGGTGGCTCAAAAAATCCCTAAGAGAAGTAGATGAGCCAGCTGGAGTGTGGATCCAAAGCCTGTGTTCAGTGGGGGGATAGGAGTCAGATGCATCCGGAAAGGAAGGCTACTCCCTCAGGCTATGTTTGGAGGATAGAGAAGATACAGGGGATGGCATTAGATAAATATAATAGTGAATGGGAAAAAAATAAAAAAGGATATTAATGTTTGGCTAAACAATTAGAATTGGTTCAGAAACAAAATAAAATAACTGCCCTCACTAGTGGCAGATTATTTATATTCCAATGCTACAAAGAGACAGTTGCTGGATAAGAAATATTTTTGTGATGAACTTGAAAGTAAATAAAGTCACAGCTTTCTTAATTACTTGAAAAGAATGAGAGACCCCAGCACTGCAATAAAAAAGGTAGAGGGTAAGAAAGGAGAACTTGATGAATTAGAATGGAGAAAATTCCCAGTAGAGAGAAAATTCCTGCTAAAGCTAAAATTCTTGAGAGGATGAGGTAGGGGAACATAGAAATGTAGCTATTGATTATTCATGCTTAAAGTAGCATTCATAGGAATTCTGAGCTTTCCAACACTTTGACCTGAACTCCTCATGAAAGAATTGGAGTCTAAGCCGCATGCCTGTAATCCCAGCACTTTGAGAGGCTGAGGCAGGAGGATTGTGAGTTCGAAGCTAGCCTCAGCAATGGCGAGGCACTTAGCAACTCAGTAAGACCCTGTCTCTAAATAAAATACAAAAAAGGGCTGGGGATGTGACCCAGTGGTCAAGTGCCCCTGAGTTCAATCCCCAGTACCACAAAAAAAAAAAAAAAAAAAAAAAAAAAAAGAATTGGAGTCTAAACGGGATTATTGGAAAGCTGGAGTCTTGGGCAAAGCTGACCCACTGTCTCTACAAGAAGTTTCTGTTCATAGAAATGGTGTTTTTCTTGGTCAGCTCCAGACTAGTTTCATGATTCTTGGGAATCAGAATACATTTGGATTTTCTTTTTTTTTTCCTGAAGAGACTTTGTGGGCCTAGCTTGATCTAGAAACCTATGAAAGTCAATTTATCCTAGAGTACTCCAGGCTGGATATATATTAAAGCCAATTTAACTGGAACTTTTTGAAACTCTGTGGTGTCTTAGTCCTTTTGGGCTGCTGTAATAAAATACCATAGACTGGGTAGTTTGTAAACAGTAGAAAATTACTTCTCATGGTTTTAGTAACCAGAGAGTTCAAGGTCAAATTAGTCCTCTGGTGAGAACTCTCTCTGCTTCATGGATGGCTCCTTATTTTTGCATTCTCACACACTGGAAGGGAGAATACAAACTCCCTCAGGCCTCTTTCACAAGGGCACTATGCCTAATTATGAGGGTGGAGTCCTCAAGACCTAAATGAGCTCCCAATGTCTCCACTTTGTAACACTGCTTTGGAAATTATATTTCAGTATATAAATGTTGGAGGGGCACAAACATTCAGATCCTAACAGTAGATTAAACTTAAATGCTCTTTTTCCTATTATTAACCATCAGAAATGTAAGAGTGGGTATTGGATATTTTCTTGTCTATTTTCTTGCTTCTAGACTGAGATTCTTTAAAACAATAAGAATTGTAAGAAACAGGTTGATGTTAACTCTCAGAAAATTAATTTCCTGAATATATTTCATTGTATCTGATAACTTATAAAAAAATCTGTTTTCCAAAAGTAAAACATTTCAAAATCTCTTTAAACCCCCAAGCATATTTCTTCAACTGGAAGAGATGGAAATTTTTAAAAATTGAGTTTGATCTGAATGTTAGTAGAAAAGCATTGGCAACTAAAATGATGAAATTGATGAATAACTGTTTTATTTTTACTCTGAAAGGGCTGGCAGGAAAAGAGATGGATTGAGAGTGAATAAAAGCAAGGTAGAAGAATAATTAGGGATAAGAAAGGAAACATATGTCATTCAGGCCGAATTCTTACTGAGGAAATGATATTGCAAATGCATTTGAAATACACATGAAAGAAAAGTAGCCCTAGTAAAATCGAAGAGTAGAGAATTAAAGAGAAGTTATCAGGAAATGGAGGATTTTATACTGCTATTTCCCTTTTGCATTTAATGTGGGGGAAAAAAAGAGTTGCCTAGGGTGCAGAGCATATTTCTTAGTGTAGCTGTGGAAGAGACCATTGTAAAAAAAGATTGGAACATCCTAAGGCAAAGCAAGTATAAGTACCAAGTCCAAATAACTGTGATTCATGAATGAAAGGACAAGAGAATAGGAAGAACAAAGTCATGCCTTGAATTAATTGCTTTTGCTGTATCTCAGCAGCTGGATAAGTATGCTACCTGGCTCTTTTAAAGTGGAAAATGATAACCACAAGAAAATTATCCTTAATTGGCTTATGAGAGGGAACATGAAATTGCAGATTGAAAATGCTGTTTTTGAATTTGATGAGGTTAGAAGAAACCTCAAGATGATGTGAAAGAGAGAGGAAATAAGTGACAGAAAAGGGGCAGGGAAAAACCAATTAAAATCTAGCTAAAATCACATAATTTTACAATTGGAAAACGCTTTAGAACTTATTGATTCCAATTTCTTTATTTTTTTTTCTAAATGATTTAGCAGAGTCTAAGACTCTAACTTGGCTCCCCAGACTCCTAGTTCATTGATCTATGGTCAATCTATCACTTTCTTTTTTATTCTGGGTTTTCTACCTGTTAGACTAATAGGATGCCTGGTGCAAGAACATGCTTGTAAATCACTGTCTGATCTTAGCCCTTCATGCTTTTCTCTTTGAAACAAAGTTAAACTTCACTTAAGTGAATTAAAATTGAATAAAGTCCCAAATTCAGTTTCTTTGTCACAATAGGCATTTTTCAAGTGTTCAACAACCACATGTTGTTGGTATTTGCCACACTGGACCATGCAGATAGAGAGCATTCCCATAGTTGGAGAAGTCCTATTGGAATTGAACAGTGTTGGGCTGTGTTCCATACTGGTGTATTTTACATATAACTTGTACCTAAAATTAAGAGCTGTTTACTATTTTTCAAAGAGGGGCACTTCCACAAGGAGTTAGGAAATGTGAATATTGGTTTTTCTTCAACCATAAATCACCTAATTGATGATATTATCTGGTATTAATCTTTTTAGGCTATTTGTGTTTCACTATTCTCATCTAAAACGGGGAAAATAGAGCCTGTTAAATCTCATTGGGCTGTTGAAAGGGGCAAACGTAAACCTTCAAATGTCCCATGATTGTGAAGTGTATTGTTACTATTGTTATTAATAAAGATATCATATTTTTTATACCATTTTAAGAAAAAATGTAAACTTGACTGTCTTTTTTTCCCCACTTAGAAAGTAAATGCTTTTTAAGGAGCTCTAGCTATTTTTTTTGAAGTTTTAATAGCATGTCTAAGTAATGGTATAGGCCTTGTTCAGTTCAGCAAAATAAAAATATACACTAATATTTAGATTAAACAAAAGAGCCAGAGTTAGAAATTAAGATCTGATTAGAAATTTTGGAGTTGGCATACAAGGTTAAATTGAACTTGAAGAGGCTCTGATCTCACAGCATCTTATTAATGACTTATATTTGTTTCTCAAACTAGCAGTTTTAATTAGGAACAAGTACAGGCAGGGATGCTCACTTTTACCTGTATAGGTAGTTGGCAATCCAGGTAGCCAATTACTTGCAAAATGCTGGAAAAATGAGCCCTTGATCCAAAATATTTGGAAGCTATTGGACTCTGGAAAATTGTCCAAAAGGCAGCTTTTTACTAAAACTACAATCAGGTACTTTGAAATGCTCTTTTTCTTCTTTTCCACTCATCCATCTGACATACACCATCTGTCAGATCATGCTGGGTCGCCTCCGTCAGCCTTCCACTCATCTTGAAAGTGAGACAGAGCTTTTGAAGGTTATAATATCTCATGAATTTTCCCATAAAAATGCAGAAGGTTTCTTCCTGGATCATCATTTGTGTCTGTGGAAAACTAGGAGATAGTATTTATTCACAGAAGTAGTGACTCCCATAGGCCAACCAATATATATGATTGAGCATGGGCCTTCCTTACACAGTAACACAGTAAGCATGGACCCTACCAGTCATCTATGCTAATGATTCTCAAACACTAGTCTGCATAGAAGTCCCCTGTACTTGTTAATGTGCAGATTTGATTTAGTAGATCTGGGGTGGGACCTCAGATTTTGCATTTCTAATAATCTCCCAGGTGCTACTAGTACTGTTGGTTGGTTTGAGGATCATGCTTTTAGCAGTAAGAGTAGATGGTGTCAGAAGAAGTTTAATTACTTGGAGTGACTTTAAAAGGCAATTTTAATAACAAAAATAAGAGCAATAACAACCACAGTTTTTCTTTTTTTAGTTTTTCACAATATTTATTTACATGTGTTTTCTTATTTAGAACACATAATGCCAGGAAGTAAGATAGATATTATGATTATATATTTCTGTGTAACATACTGACCAAAAATTTTGTAGCTTAAAATAAAGACCACATCTATTTTGTTCACAGATCTGAAGTTTGAATAGGCTCAGGAAGCACAGCTTTTGTAATCTCAACAGGGCATGATCTGGGGCAACTCAAATGCTAGGAAATGGAGTCATCTAAGGCATACTCACTTATTTGTTTGTGGCTGATGCTACAAGTAGTTGGAAACTTAACTTGGGTTGTGGCCAGACCACCTATCCATGGTCTTTCCATGTGTGTACTCGATTTTTCCACAGCGTGGCAGCTGAGTTCCGAGGTTGAGCCTCTCAGAAGAACCTGGTGGAAGCTGAATAGCCTTTGATCAATAGTGTCAGAAGTCATATAGAATCATTTGTATCATAGGTATAGACTTGACCATATTCAAGGAAGGAAAATTTAGAGCAAATTCTTCAATAGAAAAAAGTCAATGTTGCATTTTAAGAAGAGCCAGTGCAGTGTTTGGCCACCTTTGGCAAATGTGATGTTGCAACCGGTAATCTGATCCTATTTTACTGAAGAAGATAACTTAGGGTCATTAAGGGTGACCTCTTGCTATAGTATTCAGTTGACATGGATGGTTTATCAATCTGTCTAAATATATTATATGAATTTTATAAAGCATAGAGTGGCATGTGTAGGTGAGATAGAATAGAAGAGTGTTTCAGAATATAGACTTGGACTCTGGCTTTCCTATTTCCCAACCGTGTGACTTTGGACAAATTGCTTTGATATTTATTATCTTTGCTCTCTGTGTTAGTAAAATGAGGATTTTATCTGTCTTAAACAGTGCTTGACAGCCTTAAATGAATTAAGATTTGTAAAGCTCTAAGTCTCCTGCCTGACAGATAATAAGTGCTTAAGAAATGATAACATTTTTATCACCATTGTCATTTCTATTATCTTAAAGGAAATAATAGGACTTTTTCCTTCATTAAGGTAAACTCACTTTGGTTTGTTTTGCTCATGCCCATTATGATTGAATGATATCACTGACTTACAAAATGTGGATGTTGGTTATAAATTAACTATTGAAGGAATGTGGAAATGTGAGAACTTAAATGTTTTCAGTACTATCTTATGCAGATGAAGCTTCAGAGAAAACCCTGTTGCAGAACTGACTCCATTTGCATATCTGTGATTCATGTATTGATTTAATTCTTGGTTCTTGAAGATGAAAATTACTACATCATTCCTTTATTCCCCATAGTACCAGATGAGTGATCTGCACAAATCAGGTGGTCAGTAGATATTTGTCCATGCATTTCATTAAGTTTCAATTGTTTCTCCTCTTGTTCTTTATGCAAAGAACTATTTAGTGATATCCAAATAAGGACTAATTAATATAAAGAAGAATTTCTACAATTGTTACAAACTATTTTTCTCACTCCAAGGTGGATAGTCTATTATACTGATTTTGTTATATTGTAGTTCTGTATTCTGTTTTTTTTTTCAAATTTATTTTTTATTCTAAGTTGTTAGAAATGACAGCAGAATGTATTACATTTCATATTATACTTGTAGAGCACATTTTAACATATCTCTGGTGTATACAAAGTATATTCACACCATTGGTGACTTCATACATGCACTTAGGGTAATGATATCCATCTCATACTACTATCTTTTTTTTTTTTTTCTTGACCCTTTTGCCCCCTCCCTTCCCCTCCCTCCCCATTGGCCATTCTAGTGTTCCTCTAATCTTCCTATGCTCCCCATCCCAACCTGACTGTGAATCAGCCTCCTTATATCAGAGAAAACATTTGGCATTGGCTTTTTGGGATTGGCTAACTTCACTTAGCATTATTTTCTCTAACTCCATCCATTTACCTGCGAATGCCATGATTTTATTCTCCCTTATTGCTGAGTAATACTCCATTGTGTATATATACCACATTTTCTTTATCCATTCATCTACTGAAGGGCATCTGGGTTGGTTCCACAGTTTAGCTATTGTGAATTGTGCTGCTATAAACATTGATGAGACTGTGTCCCTGTAGTATGCTGTTTTTAAGACCTTTGGGTAAAGACCAAGGAGTGGATAGCTGGGTCATAAGGTGGATCCAATCCAAGTTTTCCAAGGTATCTCCATACTGCTTTCCATATTGGTTGCACCATTTTGCAGTCCCACCAACAATGTATGAGTGTGCCTTTTGCTCCACATCCTCGCCAACATTTATTTTTGTTTGTGTTCTTAATAGCTGCCATTCTGACGGGTGTGAGATGAAATCTTAGAGTGGTTTTGATTTGCATTTCTCTAATTGCCAGAGATGTAACATTTTTTCATGTATTTGTTGATTGATTTTATATCTTCTTCTGAGAACTGTCTGTTCAGTTCCTTGGCCCATTTATTGATTGGGTTAGTGAGGTGAATAGAGAGCCTACTAATTGGGAACAAATTTTTACCACATGTACATCAGATAGAGTACTAATATCTAGAATATGTAAAGAACTCAAAATCTTAACACCAAAAAAACCAAATAACCCAATCTATAAATGGGTCAAGGAACTGTATTCTGGTTTTGATTGTGAACCAGTGAGTGAGGAAGATTAGAACTAGCATCTAGAGAACAGATAATGTATATGAGTGGGGAAAGCTATATAATCTTTGCTCACATACCTTCCTAAATCAGTTCTTCAGTTTCTTCCAGGAACTACAGATAGAAAATTATTTAGTCAGACTTCATCACTGTGACCGAAAGACCTGAAAAAAAAAAAAAAAAAAACAACTTAAGAAGAACTGATTTTGGCTCATGGTTTCTGAGATTCAGTTAATGCATGGCCAATTCCATATCTCTGGGCCCAAGATGAGGTAGGGAAATTGACAAAAGAGAATGGAAGAGGTAAGCAGCTCAGGTCATGGCAATAAGGAAGCAGAGAGAGCTCTGCTCACCAGGGACAAAATATATAAACCCCAAAGATCCTCCCCTAGTGACCTACCCACATCCTCTAGCCATTTCCTATTTGCCTACAGTTATCACCCAGTTAATCCATATCAGTGGAGTAATCCATTGATTAGGTCAATAATCTCATAATCTAATCACTTCACCTCTGAAAATTCTTGTATTGTCTCATACATGGGCTTTTGTGGGATACCTCATATCTAAACCATGACAAAATTATATAGATTCAAAAGTTCTTTGAGGTAAGATGGACAATGGTAGTATGGGGAGTCTCTGTAATATATGTGTACATTAAAAAAAAATCTTATATGATGATGGGTTGATTCACTGTAGTGTTTCTAATATAAACTATTTTGCTCTGTTCTGTGTTGTATTTTCCCATTTGCTTCTAATTATTTTGTTTCAGAGGAAGAAAAAAATGTCTTCCATTCTTGTGTATACAAACACACATGTAAACATTCATAGTTGGAGATAGAAGGAGAGAAGATATGAAAATCAGCACTATTCTTAACTTGTTTCACATGTTAATGTATTAATGATATTGAAAAATGCTCTATGTCTCACACCTTTGCATGAGAAGTCCCAGATTACCACTGTAATGCACTCTAAATGCAGAGGTTCCTGGCTATTTGACAGGATCATATTTTATAATTCAGTGAAAGAGATTTTATAAGAAAGAAAATAGCTGTTTCTACCAAGTCATAGGGGTCTATGAATGATAGATCAAGTTGTTAGCTCTTCTTACATCAGCATTTTCACTGGCCTATGGCTCAGTGCAATATACTAAGGCATTATTTAATTTTTGTTCAAATCTAGAAGAAAAAAATCTGAAAATTCCCCCAAAGCAATATTGTTTTACTCCTCTTTTTAGCATATTTGTCTCTATTTATAGCTGAACCAAATGTCAAGGTACAAGAGTATTCTTGAACAAATGGATGAGACTTAGAAATAATTTGAATTTTTAGGAATGATTTATTCCTCATTACCAAACCTGTGTTACTCCCTTTAAGATGATTGCTTTTAAGTCAGTATTTTATTTAAGTTTAGATATAGCTAAATATATAGATAGATCCATCCATCTTTCTTAACATAGATCCCACTGTTAAATTAATTTGTGTTACTTGAAAAAAAAAAGTAGAGTGGTGAATTATGAAGATCCAGACTAAAAATAAATGTGAACAGAATTTTCACTGCAGTGCTTCTTGAAGCTTTGATGTCCTAGACTGCAGTAAGAATCTCCAAGAGGTTTTTCTCCTGTACTATGGCAACATAGTCCTTGCCTCTGCTTTCTGCTGTGGCTCCCATCCTGTCAAATCCAGGGCAGATTTAAGAATGCCATTATTGGCATTCTCTTTAACACTATTTTTTAGTCCTCAATAGTAAACTTCCTACTCCATTAGGTTCTCATATAGCAAACTCTTCTAATTTTATTGTTTATCTTATGATATTATGCCTTAACTATGTGTTTTACCTTGCCATGTCTTCTTCACAAGTTCTTCTTGTGTTCACTGTTAAATAGAGCTATTTCTCAGAGATGTCTTCTCACATCACTTTTCCTCTTGAATTATACTCTCTCCCTGTACTTTCTAATCTGCTAGAATTTCAACATCCAGATGATACTAATATTGCCATATTAGTTATAGATATTTTTAGCTGCACTTTACAATCATAATCAAATACATATGGGATATCTCTATGTTGACTTATAGAAATATGAAACTCAATGTTTTATGTAATGAATTAATAAATATTACCTCATTCTGAATCCCACCCTTTGTCTGAAGTTGCTTATCTCTCTATATTTTCTATCTCGATGCCACTATCTTCCCAGTAAACTGAGCTAGAAACCTGGTGTGTACTTTAGGTTTCACCCATTTGTATATTTCTCATACCTGCTCAAATTTAAAGTTTGAACTGAGTTAAATGTGGCTGACTCTAATGTGCTCAGTGTTGTCAAATAACAAGAAGTCAGTCTTTGTGTCACAAAGAAGAAAAAATTCTACCTTTTAATGTTTTTTGACCTCTTTTTCCCCCATGGCTGCCATTAATATTTGTTAATAAAATTAGTGAAAAACCTTTTTGTTCAATTACGTTCAACTTCCCCCACTCGAATGTACATCTTACCAGAACTGGCCAATAGGCCAATATAAACTTATAATTGGTTTCCTATGACCTATGGGGTAAAATGCAAGCTCCAGTCCAGTCCAGTCCAGTCCACCTCTCCAAACTCTCCATGATGTTATAGGGGGAAAAATGTGACTACTTGTTATTTGTCATATTCAAAACACCATATCTCATCTTTATAGCCTGTTCATGTTTTCCCCTCTAATTAGTGTGCTCTCTTTCCCCACACTTTCCTCTTAATCTATCAAAGACCCAATCACACAGTCTTCACAGGTCTTCTCCGAAGGCTCTCCCTGCAGAAACTTCACAAGGGCCCCATTTTATTAATAGGTTTCACTTCTTTGCATTCCTATTTGCATAGCTCTATAGTTATAGTTACATTTTGGTAATTATTTAAGTCTGTCCTCCATAATAGATTATAAGGTCTTCAAGAGCTGAGATAGTATTTTGAACTATTTCTTTTTGTGTGTGTGTGTGTGTATGTGCTTGGCCCCTAACACAGTAAAAAAAATTCCATTTACTCATTGTTTTAGTCACCATTTTGCTGCTGTGACTAAAAGACCTGAAAAAAAAATTTAGAAGAAGAAAAGTTTATTTGCGGGCTCACGGTTTCAGAGGTCTCAGTCCATAGACAGCTGGCTACATTCCTTGGGGCTCAAGGTGAAGTAGAACATCATGGTGGCAGAGGGAAGTGGCTCACATGATGATCAGAAAGCAAAGAGACTCGCATTAAATCTCTTGTAAATCATGTCTCCTCTAAACCTTTTTGCATTGTTGCACACATGAGCTTTTAGGGACACATCACATCCAAATCTTAACATTCATTCATTGATTTACTAATTCATGTATTCATTTAGTAAGTATTTTTATATTGAGGATAGAAGAAAATGAAATAGACTCTGCTCTCAAAGAGCTCACGGTCCATTACGAAGGCAGGAAAGTATACAGCTGACTCCAATACAATGTGATAAGAACTGTGGATATTCCCTAAAACACTGTGTTACATAAAGGAGAAATTAATTTTACTTTCTTTACTAGACCTGTGAGAATGAAGAAATAACATCAACTAAAATGAGAACACATGAACAATATAAACTAAGACAATGTGATAAAAATCTTTAACAGGTTATCATATAATTTACTTCCTCCCTCTCTCCTTTCTCCATTCATTTTATGTTGATTTATAATCCCAGTCAGTTAATAATTTAGTGAAGCCCTAAAATTTCAAGGTAAATAGGAAGGAAAGAAATGCTTAATGAATTTCCTTTTGTTCTAGTCTCCACCACTTTTAAATGGCTGAGAAAATTGCACTAAGTCTTTTAGGAACGAACTTCAATTCAATCATCATTTGAGTATCAACTATAGAAATGGAGTACTGTCCAGATGTGTGGAAGAAACTAGAAAGCAAAGTCAATTTTTTTTCTAATTTAATTTAAGGCATTTTTGATCTACTACATGTGATAAGACATTCATAATTAATTTTTTTAAGCATATTTGTGACAAATGCCATAAGAGAGTCACCCAGACATTTTTCCTTCAGTAACAGAGTATTATGGTTTAAGAACTAATGACTGGAAATTGTCTTTGATTCCCATCTTTGCTCTGCTGTCTAGTGGGCTTGTTTTAGTTCATTTAGTTTACCTTGGTAAAGGTACCTGGTCTTTCTGAGTTTTGACTGTAACATAGCATTAGTTACATCTCAAGGTTTTGTTGTGAGGATCAATAGGATTACACGAAGTACCTAACATTGAGACTGACAGCAAGGACTTAGTATGTCAGCTATTACTGCTATTATTAATGCTACTAATGCTTACCTTAGCTAGGCATTATTGCATATGCTTATAATTGTGAGGGCTGAATATTTTAATGAAGAAATTCTACTAGTCTTTGATACTTTTAAGCATTTCAGCTTATAACACTTTTTGGTCAAGAATCTAGAAAAATTCTCTGTGTGTGTGTGTTTGTGTGTTTGTGTGTGTGTGTGTGTGTATTTGTACCTGTATATATGGATACCTTGTTTCTAATGATCTTGACTAAGAAAATAATATTTTTTTATGTTACAACCTCTGCAATAGCATGTTAGAGAACTCAATGTGCAAAACCCTAAGCCTATGGGTATAATTGATATTCTTAAGTATATAACAAATTAGATAAACAATAGTGTTCCTGTGGAACCAGAGAGAATGAGACCTAACATATAAAGTGCTGAATATGGTCAGACTAGATGAGCTCCTTCTTTCCCCTGATAGAATTTCTGACTTGGATGCCTATAGTAACAGACACCAAGCTAAGATTAGAGAAGCTCTATGTTTCCTCTCCTACTGTGCAGTGTGCATTGAGCAAATAGATTGATCCATATTGGCTAAGCATGGTCCATCATGGTTGGTGGTTGGTCAAATATTCACAAATGAAGACTTGTAAGCTGGTCAAAAATATGAGTAAAATGTTGGCACAAGAATCCCATAGCAACTGCCAATGTTAGGCAACAATGTTGTGAGATAATTTAAGGTCTATTTTAAATGACACAATTTGCATTATTAATATTCACTCTACAGCTGGGCATATAGTCTTTCATGCCTGTGATCCTGTTGGCTCAGGAGGCTGAGGCAGGAGGATCGCAAGTTCAAAGCCAGCCTCAGCAATTTAGTGAGCCCCTAACTAACTTAGCAAGACTCTGTCTCTAAATAAAATATGAAAAATGGCTGGGGATGTGGTTCAGTGGTTAAGTGCTCTTGGGTTCAATCCCTGGGACCAATTTTTTTTTTTTAAATTATATTCACTCTAATTGGGAAAACTTAAAATAGGGAGTATTTAAATCTTCAAATAGCCATGATAGATCTTGAAAACAAATATATCTGTGGGGAAAAATGAAGAAAAAATAGATATATGATATAGGTGATGTTTTTGTCACAGGATAGATTATAAAAGAATCACTTGTTAAAAATGTCAGGTTTTGTGAGCTCCAAAATAGCACTAAGAATTTAATGATTTATTTCTTCTGATGACAAAAATCAAATGCCCCTTCAGTGCAATGGATGTGAAATGCTTGTTCATTTGTAAGAAATGTGTCATGCGAATCGCTCAGGTTCCCCAGTTTTTTCTCTAATCTTAGAAATACAAAACAAATCAAATCAAGTAGGGTTGCTCAATTAGTTACTTTTGCATCTTCAAACACCAGTTGAAGATTGACAGTTCCATTTCTTTACCTGGTTCTTTGTCAGTTTCTGAGAATTGAATGCTATCTTTTTGTTGCAAAATGTACTGAAACAAACAAACAAACAAATGTGCCTTTACTTTGCAGATGTTCATATATTTACTCTAGTTGACAGAGCTATTAATAAACTTGTTTCTAAATTTTTAAAAAATAATTGAATATTGTTATATATAAGAGAAAATACTTCTCAAATGTTTTCGTAGAAATGATTAAGTATACTTGAATAAATGTCTATGAACACAGCAGCATATTTTTCACTGTTGTGATCTAAATACTAGTCAATGAAGACACTGGGAATGTGGGAATGGAACTGTCCTTGGATTGATAATATTTCACCTCTAGACTCTCACCTTTCTGAAACTATTCTATCAAGTAGTACTGAAGGAGCCCCAATTAGGGAGATGGCTATTGCAGTCAGCTGGAAGCCATAAGTTCCACCTGATAATAAGTATGTATGTGACGCACCTGTAAATGCACGTGAGGTACCCGCAAAGCTAAAGGTATATAACCAGGTGAAAGCGGTCGGAGTCAGGAGAAGAATGAATTCATTCAGTCAGTCATGCAGTCGCTCGGTTGGAAGAAGATTTCGGGTCGGAGAAGAAGAAAAGAATCAGAGCGGCCAGAACGTAGGCAGAGCGGTTACAGAAGAGAAACCAGATAGAAGAAGTAATTCCTGGTCAGAGTCAGGCAGAGGCTCCCGAGGAAGAAAGAAGAAAGAAGAAAGAAGCTCTAAAAGCTAAGCTCTCTCTCTCTAAAGAAGAAATCTCTCTCTTTCAAACTCTCTCTCTTTCTCTCTAAGCTCTAAGAAGAAGAAGAAAAAGCTATCTCTAATCTTTCTCTCTAAGCTCTTTCTAAGAAGAAGAAAAATCTTTCTTTCTCTCTCTAAGCTCTCTCTAAGAAAGTAGAAGTAAAAGTAGTAAAAGCTTTACTCTGCCTCCGAGAGTTTTCCTCCCACGGCGCCATGGCTGGCCATGACAGGCAGCTTACATAGTACATTTATACCAAATCCAAACAGAACTATTTATCCAGAGATTTTTTTGTTATAAAGTTTTCAATCTTTAAAAACACACCAGCAATAGTTTCATCATCACCATTTATTTCAATAATTCTTATCCGGATACCATTACTCAAAACATCTGTTCAAATCTTCTCTTGAAAGTTTCCCTGCAGCATAGTAATAAAAGAAAAGTAGTTCATAAAAAAATAGTGTTTCATGATCAAATAAAATCATGTGGTGGTGCTGCTACTATATATTCTTTTTAGAAATTTATAAAACAGGTTGCCATAGTATAGACTCTGGAAAGTTCTATAATAAATAAATCTATGTAACCATATTAATTCCTCATTTTCCAATAGAGCAGCTACTAATAGGGAGGTAGTGATCTGTGAAACACATTTCAGGAAACAATGTTTCCTACTGTATAAGAGATGTATCTATCGCCAGAATCAATGATTCAATAATCAATAACTTACCATCAAAGTTTTCTAATAATTTTTTATCTTAGTGAACACTTTTGATAGAGATTAGGTTCAACAAGAAATATATATTGATTCCTAATTCACATATCATAACTACAGAGAATCTGAATTCGACCATTTAGGTATTGTTCCATAGCTGCCATCATGACTGGATCTTCTGTAGGTCATTTCCACTTTTTAAAATAAGAACATTTCTTCTGAATAACTGAGTATATGTAAGGTCTATAAATTCCACAAGTGTAAATCTAATTCCCTTTCTTATTTGCTATCAAATTCCCTGGCCAGAAGTAACGTTATTTCAAAGACCTTAAAATTGCAAAAACACAACTGGCAGAATATGGTGGTCAGGGAAGCTATACCCATAATAAATATCTAGTCTAGCAATAATAAATCTTGATAGTTGGAGTCAAAAAGTAATAAACTATGATTGGGTTCTCCTGAGTTATGCTGCTGTGTCAGACTCAGCTTTGATCTCTGCCTCTAGAAGACTGGATACTCAGCAGTAACAGTGGTCCGATCAACCACCTTGTGGGGAAGTTCATTTTACTGAGTCTTTGTGTAACCTCCATTTTTACCATTGTGGACACTATTTGTGAGCCTTTGGACAAGGACAAGAGTGTCCAAGTAAAGAGATATATAACCACAGAGATGAGATAGCATCATTTCTGCAGATAGTATTCTTTGCTCAGCATTCATATGAGATATAGATATTCTTATACTCTATGTTCCATCTGTGAAGCTCATCTAAAAAACTCTCTTCCAGATTCTGTTTTTATGAAATCTTCAGTTTCCTTTTGCCAATTAACAACCATCCTACAGCCAAGAGGACAATGGATGTGTGGCAGCCTTCCACTTGCAACTAGGGTCAGAATATCATGAGGAATCTTTTCTTTTATTTTTTTAATCTTTTATGGTGTGGGTATTGAACACAGAGTACTTTACTGCTGAGCTACCCAACACTTTTGACTTTTCATTTGGAGACAAGTTCTCTCTAAATTGCTGAGGCTGGCCTCAAACTTACATTCCTCCTACCTCAGCCTCCCAAGTCACTGGGATTATATGCATCCACCAGTATGCCAGCTTCATGAAGAAGCATCTTTAAACCAGGTTCAGATATGTATTTACTAGTTCAATGGTTTTTGAGGGATTCCACATAAAGAATGGAAGGACAGGTGGCTACACAACAAGAGTAGGTACACCAAACCACCTGTTCCTAACCTTGTTGGTGACTTCTTTAGGTCTGGAGGCTGATGGTACATGCACCGCAGCCACTGATTAGGGTGTGGCCTTGAATAGGCTGGCATGTGTGGATCAGAGAAGACCCAGTTTGTATCAGGTAGCTCGGTTGCTTGAAACTTTGGTTTCGTAAGGACAGCTATTCCATGTTCACCAGGATCCTGTAATAACACTAGAAAAATGTGAATATAGTAATTTACTATGTGTCAGAACTGTATATTAATTTCTTTAATCATTGCTGTGACCCTAACAAATTAGTACTAGTATTACTAGTATTGTCCCTGTGTTATAGAGAGGACATGTAGAATAGGTGGCTTAAGTATCATTGTCTATAGCCACAGCTAATGGTGGGATATAGGGTTTAAACAGTGTGGCTTCAAGGATTGGTCTCTTTACTCCTCCCCGCACTCTGTCTCTCAGTGCTAAGCTGAGAGCTATTTCTTGAAAGCAAATGAGTTATGGGAAGAAGGTATGACTTTGCTTTAAAAACCCTCAAGGCCATTTCTGTGATTGTCTTTTTAGGGCTTGCCACAGTTTCTAAGCTCTATTCCCTTTGGTCACACTCATTTCAGCTAGGTCATAAGGTCCAAGTGGTATTTAATTCTAAGTACCTGGGATTATTATGACCCCAAGCAACCCTTTAAAAAATCCTTATGCATCAGCTATTAAAACTAACATTGTGTCAAAATAGCATTTTTCTAGAATCTCATAGTACATATATTTCCTTTAGATAATTTAAATTATCTGTTAATTTCCATTATTGTTTGTTTTATTTACAACCAATAGTTTTGAGTTCATTAATTATATTCTGCCATATTGTCTTATTTCTCTTTCTGTAAGTTGAGAAGTAAATGTAAAATGAAAAAGTAAATATAAAAAAGTAATCTTTATTTAGTCTATCTTAAGATGACAGTGATCAACATATGTCACATACAAATTTAGGCTAGTCTCAAACAATAGGGCATTACACAAAGAAACAGAGCTAGGAATATTGCTTTGAGTTTTTGCCTTTGTTTTAAACTATACTCCCTGAGGAGTCCAATAAGGAGGACAAAAGAAGAGAATTTCTTTAATGGATGCAGGTTACTTGAAGCCTTCTCCCTCAAGACCAAGAACAAACTTGATTTTTTGAATTCTAATAATATGACCTGACCCTCCAAAATATTTTCAAGAAGTTTAACTTTTTCTTTTTGTGTGACAGCTTTCACCATTTTAGTTTCAATAAGAATTCGAGCGTGTAAAATCACAGCCAAAACTATGAATCCAGTGGGTTGTTTTAGCAATACCTTTTTGTCATAATTACTTATTGGTTCATTGTTTCCACCATACCCAGCTCATTGATGCTAAAATGCTGCCCTTCCCCTTAGCTCTGCCTCAGTCATTGATTCAGTTCCAATTAGTATTTTAGTCTTTGGGGGATCAAACTATAAAAATATGAATATCATGTTGAAATATTTCTGTAAGTATTTTGAACTCTCATTATATACAAAATATATTCTTTATTAAAGTTATTTATTAGATCTTTAAAAATAAAGCATTGACCTATTAGTCAATTATATTCCTGTGGTCAGGTCCAATAATCACAGAACAGAATCATAACTGAGGTAGGAAAAGTCTATATTACTCTCACTGATGTTTTTGTAAAACACTACAACTGGACAGGGTAATATGAATATGCTCAGAGCCATACACAATCCAAGTTGGAATAAGAGTAATAAGACTACCAGAGTTTAGTGTTATGATTGCATTAATAAAGTTATGAATTAATAAATAGTTATTAAAAAAGTTTTTCAGTTTATATGGAAAGTGCTATGAGGGTAACATGATATGTCTACCACCAAGTAATTTATAATTTGAGTGGAAAAGTAAAATAAGAGCAATAAGAAAGAGATGGATGGTGGAAGACAGTGTATGCTCAAGACTAATTGGCTCCAGGAGCAAGTGATATTGGAATTCAAAAGAAACAGAAATCCCAAAGAGATAGAAGAAAAAGTACCTTTTCTTTTAGAAGATGTCTATATTTTAGAGAAAAAAAGACAGGATGTCATAGACCATTTTGGATTTACTAGAAATCACACATAGGAAAGAAATATTTCAGGCTTTGTAGTATAAGTGAAATAATTACTTCATCAATTTTAATCACTATCTGTAGAAATAGTATGTTCCTTTGGCACTGTTGTTTTGAGTTGCATGTTGACAAAATTACACACAGAGCATAGTTATTCATTAGAATGGCCAATGGGTGTGTTTATTTATTTATTTATTTATTTGTGCATTTGATTCCAAGTCTATGTCCTGGAAGTGATATGCATTCAAAAGAACACCTTGAAGTTCCTAGTGGATTGCAGAATAACAATAAAGGGGATTTCTTTAGGGAGGAGAATTTAGTAGAAAAGGCAAACCTGAGGAGCAAAACAGAAATCTGGACTAGCAAGTGAGAATTTCTCACACCAGACTCCTGGAAACTAATATTTTTGAGACAGAAAGTGGAGAATTGAAGGTAAAGAGCCTCCAGAGAAGAGAAATGCCCAGAATCAGTTGCTCAAATTCAGTTCTATGCACGCAACCAGTAACTGCGTTTGACTTTAAGCCCCTTTGTTTTTTTCTCTGAAATGCAAAATGCTCTTCTGTTGTGTCCATCAGCCAATGGCTGGAACCACATTTCCCTACAGACTTTTTTACACTGAAGCTGAGTGATGGTGCGTTTAGCAGCTGAAAATGCACTTGGAACCACATATCATCCATGCCTTCAGAGGACTCTTCCCAAGCACAGAGTTCTTTTCATCTCATTTGGATAGTCAAATTGTGGGAGAAAAAAAATCTAGTTTTGGCTTGATTCTCTTGAATATTATTTCTGAAAATTGGTTACCTTCTGATTTGTAAAATTCACATTAAAGTGGAAAGTCACCATTGTGCTTATTATGCATCTTTTCAAGTCTCCTCTCAAAGAATGTCCATAGTCACTATTGGGTTAGAATCGTCATTGTTCTATGCTAAATAGGTGGGAATGGGCACAGGTTTATGTGTACCTGAATTTGTCCAGCCTTTTCATGAGAACAAGATGGCCAAAATGCTCATCTCAGGTTCATGTGCTATGTTACAGTGGAGATATGAGTCAAAATAGAATACCTTGTGATTTATGGGAGACAAACTTCTGATTGTTAGTCTGATGATTAAAGGAAGCACTAGATCCTAACTATTGGTCTTTTGGTTTAGGATGGCTTTGTAATATAACTTGAATAAAACACTCTCATAGATATGAGTATCTTAACCCAGACAATCTGTGCTTGTGTAGCAGTAAGGAACAGGGTTTGGTTTAATGGTTTGTGGCTTGGTCTTCTGATGATCCGACTAATAGGATACACAACCGAGACTTGTGTTTCTTGTCTAAAGTTCTAGAAGTAGAGTGTAAGGCATGAATAGTTCATTTCTACTTCTCCCATCTTGGATCAATCATTAAGGTTATAAGAGGGCCCATAAATTAAAATATGAACAATTAAAAGTAAAATTATTTGCCAGTTTGTATACTTAATATGTGTATATATGGAAGACTATAAGCAATTTTGTGACAATGAGTGATTGCTCCTCTTAATTGTTCATTCCTTTCAAAACCCCTGCTCTATGTGAAAGACTGTCACTGAGCATATTTATTCATGTGGAGACAGTTTCATGGACTATCAAACAGTGGGCTAGAATACCAGCTGTTGGGTGCCAGCCAAGTGCACAGAATTCATCTGTATTTTATTTGCTTTTACTGTTTAGATTCATTAATTTCTCACTTTACTATATGAAATGTATCCCTCTTTCAAAAAATTATTTTAGTGGTTCTATTTCTCATTTATGCATGTAACTCAGTACCTCCTTCCTTTAAAAAAAAAAAAATCTTCTAAAGTTTCAGATCTCTCCACCTATCTCTGGTTTCAAGTTTGATGTGATGTTAGTAATTGGAAGCTTCTAAATATAACCAGCAGCCAAAGTAGGCATGACCTCAATGAGAGACACTATAGTTAGAAATCTGAGGTTTGACTGTTCTAGTAGGTTACTGAATAAGGTAGTGAAGTTCCTTCCTTCATCTTCTCTTCAAGCTTCCAGGCATGCTTCTCAATTTTTTATGGTGGACACTATGTTTTCTAGAATTCTATCCAGGGACATAAAGTTGACTTAGTTGACCTTTGGACAGCTCTTTCTGCTGAAATAATAAGTTTCAAAGAGAAATTTGCTGTGTTATAACAGCTTTAAATATTTCAAAATGTTCTCAAGAATTATTTTAATCTTCACAAATTTGATGTCATTTCCTTGATTTATGCTTGTTTTGATAATGCAGCTGATGTGGCATTTGTGGAATTTCATTATGCAGTAAATAGTTATTTTGATGAAGAAAGTGATTAAATTTAATTTCAACAAAATATTAGATTGTATAATAGTATTTTCCCTGTTGGATGTTAATATAAACAAAATCCCTCCTAGTGTTGTGAGCTGAAAAATACATTATGAAAGCATAATGAAAAAGTTAAATGATAAACTCTGGAAACAAAGGGGAGAGAGGAGATTATTGAACAAAAAGGACAGGTATATTTTTCTTCAGTGTGTTGGTGACCCAGGAATGTTGATGTGGTTTGACAGAATAGTTTTTGTGGCATTTATTATTTTAATCATAGTAATATATAATGAAGTACAGAGGGATAGCATAGGACATCCTCATTCCTCTGCTTTTTTTTTGGGGGGGGGGTTCTGGGGATTGAACCCAGGGGTACTCAACCACTGAGTCACATCCCCAGCCCTATTTTGTATTTTATTTAGAGACAGGGTCGCACTGAGTTGCTAAGTGCCTTGCTGTTGCTGAGGTTAGCTTTGAACTTGCCATCCTCCTGTCTCAGCCTCCTGAGCCGCTGGGATTACAGGTGTGTGCCACTGCACTTAGCCCATTCCTCTGCTTTTCCCAGGCTTTTCCCAGCAGGATTCCTAACAGAAGTTAGGAATTCAACCAAGTTTCAGTTTTGTGTTTGCAACAGGTAAATATGTCCAACTCTGAAGGTTTGTGGCAACCAGTTTCATCTGAATGATGACAATCCCATAGTCTATCCCTGCACCTAGAATTACATACTTTGTGTGCATGCAACCCTCCTTACTCCCTTCTTCTCCATAAGAAAGGTGCAAAATTTGTAGAAACCATAGATACACATACCTGATTAAAAGAGTGAGGTATCCTAAAGGCTGTGGGGATCTGTGGTGATTTCTCAAATACTTCTTCCAGAGGCACCAAGAAAATAGGTGTGAACTCCTTAACTAATTGTTGACATCAGTTGAGAAAATGTTTTCTATTTCTGGCAGGAATTCAGGCCCAAGGCTGATTTTTAATCCAGATGACAAATGTTGAAAACATGATTAGCTGGTGTAAATAAATAGTATAAGTTTCTAGAACTTAATACTCTGGCCAGACTGCTTCTCTCAGTAGGAGTCTACAGGGGCTTGTTTCTTTTGGTGATGTAGTTGTAGCAGGACTGCAGGCCCAGGGATAACTATATAACCATTACCTTGGTAGCTTTATGCTACCAAGATCTTGTCCACATCAAGTCTCAATTTCATCCCTGCTGAAATAAAACCAGTTTGCAAAAGTCTTTTCTCTCTCAAAATTTGTAACATGCATAGCTTTCTGGAGAAGCCGATTTCACTACTAAAAACATTGCAGAGTTGATGGCAACTCCATTCATCCAACAAGTATTGTGTGTATTATGTGCCAATTTTAATTCTAGATACTAGTGACACAGTAGTAAATGAAAGAATGAAATCCCTGCTCTCCTGGAGATAATGTTCTTATGAGAAATAAAAAATAATAGACAGAACTGCATATTATACAATTTAATTATTGTTGTATTAAGTGTAGTAAAGTTGATGGAATGCCAAGTAGAATAAATGCAGAAGATCACTTTAGATAGAGACAATATGGCTTTTCAGAGGAAGAGACCTTAGCCAGAAGGAAGTGCATAAGCTAAAGGTGAAAGATTCCAAGCAGAGGATGTGTGTTCAGATCCTTGAGGAATTGAAGCTGGCTGCCAGGATCGGAAGCACCAGGGACATTAAGCAAGGCAGCAATAGGTTTAAAACATTGAGTTTTAAAAAAGATTTAAAAACCTATTTGGTTTCTTTGTGGATAATGGCTTCCTCAAATTTTTATATTACTTTGGACTCAATCACTTATGGAGGTTTTAGTAAAATAGTTCTTATTATGTTAAGCCCTTTTTTATAAATAGCAGAGAGAGAGAGAGAGAGCATTGAGTAAATTTCACGAAAATGTAATATGGAAGACTCAATTAAACAAATTTTGTGACACTTTACATGTTATGTGTTCAAGACTAGTTCTCTGCCAGATATCTCTTTCTCTCCCTGAAGAGGGACTTGGTAATTTTAACAAGATCAAGGAATAACTTTAATTCATTGTAGAACTTATAGGATTTCATTAATATCTTTCAGTGTAAAAGGTCAGCCTTAGACTTACTGAAATTTAGAAGCCCTTGGTGGGTGTCTCATACCTCAGTTTCAGTTTTACAGGGTACTTTTGGAGTACCTGGGTTGTTAAGGGACCCTGAGTTCCCCTGATCTGTGCTCCAGTGCACCCTGGGTCACATAGCAGAGGAGATTGAATTCACACACACACACAAACATGAGTGTGCACACACAGCTACCTTTTTTTTTTTTTTTTTTAATCTCTCCAATTTTAAAAGTCAGTCAGTTTTATATAGCCCTACAGGCTTACCATACTTCCTCTCTAGGGCTCCATTAACTCTCCCTCCAGTTACTTCCAGGCACCCTTCAGAGTAGGAGTTTTATTCCCTCAATTAGCCTGAACTAGAAAGGAGAGATAGGACAGGGTAAAGAAGGGGAGGAGAGCAAAAAAGATGCCATGATTATGTATTTAAGTGACTTGCATCTACTTCTTTTACTCTTGAGGTCTTTTCTCAGGGTGGAGGAACATAGTTAGGTTTTTGTCAGCACCCTACCACATCTATAAGTGTAACAAAAATGTCAATATAGCACCAAAGAGCTATAAAAATGAGTAGTCAGTCTGAAAAAGAATTATGAAAAGTTTTATATTTTAAGAAAAACTTGAAGTAAATAATAATAATAATTATGTCTACATGAACATGTGTAAAGTACTATTTTATACAATATAGAAGACAAAGTCTGAAAGTATTAAAATTTCTGTCAGAGTTCAAGCGGTCCACAGTCCGAAGCAGCGCTGTTTGTGCTGCAGGCACAGGGGCCCTATACCATCTCTACAAGGAGACGATCCACCCAGCGGCTTTGAAACCGATCTGCGAGAAGGGATAGAAAGAGGCCTAGAGGCGTGGGCGGTGTCCACTTGGAGCTCTTTTGTACTGCTTGCCAAGCCGATCCCACACGCTCTGGACTGACACAAGGGTCTGCGGAGCTTCTGTTGAATGGGAGGAGAGCACCGCCATCTTTGAGAAGTGCAGTGGCTGACCCAGACAAAGGGGAAAAGACAGAGGAGACGAACAGCTGCAGACATCCAGGGAGACCCAGCACTCTGAAGGCAGCATACACCTGGGTGAGGCTCAGGTAACCAGCAGGGGGGAGGGTGTGTCTGAGGCCAGCCCAGCGGCTACAAGAAGCTACAACTGTGGGCGGGCGTGGGAAAAGGTGCCTTCTGGAGGGTCCCCTTCCCGGTGCCATTCATCTGCTGACACACAACTGCCCCGAGCCAATCTTCCCCTGAGCCATTCGGCCACTGGCCTAGGGTGCAGACTTGTCTCCACTGACAGAGTCGCAGACTGTCTGGACATGGTCCAATGCAATTGGCTTAAAATGGAAAGGGAAAAGAGAGGGGGGCTTCTCAGGGCCCGTTTTGTTTGAGACTTGGGGTTCATCTTTTTTTTTTTTTTTTTTGTTTGTTTGGTTTTTTTTTTTGGTTGGTTTGCTTGTTTTATTGGTTTTCGGGGTTTTTAATTGTTTGTTTGTTTTTCTTTTTCTTTTTTTGGCTTTGTTTTGTTTTGCTTTTTTTTGCATTGATTGTCAGTGTGTTTGTTTGCTTCTGCTCCTTTTTTCATTCCTTCTTTTCTTCCTTCTCACTTTGGCATCTTTTCTTCCTCATTCATCTTGCATATTTGCACCCTGCCAGTGCATACTAAACAGAGGCAAAAACAAGTTACACGCAGAACTTGGGATTTCTAGAACCGGCGCAATTGAACTGGATAGCAAAGCGGTGTTATATATAGTTTACTCTCTATTTTCTTGATTCTCTCTCTCCTCTCTCTTACACCAATTTCTACTCTTTTATCATTTTTTTCTTTTCCATCTTACTTTATATATAAATTGGTCTTTCCACCTAATTGTCTACTCCATTCTCTTTCTTCTCTCGTCTACTGATACTAAACCACTTCCACTAAACCACTTCAATAGAACTCTCTTTTCATACTTTCCAAGAAAGAACAATTCAAGACACTCCCTTCTTCTTAAACATAATACCTCTGTATCCAATACTTGAAGCTACAAAACCCCATCAGAAGCATACAGAGTAAATTGGAAATAATATCTGGGTTAACCAAATCTGTACATTGTGATCAAACTTGAATTTTCTGAATAGAAAATGTTAGGTTTTAAAGTGTAAAGGAATTATAAGGGGATCTGATAGCATTGTACTACAGGAACAACATAAGGCATTAAGGTAAAATTGAAACAGTCAAGGTCCCACAGTGCAGGAAGAAAGGACACATAAGCAACATGAAAAAACAAGGGAAGAAAGTGACACAAACAAATCAAGATTCCTCATCAGTAGATTTCATGACAAACACAGTTGGTCAAATGCCAGAGATGGAATTTAGAAATTACATATTCCAAATGCTTTTGGAACTTAAGAATGAACTCAAAAATGAGATGAGGGAGCAAGTACAGGAGGCAAAAGATCATTTTGACAAAGAACTCCAAAAACAAATACAGGAAGTAAAAGATTACTTCAATAGGGAAATAGAGGCTCTAAAGAGAAACCAAATAGAAATTCCAGAAATGAAAGAAGCAATAAACCAAAATAAAAGTTCAACTGAAAGCATCTCCAACAGAGTAGACCACTTGGAAGAAAGAACCTCAGACAATGAAGACAAAATATGTGTCCTAGAGAAGAATTTAGACTATACAGCAAAACTCATTGGAAATCAAGAACATAACATCCAAGAATTATGGGACAGCATAAAAAGACCAAACTTAAGAGTGATTGGCATAGAGGAAGGGGCAGAGTTTCAAGCCAAAGGAATGAGTAATTTATTTAATTAAATAATTACAGAAAATTTTCCAAACTTGAGGAATGAATGGGAAAACCAAGTTCAAGAGGCATACCGAACACCAAACAAACAAAATCTCAACAGATCCACACCAAGACACATTATAATGAAAATGCCTAATATACTGAGCAAGGAGAGAATACTAAAAGCCACAAGAGAAAGGAAGCAGATTACATATAGGGGGAAACCAATCAGACTATGTTCAGATTTTTCAACCCAGACCTTAAAAGCAAGAAGATCCTGGAATAGCATATTTCAAGCTCTGAAAGAAAAGGGATGTCAACCAAGAATCTTGTATCCAGCAAAATTGAGCTTTAGATTCGAAGATGAAATAAAAACCTTTCACGACAAGCAAAAGTTAAAAGATTTTATAACTCGAAAGCCAGCACTTCTGAACATCCTGGGCAACATTTTTCATGAAGAAGAAGAGAAAGATAACAATGAAAATCAACAAAGGGAGATATTAAACTAAGGGAAATACCAACCAGAAGAGTAACCAAATCAAGCTAAAGACCATAATTCAAATAAAAATGGATGGGAATAAAAATCACATCTCAATAATAACCCTGAATGTTAATGGCCTAAACTCACCAATCAAAAGACACAGATTATCAGAATGGATTAAAAGAAACGACCCAACAATTTGCTGTCTCCTAGAAACATACCTCATAGCAAAACACATCAACAGACTGAAAGTGAAAGGCTGGGAAAAGTCTTATCATTCACATGGCCAGTAGAAACAAGCAGGGGTTTCCATTCTCATATCAAATAAGGTAGACTTCAAGCCAAAACTAATCAAGAGGGACAAAGATGGATATTTCTTACTACTTAAGGGAACCATTCATCAACAGGATATAACAATCATAAATCTATATGCCCCAAATCATGGAGCATCTACCTTCATCAAACAAACTATTCTCAAGTTCAAGAGTAAAATAGACCACAAAACAGTTATTCTAGGGGACTTCAACACACCTCTCTCACCAATGGATAGATCATCCAAACAAAAGCTAAACAAAGAAACTTTAAGCTTACTTAAAACAATTAACAATTTAGACCTAACGGACATATATAGAATATTTCATCCCTCAGTAAACGAATACACTTTTTTCTCAGCAGCACATGGCTCCTTCTCCAAAATAGACCATATCTTAGGTCATAAGGAAACCCTCAGCAAATATAAAAAAATAGAGATACTACCCTGCATTCTATCAGAACATAAAGGGATGAAATTGGAAATCAATGAAAAACAAGGATTAAGAAAAACTACTCCAACAACTGGAAGCTAAACAACATGCTACTGAATGAACAAGGGGTTGAAGAAGACATCAAAGAGGAGATTAAAAAATTCCTAGATGTAAATGAGAACACAGATAAAACGTATATAAATCTCTGGGACACTATGAAGGCAGTAGTAAGAGGAAAAATCATTGCACTGAGTTCATTCCTTAAGAGGAAAAAAACCAACAAATAAATGACTTAACATCACACCTCAAAGCACTAGAAAAAGAAGAACAGACCAACACCAAGAGCAGTAGAAGACAGGAAATAATTAAAATCTGACCAGAAATTAATGAAATTGAGACTAAGGAAACCATTCAAAGAATTGACAAAACTAAAAGTTGATTCTTTGAAAAAATAAACAAAATTGACAGACCCTTAGCAATGCTAAAAAAAGAAGGAAAAAACTCAAATTACTAACATTCATGACAAAAAAGGGAATATCATAACAAACACCTCAGATATACAGAAGATAATTAGAAATTACTTTGAAAGCTTCTATTCTAATAAAACAGAAAATATTGAAAGCATTGACAGATTTCTTGAGTCATATGATTTGCCTATACACAAACGGAGGCTATACACAACTTAAACAGATTGATTACAAGCGAAGAAATAGAAGATGCCATCAAAAAGCTACCAACAAGGAAAAGTCCAGGACCTGATGGGTTTACAGCCGATAATAGACCACAACACAGTTATTCTTTATAAGACTTTCAAAGAAGAACTAATACCAATGCTCTTCAAACTATTTCAAGAAATAGAAAAAGAGGGAGCTCTTCCAGACTCTTTCTATGAGGCCAATATCACATTAATTCCAAAGCCAGGCAAAGACATATCCAAAAAAGAAAACTTCAGGCCCATATCTTTAATGAACATAGATGCAAAAATCCTCAACAAAATCCTGGCAAATCGGATACAAAAACATATCAAAAAGATAGTGCACCAGGATCAAGTGGGGTTTATCCCAGGGATGCAAGGCTGGTTCAACATTCGGAAATCAATAAACATAATACATCACATCAATAGACTTAAAGACAAAAATCATATGATCATCTCAATAGACGCAGAAAAAGCATTTGACAAAATACAACACCCCTTTATGTTCAAAACACTGGAAAAACTAGGAATATCAGGAACATATCTCAACATTATAAAAGCTATTTATGCAAGGCCCCGAGCTAACATTATCTTAAATGGAGAAAAATTGAAAGCATTCCCTCTAAAAACTGGAACAAGACAGGGATGTCCCCTTTCACCACTGCTATTTAACATAGTACTGGAAACTCTGGCCAGAGCAATTAGACAGATGAAAGAAATTAAAGGGATCAAGATAGGAAAAGAAGAGCTCAAATTAACACTATTTTCTGATGACATGATAATCTACCTAGAAGACCCAAAAAACTCTACCAGAAAACTTTTACAACTAGTAAATAAATTTGGCAAAGTTGCAGGATACAAAATCAATACACATAAGTCAAAGGCATTTGTGTACATCAGCGACAAAGACTCTGAAAGGGAAATGATGAAAACTACCCCATTTACAATAGCATCTAAAAAAATAAAATACCTGGGAATCAACCTAACGAAAGAGGTGAAAGACCTCTATAACGAAAATTATAGAACACTAAAGAAAGAAAGTATAGATGAACTCAGAAGATGGAAAGACCTACCTTGCTCTTGGATAGGTAGAATTAATATTGTCAAAATGTCCATACTACCAAAAGCATTATATAGATTTAATGCAATTCCAATCAAAATCCCAATGTCATTCTTTAAAGAAATAGAAATAGCAGTCATGAAATTCATCTGGAAAAATAAGAGACCCAGAATAGCCAAAGCAATCCTGAGCAAGAAAATTTAAGCAGGGGGCATCACCATACCGGACCTTAAATTATACTATAGAGCAATAGTAACAAAAACAGCATGGTATTGGCACCAAAACATACTGGTATACCAATGGTACAGAATTGAGGACACAGAGACTAATACATATAATTTTAGCTGTCTTATATTAGACAAAGGCACCAAAAATGTACAGTGGAGAAAGGATAGCCTCTTCAACAAATGGTGCTGGGAAAACTGGAAATCCATATGCAACAAATTGAAATTAAATCCTTATCTCTCACCATGCACAAATCTCAATTCAAAGTGGATCAAGGACCTAGGAATTAGACCAGAGGCAATACATCTAATAGAAGAAAAAGTAAGCTCCAATTTCCAACATGTCGGATTAGGCCCCAAGTTCCTTAATAAGAATCCTGTAGCGCAAGAATTACTACCAAGAATTAATGAATGGGATAGATTTAAACTAAAAAGCTTCTTCTCAGCAAAAGAAACAATCAGTGAGGTGAATAGAAAGCCAACTAATTGGGAACAAATATTTAGTACATGTACATCAGACAGAGCACTAATTTCTAGAATATATAAAGAACTCAAAAAACTTTACACCAAAAAAACAAATAACCCAATCAATAAATGGGCTGAGGAATTGAGAAGACACCTCTCAGAAGAAGATATATGATTAATCAACAAATACATGAAAAAATGTTCAACATCGCTGGCAATTAGAGAAATGCAAATCAAAACTACTCTAAGATTTCACTTCACTCCAGTCAGAATGGCAGCTATCAAGAACACAAACAACAATAAATGTTGGAGAGGATGTGGGGGAAAAGGCACACTCATACATTGCTGGTGGGACTGCAAAATGGTGCAACTGTTATGGAAAGCAGTATGGAGATTTCTTGGAAACCTGGGAATGGAACCACCCTATGACCCAGACATCCCACTCCTGTTTCTATTCCCAAAGGACTTAAAAACAGCATATTACAGTGACACAGCTATCTCAAAGTTTGTAGCTACGCAATTCACAATAGCTAGGTTGTGGAACCAACCTAGATGTCCCTCAGTAAATGAGTGGATTAAGAAAATGTGGTATATACGCACAATGGAATTTTACTCAGCAATAAAAGAGAATAAAATAATGGCATTTGCAGGTAAATGGATGAAGTTGGAAGACATAATGCTAAGTGAGTTAGTCAGTCTCAAAAATCCAAGTACCAAATGTTTTCTCTGATATAAGGAGGCTAGTTCATAGTATTGTTGGATGAGGGGGGTACATAGGAGGACTAGAGGAACACTAGAATGGTCAAAGGGATGGGAGGGTAAGGGAGGGAGCAAGGGGGGAGGGAGGGGGAGAAAAGAAAAAAAAAAAGAAAAGGTGGTTGAATGAGACGGATATCATTTTCCTAAATGCAAGATTGAAGACCTGAATTGTATGAATATACTTTGTATACAAACAGTTGTATGTAAAAAGATGCTAAATACATGCACTATGAGTTGTACACATTAAAAATTATGAAAAAAAATTCTGTCAATTAGATGGGTATTTTCAGTTTTCAAAAGTTTGGTACAATATGGAAAAATATATTTCACTCATAACCAAATTTTGAAATATCCATCCAAATTTCTTGGCATTGAATTCTAAGTTACATGTAAGGGAACATTAGAAAAACTTTCATCTAGTTATATATCAGGTTTTTAATAGCTACTATAATACATTACCACAAACTTAATGGCTTCAACCATCACAAATTTATTGTCTTACAGATCTGTGGTTCAAAAATCTGAAATGGGTTTTAGTAGCTCAAATGAAGTTGTTGGTAGAGCTGCATTCCTTTCTAGATGATCAAAAGATGAATCTGTTTCTTTGTCTTTTTTAGCTTCTCGAGAGGCTACCCATCTTTCTTAAATCATGGTCCCATTCTTCTATTTCTAAAGCCAGCAGGTAGAGCTCATCTCACATCACTCTGCTCTCCTTTTCTGCTTCCTTCACTCACATTTAAGTACCTCATGATCATATCAGGCTCACCCAGATAATCCAGGACAGATTTCCTGTGTTGGAGTCAGATAATTAGCAACCTTCATTCCATCTATAACCTCAGTACTCCTTTCCTATGTAATGAAACATACAGGTTCCCAGTTAAGATATGGATGGCCATGGAGTGCCATTATCCTCCCTAATTTTCCAGTCTAAAAGGAGTAGAAGTAAAAAAAAAAAAATAAACAGGAAAGATACATTTGAATGAATTTTAGTTAGAGTATCAGTTACTCCTTGGAGGAGGGAATATTTACAGGTGTCCTAGATGATATGCATTGTTTGCTGAAATATCACTCTTGCTTTACTATTTATTGAAATTTATTTATTTTGCATCAAGGAGAAAATTTATTGTGTTGAAGTTACCCAAAGGAAAATTCAGCTTTAAAGGCAGCAGTGGGCATGTCTATAGAAAGAGAAACGATAAATTACTCTGAACATGTTCCTTGACTGGTTGATATGGTTTCATTTGACATTTCCAATAGCTAGGTGGGAAATGATATCTGGTCATCATTGCTAAATATTACATATCTTTCAGGGGAAAATTAAATACAAAACTAACAAAATCATCAATCACTTAAAATGGCTCCATACAAGAATGGATGGGTTGGATCTTTGAAAGTTATACAATGGGAACATCTTCAAGGGCTCTTGAGTTCAATTGGGACATAAAATTGGCAATTTTTGCTCATTGAATATTCTATCCAGCTGGAGAAAAAAGTTAGATAGCCACTGTCCCTCACAGATGACTGCCAAGTGGCCAGTTCCCCACAGGCCTCAGCATTTACATCTGTCCTCTAACTTAAAGGTGAGCATAAAGGCTTGTACTCTTGCCTGAAACTATGAAGAGGTGGAGGAAAACATTAGAGGTTTGTTCTTACTGGAGACATTTTTTAAAAATTAAATTTAATTTTTTACCTTTTAAACTACAATTTAGAATCTAGAGTATACAGTAAACAATAATCACAGGTCTGCATGGGTTAACAAAAATCAAAGGATAGCTTTAAATCTCTTATATATTTAGGAAACAGTGTTAAAGATAAGAAATTGACTTAGTCAAAGCAAACAGATATAAGACAGATCTTCAAATGACAGTGTGGCCCTTTTAAATGCCAGATACAACATATAAAAGAGAGCACTTATTGGTTGTCTTGCCAGTAAACTTACATGAACTTTTACTTTATAAACTTTTATATAACACTTAGGCAAGGCTTTGACAGATAGTTCTCAGATGCATACATATACCTAGTCACATATATTTTGGGTGTCAACAATATTGTTATAACATAAATAACAATTGTTTGTTTAACCAGTTACAAAGTAATCATTTAAGACTTTAATAAAACAGTTACAAATCCTAGTTGTTTAACACTTAGTTTCCTCAAGTAATAAAACCTAACAAATACAAGAAAATTATTGATAAATAAGAGCAGATCAATGTTTTAGATTTTGCTTCATATCAGTACATTAAAGTTAAAATGACTTTAACTGTGCTAGTTATAGCCAATTTAATCACAAACATTTTCAAAATTACCTTCCACAAATATTCTGTGATTTACTTAGACATTCACAAATTTACATTCTTAGTTTTATCCTCTTTCATCTTGAATTAGCCCAAGAATATTACTTTACCAGACAAAATACCTTATCAAGAAACATTTCTTTTACCTTCTAATTTTCCATACTAAAATATTTCCATACCTATAACTTTCTTTTATCTTTTATAGTTTCAGACCCTTTATTTTATTTCATTTTTTAGTTTGAATATCCATATATATTTTCACACATATATTTCTATTTATGTTTATATACATTCATATACATATATGAATATACCCTAACAGCAACCAAATTCCTGCTTATGCATTTTCATATATATTCAGTTACAAAATCATAAACCATAACTAAAACAAATTGTAAATATCCATCTCAAAAGAATAATAACTATATACAAATTTATATATATTTAAATATTTTCATGTATATTTTTACATATATATTCATATTTGTATTCTTGTATATGGATAAACTAAACTAACCTTAACTATTTTTTTACATTAGACCTATACCTACCAATACACCTTAAAGAAATCTCTATACATATAAACAATAACATTTTAATGAATGTATCTATGTATTTGAGAATATAAATTCATATATATATAACTTTTGATATAATATTATCTCTATATTCATATTTATATCCATATATATTGATATATATGTTCCCAAGGTAACCTGTCCCCTAAATCAAAGCCGTAACTCAGAAGTAAACCTATCCCTACCCACAATTGTGAGTCTTTTAAACAAAAATTATAAATGTTACTTTGAATATTAATTTGTTTCACATAAATATTCCATATCTGTTTATATATATTCATATATATATTTATGTACCCCAATGGCAACCAAAATCCTACTCATAAACTTTCATATATATTCAGTTACACAATCATATCCTATATCTTACCAAAATTGTAAACATCCATCTCAAGAGAAAAATAACTATATAAAAATTCATATTCATTTAAATATTTTTATGTATATTTTCACATATATATTCATATATATGGATAAAAATGTTCAAACCCAGTATTATTGTGTTGTGGTCTATTTGATTCTTAAAGTTGAGAAAAGTTTGTTTGATGTATTTAGATGCTCCATAATTTAGGGCATAAATATTTATGATTGTTATCTATTGTTGATGTATAAGTAGAACAAAGTAATGTCCTTCTTCATTCATTCTGATTAACTTTGACTTGAAGTTCATTTTATCTGATATGAGGATAGAAACCCCTGCTTGTTACATCCATGTGAGTGATGTGTTTTTTCTCATCCTTTTACCTTTAGTCTGTGGATGTCTTTGCCTATGAGGTGAGTCTCTTGGAGACAGAATATTGTTGGGACTATTTTTAAATTTGATTTGCCAGTCTATGTCTTTTAATTGATGAGTTTAGGTTAAAGTTATTATTGAGATAATAGTAATTTTGGGGTTTTTTTTGTTTGTTTTTTCCATGTCATCTTCATGGATATTTTGTTGAGAATATTCTGAGATGCAGACCTTCTGGTTGCAAATTCTTTTATTTTATTTTATTTTGTTTTATTGATTATCATGGAAGTTTTTTTTTTTTCCTTCAAATCTGAAGCTTAATTTTGGTGGATATAGAATTATCAGTTGGCATCCATTTTCTTTCAGAGCTTGGTATATGTTAGTCCAGGACCTCCTAGCTTCAAGGGTCTGAGTTGAGAAATCAGTTGAGATCCATATTGAGTTCCTCTGAAATGTTATCTGGTGTTATTCTCTCACAGCCTTTAAATTTTTATCCTTATTCTGTATGCTAGGCATTTTCATTATAATATACCTTGATATGGGTCTGTTGTAATTTCACACATTTGGGGTCCTATAAGCCTCTTGTATTTGATTTCCATTTAATTCTTTAGATTTGAAAAAATTTATGATATTATTTCATTGAAAAGATTGTGTATTCCTTTGGTTTGTATCTCCACATGTTCATCTATCCCAATAAATCTAAAATTGGTCTTTTCATGTTATCCCAGAATCCCTGGAAGTTCTATTCATAGTTTCTTAAGATCTCCACTCCATGGTCAACTCCATTTTCAAGATTATGTATTTTGTCTTTATTGCTTTGAGGTTCTGTCTTCCAAGTGATCTACTCTGTTGGTTGTGCTTTATATTGAATTTTTAATTTGGTTTAATTTTTACTTTATTTCAAGAATTTCTGGCGTTCCCCACCCCACCCAGAATCCCTATCTATTGAAGTGATCTTTTCCTTCTGTATTTGCTCTCTTACATCATCCTTTATTTCACAGATCTGTTTAACCATGTACTTTCTAAATTCATTCTCCGACATTTCTTCTACTGTGGTGTTGATGGATTCTGGTATTGGAGTATCTTGATTTCCTTGGGTGATGTGTTCTCTTGCTTTTTTATGTTGTTTGTGTATCTATCCTCATAATGTTATGGATCTGAGACAGTAGAGTTTCTACCCTGTGGACTTATAGCATCCCTAAAGTTTCTAGTACCTCACTGTTTAGGAGGAGACAAACAAAGCAAACAGTTTAGAGTATTAAGCCAAATAGTTCCTACAATGATGTCTACAATATTAATTATCACAATAAGCAGAAATGATCAGTTATTGTCTATAATAAAACAGCAAGTTTGCAAAAAGTTTATTATTTTCAGATGGTTAACAGGGAAAGAACCAAAGTGATATAGGATGTAATGATTATGAGGGAGGAGGAGGAGAGAAGATGAAAGTAAAAGATTAAAGGAAGAGTGAAAGAGAGAACAATTGGGATTGGCTGTTGGCAGAAGAAAAGAGGGAGTCAAGGAAAACAGGTAGGAGAAAAATAAATATAAAGCAAAAACTTTTTAAAAACTAAAACTAAAAAAAAAAGAATGTAAAACAAAACAAAAATGTACTAATCAAACATCCTAGTTCACAAAGAAACTAATTCATGTAAAATAATGCTTCAGAAATGCTAGAGATGAGGAAAAAAATAGAAAACCATATAAATGTCCATGTACCATTAAGGTCACAATTAAAACAGTAAAAAAGAATTTTAAAAAGAAAACAAACAAACAAAAAAACTTGATGCAAAGTTAAATAATTCTTTCCATTGAAGTTCAAAATATTCTCAGCTTCTCTTCTTAGCAGTTTTAGGTGGGGTCACTAAAGTGTGATACTCTACCTCTAGATCGCTGGAGTGAGAGATGTAATCCCTTAGGTGGAGTTCCTGGAGCCAGGGTTTAGACTTAGGCAGGCTTCAAGCTCTTCAATGAATGGTAATTTGTCTAGAGACTTGAAATCAGCGAATCTCCAGTGCCCAGTAATTGTTGTTCCATGCTGGAAGACTTCACCCCAGAGATCTGCCATGGGCTCCACTTTTGTGGCAGAGGAGCCAATTCTTAGACCCCTAGGTCACTGGCAGACCCCATGTTTCCTGGTCTTGGGTTCAGTCTTCTAACAGTTTCTCTCATCCTCGCCCTTCCAAGTTCTGGACCAGACTCATCTCTCCCAGCCTGTCCTGCAATCAGTCAGAGTGGATGGGGAGGGGTAGAACTGGGTGGGTTTCCTTGACCAGTTGTTCCCTGTGTAAGCCTCTCTGAATGTTTGATTTTTCTCCTGTCACTTAAGCACATTATATGCCATTTAATGTGTGTTTACTGGGTGTTTATTTCAGGCCAAACTTGGGTTTACTTCCTCAGTTGCCTACCACTGTGAATAGCTGCAAAATGGTTCCTTTCTTTGTCTTCTGTGTGTGGCTTTTTCCCCCACATTCAGTTATCACACAGCTCATGCTTCAGGTTTGTAGGGTAATGTCCTTGTTCTCTAAATACCCTGTACCCATACTCCTTGGACCTCCCCAAAATGCAGATTCCTTTAATTCCCTTATCCCTCTACTATGCTCATGGAGGGACTGCTCTGGCTAGAACTTCTGGCCAGGCTGTGGCAGAAGCTATGCCACTGGGGATTTCTTTATGTATATTTTATTTTATCCAACCTCCTGTTTTGAATGTGCAGTTTTAGGTTCCAATAAAGTCTCTCCCCCCTTTTTTATTTTATTTTTTTACCCACCCTGCAGAGAAGCTAGCTGCCTGTCTGTTTTCTTGGTTTCATACCATGGAGCAGCTAGGAATAACCCTCCTCTATTCCACCACCTTGGATCTCTTTGGGGAGATTTTTAAAAAATAACATAAAAAGACCAACGTACCCAAGCCTCAGGCTTACAGTACAATGAAATAAATAAAATACTGTTTTCTATCTTCCAGAATTGAACATTGAAACTTAGAGAAATTTTGTAGTTTACTCACAACTAACAGAGGTAAGCTGAGATTCGCATTCATGTCTGATGGCTTCTAGGTCCACAATTCTTCCAATTTACCAGGATGCCAATATCCTCTGGCTTTAGGATCAGGTTAGAGAACCTGGTGTAACCCTTTACAAGGTCGATTGCATTTCATCAACCAAGACAGCATGATAGTGAACCATTTTTTTTTTAATAAAAATTGTGTTTTGTACTTGCTCACACATTTCTAAACTAATTTTAAAGTACTCTTTTTAATAGCTTAAATTTAAAAGTATTATCAGGTATTAGCAGTCACGGACAACACAAAGAAAATTGTGTTCAAATTACATTGCTAAGGGAGTCAAGAAAATGGAACCAGTAATTAAAATGTAGAAACTTTTGTTTTATTTCATAGCTAAGATCTTTTCCAATTATTTTTTTAAATAATCCTTCCATCACCTGCCATTACTTATGAATGAGATTAGGTTCTTAAACAGATTATTCCTAGTCCTCTATAAATTCTCTTTTGAGCTCTCCAAACTTTTTTTTTTTTTTTGAGTCTATTCTTTTTGATTCATTTTTTTTCCTTGATGGGCCCATTTGGTCTCTTTTATCTCCTATTTTCGTAGGTATAACTCCCTCTAATATAGTCTAAAAATAGACTATAGTTTCTTTTTTAGGGATAACTTAAAAATCATAATATATTCATAATTGGGTGCTTCAAGAAAAATTTGAATAGTACTTTTTCATTTATTCTTTCCTCTAAGCCATAGTACCCTCAACGTAAGAAAAACTTTTCTTCAAGCATATAAGTAATGTCCCTTAGTACACTTCAAAGGAGAGATTAGGAGAGCTGACCCTTCAATCAATTTTTCTATCATGCTCCAAGCATCATTGTCTGTTTTCTTAACCTCTTCATTCAATTTTCCATAGTAGGTGGGTCAAGAATTCTTCCAGATTCATCTCCTCCTAATCTTCCACCTGGAGATCAGAACCCAGAACTTTAGCCTTCCTAAGAATGGCCATACCTGACTTTCTCAGACTATACACAAGATCCACTGAAATATTCCCATGCAATAAAGGGTATGTATGGCTTACCTTGGGGCTGCTATGGCTTTTTATTTTCTCAACTGTTCATGTATTTTTATAGAGGATGACAAGAATTCAATGTACCGCATATGGACATTTGCTGCTCTGTCACCTAAACTCTTTAATCATCTTTTGTCATTTTTCTTTTGATTTTTACTCCAGTCCCTGCTACCTTCTCCATAAAAACAAAACAAAACAAAACAAAACAAACAAACAAACAAAAAAAAAAAAAAAACTGTGCACCCCTCCCTTTGGAAAACTCTGCCTTTTTTCACACAATAATCAGTTCATGATTCTTGGTCGTTTTTGGTTTTGTTAACTCTGTTGCATCAGGATTAAAAGGATTACTAATGCACATTTTTTTTTTCTAAAGAGGAAAACACTGGATTCTAATCACCAGAGAAATGTCTAAGTGATGAGTATTTCAATGCTAGTTCAGTTTATCTTCTAGACAGGACTAAGAAAACTCTTCCCTAAATTCCCAAGGTCAAATACAATTCATCCCCCAAGAACATTGTGTAACTAGGCTACACAATCTAGTTTCATATGAAGAAAGCATATTTTCTATAACAGATTCTATAGCATTAAGAAATATTAACCCTGGAATTATCATGCTAAAAAGCATTATCTTCTTTCTGCTGTATATACATGAGCATCACCTCATGGCTCTATATGAATCATGTAGAAAAAATGGATCATATAAAATAGATTCTTCTAATTTCGTGATGTAATTCCTCCTGTAATGCACCAGTGCAATTTGGGGTTGAAGTTTTAGTTTATTACAACCTACTAGTGGAAAGGAAAGATAGCATTATATATTCCAAGTCCATAAATAGAGATGGATGATAAGTTAAATGAATGTTATATTTGAAGGAGAAAAAGAAGCAAATCAAAACTTGGGGATGTTCCTCATCAATGGATATTAAAATATAATTTGAATGCTCAGTAGGAACATAGGAGGTAGCAGTAGAACAAAGGAAAAAAAGGCCAACACTTTCTACTTTGTGATTTTTGAAATATTTTATTTTTGATCCTTTAATGAGGTCATAAAGAGAGGACACTTTTTAAGTATCATGAATCTTAATTCCCACTGGTCACAGTTTCTTTGAAACTTCCCCAGTAGATCTTCAGAAGGTAAGACAGAATCTCAGTTCTTTTTCATACTGTGGTTCTTTAGAAAATGTTGTTCACCTGTCACAACCAAAGTGAATTGACCGATGCTAATTTGAGAGGTAGTTTTTATGATAAGAAAACCTGTTCAGTAGAAATAAAAGTGGTTTAGGATGTATATATAGTTCAGTGACAGAACTGTATGTGACTCCCTACTAGCAGTGTTCCCTGGTTTAAGTAGTTTAACTCTTCTGATGCTCAGAACTACAGAATAATGACATATCTATATTCTTACAAATCATAGATTATGAAATTCTGAAAAGTTCTGTCATGCAGATTGTCTCCATTATAGGAAGAGAAATTTATTTATGAGTTTAAAATAAATTAAAAGCTCAGCAGTAGAGCACTTGCCTCCCACAAGTGAGGCACTGGGTTTGATCCTCAGCACCACATAAAAATAAATAAGGTAAATATATTTTAAAAAATTAAATATGCACATAAAAAGCCTGGAAACCATCATGTTGCAAAAAGGTTAGTGGTTCAGTGCCCTAAAAACAGAAGAGTTTATCAAATTAAAAGAGAATCTGGTACAGAACTTCAATAGCTTTTGTGTTCCAACACAAAAGGTGCCTAGGGCAAGGAGGCAGATCCCCAGAGGCATGCCAATGAGTGGATTTTGAAAACTTTGTCCTGAGTACCCATATTCTCACAACAATGGTCAAAGTCTTGATGAGTCACTCATTGGTGTTTGTTTAGCCACTGTTGCAGAAGGCCTTAGAATAGAGAACCGAAGAGAGGTGGCAAATTATATACCACATAGGAAACAAGGTTGTTACACATCAATGCAAAAGAGTCAGGCCCTGGGGAGTTTGGATAATTGGGGGTAGGTTTAGAGGTTCTACAGTAGCATGTGTAATCAATATTTAAAACACAATGGCCATTTCGGGTGACATGAGTCCATCTTAAGCTTCATATTATCTGAAGACACATCAGAAAAACTTAATAGTAACTTAACATTTTGTTTTGTAATAACTTAGAATATGTTACCAGAAATCAATATACATCTTTATATCTCTCCCTGAACCTAGCCCAGACTTTACCACAGAGTCTCAATATATGTTTCTTGGAAGAATGATTGAATGACAAAACTCTTTTCTAATACAATTTAGTAGGGATATTTGAATTTGTTTTACTGAGTATTATTTGACAAATAGTAAATGTTTTAGCAATTACTATTTATCATGTGCTTCAAAAATTATGAAATAAACAATCATACATGTGATGGAGTGAGCAAAATTTCTATACACAATTTTATTGCATTTGGAACAGACAATAATTACTATTATTTTGACATTATTTAACCTTAAGCTTGCATTATCTTATCAGAGGAGAATCAGTAAGATTTCAAATTTCCCTATTTCACAGATTTTAGAACTAGAAAATGTAAATGAATTTTCCAAGTCCACAGATGAGTATTTTGGAGAGCCCAGGCCCCCTGTTGTTAGTACTGTGCTCTTGTGACCACACTCCACAAAATAAAAGTGCTTTTAAATTGGTTTTCTTCTCATCTAGAGGTTTAGAGTGCCTGGGACTTAGGAAAATTATTATTTATCTTACATTCTGACAGCATGTTGCTGCCATTCTTATGATTTACTATGGAATGGAGAAAACATTGCCAACCAAGCATGTCAAAGCCATATCTCATTATACATTCCATTTTCTCTCTGGAGCATTGCTCTTACTGTACATGTACATGTGCAATTTCTATAGTAGCAATAAAATAAAATATGCCAACTTGGTTCTCTTACCTATTGAAGGCCTTTAAGTGCATAGCTGTCTGGGGTATGTCAGATGCTTCCCTGGATATTTGGATTGCAAGAATTCTTTGTATTAAGAGAATCTTCAACTATCATTGAGGAAATGAAGAAACACAAAATAAGGAATGGTCCCTGTTTGATGCTTTATGCTCACTGTCTCTCCAGGTCTCCAGATTCATCTGATGTCTACCTTCAGAGTTGTACTGTATCTTGATATCTGGAGAGTTTTTTCCTTTGAAATGCTTGGGAGAGTACCACTAGCAGTACTGCGTGATACCTGGGAAATTTGCAAGTGCAATGCTAAGGTGAAAGGTTTCCACTATTATTACTTTAAAATTTTTACCTTATCAATTATTCTTGCTTGGCAAAGCAGTCCCCTTGATAAAGGTGATGTCTTAAAGACAATCCTCCAGATCATAACAGCATAAATGTTAAAGTTTTTTTTTTTTTTTTTTTTAACACATACACTCTCTGGCCTACTATATCAGCTGCTGAGCATAAAGATAAAAGCATATTAGCTTTATTTATAGGTGGTACCTCCAGGTCAAGAGAGTTTTCTATAAAGGGAAAAAGAGGAGAACTTACAATTACACTGGCTTCATTTTATATCCAGTAGTGGCAATTCAGGGTAAGGCTTTGCTTCATCTTCTACTGTTTTACTGCTGTGCTACTGAGTATATTATGCATTAGCACTTCAGCAGGGAAATTTAAAAAGTGTTATTCTATTTATTTTAAGTGTCATATAATTATGAATTGATTTACTAGCCATTGTAATGCTACAAATGATAATTAATTTATTTGCATAATATGTAGTTTCATAGAAGTTCAATTATAATAAAGCATTTGCTAAATGTACCATGAAAATAGTGTTTCCAGAGAGAGGAAGTCTGAGGCTGAAATCTATTTAGCATGTCAGTATGTGGTCGTCATCACGGGCAATCCCTTCACTTCAAAACAGGGAGGGGGTTTCCTTAGCCTCCTGGCTCACTCATCTATATATTTTTCATATTGTAAACCAAGATATTCAGGGTCTTTGAGATATTCTAAAATAATAATGTATCATAAAAAATTAAAATGAAGTCAAGGATATCAGTTGGGTTAAGAACCAAAAATTCCTGAATCAAAACTGGACTGGAGATATACTCATCATGGAATTGCTCATTATGGTACCTGAATAATGAGTCACAGGGTCCAGTCCTAGACCTAGTATCCATGTCAGTCAGCTACCTATTGCCCAATGACTCCCTCCCTCAGAGGAGATGGACATGGACAAAGAGATAGCAGGGAGACTGCAAATTTCCATCGTCTGGGAACAAGGGACCAACACTGTGGCACTAGGGAAGCATTCGAGGTTCCCAGATCATAACTCTATAAACAGGTGGCACAAAAAGCCAGAGTGTCTTAGCCCAAAGTGTTCTCAGTGTTCTCCCACTAACAAAGATGCTTTTTTCACTCTTGGCTATGAAAACAAGCAATAATGAGGAAAGATTTCATCCTGGGATATGTTGCATGTCTAGCAGAGAAGCCTGCCTCAGACTGCCTCTCTAGAATGGAGACTCCTGAAGCAGTGCTTTTCTTGTTTTGCTGACATGATCTGTGCTTTCTTTCTTCCCCAAAACAGTCTGTTCCTCACACCTTACCATGTTATAGTGTGAATGTTGTACTGAACCTGATGGAAAACTGTGGCAAAGATACTATACATTTTTTTCCATCACAGTTACTGACTTTAAGGGAACTGCCTAATATTACAATGTATTTATTAGGTTGATTGTTTATCTCTATCTGTTGCAATTGAAGTTCCATATAGGCAAGGATCTTTTAGGTACATTTCATAAGCATAGTATATTGTCTTTTTATTTTCACCCATCTCAAATTATATTCTAATCTTCCTAGTGATTTCTTCCTTGATCCATTGGTTGCTGTTATTTAATTTCCACATATTTTGTACTTATCCAAACTTCCCTTTCATATTGATTTTTCCTTATTTCTATTTTTGCCAGGGAACATACTTTATATGATTTCAGTCCTTTCAAATGTACACACACTTATTTCATGGGATAATGTATAGTCTGTTTTTAAATAGTATTTTGTGTGTACTATTGATATATTTGTTAATGTGTAGATGTATTTTGGTGTATGGAGTGTCAAGTAGATTCTGTTATATCTAGTTGGTTTATACTGTTATTTGAGTTGTTGATCTTCTGGCTAGTTCTATATGGAAGGTAGGATATTAACATCTCCAAATGCATTTTTTTTCAGTACTGGATTGAATCCAGTGGGACTCTACCACTGACTTACGCCCCCAATTCTTTTTTTTTTCTTTTTTTTTATTTTTGAGACTCGCTATCACTGAATTAACTTGGACTTGAACTCCTCTTGTTGTAGCTACTGAGTAGCTGGGATTATAGGTATGCACCATCATGCCTGCCTCTATATATTTTTGACTTGATTTTTTCTTCCTGCAATTCTGTCAGATATTGCTGCCTGCATTTGGAAACTCTGTTGTGAGGTCCATATGCATTTATAATTGGTATGTCCTCTGGCTAGCCCTTAAATTATTAGGAAATGCATTCATTTTTCTAATGCTTTCTGTCTTAAAATCTATTTTGTCTGGTATTATCATAGCTAGTCCAACTCTCTTGTAAACTGTTTTCTTGGTATATACTTCCCATACCTTTATAGTTGTATGAATGTTATAATCCATCTTTCTAGTCTCTGCCCTTTGATTGAAGTGTTTAATCCAATTCAGTTTAAAGTAATTATTAAAAATGATAAAGTAGGATTTTCATCTTTCATTTTATTATTTTTTGTCTATATGCCTTAGAATATTTGTTTTTCTACCCCTTTATCAATGTCTTTATTTGTGTTAAATAGATGGTTCTTAAGGCATCATTTTAAATTGCTTTTTGTTTCTTTTTCTATTTTTAAAAATTCACTTTCTTATCTGTTGCCCAGAGGATTATGACTAATACTTAATATATGACAATATAGTTTAGACTAAAGAATACAATTTATAAGTGTTTGGGGGTCAATTTTTTTAAAAATTATGGTACATACTAATTATATAGAATAGTAAGTTTCATTGTGACATATTTGTACATGCATATAACATCATTTGATCAGTTTTACTCCCCAGTGCCTCCTCTTACTCACCCCTCTTCCCTCCTCCTGATCTTTCTCTCTTACTCAGATGAGATTCCCTTTTTTCTTTATTCTCTCTAGTTTCCACATATGAGGGAAAACATGTGGCTCTTCTTCTCCTGAATCTGGCTTATTTCAATCACCATAGTGCTCTCCAGTTCCATCCATTTTAATATTCTTCTTTATGGCTGAATAAAATTCCATTGTGTACATGTACCACATTTTCTTTATCCATTCATCTGTTGATAGAAACCTAGGCTGGTTCCATAACTTGACTATTGTAGATTGTGCTGCTATAAACATTGAAATGCATGTATCTTTAAAGTGTGCTGTCTTTAACTCTTTCAGGTAGATACTAAAGAGTGTTTTAACTGGATCATATGGTGATTCCACTGTTAGCATTTTGGGGAATCTTTATACTGATTTCATAGTAACTGTACTAATTTACAGTCCCACCAATAAACAGCATGTAAGCATTTCCTTTACCTGCATCCTTGCCAGCACTTATTTTTATTTGTCTTCCAGATGATTGCCATTCTGACTAAAGTGAGATGGAATCTCAGTGTAGTTTTGATTTGCATGTCCCTGATGGCTAGAGATCAACATTTTTTATCATATTTTATGTAAGTATTGTCATTTCTATTTCTTCTTTTGAGAAGTGTCTATTTAGTTCATTTTCCTATTCATTCAATGGTTTATTTAACTTTTTTTGTTTTTGGAGTTCTTTACAAATGCTAGGTATTAACCCTCTGTTAGAATAGTAGTTACAAAATTTTTCTCCATTCTGCAACCTCTCTCTTTGTGCTGTTAATTGTTTCCTTTGCTGTGCAGAAGCTTTTTAATTTGACAAAATTGCGCTTATTGATTCTTAGTATTATTTCCGGAGCTACATTTTTCTGCCTTAGTTTTCATTTCCTGCTTGCACAGTCCTCAAAGTGAGTGAGAGTTGAGAGTTTAGTGTCTTTTTAGGTATTTCTTAGACATGAACATGGCACTTTAGATTCCCAAGTATGTTTCAGAGCTTTTAAAAAAGTTCCTATGAATATCTCAGTCTTCAGTGAATTTTGACAATTTTTACCAGTGCTTTCAGTAATTTATGTAGAAAAAGATTTTTGTAGGTCTTTACCCTACCATTCCTTATGACATCCTCTGATAGTCAATATTTTGACCTTTAACTAAATGGCCATGCACCACATAACTGTTTAGGCAAACAGTAGTATTCACCCTCCCTCCAGGTCTTCATTGAATTACTGGAATGACTATTTCTCTTAGTTCAACTAGGGTATATGGCAGATCTTGACATCTAAGCCAAAGTAAAGGATGATTTGGTATATGTGGAATTTTACAGGGACATTCCTGTGAATTAATGTAGAATCTACATCCCCATTAGGTTAAATCTCCTTCATGTACCCATTTATTACAGTTGGCTTGCTTAAAGCTCAGAGTCTGTAAACCCATTTGTTTTAAGAGCTACTTTGCACACATAATGACCCTACATTTGACGTATGGCTGCTTCACGTGTTTCCTTTAAAGAAAACCGTCCATGTGTGAGAAATGCTCTGACTCTGAGTAGTTGATTCTGCAGGCATCAGCTGAGGTTTAGTTATTCACTGTAAATGAGATTTTTTTTTTTTTCCAGCTAAATCCTCATTGTCTCTAGGAGGAACACCATCAGTTTCTTAGCATGTAACTCTATTCAGTGAATTAGAAATAAATTTTAGATGCATTTTCATCAAAAATAATGTGTTGTAAATTACCTTAAAGATCATGTAGCCTGATCTGCATTCTGGAAACAATGTTGTTGTGGCAGAAGGGTAACAAAGCTGCTACTTTTTAATTTGTTTTGACTTGTCACCATTAGCTTTACATTGTGATAGGGGACTATGCCACAGGAGTTTATGAAGTTGGATGTCATTTCCACAGCAGTAAACCTCTTCTTTATGAGTAGGATGTAACTAATTTCTTCTAACAAACAAGTAAAGGGACACTTGAAAATATGTAGCTAAACTGGCACATTTAAGAGCAGCTTATACTCTGTAGTAGAAATTAAGAAATAGGTCCATGACTGATGGAAACCTTTTTTTTTTTTTTTTTTTTTTTTTTTTGGTACCAGGGATTGAACTCAGGGGCACTCAACCACTGGGCCACACCCCCAGCCCTTTTTTGTATTTTATTAGAGACAGGGTCTCACTGAGTTGCTAAGTGCCTCGCCATTGCTGAGGCTGACTTTGAACTCGCAATCCTCCTGCCTCAGCCTCCCAAGTGCTGGGATTACAGACGTGCACCACCAAGCCCGGCTTGATGGAAACCTTTGTTGATTATTTATACATTGCTTTTGTAAATGATAAAATGCCTGTATTATATAAAATGCCTGTAATTACACTATGGGGCTGTAATCACCCTACGTATATGCTCCACCTGACAACATAGTAAGTGTGTCAGTAAATTTGGGGACAGTACAGAATGAAGGTTAAGGGTGTGGTGACCATGTACCCTGGTTTGCCTGCAGTATGCACCAGAGATTTTTTAAGTTCTAACGGATATCTAAGTCTTTAGTGAATTTTTTTTTTTTTTTTGCCTAGAATCCTCTCAATTTTCACCTATAGCCCAGTGTGATTATGAATAGCATGTCCTTTAACTTTCAAAATTATCAAAGTTTAGATAGTAAATTATATGTGGTCACCCTAGTTAAAAGCACATAGTCTTTGACCCTGGAATACATGGATCAAAATATAAATTCCTTTATTTTACTGCTGTATGAAAGAATAAGTTAACTTATCTATGTCATAGTTTCCTTATCTATGAGAGAATGGCAATGAGATCCACCTCATAGGGTTCCAAAAATTAAATGTATGTAAAATTCTTAGAACACCACCTAACATTTGGCAACTGACAGCATTTAATCTAGAATTCCTTGCCTTGCATGTAATGTAAACAACTTCTAGACCAAATTCATTAGAAAGATTGCCTCAAGAGATTAATTTATTCCAAATCAATATTTTCTAGGGAAAATAAAGACAGCAGAAGAAATAACACACACACAAAATGCTATTAAATATGAGAGAATTTATGAAGAAAAATGGAATGTGTTGTTGTAATACTGAACCACATCTTCCCCTCCAGACAGAAATACTGTGTATTAAAGATCAAGGCAATATTCCAATATCATTGTTATTAATTCACAAGTTTATATCTACCTGAGTTTGGTGCTATCACAGGCTATTCCAAATTTGCCATAAGATTATTTGAAAACCTTAGAAAATGAATAGCTCTGTTCCCTTACTTTGAAACCTCTGGAGTTGGAGTTGTGCCTTCTGGTCCCTGAAGTACACAATTTGCATTCTACTGATTATAGTAGCACCATTGTACTTAAAGCTTCCCCCTTTGGGTAAATGTGAATCTTCATCTATTCTATCCCTTACAGGGAGCTGTTAATTTCAAAAGAAAATACAGAAATAGTCTTTTACCTAAAATGCACATACACTTGGAATAGTTAATGTAGTATTTGAAGAAATGTAATCCGAGAGTCTTGTGGCCTTGCCAGATCATAAGTGAAACAATACCAAATTGTATTTTTTATTGCCTTGTGTTGGAGAGGTTTTTCTAATTCATATATTCAGTTCACATTCTGAGGCTACATAAGGGCCTGAAACAAGGCTTCAGTAACTTCTCTCTCTAATACATCAATGCCAGTCAAGAATATGGCAGCAGACAACAGCAAAACCAACTCTGAATTGCAAACTGACATTATGATTTTGCCCCATCAGAAGTAAAGAGGAAGCTCACTGTTCTCATTGCAGGCATGACTGATAGGCCCATGGAGTGAGAGGCAAATTTTAATGTAAAATGGTAGATTGTGCTCCAGTTCATTTACCCACCTCAATTAAAAATTTATACATATGCTACAGGGTAGCTTAGGAGAAATGAAGGAGGTAAAAATTAAAACAGCTATATACTGGCTTAAGCTTTATTTTTTAAATTCCTCCTCCAGTAAGACTTAAATATGGTACAAAAAGCAAAAGTATGTCTTTTTGTAATATTAATGAGCCCAGAGGAATTCGGCTTTTTACAATTATGAAGATGACTACAAATGGTGACACCAAAGAGATGTATGGTGGATGGGACTTGAAGTGGTAAGTTCTCATTGACAGGGCATCATATTTGAGTAAATGGTGTCAGAGAAAGCTATGGTTGGGAATTCTGTCATCTTCCAAGTCACATGGTTCTGGGTTCTATTCTATACCTTGCAAAGATAGCAACAGTGACAAGAGCAAGAGCACCTAGGAATCACTGTATTAAAGAGGGCTCAGCAATAACTCTGTCCAGCCTACTGCTTCCTAAGTGAACTGCTAAATGAAGAGAAGGACGCTGCCCCACAAAGAGACAATTGTATTACATAGCCCCAAGAGCTCCTGTATAAGGAATTAAGAAAGTGATTTGCAAGTTAAAGATATCTGCTAGATGTCTTTGGACAGCAGTGGACCCTGGCAAATCGGGAAGTTTTTTTAAAAATGGAGTTTAATTTTTCTTGTATAAGATAATGGTATATTTACTTTTTCCATCAATGAACTGACTGCCTGGGCCATTTTCATTATGCTATACACAAAGTCATTGTACTTTGGAGATACAGTAATAGTTAGGGGAAGTGAGGAAAAGAACTTGGAAAAACATGACCACCGTTAGTTTGCTCTACACAATCTTCAGAGACAAAAGTAGTGGTCTTGGTGAAACAAGTAGCATTTCCTTTCTCAGTTAAAGTGGTAATCAGTTGTTTGTCAAATCAGTATAAAATTATGAATAAAAACATTGCTTATGGATTTAGGCTCTCCAGGTTTATATCACATTCCCACCCTTAACGGCTCTGCGATCTTGGACAAATTGCTTAAACTTTTTGTATCTCAGGTTCCTTATTACTATGGTTTGTGTCCCCCCAAAAAAGCATTTGTTGGAAACTTAATCCCCAGTGCAACAGTCTGGGGAGGTAGGGCCTAATGGGAGGTGTTTAGGTTATAACGGCTTCACTCTCATCCGCAGATTCATATTGCTTGTGTAAGAGCCCTGAGACTATGAGTTCTATTGCTTATGCTCTCTCCTTGTCCTTCTGAAATGGGATGAAATAGCAAGAAGGCCTTTGCCAGATGCAGGACTCTACATCTTTGGCTCCCCAGCCTCCATAAGTATAGGAGATAAGTCTTTTTGTCTTACTCAGTCTCAGGTGCTCTGTTGTAGCAACATTAAACAAAACTACACTTTTACTTATAAAATGAGGATAATCCCAATCACACAGAAGTGTGAGCATTTAATCGAGTATTATAGTAGCTAATCCATGTACAAAACTTAGCAAAGCCTGAGTACATACTAAAACCTTTTTAAAAAGTTTTTATTATTTTGACCAAGATAGTTATAAAATATTCGGAACCAATAGATCTACCTGTTATTAATGTACTGATAGGTGACAACACCCCATTGTCAATGCTGCCAGTCCTGACACCTTATATCAACAAGGTCAACGTTTTTTCATTGATTTATGTGCTAGAGAGCACTAAGAACCAGATGATGAGTGCAATTGCCAAACTGTCACTTAACAGGTTCTACAAGAGATAGACAGAACACTCTAAGGTTTTACCAAACCCCACCATCTCTATCTATCACTGCCTGCCTTTTGTAGAGTCCTGAATTCAATATCTTCTTTTGGTTTCCTTGAATGGTATATCTCTTGACCTGCTCTTTTTAAGAATATTCTGGAGGTATAGCCATTGAATCTTGGTGATGTAGTTTCTCCTTTAATATAGAGGATTCCTCCTAGAGGGCACATGCCACAGGCTGGGAAAGTATAGCCTGCTCATAATATGCTTGGAACTTCTCCTTCTCCCTCCAAGGGCTGGGCTCAATCTCTCTGGCCCATTCTATCACACATGTTTTTTCCCCCTTCACCTCAGTACAAAGTACTCCTTTGTATTTTCTTTCAACGTAGGGTCTTTTAGGGTCTTTCAGAGCATCAAACTAGTCTGAACATCAATGAAAAACATTTATGAGCCAGTTTCAAAGTCTTTCCAATTTATCTCCTGAGATCCTTGACATCTGTTTTAGTGTCCCTTCACATTTTAGAGTGTTTTGAAGTAACCTGTAGATTCTAGCAGTTAGGGGGCTAGTTGACCCAGAGTACACAGAAACTCTTAAGGGATTGCCTAACTATATTTTCCTCACCTTTGGCCCAACCAAACTATTTTGTTCCTTAAACTGTAACTGAAGAAAAAATAGTGTGTTCAGTGAGTTTTCTTTAATATGTCCATCTGTATGTTTTTTGTATTGTTCAACGTGGCTAAAGAGAACTGAGGGGGCCAGACGATCTATAGAATGGTTCATGTGCATTCTTTCCTATGCATACACATAAAGAGAGGTAGAAGGAAGTTAGAGGTGAGCACACCCTTCAATGAATGATGAGTTAAATGTAGGTGTAAGGGCTGACCTGACTTCCCTGAAGAGAAGGGGGGTAAGAGGATAAAATGGTAAATCTATGAGAACTGGCAACTACAAAAAGTTGTTGAATATCTCTTTATGTCCCTTTCTATCAGTGGAGACACCTTTGTGCTGAGTCATTTAGTGGTAACATTGAATGTATGAATCCAAGACATGCATGTCCTATGTGTCAACCTTTGTATGAACAGAGTTCATTGAAATTTATAACTTTTAAGTCCGAATACCATGTAAGTTAGATTTTTCATCTTTGTCCCCTCAAAAATATAATTTACTCATTTTGGTGTCTGTACTATGACTAACTAAATATCCTAATAATAATATTATAGGATATAAAACACAAGGTTATTTCTGGAGTATCTGGTGGATGATTGACATTCTTAAATTACTAAATGTATTGTTTACATTAGAATTAAATAAATTTGAGCAGTCCATGAAAAGCCTGGGAAAAAGGATAATTGGATGATATATGTTAAAATTATTATCTAATTATTCCCTTTTTCATGAATTAAGGTTTATTATGCATTCTTTGGAAGAGCAAAGGGAAAAGATTTTATGATGGGAAAAGATGTTACTAACATAATTGCCATCATCAGTTTCTAAAAGAAATTTAAAAAGAAAGCAACATTGTCATGATTTTCATTAGAGCAAGCAAATCTTGAATTTCCTCAGGGATTTCTCAGATATAGATTAGAGCTTCCCCATAGAATATTGAACTGATCATTTGGTACAGACACTGAAATGAATAGACTATATATTTGTATTGCTGTGTGTCTACATATATACATAAACATTCCTCATAAAAAAATGTTTGGACATCTTAAAAAATCTTTTTGGCTATCAAGATGCTGTCCCACCCAGGGATAACAACGGTAGACTTAAATAGTTATGAACTTCAACGAACCCTATGTTTATATATACATGACACATAAAACATGCATGTGTACTGTATTCACACATTCAAAGATCCCAGTCAGCGTGTGCCTTTGGTATACAAAAGAACCACCCCAGAACCATATCTTCTCTCTCTGGCCTTTAGACCCCAATGAATAGAGGGCAATATTTCTCTTCCTTAATTATCCCAGTGCCAGGTACCAGGAATTAGGAACCACCATTGTAGTTTAGAGCCCTCAGAAATTATTCAAACTGGCTAATCATAACTATTTACCTGCTTTGTCTTATCTTTACTGCAGAAACCCCAATGAAGTTTTCTGTTTAAACCTCCCCTTGCTCCTGCTTTCTGCCTCTTGACCACCCTGTATGACATGCGTACCTCTTGTATCTAGAACCTGTGAGGAAAATAAACTTAGTTTTCCTGAACATGTATCTCCACTATCTTTGCTTGTGACCATACCTGGCTGACCATCTCATAAAAGAATACAAAGCAAGGTTAGAACCAGAATAGATTTAGAGATAGTTTCATCCAGTTTTTTCACTAGATGGATAAAGAAAGAAGATGAGGCCTACTTGAAGTAACCCATTGAGATGGTTTGTACATTCCTCATTCCAAAAATGAGCTTACTCATTAGGAGTTTATAAAAGAGCCAGAATACTATGATTCCTGGTCATGTATAACATACTGATGTTTTCAGAACTGACCCATTTTAAAGATTAACAGAACAGGAGAATGCCCCTAGAAAGAAAATAATTATCTCCCTAAAATCAGGCCAGGTATAATTTCTCCTGGATAATAATGCCTGAATATTTCTGCTTTGTTCAACTTTGCATCTAGGGAAATTAGATGTGATTAGTTCCTCCCTGATTATAGATTTTTTTTTCTAGTATGCAGTTGATTATCAGTGATAATCAAATTACCAGTTATCACAGGGAAGGTTGGGAGTTTGTTATTCTGTTGTAATGTATATTTACATCTAAGGGCTTGAGTTTCTTTGATGCTTTTAAAAATATTATTCTACTGAGTTCTAACTTCAAAATGTTAAGGAGTGATTCTGTCAATCAACATTCATTGTTTAACTGGTAGGTGCTAGTTTAAGAATCACATTTGCTATGATGCATCTCTCCCTACTGCTTTTCATGTCAGGAACTCAAGTACCACTGAGGTTCCTTTTGGGAAATTATTTTTGATAAGTTCCTTCATCTCATTTATTGCCATTATTCAAGATTGGACATTTGTTTTCTTTTATGACCAGCATATATCAGATGATTCTCAGGCAGTACATCAGACCAGCTAAAGCTCCATAACCAGCTCCTAAGCCTGGTGATCTTTCTCTGAAAACGTCCTTGGGCCATTTGGATATAGCCCACTTAAATAAACATTGCATTTTTAAAATTATTAAAAAAAAATTTTTTTTTCAACCAGCTTGCCTGCCCGCTGGCTCAAGCAATCATCGCCTCTGGGGCTGGGAATAGCACCTCCCTGCTGCTGACAGGGCCCGACCAGAGGAAGGGCCCTGTCCATTCTTTGGGGAACTGTGACCTGACCAGCTGTGACCGGAACAAGAGGTAGGCACCCACCGGAAGGAGCAACCCAGCCACCAGCTCACCTGGCCTCAGGCTCTCACCATCACCAGGACCAGGAACTTCAGACTCCACCCTGTGGAAGGGCCCTGCTGCTCACTTGCCCAACCCCCCACTGAAATATCTAGACTGGGAGGAGACCCAGGAGGAGGAGAGTGGGGAGAAGAAAGCCAGACTGCCTGCTCCACTGCACTGCGGCCAGGAGGGGATCTGGAGAGAGAGGCTCCCGCCATGCCTGCAAATCCAAGAGGCAACTCGCATCTGCCCAGAGAGACACACCGAACTGGGATCCCTTAGCTACTCAACCCAACGCCAATATAATTATAGGCCTGAGGCTACCACTGCCACAAAACTGAGTTAGCTACGCCACTACCAAGGAACAACAAAAAGGTCCTGGTAAGACATCACTAAGGTCCCTAGAGACCAGGATGCACCAGAAGGTGCAACCAGTTATGATGTGAACTAACAGGGAATCTTACACAGGGTTGTCTATCTCTGGCTTCTTCTACTAACAGCCAAATCCTAATGAGTATACTCTCACTAGTCAAATAATCTAATACCTCTGTTTTCTCACATCTTACTTCATAAATGTTTAAGCCAACCTCTAAGTCCCCCCCTTCTTTCATTAGATATTGTAAACCACCACGCAAACATAGAGACTATATGGAATAAGATAACTAATCTCATCATTTATGTTTATAGCGACAAAACTGTAAATATTAAAATAGAAACTAACTGATATATGGACACACATTGGGTATATTGAAAGATCTAATATTGATATTTCCCTAAAAAGTGAGGTTCTGGGTAACCTGGAGGGACATTATAAGACAAAAGGGCAGAAGTTGTAATACCTCAGTCTTACCTTGCAAGAGAGGAAAACACATAGACATCATGAGGAAACAAGGGAGGAAAATGCCCCAAACAAACCAAGATACCACAACCATAGAAAGCACAGTAGGGGAAATGTCAGAGAAGGAGTTCTGGATATACATAATTAAAATGATAAGGGATTTAAAAATGACCTAAGTGAACAGATATAGGCAAAAATTGATCTCTCAAACAAAGAGATAAGAGATCAAATACAGGCAACCATCGATCACACCAACAAAGAGATAAGAGAACAAATCCAGGTAGCAAAAGATTACTTCAAGAAAGAGATAGAGAGTTTGAGAAAGAAAAAAAACAAACAGAAATCCTTGAAATGAAAGAAACAGTAAGCCACTTAAAAAATTCAGTAGAAAGCATCATCAACAGATTGGACCACTTGGAAGATAGGACCTCAGACAATGAGGACAAAATATATAATCTTGAAAATCAAGTTGACATCACAGTAAAGATGGTAAGAAAGCATTAACAGAATATCCAAGAACTATGGGATACCATCAAAAGACCAAATTTAAGATTAATTGAAATAGAGGAAGGTGCAGAGATTCAAACCAAAGGAATGCACAATCCCTTCAATGAAATAATATCAGAAAATGTCCTAAGCAGAAAGAATGAATTTGAAAATCAAATACAAGAGGCCTATAGGACGTCAAATGTACAAAATTACAACAGGTCCACACCAGGGCACATTGTAATGAAAATGTCTAGCATACAAAATAAAGATAGAATTTTAAAGGCTGCAAGAGAGAAAAGTCAAATTACCTATAAGGGAAAACCAATTCGCATCTCAGCAGATTTTTCAATTCAGACCCTCAAAGCCAGGAGAGCCTGGAACAACATATACCAAGCTCTAAAGGATAAGGGATGCCAACCAAGAATTTTATATCCAGCAAAATTAAGTTTTAGATTTGAGGATGAAATACAAACCTTCCATGATAAACAAAAGCTAAAAGAATTTACAACAAGAAAGCCTGCTGTACAGAACGTTCTTGGTAAAATATTACATGAGAAGGAAATGAAAAACAATAATGAAAATCTGCAAAGGGAAGAACTACAATAAAGGGAAAAACCAACTAAAGGAAAAACCAAGTCAAACTAAATACCAAAAAAAAAAAAAAAAAAAAAAAAAAATGACTGGTAATACAAATTATGTCTCAATAATAACCCTGAATGTTAATCGCCTAAACTCACCAATTAAAAGACATAGGCTAATAGATTGGATTAAAAAAACAGGCACAACAATTTGTTGCCTTCAACAGCCACATCTCATAGGAAAAGATGCCCATAGACTATAGATGAAAGGATGGGATGAAATACATCACTCACATGGTCTATGTAAGCAAGCAGGAATCTCCATCTTCATATCCAATAAAGTAGACTTCAAGCCAAAGTTAGTCTAAAGAGATAAAGATGGACATTTCATACTGCTTAAGGGAATCATAGATCAACAAGATATAACTGTTATAAATATATATACCCCAAATAATGGAGCATATACATTCATCAATCAAACTCTTCTCAAGTTCAAGAATCAAAGAGACCACAACACAATAATTCTAGGTGACTTTAACACACTTCTTTCACCACTGGATAGATCTTCCAAACAAAAGTTAAACAAAGAAACTATAGAACTCAATAATACAATTAATAATTTAGACTTAACTGACATATATAGAGTATATCACCCATTGATGAGCCAATACACTTTCTTCTCAGCAGCACATGGATCCTTCTAAAAAATAGACCATATATTATGCCATAAAGAAACTCTAAGCAAATATTTAAAAGTAGGGATACTACCCTGCATTCTATCAGATCATAATGGAATGAAATTAGAAATCAATGACAAAAAAAGAAAGAAAAGCTACACTAACACCTGGAGACTAAATAATATGCTATTGAATGATCAATGGGTTGCAGAAGACATCAAGAAGGGCATTAAGAAATTCTTAAAGGTAAATGAGAACAACGATACAACATACCAAAATCTCTGGGACACTATGAAGGCACAACTAAGAGGAAAGTTCATTGCATGGAGCTCATTCCTTCAAAAAAGAAAAAGTCAACAAATAAATGAACTAACATTACATCTCAAAGCCCTAGAAAAAGAAGAATAAATCAACCCCAAAAGAAGTAGAAAACAGGAAATAATTCAAATCAGAGCTGAAATTAATGAAATTGAAACTAAAAAAACAAATGAAAAAGTTGACAGAATAAAAAGTTGGTTCTTTGAAAAAAATAAATAAAATTGATAGACCTTTAGCTATGCTAACAAAGAAGAGAGAAAACACAAATTACCAATATCTATGATGAAAAAGGAAATATCATGACAGACACTACAGAAATACAGAAGATAATTAGAAATTATTTTGAAAATGTATACTCCAATTAAATAGAAAATAATGAAGGCATCAACAAATTTCTAGAGATATATGATATGTCCAAACTAAATCAAGATGATATACACAATTTAAATAGGTCAATTTCAAGCAAAGAAATAGAGGATGCCATAAAAAAAATTACCAACCAAGAAAAGCCCAGGACCAGATGGATACACAGCTGAGTTCTACAAGACCTTTAAAGAAGAACTAATACAAATACTTCTCAAACTATTTCATGAGATAGAAAAAGAGGGAACACTCCCAGACTCATTCTATGAGGCCAATATCACCCTGGTTCCAAAACTAGACAGAGACAAATCAAAGAAAGGAAACTTCAGACCAATACCTCTAATGAATATAGATGCAAAAATTCTCAATAAAATTCTGGCAAATCGAATACAAAAACACATCAAGAAGATAGTGCATCATGATCAAGAGGGCTTCATTCAGGGATGAAAGTTTGGTTCAATATAAGGAAATCAACAAATGTAATTCGTCACATCAGTAGGCTCACAGATAAAAATAACACAATCATCTCAATAGATGCAGAGAAAGCATTTGACAAAATACAACATCGCTTCATGTTCAAAATGCTAGAAAAAATAGGGATAACAGGAACATACCTCAACATCGTAAAGGCCATCTATGCTAAGCCCCAGGCCAACATCATCCTAAATGGAGAAAAATTGAAAGCATTTCCTATAAAAACTGGAACAAGACAGGGATGCCCTCTTATACCACTCCTATTTAACATAGTTCTTGAAGCCCTAGCCAGAGTAATTAGACAGACGAAAGAAATTAAAGAGATACGGATAGGAAAAGAAGAACACAAATTATCACTATTTGCAGACGATATGATTTTATACATAGAAGATCCAAAAAATTCCACGAGAAATCTTCTAAATCTAATAAATGAATTCAGCTACGTAGCTGAATATAAAATCAATACCCATAAATCAAAGGCATTTCTGTATATCAGCGACAAATCCTCAGAAAGAGAAACTAGGAAATACACCCCATTTACTATAGCCTCAAAAAAAAAAAAATATTGGGAATCAACTTAACAAAAGACGTGAAAGACCTCTACAATAAAAATTACAGCACACTAAAGAAAGAAATTAATGAAGATCTTAGAAGATGGAAAGATTTACCTTGTTCATGGATAGGTAGAACTAATATTGTCAAAATGACCATTCTCCCAAAAGCACTATACAGATTTGATGCAATACCAATCAAAATCCCAATATCATTCCTCATAGAAATAGAAAAAGCAGTCATAAAATTCATATGAAAAATAAGAGACCCAGAATAGCCAAAGCTATTCTTAGCAAGAAGAATGAAGCTGGTGGCATTACTATTCCAGACCTTAAATTGTACTACAAAGCAATAGTAACAAAAACAGCATGGTATTGGCATCAAAATAGACCAATTGACCAATGGTACAGAATAGAAGACTCAGAGACGAACCCACACACCTATAGTTATCTTATATTAGACAAAGTTGCCAAAAATGTTCACTGGAGAAAAGACAGCCTCTTCAACAAATGGTGATGGGATAACTGGAAATCCTCATGTAATAAAATGAAATTAAATCTTTTTCTCTCACCATGCACAAAACTTAACTCAAAGTGGATCAAGGACCTAGGAATTAAACCAGAGACCTTGCACCTAATAGAAGAAAAAGTAGGCCCAAATTTCCATCATGTTGGTTTAGGCTCCAACTTCCTCAATAAGACCCCTATAGCACAAGAACTAAAACCAAGAATCAATAAATCGGATGGATTCAAACTAAAAAGCTTCTTCTCAGCAAAAGAAACAATCAGTGAGGTGAATAAAGGACCTACAGAATGGGAGCAAATCTTTACCACAAGCACATCAGATAGAACACTAACCTCAATGATTTATAAAGCTCTTAAAAGCCTTAATGGCAAAAAAGCAAATAACCCAATCAATAAATGGACCAAGGAACTAAACAGACACTTCTCAGAAGATGATATACAATCTACAAATATATGAAAAAATGTTCAACATCTCAAGCAATTAGAGAAATGCAAATCAAAACAAATCTAAGATTTCATCTTACTCCAGTCAAAATGGCAGCTATCAAAAAAAACAAAAAACACTAAATGCTGGCGAGGATGTGGGGAAAAAGGCACACTCTTACATTGCTGGTGGAACTGCAAATTGGTGAAGCCAATCTGGAAAGTAGTATGGAGATTCCTCGGAAAACTGGGAATGAAACCACCATTTGACCCAGCTATCCTGCTCCTTGGCCTATTCCCAAAAGACTTTAAAACAGCTTTCTATAGGGACACAGCCACATCAATGTTTATAGCAACACAATTCACAATAGCTAGATTGTGGAACCAACCCGGATGCCCATCAGCAGATAAATGGATAGGGAAATTTTGGTATATATACACAATGGAACACTACTCAGCACTAAAAGAGAATAAAATCATTGCATTTGCAGGTAAATGGATGGAGTTGGAGAAAATAATGCTAAGTGAAGTTAGCCAATCCCAAAATACCAAAGGTCGAATGATCTCTTTGATATGAAGATACTAACTTATAAATGCAAGAGAGAGGGAATGAGAGGAATGAAAGAGCTTTAAATAGAAGAAAGAGGGGGGAGGGATGGGTGGGGGTAAGGGGATAGGAATAATGGCATACTGAGTTATCCATGATTACCCTAAATACCTGTATGAAGACACAATTGTTGTAAAAATACTTTATATTAAACCAGCAACTCAAAAAATTGTATTTAAACTCAAATTTAAACTCAAAATTTAAACTCAAAATTGTATTTAAACTCAAAATTGTATTTAAACTCAAAAAATTTGTATTTAATACGAAATCAAAGGTACTCTGCAAACGTGTATAACAAATTAGAATAATAAAAAATTTAAAAAAAAATTTTTTTCTTCTCTTAAGATTGGCCCAACTTCAATTACTTTTTTAAAAGCTTTCTGTCAGAGACACGGGGAAACAATCTCTAATGACCATATAAATTTATTTGTTCTGCTTTTCCTTGAGCAGAAGATTTAGAATGGCTCTAAAGTAGATGATCCATTACAAATTCCTTAGCTGAAGTTTTTCAGTCCTCAGTCACCAGATCTCTTTCATCTGGCCTATTATCCTAACACTCTTGAGCAGACAGACACTTGATAGACTCCCACTTTCCTCTCATGAATTTCCTCCATCTGAGGTCTCTACTCTAGCTCCTTACTTCTTCCTCCTTCCACCTCCACTCATTTCAGCTGTGCATATGTCTTGTTTTGCAAACAAGTCAGGAATCATATTTTGTCTTTTAAAGACAGACCATGTTTTATGCTTTTTAAAAATTCGTGGTATTCTGAGCATGGTGGTATGGTCCAATAAACCCTTGTTAAATGGTATTGAATATTCTTAGTAGGTCCAAAGTGTGTGGATTTGACTAATTAATGAGTCCTTTCTTAGCATTTTCAAAATTTCCCAAGCATTGATTTAATTCTTTCTTTTGGCTTGGTACTCTTCAAATCTCCTGTTTGGGTCTTACCAACAGACAACCGATGAAATCAGTGTTAATTGTATAATGTGGTATGCAATTTGCTATAAGTACAAACATTTACTAAGTGAAATCTAAAAAGGCATATCATCATTCTAACAAGGTGAGGATAGGAACCCTGTGTTTATTACTTCTTTTGTTTTACATAAGTTCATAGATGGAATAATAAATGTTCTCTTAAAATCATGCCAAAGTGAATTAAATTCCTCAAGGTAGGTCCTTGGTAAATGGCTAAATGTTCAGTAAACTAAGCAAGCAAAAATAATTCTACCAGTGTTTCTTGTGCTTTACAGCCATAGCTAAAACCTGAGCATTTGCTGTGTTGGTCATAAGAGTGACCTTTGGATATCAGGATTTCTCTCAGTTAAGAGTAACCTTCATATTCCCAAACACAGAAGGAGAAACATGTTAGCAATGAGTAAGGGAAAAATTGAAAGAATGGAACTGAGTCAGAAATCAGACGCCCCCATCCACAGTCAGTGTTTAAAGAATCAGAGAACGGACATTGTTTAGGCATATGTTGTCATGCTTAATGATTTCCATCTTTTCACCTGAAAGTATCAGTCCTCACTCAGGGCAGATTAAAGACCATATGGCCTCTGGCACCCTTTCTCCTGACAGCTACTACTTCTTTTCAGTTCCCTACCTTGGCAAGATTTATGGGGTTTCTGGGAGCAGTGTAGCAGGGCAAGGCACTGAAATGCTGAGGAGTTGTTAGCTGCCTCTGTAGAGTGTAAAGCCACCCTTTGAACTCTGACCATTGGATTTCTGGTAAGTTGTTAGGTATGGGTAGTAGCCCTAGTAATAGATGTCTATTTAAAGAAGATTTAACATTGTTCAAAGCTAAAACAGCATTGAAATTGAAGACAAAAATTGACATAAAGCATATTGAGCTGAAATTTATACTTTCAGTAACAGCAGACTAGGGAATTAAGAATAACCATTCTATTCAGGACAAAATAAAAAGCTCCAGCATATACACATGTGTAACACACACGCGCGCACACACACACACACACACACACACACACACACACACACACCCCAAGTAGAATTCTGGAGTAGATAAGGATACAAAGAGGTAGGATTAAATTGTGTAGGGCATTTTTCCATTTGGAAAAAACTCCACTGAGGTTCTGAATGCCTATATTTTTGGGAGAAACTTGAACTGGAAGTAAAGGTCTTCTTACATGAGCTTGAGGCCAGGATGCTCATTTGAAAAATGTTCTCAGAAAGGAAAGAAGACCCAGACCAATGACAGCAGTAAACAACAATTATCTCAGGAAGAATGGAGCTTTACTTAAAGGCTCAAATTATTACCCTAGATAATGTTTCAAATACTAAGATAATAGCATAATAAGAAATGAGAAAAAAAAAAAAAAAAAAAAAAAGGCCAGGCACAGTGGCACACACCTATAATCCCAGTGGCTTTGGAGGCTGAGGCAGGAGGATTGCAAGTTCAAAGACAGCCTCAGTAACTTAGTGAGGCCATAAGCACCTCAGAGGACCCTGTCTTAATAAAATACACAAAGGGACTAGGGATGTGGCTCAGTGGGTAAGTTCCCATGGATTCAATTCCCGGTACAAAAAAAAAAAAAAAAGAAAGAAAGAAACACTGAAATTATCAATTATTAAAACTGGCAATCTTAACTATGTTTAAAGAGACTAAATACACATTTTAAATATTGCAGGATGCTATACAAAATAAAATTCCAGGTAGAAAAAATAACCAAATGGAATTTCCAGAACTAGAACATCCTAACAAAACAATAAAAATTTAAGAGCTTAGTAGATTTAACACCAAATTAAACACTGCTGAAAAGAGCATTATCATATAGAAAGGCAGGTTTGAAAAAGTTATTTAGAACTTTGCTATTTAAAGTATGTAGTCAATAGAGCAATAGCACAAACTGGTGGGCTTGTTAGAAATGCAGAAATTCAGGCCTCATCCCATACCTCAGTCATAACTTGCATTTTATAAGATTGTAGGTGATTTATAAATACATGTAAGTTTGAGAAACATTAATTTAAAATGTTGCATAAAGGGACACACACACACACACACACACAAAAAAAAAAAAAAAAAATAGAGAAGACAGGGTCAAATACACCGAAGACACAGTGAGAAGACCTGATGTATATTAAAATCAAAGTATGAAAAAAAAATCATGAAGATACTATTTGAGGTAAACATGGCTGATAATTTTCTAGAAGAATTAGAAGACACTCTTCTATGGCTTTAAGAAGTCCAAAGAATCCTAATCAAAATAGGGTAAGTGGAAATACATATCTAGGCACATCACAGTGTATATAGAACTGAAGAAAACCAAAGACAAAGATTGTAATTATAAAGTCAGTCAGAATATCTAAGGTCATGGTAACACCAAATAGCAATGGATTGATTCAAATGAGTCATTATCTTTCCATCACACATAGTTTGAATTATTTTTTCTGATTTGTTTTAGAGGCACCATATGACTTTTGAAAAATAAGTCAGTATATTTTTAAAATAAGAACTAGGATGAGAATGCCTGGCTATAAGACCTTACCAGTAACTAACTAGATATATAACACTGAGCCATTTATTCAGCTTAAACTATTAATAGTACTTTCTTCAGAGGCTTATATAATGATTAGAAGAGGCGATTATCTAAAAAGCATTTATCTTAATGACTAGCTCATAGACACTACTCACTAACCATTAAATATAATGCATATTCTGTAATATATTTTCAAATATATATTTATACTTTATAGCATATAAATTTTAATAGAGATTGCAGATATCTATTTTTTCAACTTGTACATTAATACATTATTGATGAGGGATATGAATGTATTAAATATGTCCCTATGTACACTAAAGTTTCCATGAAGATCCTAGTTATAATTTAATTTATGCCATATAAAAGTGGTCTGTAGTAAGAATTAATATGTTCCTTATGTAGATGCTAATTATAATAAAAGCTTTCATCATGATTACCATGTGCCATATCCTATCTGAAGTGCTATAAATGTATTATTTCACAACAACCTTATGATGTAGGTACAGCATAAGCTTCATTTCCCAGAGGAGGAGACCAAAGTCCAGAATCTTTAATAACTTCTTGAAGGAGTTAGTCCATGTTAGAGCTGGGAGTTCTCCTTTGCTGCCCTGGCTTGAACATTTTTGTTTTTTACTTTAGATGAATAAATTAAACCCAGGAAGAGAGTGTTCCCAGGAAGTAGTGAATCTGAGATTAGATTAGAACTTTTGGTGTTCCAGATAGCTAGTACACTGCTCATCTAGAGGCTGATGAATGGATACAAGGAGTCTGCCAGGTCATACCAAAATTGCGACATAAAATAATTCTGAAATTAGCAATTTGGAACCTTTAAGTTGTTATAGACCTACTTCTCTCTACCCACACAGTTTTTTACTTGTTTCATTGATTGTGTTTTCATTCCAATTTGAGCGAGTAGGTCCTTGTGAAATGTGCCAGTGTTCTCTTATTGAAATCTAAAAACATTTTTGAATTAGGGGAAAGTTTCACAATAATTCTAAATATTGGAGTGATATTGTTTCTATAAGAGTGACGGAATTTCTGTGTATGTCAATTTAAAACTACTGATTTCAAAGTTTTAAAATCATTATGTAGATAAAAGAGAGAAGAGAGCAAAATGGTCCCTGTTCCAATATTTGGAGCACTCTACTTTGCTTATGTATGTAAACATGTTCCTTGTAAAGGTTGAGCTATTTAGAATAAGGAGAGATGTGATAGAGTTGGGCAAAGGAGGAAACTTCTACTGAAATAAGAAGCACCAGTTAAGAATTTTAGAGAATGGCAGAGAAAGGATCCATGTCAGAGGTGTTTGAATGGTGAGAAATGCTACTGAAGCACATTTCTTGCTTATGAGTGCCAGCCTTCTGTTCATTAAGTAAATTCTTATTTCTGACAGTGGATGATGGTTCATTATCCTCAAATGGCAGGGATGGCACCAAACCTGATGTGTGCTGGACAGTGAGAAAGTTGTCGATTCCAAAAAGCTAGTTAGTCCCTCCCAGGCAGCCATCAGGCCATTAAAGAGCAGGGAAAAATAATACTTTCTGCTCCACTTGGCATCTGTTTTGCTTATTCTGAAAGGAAAAATGTTAACTAAATTATAGTCTGACTTGCCCTTTATATAACATTCACGGGGGGGGGGGGGGGGGGGGGGGGGCGGGGAATGACAATAGCTTTAGCGGTAAACACAATTGATAGATCTGATAACTTTCTCCTTGCAGTTTTTTTTTCCCCAAGTCATTAGTGAGAGAGAGAGCCCTTAGGACAAAATACTGGGATAGAAATTCAAAATGGCAATGATACATAAAATTTGTTTCTTATGAAAAGCCATGGGTTCATGGAGCACTCATTTTGGTTTCATTTATGCCTACTTAGCAATCTATTATTGAAACATGTTTTTGAAGGCAAATACTCATAATATCAAGACACTTAAGTATGGCAAAATAGAATAACAATACCTTCTCTCTGATCTGTTCTCCACACAAATCACAGGGGTCTAAATACTTAAAGCACAGGGAAGGATTCCTTTAACTTATTCACTCAGAGTATTTACTTCTGTGGGCATCTATTCTATTCCAGGTACTGTGCTAGGTATTGAGGTGACAATGACAAATGAGACATATAACACCTAATATAAGAGAACTCAGAAAAAATAGGAACACAAGCTATTGGGAAGTAGCATGAAATAAGATTACAAGAGAGAGATGTATGTGTGCTGAAGGAAGGTGGTTCATTTATGTTTTAGTCAGCTTTTGTGTGACTGTGACCAAAAGACCTGACAAGAACAACATAGAGGAGGGAAAGCTTATTTTGGCTTATGTTTTCAGAAGTTCAGTCCATGGTCATCTGACCGCATAGCTCTGGGCTCAAGATGAGGCAGAACATCATGGCAGAAGGGCGTGCTGGAAAAAAAGCCGCTCAAGACATGACCACTAGGAAGCAGAGAGAAAGCTTCACTCACCAAACCCAAAGGCATGCCCAGTGACCTACATCCTCCAGCCACACCCTACCTGCCTACAGTTATTACTCAGTTAATCCATATCAGTGGATTAAGCCACTGAGTAGGTTAAAGCTCTCATAATCTCATCATTCCAGTTGTGAACATTCTTACGTTTTCTCACACATGAGCTTTTGGAAGATACCTCATATCTAAATCATAACATTTTAAGGCCAAAGGAAGAAGTAATCAACTCTCTTAAGAAAAGAACAGAAAAGGTAGGGAATACTTCATAGAGGAAGAGGTGTCCTTTCCTGACTACATGGAGGATGATCTGGGAAGTATTTGTCAAATAAGTAAGGGGAAGTGGAAGACACTGGAAGTATAAAATAAGTACTTGCCCAGGTAGGAGGAACATCTGGAATTCAAGGCAGGTTAGTATGGCAAAACAGGGGACATTATGAGCAGCAGTCAGGAAGGAAACTAGAGAAATTAAAGAGAGCTACTCTGAAGAGCTGTCTGCTTTTGAAAAAGAAAAGGTGAATAAATATTGATTTTTAAAGAGATGTGCAAGAGACAACTTGTCAAGGTAGATTTAGGATGGTAAAAGGCTATTATATTTTTCCTTTTAGAAGCCAAAGGATTTTCACATATCGTTCTGAAAACTGTCCTGTCCTGGTTTGCCTCAACTTTTAGTCTACATGTTCTTAAGGACTCGGACTCCATAAAGCTTTTCCTCACTACCCCAGCCTCTCTCTTCTGAACCACTAGTTGTCTGAACTATTCCTTTGGTTCTTTGCTTCATGGGACTTTGAAATAAGCCTCTAAGTTTATTGATTAATAAAATAATCCCCAGAAAGATAAAATCCCTTTCTGATGGTTTTAATATTCTGTCTTGCATTCCTAGTGAACATTTTATATGAGTCAATCTTGTCTTCCCAACTAAATTATAAGCAAGTTAGGAGCTGACTTCCATTTTATTAATTTCTTCTTTCCCTTCTACAGTCCTGACTAATTGCCCAGATAATAGATTCTCAATATGTTTGCAGAATTATTAGCTGGGTCACTTGCTGTTTGAGATACATTTCTGCTACATCCATATATGAATATGCCACAATGAATACTGCTTGTGTGTATGTTTGTGAGTGTGATTACAATGCACTAATTAAAATAATAATAGGAAGATCAGTGGAGTAGAGCAAGTGGATTGGGGAGAGAAGGGGAGGGTAAGGGAAGGCATTGGGAATGAGATTGATCAAATTATGCTATGTGCATGTAAGAACATGACATAACGAATACTGCTATCTGCATAATTATAATACACTAATAAAAATAAATTAATTTAAAAAATAGATTTCCATTAAGTTAAAAAAAATAAGGGCATTGGGAGCTCACTAAGAGAAAAATAATAAGATAAAACATAAACTAGTGTTTATGATAACATAAAAAAGAAGCACATCAAACTTTAGTATGCCTCTGCTTCAGAACCTCCTTCTCTCTGTTCTGACACTTGGCAGAAATCATTGTCTTTTTCTGTGGGAAAAGAAGGGAATACATACAATACATCAAGCATCCATTACCTACAAAATTATAGAGCCCCCTGTGCCTCTGCTGTGAGATGTCAAGATCACAAACATGACTTCAAGACTATTCATTATCTACCTGTAGATTACTGTCAAGTTTGCAATCTCTTGCTTTCACAGTTCTGAATTTCATTTGATCATTTCTACATCTCCCCCAGTTTCTAAACTGCCCTATAATATTTTCCAAGTCTGTCATGTCACTCTAACTGAACTCTCCTCCTTTAAAAAAAACCTCAACACTACTGTATGTCTGTGTTCCTCTCAAGAGATTTCTTGTACATGAAACCAGCTCCTCCCAGCTGATATTTCACCATGGATAGGAAACTCTGCAACAAGAGTTTTGTACATGTATAGTTATTTTGTTCACCAGAAGTTAAACTTGTTGGAATAGGAGAATATCAAATCCATTAAAAAAAAAAAAAAAAAAAAAAAAACACAAGACACTGGTAATATGGAATAATTTTCTTTGAGTCTTAACTTCAGTAACCTTGCTGTTTGTTTTTAAATCCAGTTCCCTAATTTAGCTCACTAGTTAAGACTTATATCTCTGCTGGTACAGGACTGGAATCCACATTGTTTTGAGTTGGTAGGCATAAATATTACCTCTGTTTTCTCAAACATGAACATATGGTGCTTTCTTGATAAAGAGCTTTGATTTTGAAGAGTTAATCTTCAAACGTGAATGAATGTCAAAAATAAAAATTAAATTAAAAACTTGTCTCTGAGAGGAAGTAGATGACACTTCCACCCAAGGTTTTCCATTGTTTGCTACATTAACCAGACTGTGGGTTTTAGATTGACAGAACTGCAGACCTGATATTTCCATTCACTGAGAGTACCCCATCTCTCAGGGGGCAGAGTCAAATTAAACAAGCTCACAGACCAATGCATAAAACCAGAATGCCTATTTATTGATTTACAATGAGAAAAATAGCTGTAACATGGACCTGAATACTAATGTCAACTTTCTATTCCAGGAATTCATATAACAACTCCTACATGGGAAGCTAAATCATAACACAAAGATTTTTTGGTGAGCATGGGATCAGAACAGGGCAAAATTAAGACCTTTAGAGGCTATAAGTATTTTAGCATGCCTCCCAACTTCCCTTATGTTATTCAAAATATAAACAATAAAAACCATAAAAAATGAAAGGAAGTCCAACAAAGTTTTTATTTTTCCCATGATGAATACTTTTAAACTTTCACTAAAATATCAAATATCATGTTCTTTTGAAACTAATTTTTTTTCTTTTTTGCAATTTGCTATGTTGGTGTCCTAAACACAAGAATTGTCCACTAGGCTCAAAAGAGGAATCAATTCTAGTCCTTGGAGTTTTGATTGCAACAAGCTTAGATGCAGCCATTCTAAAGGAGGCCAAAACTCTGCTTTGGATCCTTGCTTAGGTGGATGCTGCTGATGTTTCTAAAGTACTCTTCTCTGTGTTGCATAGATTGGTTAGTCCCTTTCTGACTGACACAGTCCTTCTTTAAGTATGTTAATAATGCATTCAATCAATTTAGTCATGGAAGGCTGAACTGAGAATATTCTGTGTAAGGAGAGTTTGCATATCTCTGATCTGCTTTCATCATCGTGCATGGATTTCATAATGTAGAGCTTATTCAGGATAGCAAAGTACCTCTCTCTTGTAAAAATCACCACTGAGAAATTCTAAAAGACAACTATATTTCCATATCCTAGGCAAGACCAAAAGACTTCTTTAGGCTAACTAATCTTATCTACATATTTTATGCAGGATGAGGACAAATTTATATTAACCTGGGAAAGACTAGAGTCAATAGTAAAAATTACCATCAGCTTGAATTTGGATTTATGGAGATCATTCCGAATAATTAAAAATATACTTATTGAATGAATAATACATGTTAAGAAAACATTGCAAAAGGCATCAAATATCAAGAATGGTCAAATAACTATCATTATTTTATGTGCATTTAATGACTTAGGTAAAATGCTAAGTTTAAGAAAGATTAGTAATCTCTTCCCCTTAAAGCAATATTTATTAATGGCATAGGGAATATTCACAATCTTATTGTGCAAAAACCTAGCAGACACCACTTTAATCAAGTACAATCCCCAGTTAGGGGACACAAACTCATGTTTCTCCTTGTATGATACTCTGAGAAAGGAGCAGTATAACTTTTGTGGTGCTTTTGCCAAAATGGAATAACTTTGATCTAGTCATGAGAATACATCAGACAAACCCAAATTCAGGGGCATTATACAGAATAGATGGCTCTTCAAAGACATCAAATTCATGAAAGACAGAGTAAGACTGAGAAAGTGTCAAAGACTAAGGAACAGTAAAAAGCCATGATAGTTAAACATGATTAGGAACCTGAGTGGATTCTGAAACAGGAAAAAAAAAAAAAAAAAATATTGGTGAAAATCAATTAAGACTTTTAGATTGTTAGATTGCTGGTTTTGTGATGGTACCATGAGTATATAAGATATTAACACTAAAAGAAGCTTGATGAAGTGTATGTGGGAACTCTGTATTGTTTTTGTAACATTTTTGTAAATCTAAAATTATTTCCAAATAAGATTAACAAAAAACAATAAAGTGCATTTCATGGATGAACAAACAAATTATGCATTGTATCACTGAAGTAAACATATCTAAAACATTTTTTTTAAATATTACCTTAAGCCGGGCGTGGTGGCGCACGCCTGTAATCCCAGCACTTGGGAGGCTGAGGCAGGAGGATCGCGAGTTCAAAGCCAGCCTCAGCAATGGCGAGGCACTTAGCAACTCAGTGAGACCCTGTCTCTAATAAAATACAAAAAAGGGCTGGGGATGTGGCCCAGTGGTTGAGTGCCCCTGAGTTCAATCCCTGGTATCAAAAAATAAAATAAAATAAAATAAAAAATAAAATAAAATATTACCTTAATGTTGTTTAAAATTTGTCGCATTATTAACGCCATACAAGCTTCATCCCAACCCCACCCACAGTAGCTTCTTGGTGGTTTTTCACACCTCTGTTCTTTCAGAGTTCTCATATACGGTTTTTATTTTCAAAATGTACTTTTCATACTGTGATTAAAATGCACATAGTTAAATCAAATGCTACTGAAGATTTTTCAGTCTCTTTTAAGCTTTAGCAATTCCCTAGGTTTTGTCTCCAAATACATTTTATCTCTTGCAGCTTTTGCTGTAAGTTGTCCCTTCTTATCCCTAAATACTGTGTCTTTAACAATATTTATTATTCTAACAGTTTTAGGCAAGATCTTTTGTTTCCTATCATGATAACTAGCTTAGTTTTGGCTCTTTAAAAATGTATCTTATGTCACCTCTTCTATAGTCAAAAAAAGTTATATCCTGATTAATTAGCTCAATGAATAATGCCATAAAGACATTATTACTATGTAAGTGTGTGATTCATTTCAGAGACAAGTATATATCCTGGCTTCTTTCTATGCTGATTTTTTTTTTTTTTAACCAGTATTTGTATTCCTGGCTTTTCTATACATTTCTTATTTCTTATATCTTATTCTCATTTGTTTCAATCAAACACTTGATTTATGTATTTTCTTTTCTTTCTTTATTCTAGATATATCTTCCCCAGGATCCATGATCCTACTGCTATAGTTTGGGCTGATTTATTTCTAGACCAGATTCACAAATTTATACTTGGGGCTTCCTTTCCTTCTGCACTGAAATCCACTGACTCTTAAAACTTATCACATTACAGCCTTGTAATGATTAGACTAAGTATAAATTTATAAACTGAATATATTTTCTTGAATACTTTGGAGTATTCTTTTGTTTTCTAGCATGCCATGTCATGCCTGCTATTTTAATTCTTGTTCTTTAAGAACTGACCACCCACCACTCAACCTTCTCTACCTCATGGGTTAGGAGATTTCTTCTTTCCTTTGGGGCTCTGAAATTTTGCAATCATTCATTAATATATTTGACACTGTGTATAATCTTTTAATCTAGAATAGAATGCTCTACTTTAAATTATTTATGTAGTATAACTCTTTTCTTTTCTTCTCTGTTCATCTATCCAGAATTCTCAGAAGTTATAACTCTTAGAATGCTTTTCTATGTTTTAAAATATTACCCTTTTAATCTTCTTTGGTCATTAACTTGACTTGATTTTTCTGTTTAGATGAATTTGTTATTATGGCAATTATTATTTATTTTCACAAGCTCTCCTGTTTTTTTTTTTCTTTCTTCACATTGACTGAGGATGTTAATTGTGGCTAAAACATTTTCTTGGATCACTCTGCTGAGCATGGAATTTTTAAAATGTCTAAGTTCTCTGCATTCCTTGATGTATGTCTATATTTTGGAGCCATTCTTTTCTATTTATTTATGTTAAATCTTTATGAGCTATAGGGTTTAATCAAATATCAGGGGCTATTTGATATTTCTTCAAATATTAAGGGATATTTGCTTATCTATTTGTATTTAGGAGAGAAGCTATTAGAAGAAAACTGCCAGAGATCTTTGTACATTTGCAGGTCTTGTAAAATGCTTGGTTTGCTTCAAAGTGTGTGGGCAAGAACCTATTGATCATGTTGTAGAACCCTACCATGCTAGATTATGAAGGTTTTCTGTTTTTCTCTAGGCCAATTCACATCTCTTAAAGCTTTCTTTTTTTGTTGTTGTTTTGCCTTGGGAAAAGACATCTGTGAAAAATTATGCCTGGAAGGTTGAGCAATTTAACTGTGGTTGAATTAATAGAACGCCATGTTTTCAGTTTCAATAGCAAGCCCAATTCTCAGTGGCACCCTATTCTTGCTCCAGCCTTCCACAATAACATGCATTTAGATTGTCAAGGATCTCCATGGCTTAAGAGTCTGATTGTCTCTCTCACTGATTCCTCTTCTGGATATTGTATAGGTTGCATCTTCCTCTGTCTCCTTTATCATTCTGCTTTTTGATCTCTATTATCTGAAAGTATGTTGAAAATCTGTTTGATTAGTAAGCTCCCTTCCCATTTCCCGCCACCATTGTTATAACATTTGTGTCCCTTCACTATCAACTACTCTCACATAATGGAGTTCAAAATGGGTGGAGGAATGTGGCCTGCATTTGTTAGCCTTTCTAGTTAATAATAAAAATAATGTCTTGAAAAGCATCTGAATCATAGGAAGAAAAATTGGCCATAAAAAGAAGAAGAAAAAAAACTGGTGGCTAATATAAAATGGTTATTCTTAAACTTTCAGGTACATTAGGATCATTTAGAATATGTTTTGAAAAATATACCCAGGCCCAATTCCAGACCTACTAAGAGGGAATTTTCAAGGTCTTGGCTTTTATATGCCTACATAGAAATATTAAGTACTATAATCTTTTAAAACTATTTTTTAGTAATTATAATCTGTTGGCTTTTGAAACACATGCTGGGTCTACTGATGTCAAAACAAGTAAAGTTACTTGAAAATGTTAGAGTGAGATGATGTCATTGGTGTTTTACTACCAAAGAAAACAAGGACAGATAAGAGAAGTCAATCATTTTACCTGTTACCAAACTTAATTATTTAAAAAGGAGTTCATAGATCTTAATTTTAAATTTCTAATCAAAGGGCTTTCACAACCTTAGTAAAAACCCAAGACAAATCCATCTATCTTTCATTCCTTTGGAGGTCATTTTTTTCAGGTCCCAGAAGAAAACTCAATCTGCACATCCATGACCCATCCTGACACAAGACCCTAAGGTACCACTGTAAAGGCTGAGACTGGTAAATGACATTCATCAGGAAAAAAAATGACAAGGAAATCAAAACACTGAAACTACAAAATGGAAAACTAATGATTTCAAATATGCAAAGAATTTTTGTCTAGAATAAAATCAGTTTTCTTTTTCTTTCTTTAGGGAAAGATAAGTTATATAGAGGAATGTGACATGATATATTATGAAAGTTGGAAAATAGTATGTATTTGCACAGTACTTCATAAAAATGGTTTTTAAATATACTAGTTAATTTAAGCATTAAAAGTCATTTTGAGATAATAAAGACAAATTTTTAATATTATTTTTTTTTTTTTTTTTTTTTTTTTTTTTACAAATCTGGAAACTGAAACCCATCCTTCCATCCCCCAAGATGACATTTATTTTGAAGGGCAATGTCATAACTCAAAGTCAAATATTTGTCTTTAAATCCTATACTTTTTCTATAATATAATGTGGACTCAAATTCATGAGGAACATTGACTCATCCTATTAGTACCTAATAGGTCTCAGGAACCTTTCCATGACCCTGCTGGCAGCGACTCATGTTGTTAGAGGTACTATGTTATCAAGCAGCCATTTGGCTCTAGGGTTTCCAAATATGATAGAGCTTATAGAATTAAGGTCATAATAACATATAGAACTTGTGGAGTTTAAAATGCCTGGTTGATGATTGGTGAATCCAATTTCCACGCAACTTAACAATAATTCCCAATGTCTATTGGGAATCCAAACTTTCAAAGCAGCAAATGAAGTAAGACAAGTTAGACTGCCATAGCCAGGTTTAGCTCAAGACTCAGTGCCCAAATGAATTTGTATTATACCTTTGCCTTTCCTTAGAATTCCTTAAGATTAGGTACAAATCACTATAATAATTTAAAAATGATACTGTCAGCAATCATGGGTTACAATATATATGATCCATAAAATATTACTTTTCTTTTTGGGGGAAGTAAAGAATAGTATTTTCAGTATAAAAATAGATCTAGTCTTCCTTGATCTATAATTATGATTTATAGCAGATTATTAAAATAGAAAGTGATATTTTTCCTGTATAATGTGAGGGCTGTCAAATAAAAAGAGAAGACCAATTGCATTTCTAATCATAGGATAGAATAAGAACCAATGGGCTTGGAAGGGAGTTAGGATCAATGTAAAAACTACTCAGCAAGCTGGGCGAAGTGGCGCAGGCCTGTAATCCCAGGACTTTGGGAGGCTGAGGCAGGAGGATCGCAAGTTCAAAGCCAGCCTCAGCAATGGTGAGGCACTTAGCAACTCAGTGTGACCCTGTCTCTAAATAAAATACACAAAAAGGCTGGGGATGTGACCCAGTGGTCGAGTGCCCCTGAGTTCAATCCCTGGTAACCACAAAAAAAAAAAAAAAAAAAAAAAAAAACTACTCAGCAATAAGATGGAGTGAGTCATTGAAATGATGAATTTCTCATCGTTATAGACATTCTTCCAAAGAAGACCTCAGAAAGATTAGGTCAAGGTGTAACATGATGGGGAATGAAATTATGGGAAAATGAGGCACCTGCCTTACTGGTGTGTTCTTCTGCCACAGATTGGTTAAAATCAGTTAGAAATCTCAGAGAGTAGAGGCAGATTTGCAATGTTGGTGGGATGATACTTTGGAGAGGATCATCAAAGAATGGTATAGGAAGCACCATTTATAAGGAATATTGACAATGGTACTTGAGAGAAAAAACAAAAACAAAAGGGAATAGTGCTCAGAGAAGTTATAAAGGCACTGATTTAAACAAGTTTAAGCGGTTGAAAGGACTGTGCCATCATCAAAACTACAATTTCCAAATAGCTCTTTTTTTTTTTCACACATAACTCCATATGCAGCATTTCTCAAATTAACCGGAGAATGCTTTTTTATATGGCCCATTCCTTTTGAATTGCTGTTCCATGGAACACACTTTGAAAAAAAAAAAAAAAAAGCTGATCTAGCCCCGTCCTCTCATTCTACAGGTAAAGCATCTGTAGATCTGAGACACATGCTTGGTGGATAAGCTGGATCTTGGCCTGATGTTTTCCACCTTTGCAGGTTGTCGCTCGTTTTAATTCAACAAGCCCTGGCTGACCCTTAGTTAGGGATATAACTCTGCTCTTGAGTCATATATCTGCCTTCTGTTTCTTAACCTATTTTCAGAAGGGCTTCTTGGGGTGTTGATTGCTTCTGGAAATCTCTAGGACCTATGGCACTCCAGTGAGGAGGAGTTCATGAAGCCCACCTTAACAACTTTTCAAGATGCAGAATCATATCTCTGGTTTGGGGCAGGGAATGAAGTATCTGTTAGAATGACTTGACAAAGTTTTAAGACCTACTAGAGAGGTTGTGGTTCCTCTACTCTGATGTAAACTAGGAGTAGGAACCCACTGGCTGATTTCAATGCAGCCTGGACTGATCTAATCAGCCCATGGCTCTAAATTACAGACTCCAAGAGGCACAGACACTGTTTGACATTGTCCAGAAAGGTATGTACAGGCCAGAACAGGGTGGGCTGTTCTCAGTGTTTCCTCAGAGGGCATAATCTACCTCAGATAGAGATTTGGGGTGGAGGGTATCAGTGACTTTCCATTTTCTCTTCTTCTTCCTTATTAACAATAAGAACCATACATTTGAGGCATTTTCTTGTAATAGGGATTATACCTGGCACCTTATTTAATTTAGTTTGTTAAATCTTCACACAACAATGTGAGGAAAGTATGATTGTTCCCTCTAATGAGTAAACTGGAGCTCAGAAAAAGCTTTTCAACTTGCCCATAATTTTTAGTAAGGACCAGGAAGTTTCATTCCACAAATGAAAACTCAGTTTTACTCCATGAACTCTCCTTCCCAGGAGCATACTTTTGTCTATATTCATTAGGGTCATTTTCTCAATAACAGGTCAATAAATCAAGAGAAAATGAAACAAATTCAGTTGGTAGACTTGATTGAAATCAGTAACTAGACAGTGATGTGAACAATTCATCCTTTGTAAGACAGCTAAAAATCTACTATTCCTGTGGTTACTCTGTGCCCTCCCTCAGTAAGTCATTGCAGTTTGATCTGCCAGGTGAAAATTACAATGATTGCATTGTATTCTCCTTGACAGGGTAGATTGAAACCTTTTGATTAAGGGGAGTCTGTATGCTCTGCTTGTTGTCCCAGGGAATAACCATCATGGAATGTAGATCTTTTTAAAGTTATTGTTTGAAAATAAAACCAAAATTGTACCCATACAAGCTTTTACCTGTACAGGTATAGTTAATGTTACTAACATATGAAGTCATGTGTTTGGAGACAAGAAAGATAAGAGGATATTAAATCAGATTTTTCAGGCTTGCCTGGATAGCTGATGGATCACGCCTTTGGGGTCAGGTGTGTTTCTGAGGTGCCTTGATTGTGCTGAATGCACTTTCAATCGGTGAATAATAAGTATAGGGTGCAGAGTATCTAAGAGGGGGATAGGAAAGAGAATAATTTTTAAAGAATGTAACAATTTCATGAAGCTCAAGCAGAAGCAATGAGGGTCCTTAGAGAAAGGAAAGATAAATGGCAACTTTGGGGAATTCTTAACCATAAATGATACTCTCCTGAAAACTGAGGACGAATCAGGCTCAATAAATGCCATGACAATATATAACTTTGCCCTGGTTCTTTGGCTGCCTGGGGAGAAGATGAGTCAATGTGAGAGGCTCTCTAAAGACTCCCACAGTGCCTCATGCCTAATAGATTCAATAGATAAAACTGAGGTTTTTAATGACTGGAAGCCAGGCCCCCAAAGACAGCCAGAATTAAGAAGCATAGTTTGCCCTCTCTTCGGGACATTCAGAGACAAGAAGCAGGTTTTGGACTACCAAACAGGTGGTGGTTCTGTGGTTGTGGTGTAGGAGAGGGACAGTAATAGAAGTATATTTCACATTCTGACCTTGTAGGTAATTGAAAGGCATTGCATGTGGCAAATGGCCTTTGGTCAGCCTCTAATATCTGAGGAGGTTTTGGACTAGAGAATAGTGGGTGAAATGGAACAGATGGTGGGCACCGAGGTCATAGCAGCCCTAAGGACAGAAGTTGGCATGAATTATGTGCCATTTCATAAGTGCAAATATGTGATTGTTTAGTAAATTAAGGAGGTTATGAATGAAGAATGGATTGGAAGGTGACACATCAATGTTGATATGGTCATCATATGTCATTTAATCACACTGATATTTCACAGGCAAGAAGAAATTGAAATGCAGGGTATCTTAGTGCAAAGAGCAATGAGTTGAAGTGAGACACAACTGACAATTTACCTCAAAATAGCTCTGCAAGGATGAGTAAATTATTTTTCCTCTGTGCCCCCCCCATTTGTTAGTGAAGATTTTTATTGCACCAAATACAACACAAATGAATAGAAATACAGAATTTCTCTAAACTCAGTGCCATTCTTGAGCAATTTTCAAAGTGGAATTATCTAAAAAATGAGAAGTCATTGACATTTGTAAGTGTAAGATAAAATAAAAGCATACAAAAATCAAATCAAGGTCAAGAGTTGCTGAGAAAGCAGAGGTTAAGGACCTGCATTTTGAATTCCCATACATTTGTGATTGACTTCATTTTTCACTCGTAAGCCGAATGATCTTGATGTATGCCTTCATGTTATGAGACTTAGTTTTCTTAACTGTAATGAAATGAAAATGATCTCCACTCCAACAGCAGTTGTGGGCATTAAGTTAAGTAATATCTAAAAAACCAGCAACATACAAAAAGCACTCAATGTATGGCAGTGTGTCTGCTTTTCTTATGACTCAATACCATAATGTGAGTCCATGGAAGATAAGAAATATGGGCCAGGGCAGTTTGGGAGTGCCGGGGTCCGAGTTATGAATAGAGCCAGGTTCTGAGTTGCTTCCCTTTATGGGCCCTAAAGGGAATTCTTCCTGCCTGCAAGAAGAATTGCAATTCACCCGGCGGGGCGAGCTTAAGACAGAAATCGCTAGATGCCTTACCTCTGCCTGTTTGAACAGATAACACGCCACATCTAGGGAGTCTTGTATATAGCACGGGATGTCCGAAGAACTCGCTTTATTGAACAAGCATTGACTTAAATAGGCCTAGAACTAACCAATCAGCAAGCAAGGCGGTTCAGCCTCTCAGGCTACGTCATAGCCACACCCCTTGGTTTAGCCCCGGTCCTTAAAGGTGTGGTAAGCAGTCAAATCTTTATCCCTTGGCAGACATAGTCCCAACAATTTCCCTTTTTTTTGTTTATTTAAAAAATGGGTCTCTCCATTTTTTTTAAATGGGATGTCCCATCTTGTAGGGTGTCCAACTCATAGAGAGTGTGCCCGTCTAGGTCGACTTCTCCTCTTTGGGAAAAATCTTACCTGTTATTGGCTATCACTCTAGCACTTTAGGTGGACGTGTCTAGGGCCAGCAGGTGGCCAAGGGGAGCACACGGGACATGACAGTCACCTTTGGGAAGGCTTGACTGGATGGCATACCTCTGCATCTTGTTAAGGACCGTGGCCAAGCCTATAGGGCTATAGCTCAGCGTGACAGTAGACCACCCAGCTGTATCTGGCCAGTTCTATAGGGCTAAAGGTGCACACAAAGACAATGACAATTAGGGATTTCACCAAAAAGAGAAAGTCTACCCATTTAGCAAGGATTTCACCAAAAAGAGAAAGTCCACCCATTTAACAAGGATTTCACCAAAAAGAGAAAGTCCATCTATTTAGTTCAGTTTAAATGAAGCCTTTTGGCATAAAGTCCAGATGACTGTCACAGGAATGGGACTCTTCTCTTAGAGTCCAAAGGAAGCCGTCCAGCACAAAGTCTAAATAATTGTCCTAAGATATAGCGCTCTTCTCTCAGAGTCCAAAGGAAGTCATCTAGCATAAAGTCCAGATAATTGTCACAGGAATGGCACAGTCCTTCTTCTCTCATCGCAGAGGGTTGAGATGTTGACAAAGAAGGAGTCCAGGATAGTGTCTTTGATGAATTTTGAAATGGATGTGATGAGAAGGTTAATCACAGCACGACAGGAGCTTTGTCACGGTTTTTTCATTTCTGTGGAAAAAGAAAGGATCACTCCTCAAGAGCTTGTGCTCCTGGGTAGTCATTTTGGTCGGATTGGCAATATTTGAGATCTTTGGCAGGCACCCATATAGGGTTTTGCTCCCCCATTGGGAAGACACATCCAAAACCTCTGCCAGCACTTATTAATGGATCAGGACCTCTCCAGACTCCAGTTAATGGGTCTTTCCATCGGACCTCAACTTTTATATAAGGCGTTTGGTTAGACCAGTGTCTTTGAAATGCAGATAGAGGCTGCTGTTTGGAAAAATTTAAAATATTTAAAGCAAGCATAGCTGTTTTCAACTGGTCATGAGGGTTGCTTCCCCCATTTTGTTTTATTAATTGGTCCTTTAAGGTTTTATTATGTCTTTCTATTATGGCTTGTCCTTTTGGGTTATATGGAATCCCTGTGGTATGCTTAATATGCCAAGTTTGGAAGAATTTTTGTAATGATTTGCTTACAAAACAGGGTCCATTATCAGTTTTAACTTGTTTTGGCAATCCAAGAATAGCAAAGCATTGTAAAAAGTGACTTTCAGCATGTTTAGCCCTTTCTCCAGAATGTGCCGTGGCCCAACAAGCATGTGAATAAGTATCTATGGACATAAATATATATTTTAATTTTCCAAATGGCACATAATGGGTTACATCAGTTTGCCAGATAGTGTTGGGCCTTAGGCCTCTGGGATTTACCCCAGGGGACTGGAGAGGTGGGACCTGTAAGAAGGGCAAACAAGATTTACATGTCCTTATAATCTTTTTTAAATCTTTTATAGGAACTAAAGGAAATTTATTATGTAGACCTCTCCAATTTAAATGAGTAAGGTTGTGAAGACCTTGAGCTAACTGAAGGTCTTGTTGATATGGAACTGTAACTGTTAATACACCTGTGGTGGCCAACCGGTCAGCGGCCTGATTTCCCTCAGATAGGGGCCCAGATACGCCTTGATGTCCCCTAAGATGTTGGAGGAACATAGGTTCATTATGCCCTTTTAACAGGGATCGAACCTGGATCATCAGAGGGGTGATAGGATTATTATCTATCTTTATATATGAGGCATTTAAAGTAGGTAATAGGTTAATTACATATAAACTATCTGAGAAAAGATTCATAGGCTCTTGGACATGGGTCAAGGCTAATGCAACAGCATATAATTCTTTAAATTGAGCAGAACCAGTAACTGCTTCAAAGTATTGTGTCCTTTGGCCTGAGGATGGGTGAAATATTACAACTGCTGACCCTTCTTTTCCTCCATCTGTGAAGACATTTACTGCCTTGGGGAGTGGCTTGCTAGAAAACAAGATGGGGGGAGTCCATTCCAGTTTGGGGAAAGAAGAAGTCCATTTGCTTGACCCGTAATGACAGTCAACTTTTCCTAGAAATCCTTCTAATGCATAGGAGACTCTAGGGTTGTTTCTTTGTATCCATTCAAAATCTGACAAACGGTAAGGAATTGTTAAAATATCTGGGTCTTTTCCATAATGCCTCAATGATGTATCTCTTCCTTTTATTACAAGATCTGCTAATTGATCTAATTGGGAATAAACTCGAGGTGCTCCTCCCACAGAGGAATGTATCCATTCTAAGGGATTTCCCATCTGGGTGAGCACAGCTGTCAGGAGTTTAGCACCTGAGAAAATCCATAAATATAGAGGTTGCTTTGGTTGGTATCGAGCCAATTGGGCTGAATTGAGGGCATCTTGGACTTTTTGTAATATTGACAGATGACTCTCTTCTAGTAAAATCACATCAGAGGGGGATTTTCCCCGTAGCAACTCAAAGAGAGGTAATAAATCCTCAGTAGAGGTATGAAGCCAAGGTCTTAACCAGTTTAGCTCTCCTAATAGCTTTTGTAACTCTGTCAAGGAATAAGATTTTTGAATGAGAAGTTGGGGTTTGAGAGGACAAACTGAGTTTAGGCTAATTTTTGTCCCCAATATTTTAAAGGGAGGAATAGTTTGTATTTTATCATTGGATATGTGTAATCCTCCTTTTTCTAAGAGCTCTCGGAGGGTTAAGTAAGCAGAGTTTAGTTGTTGGACATCAGGAGTACCCAGGATGATGTCATTCATATAGACATATAAGGTAAGCTGTGATTTTTTCATTAATGGTGACAGAAGACATGAAACATAATATTGACAAAAGGCTGGGCTATTAGCCATACCTTGAGGGAGAACTATCCATTCATATCTTTCATCTGGCTTATGACAATTGGTTGATGGGACAGAGAATGTAAATTTTTCATAATCATCTGGATGAAGAGGTATTGAAAAATAACAATCTTTAATATCAATAATAATTAAGGTTAAATCTTTTGAGATCTGGCCAGGGGAGCCTTCTGGAGGCTGACCAAGACCATCGGGGTAGTCTTTTTTAAAATAGCCTTGTCGTCCGTATTTAAAATAGGTTTCTTTTCCATTTAAAACTGTTGTTAATATCTTAGTACGAGCATTAATGGGAGTGTTTAATATCTGAGACTGGTGAGTTGTTGAACCCACATCTTTGGTGGTAATAATCCATCTTTTTATAAATTTATCTTTTAACTTAGCATAGGCCAGCTTGTGATTTGTGGTCATTTCTTCCCAAACTAACATTTTTGTAAATTGGTCATTAGGTGGAAGTTTTCTTTGAAGGCCTTTTTCTACTTTCTCAATAAATGTGGCCAGATTTTTATTAGCTTTTTGAGTGATTTTAGCTATAGGAAGTTTTGTTAAATTAACTGGAAATGCCATTACAGGTGAAAGCCCATTAGAGGGCGTTGGCGCCTCTTGGTATGGTAATGGCGCCGAAGGCTTAAGAAGAGCTGATTCAGAAAATGGCGGATCACTTTCAGAAAGTTTCGAGCCACGTGGTTGGAGGTCTTTGTTCTCAGGGACCTTGTCAGATCTCTCTAAAGGAGGGGCTGTAGTTTCTAATTCCCTGGAGTGAGATTTCTTTAAATTCGCGGACCGGGAAAAATTAGGTGTTTGTTTTTCTTGTAAAAGCGAGTACGCTTTTAGGGCGGATAAAGCTGGATAAACTCCCGGAGGCGGGGATTCCCCGTACTCAATTTCTCGGTCCCTTAAAATTTGTGTTATTTCGTCCCAAATCTCCCAAGAATTAAAATCAGACTTTTGGAGCCAGGGAGCCGCCCGTTTTAATGAACTCCAGATTATTTCCGATTGACCGTCTGATATTTGGAGACCTTGCTTTCTCAATAAACTGCGCCACGCCTCAAGGGCTGGGTCTCGTGATTTCCTGAATGCTAAGATTTGTCCCATAATAAAAGGGGATTTCTGCAGCGAAAGAGACGCTGTGTCTCTAACCTTATTAAGCTCACCGATAATTTTTTCCTTGTTCCCGCCCCACGTTTGGGCGCCAACCTGCCGGGGTCCGAGTTATGAATAGAGCCAGGTTCTGAGTTGCTTCCCTTTATGGGCCCTAAAGGGAATTCCTCCTGCCTGCAAGAAGAATTGCAACTCACCCGGCGGGGCGAGCTTAAGACAGAAATCGCTAGATGCCTTACCTCTGCCTGTTTGAACAGATAACACGCCACATCTAGGGAGTCTTGTATATAGCACGGGATGTCCGAAGAACTCGCTTTATTGAACAAGCATTGACTTAAATAGGCCTAGAACTAACCAATCAGCAAGCAAGGCGGTTCAGCCTCTCACGCTACGTCATAGCCACACCCCTTGGTTTAGCCCCGGTCCTTAAAGGTGTGGTAAGCAGTCAAATCTTTATCCCTTGGCAGACATAGTCCCAACATGGGAGTTGAGTGAACCATCCATTAGCATAAGAGCCATAAAACAGAAGATGCAGAACAACCAGAACCAGAGTAAGTAAGAACAACAAGCTCACTTGGTGTCATGTCATGCATATATGATAGGACTCATGAAAGGAAGCCTTGTGTTGGTGCTCATATCTGCATTTCCCCTTGAGAGGAAGCTAATTGAGGCAGTCTGTGAAGATAGGAGCCCATGTCCTATGGTATTAGAAACAGTGCAGTGGGGAATTTGGACCTATCTGTATTTTTCTTTCTGTGAATTTTTCCTTTGGGGCATTTAGGGCTGCTGAGAGTGTCATCATCTTTAAGAGCCTCAATTTCATTTGGTGTTAGCATGACATTAGAAGTCCTGGGGCCTGGGGCTGTAGACCAGTGGTAGAGCACTTGCCTGGTGTATGTGGGAACATTCGATCCTTAGCACCACATAAAAATAAATAAATAAAATAAAGGCATGCTATTCATCCATAACTACAAAAAAAAAAAAAAAAAAAAAAGAAAGAAAGAAAGAAAAAGAAATGAAGTCCTATGGAATTGTTCACATAGGTTCAGGATACAGGAATTTTAGAGGTCCGATAAAATCATGATAGAAATGAATGTAGTCATCTTTGAAGATCTTTGCACATAAAATAATTATTGTCAATTCATCCACAGGTAGTACAACTTTGAGAAAAGTGGATGAACTATGGCAAATCATCAAATCCTATATTTTTATGTTTATACTAATATACTTTATGATGAAGAAATGTTTCCTTGTAGTTGGAAAATCAAATAACCTCAAAATAAAATGGACAAAACAACAAAACACCTTGTCAAGTTTATAGGTTCTGAAATAGTAATGGACTTGTCTAGGTAGAGCTACTTCATGAAGCTACTTCTAAAGTCAGTAAATATATGCTTTCTCATTTAGGAATCCTAGGCACATATTAACATTTTCCAAACCAATTTATCAGCCAGGGTTCTGTTGCAGACTAGAGAATCCATTCTAGATAGCTGGAGTTGAAAATGGATTTATTTACAGTTATTTGGTGTCTTGCAGAATGCTTGGGAGGCCCACGTTCCAAGCTTGGATTAACATACAGCCTGAAACAACAGCAATGCCTATCACACCCCTAAACTGCTTTAGTGAAAATCCCATTGCTGTTTCTACTAATTAGATGAATCCAAGGAGTCAGCAACAAGAATCTAGCACTTCTGTAGCTAATACAATAAACCCAATAACTCAACATGCCTCGGAGCTCCTCAGTCACTTTCATCTTTCACGTCTCCTGCAAATGTGCTTAGTGGAAACCATACCTAGTGCCAGTGGAGTCTGGCAATTGTAACTTACAGATCTTATTTAGGGAGAGCTAGATTTATGATATTGTAGAGACTTCAGAGTCAGGGAGGGATATGCAAAGGATTTAGGGCTTCCATAAATGTCTCATCTATCCCAAGAACTCTGTAAAAAATTTTCTCTAATAGTTTTCCTGATATGGTTGTAATTAATTTTATTTCATTAGTACTTATTTCCCAAAGGAGTTTAATTATATTATTTAAGCAATCACATTTTAAAACAATTTTAAATTAAAAAAAAAAAAGAATTTGTGGTGTTGGGGATTGAACTTGGGGCCTCACATGTGTCAAGAAAGCACTCTACCACTGAACTACATCCCTAGCCCATTAATTGTATTATTTAAAATATAGCTACTCCTAATCTCCTCTGGGTGGCTGACATAAAGAAAGAAGGATTTTGGCCTGCTCATTTATTTTTACATATCTTTAAGACAATATATTTTGGTTATATTTACTACTAAAAAATGTTGTGTGAAGGTTTTTATTAGAGATAGTAGAAATGATTTGAAGCAGAGCCACTCACTGCTGTTGCATGTCCAGAATGGATTTAAACAGAGGCTGTGGGTGAGGTCTTCATGCTCATTCATCACATATAAATGAATGAGGTCAAAAGTCCCAAATGTCTTGGTAAGTTGCTTAATTTAGTTCTACTTGAGAAGATGAAGGTGCTTTTATTATGAAATACAGAAAGATGGAAGGAAAGTAGAAAATATGGGATGATAGTTCAGTCCAAAATGTGAATGATATTTTCTCTGGAGAAGTAATGGGATCATATATGAATTTTTGTCATAAATAATTGCTCTCACTCCACAAACAGAAGACTGGTACTTCACAGATCTGATATAGTAAATGAATGAGACAAAGCTTGTATTTTCCTCCCTGGGCTATTTAGTAGATACCTGCATGGTAGAAAAAAATGGAAGAAAATCTATCCTTTCTTTTTCTAAAAGAAAGCTATTTTCAGCTAGCAATCCTGTAGCACACTTGAGGGATAGCATTATGTGAGTAATGTAAAAGTATCATACCTCTCAAGTAAATGGACACTTATCTTATCCCATGCAGCTATGAAAAGGTAATTGGAGTCCAAAGTGTAAAGTATAATGGAAGGTTATTGAGCCATTTTGAAATGGTTGGGCTGGATTTTGTACTACATGTGTGATAACATTCTTTATGGCTGGGAATCTTTTGTGTAAGTTTGCTTTTAGAATTTAATAAGCCTGAAGTTATAAAATTTGGAAGTTATTTATTCCTTCTCAGGAATCCAAAGATGGTATCTCTCTAACTCTTGGAGGACATGAAATAAGAACCATTATAGTATTATTTTGATTATTTTTAGTTACGAGACAAAAACCAATAAATAAGACAGTCTGCCTTTGGCATCTTTCTCAAGGGGCAGGAACTAGGCTTCTAAAGATGTAGCTCAAAGTAGCTCTGATAAAAATATCAGTGTTGCACTATGTGTCCAGAACTTTCATCCATTCAGCTTATTTGCACTTTTAGAAGATCTAAATGAAGCATTAACCCTCTTACATTGCTGGTGGGACTGCAAAATGGTGCAACTGGGAATGGAACCACCCTATGACCCAGCTATCCCACTCCTGAGTCTCTTCCCAAAGGGCTTAAAAACAGCATATTACAGTGACACAGCTACTTCAATGTTTATAGCAGCACAATTCACAATAGGTAGGTTGTGGAACCAACCTAGATGTCCCTCAGTAGATGAGTGGATAAAGAAAATGTGCTATATATACAAAATGGAATTTTACTCAGCAATAAAAGAGAATAAAATAATGGCATTTGCAGGTAAATGGATGAAGTTGGAGAATATAATGCTAAGTGAAGTTAGCCAATCCCAAAAATCCAAATACCGAATGTCTTCTCTGATATAAGGAGGCTAATTCACAGTGTTGTTGGATGGAGGTACATAGGAGGATTAGAGGAACACTAGAATGGTCAAAGGAGAGGGAGGGGAAGGGAGGGAGCAAGGGGGAGGGAAGGAAAAAAAAATTGGTGGTTGAATGAGATTGATATCATTATCCTAAATGCATGATTGAAGATCTGAATGGTACTTATATACTTTGTATACAAATAGTTGTATGTAAAAAGATGCCATATATGTGCATTATGAATTTTAATACATACTACTACTATAAATAAAAAAATAAAAATTAAATTAAAAAATGAAGCATTAATTTAATCGCTACTCTACAGACATAGGTGAGTCCCCTCTTCATAAGGATCAGAGGCTGTATTAATTTGTTACTGCTTTTGCCTAGAGATATTCTAAGCTTAGCAACATTTTAAGAGATAAAAAGACCATCACTAGTGAATTACTTTAAATTTCCTGTATCCCTTTCCAAGAGTAACTAAATTGGTATCTATTCCTATATCGTTCCCTCCTATCTTAGTGGAACATGGAAAAGGAACCATGTAAACCATGTCAGGCACTGGGCTTCATACTTACATCATCTCAACTTGATTCTATGGTCAGCACATGAGATGAACAAAATTTTTTTTTTCTGTTATAATTGTGATGTGAGATTGTTTGAGACATTTTAAAGGGCACAGAAATTGCAAAAAAAGAAAACGTCTCTCTCTATAAGTCCAGAACTCAACTGTGCTTTTGATCTAAGTGTTCCCTTTTTATTGGACTTGAATGAATGAATAATTCTCTTTTCTACTCTTAATTATTTCCTTAAGTCTTCTTTCCTCTCACTCTTAAAGCCATCCTATAACAGTAGTTTTTCTTCCAAAAGTTTTTTTAGTCTTATGTTGGTTCTGAATTTCTTCTTTCTCCTTACTACCAAATTTTTGTGATTGTTGTTTATACTTACTTTGGTTCAGCACTTCTGTCTGATTCATGCCTTAAAAATACAGGATACCAGCAACGGTTTGCAAACTCAGTGAAAACTGTCCTTGTAAAACCACAAAAATCTAGTTGTTACATATAGCTCTTACTTCCTACGTCATCCTTTTGTAATCTGTGATACTGTTGATCATTTTATCCTAAAAAAATTTTAGGTCCTGAATATCATAGTTTTCTAATTCTCCTTCCAATGCTGTTACTGTTGGTACTTGTTGCCCAAACTCAATCCCTTCCTAAGTGGTAATCTGAAGTATCTCATATGTTGGTGTACCCTCTGTTCTCTCACTTCTCCTGTCTCCATCTCTCTCTACTTGATGCTATGCATTGCCATAGCTCGAATCACCAATCTCATTCTCCATCCCGGACCTGTATTCTGAGAAATGCATTTATCATGTGAATGTTTAATGAATAGCTCATATGGATGATGTCTGTAAGAGATATTTTATTAGACTTATTTTAGATTGTCTTTTCCAAAGACCACATTTTGCCTTCTTCCTGCTTTGAACAGAGACATATTACCTGGAGCTATAGTACCTATATTTTGATCTTGAGACCAAAGGAAAACAAAATAAGGATATTGAATTCAGAAGATGAAAAGCCTACATCTCTGAATGTATCCCTGAGTAGCAAGATCAACACCAACACCTGCCATATGTGGACCTCATTTACGAAAGCAAAATAAACCCCAATTGTCTAAGTTATTGTTATTGGGGAGTGTGTGTGTTGTAGTAAAATGCATTTCTAAGTGATACATTTATCTTCCTTTCTCTTTAATCTCCCTCCACCTATAAATCTGTTCCTTCTACTTACCCTATTTCTCTGATGAGAGTGATTTTTCATCATCAAAACTACAGCTGAAATATTTTAACCTCTGTGATTTCAGTCTTCTTTTTTATCCTGAGCACCAATTTGGTCTCCAAATACATAATCTTGATGGGATAATTTCAATAACTTTCTAACTGGTATTCTAACTGGTATTTTTTCTGTATTAAAAAAAGTGTTTTTTTTTTTTTTTTTACAGTGGTTCTCAGCCATGATTTTTAAAACATAGCTATATCCCAATCCGTTGAGAAACATCTAATGTTTAAAAAATATTAAAGCTATGATGTTTGTGAATGCTTTATATGCTTTACATAATAAAGAAGATACTAGAATAATTTTTAATTGTATCTGTGATACTGTTGACCAATTTATCCAAATGGATATTTTTTCATTGAAATCCATGAAAAAAGGTTAAATTTAACTAGTATGGTGGTAATAGTTTTAATATTACCAAAAAGACTTATTTTTTCAGGTGAACTTCATCTGCCATGTGTGCTGGAGTGGGAAAAAGAATTGAGGACCTTAACATAACACCCCATGTACTTATCATGAGTTTGGAAGAAAGATTTGAATGACTCTTTCCCTCTGTATACACTTATGTCTGTTTCTTCACTCTCTCCACCCACATCCCTGAAGCAATCTCTTGTTATCCAAAGCTACTCAAATCTCTATCATCACAAGCATTATTTCATATGGGCTTTGCATACTGTGTCTGTAACCGAAATGTCCTTCTCCCAAACTTAGCATGCAGTCTTTCCCAGGAAGTCTTCTGTGGACATTACCCAGACAGAGATGGGTCTCCCTGATTTGCCTATATTTTCATTATAGTACTTACCATCACATGTCATAATTACAACAATCCTTCCACAAGTTCATTTAATGCAAAAGTCTATGTTATTTTTAAGGAACATTTTGGTCAGTTAAGAGAATCTTGGTTCCAATAGAAATCTCTTTGTGTTCTTTTATATATTGGTCAGCCAGTTGCAACCAAAAGAGGTGACTTAGGAAAGGCTCGGGAAAGCAAAGCTTATGATTCTCACAGGTCTTAGAAACAGGCATGCCACACAGGGTCACTTGGAAAAGCATCAGTGTTAGCCAGTAGGCCAGAGGACTAGGAGCAAGGGAGGAAAGCCTAACCAAAATTCTTTATTGTAGTTTCCACAAGAAAGGCAAGCCAGGACAGAGTTCATGGAATAGAATTGGCTTGTTGGAATATTTTCAGCTGGTTCTAAAATGAAGGAATGATCTCTAGTTGCCTGATACCTGGTGCTTGGATGATTAAGGAAAGAAATATTGCCTCCTGGGGTGTAACAGCCAGATAAAGGAGGTAAGGCTCCAAATTGGTTAGTTTGCATGACCAAGGCAAGCTGTGGCTAGGCTTTGCGATCTGGAAGGGGCAGGATCTCCCTAGCCAAAAGGGTTTCTAAGATGTCAATATATCACAAAATATACAAAAGCAAAAAATATATAGAGAACACAGAAATGAATTACCCTATGCATAATAAATAATGAATGTGAAGTTGGGACTAGTAAAGGGATGTCAATAGGAGTTTTACAGTAAAGCTTAGGAGAGTGATGCAGACAAGTCAGGACAAATAAGTGTTCACATTCAACTATAAGTCTGCTAGTAAATGAAGGCTGTGGTGATATTAAAAGATACTGATGCTTAGATACTACATCTCTAGAATCATAGAAGTACTTCCTGTGGTGGTTTGGGTATTTGATTCTACATGTTACAAACAGAAAGAAATGGAACATTTTGATAGGAAACTGACTGAAAAGTCTCTTAGAACCATTTTATGTTTTTAATTCCTTTATGTATAATAATGGATGACATTTCCTTTTTTTTTATATTCATGTAGAGATTAGTCATGGGGGGAAAGGATCAGTCTTCTTCTTCTTTTTTTTTTTTTTTTTTTTTTTTTTTTTGTGATACCAGGGATTGAACTCAGGGGCACTTGACCACTGGGTCACATCCCAGAAATTTTTTGTATTTTATTTAGAGACAGGGTCTTACTGAGTTGCTAAGTGCCTTGCCATTGCTGAGGCTGGCTTTGAACTCGCAATCCTCCTGCCTCAGCCTCCTGGGAAAGCAAAGCTTATGATTCTCACAGGTCTTAGAAACAGGCATGCCACACAGGGTCACTTGGAAAAGCATCAGTGTTAGCCAGTAGGCCAGAGGACTAGGAGCAAGGGAGGAAAGCCTAACCAAAATTCTTTATTGTAGTTTCCACAAGAAAGGCAAGCCAGGACAGAGTTCATGGAATAGAATTGGCTTGTTGGAATATTTTCAGCTGGTTCTAAAATGAAGGAATGATCTCTAGTTGCCTGATACCTGGTGCTTGGATGATTAAGGAAAGAAATATTGCCTCCTGGGGTGTAACAGCCAGATAAAGGAGGTAAGGCTCCAAATTGGTTAGTTTGCATGACCAAGGCAAGCTGTGGCTAGGCTTTGCGATCTGGAAGGGGCAGGATCTCCCTAGCCAAAAGGGTTTCTAAGATGTCAATATATCACAAAATATACAAAAGCAAAAAATATATAGAGAACACAGAAATGAATTACCCTATGCATAATAAATAATGAATGTGAAGTTGGGACTAGTAAAGGGATGTCAATAGGAGTTTTACAGTAAAGCTTAGGAGAGTGATGCAGACAAGTCAGGACAAATAAGTGTTCACATTCAACTATAAGTCTGCTAGTAAATGAAGGCTGTGGTGATATTAAAAGATACTGATGCTTAGATACTACATCTCTAGAATCATAGAAGTACTTCCTGTGGTGGTTTGGGTATTTGATTCTACATGTTACAAACAGAAAGAAATGGAACATTTTGATAGGAAACTGACTGAAAAGAGTCTCTTAGAACCATTTTATGTTTTTAATTCCTTTATGTATAATAATGGATGACATTTCCTTTTTTTTTATATTCATGTAGAGATTAGTCATGGGGGGAAAGGATCAGTCTTCTTCTTTTTTTTTTTTTTTTTTTTTTTTTTTTTTTTTTTGTGATACCAGGGATTGAACTCAGGGGCACTTGACCACTGGGTCACATCCCCAGAAATTTTTTGTATTTTATTTAGAGACAGGGTCTTACTGAGTTGCTAAGTGCCTTGCCATTGCTGAGGCTGGCTTTGAACTCGCAATCCTCCTGCCTCAGCCTCCCAAGTGCTGGGATTACAGGCATGCGCCGTGGCGCTCGGCTGGATCAGTCTTCTTATTGCTCCAGTAGAACTGGACTTTTGGAGCTCACCTGAGAATCAGAGGTTGACCTCAGTGGAAGTAGGAGGTGAGGTATGCAATATAAGCAATCTTCCTGAATAATAACCATCACAGGAGACCCCCACATTGGGCTACTCAAGACCCACAGACTGTTTTACACTATGAGTTCACAGCTTGAGTTTTAGGACCAATTTCAAGGAAAGAAGCAAAGCTTATTTTATAGACTCCAATGTGTCATATACAAAGTATTCTCTCTTAACCCCACACATCAAAGTGAGAGCTCTGTTATTTGTATCCAGAGAGCATGCAAGAAGCATAGAGTTTAGCACCAACAAAAACACCACATTTTGTAGCTGTTGAAACATTTTAGGATTGGAGAATTGATTTATCATTTAAGATGAATATAGTAGCTGAGGAAGGGATAGAACTGATAGCCCAGGAGACCAAAGGTTTTGATTTATTGATAAATAAGTGTAGGCCTCTGGCAATTGTCCAAAAATCTTGAGGACAAGTAAAGAGGCCTCTTCTCCAAATCCTAGAGTCTAGTGAGGGCTGGAGTCAGGTATGGATCAGACACTAATGAAGAGTGAAGATTCTTATGCTATTTGCTTAGCAGTGAAGTACAATTTTTCTAGTCAACTGAGAGAAACCAATTTCTATATAAATCTAGTAAAGTTAAAAGGCACTTTTTATGGACGTTTCTAATAAAAAATGTTCATGAATATTATAAAAACTTCAAAAAAGGGTACAATTTATATCTTTTGAATATTTAAAAAATTGAACTTCACAATTTATGAATATGTGTGTAATTGTAAGGACTTAATCATAGTAAACATAATTATTTTTGGTAATGAACTTAACCCTTCTAGATGAATTTAAGGTAATCTTTACTAGAAAACTCCCTAGAGTTTTCCTGTAACTGTGTGTGTTCTTTATAATTTTGGTGACCAAAAGATGTAACAACATAGTAGTTAAGGTCACAGGCTCTGGTATTAAGCTTCCTGGGTTCTAACCTTAGTTGGAATGCTATACTTACTGGTTGTATAACACTAAACAACTTACGTGAATTCTCTGCGTTTCAGTTTGCCCATCTGTTAAATGTGGCTAAAGATGTTAGCTGCTCTTAGGGCTATTGAAAAAAATAAAATGAGTTAATATATGCAAAGTGTTTTAAAAGCACCTAGTACATAATAAAGTTCTTAATAAATATCTATCATAATTATTAGTTTCATAGCATTATTTTAGAAAGTCTTTAAGTAAAATCATTTGGGTCAAAATTCCATAACAAACTGATTCTACAGCAGTAGAGGTAAGGTGATAAGATAGAAACTTGAATTTGGACCATCTCCTGGGATCAAGGGGTGTTGGTCAAAGTTAATTTCCCCAAACAGTAATGGGGGTGAATTTCTTGAAAGAATGTATCTTGGATGGAGAAATAATTTATTTCTTCTATGCTTTGAATGTCAAAATAAGTGTCTACTTTATTGCCACCATTTTCAATATTAGTTTTTATTTTTTAATATTTTAAAAATTACATAATAGTCCAGTGAGTTTTTACTATGTGTAATGTTTTTGAAATGACTGTTTTATGTGATATTGTTTTGTTCTCTTTTGACTCAAATAGTTTTTTTGTCTTATACATGTAAAATCAATCTTCCAGGGACCAGACAATCTGTTCATTCCAGCCTTCTAAGCTAGCCCTGTTCTGCTATAATTGGTATTTTGAAATAGCCCTGTGTAAGTGGACTTACAAGACCACAGTCTAGTGTATTAGCCAGGCATAAAAGTGACCTCATATTTCTGTGGAGGAGAGAAAAATATCCTAGCTATTCTATAACATACCGAATTTACGCTTTTCCATTGATGTGTGGTATTTTTTATGATTTAGAAAATGTTTTCAAAGCTCAAACTTGTTATATTAGATTCTCTATTTTTCTGTGTGTGTATGTGTGCACATATGTGTGACTCAGATTTTTCAAACATGGAAGGTATTGTCTTCTGTACCAAAATATATCAATCTTTGAGAGAGAAAATAACCAGGTCCATTAAACCAACATAGATACTTATGAATCTATTATTTATTTGATGATATGGTGTGGATACATGTTTACTTGATTAGATTTCTACCTTGCATTGAAATCAAAACAATCTAGCATAACATCAATTTCCTTAGTATTGTGTTTTTGAACTTACCCATGGAGGTGACTATTTCTTTACACACCCATTTAAATTTCCTGAAAATATCTATAAAGTTAAGAATGCTTCAGTAACAATTTCCTGAACCTATGTCTTTATACTCCAGGGTTTTGGAAACAGCATGATTGATTAACATTTCTCTGAGAACCTCAAATACTAGGAAATATTACTTTAAGTCATCTCAATGACTTTTGGAATAGAAGGCATTAAAATCTTAATGCATACAAAGATTATAAGAAAGAAAGCAGATGAGCACCTGTTTCTTGAAAGCATGTTCACTTTGACAGATTCCATTTTCCAAAAATAATTGTAATAATATCCCATCACAGCCTCTTCTGTAGATGTTGCCCTGTCTGTCCCCCACTAAAGGTAGAGTTTATCTCTGTGCCCCATTGAATCTAGTGGGGCCTATGATTGTTTTGACCACTACACTGTGGTCCATCAGACATAGCGGGCATAGTGCCTAGGGACTGTGGTGCTTTTAGGGGCCTCTGGAAAACTTTCTATTTCTTTTAAATTCTGAAGAAAAAATGAATTTTTAGGTTTAAGAAAATGCCTGAATATATACATATATTCACCTTCTAGTCAATAGTCCATAAATACAATTATACATTTAAATGCTATTTATGTATTTATTTGCTTATTTGGTGATGGAAAGGCCTATGGAAGCAAAAGTGCTAGGGTCCCCTGATTGTCACAGTTTAATCCTGGGGGAAGTGACAGAAATCCATTTATTAAATGCCCATACAACTTCTGATTCCTGCCCTATGGGGCACTTACCCTTGGAACATTTGTTCTCATTATCTGACCACCAGACCATGATAAACCCAAACTACCTGAAAAGAGCATTCTGGCCAACAGCCCTAAGCTGAGCTCCCAGATGACAGCCAGCATTAATGGTCGGCCATGTGAGTGAGCCATTCAGGATGCTCAGGTTAGTTGTACTTCCGATGACTGTAGTCTAGCCATATTGGATTGGCAGGTGCATGCTAGACACCAATCAAGGTCTGTCCAACTTAACCCCATCAACCCAAAACACTGCAATAAAGTAATAATAGAGTGTTATTTTGAGTAACTACATTTGAAGTGGTTTTTTTAGGCACCAGTAGATAACAGGCATCCATTAATTCATTCAAAATTTATTGAGCATTTTGTAATGTGATGTTTGGAATACAATGATATATACTATTAGCATAGTGGGCACTGTATTGAGGAGCAGGTCCAGGTCAACAGTTTCTTTTAAACCATGGTGAACTGAAGCAATTACTCTTCCCATAGACACTCTTAGTAAACATACAGGTGAAATTTAACTGAACTATAAAAGACATTGCAAGGTTATTTTTAAGTATAAAAATATTACTTATGACACATATTGTAATTTATCAAAGGAAAAGTATCTTTATTATGGAGCCACATTGGTAGGATGGAGTATTTTTTTCTTTAAGTAAAATTGAGATCCAAAGGCAGAATGTTTTCCCTGATATGCAGATATTAACTCACAAAAATGGGCGGGGGTACTAGGGAAGAATAGAAGTTCTTTGGATTAGACATAGGGGAATGAAAGGAGGGGAGGGGTTATAAGGGTAGGAAGGTAAGGGGAATGAATTGGTCATTATTACCCTATGTGCATATATGATCACACAACCAGTGTAATTCTACAAAATGTAAAGTGCCTTTGCCTTTGGGTTCAATCCCTAATACCACACATACACACACACAAAAGAAAATTGTTCGAATCCTAACACTTCTATTATATGAACATGATCATATATTTTAACCACTCTGCCTCATTCATACCTAAATCATATGGTTGTTATAAGGAGTAAATAAATCAAAATGTGCAAAATTCTTAGATCACAGTCTAATATATATGCAGATATATATTTCACTCATTCAATTAATGTTAGGTATTTTACATATAATTACACTCACAAGTATGTAATTTGTGTCTAGAATAAACTGGAGTTGGTCAAGGAAAGGCATGAATATATTCTTTATGTTCTTGCCACATATTTAACGATAATATGTCAAATCCCCCCTTCTTGCCCTCGGATATTTTAGATAGATCCTTTAACTTCCTTAACCAATTCCAAGTATAAAAATTTAATTTTCATTTATTAAAAAGTTAATTCAATGCAAACCATGTTTACAATAATCTTAAAAACATTCATTCATTATTTAATAAAAAATCTCTAAGTAAAAAAGATAAAGTTAATCCCATTCTACTGTCTAACTTATATCCCTCATCCAATTTGAAGCTTCTCTCTACCTGATCAAGACTTTGAACTTCACAATGGGCAAGATGGGGTTCTTTTTATTTCTTTATCTATCTCCTCCTTTTACCGTGGATTGTTTTTAGATCTATCTCTTATGGGTTCCAGAGTGAAGAGTTTTAAGAAAAGGGCAAATTGTATGTTTTTAGAATTGTGAATAGTCAGAGATTTTATCCTAATGAGTATCTATGGAGTTAGACTTTCATAGTTTCATAGATGCTGGCAGAATACTTAAGACTCCTGGGTCAGAGACATAGGATCTTGTTACTTATGGTACAGCAACCAACAGAGCTTCGTGTTTGTTGTAGTGACCTTCAGTCACCTCCAGTTCACAGGGGTATGGTCCAGAGGGATGCTTCTCACAGAGTCAGTTTGTTTCACCACGAAGAATCCTGAGTTTACAGAATTGTAATTTTTATAAAGGGCTATCAACCTTTGTTCTAGATGAAAAGAGTAAATCAACCTTTCATGGGCTCTAATAGAAAACATTTTTCAAACCTTCATGCTTATCACTTTATAAATTTCCTTAAGAAAATAGTTTGAAATGTGACTATAGGTCCTCTCCTTGGAACTCACACAGAGGAGAGGACCATGGAAAATCATCTCCCAACAATCATTTAATGACTCATACTACCATAATCTGCCCTTGAGAGCTTATTTATAATAAGCCAAAATGCTAGGTCTCACCCCTCATGGTCATTTGGTAGATTATTTGGAAACTACTACCCTGGGGAAATCTCACTATAATGCATTCAACACTTGACTCTGCTACTCCTCCTTCAGCTTATCTTCTGAAGTTACTCTTTCTAAAGACACTCTTAGTAGTCCTTTATCCTGTCTGGCAGACCTATTAGGTGTGGTCTTTTCAAGATGACTTTATCCCCACAAACTACTATATTATTTACTCTGGCCAGTAGGAGCTGTACCAAAGGGTAAATAATGACAAATTCTGATCATGGAGGCTACACCAGCTTTCACCTTCTCTGGCTCTGATGACATAAACAAGGCCAAGATTTTCTTTAGACATGTTTAGGCAAGATCAGGAATGAATTGCTATAATGTGTGTTATGGCTTAGATATGAGGTGTTCCCCAAAATGTCATGTGTGAGATGAGGCAATAACATTCAGAGTTTAAATAAGATTATTAAAATCATACCCTAATCAATGGATTCATCCACTGATACAGATTAATGGGATGGTAGCTGTAGGTAGGGAGGGTTTGGCTGGAGAAAGTAGGTCACTGGGAATGCACAGTTGGAGTATTTTGTCCCTGGTAAGCAAAGCTCTCTCTGCTTCCTTGTTGCCATGTCCTGAGCTGCTTTCCTGCAACATGCCTTTCTTCCATGATGTTCTGCCTTGCCTGGGGTCCAGAGCTATGGAATTGTGATCTGGACTGAGACCTCTGAAGCCACTAGCCCCCCAAAAACTTTTCCTTCTCTATATTGTTCTTGTCAGATTTTCTGGTCAGCTATGAAAAAGCTGACTAAAACTATGTGTAAACTTGGGAGAAAATAATTTAAACTTTGTAGGGGGTAATCTTAAAGGCTGCCTCATTTGCCTTAATGTGAGGATGGTGAGGGAACATCTTCTTTATTTGGTCTGAAATGGAAAAAGACACATCACTCACCTCTTCACAGTGCCTTCAAAATAATCCTTATTTTTGCTATTCTCTGAGTTTCTACCTCCCAGCTTCCTCTTACATCCTTAGAGGCAAGTGATATTGGAAGTACTACTAAACTTGATGTCTGGTTCCTTTAAAAGTCTTTGAAAAGTGCGTCTATTTCTAATGTGTGGGCAAATTAAATTATTATTTTCAGCCTTTGGGCATATGTAATAATTCTGAGAAAACTGAAGAAGTTACTCTAACATCTGATTAAATGTGTGTGTGAAGGTGTTATAAGTGTAGGGTAGACTTGAAACATAAATGATGAAAATGTTAATAATTGCAAGGTTTGAGGAGAGGGTATGCATTCAAATTCCTCAAAACAATATTGATTTCTTGAAAAAGAAAGAAACCAGGAGAATAGAGGGCCACAATAAATCTTCTGCCTCTGACTAGCTCTGATTTTAGATACTTGACTTTGCCTCATACGCAAATAGGAAAAATGGTATCTAACTTAAATAAATATTATGGGACTTCAGTGGGCCACTACATTTATGTTAGTTAGTTTTTCAAACCCATGTAGACCTGAAGACATATTCTTCTTACCCCAATGTGGAAAAATGTTAAAAGTTATCATGTCTTTTTATTAATAAACCTCCAACTACTAAAAAAATGTTGAAGACATGAAGTGGGAATATTCTGATGGCTACATGTTGATTTTTTGCAGACTTTGATAGTATCCCACAGTGTATTGGCAGAGAAAAACAACAGCAAAAACCATAACACCAAATACAAACACAAATACATTGAGACCCCTGTGCCAGGCTCTGTGAAAGACCCAACATTACGCATTTTTTTTTTACAGAGGAAAAACATTGAATTCTCTAAACACACACACACACAAAAAAAAACTATAAACTAAGTATTAGAGATGTTCGAGGAAAAAAAAAAAAAAACCTCTCATGTCACAGAGATGATGACAGAGCTGAAATTATGACCACTTCAGTTTGATGTTTTCACCTAGCATTGTTTAGCTTTCTGTCTAGGATAAAATAAAGAAAATAAGACACCTCCCTAAAGCCTTTCACTTAAAATAAAACATAAATCAAGTTACTGGAGCCTCACACCTTTAAAGAAAGTTGCTAAAGCATGTTGGGTTTATCTAGCCTTGAGGTAGAAGTAGATGAAGTGTTGTCTTGCTGAAGATGTTGCTGTTCTTCACACAGTAAGTAGCCTCAGTACCGGGGTTTGTAAGAGGGTTCAGCTCCTTCTCTCCACTGTCCTCTTGATTCTTTCTTTTGTCCATCACCTTGTGGCTGTGTGCCAGGCATGGTTCTGTGCACTTTACATATGTTAATTCATTTAATTCTCATGAGAACTTTCTGAGTAGGTACTGTTGTTATCCTTGCATTTCAGATGAGGAAACTGAGCTAAGAGTGGTAAAGTAGGTTGCCTAAGGTTATATAATTTGTTAAGTGGGGGACATGGGATTTGAACCTGGGCTGTCTGGTTCCAGAGTCTGTGCTTTTAAGCATGACATTATTGCTATCAGGAAAGCAAATTTGATTTTTCTTCCATGTCCTTTCTTATGGGACTTTTTGCATGATATCAGCTTTTGCTGCCAACTGAGCTCACTATCTCTGGAAAATTCCCCCCACCCCTTTTGGTATTCAGTAAACCACTTCTCCCAGAGAAAGATCAAATTAGCTTAAGATCTTCCATTTCTCTTTCAGAATTTTTGCTTAGCTTTTCAGTTGCTTGTCTTGGAAGTTACAAAGCACTTATTCCAGAATCCTTAAAGGAAGCCTTCACAAATGCTGAGCTTAACATCACAAAGCTTGGAGAAATAATAGACACAAATTCTACAAAACTAATCAAATCAAATGCAGTGTCATTGGTTCAGTTGGCAACTCATGGGACCCATGAGCTTTAAGGTAACTGGCTTGCCTGTCACTTCACTGGGGGTGGGGAATGATAAAGAAAAAATCCTGGTAAGGTAAAACAAGATGTCTTGCCATTCAAAAATGACTGCAAGTCATGCTAGTTATACAAAAGGAATTTTTAGAATCACATTGTCATTAATTTTATAGAAAATTTTTACTGAGCCTTGTTGAAAACTATGTTTGAGGAAAATGTCTTGTTTCCTTAAGTGCCAAAAGGTCTTAAGGAAAGGTGTATTACTTGAGTTATTGAAGGTCCTAGAAAATTCATTTCCTTTTCAAAGGAGCAACTTAAATTTTGAAGTGATCAAGTATTTTAAGTACCTTTGAACTAAAACACAGATGCTCACTTGTATTTTTTTGTTTCCTGCTTGGCCTGGCAACTCTCTTGCTCAGCTTAGAGAAAATAATAGGCTTTGCCTAAGTATCCATTGTGTTGTTTTAAATATCTATTCTGTTGGGGGAAAAAATTGACTACTTCTTATCATATTCTAATGGATAATAGCAGTCACAATATTAGTAATATATTCGGGATGGAAAGATAAAGATTTAGACAAGAGAGTAAAAGGTAATTTCATGTTCATTTTAACAGTTATGTTAGAAAATGGGCCAAAATATGAATGACATAATTATAGAAGTATTTACTTTAATTGTGGTATTCTTTGTAAAAAAAAATAGTAACCATACTATTTTCAAAATTACCGGCAGTACTGTGAAAATCAGTCAATCTAATGAGCCTCTATTTTAAAATGCAGGAGAAATAGGGAAACATGGCCAAGATTGTGAATTTTTAGCACATTGCTCTTGGTTCTTTTAGAATCCTAGAACTAATGCATCTCCTTCCTCTGCCCAGCACATGTGCATTACATACACTTACAGTCTGTGACAAGGACCCACGGCCTGAAAGTCGGAACAGGAAAGACACAGAAACCCATAAGAACTAAGGTGGGATAGCAGGGGAATTTTGTTCAGGACAGAGAGGTGAAGAGACACTTAGTAAAAATGAAACTATCATCCGATTTCACAGAAAAATAAAACCCTTTTCTACTTCCACATTAAAATTGAAGATAATGTAGAACATATGCCTTCCCAGTCTACTTGAAAACGATACCATCTCTGTTAAAGAAGAAAAAAACCCTGAGCTATGAATTTTTCATTATATTTGAAAGTAGTTGTACAATTTTATGGCAGATGAATTCAGTTACAGTATTTCTGGTCTCTGGTGTAATAAATCCCTCACACATTAAATCTTTTATGACTCAAGAAAACTATGTTTTTCCCCAAATAAACTTTTTTCCTAAGAGATATTCTCCAGAAAGTAAAACAACTTTAGAAGTCTCCAGTTGTGGTATCTATTTTAAGTTTTGGGCACAATGAAATCAATCCTTTGATTCACAAAAGATAATGTACGCATTCATACTTTGATGAAGAGCTGGCTTTCTTTAGGGGAATAACTGCCTCCTCTTTCATCTGTGAGCACCATTGCTCAGACCACAGTTATTCCCCAGGACACTTTCCAGCAGGTGTTCTCAGGCAGGGGCAGGTTATCTTAGTTTGTCCTTGTGGATGCTCCCTGCTGGATGCCCTGGCCCGATCTCTACCTCTAGGAGAAGAATCTTTTACTCTGAAGAGTAAAATAAAAATTTCACCTTTTGAGGCAAACTAGCCTATAGAAAATATAGCAAGCCAATGGCAATGCAATTGAGGGCCCTTTTCCAATAAAATCAAAGGGAACCAAGGAACAATATCAGAGGAGCTGAAGCTGTGTTGGTATGAGAAATCAGATCGCTAATTTTAATGGGTAATTATTTCCATGAGACTTTATTTCAGTGTCCCAACCTTGATGCTAATAACAGTTTGAGCTAGATAAATCCATGTTGTCAGGACAGTTCTGTCCAGTGTATCATGTGTAGCAGCATCTCTGGCCAGTAGAGTTCCCTGCACCTCTTGTTAAGACAACCAACATGTCTCCAGATGTAACCACCAAACGTCCCTAGGGTAAAAACCTCCACAGCTGGGACCACTGCCCATTTGAATCTATGCATAAATCCCAGTCCATAAATATTTATTGAATGAATAATTGACAAGTGAGGGTACTTAAATTATCCATCAAATTACCTGGTACATGGGTGACTTATAAAGTTGATAATTCTCCCCAATTTTTGGTTGTGATAGCTTACAACTAAATTCATCTTACACAAGATCATTTCCAGTGCTTACATATGGAGGGCAGCTAATATAAAATAGATTTTTTGAATAAAAAAGGATAATTAAGTTCCAGTTGACATAGTTATTCAATATAAAATTTGCCTCTGCTGTCTACTAATATTGCATTAAGTGTTCCCAGGCAGGGGCAGGTTCTATCCGTTTGTCCTTGTGGATGCTTGCTGCTGGCTGCTCTGGCCAATCTCTTCCTTTAGGAGAGCAATCTTTGACTCTGAAGGGATTCCTTTTTTTTTTTTTTTTTTTTTTTTTCAAAAGGATAAATTCACAAGAAAGTAAAGATGATAACCATAAATTTTTAGAATTGGAAACCAAAAAAATAGGTGGTAAATATTTTCATCTAAAAAGCCAAATTCTAAGCTGGAAGTGGTGAGTGCTGTGAAGCACTGTGATGTATCTGCACACATGCACGAAATCTCATGAATATGTGGTACCAGATACCACTACAAATGAGGGTAGGGTATGAGTTATATGGAAGGATTGGTCAAAAGTATGTTCAAAGAGTCTTTGGACCTTAATTCTTCTCCTTTTCAAGCCATGGAAAACTGTCTTCCTGTAGCCCAGCTAAAGCCTCCAAGTTTATTCTGAGAAGGGTTAAAACATAAAGTCTTAAACGTGGTGCATACAAGAAGACACACCAGTGATGTGACAGCAAGGATACTTCATGAAAAACAGGATTGAGTGAAAGTCTCTCTACACATTGTATGCTGAAATCCAAGCTCTTTTTACCACTGTAACCCTGAGTTCATATTTTCTTAAGAGGAGACACGATGTAGTGGACATTGGAGTCAGGCTGCCTTTTATGTTCCACTAGTAAGCCATGTAACAAGTTAATTAATTGTTATTATTTTACTGTCCTTATCTATAACACTAGGATAAAAACAGCACCTTTCTCCTAGAGTTTTGGGCTTAAATAAAACAGTACCCTCCTCCTGAGGCTATTACTCCTCATTTGTCTCTCATTGGTCATGCCTGGGCTGCCCTGAGCTCTAATACCTGAGGACCCAACCTCAGGTCACAGAATGCTGTGCTTAGACTGGAGAATGCTGATGTGGATTTGTCTGGAAACTGAAGCTCACATGAAGTGGATGTACTTTTTTATGAAGCACAAATATTGGCTTCTAGTTGTTTTTTCCCCCCTCTTACCTTAATCCCTCAAATAACTATGTGCTTGGACCTGTAGAAACTAGTAAACACAGTTGAGACGAATGTAAAAATGAAAGGAAAGGATGCCTTGCCCTCAGGCCCGTGATCTCATGGGTCACAGCATACTCTGCCTCTGTTCTCTTTAGGTGAAGTAGCTGCACGTGGGTCTGTCTCAAGAATTTAGCTTGAACTGCACACATGGTGTGACGCTATATTGTGTACAACCATAGAAATGTAAAGTAGTGCTGCAATTGTGTATGATGAATCAAAATGCATTCTGCTGTCATATACACCTAATTAAAATAAATTAATTAATTAAAAATATTTTTAAAAAAGATCTTACCGTGAATTCTGGTAAGAATAATTAAATGCATTTAACTTGAAGGACCTTTGAATACCTATCATAGTAGAAAATGAACTGAATTTTCCTTTTGTCTGATTCCTGTTTTGCTCATCATTTTGCTTTCTTGAATTTGTTTGAATGTGGTAGATATGGACTTTCAGTTTTAGGTAATAGTTCTATGTTTCCTAAGAATGAAGATTTGTCTTTTGTACATGAAGGCTGGGAATTAAATTCAGGTTGATCTGGTACTATTTCCTCATTTGGAGGAGTTTAACTTTCAAAGAAATGCAGTGGGATTGCACCTGTCCCTGTTTTAGAATCATGGCCTCCAGTAAAGATTGACATTTTTAGAGAAGGGAAGATTTTTTTTAATAATAAATAATGTAATTATTCAAAAATATTGCCTTACGAGTACTTAGAACTCTTACTGGCATATATTAAGCACCAGGTAAATGCTTTTTATTATCATTATGCCCTGAGATCAGATAAGCCCAAGAGAAAGGACCTAAAGGCATACACAATGATCTTTTCCCAGCATAAAAGTTCAATCAAAATCTCAAAATAACCACAGTTGACAAGTTTCATAGGCTACTCCTAGATTCCAGCTAACATCTCAATCTTATTCTTAGGAATCAGTAGTCAGTCAAGGAGGGCCAACCACTGAGAAAGTTCTCTAGATTGAAGTCAGACACTAAAGCAAACAAGAATAATGATACACAATTTAAAAGAAATGCTGAAACTATATAAGAGGACTTGGAAGAAATTATTAATATCAGAAAGAGAGATAAAATGTATACACAGAGGAAGAACAGATTGCTAAACTGCTATTAAAAAGTACTAACAAGAAAAAAATGAGAATTGTAGGGAGTGAAAGATAACAAATATAGAAAATATGAACAGAAAGTATGAAAAATAAGTTTGGGGTCTCCCAGCAAGTACAGGTTAAAGGCAAAGAGAAGAGAGAAAATCATAAACAGGTCCAAAGTGCCCACATCTGAACAGGCTGTGATGTCATGCAGTTTTTTCACCCATTTTGTACCATCATCCCAGATGTGGAACATCTGTGAAAACTTAAATATGATGTAGAATATGTAATATAACTTTATAATAATAATGTAGTAATATTACTATGATAATAAACAGAAACTCTAGAGTATGGTTTTGAACCTGTGTCCATTTATTGAAATATTCACAGAGTTGAAAATGTGGAATTTAATGTGTTAATAATATATCTAGCCTAGGGTAACCGATAGCAGTGGTATGAGGTAAATAAAGATAATTTTAGACATAAAAGACTCCCTCAAATTATCCTTTATAAATCTTTTCTCAGGAAGCTATTGAGCTAAAAAATAAGACAGTAACCAAGAACGAAAAAGACTCAGGATCCAATGACAGGGAAGTGAAGGCAATCTCCAGGTTGGTGGCGGGTAGGTGTAAGTTGATAGTATTATAGCATATGTAGACAGCAAACAGCTCACCCTGGACTAATGTGGTCCAAGAAAGGTTCACTGAACCACAGATGGATTCAGTGGAAATTTTCAGAAACTTCTGGTATCTTTTTTAAAAATAGTTTTTAAAAAATATTTTTTAGTTGTAGATGGACACAATACCTTCATTTATTTATCTTTACGTGGTGCTGAGGATCAAACCCAGGGCCTTACACATGCTGGGTGAGCGCTCTACCACTGAAACACAACCCTAGCCAACATCTGGTATCTTTAGTATTCAAATGTTCAAGAAGCAATCTTCATTCTCCCACAAAATAAATTAACTCTTTTTTCCATTTGTGTATTTGAAAGACACTAAAATTATCACAATAGAATTCATCTGCTAAAAAATCTATATTGCTGCTTTCAAAAGTAATGAAAAATTCATGGCTGGTGTCTATTTAAAAAAAAAAAAAAAACCAACTATTCTGCAATTTTTTCTGGAATGGAAACTTAGCATTTTGTTTTGATTCCTAAGGTTTCTCATCATCAGTTCACAGAAGTTATTTGTGATTCCTGGGTGGTGTTCTATATCTATACAGTCACATCTTTGTGAAAAGAATACTTTATTCTTTTTTTGTTAATAAAACCTGTTTTCTTCTTATCCTTGGGAAGCAAGCGCTGAGAGCGAATTAGAAAGAAACCAAGACCCACTATTGACTGCCTTGGGATTGAGGCTACAAGCCAGGAGACATAGTAAATCCATTGAAGAATGTGCAGCCCACAGCACAATGGACATTAAATAAGGAGTGGAAGAAAGGGAATTTCTGAGACCATAACCTTTTACCTTCTCCATCAAACTGCGCTCTAAAACCTTCCATTTTTCTTAGCATCTTCTCATTTGATCTTCCAAAAATCTAGGCATATTCAAATCTATACTGCCACAGGTTAATCTCTGAAATCCTTCCACAAGTCTCGTCGTGTTAACAGTCAAGATTGAAGAGTGAGGCACCCACAGAGGGGAATGGACTATGAGCTGGGGGACACCTAAATTTTACTCCCACTTCCCCTGACTTGTTCTAGGACCTTGAACAAAACATTTAAACTTCTCATTCTGCTTCATTTGACAGATAGGTAATAAAGGCAACCAAATTTGCCTCCTTTTATGGTTGCAAATGAAGTAAAATAGTGTGTGAACATGCATGTGTATGTGTGCACATCTGTGGTCTGAGTGTGTGTGTGAGCATTTAAATAATATGAAGGTTCCTCAACCTTGTTCCACATTTACCCTCTGAAAAGACTGCTTCTGAATAATTGTCAGGTTTTTTTTTTGGTAAAGGAAATTGGGTTTAACATCTTAGTTGTTTTGACTTGTTTCCGTCAGTCATTAAAATGTTGTAGACTGACTTCAAAGTGTAGAACAATAAAGCAAACAAGGGCAAGGGCCATATTCAGAAGAGTCAATTCAGAATTTATTACATATTTTAAGGTTAAAGATTATTGGATCAGATATTTGATGTTGTAATGGTTATGCTTTTAAATTTAACTGAAAATAAGACATTTGCTCTTTTTCCAAGAGTCTTGGAAAAGCCACACACTAATGTCTGGGCCATGTATGTATGGAATGTCTTCTGAGGTAGAGAAAATGGATCTCACTGTCAAGGTTCTTTGGTGTTATGCTAAGCATTTTCAGGTTGCAGACAATGGAGGCATTGCTTCAATTTTTGAGGATTATAGCCTACTATATGAAGAAAGAGAAAAACAGTAATGAAATTGGCAGTTGGCTCAAAAACCACATGGAAAGACTCAATCAGACATGGCCTTCCAAAAATCTATTCCTATCCTTCAGATAGGACTGCTACCTGTGTGTCAAACCATTATTTTAAGACACACAATTTTTCTACGTGAATTATAAGGACTTGAGGTAAAGGAAACATATTTTTATTCCCCCCAACTTTTTAAAACTGATTTAATGAGAACTGTTGCTTATTTTCTGTTAAAAATACACTCCAGTTTGTTGTTGTGCTTTTGTTTTGTTTTGTTTTTCAGTTTAGTTATCTTGGCCCTTTAGCATCAGGAATCAATGCCATACTCTGTTGTACATTAATGATAACTTTCTATCTTTGCTTCCATTACTTCTTTTTTCCTATTACCAATCACACCTACCTCATACTTTACACTTTTACTCAACTATCAGACACTCCACTCCTTTCTGAGGCTCTGCTCAGCTCTAACTTTCTTTTGCCTGGTGCTTTCTGTTTCTGATTTTATTTTTATGAGCTCTCCCACCTATGATCTCTGTTTATGGACATCACTTAGGAGTTTCCTCAGCTCCTGTATCTGTGAAAGCCTTACTCCATGACTTATCACACTCTTCAGAAGAGCAGATTGATGAATCTGTTAGTATCTAATACAGAGAAATTTCAAAAGGGAGATTTCCAACGGCAGGTCATTTTGCATGCTTTTGGCAAACTTAATGATTGCTCTATTGACTAAGGTATCCATCCTTAGACTAATTAAAACCTGAACAATATGGTAAGGTTTCTTTCTTTTATAACATATAAACACAGTGTCTGTACATTTTTCATTATTGATTATAGTTATCTAGAGAACACTAGCATGAGACATGTTGTAGCTATAAAATGGAAAAGATGACTACTTGTTTTTTTCTTTTTTAATTACAAGAATATTGTGTTTATTAAGTGATAAAAGTACATCTCTTCATCAATAATTCAACTACATGTTTAACTTTAAGATTCTTGAAATTTATGCCATTTACTTCCTGTGGTAATTTTGGTATTGTTTTTCCCATTTTTCAGTAGAGGCATTTGAGGTTCAACAGTAGAATGGTTTTATTTTGACACTATCCAATTTGAGAATGCAGATTTAACATTTAGCTTCTTACTTGACCTTTTAATAAGGCCAAAGTACCTTCAGATAGGACTGCTACCTGTGTGTCAAACCATGTTTTAGGGCAAGGCAATTTTTCTCTGTGAATTATAAGGATTCGAGGTAAAGGAAACATATTTTTATCCCCCCCCCAACTTTTAAAACTAATTTAATGACAATTGTTGCTTATTTTCTGTCAGATGAACTTTCTGATGTGGTTCAAAATATGTCAATGTACACCAAAAATGGTATATAGGGTTTTATTACATAGGCAGAGGTGATTAATTCCTTGGGGTCTACTTTAATCATTCCCTTTTGAGGTCCAGTGTCAGTCTATATATTACTCTACAGTTTTTGCTTTACATAAAGTTGCAGTGTGGAGTTAAATGAAAAATTGGCTAGACATCACAAGATGTGAATGAAAATGGCCTTTTCCTTTCACAGGCAGAATTATAGTTTCAAATGGTTATATTAATTCAACCACAGAATACATGGAATTCATTTTTCGATTTCAAGACCTTGCCACAAGCAAAATAATAAATTTTTCACCCGCGAAGCTTGTTAGCTAAACTTTCACCATAGGGCTCATGTAATTACCCTGTAGATTACTGCTCAGATACAATAGGGAGGTTAGAGTTTTCCTCTAATTGGCTGCTGTTAGAGTTGCCACAAGAAAGGAAAGATACGATCCAGTTATCAAAGTTTTAACAAAGACAGGGCTTTTTTTTTTTTTTTTTTTTTTTTTTTGGTTGGTTTTGATTTATTTCTGTGGGTGGCCACATCTTGGATTTGGAATTGTTCTTCAGTCATATGTGAGAAGAATATTCTACTCATATGCCAACAGGATCAGCACCCAATGCACATCCTGGTGTCTGCTGAAATGATTGAATCCTGCAGTAACTGCAATTGCTGATACTATCTGCTAGAAGAGAGTGCAGTGTAGACAGTAATTGTTTATTGTGAGTAAGAAGATCTGTTCCAGGTCATTTCACACCAAATGTTCTCAGAGGACCTTCTCTTCTATTGCCTTTTAATCCTCTGCTGGAGATTTAACCTTTTAGACCAATTTGTGATTTGACTTTTCTTTTCCCCAGCTCTGATTCCTTCACAAAATAAATGGAAAATACTCTATGTGACTGAAAGCAAACTTTTAATCCATGGGATTTGAAGGTTGGGCCTGTGCCACAACTGGACTATACAAACTCTCAACCAACATGGCTTGGCTGATCCACGACCATTATAAGCACATTTCCCACGAGTGTCTCTTCCTGTTTTGGAAATGGTTCATTCAATCCAACCACATTACCTCCCAGGTGGAGTGATTCCTTACCCAAACCTGATCAGTGAAATCTACTATGTCCATCTTTGAAATAAAAATCAATGACATTCTTTTACTGTCATTATCCTCCTCTCATTTCTCCATGAGGTTAAGTAATGATCTCCTGAGTCTGCCTCCTGTCTTGGTATCCCACTTTCAGAAGGGATTTATTAGTGGTTACCTAAGCAATTATTAGAATAAATTTCTATGAACTTTCCTCTGGTATTTTAATTTGAAGTGATATTTCATGTGTCCAGAGTACATTTTTTGTGTCCTAAAGGATTCACTTCAATTAAAGGGATTGAAGAATTTTGAGCATTACTAAGTTGAAAGGGTGAGAGGGATGAAGGAAGCAAGGGAAGAAAGAAAGAGAATAAATGAGTGAATAAGAGCATACCTTGGATTTACAGACTCTTTAACTGTTTGTATGACTGCTTATTCCACAACAGTCTCCACCAGACTCTCACCAGGACTCGCAGCACATACTTTTAAAGCTGGTTGGGGTTAGAGATGCAGCTTAGTGTACAACCATATTGTAGAACAAAGAAATATAGCCCATGTAGACATAGCACTTCATCTGAAGGCTGGTAGACCCACTAAAGAATAACAAAAATCAATTCTTTATGCAATCTATAAAGTTAACAAAGGGTTGTTTGCTATTCCCTGAAACAAACAAATAAACAAACAAAACATGATTTACCAGAAGACATGCATTTGAAGTTGTTACTGCTGCTAGACACTTACCTCCCCTCCCCAATTTCTCTATCTCTTCCCTTACTCCATTTACCTGCATCTCCCCTGGTTGTCTTTACTGAACACAATGTTTTTATAAGCATCTCTTGACTTTTTATATTTGTGAAGAATTGATGACAATGTAAGAAATAGTGTAGTAAATATTCAGATTAATCAGAAAATAGTCATCTAGGGCAGCATTTTTCATTTTAAGCAACACCTAGAAGAAGACAGGTGGCCTTTTTAAATGCCCATGGTTGATTAATGAATTGTGAGATTGATTGTGAAGTACTTGGAGAATCCACCAAATGATCTCCTCTCAGCTTCTCAGGAGAGGACAACTAAGTGCCTTCTGTATCTTACAAAATAAAGTGGTTAGTTTATAAGTGGGTAATCTTTCTCCCATCTCTCTATGTTTATGTAGCCAGAAGAGTATATTCCCTTGATGGCATAGAGATATTCTTACACTTACATAATACTTTATCTTTAAAAAAAAAAAAAATGTTCCTCAGGATTGAACCCAGAAGCATTTTACCCCTGAACCCTTTTTATTTTTTGCTTTTAGACAGAGTTTCGCTAAGTTTCTGAGGTTTCCATTGAACTTGTGATGTTCCTGTCTCTGAATCTTGAGTAGCTGGGATTGCACCACAGCACCCAGCTCTACCTTTTGTAGTACTTGCAGATATACCATCTCACCTTACCTTAATAATCACCCTCTATGACTTCATTCTCTTTCTTTCATAAAAGGAACAACAGAGGGAGAATGAGTCAACTGTTAACTCATAGCTTAAGACTGGAATCAGAACTTGCTATTTTATTCCAATATCACTGCCTTTATCAGCTAATTGATTAACTTGAATGATCTAAACTAAAGATTTTGTCATTTACTCTAAATAAAGGTTTATCACATTTAAATATAAAAAAATTGGTTTTCCATTTTGATGTAATCAGATAATGACATTTTGGTCAATGATAACCTGCATATATGAGCAATAGTGGTCCCAGTCCCATAGATCATAATAGGGCTGAAAAATTCCTGTTGCCTGGAGTCTTTGCACCTTGGTGACCTGCAGAACAATGCTTCACTCACCTATTTGCAGTGATGCTGGTGTAAACAAACCTGAGCTTCTAGTTGTATGAAAGCATAGCACAGGAGCTGTGGCTGTGGCTCAGTGGTAGCACACTTGCCTGGCATGTGTGAAGCACTGGGTTTAATTCTCAGCACTGCATGTAAATAAATAAAATAAAGGTCTATCAACAACTTAAAAATATTTTTTAAAAAAGCATAGCACATATAATTCTGTACAGTGCATAACACTTGATGATAACAAATAACTGTTATTACTTTGTGTATTTACTATACTATACTTTTAATTGCTATGTTACAATGTTGCGATATATTCCTACTTATTACTACATCAAGAGACCATGTTAAGTGATTGATCTATACCATCTAGTTTTGTGTAAGTACACTCTACAATATTCACACAATGGCAAAATTGGCTAGTGATACATTTCTTGGAATGTATTCTTATTGTTAAGTGATGCATAAATCTACATCCTTTGTAAATTACTAAAACAGGAACCATAACAATCATTACTGAAAGGTGAAAAGTGTTTTAAAAGTGAATTTCACTATGTAAATAAGAAATCAGAAAACTATAGTTTCCAACTAACAACTCTAACAACTTTGAGGTTATTTAGCAAGAGGGCTCTAGTTGGTTTTTTTTTTTTTTTTTTTTTTTTTTTTTGGTCTTAAAAATTTTAAATATATTTTTATGATGTTCCTCTGTTTGCTACTGGATTTACTGATCTTGAAATTAAAAATGCCTTCTTTAAAGAAATCTATTCCATAGTTACTTAAAAACAACAATAACATTTCTAGCAATGAGCTATTGCTATGTAAACAAGTATCCCCACACTTAGTGGTTCTAAACAACCATTTACATAGTTCACGATTCTGTAGGCAAATAGTTTGGGCACAACTATGGATTTCTTCACTTGAGTTTCTACAGTCAGCTTCTAGGTGGGATGAGCAATGGTTGGTCCATGCTGGACTTAGTTGCACATGGTCTCCTCTCTAGCAGCCATCCAGAGAATGTTCACATAGTTCTGGAAAGGCTCAGGCAGCAGCAGGGAACAATGCATGGTCTGAGAGTCCCTAGGCTCAAAAGTGGCACACTGTCATTTCTTCAACATTCCTACAGCCAAAGCAAGTACCAAGCCCGATTCAAGTGGTAGGAAAAAGACTCTATGTCTTATTGGCAAGAGCATCAGAATCAAATCGCAAAAGGAGCAAAAAATGACTTGCCAATTTTGCAATTTATTTCACTACCACTCTTTGTTTTTGAAATGTAGCAGATTATTGTTTCATTTGTTAAACTAATTTGTGTAGCTACTTCAGATTCCTTTAAGCAGTTAGCTGGTATGTTATATAGAAAAGTACATATATCCTAATTAAAAAGAACATTAAAATCATCAGATAGCTTAAAAATGAATAATATATTAGTGATTTTATAATATTAGAATGAAATTATTAATTTTTAAATAACAAAAGCTCAAGGAGCATACTGACTCAATTATCTTTCTAAATAGATTCATCATAATCACTCACGATTTCTGTTCAAACAGATCCTAAAAATACTCCTCAGGAGATCACTTTTTGTGTATACTGTAAATGGGCACATAGTTTGGTACCTATTATCTGTTCATCTCATTTATTCCCTTGAAATCTCTTGAGTAGAATTTTGGAGGTATTTACATGTAGAGAGAAAGAGAAATTATATATTCATGTTTATATTTGTACATGGTGATCTAAGCAGAGCTCAAGATACACATCCTCAATGTTTATTTTTTCTTCTTAAAATTCATATTTTCAAAATGTTACTTTCCTGTGTTTAGTATAAAACAATCTCAAAATATAAACACTGTTAAGATTGTTTAAGGTTAAAAATAAAGTTGTAGAAGCTTATAAAACAAAGTTTCAAATTTGAAATATGGATTTTTGCTTCGTGATTTAAAATTTTAATATTCTTGGAAGTAATACTTTAGTTTTTAATGATTTCCAAAAATCTGAATAAGATGCGACAGTCTTTGCTTTGAATCCAAAGCACACAAATTTTAAAGAAATATCATAAAATGATCTGACCTAAAGTTATATAAATACTGTTATGCAAAGTTCTAATTATTTCCACTTTTAACATTAGTTTTAGTTAATGGAAAGCTTTAATATTAAAAATAATTTATTATATGAAGCACAAAATAGCTCTACCTGATTATCCTGTCTTGAGGATTCCAGCATTCAAATAACTTAAGTCGACTTGTTTCTTAAATTTTCACTCCTGCCTATCTACTGTTAAGTCATTATGCCTCAGATCACCTACCTTTTGTACTTCAAACAGATAATCAACATATATTGTTGATTGACTCAGTACTACCACTGCTAAGAAACCTTCAATGACTCTCTGTTATTTGAGAAACAAATCAACCACTGAGCTTGATGTGATAGTCTTTCAATATTTTGAAACTACCTCCTCTTCTAATTTTATCCCCTACATCACTTTTATATGTTTTGTGGACTGAATGTTTATGTTCCTCAAAATTCATTTAATAAAGCTTACATCTCAATGTGATGATATTTAGAGATGGAGGTTCAAGAGGCAATTAAGTGGATCCCTCACAATGGGATTAGTGCCCTTATAAGAAAGGACAGGAGAGAGCTTGTTTCTTGTCTCTGTTCTTCAACACAGAGGGTCCAAGAAGAGGACAATAAGAAAATTGTCTGCAAATCAGGAAGAGGGCCCTTGATCTATCTGCACCTTGATCTTTCTGTTGTTTAAGCCAATCAGTCTATGGTATTCAGTCATAGCAGCTCAAACTGACTGAGAACATTCAATTTTATAGTTTAAGAAATTTTCCATTAATGAATGTTGCTTAAATATTTCATGAGCTCTGCGATTATTGACTTTTGCTCATGTTCTCCTTGAATTATTTCCTTGAAGTCTAGCTTAAATATGATCTCTTCCATGATTTATTTTTTAATCAACACAGAGAGGGCCCTCTGTTCTCCCTCTCCTAATTCCAGAGAGCACACATTTACAGTATGTATTGCATGCCATGTTGCTAAGCTAATATGTGCAAACTCTCTTATTTGTAGATTATTTGAAGATTGTTATATCATTTTCATCTTTGCACTCCTAACAATAGAACTTTGCTTAATAACTTGTACATGATAGATCTTAAATAAATATTTATTAGTTGAAGTTTTTTGTTTTTTTTTTTTTTTTTTTTCTATAAAGATGGCATTCATGCCAGGTGTTGTGCAACATGCCTATAATCCCTGTGACTCAGGATGACCACAAGTTCAAAAAGAGCTGGGGATGTGTCTTCGTGGTTAAGTGCCCCTGTACCAGTACCAAAAAAAAAAAGGAAAAAGATGGCATTCATGTATTTGAGAGGCTTAATGCAAAGTAATTGTTATGGAGGGATTGTAATAGTTGCCATTTTCCACATAATGAAACTAATCCATTAATGTCTATAATACCCTCATTTAGTAATGATGAGTGGACATATCAGACATATTGAATTCTGAGGAAAACCATATCTTGGCCAAGTATAAACTGTTTCCCTCATGTAGTTAGCCAGAAAACACAGGATAGAGTCACTTTGCTTTGAAGCAAGATCTTCATTAATAAAGAGAGATACCATTTTTATGAAATTAGTTGTTTCTTCCCCATAGTTATCTAAGTCTTCATCTTTCTCTCCTTCGATTCATGAAATCTGAGGTCCTGAACTTGGGGATATTGATGGTATCTCTAATGATGTCTTTTGCTTTTTTGTCCCTGAACACTTTCATTGTTGTCATTGCCATGTCTGGCTTGATCAGGAATAAGATCAGAGTGAACTAAAGCAAGCGTGGAGGTGACCAAGCAGCCTCAACTTTTCCCTCTGCTTGAGTAAACTTAAGTAGGCTTCTTCCTAACTGTAGTCCTCCTCTGTTAGAGTACATACTTCAAAAAGCTTATATGGAATTGTAAAACCTTTCTTTGTCTGAGATGTAATCTTCTCCAACCAGGATGACTTTCTTAAATTCCTGGGAGATATTACTTTGAAATTTAATCATGAAGAAATACAGGGCTCCTATCTTCCAGTCTCTGTGGGAGGACAGGAGCCTAATTTTATAATTACCCAATAAACTTTTATGAAACTTGATTAATACCAGCTTCCTTCTAATGAGCAATAGCATAGACATAGATATCTGTTCTATGCTGCAGTCTGTTTCCTATATCACAGAGAAATCAATGTGAATTGTGTTCAGATCAAGGCAATCTCTCCAATGATGGTTCATTATGGTTAATATTCTATATTGTGTCTCTGGTAGATGACTCAATGTACAGGGTTTATGGGCAATTAATTATCACCATTAAGTTTTTTTTTAATCTTTTAAAAATTATTTATTTATTTATTATTCTAAGATGTTATAAATGACAGCAGAATGCATTACATTTCATATTTCACATATAGAGCACTTTTTTTTTTTAAACAAATCTCTGGTTGTATGCAAAGTATATTCACATCATTCGTGACTTCATACATGCACTTAGGGTAATGATATACATTTCATTCTACCATCTTTTTTTTTTTTCCCTTCACCCTTTTGCCCCCTCCCTTCCCCTCCCTCCCCATTGGCCATTCTAGTAGAATGCATTATGGTTCATAATACACACATAGAGCCTCTTTTCACATAACACTGTTTGTATACAAAGTATATTCATACTATTCAAGTCTTCAATCATGCATTTAGGATAATGATATCCATCTTATTATACCTCCCTTTTTTTTCCCCACCCCCATGCTCCCCTAGCTCCCTCCCTTCTTCTCCCTCCCTCTTGACCACTCTAGTGCTCCTCTAATCTTCCTGAGTACCCCGACTCCCAACACCACTGTGACTCTGACTCCTTATATCAGAGAAAACATTTGGTACTTGGATTTTTGAGATTGACTAACTTCACTTAGCATTAAGTTTTACCGTGGTGGTTAATGGCAGAGATTGGCAAAAACTTCTAAAAGCTCAATTATTTTCTAGCTATCCACAAAAGTCTCACCCATATGTGCTCTGTGTTAGCTATAGGTTCAATTTGTCAACCAAGATAAAGAAGAAGTTCAAAGATGGGAATGCACAATGTCTGATACCTAGCGTGGCCTAGCTATATTTGCTTTGGTTACAAATCCAGTCAGGAAAAAAAAAAAAAAAAAAAAACCTTTTTTTAAATTTAAAAATTATTTAAGATGTAGCTCCGTGATAGAGCATTTGTCTATCATGCACCAGGTCCTGGGTTCTAGCCCCAGCACTGCACAAATGAATGAATATTTTTTAAAAAGCTTTATTACAGATATCAATACAAATGTCCAAATAGTATGTTAAAAAGAAATATTTAGTAAAAGGACACTCCTAAGTGAATCCTGATAAGTCAGTACCAAGGCCAATTTCCATTACAGTGTCAGCCATGACAAATATTCAGGAGAGAATATATATTTTTTGAGAATGCACTTCAATAAAACAACTACTTAGCAGGTGGTAAGAGCACTGCGGGTTGAGCTCTGTAACAGGCAAGTCTGAAATTTAAAGTGGCTTGAAGAACAAAGGAAGCCAACAAGCATTTCCAATTCTATCTCTGGTCCTGAGTTGTATCCTTATATTTCTAAAAACAAAGCTCAGGTGTCATCCTTTATCTACAGAGAATATGGACTCATCCTTAGGACTATACACTCTCTCATAGAGGTCAAACAATGATTCAAAAAATATTTTTAAGTGTGACAGTTTCATTTACAAAGGAGAAATGGAAGAGAAATCATGGAGGCCAAAGAGTGATGCCTCAGGTAGTAGAAACATTCATTTAAACATTTCCAACTTTCATTTATAAAATTATTAATCAAAAGTTTTAAAGTAGATTTATAGAGGCACAGATCAATAATAAAAAAGATGGAGGTAAAACATTCTAGAGATATCTTAAAAAGGAACAGAAACACACTGGCTAGAAATCTATAGTTAAGCCCTAGTTGTACAAGATTTTGAATTTACTTTGAATTTATATCATCAATCCTCTCTCAGAAGCTGAGAGAAGAATTAGGTAAGTACTTATATTGACAGTAAGAGGGAAAAATCAGGCCAATTCTTGAAAGTTGGAAGACATAAAGGAAAACTATGCTCAGATCAAAACAGAATTTAAGCTAATGTATAAAATAGGACAAAAGGATAAACAAAACACATTTAAAATCTACATAATAGAAACAAACAGAAAAACATTTCATTTTGTATGTCATTACTATTAATATTTTAAAAATGTAAATTATATCCAATTTATCTCATTTTATGAATCTTAATAAAATAACCAGGTGTGTGATCTTTTGAAGAGGACAGCAGAATGTTAATTCATTTATAACATGATAAAATTATAATATTCACTATTGATAAGGATGAAGGGAATATGGAATTCTCTTATTCAACTAGACTTCACTTTTGAGAGCTAAATTTGATCATTGGTATCAGTACATTCAAAATCATGCCTATCATTTCTTCCAGTAATTACATTCATAATAATTTGTTCTAAGAAAATAATCACAGATTTACATAAGGATTTAATGTAATTTCTTTTCATAACAAATAAAAATAACAAAAATTTAGAAACAAAGCTTTTATAGAAAATTGCCTAATCCGATGAAAATTCATCATATAATGGAATACTAGACATTGAAACTTGTCTTGATTCTATTTTTCTGCTTTGTCATGCTTAGATTGTCTTCTTGTCTCATTGCAGTGGCAAGATGGCTAGAACAGCTTCAGCTACTGCATCTGAATTAAAGACAGGTTAAAAAGCTAAGGAACAATGCCAACCACATCTGGTATCCTTTGGGAGGAGAGCAGCAGCTTTCCCAGAATTATTCTCCTCAGATAATTGACTTTAGGTCTCAATTTTTTGGAACTGGATCACCCGGTCACCTCCAGGTTCAAGTTATATGATAAAGCACTTGATTTTCACTTCTTAGTCTTAAACTTGACTGACCATTGAGGCTAACTGTTGTCAACCAGCTTTTTAAAATACAAAATGTATGTGTCTGTTTTGTGGCTAAGATAGAGTAATGAGTCATTGACAGAACTATAAATTATTTTTATGTCTCCAGATGAAATATTAGCTAACATTTCTCATCTTATCTAAGCATTTTTCCTATCAGTTGTCAGCAATGCATTTAATTAACTCAACTGTTGCCTTCATTAAAAAAACAACAGAGGAGAATATCCATTACAGTTATTATCATGCTAGTCAAGGAAAAAAATGTATAGGAAAAGATTCTCAAAAAATTTTATATGGTCCAAAATGATTACTAGTTTCCTTCTGTGGAAAATTTGATGTTATCTAGGAATACTTCCCAGTTATTTGATTCTGTGGGTTTCTGTGCCTTTCATTGTCCTTGAACTATCTTACAACTTTAACTGATTTAACTGATACGAATGCAAATAATTCCTATTCACAAATACACAAATAAATTTTGTTTGGTGGAATCACAATTAAAAACTCTACTTTAATCATTGTGAAACACATCAGTTTTCAATCTATTGTAAGTTTATTCTAGGCATTCCTTACCTGCCAAGGTGTGGTACTCTGAATGCTTCTTTAAACTGATTGTGACATTTTAGTGGTTTATTCCCTAATTAATTAGTTAAATAAAATCTTTGACACATTGATTTCATAGTTGTTTGATTATAGTCTAAGGAAGAAGAGGTTAATAATAGAGATTTTGTTCTGTATCTGAATTGATCTCAGCAGGAGGTAGTTTTATTACTGCAAATAAAAATAATTCTTAATTCTAGTGAGTTATGAATAAGATTGTTCATTGACAACTTGAAATTTGAGATTTAAACAAATAGAAACAATAATGACTTACCAACAAACCTGCAGAAAAAAAGTAGCTACAGAAAAACAACAATATCAAATTTATTAAAGGATATTTTATATTTTGTGCTTTAGTCATAAATGCAGATGAATATTGTCCATTTTGTTTCTTTCACTGCCTTACTCAGTCTCTCAATTCTAGGTTAACAACAACAATAAAATGATTAGTATTATACTTAAGCTTTCTCAAATTGACTCAAATTTGGGCATGTTTGTTTTAAGAATTGGCATTGTTCTTCAATTAAAAAGATAAAGTAATATAAGTGAAAACTTTCTCTTTAATTGTTGCTAATTTAGAAGAAAAAGTTCTAGTATTTTAAATTTTACTCAAGACAAGTTTTTAGGACTTTTGTAATAAGTGTCCCTTTATTTTTCAATCAATCAATCTACCTGTTTTTAAACTTTGTTGCAGTCTACCAAATATTTTGTAAATAAAAAAAAAAAATCTAATACAAAAGCAAACAAACAGAAACAATCTATTCATTGGCTCTGAATTGTTGGTGACTAAAGGTATTGTGTCCCTTCCAGAAAAGAAGCTGGGGTTTCAAGTACCCTGGAAGCTTAGAGCTATGGGGGAGAAGGGTGTCAATGTAGACATTTAATTAATCTCTAAATTACACTATAAAAATTGCATTTTATTATGTGCAGTGCACACTGTCTGGTGTGTGTACTTACAATACTCACTTTCTGGTCTCTACAAGGCACTTTAAAACCTATTTTTATGGAACACTCAATATGGGTCTAGTAATGTGAATGAGCTTTGGACAAATTTAAGCAAATAGCAAACACTATTGACCTTTCTGGCTTTAGCCAGTCAGCATGAAATTTAATTTATGCCAGTATTCTTGAAAACTGGTGAAGTGTAAACCATCCTGTCTATAGGCACTAACCTACCCTATGAATCCCCTTTCTTTGCCATGTAAAACAGAATGATGAATATTTTAATTATAATGAAAGTAATAGCCATTATAGAACAATAAGTAGAAATAAAAGGCAGATATATATCTAGAATGCTTTTAATCTACAGACTAAGTATGGGACTGGCTGAGATAGGGATCCATCTTGTCTTTAATGAAATCTAAGCCAGATCCATTGCATGCTGGGAGCATCACTGTTGGAGGTAGCTCTGTGGCAAATGAGATGCTTGATTCACCCAAGTGGATCTAACAGCCATTTTCCTGAACAACTGGAGTCTTATTTTGTTGTTGGCTTGAATGAGTTTTAAAAACAAAAACAAGCCAAACAAACAAACAAACACACATGCACAATCCTGAAAAACAAAAACCGCCTGATAATAGCTTTGTTTGTCTACCTTGCCAAAAGTACAACTGGCAAAATATTTAATGCAATAAAGTATAGGTAAAATGTCAAGATTCAAGGATAAAATAGTAGTTAATCTAGAAATTAAAGTAGAAGTCCATATCATTTTATATTGGGCAAAGACTTTAGAGCTCATGTCATTTAATTTTCTCAGTTTATATTTGGTGCTCACTAAACTATTGACTAAAGGTCAAATCCATAGGCCACATCTATTTAAATAAATTAAATTTGATTGGAACACAGCCACACCCATTGGTTTTAGTGTGGTCTGTGAATGCTTTCTTGCTAAAAAGATAGAGATAAGTGGTTGGGACAAAACCCCTATAGACAAAAAGGTTTAAAATCTGTACCCATTCACTCTTTTTTTTTTTTTTTTAATTGACTGACAAACCCTGTATTACAAGACAGATACCAGGAAAGGTTCTGTGATTTAACTAGGCCTATGGGGCAGGGATAATTTTAAAACTTCTTTATCTATAGGGACCATGCTTCATAAGTTTTAATATTACTTATGAAATTATCCCAATTATTACAAAAATAGATAAAATGTGGGATCTCCTAGGAAGCTGAGTAAATTTTACCCTGAACACTTCCTGGGCTCTGTACAAGTTGAAAAATAAAACAAACAGTGGCAGTTCCAGGATTATTTTCAGTATTGAATACAACCTGGTGGGAAGATGTGGCTTGTTGTCAGAGTCCTTAGGCTTGTGAACTGAATCCCAGAATTAAGCCTATTTACTTACTGAACAAGGGCAACACTCCAACCCAAGAGGACAACAGCACTTGGAAATTAGATGTGAACCAAATAGCCAAATTCTTCTTGCCATATTTACCAATCACTCTGCTCCCCAGAGATGGAGTAAGGCTTCCTTTGAGAGAGAACAGAAGTGTGTGTGAGGTAAATCATTCCTCTAGAAAACCAAGAATGGGAGAAAGGGTTCCTTTCTAACTAAGGATTCAAGCATAAATCTTTCTGAGCAAAGTGGGGGATGGGATTACAGATGCTTTACGATTGATATATTGTTTATTTGTATTTTTAAGTTTTTTTCAATGTGAACAATATTTACTTCAGTTTAAAAAAAATTAAAAACATCTAATTTGGTGGTATACACTAAAGTTTTTCTAAAAGCTGTGTAAAGATGAAGCAGTAAGAGCAGAAATGCTTATTTGCATTTACATTTGGAAAATTTTGTATGAGGACAAAATTTCAGGTATCATTAAAATTCCTATTTTTGTTGTTGTTGTTCTACTTTTTCCTAGATTTTTTCTTCTTTTTGACATTTCTTAGTCCTCATATATCACTCATCCTGAAAGAATTCACAGTATCAAGTTGCATGTAAGGAGGATATATACAATTGGCGCTACTATTAGTATGTATAAAATATAATCTCATCAATATTCATTCAAATAATTGCCTTAATTTTTCTTTCCGGTTTTGGGAAAATGTGATCCTGTTCCTAATTTTGATTAAAAACAGTGCTAAAATTTTTTTAAAATATATAACATTTTAAAAAAATTGTTTTAGTTGTCAATGGACTTTTGTTTTATTCGTTTCTATGCGGTGCTGAGAATTGAACCCAGTGCCTTGCACATGCTAGGCAAGCACTCTGCCACTGAGCCACAACCCCAGCCCCCCAAAATACATAACATTTTGATTACTACTTCTTTCTTAGCTAACATCTTTGTATTATAGCACACTGATATGTATTCATAATTCTATTAAAATGAAATGTCTCCCATACACATTAATCTTAGGTCCGGTGCCTCAGCTTGAGGTCCAGTTTCTTGACCAAATTCTCACACAATAAGAATCTAGGATTGTCAAAATCAAACACAAGACCAGGAATGGCGGTGCATGCCTATAATCCAGTGGCATAGGAGGCTGAGGCAGGAGAATTACAGGTTCAAAGCCAGCCTCAGCAACTTAGTGAGGCCCTAAGCAACTTAGTGAGACCCTATTTCAAAATAAAAAATAAATAGGGCTGGGGATGTTGCTTAGTGGTTAGCACCCCTGGGTTCTATCCCGGGTACCAAAAACAAAGAAACCAGCTGACCAAAAATTACCTAAAAAATGAATAATAATGCTAGTTTGAATTCACACTGGTTTATACACTTCCCTGTGGCAAATTAACACAATACTAATACTAATAATACTAATAATAATCTATGTAGAATTATAGTTCAGTATTTTTATACTGGTGTTGTAGAAAATACATCAATGTAATTTACATTTTTTCCTAACTAAAAGTTGGACCTGAGTTCATGGTATAAGTTGGATGATAGAGATTTTTATTTACTTTTTATTTTGTTGACTGACATTCAAAGAAAACTAAGCCATTTGTGTACTAACACCTAACATGTGATAATATTAATGCTTCATTGTAATGTTAATCTAGGAAAAAAATTAAAATATATCATTCTAAGGATAATCACATGGGAAAACTCTTCAGTGGGTATGAATAATATAAAAAAATCCATTGAGCCATCCATCTTGATTTCAAAATCAACTAATTTCCAAACATTGAAACAATTACTGTTATTATAAATATTAGACTAAATGAGATCCCTGACTGAAGATACAAAACATTTTACACCTGAAAGGCTTTGGGAAGTTAGTAATGACTCAATTTCTGATTTGCTAGCTCTGAAAATAAGTAAACAAATTATTCTTAAGATGCTAACTAATACAGCTCAGAATATCTTGTTACTAAAGTCCTGCTTAACATTGAGGAGTGTTTTTTTTTTAAAACTTTGAATTTTAAAAGGCTTTTTATACAAATATTGAGAGAGTTCTTGTTGTCATTTGAATTGGCCAAACTTTTCTTAATGCCCTGTCCTTCGAGAGTATGGTTGGGCGAACGTTTCCTGCTGGCAAAGTGTCATCTCAGTTAGCCTGAAGAAGTGCCCTGTCTGGTAGCATAGCTGACATTTTGATCTGATCCCAGCAGGCAAAGACAGACAAGCTGTCATCCTCCCTATAAAACGGCTGCTATGCAGAACAATCCTGTCTGGTGGGAAAATGCTAGATTTCCCTGGAGAGAGACTGCTGCATGTGGGTTTATATTTATTGTGGATTCACTTGATTTGGTAGATGAATTTGGATGGAAATTCTTATTATTAGTCAGCCTGATGTTTCTTTAATGTTCCTCTGCGGTATTCCCCCATAGCTATGTCTTGGCTCTGCAAACACAAAATCTCGGTTTAATGATTGGTATCCTCCCTGGAGATTTTCATTCTCCTCCCTTCTCTGTTCCTGAAATTCTCCATAACCTTGTGAAGCAAACTAACTCAGTGCCTAGTATATGTTTGCTCTGAAGAGTTTGTGATATTTTTTATATCTTGTCAATTGGAGGTAAAAGAATATTTGAATATTCAAAAGTATTAAGTATCTTAGTGGTTTGATTTCATAGTTACACTCACTTTGTTGGAACTATGAAAGTATGTGTTATTTTAAGCTAAAAGATGTTTTTCATGCCCCTCTAGTGGTAGCCAGTTATCCTCTCAGATTTTTGGCTCACAGATTATAGTGAGAAGCCAAGATCTGCTGAGCATCCAACAGGGTCTTCCACATTGTCTTCATCACCCCAAACTCTGTGCTGCTTTACATGAAACATAAGAACACTAAGATCCTCTTCCATGCATTCCAAGTGACCTGAGGGACTCTTTCCTGGGACCACTATACAATAGTTCCTTATTGGCATAGCACTACTCTCTCAACTTTTCCTCTTGAGATTTATTCTGGCGAGTAATAGATTTCACATTTTTCCTTCATATTTGACCCTAAATTTCTGGAGACACCTGTCAATTTACCCCCAATAACCCCATCACTATACTCCTGTCTGACCTCTTGGCAGTACTAATAGCACCTTCAGCATGGGCCTGCAAGTATCAGCTCAGTGACCTGCCCAGTGCAGTGAGCCTGTGTCCTCATCTTGCAGTACTTGCAATGTGCACAAATCTCTCTCAGTTGGCTTGGTGGTGGTAGTCGTCAGGATGGAGGGATTCTCATAATAAAGAAAATCATATTTATTACAACTTCATCAATTCCTCTCTTTCTACTTTCTAGTATTTTTGTAGAGACTAGACAAAGGTTGGTTGAGATGATGATTAAAGTTACAGTACCTGTTGGGCAATTTATAAATAAGCTTGGAGAGAGATTTCTGGACCTAGTTGTAGATGGTGGGAAATTTATTTGTCCTTGCTCCTGAGTTTTGGGCACTAGTTGCCAATTCTGGGATAAAAACAGTCATACTGAAAACCCTTCCTTTTAGACCTTGTCTATATCCATATATTATTTAAACTGCTATCATCATAACACAAATCCAATATTGACTCAGCAATAGGAAGTCATTAAATAACTTCAGAATATTCTATGGTGTTCATCATTAGTGACTTTATAAACTCTTATTACTAATGCCATACTATTTGTAGAAAATTTGGAAATTACAAAGAAGGTTCATTTTGCAAGTATGCTTTATAAGAAATAATCTTTCTGTGATTTTAAACTATCCAAATAAAAACTTAATTAAAAACAGAACTCATGAGTAATGACTACATCAAAGAATAGTTTCATTTTGACTCAACCTCTATTAACAACACATTAAAAATTTTAATTAAACAGAAGAAAATATTGTTAAGTGTATGATAAATATTATCAAGAAGAAATTGTAGTACAGAAGTAAAGCAAATAAGATAACATCTAAATCCATGCCTCCAAACAAGACAAATTATATCCCATGATACTGAAATTTCTCGTGGTAATAGTAAATTTAATATGGTGTAGATAAATGAATTATATAAATATTGTGGTGACCAAAATGTGGGGGGAAACATACATTCCTAAAATACTTGGAAAATGAGCCCTATTTTGAATTCTTTAAAACATCAAAGTACATTTTTGTTCTTTTTTGCATTATATACACTTAAATTTCATACAATTTTTACATTTTGAAGTTTTATAATTCTTAAATTTAACACAAAAACTGAAATTAAGAGATGAATGAAGTAAAAGAAGAAAGACATCCTTATTAATAAAGGTGCCATCACCATGTGAGGAAATAGTACCTTATCAGCAACCCCAGAAGCCCTAATGTACCTCCCTGTCATAATCTCTTCCCTCCCCACAGGATAACCAACATCCTTATTTCAGTGAGAATATTCTAGTATTCAAATATGCATGTCTAATTTCTATAGCTTATTTTTTGTGGTTTTTGAGGTATTATTAATGTGTAATAAATCACACATATTTAAAGCATATAATTTGATGAGTTTTCACCTTTGATTACTCACAAAAGCACCACTACAGGCAAGATAACAAATATATACATCATCAATGAATTTTTATCATATTTGCCTTTATGAGTTCCCTGCCTCTGTGACTTTACCTGCAATCCCCATCTCTTGAGAACTTCTGATCTGTTTTCCATCACTACAGAGTAGTCTGCATTTTCTGAAATGTTATATTAATGAAATTATACAGTATTTATTCTTTTTTTTTTCACTCACTGTAATATATTTTTAAAGGGAGAAACATACAATTTTATATTCATGCAAATTACAGATAGGATCATTGACAAATTTTATAAACACACACTCACATCCACCTAATTTTAGGTGTACTTCTAATTTGTGTTTTCTTAATGACTAGTGATATTAACCTTATGTGCATATGTTGTCATACACATATCTTCTTTAGTGAACGATCTTTTAATTTTTAAATTAGGTGCTTTGATGTGAACCCAGGGCTTTGTACATGTTATGCAAGCAGGTAAGTTCTCTATAACTGAGCTATAACCTCTATCCCAATATATATAATAAATAAGTTACAAATTATTAAAATCTGTGCTCCCTGTCATACTCTTCTGCATTTTTTCTCTTACTCCTGTTCAAATATATTCCGCTGACTCCTGAAAGCTTTCTTTCACTGCCTCCTAAGGCTGCCACCCATCTGCTGACTAGTAACACAGTTTAGGAGTCAACATAAGAATTTGGATATTCACTGGTGTTTTAATATGTATCAATTTAATTTCCTTTGTTTAAGAATCATGTTGCAGGGCTGAGGTTGGAGCTCAACAGTGGAGTGCTTGCCTTGCATGTTTGAGGTACTGTGTTCAATCCTCAGCACCACATAAAAATAAATAAAATAAAGGTGTTGTGTCCATCTACAACCAAAACAATATTTGGGGGCAAAAATCATGTTGCATTGTACATCTTATTTTGTTTATTGCATTTTGTTTTGTTTGTGGTTATGGACATTTGGCTTGTTTCTAGTCTTTGGCTCTTACAAATTAGGCTGCTATGAACTTTTATGTGCAAGATTGTATATGGGGATATGCTTTTATTTGTTATGATAAATGCCTGGGAATAGAAAAGTCAGATTACATATAGGCACATGATTTATTTTTTAAGAAACTTCTGAACTATTTCCAAATGATGGTAACACTTAAATCTTTGACATCAGAAATGTGCATTCCTGTTTCTCTCCAAACTTGGTAGCGCTTGGTATTTTCAGTCTTTTCAATTTTAACCATTCTATTAGGTATGTTGTACTATCTCATTATGCTTTTAATTTGTGCTTTCCTTATGACTCATGATATTAACCTCATATGAATATGTTGTCACATACATTTCTTATTTTGTGAATGATTTGTTAGTTTTTGCATATTTTTATAAAAATTGAGTTATTTTCTACTGCTCAGTTTTTAGAGTTCCTTGTTTATTCTAGAAGCAAGTCCTTTATCAGATATGCAATTTTAAATATTTTCTTCCAAATGATGACTTCTTTATTCATTATCTTACAAAGTCTTTAGAAAAGCATACGATGTCAATTTTGGTAAAGTCCAATTAATCAATTTCTTCTTTTGTGGCTGATACTTTTATGTCCTATTTAAGAAATCTTTGCCTTATCCAAAGTCATGAAAATTTTTTCTATATATTCTAGAATATTTATAGTTTTAGGTATTATATTCATATCTATAAAGCATCTGGAGTTAATTTTTGTATATGGTATGATATGTGGGTTAAAATTCAATTTTGTCTTATCTATATTCAATTATTCTAACACCATTTATTGAAGATTCTTTTTCTATTGAATTACCTTTGTACCTTTATCAAAAAATCAGTCATAAATTTCTAAGTAGGTCTCTTCTGTGTCCTCTATCTTTAAGCACATTGTCATGGCTTTGATAACAATAGCTCATAATAATCTTTAATTTAGATGGTGTTAATCTTCCAAATATTTCCTTTATTTTCAAAGTTGTTTTGGCTATTCTTTTTTTAAAATTTAATTTGTTATACATGCTTTTAGGGTGCAATTCCCTTCATATTACATATAAAGAGCACAGTTTTCCAAGTCATTGGTTTTACACAAAGTATTTTCATACCATTTGAGTTTTTATACATGCACTTAGTATATTGATGTCAAACTCCTTCTGCCATTGTTTCTATCCCCTTACCCCTTACCCTCCCCTCCCCCTTTTTTCTATTTAACAGTCCTTCATTCCTCTCATCCCCCTCCCTTGCCACTATAATTCAATATCATCATAGCAAAGGAATTAATCAACCTTTGGTTTTCTGGGATTGGCTGACTTAGCATTATTTTCTCCAACTCCATCCATTTACCTGCAAGTGCCATGATTTTATTCTCTTTTAGTGCTTAGAAATATTCTATTGTGTATATATACCAAAGTTTCCCTATCCATTCATCTATTGATGGGCATCGGGGTTGTTGCCACAATCTAGCTATTGTGAATTGTGCTGCTATGAACATTGATGTGGCTGTGTCCCTGTAGTATGCTATTTTTAAGTCCTTTGGGTATAGACTGAGGAGTGGGATAGCTGGGTCAAATGGTGGTTCCATTCCAAGTTTTCCTAGGAATCTCCATACTGCTTTCCAAATTGGCTGCACCAATTTGCAGCCCAACCAGCAATGTAAGAGTGTGCCCTTTTCCCCACATCCTTGCCAGCATTTATTGTTGTTTGTGTTTTTGATAGCTGCCATTCTGACTGGCGTGAGATGAAATCTTAGAGTAGTTTTGAATTGCATTTCTCTAATTGCTAGAGATGTTGAACATTTTTTCAAGTATTTGTTGATTGATTGTATATCTTCTTCTGAGAAGTGTCTGTTCAGTTCCTTAGCCCATTTATTGATTGGGTAGTTTGATTTTTTGGTGTAAACGTTTTTGAGAGCTTTTTATATCCTTGAAGTTAACGTTCTGTCTGATGTGCACGTGGTAAAGATTTGCTCCCATTCTGTAGGTTCTCTGTTTATCTCACTGATTATATACTTTGTGTTTCTGTCGGGACCTTACACTGTCTGCCTACTGGATGGAAAGGCTCTGGATTTCTGGCTGCTTGCCACATTACCAGGCCCTGTTACCTGACCTAGGCTAAGCAGGGGGCGTGGCTATGAGAACCAGAACCGCCCTGCTGGTCACTGATTGGCTATGGCCCATTATAAAGCATTGCCCACCTTTTCAATAAACAAGCTCCTGCACTGACTGACTGGACTCCCCGGTATGTTCCTGTGTCCTTTGAGGGCGGGGGAGGGAATTCCGGCGGCTTTCGCTTTCCCAATCTAGCATCTTCCTTGGGGTAGGCCTTTCTGGCCTCTTTTGCTGGACAAGAGAGGTCCATCCTGGGTACGGGGGGCTAAAGACCCCAATCCCTTATATAAGTTCACGACAAAGTGGTGCCAAGCGCGGGGCAAAACTTCTTGGCAGATTGGGCTAATCGTTTAAGCCAGACAGGGCATTACGAGTGGAGGCATCTTCTAGAAAATGAGGCAGCCATACATCTCTCTCTCTCTTTCTCGTCCACTTTTTCTCTTTCTTCCTCTCCCTTTTCTGGGAACTTCAGTCTTCGGACTTAGGTCTGAAACCTCTGCACAGGGAAACCTGCAGTTTTCCTATGCACCTGGCAGGGGGCGGGGGAGGAAGGATGTCTGGGGAAGGCATGCTCAGTGATGGGTCAGACCTGAGTCTGTCTCCTCCAGCCATGGCCATCCCCCACCATGCCTCTGGTGAGCCGCCTGGGGGGAAGGGCTCCTGCCAAGGGAGGAGGCACACATGTGACCATGCCCCGGGGATGCACGCCTATAGCCAAGCCTTCTATCAACAAGGTTCAAACTAAACCTCCTTTTAAAATCTTAGGAGCTGAACTTAAATTGGATTCTGTCTGTACCCTTACTCTTTGGTAGAGCTGCAAAAGCTTTTAGGAGAGCTCAACTAGTTAAAAAGTGCCTTAGGTGAAGGCATCTGCTCACAATAGCAGTTCCCCACCCTTCCAGACCTGAGCCAGGACTTACATTAATATGCAAATGGAGAACTAAGCTTAAGCTCCAGAGGAAAAAAAAAAAAAAAAGGTTACCTCAGCCAGGACTTACCCAGGGACTCACATTGAAATGCAAATGGAGAAGTAAGCTCAAGCCCCAAAGGAAAAAAAAAAAGGTTAAAATGTCTTTTTATTAGCCTGTCATTTTTCTAAGATTTTTTGAGCTCATGATTCTGATGTTTTAGTTATGTTGTGTGTACACTTATGTTCTGTTTATGTGTTTATGTGTGTGTGGACTGAGTGAAGGATAGATGAACACACGCTGAAACCGCCATGTAGGAAAAGGGAGGGGGTTTATTGATTTACCAAAGAAACACGTGGAGGGGATGGGGGTGAACTGTTGGATTCTAGGCAGAGGCTGCACCTCCCAGGCAGAAGGCCACACCTCCCCAGGTGCCTTGTGAAAAAACTACAGCTCCCAGGATCCTCCAGCAAGTCCCTTGTCCACTACCACTACCTCCCCCCATGACCTCTGCTGGCCTATAGGACAAGGACTCACTCCAAGGGGGTTTTATGGCCCCTACTCTATTTAAGCCAGCCCCGCACTGAACTCTGCCCCTTTTTTCCTTGTTCCTGCCGCCTTTTGTTCTTGCTCTCTGTTCCTGCCTGTCCCTATTCCCCTCCATCCCTTCCCTACCCCCCCTTCCCTTCCCTACCCTTGCCCATGTGGCACCCCAATAAACCCTTTTATTTCACGAACACGGTGTTCCCAGCTAAGTTAACTATGTTTCAGCAGTTTTCTAACATGAACCACAAAGGAAATGAGTGGGGGGGGGGGGAGGAAAAGAAAGGGAAAATGGGGGTTTACTAAGGGAAAGGGAGAAAGGGGAACGGGGAAGGGGTGAGCTAGTGAGAAGATGATGGCGAAAAGAGAGCGATTTCAGTCCAGGGGTGGCTTAAATAGAGTGGGGGTCAGAAAGCCCCCTGGAGTGAGTCCTCGCCCTATAGGCTACCAGAGGTCAGGAGGTAGTGGCCAGGGCACTTGCTGGCCAGGTTTGCTGGTCATGCTGAGGATCTTGGGAAACGTAGTTTTTAACAAAGCACCTGGGGAGGTGTGGCCTTCTGCCTGGGAGGCACAGCCTCCTGCCTGGAATCCAACACTGAGCGCTCATGAAAATTTAAAATATGGATCCAAATATCTTTAACTCATGTGATTTAAAAGTTCTTTACCATCAGAAATTCTAAAGTTGGACCTTCGCTCTGGAACTCCAAGATAGAATGCCATCCAAGGAGATGCACACCTTGGAAAAGTTCCAAGGCCCCAAGATGTGCCTTCTGTTTTTTGGATTACTAGAGTGAACTGCCACATCAAAAAGAAAATAATAACAACAATAATAATAATTCCTAGTTCTTGCCGTCTTATGTCATGTCTTGTCTTGTATTCTACGGTTTTTCTGCCTTTTTATTATGTCTCTTCTCTGGAGTAAATGTAAGAAAAGTAAATTTATAAGTGACTTTGTTTATTAGACATTAATTTTCAAGGTTAAAATACTAACTGTTACATTCCATTGTGTTGGGTTCCAGGCAGGAGGCTGTGCCTCCTAGGTGGAAGGCCACACCTCCCAGATAATTTGTAAAAAAGACTACATTTCCCAGGTGCCTCAGCCTGGCCTGCAAACCTGGGGAAGGCCACACCTCCCATATACTTTGTAAAAAGACTACATTTCCCAGGTGCCTCAGCCTGGCCTGCAAACCTGGCTAGTAGGTGCCCTGGCCATCACATTCCCTGTCCTCCATGCAATTTTTGTCCCTTACCATGCCACGTGGCACCCCAATAAACCATCCCTTTTCAACATGGCGTTCCAGGGTAACTTCTTGTCCTAACAAATTCTAACACATTGAGTAACATTATTGATTGTTTTCATAAATTAGTCTTTGTCATCAATGAAACAGATTAAAATTTCAACAGGTCTAATTCTATATGCATGAATGTTATGTTCTTATGAAGTGGTTAACAGATGTGTATGATTCTATATAAAGGTTTATAAAAGATTTCTGTATATGCAGAGGCTCTAAGGATTCGGCTGTTTCCGTTGGGAGTACTGCAAGTAACAATATTTTTATTGAGATAAAAGGGTTACCTAAATTAAAATTATTACAAAAATTATTTAAAATTATGAACAAAAAGGTATTATATAAAAGCTCTGTAAATGTTAATTAAATAAGTATATAGAACAATCAGGAAATGCTATTTAAGGTTTTTTCCTAAGGTCAAATGTTAATGTACTAATATAAACCAAAGCTTAATCTATGATAAGAAGACAAAAATTTCTTAACATTAATTTACCTATAACATTATATTTATTAAGTTTTGGGTTTTTTTTAACAAGTAATCTAAAAGAAATTAAAAATTATACAGCTGTAATTAAACAACAACTATTATTTTAAAATATTATCAGGTTATTTCTTTAGAAGCTAAATTGATTTATAAAGCCATCAATGTAATTGTATATTATAAAAGCATTTTGCTACTTTCACAAAAAAGGTTAAATATTCTCAAAATGTCTTTAATCCATTCTAAATGTGATATTTTGCCAGCTAAAGTTCATGAGAGCTCAAGCAGCAATGTATGTAAACACTGTGAAATTTTATTTAAGAAGCAGAGATCAACTTCAAAATTAAAACACCTGACCTAAGATTAAAGAACCCCACCATACCTGAGATAAGATAAGGCTCTGGTCTTACATGCTAGAATGTATGGTCTAAAGAGTGATTCTTGTTGTTCAGAAACAGGGATTATAGTATATAACTCAGAATCCAAGGTGGTTATTACACGAACTAAACGTGTTTTTAAGTTTGCCTGTTAATGTTTTGTACCACAAACCCCAGCTAATAAAGGGTAAATGACAACTGTAAGTTTATAAGCATTAAAGTTAAAGCCCAGTAATCTCAATTCAAGATTAACTTACTAGATATCTAAGATCAAGACCTTAAATTAATTGAAAAGGGCCAAGAAAAACCAATATTTGGTTCTTGTCCCAGAGTCTGCCTGTTCGGGAACAGGAAACTTCTCTAAAGAGCTTTGCATCTCTGGGCCACATGATTTCCTGATCAAGGAGATAAATGAGACCTATAGAGAATAAAAAGCCAATCAGTGCACTTGCTAAAATGAGGGTCCATAAAAAGGGAGAAACATCCCTAATGTTTCTGAGGGAAGCCACAAGGTCAAGCAAGACCTGGACCCATCCTTGCAGAAGGCACCGAGCAGAAAAGCTACTCTCAAGTTTCCCCAAGATTCCCATCAGAAATCAGCTGACTCTTAGCAAAAGTTAAAAGCAAAAGTCAATTTGACAGATTTCATTCTAAATATCTAGTAAACAATTGAAACAGATACACAACCATTCCTGGGCATTTTAGAAGTAAAAGTAACTTCAGATATATACTTGTGTAAAAGAAACAGTTTAACAACTAAGTAACTGCCAAGTCAAAAGTTTTTAGTCAGTTTAGGGCCTGCAGATCTTCCTAACCTACACAGGTAGGCTTAATATTCAGTAGTATGATTATCTAGCCCTAAGTGACAGAGATAAAGAGTTCTCTACTAGATACAGAGGTCATACCAATAGAAAGATTTTATAGGATCAGATGACATTAAGTAGCTTAACTACCATCTTATCTAGATAGACATCTATAACAATGATTGTTGTGTTTACATTCCTGATAATTGTGCATGTTAAAAAATTATATTCCCAAACAAAGGCCATAGCCACTCTTGCCTATTATTGGAGATAACTTCTCAGCCCTCACACCTCCTGGTGAAAAATTATTGACTGTTACATGTTCCAGATGCTGCAACGTTTATTCAATACTCATGTTTTTTGTTTCTCTAATAGAAGCTCCCGTCCCTGATGACATTACAACCTTCCCCAGGCTTCAATCTGACCTGACTTCTAACAAGGGAACTCCAAACTACTTCCCACATCACTTCGCCCACTTTCAGCTTGAAGAAGCCAGATTCGGTCATCGTCCTATTCCCTTACAGTAGTAAGGAGTTCCTAAAATTAGAAGGGTAAAGAATCCAAAATCTTATAGATAGTTGGTATCTGTCTTCACTCAATGGCCCATTAAACCCTCTCCACCTGAGGGCTTAAAGGTGCTTTTACCCAGGTTAAAACAAATAATAGACCCTGTTTTATGAGCAAATCATTACAAAAATTTTTCAAAAGATGACACATTAAACAAGCCATCATAGAGAGGCACAATAAAACCCTAAAAGACCAATTAATAAAACAAAAGGGGGAGGCAGCCTCCATCATCAGTTAAAAACAGCGATGCTTAAATTTTTCCAAGCATCAGCCTTTGACTGTCTTTCAGAGACATTGGTCCAACCAGATGCCCTACCTATGTGTCTTTCCAATTGGAGAATCAAGCCCTATTTGGGTACCTGCTAGGGAACTCAAATACTGCCAATTAGAACAAAATGACTACCCAAGAGCACATGCTCTTGAGGGGTGATTTTTTCCCTTTTTCCACAGGAATGAAAAAACCATGATGGATCCTCTTTCTCATTGTGATTGGACTCCTTATCATCTCTATCCTGATGTTCATCATGAGCACTGTTGCCTTGGACTCTCCCTTTGTCAGTATTTCAACTGTCTGCGACGAGAGAAGAGGGACTATGCCTATTCCTTAGAGAAAAGTGCTATTTCGTTGCCAACTGTCCAGACTTTGTTCTAGACGGCTTCTTTTGGTCTGAACTAAATGGGTCGGCTTTAGCTCAAGCAATTACTTTCTCATGCTGGACTTTGTATCTGTCTAATCCCTACCTTCTCCCTTTTTTGTGAAATCCCTGACTGTCATTTTCCTTGTGTTCACTTTTGGGCCCTGTGTACAGCTTGGTGGTCTGCCAATAATGCCTTTAGGGATGCTGAGCGAGAGCCCTACAGACTTGGCCATGGTCCTTAACAGGATGAGGAGGTCTAAACAAAATGGGGAAGCCCCATTTTGAAAAAAACAAAACGGGAAAATGTCGGGACCTTACACTGTCTGCCTACTGGATGGAAAGGCTCTGGATTTCTGGCTGCTTGCCACATTACCACGCCCTGTTACCTGACCTAGGCTAAGCAGGGGGCGTGGCTATGAGAACCAGAACCGCCCTGCTGGTCACTGATTGGCTATGGCCCATTATAAAGCATTGCCCACCTTTTCAATAAACAAGCTCCTGCATTGACTGACTGGACTCCCCGGTATGTTCCTGTGTCCTTTGAGGGCAGGGGAGGGAATTCCAGCGGCCTTTGCTTTCCCAATCTAGCATCTTCATTGGGGTAGGCCTCTCTGGCCTCTTTTGCTGGACAAGAGAGGTCCATCCCGGGTACAGGGGCCTAAAGACTCCAACCCCTTATATAACTTCGCAACGTTTCCATATAAATGTCAGAATCAGCTTGTCAATTTCTTTAGAAAATGAAAGATTTTCTGGGATTTTGATTAGTCTGTGCTGAATTTAGAGATCAGTTTTGGGAAAACTGATATCTCAGAAATATCAAATTTTCAATTCATGAATAAGTTATATCTTGCTCTATATATTTTGAATTTTTCTCAGCAAGGACAGATTATACATCTTTTTTGTCAGATTGACTCTGAGCATATAACACTTTGTTTCTACTGTAAATAGCATTTTAAAATTTTTATTTCTTACTTTTTGCTGAAGTATAGAATAATAAAATTGTTTTTGATTCCGTATCCCACATTCTGTTGAATTGGTAAATTCATTTGTTAATTCTAGTAAATTTTTGTAAATTAAATATAATCTTCTTCATATACAATCATTTGGTATCCTAATTAAAACAGTGTAATGCCTTTCTTCCCTATATGAATGATCTTTAGTTCCTTTTCTTATCTTATTGCACTGGATAAAATCTTCACTAAGTTGAGGTGGAATAATCAAGATATTGTAATTTTCACCATAATGTATGACCTTAGTTGAATCTTTTTGTAGGTGTCCTTTATCAAGTTCTGGAAGTTCTATTCCTACTTTGCTAAGAAGTTTTTTAGATTAATATTCTTTATCAGAACTATCTGTTGAATTTTGATCAATCCTTTGTTGTTAGTGAGGTAATTAAATGGTTTCACTTTTCTGGTTAATATGGTTAATACACTAATGACTTTTTTGAGCATGAAATCAACCTTGCATTCCTGATGAATCCCAGCTGTTTATGCTTTATTATCCCTTTTATATATTGCTAATATTTTGCTTAAAATGTTGGCATCTACATTCATGGGAACTATAAGCCTACATGTTTATTGTCATATCTTTTTAATGTTAGGGGTATAAAATTTTAGTCTCATAATGAGTTGAAGAAATATTTCCTACTGAACAATCTTCTAGAAAATTTTGATATTATTTCCCTGTAAATGTTTAATAGAGTTCTTTAATAAGTCCATAAGTGTCTAGAGTTATATTCATCGGAAATTTTTAACTATAAAGTCATTTTATTTGGTAGATATTGGGCTACATATTGCTTCTTGAATAAGGCTCTGCAGGCTTTTCTCCCTACCCCCCAAAAAAAAACAATTATCAAATTTATTGGCATAGACTCTTTATTATGTTTCCATGTTTTGTCCTCACATCTACAGAATCTATATACACTCAACACTTCCATCTCTCATAGTCATAACCTGTGTGGTTTACTTTTACATTTTTTTCAGTCATTGAGCTCACCTGGTATTTCCCTTTTCTTAAGAATCACTGCCCTTTGTTTTCTATTGGTAAATGTCTTCAAAACTACTATTTCTTTATTCTTTAGCTTTCAGGTAAAAGGGTATATCTGGACCCATCTTGTTCTGAAGGCTTAAAGTTCGCCTATCTTTTTTGAAAAAATTTTAAAGTTTCATTTTAATAACTAGTTTTCCTTGAATATGTTATTTTCTTCCCTTTGCAATTTATCTCTTAAAGAAACCATGTCATTTGTTCAATAGGGATTCCCATAACCTGAATATTAAATATTTCATTTTCATGGAAACACTATAATGTGCCTTTGTTCTCTATATTTTCCATATTTGTTGAAATTTGGTTTATACTGAATATAAACCTATACATAGGTTCAGTTTATACTGATAAACTTCTTTTAAAATGCTTTTGTTTCTGTAGTATGAAGGACATACAGCATTTCCAATATGGTAGCTACTATCACATGTGAGATATTGACCCCTGAAAATGTGAGCTTATATATGAATTTAAGTGTACTGTTACTGTAGAAAATACACTGGCTTTTGAGAACTAAAACTTTTTAATGTGTTCTCTAGAAAAGTTTTAATTTCTTATGTGGACCTGCATTATATTTCTTCTGGACAAAGTTGATTTATGATATCTGGTTTTCTCTTGGGTGATATCAGAAGCTATTGAGTCTTAATAACTTTACTGATTAATTTTTTAAAGTGGAAAAATAATTATATGCCAATTGTATCATAATTTCTTCATTTATTTGTTGGAGTACTCTTTTGAGGAGAAATACTACTTTACCTTTTATTAACTGGTAGTGCAATTTGGATGGGAGTATTAGAGCAAATACCTTATCTTTTTCTTTGTTTGATAGCATATGGTCCCCTTTCATCCTCCGAAGTAACAAGAATTTTAGTATTAGGAATTCATAGAATTTAAACTTATTCCATACATTTTGATTGCTTGTAGTTATTTTATGAATTGGTGCTCAATTTTTTTTTCTCCCATCAGAGCCTGTTTTAGTCAGTTTTTTGTTGCTGTGATCAAAATACATGAAAAGAACAACTTAGAGAAGAAAAAGTTTATTTAGGCTCATGGTTTCAGAGGTTTAGTCCATGGTTGGCCAACTGATAATTCTGGACCCAAGGTGAGGCAGAACATCATGGCAGAAAGGCATGATAAAGAAAAGCTGCTCGGGACATGGCAACCAAGAAGCAGAGACAGAGAGTTACGCTCATCAGGAACAATGTATAACCACAAAGTCACATCCCCGGTCACCTACTTCTTCCAGTCACACCCTATCTGCCTACAGTTACCCTCCAGTTAATCCATGTCAGTGGATTCATCCACTGATTAAGTTATACATCTCATAATCTATTAATCTATCATTTCACCTTGGAATATTCTTGCATTGTCTCACATGAGCTTTCTGGGGACACCTCATACCATAACAGAGCCCATTTAAATTAGCTTCAATATACTTTAAAAACAACTGAGGTGATCTTTGATAGTCTCATTGGTATCAAATATTACCAGCTATTCTGGGTACATTTGGTATTGTTCTTGCTTCAATTTAGAATGACATTTTCCCAAGAAAAACTATTCCTATTCAGTGGGAATGTGGATATATTATGGACATAATCTGGATATTAGGTAGGCTCATTACTCCTAATTTGGTCATTGTTTCCAATTCAGGATTCATTATAGAATAGTTATTTATCTGTACGTGTGTGCATAGGCACGTGCTTATTTCCCACAGAATCTTGTACCTCACAAATATAGTCTTGCTCATAGATTATCATATGATTGTTGTTTTTGAAAATTGCATATAAATAAAATTTTAGAATAACAATACCATCATTAGAATTAAAACAATTACTGAAAAGTTAAAAGACTTTTGAACTGATGGACTCCCCATTTTTATAGTCTTAATTGAGCATGTATTTTTATATCTTTCTGTCAGTGTGCTTCTGGGCATTTCTGGCTTTCTGAATCTCATTCTCAAAGCTTATGTAAAAATGTTGTCTGGGTTTTAATATATCAATACAGGTTTTCTGAGCCCTTTATGTTACTTGAAGATCAGTTTTGCTAGATATAAAATCCTTTGTTCATATTTTTCTCTCCTCACTAAATATTCTAGATTGACCTACCTTTTTGAATTAGTTAAGCCCAACTGCTGTTGGGATATCCAAACCCTTTCCAGTCTCACCTGCTGTCCTTCAGTTGACTTGGATAACTTTCAAGTGAGTACTTGTTGGCTACTTAATGGTTCTAAGTCTGTCAGATATCTCTCAGATTCCCTTTTCTTCCTTCCTGTACAGAGAAGAATTTGTGGCTATATCTTGTCAACTCATCATTTTGAAATATTTGTCTTCGATTTTGATTGCTAAATGTGTAGTAAAAATTAACTTTACCCAAAGATAGGTCAGGAGTTTATCCTCAATTTCTGGGAGATGGTCTATAAATCATTGGAATATTCTGCTTGTTAAGAGTATTTTGTTTTCCTGGGAGCCTTTGACTAAACTCATAGTCTAGCCATGTGATTCATGAGGACTTTAAGCCACATGTAGTTGCTTGATCTCTAAAATAGCTGGAGGCTGAAGTTGAGTCATGCAGATATTACATCATGTTTATGTTAGCAAACCCCAGTAATTATTCTGGACTTATGTTTCAAGAGAATTTCCCTGATTGGCAATGTTATTAAAATATCATCACACATTGTTGCTGGAAGAATTTAATGTTGCACATGTCTTCCCTGGAGAAGAAAACTTAGTGCTCTAGATGCACTATATTCCAGGTGTCTTCCCCATGAATCTCTTCCCTGCACTATTTTTAATCTGTATTTTTTGACTGCTATTAATCACAATGATGAATATAATAACTTTCAGTGATTTCTGAGTCCTCCTAGTGAATTAATGACACTGAAGTTGGTTTTGTAGATTCCCATATTTATAATTGGTGTTAAAATTGAGCAAAGCCAAATATTCAGTAATTTTGTATTACACAGTTATAGAATGTTAGAATTACTAAGTAATAAATACAGAAGATTATAGTCACACAGTCAAGAATGTTTAGTGACATAATTTCTTGGTCACCAAATGAAGCATTTTGGTAATTGCTACAAAAAAATCTCTGAATCTCAATGTAAAACTACAATATTCGAACATTCTGTCTGATCATAATACTTGATAAACACAGCATAATAGACTAAATAATAGTTTCCAATGCTATCAAATCCTAATCCCTGAAAACTGTGTTAATTTATTTGTAAAAGGAAGTTTTGCAGATGTGGTTCTGATTAGGATTTTGAGGTGAAGAGATTATTTTGGATTATCTGGGTAGGCTCTATATAAATCACTTGTGTCTTTATGAGAAGAAGTCAAAGGGAGATTTGAGACATACAGAACAGGAAGAAGAGAAGAAGGTGGTGTGATCCCCCAAGCAGAGATTTGAATGGTAGAGGCACAAACCAGGGAATGTTGGCAGTCTCTAGAAGTTGGCTAAAATCGTTTCAAGGAATTAATTCCCCTCCAGAGCCTCATAAGTAAACATGGTCCAGCCAACACTTTAATTTCACCTGAGTGATAGTGATTTTGGACTTGGTTACAAGAATGTAAAAAATTAATTTCTTAGCCACTCAATTTCTGATAGTTTGTTGCAGCAACCACAGGAAACAAATCCATGTGGTATTTTGTTATGAGTAAATGGATTTGCTCATAAAATTCTGTCTTCTTGGAAGGAGAATACAAAATACAGTTCATTACTTACCAAACTTATATCTTCTTCAAAACCCAGCTAACATGTTGACCCATCATATATAGCTGTCTTTGGCATAGTGCTCTGGTATTTCAAAAGGTAGAAACAAATGCCAGAACACTGTATGCTCTCATAGGACATTTTCATTATATTTGTTTATTGTAATTTTATAATTCATAATATATCCACATCTGTTTTCTTCATCCCTTCACATACTGTAACTTCCCCTAGGGTACACAGTCTTTTAAATATTAGTCTTAACATTCTCAGAATCTGATTAATTTCACTTAGCAGTATCCATATAGATAATCCTGTATTATAGTTAAGTGGAACAAATTGTTTTGTTAGACTTTTATGCACAAGATCAGGTCCTTTGAGTCATTCTCTACATATGTAGTACTGAATTTCCTTTAAGTAGTCATACCTAGATATTGCTGGGAAATGGTCCAAAGAGCAAACACTGGATAGATCCTTTCACATTTATGTATTCTAGATCTGAGAATAAATTCAAAGCCTATGAGTTTTGCCATTGATTCAACAGCAATAACCTGAGTCCTTCTAGATACCTCCAGGAAGATAGTCACATGCTATATCATTTTATACTAGCTTCTATCATCTTGAAAATTCTAATTCACTATTTTTACATATATCTCACTGTTTCTAGTAGAATCATTATAGAAACATGGTTTAAGCTATGATTATAAATTCACTGTTTCCATGGTTTTTATCTATTTACAGAAATCCTGTGTTTCTACCACATTATTTTATGATGCTTCATTTAGATCACACTATAGTTTTATAACAGAGTTCTGTTACAACTTTCTATTAAATTTTTTATTCCAACAATCCACACCATCACACCATCTGTGAAATTTTTGTTCTGATACATTTTAATATCCTCAATATTTTTAAGTTTATATATACTGCAAATTAGAAGCATTGCCATTTAAGAGATAAATATGACAATATTCCTTCATATTCATTACTCTATTTATTATGAGTATTTTACCTTATAAATCTGATTATATTAATATATTTTAAATTAGAAAGTAAATTATTAAATCCCTTAGTCTCTACATTTTCTAATTCTTTCCAGTCTATATTTCTATAATTTAAAAAACATTCCATTATGAATGAATATATAATTTTATATCTGCTATCAAACAATTAACATATAATTTTTCATGGAGAGGCTTCAGTTTAGGATGATAATTTAAAACTATTACTGAAACTGCTTTCAAATGGATTCATGCTCATTGATATTTGTTTATTCCTAATATTTTACTCTTTTGAAATGACAGAATTAATATATGATTTAATGTATTTTTGATTGAAATAGTCTTATTTCCTCTGTAGGCCTTGTAAATTTCTACTTATCTATTATGACTCAATTTAAACATAATTTCTTTCATCTAAAATTTTTCTGAACCTCAAACTGAAGCTGATTCTTCCAGTGAAATCTGACATATCTTTTCTATACTCCTGTAACCCTGTGTATACCTACCTTTATTTTCTCAAGCATAATTCCAAAGTATAATTGGCTTCATGAATGTAACCTCTTTCTTTTTCCAAAACTTATGTTCTGATAGTTCTAGTTTATGGAATACGCTGTGATAATTTGACACATATATTATATATATACATAGGATGCAATGATCAAATCCATGTACTTAACATTTCCACCTCCTTAAGCATTTTAAAAAATTTTTGGTTAGTATGGAATCCTTATTCATATTTATGGAGTAATGTGTGATACATAGATATAAAATATGTACATGTCAAATCAGGATAATTAATGTTTCCATTTCCTTATCATTATTTTGTGTTTAGAAGCTTCAACTTCCTTTCTTCTAGTTATTCATAAAATCTGTAATAGGTTGTTGGGAATGACAGTCAACAACGATTCTGTAGTTTACTTCTATCTGACTGTGTTTGGGGTACCTGTTATATAACCACCCACAATTATCCTCCTCCCCATCTTTTTTCAGCCTCTGGTGTACCCTCTCATATATTATGACATCTTAAAACATCTATATATGAGCAAGTATATGCAGAATTTGTCTTTCTGCCTCTGATTTATTTCATTTAATGCAACATCCTCCAGTTTCATCCAATGAAAAATGACAGAGTATTTTTTTTATGGATGAATAATATAACATATTTTCTTTATCCATTCTTCTGTTGATGGGGGCATTTAAGTTGATTCCATGTCTTAGTTATTGTAAATAGTGCCAGTGTGTCTCTTTGTTATGCTGGTATCATTATCTTTGGAATATACTCCCAAGGGGGACAGCTAGATCATATGTTATAAAAATTTTAAGTCTCTTGTGGAACCTTCATATTGTTTACAACAGTTGATTACTAATTTATATTATCTAGATCCCAAGAGTTTACTTCTGTATACATCCTCACTAGCATTAGTTATTCTGTGTGATGTTGATAATAATCATTCTAAGCAGGATGATATTTCATTGTGATTTTGACTTGCATTTAGCTGACAGCTAATGAAAGTGAACTTTTTTAATGTATTTTTTGGTGACTTGAATTTCTTCTTTTGCAGAGTATATATTCATATCCTTGACCCATTTTTAAGTTTAGTTATTTGTGATTTTTGTTATTGAGTTTTTTTCCCCAATTTCCTCATATGTTGCAGACATTAATTCTTTGTTAACTGGAGAATTTGCACTTTTTCCCATTCTGCACGTTGCCTCTTTACTCTGTTGATTGTCTCCTCTGCTGTGCAGAAGTTTGTTAGTTTGATATAATTCCATTAGTCTATTTTTACCATTGTTTTCTGTGTTTTGGGGGTGTTATAAAAATCATTTCCTTTATTAATGTCTTGAAGTGTTTCTTCTATGCTATCTTCTAGTTGTTCCATAATTTCATATCTTACACTTAGGTATTTGATAAATCTTAGATTGATTTTTTTATATAGGGTAAGAGAAAGGAGCTATGTTTTAATCTTCTGGAGGTGAGGATGTGGCTCAGTTATGGAACACTTGCCCAACATCTGCAAGGTCCTGAGTTCAATATCTAGCACTGCAAAAGGAAAAAAAAAATGCTGCATGTAAATATCATTTTCCTAGCATCTTTTTTTAAAATGTGTCTGTCCTTTTATCAATATGTTTTTGGTGCTGTGGTAAGAATCAGTGGACTATATGTGGGATTATTTCTAGGCACTCTGTTCAGATCCATTAGTCTGTGTGTCTGGTTTTATGTCAACAGCAAGCTATTTAATTACATATCTTTCTTGTATTCTTTGAGTCAGATAATGTGATATCTCCAGTTTTGTTTCTCCTTTCTTCTTCTCAAAGTTGCAAAGTGACTTTGGTTATTTGGGTTCTTTATGCTTCCATATGAATTTTAGGGTTCTTTCCTAAGTCTGGGAAGAATAGGATTGGTATTTTGATGGAGAGTACACCAATATATGTAAATTGCTTTGGGTAATATAAATGTCTTAGAATATTATTTATTCTAATCCATAAATGAGGGACATCTTTCTATTTTTTGTGTTCTTTCTTTTATCAGAGTTTTATCATTTGAATTGTAGAGGTCTTTTATTTCCTTGGTTAATTTTTTTACATTTCTATAGCAATCATGAATAAATTCTTTTTATAATTTCTTTCTTAGCAATTTTGCTATTAGTGTATAATAATACTGTTTATGTCTATATGTTGATTTTGTGTTCTGCAACTTTACTGAATTCACTTATTAGTTATTATAGTCATTTTGTGGAGACTTTAGGATTTTCTACATAGAATCATATCAATTTACATGCCTTTTATTTCTTTGGTTGATCATCTTGGCTGTGATTTTTAGTACTATGTTGAGTAAGAGTGGTGAGAGTGGAAATCCTTGTATTGTTTTAGATCTTAAAGGAAGATTGTTCTGCATTTCCCCATAAGATATTGGCTGTGTGTTTGTTATACATAACCTTTATTAGGTGTGGTATGTTCTTTCCATAACTAATTTGTTTGATTTTTTATTATGAAGGATCTTTAATTGTATTCAGTACTTTTTCTGTATATATTGCAATAATCTTATGATTTTGTCTTTCATTTTATTGATATATTATAGTCCATTTATTGATTTTTTTGTTAAACCATTCTTGCATCCCTGGTACAAATTCTACCTGATCAAGTTCATTTAATGTTAAGGCACTAATATAAAATATACTGGGATTTGATTTGCTAGTATTTTATTTTTGAATGTTAATGAACCTATATTTATGTTAAAAAAAAAATATTGGGGGAGGTTGGGAAGATGGTGGACAGAAGAGAGGTGCTTTGGGGAGTCAGTCACTAAAAAAGATATAGTGGAGAGTTTTGTCCGGGTGTTCCTGCAACTGCAAGGGAGCTAGGGCATTCCTGCTTCTTGGGGGCAGTGAGACGGTGGAGTACAGCGAGGGTGAGACTCCAGATCACTGACATGCGGGGACCCCACACAAGAGATCGGCAGTGGAGCCAGTGAGAACACCGCGGTAGGGCAAAGTCCCTGGCAATGGCATGAAAGTGGAGTTGCGCAGAAGGATAGGCAGAAAGTTAGATGTGGACAACATTGCAGCCCAGAGTACTTTCATGCAGATTGCCTGGCAGGGTTACACTCAGGTCAAGGGAAGTGCCTTTAAGGCCAAGGAGAGGGATCACCACCATTTTTGAAAGTGGTTGCAGCAGATGGAGAAAGAAGGAAGGAAGAAGGGAAAAACAGCTGCGTGTGGAAACCAGTGGGCATCCAAGGAATCTGCCAGTGCTCTAAGGACAACACACACCTGGGTGAGACACGGTTAGGCAGTGGGGGAACGCGTATCTGAATCCAGTGTGATGGCCCCCGAGACTCTGCAACTATGGAGAAGCGTGGAGAGTAGATGCCTACTGGACAATTGTCTTTCAGTGCCATTTACCAGGTGGCCCAACCCCCAGCACCATTCTTCAGGTAACCAAGTATGCAGACTTAACTCCACCCACAACTACTCTACAACAGCCAGGGTGTGTTCCACCACAACTAGCTTAACAGCTGGAGGGTCAAACAGACAAGCTTCCCTAAAGGTTGCTTGACTGAGACTTATTTGTGGGTTCAACTTTGTTTTTTGTTTTTTTGTTTTTTCTTTTTTTCTCTGTTTTTTCTCTTTTCTTCTTCCCTCATCTTTCCTATTTTTGCCCCACCCTTGCCCTCTCAACAGAGGCAAAAACAAGTTTTATACAGGAATTAGGATTTTTAGAACTAGGGCAACTGAATAATACATCAAAGAACTGTTATATATAGTTTCTCTCTATTTTTCTACTCAATTTTTCTTTCTTCTCTTTTTCACTAATTTCTACTACTTTGACATTTTTTATTTCTCTCGACATTTACATAAGTTTGGTTTATATATACATTTGTCTTCCCACGAAAGTGTTCACTCCAATTCCTTTCCTCTCTCTTCTACTGATATTAAACTACTTTCACAAATTTTGCTTTTCGTACTTCCTAAGAAAAAACAATGTGATAGCTTCACTTCTTTCCTCCTAAGCATATCACCTGTGTCCAACATTTAAAATTATAAAGCCCTTTACAAACATATGGAGTATATTGGAGACAATATCTGAATTCACAAATTCTGTGCATTGTGATCAAATTGTAATTATCTGAATAGAAAATGTCTGGTTTTAGAGTTCAAAGTGTTTATGAGGGGATCTGATAGCATTGTATTACAGGAGCATCATAAGGCTTTAAGGTAACAATGAAAAAGTCAAGGTTCCACAGCACTAGAAGAAAAGTCACACAAGTAATATGAAAAAACAAGGGAAGAAAGTGTCCCAAACAAATAAACATATCTTCTTAGCAGATTCCTTGGTAAGCAAGGTAGATGAAATGTCAGAGAAGAAATTCAGGAGATACATAATCCAAATGTTGATGGAACTAAAGAAAGAAATGAGGGAACAAAGGCAGGCAGTAAAAGATCATTTTGACAAAGAACTTCATAAACAAATAGAAGAAGCAAAAGGTTACTTTAATAGGGAAATAGAGGTTCTAAAAGCAAACAGAAATTCTGGAAATGAAAGAAGCAAGAAATCAAATTAAATGTTCAACTGAAAGCATCACCAACAGATTAAACCACTTGGAAGAAAAGACCTCAGATAATGAAGACAAAATATATAATCTAGAGAAAAATGTAGACTACACAGTGAAAATGATAAGAAATCATGATCAGAACATTCAAGAAATATGGAATAGCATAAAAAGACCAAATATAAGAGTGATGGGGGTAGAGGAAGGTGCAGAGTTGCAAACCAAAGGAATGAATTATTTATTCAAGTAAATAATAGCAGAAAAATTTCCAAACATGAGGAATGAATAGGAAAACCAAGTTCAAGAGGCTTACCTAACACCAAATGTACAAAATCACAACAGATCCACACCAAGGCACATTATAATGAAAATGCCTAATATACTCAACAAGGAGAAAATAATTAAAGCCATGAGAGAAAGGAATCAGATTACATATAGGGGGAAACCAGTTATATTATGTGCAGATTTTTCAACCCAGACCTTAAAAGCTAGAATATCCTGGAACAACATATTTCAAGCTCTGAAAGAAAAGAGATGTCAACCAAGAGTCTTATATCCAGCAAAATTAAGCTATAGATTTGAAGATGAAATGGAAACCTTCCATAACAAGCAAAAGTTAAAAGATTTTACAACTCAAAAGCCTGCACTTCAGAACATCCTGGGAAAAATATTGCATGAAGAAGAAAATAAAAGGAAAAAAAAAAAAAAAAAACAATGAAAATCAGCAAAGGGAATTATTAAACTAAAGGAAACACCAACCAGAGGAGAAACCAAATCAAGTTAAATACCATAAACAAATAAAAATGGATGGGAAAACGAACCACGTCTCAATAATAACCCTGAATGTTAATGGCCTAAACTCACCATTCAAAAGACACAGACTGTCAGACTGGATTAAAATAAATGACACAACAATATGCTTTCTCCAAGAAACCCACCTCATATGAAAAGACATCAACATACTGAAGGTGAAAGGCTAGGAAAAATATTACCACTTACATGGGCTGCAGAAGCAAGCAGGGCTTTCCATTCTCATATCAAATAAGGTAGACTTCAAGCCAAAGTTAATCAAAATGGACAAAGATGCATATTTCTTACTGCTTAAGGGAACCATTCATCAACAAGATATAACAATTATAAATTTGTATGTCCCAAATAATGGAGCACCTACATTCATCAAACTCTTCTCAAGTTCAAGAGTAAAATATAACACAACACAATTATTCTAGGGGACTTCAACACACCTCTTTCACCACTGGATAGATCATCCAAACAAAAGCTAAATAAAGAAATTTTAGACCTCATTAATACAATTAATAACTTAAACTTAACAGACATATATAGAATATATCATCCCTCAGTGAACAAATACACTTTCTTCTCAGTAGCACATGGCTCCTTCTCTGAAATAGACCATATGTTATGCCACAAAGCAACTCTCAGCAAATATAAAAAAGTTCATATGCTACCCTGCATTATTTTATATATTTATTTATTTTTTTGTACCGGGGATTGAACTCAGGGGCACTTGACCACTGGGCCACATCTCCAGTCCTTTTTTGTATTTTATGGAGACAGGGTCTCACTGAGTTGCTAAGTGCCTCGCCATTGCTGAGGCTGGCTTTGAACTCGCGATCCTCCTGCCTCAGCCTCACAAGTGCTGGATTATAGGCATGCACCACCGCGCCTGGGTGCTACCCTGCATTCTATCAGACCATAATGGAATGAAATTGGAAATCAGTTGTAAGACAAAAAATAAAAATGCTACTCCAACACCTGGAAACTAAACAACATGCTACTGAATGAACAAGGGGTTGCAGAAGTCATCAAGGGGGAGATTTAAAAATTCTTAGAGGTGAATGAGAACATAAATACATTGTATAGAAATATTTGGGACCCTATGAAAGCAGTATTAAGAATAAAATTTATTAAATTGAGTTCATTCCTTAAAAGGAAAATAAATAAATAAATAAATAACTTAACATCACACCACAAAGCCCTAGAAAAAGAAGAACAGATCAACAATAAGAGCAGTAGAAGACAGGACATAATTAAAATCAGAGCTAATATTAATGAAATTGAGACCAATGAAACAATTGAAAGAATTGACAAAACTAAAAGTTGGTTCTTTGAAAAAATAAAATAATCAGACTCTTAGCAATGCTAATGAAAAAAAGGAGAGAATAAATTCAAATTACTAGCATCCATGATGAAAAAGGAAATATCAAAAAAAAAATCTCAGAAATACAGAAAATAATTAGAAATTACTTTGAAAACTTGAACTCTAATAAAATAGAAAATATTGAAGGCATTGACAGATTTCTAGAGTCATATGAATTACCCAAACTGGATATGGAGGCTATACACAATTCAAACAGATGAATTGCAAATAAGGAAATAGAAGACACCATCAAAAAGCTACCAACCAAAAAAAGCCAGGACTGGATGGGTTCACAGTCGAGTTCTACAAGACCTTCAAAGAATTAATACCAATATTCTTCAACCTATTTCAGGAAACAGACAAAGAGGGAGCTCTTCCAGACTCTTTCTAAACTTTAGGCCAATATCTTTAATGAACATAGCTTCAAAAATCCTCAACAAAATTCTTGCAAATCAAATACAAAAACATATTTAAAAGATAGTGCACCATGATCATGTAGGGTTTATACCAGGGATGCAAGTTTGGTTCAACATACAGAAATCAATAAACGTAATACATCACATCAATAGACTTAAAGAAAAAACCATATGATCATCTCAATAGATTCATAAAATGCATTTGACAAAATACAACACCCCTTTATGTTCAAAACACTAGAAAAACTAGTGATAACAGGAACATATCTCAACATTATAAAAGCTATTTATGCAAAGCCCCAGGCTAAAATCATCTTGAATGAAGAAAAATTGAAAGCATTCCTTCAAAAAAAAAAAAAAAAAAAAAAAAAAAAAAAAAAAAAAACAGGAACAAGATAGGGATGCCCCTTTCACCACTGTTATTTAACATAGTACTTGAAACCCTGGACAGAGCAATTGACAGATGAAAGAAATTAAAGGGATCCAGATTGGAAAAGAAGAACTCAAATTAGCACTATTTGCTGATGATATGATAATAAACCTAGAAGACCCAAAAATCTCTACCAGAAAACTTTTACAACTAGTAAATGAATTCAGCAAAGTAGCAGGATACAAAATCAATACTCATAAATCAAAGGTATTTATGTACATCAGTGACAAATCCTCTGAAAGGGAAATGATGAAAACTACCCCATTTAAAATAGCATCAAAAATAAAATAAAGGAAGATGGCCGACAGGAGGGAGGTGCTCTCTGGACACAGTTGCTAAAGGGCGCAGAGTGGGAAGTTTGAGCGCGTTACTAGCAGTTCTGTTGCAACTGAAGGGGAGCCGAGATATTCGTGCACCTCTGGACAGTGAGATACGGCTTCTCCGCGGACCACAACAGAGGGCAGAGTCGGAGTGGTCCACAGTCCGAAGCAGCGCTGTCTGTGCTGTAGTTGCAGCTGCCCGATACCATCTCGGCAAGGAGACATCCACCCAGGGGCTTTGAAACCGATCGGAGAGGAGGGATAGAAAGAGGCCTTGAGGCGTGGGCGGTGTCCACGTAGAGCTCTTTTGCACAGCTTGCCAAGCCGATCACGCACGCTCTGGACTGACACAAGGGTCTGTGGAGCTGATGTTGAATGGGAGGAGAGCACCGCAATCTTTGAGAAGTACAGTGGCTGACCCAGACGAAGGGGAAAAGACAGAGGGGAAGAACAGCTGCAGACATCCAGGCAGCCGCCAGCGCTCTGAAGCCAGCGCACACATGGGTAAGGCTCGGGTAACCAGCAGGGGAGGGCGTGTCTGAGGCCAGCACAGCAGCCACAAGAAGCTACAACTGTGGTTGGGCGTGGGGAAAGGGTGCCTTCTGGAGGGTCCCCTTCCCGGTGCCATTCATCTGCTGACACACAACCCCCATGAGCCACTCTTCCGCTGAGCCATTCTGCCACTGGCCTAGGGTGCAGCCTTGACTCCACTGACAGGGTTGCAGACTGTCTGGACATGGTCTGATGCAGTTGGCTTAAATTGGAAAGGGAAAAAAGAGGGGGGCTTCCCAGGGCCCATTTTGTTTGAGAGTTGGGGTTCAACTTTTTTTTATGTTGTTGTTGTTGGTTTGCTTGTTTTATTGGTTTTTTTGGGGGGGGGTTGTTGTTTGTTTGTTTGTTTTTCTTTTTCTTTTTTAAGCTTTGTTTTGTTTTGCTTTTTTTTGCATTGATTGTCAGTGTGTTTGTTTGTTTGCTTCTGTTCCTTTTTTCTTTCCTTCTTTTCTTCCTTCTCACTTTTGCATCTTTTCTTCCTCCTTCATCTTTCATATTTGCACCCTGCCAGTGCATACTAAACAGAGGCAAAAACAAGTTACACGCAGAACTTGGGATTTCTAGAACCGGCACAATTGAATTGGATAGCAAAGCGGTGTTATATATAGTTTACTCTCTATTTTTTTGATTCTCTCTCTCCTCTCTCTTATACCAATTCCTACTCTTTTATCATTTTTTTTTCTTTTCCATCTTACTTTATATATAAATTGGTCTTTCCACCTAATTGTCTACTCTATTCTCTTTCTTCTCTCATCTACTTATACTAAACCACTTCCACTAAACCACTTCAATAGAACTCTCTTTTCATACTTTCCAAGAAAGAACAATTCAAGACACTTCCTTCTTCCTAAACATAACACCTCTGTATCCAATACTTGAAGCTATAAAACCCCATCAGAAGCGTACAGAGTAAATTGGAAATAGTATCTGGGTTAACCAAATCTGTACATTGTGATCAAACTTGGATTTTCTGAATAGAAAGTGTTAGGTTTTAAAGTGTAAAGGAATTATAAGGGGATCTGATAGAATTGTACTACAGGAACAACATAAGGCTTTAAGGTAAAATCGAAATAGTCAAGGTCCCACAGTGCAAGAAGAAAAGACACACAAGCAACATGAAAAAACAAGGGAAGAAAGTGACACAAACAAATCAAGATTCCTCATCAGCAGATTCTATGGCAAACACAGTTGGTCAAATGCCAGAGATGGAATTTAGAAATTACATATTCCAAAAGTTTATGGAACTTAAGAATGAACTAAAAAATGAGATGAAGGAGGAAGTACAGGAGGCAAAAGATCATTTTGACAAAGAATTCCAAAAACAAATACAGGAAGTAAAAGATTACTTCAATAGGGAAATAGAGGCTCTAAAGAGAAGCCAAATAGAAATTCCAGAAATGAAAGAAGCAATAAACCAAAATAAAAGTTCAATTGAAAGCATCTCCAACAGAGTAGACCACTTGGAAGAAAGAACCTCAGACAATGAAGACAAAATATATGTCCTAGAGAAGAATTTAGACTATACAGCAAAACTCGTTGGAAATCAAGAACATAACATCCAAGAATTATGGGACAGCATAAAAAGACCAAACTTAAGAGTGATTGGCATAGAGGAAGGGGCAGAGTTTCAAGCCAAAGGAATGAGTAATTTATTTAATGAAATAATTACAGAAAATTTTCCAAACTTGAGGAATGAATGGGAAAACCAAGTTCAAGAGGCATACCGAACACCAAACAAACAAAATCTTAACAGATCCACACCAAGACACATTATAATGAAAATGCCTAATATACTGAGCAAGGAGAGAATACTAAAAGCCACAAGAGAAAGGAAGCAGATTACATATAGGGGGAAACCAATCAGACTATGTTCAGATTTTTCAACCCAGACATAAAAGCAAGAAGATCCTGGAATAGCATATTTCAAGCTCTGAAAGAAAAGAGATGTCAACCAAGAATCTTATATCCAGCAAAACTGAGCTTTAGATTTGAAGATGATATAAAAACCTTCCATGACAAGCAAAAGTTAAGATTTCACAACTCGAAAGCCAGCACTTCTGAACATCCTGGGCAACATTTTTCATGAAGAAAAAGAGAAAGATAACAATGAAAATCAACAAAGGGAGATATTAAACTAAGGGAAATACCAAACAGAAGAGAAACCAAATCAAGCTAAAGACCATAATTCAAATAAAAATGGATGGGAATAAAAATCACATCTCAATAATAACCCTGAATGTTAATGGCCTAAACTCGCCAATCAAAAGACACAGATCATCAGAATGGATTAAAAGAAACGACCCAACAATTTGCTGTCTCCAAGAAACACACCTCATAGAAAAAGACATCAACAGACTGAAAGTGAAAGGCTGGGAAAAGTCTTATCACTCACATGTCTGGCGGAAACAAGCAGGGGTTTCCATTCTCATATCAAATAAGGTAGACTTCAAACCAAAACTAATCAAGAGGGACAAAGATGGATATTTCTTACTACTTAAGGGAACCATTCATCAACAGGAGATAACAATCATAAATCTATATGCCCCAAATAATGGAGTACCTACATTCATCAAACAAACTCTTTTCAAGTTCAAGAGTAAAATAGACCACAACACAATTATTCACCTCTCTCACCAATGGATAAATCATCCAAACAAAAGCTAAACAAAGAAACTTTAAGCCTCCTTAAAACAATTAACAATTTAGACCTAACGGACATATATAGAATATTTCATCCCTCAGTAAACGAATACACTTTTCTCTCAGTAGACATGGCTCCTTCTCCAAAATAGACCATATATTATGTCACAAGGCAACTCTCAGCAAATATAAAAACATAGAGATACTACCCTGCATTCTATCAGACCATAAAGGGATGAAATTGGAAATCAACAACAAAACAAGGATTATGAAAAATTACTCCAACAACTGGAAGCTAAACAACATGCTACTGAATGAACAAGGGGTTGAAGAAGACATCAAAGAGGAGATTAAAAAATTCCTAGAGGTAAATGAGAACACAGAAACATCGCATAGAAAACTCCGGGACACTATGAAGGCAGTAGTAAGAGGAAAATTCATTGCACTGAGTTCATTCCTTAAGAGGAAAAAAAACAACAACAAATAAATGACTTAACATCACACCTCAAAGCACTAGAGAAAGAAGAACAGACCAACACCAAGAGCAGTAGAAGACAGGAAATAATTAAAATCAGAGCAGAAATTAATGAAATTGAGACTAAGGAAACCATTCAAAGAATTGACAAAACTAAAAGTTGGTTCTTTGAAAAAATAGACAAAACTGACAGACCCTTAGCAATGCTAACAAAAAGAAGAGAAAAAACTCGAATTACTAACATTTGTGATGAAAAAGGGAATATCACAACAAACACAGAAGATAATTAGAAATTACTTTGAAAACTTGTACTCTAATAAAATAGATCATACTGAATGCATTGACAGATTTCTAGAGTCATATGATTTGCCTAAACTGGAAATGGAGGCTATACACAACTTAAACAGACTGATTACAAGCGAAGAAATAGAAGACGTCATCAAAAAGCTACCAACAAGGAAAAGTCCAGGACCTGATGGGTTTATAGCCGAGTTCTATAAGACTTTCAAAGAAGAACTAATACCAATGCTCTTCAAACTATTTCAAGAAATAGAAAAAGAGGGAGCTCTTCCAGACTCTTTCTATGAGGCCAATATCACATTAATTCCAAATCCAGGCAAAGACACAGCCAAAAAAGAAAACTTCAGGCCCATATCTTTAATGAACATAGATGCAAAAATCCTCAACAAAATCCTGGCAAATCAGATACAAAAACATATAAAAAAAGATAGTGCACCACGATCAAATGGGGTTTATCCCAGGAATTCAAGGCTGGTTCAACATTTGGAAATCAATAAACATAATACATCACATCAATAGACTTAAAGACAAAAATCATATGATCATCTCAATAGACGCAGAAAAAGCATTTGACAAAATACAACACCCCTTTATGTTCAAAACACTGGAAAAACTAGGAATATCAGGAACATATCTCAACATTATAAAAGCTATTTATGCAAGGCCCCGAGCTAACATTATCTTAAATGGAGAAAAATTGAAAGCATTCCCTCTAAAAACTGGAACAAGACAGGGATGCCCCCTTTCACCACTGCTATTTAACATAGTACTGGAAACTCTGGCCAGAGCAATTAGACAGATGAAAGAAATTAAAGGGATCAAGATAGGAAAAGAAGAGCTCAAATTAGCACTATTTTCTGATGACATGATACTCTACCTAGAAGATCCAAAAAAACTCTACCAGAAAACTTTTACAACTAGTAAATAAATTTGGCAAAGTTGCAGGATACAAAATCAATACACATAAGTCAAAGGCATTTGTGTACATCAGTGACAAAGACTCTGAAAGGGAAATGATGAAAACTATCCCATTTACAATAGCATCAAAAAAAATAAAATACCTGGGAATCAACCTAATGAAAGAGGTGAAAGACCTCTATAACGAAAATTATAGAACACTAAAGAAAGAAATTATAGATGAACTCAGAAGATGGAAAGACCTACCTTGCTCTTGGATAGGTAGAATTAATATTGTCAAAATGTCCATACTACCAAAAGCATTATACAGATTTAATGCAATTCCAATCAAAATCCCAATGTCATTCTTCAAAGAAATAGAAATAGCAGTCATGAAATTCATCTGGAAAAATAAGAGACCCCGAATAGCCAAAGCAATCCTGAGCAAGAAAAGTGAAGCAGGGGGCATCACCATACCGAACTTTAAATTATACTATAGAGCAATAGTAACAAAATCAGCATGGTATTGGCACCAAAACAGACTGGTGGACCAATGGTACAGAATTGAGGACACAGAGACTAATACATATAATTTCAGTTATCTTATATTAGACAAAGGCGCCAAAAATGTACAGTGGAGAAAAGATAGCGTCTTCAACAAATGGTGTTGGGAAAACTGGAAATCCATATGCAACAAAATGAAATTAAACTCTTATCTCTCACCATGCACAAAACTCAACTCAAAGTGGATCAAGGACCTAGTAATTAGACCAAATATGCCTAATAAAAGAAAAAAGTAAGCTCTAATCTCCAACATGTTGGTTTAGACCCCAACTTCCTTAATAAGACTCCTGTAACACAAGAATTAATATCAAGAATCAATAAATGGGATAGATTCAAACTAAAAAGCTTCTTCTCAGCAAAAGAAACAATCAGTGAGGTGCATAGACAGCCATCTAATTGGGAACAATTTTTTACCACACACACATCAGATAAAGCACTAATCTCTAGAATATATAAAGAACTCAAAAAACTTAACACCAAAAAAAACAAATAACCCAATCAATAAATGGACCAAGGAACTGAAAAGACACTTCTCAGAAGAAGATACACAATCAGTCAACAAATACATGAAAAAAATGTTCAACATCGCTGGCTATCAGAGAAATGCAAATCAAAACTACTCTAAGATTTCATTTCACTCCAGTCAGAGTGGCAGCTATTAAGAACACAAACAATAATAAATGTTGGAGAGGATGTGGGAAAAAAGGCATACTCATACATTGCTGGTGGGACTGCAAAATGTTGCAGCCATTATGGAAAGCAGTATGGAGATTCCTTGGAAAACTGGGAATGGAACCACCTTATGACCCATCCATCCCACTCCCAAAGGACTTAAAAGCAGCATACTACAGGGACACAGCCACATCATGTTTATAGCATCACAATTCACAATAGCTAGGCTGTGGAACCAACCTAGATGCCCCTCAGTAGATGAGTGGCTAAAGAAAATGTGGTACATATACACAATGGAATATTACTCAGCGAATTAAAGAGAATAAAATCATGGCATTGGCAGGTAAACGGATGAAGTTAAAGAATATAATGCTAAGTGAAGTTACCAAATGCTGAATGTTTTCTCTGATATAAGTAGGCTGATTCACGGTGCGGTTGCGTCGGGGAACATAGAAGGATTAGAGGACCACTAGTAAGGGCAATGGGGAAGGAGGGGAAGGGAGGGAGCAAGGGAGTATGAAGGGGAAATAAAAAGAAGATGGTAGAATGAGATGGATATCAGTATCCTAAATGCATGATTGAAGACCTGAATAGTATGAATATACTTTGTATACAGTTTAATGTAAAAGTTGCTCTATATGTGTGTTATGAATTGTAATGCATGCTACTGTTATATATATATATATACACAACTTCAAATAAAGAAAATATTGGCTTATATCTTTTTTTTTTTTTTTTTTGGTCTTATATATCAGAATAATACTGGCCTCACTGAAAAAAGTTTGGAAAGATTCCCTCCCTTGCAATTTTTGGGAATAGTCTGAAAAGAATTTGCATTAATATTCCCTTAAAATTTTAATAGAATTCAGCAATGAAGTCATCTAGTCTAGGACTTTTCTTTGTTGGGAGAGTTTTTATTATTGACTCAATCTTACTATTAGTGATAGGTTTATTTAGGTTCTCTATGTCTTTTTGCTTTATTTTTGGTAGATTATATATGTCCAGGAATTTATCCTTTTCCTTTAGGGTTGTTTTTCTCTAATGATCCTTTGTATTTCTGTGGTAACAGTTTTAATGTCTCCTTTATCATCTCTGATTTTTTGTGTATTCTCTCTTTGATTTTAGGTAATATCAATTAGTTTATTGATTTTATCTTAAAAAAAACTTCATTGATCTTTGTATTGTATTTACACTGTTTTGTTTATTTTGCTTTGATCTTTGTTATTTATTGTTTTTATTTTGAAATTGTCTGCTCTTGTTTTTCTAGGCCTTTGACATACATTGTTGGATTGCTTATTTGAAAACTTTATATTTCTTAGATGCAGCCATTTATTGCTATAAATGCCCTCTTAGTACTGCTTTTGCTTTATCCCACAAGCTTTGGTATGTGATGTTTCCATTATTAATTTATTTCAAGAAATTTTTTTCCCTTTTGATTTCTTCAATGACTCATTGTTCATTCAATAACATGTTGCTAAGTCTTCATGAATTTGTATAATTTCTGAAGTTCTTTTCTTGTTTATTTCTAGTTTTATTCCTTTGAAGTCATGAAAAAGATATGATAGGATTTCAATTTATTTGAATTGGTTGTGACTTCTTCAGTGGTCTATTCTAGAGAATGTTTCATGTGCTGAAAAAGAATGTATATTCTGAAGTTGTGGGATGAAGTAGTCTGTAAATAATTGATATGTCCAAATTACCTATAGTATAGTTTATCTCTGGTAATTTCTTTAACTTTTTGTCTGTCTCATTTGTCCATTGATGAAAGTGGAGTGCTAGATCTTCCACTATGATTGTGTTGGGTTTTCTCTCTTCCTTAGATCTAATCATGTTTGTTTTTCATAAAATTGGGTGATCTTCATTAGGTGCATTTGGTTATAAGTGATATAACTTCTTGCCGAATTGATCCTTTGATCACTACATAGTGGCCCTCTTTGTCTCATTTTATATATTTTGTCCTTCAGTCAATTTTGTCTGGTGTAAGAATAATTAAGTCGTGCTTCCTTTTAGTTTATTTTGCATGGGATGTCTTTTTTTCAATCTTTAGTCTGTTTGTCTTTAGTAGTAAAATGTGTTTCTTTCAGGCAGCACATCATTGTGTTTAGTTTTTGTATCCATTTACCCAGTCTATTTAAATTCAAGGTTATAATAATGTGCTATGTCTTACACCTGTCATTTTGTATAAATTCCTTCTGTTTATTTTTAATGCTTTATGTTCCTTTAATGCTTTCTACCCTTGTTTATCTTTCTAGTTTGGTAGCTTGTTATATTGACAAGATTCGATTCTTTTGTGCATCTTTTCTTTAGTGGGATTTTGTACTTCTTGACATTTTCATAGTGGTAGTTATCTTCTTTGCTTCTGAATGTAGGACTACCTGTATCATCTTTAGTAATGCTGGTTTATTGGGGATAAATTCATTCAATTTTTGCTTACTTTATTAAGTCTTTCTCCTTAATCTCTGAAGTATAGTTTTGCTGGATATAGTAATCTTGATTGACAGTTATTTTCTTTTAGAACTTGGAATATGTCATTCCATTACCCCCTGGTCTGGAAAATTTCTGCTGAGAAATCTGCTATTTGTATCATGATCATTTCCTTAAATGCAACTTGGTGCTTTTCCTTGCAGTTTTTAGAATTCTCTTTTCCTTATTCTTACAACAGTGTGACTATAATAAGCCGTGGTGAGTAATTTTTCTACTCATGTCTATTTGGGGTCCTATTTTCCTCTTATACTTTAATATCTGTGTTTTCCCCAAGTTTGTGGAAGTTTTTTGCTATTATTTAATTATCTCTATGTCTTTTTTCCTTTTCTTCTCATTCTGATATTCCCCCAAATGTGAGAATTTGTTCATTTAATGGTGTCCCAAAGGCTCAGAGGTTATCTTCATTCCTTCTTTTCTTTTTCATTTGTTTTTTGTTTTTGTTTTTTATTCTGACATAGATACGTAGATAGTTCCAAAGATCTGTCTTCAAATTTATATGTAAATTTATATATTCTTCAACTTTCTTTCTTTTTTTTTGCTTTTCATAGTGCTGGGGATTGAGACCATGGTCTCGCACGTGTTAGGCAAGCACTCTGCCACTGAGCTACACCAGCAGCCCCAGATATTCATTCTTCATCTTGACCTGGTCTGTTGTTGAGCCTTAGACTGAATTTTTAATTGAAATTATTGAGCATCTTCCTTTTTTAAGATTTCTGTTTGGTTCTTTTTCAAGATATCTATCTCTTTGCTGAATTTCTCATTCATATCATATGTTTTCCAAATTTTATTCAATTATTTATCTATACTCTCCTGAATCTCAATGAGCTTCTTTATAATAATTATTTTACATTCTTTATCAAGTGGTTTGTAAGTATAATTTTTGCCATCTGTTGCTAGAGAGTTATTGTGCTATTTTAAAGGCATCATATTAGTATATTTTCATATTCCTTATGCTCCTACACTGAGATTTGAGCATATGATATAGCAGATATTTTTACCAATTTTATAAGGTGGCTTTCATAGTTAATGGCTTTCTCCTGAAAGGGTATCTTGGAATGTAGGTTTCATATGTGATGTTGACTTTGATTCCAGCTTGGCATCATAATGTAGCCTACCTGTGCCTTATTTGGCTCTAATGAATGGCTCTGGGTACTGTGTGTGTCAGGGAAGAGTCAAGAAACCCACTATCTCCTGGGAGCATACAGGAGTGGAGAATCTCTAGCAGCTCAGACTGGTGTGGTGCACACAGCAGAGTGTGTGTGTACCCACTGTATGGTCATTCCAACAATAGGAATGGTGGCATTAGACATGTGCTGGACATTTTCTCATGTATTTCTGGGGTGAGTTTTGCAACCATCAAGGGCTCCTGGCATTGACAATCCCAGAATCAATGGGAGACCTGAAATACCTGCCCTCAATCCTGGTGGAGGCACAGTCCCTCACATGCTGTCCATGGGGAGACAGTGGGAATTCATGGAGCCTACTCACAGTGATACAAGCCCATGCATGGCTTTACCCCAGGAGCTGTGGTGGACAAATTCAGCATTCCCTTTGCAGCACCCACTTTCAGTCCAGTGGTGAAATGCACCCACATGTAGCTGTCCCCAGTGGGAGGCAGCACTGGGGAAGTATGGTGCCATTTCTCAGTCCTAGCAATGGCATGGTCTCATACACAATGCAGGGGTGTGTTAAGGGACTGCAGTGTTCCTTCCATGACTCAACAGTGTCCCTCTGATTATAAATACCTAAGGAATTGAGAATATCAATAATTCTTTTGTGTTAACAATTTTGGCAAAGTGCTTGGGGTTACATAAATATTATTCAATTAAAGTAGTTGTATACCCTATAATTACATTATGCATGTTGAAATCTTGGTTTTGTCACTTCTTACCTATTTAACCTTGGAAAATAAATTTCCATGTACTTCAGGTTCAATATCAGTAAATCATAGAAGATATTAATAATGTCTACCAAATGGACTGCACTGAAGATTAAATTATTAATTAGGGTAAAATGTAGTAAGAGTTCCTGGAACATGGTACACATCCATATTATATCAGTTGCAGTGGTTGTTATTGTTACTGTTATCACTATTCTGTAAGTGTGTGTTAAGAGAATGCTATACTGCATCTGACTTCAAAAGGTATACATATTAATTCTTTGAAATAAAGACTAAAAAATCCAATTTTATTACTGTAGACTAATACAATCATTATTATAGAGTTGGAATAAATATCATTAAATGCTTCATTCATTGATTATTTTCAACCATTAAAAAAGAAGTATAATTTAGATTACTCAGATTACACGGGTTTATAAATGAAGAAGAATCTTATCTGACTTCCTTTTATTGAAAAATTGGCATTTAGACTAACTGCAAACTCATTACTTTCTCATATCAATTCATGATAACAACTTAAATAGATAATTATTTCACTTTTCTTTACAAATAGTGAAACAGTTGGTTGAAAAATGTTCCATGTGACTATGTGGTTAGATAATGTGTGTAATCAAGTTTGGATCTGGTTGGGAAGATTTTAAGATAGAATGTTGAAAAGTCAAACTGGATTATTTTAGCTCCTCTGAAAAGCACAGGAGAAAAAGTTATAAATGAACTCTACAGAGCCCAGGATAGTATTTCTAGCTATCAAGTTTCTCAAAGTAAAAATGCCTGAGGACAAAGGTCCAATCCAGGGCAGGACCAGTAAAATGTGACCACAGGATCAAAATCAAATCCTGAGTGGGTCTATAAAATTTTAGCAATATTTACTGCAAAGTTTCATAGGCCCTCTAACCTAAATAAAAAGAATTCTAAGGCTGCACTGTCTTTGGACTCAGCCGAAAATAAAGAGGAGACTGACTCAAAGGGGACTTCTGTAGATGTGGTTGGCCTAATGGAGTGGGTCACAAGTTTGTGTATAGAAAAACCCACAGAATTTTTTTAAAGAGATCTGTCAGCTTAGACTGAAAGTGACAAATATGTCAAAAGGAAAGGAAGAAGGCTGAGAGACTTTGTTATAAACATGACTCAAAGGTAGGAAACCAAGAGCCAGGGAGAAGTGCTATCTCTTGGCTCAAATCTAGAACTGTTTCTGCCTGCATCTGAATTCCCCCACCCCAAAGGAGGAATCAGGTGACAGGTACTCACTGGAGCCTGTTATACATTGTCCTTAATGCTGAGCCTGAGTCTGATGTTATCATGGAATCAGACTGGAAATATTTGGAAGGGGATGTTTTATGGATTGAATTATGTTTCCTGAGAGTCCTAACTATTAGGACCTCAAAGTATGACCTTGTGTGGAAATAGGATCATTGCAGATATAACTAAGATGAGGTCATACTGGAGTAGGGTGGGTTAATACTAAATCTAGTGTCACAGATACACCTTTGTGGAGTGTAGTGATCTGGATCAGAGTCTGATTGTCTCTTGACTGTGATGCACCTGAAAATGCTGTGAACTTCCTGTGCAAAGAGTGTGGGTTAAGACTGCCCAGGTGCTATGTTGACGCCCTGTCCGTGAAAGCTCTGTGCAAAGCATGGAGGAAGCTGTGTCAATCTTGGCCTAGCTCTCAGACACCAGCTCTTTGGGACAGAGGATTCTGAGCATAGCAGAATGTTTCACCAGTGCTACAATGTTTCACCTGTACTGTAACCTCCAAGCCAGCTGCTTAGTAGATACTTTGAACAATGGGCCTCCTGGGTGCTACAAGAAGCTCCTAGCATTGCAACAGTGGAATAGCTACAAAAATGTTTCTAGTCCTGTAACTTTCTAGAGCATGAAAAGCAATGATTCTAAAGTCTTTTAACTTCCTGACTGTGAGACTCTATATAATAAATGTGCAGAGTCAGCTCTGGGTCACTGCTTCTCCACCCAAGCTCAGTGTCCCACCTGATCCCTCTTTTATCTCTAAATGTTTGTGTGTCTTTCTTAATTCCCCATCGTGCCTTGCCAGTTTTCCAAATTAATGGATGTGCAGGTTGCTGCAGTATTTGGAAATAGGATCATTGCAGATATAATTAAGATGATGTCGGAGCTGGGGTTGTGGCTCAGTGGTAGAGCGCTCGCCTAACATGTGCAAGGCCCGGGTTCGATCCTCAGCACCATGTAAAAACACATTGTGTACAACTAAAAGCAAATAAATAAATATTTAAAAAAAGATGATGTCATACTGGAGTAGGGTGGGTTAATCCTAAATCTAGTATGACACATACGCCTTTACAAAGATACAGGACATGCAGAAAGAAGATGGCCATGTGACGATGAATACAGAGATTGGAATGAAATAGTTATCAACCAAGAAATACCAAGGAATTCTAGTAAACTCCAAATGTTAGAAAAGTCAAGAAAGGGTATCTTTAGGTTTCAGAAGGAATATGACTCTGGTAACACATTGACTTCTCACTACTAGCCTTCAGTACTGATTAGGTGACAGTCTATTTCTTTTAAACCACTTATTCTAAGGCACTGTGTTATGCCATCCCTAGGAAACTGAGACTGTGTGGGTATATATGTTTGCTTGTTTGCCTGTGGAAAGGTTGTGATTAATTTGTGGCTAGGAAGAACTATGGAACATTAAAAGTAGCTATAAATTCTTTGCCATCCTCTCAAGTGAAGATATAGCTTATTACCTCTTCTCTTGAATCTAGGCTGCTTTTATGACTTTATTTGATTAATAGAATGAGAAGAAAATGATTTTATAAAAACTTAAGGACTGTACCTTAAGAGATTTTTAGCTTCTGATTTGTGCACTGGCCACTTTTCTCTTTGAACATGTCAGGAGAAGAACTGAGGTTATCTAGTTGACAAATCCAACTGAGCTCCATGATAACACTTGAGTATTAGCTGTCAGTCATGTGATCAAGAAATCATAGAAGTTCAAACCAGCCAAAGCTTGGGAAGCAGTGGCAGAGCATCCAGATAAACCAAACTACAGACCCTTGAAGGATAGTGATTTTTCTTGTTGTAAGCTACTGAATTTGAGGTGTTTTGTTACACAGCAACAGCAAACCCAAATATCTTCATTTATTGAGCACTCATGATGTTCCAGATCCTGTGCTGGAGACTTTACATCCATTATATCCTTTAATCTTTATCCAAATTCATGTTGAATATTATTTCCACTTTAGATATAAAAAAGTTGATACTCAGGGAAGTTAAGTGAGAATATTTTCCAGCTAAAAAGGAACTGAGTAAGGAATCCTACAAAGATATGCTACTACTGAAAGCCTGTGTGCCTACATACTTAAATATAATTTTACTGACTGCAGAACTTTGAAAGTCATGGGATTTCTTTGTGACAGACTTCTCATTCATAAAACAAAACTGATGAAACTTTCACTGTCTAATCCACAATTATATTTTGATTATCTTGGACATATATCAAATAACTTCTGTGGCCTACAATCTGATATATACATATAGTATAAGACTATTACTTAAAATTATATCTTAGCTATAAGTGTAAAACATAGAACTTTAGTTTTGAATTGGAAATGGATGCCTCTTTTTACATATTTTCATTAATGCACTTCCTGTTCCTTTCATATTGTATATCTGTCAGCATTGGTGAGGGGAGCCACATCTAAAAATTTATCCTCCTCTAATTAGAAGTATAGGCAAACTCAAAGGCACAGGTAACACTTTTTTTCCATTGCCTGTTTTTTTTCACAAAATCCATTAATTGTCAGGTTGCACTTTCAACCACTATTGAGTGTTAGTATTGAGTATTCAGTTCTTTGAGCCATTTCCCTGTCATTTCTAGAGATAAGCCAGCAGAGCTGAAGACATTTTTGAGGTGTCGACACTCACACCTCCAGACTTACACCAGCATGAAAGTCAGCAAGGAGCAAATTCAGAGGAGTAGAACATGTCAGGTAGCCAAGTGAAACCTGTTACTAAGTTATGGGTTTTTTGCTTGTTCCCAGAAGATGGTTGGTCACTGCAAGTATTCACAAGAGGAGGATTTGTCTTGTGGGGGAAGGAAGACAGTTTAAAGGGCATTATGTTTGCAATTTTCCACTGCCAAAATATTGGACAATAGACTCAAATGTTAAAGGCCAAAGTTTTTCCTTAGTACCTCTTTGGTGCTGTGGTTCAGCTTCACAAAAATAAGTTAGTATCATCCTTTGGACCAGGAAGTTATTATTGAATGGAAAAAATATTAGGCCAAATCATTCATGTATGTGTTTGTAGATGCAGCTGTAAATATAAATATAAGAATAGAGACAAGATAGATAATGATATTGGCAGAGATTCATGATTATAATACCCTGTCACCGGTTCCCTACACTGGCTCTTCACACTGTTATCTCCTACTCAAAGCTCTTGTGGAAGCCTCAGAATCAACCGAATACCTTGGGTCAAGAGCTATGCAGGCAACTTTCAAGCTGACCTCTTCTCTACACAGGCCACCTGTGCTGTTCAAAGTGGACTTCTCATTGTCCCTGAAGGAGATCATGTGCAATTTTTTTCATTGTTGCTTGGAATGACCAATTTGCTTCTCTACACTTTTGCAAGACAAACTTAATTCAAGTGTCTGCCACAATGTCTGCAACATATGTCCTTTCTCTCTTTCAGTGAATTTTTACTGTCCCTGGAATTTTTTCCTCTTCTGCAGCATTCATTGCTTCAACCATCCTCTTGGCATTCTGCCTTGCATTTTGACTTTCCATTTAATGTGTGGATACTATCACCCCAAACAGCTTGTCAAGCCTTTAAGAGCAGCAACCATGTCTCATAACTATTTATCTTCATTGCCCAATATAGGAAGCCCTGTGGGTAGTAAGCTCATGATTAATATTTGATGTTGATGATTTTAAGAAATTTTAGTTATGCACAGATCATATGTTACAGTTAAGTTCCTGATCTGTCACAGTCTTGGCACAAGGGAGAGTTATTATTTGTCATGATTATATGTTATCATAGGCAAAGCAACTGTAGACATTTTGGTCCAAAATGATTTTTCTTATAATGATTCAATAAATTAAAAGTCAGGAGAAAAATTCTTGACTAAACAAGAAGATATTTACAAAACTGGCAGAGCTTGATTGAGTTCAGACTAGAAGGCAATTGTAGAAGAGAAAGAACCTGGGCTAGGGCTAGAAATGCTGTGAGAATAAACTTCTGATTCACGGAGGCCAGAAATCTTTGAAATTTCACGTTATACGTTCTTCCTCAGACAGATCTAAACACTGGAAGGTTTGTGTTATCTCTGACTGCTTACCTAGGAATTCTCCATACCACATTCTACTCTGTGTGACATGCAGTGTAGCAGCTGCCCAAAGATGTCCATGTTCTAATCACTCGGATTGAGTCTGCTAATCAGCCAACCTTGAGATTAAAAAGTTAATCCTGGATTATCCAGGTGCACTTAACAAAATCATAGGAACTCTTAGAAGTGGACAAGAGAGGCAGGAAAGAGAGGAGCACGGATTTGGCAACAAGGGAGACCCAGGCTACTGGCTTTAAAGATGGCGGAACAGCCCCGGGAATATGGGAGCCCCCAGAAGCTGGAGAAAGAAAGGAAATAAGCTCTATCCTGGAATGTCCTGGAGGAATGTAGTCCTGCCAATAGACACCTTGATTTCAGCTCAGTGAGACCTGTTTCTGACTTCTGACCTTAAGAACTGTTCAGATTATAAATCTGTATTATTTTAAGACCACAAAATTTGTGACAATCTGCTACAGCAGTGGTAGGAAACTAATAAAGTCGATGGTTTTAACAGTCTTCTAACAATGGGAAGGAAAATAACCCTAATCCCTGTTTTATAAAAGGTATTTTATAGGTTAACATCTTCCACTTGAATACCAGTTCCTCACTCTTAGTGCTTCCAGCTCTTTATAGCTCTTTCTCATCCATTATCTCACTAAAATTTCACATCATGACTGCCCAGTTGCTACTATAGGGGTTATTATCTGTATTTGATGAGTAAATGAGGGAACAGAGGTTCAATAACTCACATTCATGATCCAGTAGAGGACACATAATGCCATCTAAAACTGAGAGCAGGGAGAAATGAAACAAAAGCCTAGAATCTCAAATGTCATTTGCTCTTTATTTCTAAGTCACCTTAGCATGAATATAACCCTCTGTCATCTTTTTGTACCCTTGTATAATTATTCCCACAATTAGTGTTATGAGTTATATTAGAAAGTATGAAAGAGATCATTTTTGTAAAAAAAAAATCTTCAAAGCTAGAAAGGAAAATGAATAATTTTTACAGAGATCTGTAGTAATTTAAGAAGTCATGCAGTGGTCCCACCCTTGTCTGCTCCTCACACCCTAGTTTCTCCTGCTCGGATTTATCCATTACATTTTGGCCTCAGCAGACTTCTACAAGAGTGAGCTCTTTCCCACCTCAGTGTTTGGGTCCTTCATGTTCCTTGTGCCTGGTAGCTTCAAACCCACAATTTTCCATGTAGGAATTTTGTTAGCAAGTTACTTAAATGTCAGCACTCATCAGGCACCAGGCCTGATCACCCTGTCTACAGAGGGCAGTACTTTAAGGCACTTTTCCCCCTACTTCGTAGTACTTACAATGAATGCATTACAATAGATCTCTTTGCTTATTTCCTCTTTCTCCATTCTGACTTGAATGGAAACTTTATGGAAGCAAGAGTCTTATCTACGCTTTTCACTGGTATGTCCTAAACACTTAGAATATTTCCAGGAAGCTGCTGTTCCTTGTTGAAGGAATGAGTGCTTGGTACCTGCCGATACCATCATGTCCAATAGACCTGTCTGATGAACTGATGAGCAGGGCTCTAAGAATAGAAACTATCAGTATAGAAAAATTAGACATTAGTGAACAGACATTGTGATTTTTGCCTACTGAAAGTCCTTTTGGCCTGGGAATATATAAAATTGGGGGTTCTTGAAGATAAGTATGCAGTGAAACTGGCCTTGGGCATAGGAGAGAGATTCTTCATTCCTTCAATTCTATCTTTGTCATATACTAAACATTTAATTTACTACCTGGTATAATGGCATACAAGGGAGAAAACCTGTGTGTGATGTCTAGCATAAACATGATGGATGTTGCTCCAGATGACATTGAACTAGTGACTGCAGAGACTATACATCTGTAGCATGGCAATTCGCCAATCTGTACCATATGAACACCTCTCCCAGGTAAGTGATATTAATATTCAGAGGTTATTCTGTCTTCATCTCAGAGTGATTTAAAAATAATAACTTGTTTTCAAGTTATAAAAATCAAACACCCTTTTGAAGAGAATTCACAAAATATGGTTATTTAGAGAAGAAAAATAAGCCATACCTGGTCACACTACCTAGTGATAACTGGAGCAATCTATTTTTTGGCACATTCTGGCATTCTAATCTGTATGCACATACATGAATACATACATCTATTTATTCCTAAAGCATAAAATGTACTTGATAGATTTTTTAAATAAGTAAATGAAGGAAGGAAGGAAGGAATGACCACTGGTGATTCCAATCTGATATTAAGAATATAGGTTGTTTTGAAAATTCATTATTTGTTTTATCTAAAATTTTGTTACTATTTTCTTCTCTTTGTTCTACTTGGGCTACTCTACCAAGTCAAGAGGCTTTATCAGTCAAGCTCCATTTAAATGCAGAAGGTCTCAAAACTCAATTTAGAAAAAGAAAAAAAAAACCTTTTAATATATGACAGGCAAATAATAAAACTTAATATCTCCTCATATCTACTCCAAGAGATGTATTTATTTAACAATTTTAAAAGTTTATCTCCATAGAGATAAATGCAAAATAAGCATTTAAGTTTAGCATTCAAGATATATACTCTCAGCAAACTAGAAATGCAAATGAATTTCTACAATATGAAATAGGGCATCTAGGTAAAACTGTGAACCAAGATCAAAATTAATAGAAAATAAAGCTCTTGACTTTCTACCTAGCATTGGGATTTTTGGAAATAAAGCAAGATTTGCTACTCATCACTTTATTCACATTGTACTGGAGGTACAATGCAGGTAAAATAAATAGAAGGCAAAAAAGATTAGAAAGGGAAAATTGAAGCCACTTCTCTGTGGAGATGACAGGATTGTGTATGTAGAAAATCTTAAGTAATCTACAAGAAAAAAAAAAACTGCTAGAACTAATAAATGATTTTAACATATTTATGGAATAAATACCAATATGCAAAGATCAATTGGTCTTATATATATCAGCAACATTATTAAAATGATAAAATATAAGTGATTTGTAAACAGCATGGAAAAAATCATAAAAAGTATAGCAATAAATTTAATGTAAACTTTGTAAACTTCTACACTGAAAGCTACAAAACTTGCTTCCAAGAAATATTAAATACAATCCAAATGAATGGCAGAATATGCCATGTTTATGGCTTGTATTACTCTAAAATTGTTATTCAACCAATTTCATTCAAATTGATTTATTAATACTATTTAATTCCAAGGAATTGTATTATTGGTTGAAATTGACAAGCTAATTTGTCATGGTTTGGATATAAGGCATCCTACCAAAACTCCTATGTTAATGCAGGAATATTCAGAAGTGAAATTATTGGATTATGAGAGTTATAACCTGATCAGTCATCTTACTTTGAGTGGATTAACTGGATTGTTACTGTAAGCAGGTGGGGCATGACTGGAGGAAGTGGGTCACTGGTTCTGCACCCAGAAAGGGTTATTCTTCCCTGCAGCCCCTTTTCCCCTCTCTCTCTCTGTTTTCTGGCTACTATGAATGAACCTGCTTCCCTCTGCCATACCCTTCTGCCATGCTGTTCTGCCTCACTTAGGCCTAAGCAATGGAGTTAGCCAACCATGAACTGAACCTCTGAAACTGTGAACCCAAAATAAACTTCTCCATTACATTGTTCTGAAGGGTATTTTGGTCACAATGACAAAAAGCAGACTAACACACTGAATATAAAATTTATACGGAAATCCAAAACCTCGCGTTACCAAAATAAGCTTGAAAATAAAGATCAAAACTGACTTATTGCAATGTTTACTATAAAACAACACTAATTAAGAAAGTGTGGTCTTACTATGAGAAAACACGGATACTGGTACCACTTATAAAATCACACATATCTAGTCCATTGAGTTTTGACAAAGGCATGAAAATGATTTAATGGAGGAAGGATAGGGACTTCTTTTCAATAAATGTTGCTGAAATAATTAATTGCATATCCATATCCATATGACATCTATCTTGCACCATACAGAAAAAAATTAATTTCAGATTAATTGGCAATCTGAATGAATGGATTATTAAGCCTCTAGGAAAAAAATAGAGAATTTGTTCATGTCAAGAGTTAAGAAAAAATTTACTAAATGAAATAAAGAATGATAACTATGAGAAAAAAAATGATGAAATGATAATGTAATAAAAAAAGTTTCTGCTCACCAGAAAAAAAAGTATTATTAAAAAGAAACACAGCAGGCACACATCGGGGTAAGATATTCACTACATGCCTAACAGACAAAGAATTCATTTGTAGAATATGTGAATAACTGTTTCAAAATGAATAAAAAGAAGACAAATTCTCTGATTATACTGAGAAAGGACTTGAATAAAGGCCAGATTGACCAAAAGCTAATAATTATACAAAAAAAAAAAAAGTTTAATATTCTTTGTTATCTGAGAACTATATGTTAAAATATTATGAAATGTCACTACAGACCCAATAGTTTGATAATAGCAAATGTTGGGAAGATATGGAGTAACCAGAGCTCTCACACGGTGCTAACAGAAGAACTAAGTAATTTGTTCATGTTGGAAAATATTTTGGTATTTTATGGCTCAACATTCTGTTTTTAGCTACTCAACCAAGAGAAACATAAACATGTCCTAAAAAACAGTTACACATTTGTTCATAGTAGCTTTTGTCATAGAATAGAACAAAAAATAAGCAAGTATTCTTCAACAAGTGAAAGTATTAAGAGATTTTGGCATATTTGTACAATAGAACACTTCTCACAAATATAGACACTACAACAACATAGAAGACGCTAACAATAGTAAGTTGCTTGAAGGTATACAGATATAAAAGGGTATACACTGAACTATTACTTTGCTCTGAAGTTTTTAAATAGTCAAAATTGACTTGTTGAGCTAGAAATAAGAACAGGGAGCAGGGCAGGGATAGAACCACCAAGTACATCTGAGAAGTCCTAAGAGTTATAATAAAATCCTACCTCTAGATAGGGACATGGATGCTTGAATTTGTCAACACTCACTAGACTGTACACCTACCATAAGTGCATTTAACTATATTTAAATTATAGCCTAACTTACAAAATATTAAACTTGTGGGGGAGTATTTCATATGAAGAGTTTCTGTCTCTACTTGTTATGATCAAGGACACATGATTTAATTACAGGTTTTTAAGGCATTAAATTTATGGATGTGAAACTGAGCACTGTAGGATTCAAGTAGTTGAATGGAATTCTTTCTTCAACAGGAGTGCTTTGGGTGCACATAGTATAAGACTGACTAAGAAGCTTGGCAACGAATGATGCAGTAGGGGTAGTCATCGCAGTGTTGATCGAGTGTTAAACCTTCCCTGTATCCTCTTTTTCAAAATACTACCTTTGCCCTCTGGGCAGCCACATCAAGGAGGATCAGAAGGCAAAACCTCTGCTGTGAAGTCTAGAAACTACAACACTAGAACCTAGAGCACTAGATTCATCTTGTAGGGAAGAATTTGGAACGGAGACTTGTTGTTGAGCAAGGATTGTTGTCCTTTCATGGTTTCTGTTAAACAGGATAATTGCAGGAGCCTTGTTTGGGGAGATGGCTAGATTGCGGTTGACTATGGGCCATGGACATGTTTGGGCATTGCCGCCTTCCGTAGTCTCACGGGACTTGGCCTGGGATCTCGAGAGACTTGAGCTGTGACTCAGCAGATCAGCCCAGCGCCATTCCTGCTCAGGCGCATGAGATGAGACCTGAGAGAGAACGGACGGGTTAACGCTATTGTGTATATATATATTGTAGTTTCTTGTAAGAGTACGTGCCTTGGTTTCTTGTGAGAGTGTGTATGTGGTGTTAGAAATTACAAGAGACAGAAAGAGAAAGATAAAAGAATTTTTTTCATTTCCATCCTGTCTCTGGGCTCCTTCCCACGGTGGCGCCGCCCTTCCGGGCTGCAAATCCCTTTCTGGCGACAACAGATAATTACCTCCCACTCCTGATAATTTCTTTCCTTGTGGAAGGAGCTCAACTAACAATGATCTTTTCTACTTTCTATTCTTTAAAACACTTCCCTAAGAGTATGAGTGATCAGTTGTTGGCTTACTAGAAAGACTAGACAGGCTACATAGGGGTATATAAGTTCAGCTCTGCTTGATCTTTTTACAGCTTCTAGAAGATTCACATGCTCTCCTGCTCTAGCACAGGAGGCTGTCTCTGTGAGAAACTGGAGTAGGATGGAAAATTCTCCCCAGTTTTTAGGTTTCAAGACTCCATGATTACACCCAATTCTGGATTTCAGTGTCCAAAAACCCAGTAGGCTCTTTGACTCAATATATTTTTCTAACTCAGAACTTGTAAACCATAATGTTGATAGTTACCCTCTATATTATTTTCAATATATTTGGTACTTAAATATGAAAAAATGGAGGTGTTTATTAAATCTTCATAGAGACTTCAATATTTGGTACATTGGCTAGAGGCACTAAGAATCAAATTGTAAGATTTTGGAGCAAAAAATCACTTTAGAGCAGATTTTGATGGATTGTAACTATATCTTTGGACTTGCAGCTTTCCTATGTCACTATGATGTCCAATCTTGTTTTCTCTTTTCTTTTCTTTTTTTTTTTTTTTTTTTAATAGTCAACCAGTTTTAGTTGCTATGGCTTGACTTTACATTGTTGGATAGACTAAGGCAGGCTTGATTTTATAAGGCTGTGTATGTCTTAGGCCAGGTCACAAATGAGACTGGCACAAGCAAGGAAGTGTCCCAGGTAGGCACATGGCTCACATGGGTGAGCTCAGAAAAAGTGCACAAAAATCACAAAATTTCTCAGCTGTAATAAAGATGTCCTGGATGGCCTTCTAACAGGTGTGTGTGACCTGAACTTACTCATAAAGTGGGATTTTTCTGACAGATATAGCAAAGATTGTAATATAGGAAAAAGGGAATCTTTATATGATTACTGTGGTGGTCATAAAATAATTGTTGCATTTAAACATTATAAAAGCCAAGTTCATGTACTTCTATGATTTGCAGTACATAGAATCCAGTTTTAGTGCGAGGCATAGATAGGTATTGCCAGATAATTTTTCCAAATTCCGTCATATATTCAGAGCCAAGGAGAAATTGTTGAAGGACTCAATCTTACCTTTAATGTAGTTTTATATATATGAATGAATAATCCTCAAACAATTAATGCATATATTTCATGATGATTGAGTTATTATGGATGGTATGTCTGTGCCCTGAGAGAACATGTTGCACAAATATATGGACTTGGAAAATATAGGAAAGAAAGCATTTTTCTGTCCCCAAGGGTAGGAGTTAGCAAACTATAGCCAGCGTGGCCATCTTGCCCTTGGCTTCTTTTGTAAATAAAGTTTTATTAGAACACAGCTACCGTAGTCTAAGGCCACATTCTCTCCACAGTGACAGAATTTAGTGGTTGTGATATACTGTAACGGCTGACTGGCTTTTGCTGGGAAAAGTGTGTCAACCCCTCTTCAAGAGAGATTATGATTCTGAAACTTGAGCTTGCACTAAATAATGTGGAGGACTAGTTAATAATAGTTATTAGGCCTGCCACATTCCCAGTTTCTGATTCATAGATCTCCATTGGGCCTAAGAGTTTGAATCAAACAAATTTCCAGTGAGGCTGCTGCTGCTGGTCTAGAGACTACACTGAGAACCACTTCCCTAGGCACAAGCTTCAGAAGCGATCACAGCAATTTCCCTAATTTGCTAAGGGTTATTTGCAGTTAACTCACATGTGGAGATGAAGTGAAAGCCTTAGGCCTAGGGATCTATCAGAAGTAGTCACAGAAACTGAAAAGGAAAGAACAGAACAGAAAGAACAACAACAAAAATCTCAGCATGTCATTTTAAATTGGTTTTCAAGTCACAAATCATGTGACTTTGAGAGGAAGTGGGCGTTAAGAAATTTTAAATAAGCTGGCTCGATAGTGTACACAGCAGCTCGGGAGGCTCAGGCTCCGAGTTCAAAGCCATCCTCAGGAAAAGTGAGGCGCTAAGCAACTCAGTGAGACTCTGTTTCTAAATAAAATACAAAATAGAGCTGAGGATTTGGCCCTGAGTTTAATCCCTGGTAAAAAAAAAAAAAAAAAAAAAAAAAAAAAAAAAAATTTAAATATATATACTGCTTGGGAAAGAAAGGCCCCACCTCCATTCTTCTTGTTTTTCCAGAGGTGGAATATGTATACGAACAAAATGAATCCAAATGAATCCCTTCTGGGAGATTTTTCTCAATTCATTTGGAGATGCTACATCATTTGAAGGAATGGTATAATTGAGGAACATTAACAGATTATCTGGTACAACTGATGCAAAGGTCTAAGGTAAGGCCTATATGCATGCCCTCTGGGAGGGGTCATGCCCAGGCCATGGGGAAGCCAGCCTAGGCTTGGCTCTAGTCATCCCTGTCTCCCAGGGTGCACTTGTCACAGACACTTGGGCCAGCCAGATTCCAGGGTCGGGACAAAGACAGAGACAGGAGGAGGAAGGGAGGACCCACCAGTGCAGCAAGTCCCAGGCAAGTCGGGTACAGGTCATCCAATTGTTGAATGCCTTTTATATTCCTGTTCCTTCAGTCATGAATCTCAAAGAACTCCCACACATGGGTGTCATTTTAGTCAGTGGCTAGTTTGTGCTGGTCCATTAGGGCATGACCACACATTTTCCATGCATAACGCAGCTGTCACCTTGGGTCACAATCCCAGCCCTGGCTGTCTGCTTTTGCCAAATCCTGATTTTGCCAAATTGTGATTTCGCCACCTGGTTAGTTCTGCCTCTTCATGAGTTCAGCATGTTAGCTCTCCTCATGAGAAAATCTTTAGCAAAGGTCCTTGAAGCCTACAGTGGTAAGGTCAAAGTGGCAAAGCATGAACAGACAGATGTAGGGCCCTCTGATCCATGGTTAGTGGTGCCTAAGAGTTCCAGAGGTGATGTGGGCATCAGAAGGCTGGAGGGGGATGTGGTCCCAGGTGCTAAAAACAGAGCAGGGTGGACAGTTAGGCAGGAGCCCCGCACTTTCTGCCAGGAGTAGCTGCGCTCTCGGCTCAGTTTTATGCTCTCCAGTTTGGGATTCTGTGCATTTGGACCTTACCTCACCGGCATCTTGTTAAGGTTGGTACTGTCAAGACCTGGGTCTCCTTTTGCTGTGGCCTTTCAACACCAGGTATTGGAGAATGGTGTTGTTTGGCATGATGGCTCTAGGGCTTGGGCATTGACTTCCTTTTTGAATTTACAATTGTGGGGCTAGTGCTAAACGTCATGCATGTCCTATTTATTCACTGAGATGTTTAAAATTGAAATATGCCAGAGATTTTGCATTACAATTTGTGATCCTGAAGAAACTACCCACCTTTGTAAGACTGTTTAAAAACCTCCAATTCCACACAGACCAAGATTTTGCCAGAAAAGATGGCGTTTGGACTTTCATTTAAAATGTTGGTAATTTGTTCTTTTAACTCAAAGGGGTAAAATAATTTGATTCCAGATATGAAGACATTTGAATTTTAATATTTTGGAGTTTTAACTCATAAGGGAATTTGACCATTCTCTCTTGAAATTAGGCAAATGGTCTTGAGAGTGTTTTTTATTCACATAAGGATATTCCTATATATATGTAGTAAAACCACTATTTGAATGTGTTTAATGTCTTTGTAGAATTTCTGGAATGCTATGTAGATAATGTGGTTGATTATAATTTGGGATGGCAAATTGAGTGCCGCGTGGCCTTGGAGCTAATTTAGATACTGCATCGTTCTCATCCATTTTACAAAATCTAGAGTGACTAGCTGTGTGTGATCCCAGGGTTGGCAATGGACATGAAGCCTAATGAAGGAATGAAGATTGGGCAGGTTTTTCCTGACACACCAGTGGTTCCATCTTCCAAAGAGGACAATCACAGTCCTACTTCATCACAAGTCCCTTGCCAAAGCTTAATGAATTTTAAAGAACTATGGGTAGGAATTTTAGAGGGGAGACTTAATCCTCATTCTTTATATTTCCTGCCCATGAAAGAATCTGTCCATCTCTTTACTTACTCCAACCCTGGGGCATAAGGGTGATATGTAATTGATCAGCTCTCCCACTTCTCTCCCTTAGAACTGAAGTAAGCTGCCCACCAAGTGCACACATGGTGTGTGTTTTGCAGAGGTAACTTTCTGCTATCTCTGACCATGAGAGGGACTGGGTAGGTAAGTTTGCTTAGTTCTTGGGTTCAGCATCAGGAGTCTACTTAGTTATATATCTACTTATACTTAGTATAAGTTATAAGCTATGACCTTTACCTTAGCATTTAAAGTAAAAGAAGAAGTGTTCTGGTCTTCATACTCCATTGTTTTCCTTTTTATTATGCCTAGAAAGTAGGTGACACATCAGGATGCTAATTTTTATTTTGGGTGGGTGGGAAGAGGTCCTTCCTCAGAATCATCTCTTTATGTTTTATTCTGATTTATATTACATTTTAAAAATTTACATATAGGCAACAATTTTTCTGTGTAAGCTGATGAATGAAGAAGCTTTGTTAATTAAAAAGTGATAAAAAAAAAAAGTCCATGGACTAGAGATATCTGTGGAGATTTATTTTCTAAGCCTTTTTTTTTTCTTCTCACAATAAGTGAAAATGTCAGCATCACTCTGCGAACAGGTGTGTACATTTACATTAAATAAATTATTCATTTGCTAATATTGTGGAATTGTTTTGTAGTGCATGAAAGCAAAAGAAAGCCAAAATAATCTCCATCCTTTGCATTATGCATTGTAGCATTAGGACAAAGTTTTCTTTGGGAAATTCTCAACAAATAGGCTCTATTCAGTCCCCAAGGTACTATAAAACATTATAGAATAAAATCCAATGTAAAATCTTTGAATTTGTTTTGGTTTTCTGTTATGACTGGTAATGGTATGTAGGCTTCAATTTCTAAGCACATGGGATATGGATTGGCTGGACTGAATTATTATTTTGATTCTCTTTTCTAAACTCAAAGGTTGCCACTTTTCCTCTTCTGTCTTTCTGGGAAACTTTGAACACACAGACTTAGTCACAGTTCTTCCCAGAATTTCAGAATACACTGCATAGTTATTGGTACTTTGCTCTTGTACACAAAGTTCCATGGAACATCTTCTGTTATGTCGTTCTAAAATCACTGATTTTTCTCTCCTGATCAAGACCACCATATTCTTTTTTGTTTTCATCCTCTAGGACCTGTAAGACACCATATGTGGATTCTGTTATATTACAGGTACCTGGGGTGCTGCTTAATCTTTTGTTGTTTTGCTTTCTCTTATAAAGATTAGGTTCACTGATACATTAGTTTTACTATTGAGCCCATCCACTGAATCTTTCAATGATTATCGTGTTTTGTAATCCTAAAATTTGCAGTTCTAAAATGATTATTATTTTTAACATGTAATTTCTCTGCAGGAGAAATGTTATGTTGTCCCCCCCCCCCCCCCCAGTAGTGTTTGTCCTTTGTTCTTAAAGAATGGTTAAGAAAAAAATTTTAATGTCTATTTGTCTCTTAATTCTAACATCTGGGTTGACATGTGGTCAATGTCTGTCAATTGTTTTTCCTGTGAAATTTTGTCAGGCTTTCCTGGTTCTTCATACATTGATTACATTTTTATTTTTGTCCTAGATACTCTGAATGTTATGTTCTAAGCTGTGGAACTTGTTTAAATCCTATGAAAGATTCAGTTATTATTTTTATATTAAACAGTTGACTTAGTTAGGTTCAGGTCAGAAGTTCCAAACTGCATTCTGTGTACTTTGATTTTATGGTTAGCTGTTTGCAAAATGTCTACAGTGCTATTTGTGTCTATCCCAAAATGTATGTACCCCAGGGTTTGGCCTGAGACCTAGTAGTGATTTGTTTCATAGTTTGGTTTCCAAGGACTTAATATACCTTTTTAAGGTCAGATCCATGCATGTGCAGCCCGTGGGGAGAGCCCATGATTTAATTCACAACTTTGTAGGATCACTTTCTTGAGTTTTCTCTTCTCTGCTCTTTTTGAACGTTCTTTAGCTTTAAGTCCTCTCCCTCCTTGGTCCCTTGGGTAGAAAATTGGAGATTCGTTCTTCAAACTCCATTGTACAGAAAAGAGAAGGAGCAAGTGACATGGAATTTCCCCTATATTTTGTGGTCCCCTTCCTATGCTTCAGACCAGAATAAAAGAGGAATAGATGGAAACTCCTTCTGACTATAATCTATAAATGATTCTGAGATGTGTACTTTGAGTGTAGTCTGGGAAATATCGGAGGAAAGGATATATGCAGCGTAAACACCAGATTGTTTGTACTTGGAATTTCAATTCCTTGTCCAGTTTGCCTGCCACTGTTGGCTTCTTAGAATCCTCAGATGAATGACTGCATTCAGTGGAAGACATGGGTTGCCACATGTTTACTCTGTTAGTCATGTCCAAATTAACTTATTTAATTAACTTATTTAAAAGAGATTAAAGAATATAAATGTCTCCCTTTTATTTCTCTTGCTTCTTTCTAGTTATCAAATCCCTTCCCTCTCTTTGGTGGGAAAAGAAGCATATTTAAACATGATCTTATCACTCTCTTTCTAGAATCATAATTCTATTTCTAATGGGTAAATCCTTTTCTGTCCTGAATTATTTTATTCTAGAGGAGAAAAAAAGAAGCACCCACCTTTGGTAGCTCTTTCTACTTTGTTTTTTATTCACATTGTCAGAGTCAGAAAAACCAAAGAAGAAAAGTAGGATAACTACAAATATGAATGCATAGAGGGATTCAATATGTGATTCCTAAGAATTAATCCCTAATTCTATATTCTTTAGAGGTAGCATAAATGAATGTTTCTTTCTGTTCAAAGAAAAAAAAATAAAATAAACCAAACAAAAATAATGTATTTGAGACACTGGTAAACAATTCAGAAAATTAAAGTCTTGGCCCAGAGTAGATTCTGATATTAAGAACCACATGTGCATAAAAAAAAAAAAAAAAAAAAAAAAAAAAAAAAAAGCTTAGGTAGCTACAAACTAGACTCCACACCATTCACCTACAATCCCCTTTTTAGCTGTGACTCAAATGAGTTGATGATGCTTCATTCTAAAGCACAAACCCTAGACATTGGTTGTTTAAATATTATCTTTTCCAGAACATTCAAGTGTGTATTCTGATGCCTGAACAACATTAACTTCCTGTTTCTTGCCTTAGTTGTTGTTTGGTGAGGGCAAAATGAAACACATTTTCCATTCTCTACTTCTGCTTCTACTTTTCCTGGAATGACTTCTTGCAAAGCAAGAATTTAAATGCAGAATTCCTATTTCCAGAGCCAATTTGCTTACCATCATGTTCAATTGCTGAGAAACTAGGAACTGTTTCTCTAGGCATCTCTGCATGACTAAATCCTAATTTATTCTTTCTAGTAGAGCTCCCATTCCATTAGGCCTTTCCCTCTTCTTCTATAGCAGTCAAAGTAGACAAAAGGAAATTGTGTGCTGTTTTTTCCTCTGACCATCTGTGCGACACTGGATAAATCATTTGACATCTCCAAATCCCAGTGCCTTCATCAGTCAACTCAGGATGATAAAGGAACCCTTCTTCCGAGTTGTCAGAGTAAAATCAGTAATAACTGTAAATGTTAGCTGCTTCTGCACTTATCACAACCAGCCTTTTATTATGTTGAATAAATATATTTCCTTTATATGATCACAGTGCTCAAGGACATTTTGACATGATCTATATAATTTTTCAGCTAAAGAGTGTGAAGTTTGGAGGCTCAGAATGATTTTTTCCTAAAGGGTACAGATCTAGCTTGCATAACAGAAATTAGGCAGGTCTTCATAAAGTACTGCTTTTAAAGGGTGAATATCATGATAAGCTAAGTGGATAATGGAGGAGGCCTAGAAACCCACATTGTGAGGAAGTATTAGCTGCCTTCCTGATTTTAACTATCTGCCTTCTTCTTGCCTGAATAAGGGGCAGGGAGCAGGGGGCAGAGGAATCAGAACTTCAGAGAAAAGAATGCCATACGGGATTATGCCAAGCAAATGAACAGATGATTTTTCTTTAATTCTAATTTAGTAGGATGCTGAGAACTTCTTAAAGAAATGAATTATTTTAGTGTTAATATGAAGTCAGGCCCAAGATATGTTAAACTCTTTGCATCTGTATTTGTTATATCATTCTATATGCAGATTTGCTTTAGCTTAGTGACCTATTTTTCAAGTAGTTAATATATTGATGCTAACACAGAGGTCTTTGTGAATATCTTCTGGCCATTGGGTTGAGACAAAATGTTCATTTTCTGATTCTGTGGTGCGCAGACAGAAAAGAGTAGGCTATAGAACAGATTTTCCATGCACTGCTGCTTCTCTGCATTATTGAACATGAGCGCAGCTGCTTGGCTTTCTTGGGTATTCATTTTCAGAGACAGGGCCCCATTTTACTTCTGTTTTTTCACTGTTAATCAATAAACTGCAAATAAAACTGCTGAAAGCTGAGTTCTCCCCCAGACTACTTTTTTCTTTGGATGTTTCAGATTCTGAGACCTTGGAATCTCCAATGAGGACTGTTTTTACTTTTTAAAAAGGAATTGTAGTTCTGCTCTTGCTAATAAAATAATCTAATCTTTCAAGGGAGATTGCTGGAAAAACAGAAAACAAAAACAGAAACAAACAAACAAAAAAAAACACCTGTTGCAAAACCTTCTTCATGGTTGCTTTTTAAAGAATACCCCAGAAGGCCAGGCATGGGAGAACAGTAAAGTGAGTACATTAGGAGATGGAATCAGACTTGCCTCTAGTCAAAATTATTTGGTGTATGAAGACACATTATACCTACTCAGCCTTCTTTTATTTTATATCTCTAAATTTCATTAGCCACATGCCCTGTAAATTACTTTACCTCACTCCCTTCAAAATCTCCTTTTAGAAAAGATCTGAGAAACTACCTCCCATTAAGGTTTAAATAACCTATCAAACTTCATTAACCCTAAAAGATGCATCTGAACTAGAATAAACAGATAAGGCTCCCAGCTAAGTGAGCGATGCTTCAGTGGCATATTCATAGCTACAGTTTTAATCATATCTGTTAGCGTTAGTGGGCCTCTAAAATCATGCATGTCTGCCTATGAGTAAAACTGTACTACTAGATCTGGATCATTGCTTTTCCTGACAGCTCTTTCTAATGAATCTTCCTTGTTCACTGCAGAAACCATTGCATGGTCCGACTCCACTCCCTGTAATCACATCCAATTGAACCCTGGAAAAAACTGCTCCAAGTCTTCATTGATTAACTTGGCAGCAGCCATGGATTGTATGGCTTGGCTTACAAGAATGATGTGAACCGAGCAGATTTGTCTCTGGGGAGTAACCTACATTCCTTTTCTCACTCCCCTAGCTCTACTGAGTCATGCTCTAGAGAGGTCAGACACTGGGGCAAATCTAGTCTGTTACAGCTCTCACTCTTATTTTTAACTCATTGATTTATTTTGCTGAGGTTCGTTTCCATGGCAACAAAACAGGCCACTTGGGTTAGGAAGCTCAGAAAGAGCAATAAAACTTGAGGGGATCCATTTTGGTTTTGTCTCCTCTTACATCTTTCCAGATACTCCCCACTGCCTCATAGGTCACACTGTCCTTGAGTCCTCAGGACATCTTTGATCATTTTACTTCCTTGCCCAGTAACAAAGAGTACTTTGCTTTTCCTGAAATAGGGAATACTTTTACTTTCTCAGAAGCTTTCGTTTCACCTACTTGGATTTATAATATTCAGTTATGAAATCCATGAACAAGAATTGCTTCAAAAACATTGCTCCCTCCATGGGGTCTTTGCACAGGATATTCCCCAGACTCGCCAGTTCTCTTGCTTTTCTGACCTGCTCTGCCTGCTCTCCCTTTGCTGAGACATATCAATTCACATTGTTTCTCTCAGCTCAAAGGTTACTTCCTCAGAGAAGCCTGCCCTAGCCACTCATGCTGGGTGTGAACCTTCTGCTTTTCCTGTCCACAGGCTCCTTTTAATTCTTACTCAAAGCATTTACTGTAGTTGGTAATTATATGTTTTGTGATTATTTTAAAGTATCTTTTACCTCATCTAGGCTCTCAGCTCCCAAAGATAGGGAACCTGGCTCTTTGGTTTGTCATTTAAATCCAGCACCTGGCACACTGACTGACAATGAATAGGCTTAATAAATATTTACTTATTGAATGGATTAAAGGACCTTTAATTTCTCCCTTCTTAAAGCTAGAATCAAGGGGACAGTTTATCTAGCTGCATTAATCAGCTTGAGCTGCCGTAACAGAATACCATAGATTGGATTGCTTAAGCAAGAGAATATATTTCTCATCATTCTAGAGGCTGGAGAGTTCAAGATTAGGGTGACAGACAATACAGTTCTTGATAAGGGCTCTCTGTCTGGCTCACAGACTACAAGTTCACCTTTTGTTAAGGACACAAGCTGGAGGAAGATAAAAGCTACTCTGCAGATGGCCACCTTCTTGCCTTCTTGCTGCATCCTCATAGGGCAGAAGGAGAGAGTAGGCACTCCCTTCCTGTTCTTATAAGACCACTATAATAGTTCTGTTTCTCTGGAGAAACAGAACCGATACTATACGTGTATATTAAAATGGGAATTGGCTTATGGTTATGGAGGCTGAAAAAAACCACAATCTGCTATCTGCAAGCTGGAGAACCAGGAAAGCTGGTAGGATAATCCATTCTGAGCCCAAGGGTCTAATTCCCAGTCCTAGAACAAGAACCTGGGACTAATAGGGAGAAGACCCAGGTGGGCCTGGTAGAAGTCCTGATCTGAAGGCCCTGTCTGAGGGCTGGAGAAATTGAATATTTCAGCTCAAACAGAGAAAGGTGGAAAGGTAGTTCCCCCTTCCTCTCCCTTTAGGTTCTCTGTGGGTTGAATAATGCCCACTTACACTGGGATAGGTAGGTCATCATAGGGCTATGAGGAGGCCCTATCTCATTTAACTTTTACTACTTCCTCACAGGTCCTGATTCTAAATGCAGGCACATTGGGGGCTAGAGCTACAACATATGGATTTGGTTTTAGAGGAGGAGACACTTCTGTCCATGGCACTGAATTAAACCTATTTGACCTGAAATTGTCTCAGTCCTTTCCTCAAATGTTAACTTACCACTCTGTACTTTCTATACGCAAACATCACGGTTTAGCAAGATAGCACCATGGTTTTTGAGAAACTCTATAGGCTCATTCTCTATTATTGTTTATTTTTCAAGAAAATAAAAATATTTTCGGAAGTTTATTGTTTTCTCTGAATATAAAGTTCTGGTACAGGATGGCAACAACAGAAGTGCATTAATATAAGTAAGATACAGAAATCATTGACATACTGATATAATAAGCATATTTCCCATTGAACCTCAGTGTTGGCCACAGAATATCACTGGGCTTTACTGTTTTTTTTCCTTCATGATTTCTATTTTCCTCCAGCTGATATTCTTTTCTGCAGTTGAGCCTTGGGTTCTGATTGTATCCCCAGAAAATTCTTGCATTTGTCTGCAAGGGCTCTGTTTAATTTTTAAAATGATTTTTATCACTCTATGCAAGGGAGACATCTGGAAATGACATCCTTAATACACTCTCTTTAACAAATGTTATTTTTTTCTTATGAAAGAAAGCTCCTTTTCCTGATTTTCTTCTTCAAATAGCCATAGGCAGTTCTCTGATTGAGACTGCAGGGTTACCAGAGGAGTTGAGTGAGAAGGGTTTGTTGTTTTTGAATTCTTCCTGCTTTTATGTTATATTTAATCAGAAGCATACCATTTCACATTCCTCCCCTTCTCCCAATTTTGGTTTAAATTTCTTTTCTGTAATTGATTTTTTTAGTTTTCATTGAACTTGCAAATGAATGCAAAAATCTGTTAAAAGAAAATTTTAGTTTATTAATTCACTGTTAGGTTGGCTGGTTCTTCTGAGGGACTAACGATGTTGCATCAGGTGTGAACCAGGTGTGTGAACAGGCTACTTGAATGCTGATACAGAAGTCCATAGTGAATAACATTCCACTTGAAAAAGCAGTTTCAGACTAACTTACTGCATTAATGAGACTGTCATATTGACTAGACTTGTGGAACAAGAAATATGCTTGTTTCCTTACCATCTTATCCTATTTGAATTTCATACCAGGCCAGACCCATTTAAATGGAGGGATTTTACATCTTTCTGATCCATTCAGAGTAGAGCCAAGAGCATTTATGACAAAGGTGACCAGGTAATGGCAATAATGCAATACAGGGTAAAATCCTATCATTTGGCTGTGCTAACACATTCTCCTCATGTGGATCCATTTGTTACTTAGCATCAAGGACCAATTTGTCTATTAAAGTGTTAACAACACTGAAGTGTTATCTATGTTTTTAAACTAATGTGCTGAATATCCACTTCTGTTCCAAAAGACAAAGGAAAAACAAATGAACTGATCATTGTTTCTGCCTTTGAGGGTATTGTAGTCTACCAGGAAAAAATACATGAACAATTATAATAAGGGGGACAGAAGGGAAAGGGTACAGAAGTCTATGATATGTACACAAGAATTCAGAGTAGTGAGTGGGAGTTTCATTTGTGGAAATTGGAGAAGGCTTTCTGCATAGTGGCATTTGCACTGCCATCAGAAAGGTAGATGAAAAACAGATAAATGGACACGATAGAGGTGGATTTTCTGGGCACCAGGAAGAACAAAGGTCCCTATGAAAGAAATGACACGGTTATTTGCTTGCTGAATAGGTGGAGGCAGGAATGGGACAGAAAACATAAAATATTGAATGCTTTTTGGATTTTAGACATACTCTGACGATTTGTGTTTGGGTGAAATAGAGTATAGAAATAAAAAGTAGGAGGTTGCAGAAAGCTATTTTGTGAAGGTAGAATTGATTGGACGTGGAAACCTACTGAGGAGCAAGAATGAGCAATCAAATTTGAGTCTGGTCTTTGATTTGATCCTGTTCTATAGGGTGAGTGCTGATGTATTTATCAGAAAGGAGACCTATGAGGGTAGAAGAAATGTGTTTGGGAGGAGAGGAAAATACTGAATTTCAGAATGAAAAGCGTGTTTCTGTAGAATCTCCCTAAGTTTCAACTATTTAAAGGAAATAGAGCTTTTACCCAGGTTGTAAATTTAATGCTTATAGACTTTAATTTAGATATGGAACCAAAAAATGTATGTTTGAGAAAAGTTTATAAGAAATCACCTTTTTGTTAATTGACAGCCTTCATTGGTTTTGAATATTTTTAATAGCTGAGATTACGTGAAGACTTACTATTTGCATTTACTTTGTTTTCACATAATGTACAATCAAGGAAGAAAAGACATGTATAGGTAAGATGCCAGAAAAGATCATATATGATAAGGCAAAAGCTTAATAAAAACATAATCAACAAAAACATGTCAGGGGGCAAAGGGGAAGCTGGGTGGAGATGACAGGTGATAATGGTAGTCAAAAAGCCTTGACATTGAACCTGGGTCCACACGATGGCTGTGGGCTCTGGAATAATAGATTCAGAAAGGATTTCAGAATATCCCCTACAGGGCTACTTTTACAAGCCTATATAGTTCTAACTGGTATCAGATTCCCACCTAGTCTGAGAATTCAGATAGACAGTTAATCATGGGGAGAATTCTACAACGTGGGGAAACTCCACTGGAAAAGGCTGAGCCTGGAGTGTGAGTGTGAAATGGAATGCATTCACAAGGAAGAATCTCAAGGTCTGTCTTAAAATGGGAGAAAAGGTGGACATGCGTGTCTCTGGGTATATATCAATTATTTTGTTTAGAAGAAAAAAGTACTTTGTTCTAATTTCTCCTCAAGATTTCTTTAGCTTTTGACCCAAACTCCAATGACATTTTTGTTCTTTTAGTTAAAAAAAAAAAAGACTTTAAAGAGTACTTGAATTCTTTCCAGCATGAGTGTGTGTGTGGGGGGCTGGGGGACAGGGATGCTGGGGATCAAACCCAGGGTTCTGCACATGCTAGGCAAATGCTGTACCCACTGCAGTATGCCCCTGACCCCTCCACATTATTTTTTTTTTAATTGCTTTCCATTTCTATTTCCTTGAGAAAATGATAACAATAAAGATTCAAGGAACACTATGTCATTTACTCACATACCCTGATAGATGAACTAGAAATTCATGGTGTTATAAAAGCATAAAATCTATAGATGGTTCAGGAATTTGTTGATCTTGTATTTTCTTCAAATTCTGGGGTTTGGTTGAGACGTATCACTTATATTCAAGCTCATGTTCTCTCATCAGAGGCTACTTAAAATTTCCATTCTTGTTTTGAGTTCTGTAGCAAATGCCTAAGGACCTAATGGAAATAGATGATGGGAAGGTATGGATTGGTGAGCCCCCTTTTTATTTTCTTACATCTGTAAGTAGACTGATTTTTTAATATCTTTGAAGGTGGAAGCAAAGTTAAATAGAATATATTGGCTACATTGAAAAATTCAGATATATCTCATAAAAGTACAGATGAGAAGGGATCAAAACTCAGGCAAGCAAATTGGGGAATAACAGATTACAATTATAGTTAGAACATTGGTTAATGAGAAATTACAAGAAAAAAGTGAGGTAGGGATTTGGGGCAACAGGTATCTTGACACTATCATGATGGCTTCCTGGGCTAAGAGCTTCTCATACATGCTATGGCAAAGGAAGTAGAGTGTTCAGAATAAGACCTGTGACTTGAGGACAGGAAATGGTAAGAAAAGAACTCTGAGTAAAGTGAGCTATCACACTTTCTATGTATTGTTACATCCTTCCAAGAAAAAAAATGTTTATCCATGGTAAAATTATTAAAAGGTTATATCACGTAAGGCCTTGGTAATTCATACCATCTCTGATTAATCAACTTGAATCCTACTAATCACTCAAATTTGGCAATCATTGTGGTAGCATGGTCTCTTTCAAATTATTAACTCATATACAAAGCCTCAGAAATACAAGAGCTCTGCACCTGTTCATTTTAAGTGACTAGGGAGACATCTCCAACAGTAGATAAATACACCTGGTCCTCAGTGTTGATGTCTGCACAGAAGGGATATTTTTCCTATCCTAGACCATTCTTTCTTATGTTATTCTAAATTCCTGCCCACATCAGTTGGTCCCTGACATCAGTGGATATTGCCAGTGGAGTGAACAGTTCCAGACTGCCCTCCTGCCTGTCTTCACCATTCCATTACTTGCTACCAGCTGGCAAATCAGTCATTATGTGCTTGAGGTGGAAAATAAACATTTGGCCCAGGGAATTGAAAATGGTGACATACTTATTCTTCCATTCTAGAAATATGGACCTTTATCCTCCCACTCTAATATATATATGTATATATAAAAAACAGTAATATAAACTAATCAATTATGGGAGTTTTCAGGATTGGATCTTTAAATTGTATGCTATATCATGGAAGCAACATCTTGAATCTATCCTGAAGTTCAGAATCTAGACCTTTGACTACTGTCTGGAAAGACAGGAAGGGAGAACTCAAAGCAAAAAACTGTCAAAGTCTCTATCTTTGCTGTTGAATATATTATTTCATTTGCATATCATTTGGATTGTGAGTAATGAAGTTCCTTTAATTTAATAACAGGTGTTGAAGATACTTACTTTTGATTTTGGTAGTTCACAAGAGGTGGCACCTTTAAGGGAAGGAATTGTTAAGTTACTAACATGGGGATGCAGTTTCTCAACTATTCCTTCATATTTCGTGTATTCTTATGTCAGAGAAAGGTAGAGTTTTTGTGGTCTGCTACAAACCTTGCATAGGTAGAATGGTTAGTATTGTAAAATACAGTCTGACAGTTCTTCCCCTGATATGGAGATAAAAATCTCTTAGAAAGTCAACCTTTGGGTAAAGAGGAAGATGAATCCTCTTCCCAAATAGTATATTGGAATTCTCAAGAATAAGAATAAGGGGCTGGGGCTATAGCTCAGTGGTAGAGTGCTCATCTCACATGTGTGAGGCCCTGGCTTCTGGGTTCAATCCTCTGCACCACATAAATAAAATAAAGGTATTGTGTCCACCTACAACTAAAAAATATTTAAAAAACAAAAAAGAATAAGAATGAACCATAAAACCCCAAGAAGTGAGAAATATAAACATTTTTTGATTGTTCAGGAACTCTGGCACGATAATCATTATTCTTTTCTATTGTACAACAAACTGGGAGATATTTTTCACTTAACAGAAGTGTGTTTTGCCTTTGAAGATCACATATTTTATCACCACTTGCCTGGTGCTATCCAGGGTGCTGGACTGTTTCCCATCACTAGGTTTGTGAAGACCTTTTGGTTCATTCCATGATTTCTGCCTGCCTTGAGCCTGATTCTGTCCTGTGCTTTCCTTTTCTGCAAACTGCCAGCCCTCATCTACACTGACTCTACTTGCACAGTCAACAGCCTCTGAGGTCCTGCCATTTCCTTGTCCTGCTTTCTATCAATAGTTGTATCAGGGAAACAGTATAAGAAGTAGAGAGAACTCCCTTAAACCTAGTCTGTATCCTTAATAGTGTAGATGTTATGAATAAGTCTACTAATCCAAGTGAAAAAAATCTAAGGTTAAATATTTCTAAATTCATATTAGAAAAAAAAAATTGGATATATTCTAGTCTGAGTTACATGTCTATGTCTAAGCTCCCTCCTTTGTCTGTGGAATATTAATAATCACCAAACTCATGCTGAATCATTACACTCAAATGTTTCCAAGTTATCTGGCAAAAATTAAAAACAGGGTTTCAATATAGAAGAAAAATTAATAAATTGAAATTTTATTTTTAGGGGCTGGGTTGTGGTTCAGCAGTAGAGTGCTTGTCTAGCACATACGGGGCCCTGGGTTCGATCCTCAGCACCACATAACAATAAACAAATAAAATAAAGATATTGTGTCCAACTAAAACTAAAACATAAATATATTTTTAAAATGTTATTGCTAATCACTATCCATTTGATCAAAGATGATGATCACACGGTAGCATTTTGAACCCTTAAAGAATTGAACACTTCCGCCTTAACAGTCTTAAAAATACTGAAGCTGTTTTTCACACCCAGCAATTACTCAGAATGCATTTTTCACACAACTGGCAATCATATAACTGCCGCATGAGCAAATCCAAATGCCAAAATGTCAGGAAAAAGCAAGTGCGACCACCTATGCTGAGGCAAACCTGAGATTTTTGCTTCCAGAGAACTGCATCTCTTCCTCTCTAAAGAAAAATTCTTGGGAATAGGAGCAAAGTCCACAGAGTGCTTGGCTAAATCGCATAATGCAGCTGCTGCTCTGCTCAGTCATCTGTCTCTGCACTTCTATTAAAGCACAGAGGCAGACCTTGTTAGTGCCTTTTTGTCCTGTGAACCAGTCCCATTGTGGTTCAGAATGAGAAGTAAAAAGGTGAAAACAATTTATTGGACTAGCTGAGCAGCTGATTCCTCAGGGATTCACCCCTGACCTTTACAAGGGCAATATTTCCATAAATAAATTGGAGCTTTGTTTTTTTTTCCATGAAGACAACTAATCTAAACTTTAAAGACATTTGAATGCTAGAATCACCTTACTGTTCTTTTGCTATAATGATTTAGATTGAATGTCATTGTGCACTGAAGCTTACCAGGTAATTGAGCAAATATGTGCTTTATTTGATGATATGGTCATGGCTCTTTAAATATCAATGACCATGGTTTTGAAGTATTAAATAATGTTTGGCAAATATGTAGTAATTATGAATGAGACACACGAAACTAGAAAAATATTGTTATTTTAAAATGAATAGGTTTGAACTCAATAAATTATATCTTTTAAAAAATTTTTTAATTATTTAATTATAAATGTTATACTTATTGAAAATATGTCTTTAAAATTTCTTCCTTTTTTGGTAGGAAAAAATAGCTATTTTTAAAATACCTGCATTATTTCTTCAGTGATGTTTTTATTTGGAGTTTTCTGTTAAAAATTCTTTCAGAGTCTACTTATATTTTGTTATACTTTTTAAAGATTTTTTTTGGGGGAGGGGTTAGAAAATAGTCTAGTTGATTAATTCTTACCTTAACATTAAGATTTTCTAGCAGGCCTTATACTTTTGAAATGGCTGGTGAGATATGTGGTATAATATTTGTCAGAGAACAAATGCGAAAAAGTAAAAATGAAGCAAATTGACATGACTGCCTTCAGATCTGCATAAGGCCGTAGAGTAGCAACTTTGACTACCCACTAAGTTGCCAAGATGATTGAGCACTATGTGCACCAAGTTCAATGCTTTAAATACATTAAATCATGTAATTCTTACAACCACTCTTTGAAATGGGCATTAAAATCCTCATTTTGCAAAAAAAGAACTTGAAAGGAAGACCATTAAGTAACAGTGGCAATTTAAATATAACCTCTATTTTCCCAAATAGTTTTGCAGAACTGAGTCAAATAAGATGAACACTGGAACAATAAATAAAAGCTCAAAAGTTGTTGAATAAAGAGTAGAATCATGAGAACTCGCTTTTATTCAAATTAATTAGTAGCTATCAGGCATTTACTATGTTTTAGGACTATACTCATGGTTTTCATATGTCGCCCATGTAACCCTCACAGTACTTGTGATATTAGTCAAACTGATTTCATTTTACCCATGAAAACTCTGAGATATAGAAAAAGTCAAGCCAGATTACCAAGATCAAAAAACAGGTAAAGTAAGAAACAGGCTATTTCTCTCACCCCATGGTCACCTTCTTCAATCAATATACCACAACTACCCTCCACCACACATAAGAACATGTTTCTCCTGAGAGTTTTATTATCTTTGGGTGTCTTAAAAAATGAATTAATTTAATTAATTTTGTTGTACAGGTAAGAGGTAGTATTTTTAGTATACTTGATAAAACTTCTGATATATTGATTCATTTTGAAACCTAGCTATTGAAGGAATTTGGACTGATAGGCTTTCCTCATTGCTTCCCTTGTTGCAAAAGTCCAATAGAAAGTGATTTATTATTTTTAATAATTAAAGAAGACTTTGTTTTCAAAAATTGTACAGAATATGAGACAAGCCACATTGTCATCTCTGTAGATTTATTTCCTCACTTTATTCTGTTGCCTAACATATTTAGGCCCCCTAGGTAATTACATAATACAAACTGATCTTTCTTGGCCTGTGTTTGGCTCATGTTGAGTATTTAATTAAACAGTTAATACCCAGTGCTGGTGATGGTGTGGGAAAACAAGCACTATTTCATATTTGTGTGAAAAAATAAATTGATGTTGGGCCTCTGCAAGGTAATTTGAAAAAAACAAGGTGTTATTTAGTACAGTCATGTTCTCTTACCTAGCAACTCTTAGTATCTATGAAGATGCTTATCACAATGTGATTTATAGTGACAAACATTTTGAACAAACCCAAATACCCTAAAAAACAGAGATTTTGTTAAAATGTTGTAGTACATATATATCATATTTCATTAGGACAATTAAACATGTATTTATTTGCAGTGAAAGAGGTTCATGACATAGTATTGAATGAAATAAGAAATAAAAAATAGTATATATTTATTCATCTTTTAAGCATATATAATTATAGAAAAAATCAATAACAACTATTCACCAACATATTTGCACTTGTTCACTTTGGGTAGTAGCATAATATTTATCTTAATTTTATCTTTCAAAAATTTAAATAATAATGTTTTTCCAATAAGAATATACAGGGCTACATTCCTTTTTTTCAAAACCAATGTGACCAACTTTTATGTCCATTCAGATATGATCAGCTTTTCTCACAAAAGGAGTTATTGCAAAATATTTTACTGTTTAAGAGATTGATTACATTTTGGAATTTCAGGTAAAGAATTGTATATCTGTATTAATTTCATAATCAGAAAATAATATGCTATAAAATATATATTTAGAAAAACTAGAACCAACCTATCATACTCAAGTAGGAACCATTGAAGTGCCTCCCCTGCTAATGGGGATGATCAGTTGTTAGGTTGGCCAATGAATTCTTCTTAGACTTTTTTTTTTCTTTTTCTGTATTTGCATAATTCAAAAGTAATATAAAAGCTTTTAGTTTCTAATGAAATATTGCTTAGGGCAAGTTAAATCAGCTCTTGACAATTGTTTAAAATGGAAGGATAGAGTGTGTTCTTGAAGTATGGGCTATTTAAAAGAAGAGTATGTGTGGTTTTAGGAAACCAGCTTAGCCAATCGACGTGTCAACCAATTGTCTCCTGGAAGAAAGTAGCTTTGTAGGCTCTTCCTGAGTCTAACTGCATGCTTAGCGAGGTTGGGGGTTAATAAGCCACATCTGACACTGGCAAAAAGCTTCTGCAGTAGAGCTTCCCATTTGTTTCAAGATTGCTAAACATCTGTTTCTTTCTGGGATCATTTGCTTATTTCTTTCTCAAAGCAGGCCTAGATCTATAAATGAAAATCCCTTTTTCACATTTAGGGATACAGGGTAGGTAGTGCTTCGGTATGATTTTTATGTTGCAAGCCTCACATCCAGGAAAAAACCTAAGATGATGACTGACTCAAACTTCTTCTAATCCCATGGAAGCAAAAGTTGGACTAAATGTGCTCTTCATTTTGCTGCATCAAGACTTTCTTTTAAGAAATTTTGTTTCCACACTCTTACACCTTTTCCAATTTCTTTGGGAATAGATGGAAATGCAGAGAAAAATATGAAACGATGTCAAAATCACAATCTTTCTGAATTTGTGTATGTATGTATTTCTCTGTGTGTGGGAGCTAATCTGATCTGGAATTCATTTGATGATGTAATGAGGGTTTTTCTATACTTGACATGTTCCATAGCAAAAATGTACTTTAACCATTTTAGGGAAAGGAAAATAATTTCTGCTTTGGAATTTATTTCACTATTTTTTCTCTGATTATTGTCACAATTTTAATTTTACCATCAACAAGGTTTTTTTCTAAGCCTTCTCCATATAATGAGAATGTTGATATGTCTTGTTTAATAGTAATATACACAAGTATGAGGCATGGCTTTTGTTTTGAGTGGATCTATTTCATACCAACCTTGACTTTGAAATTAATTTCAACAAGGATCATGCTCTCTGACCACAAGTTGTCCTTTTGTAATTCAGCTGCCATTCAAAGTGGTACTCAAAGGACTAATTAGGGTTTAAATTTCCTGGAAAATTAAAAGAATTATTTAACCT